>MJHO01000010.1:349043-1837793 GCA_002076135.1 Xerophyta viscosa
AAATTGAATGCGGCATTTAAGTGTATATTAGAAATAACATGAAATTATGCATGTGCATATACATTTAGCATGCTTGAAGCCGTCATGTGTGTATCACATATGCTCTCATATTTACCAAACATAAAAAAGTTACTAATTTTCTCTCTCCTTTATTCCACTTCCTTACCTCTTCAATTGACTTATTACCTATATTGTAATATTTTTTATTCATAATTAATCGCTGAACATGTGATTTCTTTCCGTGTAGTGCTGCTGTCAATTCGGAAACTCGCGAAGAGGTTGCAATTAAGAAAATTGGCAATGCATTTGATAACCGTGTCGATGCCAAAAGAACTTTGAGAGAAATTAAACTTCTCAGGCATATGGATCATGAAAATGTATGCTCTTCGCTATTCTTGATGTTCTTAATTTTGCTACTGACTAGGCTTTTGTAAAATTTTTTTTTCCATTTACCTTCTTTTTGGTGATAATCGGTTTTTTATATGTCTCATTTCAGGTTATTGCTATCAAGGATATAATACGCCCTCCTAAGAAAGAAAACTTTAACGATGTTTACATTGTATGTGATTTAATGGACACCGATCTTCATCAGATAATAAGATCCAACCAGCCTTTGACTGACGACCATTGTCAGGTTTGTCCCTATTCCATTTCTCATAAATAGTCGACGACTCAACCTGTGATATTTTTTTTTTTTTTTTTTTTTTTTAAATTTATGCTGCTTCCTTTACTGAATAAATTCTTATTTACATCCTTTTATCGATTAATTATTTCCTGTTAAATATATCTTTATGTTTGCACTTGCAGTACTTCTTATATCAGATACTACGAGGGTTGAAGTACGTGCACTCGGCGAATGTTTTGCACCGTGATCTGAAGCCTAGCAATTTACTACTCAATGCTAATTGTGATCTGAAGATTGGAGATTTCGGGCTGGCAAGAACAACTTCTGAAACTGATTTCATGACGGAGTATGTTGTAACCCGATGGTATCGGGCTCCCGAGCTACTCCTTAATTGTTCCGAGTACACTGCTGCTATCGACATATGGTCGGTAGGATGTATACTGGGGGAAATTGTGACCAGAGAGCCTCTTTTTCCTGGAAGAGATTATGTTCATCAACTCAGACTAATCACAGAGGTATGAATCCATCTAAGCAATCCTCCAAACTTTGTCAACTCTTTTGAGTATATAGGTGGCAGTTGAAGAATAATAGAAATTTGTCATGTCGATTTACTGTAATTTCTTAAATTACTGTAAAATATTTACATTCTGGTAAAATTTGCAACTTATGCGTATTACAATGCAAGTAATTAACTGAAGTTATTAAATGTTTAGTAATTTTAGAAATTCGTCACGCCAATTTGCTTACTAATTGATGCGCTTATAAGTTTATTTATGCGTGCGATATTTTGGATAGATATTCTTCGTTTATATTTTAGGTTAACGCGTTTCTTTCACTATTTTAAAAGCTCATAGGTTCACCAGATGACTCGAGCCTTGGCTTTCTCCGAAGTGATAATGCCCGGAGATATGTTAAACAGCTACCTCAGTACCCAAAGCAACAATTTTCTGTAAGATTTCCTACGATGTCTCCTGGTGCTCGAGATTTATTAGAGAAAATGCTTGTGTTTGACCCAAGCAAGCGAATTACAGGTATGCTAGTTACAAAGATTTTGTTTCGAGCGTTACGTAATGCAAAATTATTCAGATGTTAAAACCCCAAGTTCATCTGTTCGGCCCGAAGTTCAGCTAAAACACTTGAACCTCCGGCACTTTGTGGTTTAATTCGTGACCGCCTTTTTTTTTTCTTTATTTTGAGAGGGTGGGACTTGACGGGCCCACCGGGTTAAAAAATTGATCCCGACCGGACTCATGTAACCTGGTGGACCCGTCGCACATGCTGGGAGGTGTGCGGTCTATGCACCCCCAAGAAACCACACATGCTGACGTGGCACAATCAGGACCACACATCACAATGGGTATATCTGTAATTTTGATTTTTTGCGGATCACGAGAGAATTGTACAGATCACGAGGCGCGTGTGTGGTGGAGATTGGTTGTGTGTAGTTTTTTCCTTTCTTTTCTTTTCAAGCCAGGCCACCCAACGTTTGTCCCAAACTTTTCCCTTTAATCTAACCGCATAAAGCATGATCATAGTGCTGCTTCCTTCAACTATATGATGTTCATTCAAAATGAGCTCGATTGTTTTTCGTCCTGACAGTTTGGAGAAATGTCGGGTGCTGTAGCTTTTTCTCTTGCTTTTCGGCACATTCTTTTGACAATTTTATTGTTGCAGTGGAAGAAGCTCTGTGCCACCCGTACTTAGCGTTGCTTCACAACGTAAACGATGAACCCGTTTGCCACGCCCCTTTCAGTTTTGATTTCGAGCACTTCACCGAAGAAAACATCAAGGAGCTGATCTGGAGAGAAGCATTGAAGTTCAACCCTGATCCAGCATTTTAGGAGCCTTAGGTGTCCAAGTGTATACATTTGGTGAAGTTATATTTATATATCGTCGTTTGTTAGATATCTGAGTCCTCGATAAGAAGTTCTAATGTCGCCGAGTCATATTCACTGCGCCGAATTCGATGCAATTTTATAGTTGTGAATTTTACTAGATTGTAAATATTTGGGATCTTGTTTAAAAACTGTATTCAGGATTTCTTTAAATTCTCTCCATCCAGTATTTAGTGTGCATCTCTCAATTGGAAAATACCTTTTTTTATAATCTAGATAATTAATTATTTTGTTTTTTTTTTTCTTTTTACTGTGTTTGAGTGTAAGATTTTGTGTTCTGCATACAAGATTTTGTGTTTATGCTTCTCCAGAAAGAAGAGCACCCGGGATAGGTAGGTAGAGTGCTACTAGGTACGGTAAAAATCTATTAATTCGAGGATTAAAAAAATAAATTAATTAATTTCAGAAAAATATTTTTTAACATAAAGAACTATAAATTTTTTTTAAAGTCTATAATTTTTACATTAAAATATTTCTAAATAGTTATTTTAGAGTTTCAAAATTTAACGCATTTGAAATAAGTTTTAAAATTCGTTAATTTTTAGTACTCCAAAATATTTCTTTAGAAGTATTTTTAAAATTTTTTAATATATGATAATCAAATCTACAACTTTTAATTTTTAAAACTTTTCTTAAAAAATACTCTCAAAATTTATAACTTATTTTTTTTAATAATGTAGATCGGTGATAAATTTGGTCAAACTTAGAACAATCGCAGCTTCGGCGAATACTTTAATAAATCTGGCTAAAAAAGCACAACATTTTGCTACTAAGAATTAATAAATCTGTCGTAGCAATCTCATCATTTCACAAGACTAAACAAAATAGACGACGTTAAAGTCGGTACCTGTATCAACATCGAACATCCAATGCGATAGCAACAAAGGTTTACACAGCTCTCCCTAACAAGAACAGCTTCACGCGGACATTCCTTCGACAGTAATACAATGAACGGCGAAGCCCCTAACTTTACCGACTTTTGTTTTAATAATACAAGCAACAAGTCTGAATAACATAAGCAACAAGATCCGCGAGTCTCCAGGTTAGATATGTCGCCTTCATAATCTCCGACTGCGCCGATGAGAAGATTTAATAGATAATATCTGTAATCTATCTAAAAGATCAAAAGAATATTTGATATCCTGCACAAAAAACCTGCCTAGCTCTGAGGAATCTCCCTTACAACATTGCACAGGTTTAGCATTCAATTTGTACGATCTGGGCTTCGCTGTGTTTGCAAAGGGGCGTCATCGGAGTCATCGTTGGCCCTGTGTAGAATTACTACTTGATGGCTTGGCGCCTATCGACATTAGGTTCTTGATCCATGCACCCTGCAACCGGGAGATACCTCTGTTTGAATTGCTCGGACTGGAGGGAGTACCTGGTGAATTCTGTGGGTTTGAGTTCTGTGAATTCACTGAATTGGAATTCGTAGCTATGCCAGCAAGGAACCTGTAAGCTACTCTGCTGGCAGACACTATTTCCGTCTTTGCCTGTTGCAGCTACAAAATAGATGGAGCAAGATCATTCTTTTTTTTTTTTTTCTTTTTTTGCGATAAATTGAATTATAAATATCAGCATGTTACAAATAGATATGTGACAAAAGAGATGAACATTTCATCAAATGTAGAGAAACTGAAACAAAAAGAAAGAGAGAATTTTAAAAAGAGCATAGTTTGTGGCCTTCGAAATTCAAAGCCTTTTGCGCAAAATGTACATAGCCCAATGGTACAACAATGTTGTTTCGCCGGGGAGGTTGGAAGTTCGACCCGCTGGGGCTTGATTCATCTTCCAGAAAAGGGAAATTACCATCACAAGAATAGAGGGGAAAATTACTTCCACAATAAATTTTTGGCAAAAGGACTACTTAAAACAGAGATAGGCTAAGGAGTGGATTACACAACATATGATCCTTGACCTCTTACTGTGCACATAACCCTTCAATTATTATATCATATGAAACACGGATAAGAAAAAACCGTAGTAGTTAAAGAACCTATAGAGCAGTATACAACTCTATATGTTGCATATAGCTCTTTTCTGTAACGGATATAATTTGTTTCATTTGACTAGCCACAGATTGTTGTAACTTGGTTGCGGTAGGATTCAGAGCAACATTCGATTAATGCAAATGTAACACCAATGAGAAAAATGTAGAAGAAAAACTTGAAATAATAAACCTAACCATCCTAGCACATTGAAGTCTTCAACTTAGTTTCAGGAGACAAATGAATAAAAAAAATAAAATGATGGAGCTTCTACAAAAGCAACAGTAAAAAAATATAATGGAGCTATGCCACCTGTCTTAAAAATGGTATTGAGCAAGTAACTGAAGAGCTTTCATCAGCCGGAGTCCTGGAATAGCCAGAACACATTGGAATAGATTGCATATAATCACATTTTCATGTTGAACAGCGGATACAATAAAGATGAGTTTTCCAATTCAACAATCGAAGCCCTACACAATCCGCGTATAACCAAATAGAACAACAATATGCCATCAAGATATACGACCATGAAATTTGCAAATCCACGCAATATGAAGATCTAGCCGGAACAAAAATAAAGACCCTACTTAGAGAAACAAAAATACATCTCATCCTAATCCAAAGACAAAAGTCATTCAAAGGAAGCTTACCAATATCAGAAAACAACATGGCAGGACAAAAGATGAAGACAATCATACAAAAAGATCAGTTGAAAGGCATCGTCATACCTTCTGAGCTGTAGTTCCAGCAACCTCCACAGCAGCATCACCAGCTTTAGCAAACCGATTGATCCATGCTGAAGAAAGAATTAAAAGAAGATGAGTACGAATAAGCCACAAGAAGACTCGGATAAACAGGAAATTAGTCACAGATTCAGCAGTCTAAACTGAAGACTTAAGAGCAAAATATGCAAGAGAAACAGAAAAATTGAGGGACATGAACTCATTCAGATAGAATAAGCAAAGAAGACAACAGTTTAGATAGCAATAAGAAAAAACAAGAATTAACAAAATATTCCACCAAATATTTCGCGGGAAATTTTTTTTTTGTGGTGTATGTGTGTGGAGGGGAGAGAGAAGAGTCAATTGGTGGTATTGTATGCAACGCTAAATCATCACACTTACATTCCATCAAAGATTGAGCAAGAGAATCACCTGGTAGCTTCTGAACGCCTAGTCTTTCACAGAATTCATCACAGAAGTGGTTGCAGTTTCTTGAAAGCAAATCATAGGAACTTCCAGGCCACTCTCGGCTGAGTTCCCTCAAGATCTGGTTTACTTTGGAAATTGTACAATTTGTCTCCCCTAGAACTATAGATTCTCTGTAGGTATACATAGGATTTTTACCAGGTGGGCACCTAAACACTCCGGAACCATGTTCACAAAATCCAAAAGACCACTCTTCATTGCCATAAACCTGAGAGAACAACAAATCCTATATAAAATAATGCATCAACAGGAACTTACATCTTTGCTATGTCCAGTCATTGACATATATTTGATATTCCACTTTTTATAAACATGAACAGAGGACATCACTTATAGAACTCCCAGCAAAAAGAAACATGGACTATGAAAACATAGCACTTGAAAGTTCAAAAAACTACTCTAAGACGCAGAAGACAGCTTGAAATGGATTAAGATTGACGAGAGACATTATGAGCGAAGAAGTAAATAGAACAACTGTTAGAGATACAAATCTGGTCATAATTCGTCATTCATGGAGAAGCAAGGCCAGACATATACAATATAACCTACGAAGATCGTTACCCATAAAACAAAATCATGAGCCATGAAGTCAACCATCTTATTAGTAAAATTACACAAGCACAACCCTAAGCATGCCGTTAGTAACATAACCAAAGCTTGCAAAGAGAAAATATTATAAGATCCAAAATCACCAATGAGAATCAAATAAAGAATATTTGACTTCATAGCGTAAGATACTTTGACTTTAAACAAGTTTTTAACAAACTACACAACACTGCTATCTTTCACTTCATTTCCTTCCAATTTTAAAATATCAATCCGTGATCATCCTACATGAACAACCTACTGAAAGAAACAATGCCAGACACATTTCACACAAGGTAAATGAATAGTTTGGGAACTTAAGCCTGAAATGAACATAGAAGTTATGCTAACAACATATGACTCTTAGCCAATTTCTTAATTAACCATTCTAGCTCGCTTGAAATTTCTAAAGTTGAACTACGTTAAGTAAATCTTAGCCAATTTCTTAATTAACCATTCTAGCTTGCTTGCAATTTCTAAAGTTTAACTACGTTACTATATCTCAACCCCCCATCTCTCTCTTTCACCTCCAGATTAAACTATTGATGAGAGCTAAAGTAGATTCGGATTGAAATTTCTAACATTTATCCTATATTTGTTCTGTTTTTCCCTTCACCTCCACATCGGACTTCTGAATCTGATGAGATACAAAGTAGAGAGGAAGAAAAAAAAATAAAAGGAAAGATACTAACTAAAGCAACAAGTTTAGTGCATAAAATGCTAAAACTTACATGATGGCTAAAATACTAAAATTTACAGAAGATAAGATGCTAATCTCACTCTTTTTTTTGAGAGAGAGACACTGAAGTCATAAATACCACCACTTACAGCTTCTCATGCATAAATACATGCACAGTTGGGATTCAAACCGCCAACCTAGCTACTTAACTGAGGGTAATTGCCAATATCACCCAAACCCTAGCTAGACTATGCCACTGAGAACGTTTCCAAATCAATACAACTTTTTCAACACTCCAAGACACGGTAGAGCAAAAGTCAGAGTTTGTGTTAAAAAATACCCATTACCCGAAACGACATAAAACTTAACCATTTAGAGTTTGTTAAAAATTATCCAAAAAAAAAAAGAAAAAAAAAAGATTCAGAAAAAAAACGTAACCAATTGCAACAACGACAGCATATCCACAATCTGAATGCTTCACGGCATAAAGTATAGATCTCAGAAATACTAACTCAATCAGACATTTCCCATTACCTGAACAGCGGAGTGGAAGATACCGCCGAGTCCGATACCGTCTTTGAATATGCGATTGATTTGGAGAATGGTGTTGTTTGTCTTCTCCGACCCGCTGTTCGTCACGTCGTACACGTGCAACACCACCTCCTTCATCTAATCTTTCCCTCTCTCTTCTCCTCTTTCTAAAACACAATCTCTCTTCTCAAAATCAATAAAGAAACAAATTGAATTGATCTCCACTAAAATCTAGAATTTAGTAGATCGCCGGAAAATCTGAGCCCTAAGGTTTAGTTAATCGCCCGATAATCTTGAGATCTAGGGTTTAGTTGATCGCCGGAGAAGCGTATTTCAAATTGATGATGTACTCGTCTTCTGCTTCTTGGTTCTTCCTGAAATCAGGATGTGGATCTGGTTTGGGACCGTTGAAGCTTTTGTGCTGTTTGAAAACCGAACAGGCAACATATTTGCATTTCGACTTCAACCACTAAAAATGTTGGGGCCTGGCACGTAACCTTGGACCGACATTGCCATTACATAACTCAAGTTCTTTTACCCAAAATTTTAGTGATGCTTGGATCTAAATCTAAAGAAAAATCCGAATACGGACACGCGAAAAAAATTATGAAATTTCCTAAAATTGTGTTTTCATTCATAAAACAAGTTTCATTAACGAAAAAATACGTTTTTACGAAATTCTGTAATTTTTTTCGTACGTCCGTCCGTGCAGTCAAGTACTGTCAAATCTAAATTATTCTCTACCTCCGACTCTAAATTTGATCACTAATTTTTATTTGACGGAAAAAATAACACTTTTTTCATTTTTGTCCATTGAAAATCTAACAGGGACGGAGAATTTTTCATTATTCGGCAGTTACATAAAAATCATAATTTTAGTATATTTAGACTACAAAAAAAATACATAATTTCAATATTTGGCATTATTATTCAAAATACGTAGTATGTATAAATTACATAAATTAAATATTTTTAAATCAGCAAGATTTGGAGCTCCAAAATGTTTATTAAAAAAATATTTTCGAAAAATTTGAAGACTAAATTTATAGTTCTTATTAAAAATATATAATTTTTATATTGAATATTTGTTTAAATAATATCTTTCATTATAAGTTTAGTATAGTATGGTATAGTTGGTTGTATCCGATCAAAATTCATACGCAAAAATACCAAAACACAATCATAGGCATAAATACCAAAAAGTAAAAGTAAAAATAAAAGAAAAATAAATAGATGAGGTGTCAAAAAAATGGCCGGAGAGCATCGGTATTTTTTTACTAAAAGTTTATAATTTAAATAAAATAGTCCGGCGTATTCCTAAATTAGTAATGTTGAGTATATATTTTTTAAGTTAAATATGATCCCTTCATCAAATATTTAATAAAAATTATTAATAATAAGGATAATTACATATTAGCCCTCCAATTTTAACAGTCTTATGTTTCAGCCTCCAAAATATAAAAACACGCCATATAAGAGAGCGTGAGCACCATCATGTTGGCGCAAAAATATATTTCGGAAGGCTGATTCGCAAACAGTTTGAATCGGAAGGTTAATCCGCAATTATCACTTAATAGTATCCATATTGTCAATTGATTAGATTGGCACTTAAAGTTGAAAAATATTTGAATAAAATAAAATTTAAGTTAAATTAAAAAGTTTAAGAATTAGCTATGTACATAATTAGGCCATCCTGTTAATAAATTAATCTAGGATTCCAAGCATATTGCAGAGTCACCGAGCTGAATTAATCCAACAGTGCGACAAGGTTACTAAAATCGTTGTCGAAATCAGAATCAGTTATTTTTTCAATAATATTTATCGGAAATTATAACCGATATATTTCAGGATATTATAATCGGTATCAAACAATATCAATAATACAGTAATAATAATAACAGATCGGTATTGGCCATACTACAAACCATGGTATCTCTCATAGAAGCGGGGCAGCGCTTTAAAACATCTGCCGATGTTTCTACTTAGCTCTTGAGATTATTGAAACAATAGAGTGAAGTGCAGTGGATGCTATTCTTGATTTAATCTGGCCTCTTCTTGGAATAGGTCTTCTACCGTATTCCAACCTCCTCCCACTGCCGCCGCCGGCGGTGGCGGTAGCGGCGATGTCGGCGGAGATCTTGTTGCTCATGTTGTAGTTCTTCTTCTGAAAATTGATGGCTTTGAATTGGTCTTGTAATGTCAATGCCATGACAGCTTTGGTTTCCAAGCTTATATATACAAGGGAACAAGTGATGAATCACCTAATTTATTTTATTTTTTTATTTATTTTAAATATTTGAATTATTTGGAATATTTATGGTTGTCGTGGGGTTGTTGGTTGGTTTGTTTGCATGCCAGCTAGAATGGTTCTTGTTCTGTAAAATATTTGGAATAATTTAAGTATGTTTTTGTGTGCAGCACATGTTATTTTGTTTTTTTTTAGATTATCATGGTGTAACCGTAATGCGAGCGAATGCTTCCGTAAAGATCTCAAACTCGTAAAAAATTTCACACCCAGCTCCAATCAACACTCTAAAATTCGAGTAAATACCTTTCATGAACAGAATCTCCTACTACGGAATACAGAAAATTTTCGTTCGAAAATTATGCGAAGAATTTTACTCCACGCAGTCTCGAACCCAGAAGACGACGCTTTCTAAATTGCCCTCAACCGATCGAGCTAGCTCGACACATATGTTATTTTGTAGGGAGGCATCTGTCGGACATGGTTCAAACCGTAGCATCTCCTGTAAAGATGTGGGGTAATGTAACGATGGTACTATATGATCTACCCTATCCTGCAAAAAAACAAAAAGAAAAAAAAAGAAAAACAATAACGACAAAAAAAAAATCAAATGTTGGTGAAAATTATTGATACGAATTATTTTACGGTTATTGTATAAATAATAATAATAATAATAATAATAAAATATTTGCAATGAAATCCTTGCATGAGATTTTAGCAGAAAAATTGAGTTTATTTAGATGGTCATGTGCTATCCAAGCAGCTTCCTTGGATGGTATCATTGATACATATCATAGCAGATGTAGGAGAGCTGGGAAGCAGAAGGAATTATTTTTGTTTGTTTTCTTTTTTTTTTTTTTTTTTTTTTTTTTTTTTAACATTTATGCTGCTGGTGATATATGCATTTAGCAGCAGATTTTGCTGACACAATCTTGATGAACAATTAAGTTGCCATTTTGTTCCTTAAACATGAAGGATTATTTATTAATTTATTTTTTTGAGGGGGGTATTCATAGAAATCTCAGTAACAATGCCCGATTTTTGTGTATGTCAACCTACCAAATCCGAAATGACATTTCTTTCTGCTCCACTATTAAACTTAGCTTTTTGAACAACATCATAGATAGCAATTTAAGATGTTACGCATACATAACCAAATACTACGCAATCTGAAGGATACAAAGAGTTCCGAATGCTCGCGCTCGCAAGTTGCAAGCAAGAGTTACCGGCGGACGGAACCACCAACATGGACAAGATGCATCTCACACAAACGAGGACCAATTGCCGCCCTCCCAAATATATCATGCTCATCACTAACACCAATGAGTAGGGGTGTTCAACCGGTCCGGACCGGACCGAACCGGACCGGTCCGGACCGGACCGAAGACCGAACCTAGCGAAGAGGATGGACCGCGGACCGGACCGGAATAGGACCGGTCCGGTCCGGACCGGACCGCACAAAAGCGGGACCGAACCGGACCGGACCGGTTTGGACCGGTCCACAGGTCCCTGCACTGACTCGCCAATTCGCGATTGCATTCGATCTCGATCTCCGCCACTAAGAATCATGTGATAGCCGCAGGTCTTGATCGACGACGACGTCTCTCTTGGCAAGCCTAGGTAAGCCCACGGATGAGACGAATGAGAGATGGGCTGGGCCGGTTGGGTGGCCAACAACTTAGCTCACATTACAAATTCCGGTCCTCGGTCCGGTCCACAATTTTTTCGGTCCGGGACCGGACCGGACCGAGGACCGAAATGTAGGCCAATCCGGGACCGCGACCCGGACCGAACTTCTACCGGTCCGGACCGGACCGGACCGAACTCACCGGTCCGGTTTTTCGGTCCGGACCGGTATATGAACACCCCTACCAATGAGGACAAGATATCTGAATAATGCTGGAAGCAGAATTTCAGTAAATTCAGATAAATTATATAGTTAATTTTCAAAAGTAAAAAGAGAGAAAATTAATTAAAAATTCAAATATAAAATTTTTCATGACGTACTGTAATGATTCATGCCATGCCAATAATTACTGGACATACAAATACTGTCTGACACAGACCGTACCGACCAGCATATAAAAAACATCTAGAAAATAGGGCATAATTGGAGAACCTTACCTGCTTAAATCTTCAACAGCTTGTTAGAGTTGCCAGTCTCCAGTGAGACACATTTTGTCTCCATGGATTTGATCCTATAAATTTCGGGAGAAAAAAAAAACAACTTTTTTAAAAAATTGAATCGAATACAGAATAAATAAAAACAAATTAAGGCTAGCAATGATCTTAACACGACACGACGAAGATAATACCTATCACATAAGTAAGATCCTTCACTAGTATACCATATTTTTTCATCATTCAACTCTATTGGCTTGTAAATAGCTTCTCATGCTACAATATTCTACTTATTTTGATCTTGAATAGCTCCTCAACCAACAGTAATCTCCTCCTAAAATTTGTCAGTAGTCTTAACATCAACATCTTACAAGCACGCGACTATACCAGGGTAGACATGCCGCCTTTGCAGGTGACCGTGTTTTTTTTCCACAAGAGATGGAGACTAGAAAATTGAAGAAGAGGATATATACGCAGGTAGTTAAAAATATATATAAATAAACAAGAAAAGAATATAAAAGCGGAAGTAAAACATGACGCCTCACGCAATATCTTAAACAAGAAAACCTATGTAAGCAGAAGCTCCTCAAGCAATATAGAGAAGTTAAGAAATTCTTATATGGTTATTGTCGAATGGTTATGGCGGTTACACTTTACCAAGATTTTTACCTTCTATCACAAAGACAAAGGCGAAAAACTTATAAGATAAGGAATTTCTATTGATCTATTGAATAACATTCAGTTATGTATAGACAAGGAAAAAAAGGGGTAAGAAAAAATTCTATATAATTTCATTTCAGTACTGATCAAGATTGATTTCATCGTGAAATACAACGATTTAACTATCTAGGCAGTTTTAACTTCGGAGATTCCAACAAATATACATGACGGATGAACTAATCAAGTTTCTGTTCTGTTATATTGAATATCAAGAACTAAGGGCAGAAGGAATGTAGTTGAAATGGAAACAAACAAGAAAGCAGTTGTAAGATTGGAATTACCCATCCGGATCATTTCGGCCAGATCTGAATCAGCTGGTGCAAGGCGCCTCCTATGCAGCCAACCATAACTTCTGGGAGAACATCAAATAAATTTATATGCAGAGACATGGTCCACTGTAAAACCATGGTTTCGTCTTTCATTAATCTGAAATTTTTGGTGCTCATAACAGAAGTAGCCAGGGTACAAATTCACTTGATATTGAACGGATGCCAGTGTAGAATATATACATATATGTGCAGCAACAATCTATAACAATACGTGAGATCAAAAAAATGTCTGACTATTAATAAAAACATATTTAAGTAGGTAAAAAGAAAAAAAAAAAAAAGCACTTAGATTTGTTTTTGGCAAATTTCGAAGAGTTTTGACTCATTCTCACCTATCTACCCTCGCCATTAATCATCTGGGAGAAGATTTGGCTTGTTTCCACCATTGAAGTATCATGGTCAACTCTATGAGCAATGCTCGCTTGCTTAACTTCTGTTTTACTAGAATGAGAGGCCTCAGAGGGGCCATTGAAGCTATCTTCCAGTGACTCTGTCGATAAAGCACTCCCCTGAAGCTGAAGAACGTACTCCAAATTCCAGAGAACATCACCCATGGAAGGCCTATCAACTCCATATCGAGCCAAACAATTCTCAATGATCTCTCCAAATTTTTTAAGTGATTGTGGAACAATAGTTCCTCTAATAGAAGGATCAATGATTCGTTCAAGTTGCCGCTTCTTCAGGCATTTCATTGCCCATTCAGCCAAGTTCGCCTGATCCCAAGGAAGCGAAGAATCGATTGCAGGCCTGGCACACAAGACTTCTAGAAGAACAACAGCAAAAGAATAAACATCGGATTTATCAGTGAGCTGCTGAGTCTTAAAGTACTCTGGGTCTAAATATCCAAAGCTTCCTTTCACACTGGTGCTCACATGATTCTGGGTCTGAGAACCAAGCCGAGAGAGACCGAAATCTGCTACCTTTGCAACATAATTTTGATCAAGCAATATGTTTGAAGATTTAACATCACGGTGAATTATTGCATCGGACGAGCCCGTGTGAAGGTAATGTAAACCCTAGCGGCACCAATGCAAATCTCTAGCCTCTGCTTCCACGATAGTGATGGGTTGCTTGAATTTCCGTACAAATGATCTCTTAAAGGTCCCTTCTCCATGAACTCGTAAATCAAAATCATCTCTGACTGTTCATCACAATACCCGATAAGAGAAACCAAATGCCGATGGCGAATTTTTGAGAGGACGATGATCTCGGTGTGAAACTCGGGCAGTCCCTGGCGTGAAGAACCGCCACGGACGGCTCTTTTAACAGCAACAGTCCTGCCGTTTCTCAGAACTCCCTTGTACACCTTTCCGAAACCCCCAAACCCTATCTGATAACTCTCGTCAAAATTCTTCGTCGCAAATATTATCTCTTGAAATGGAATTCCTCAGCTGCAAATTGAGATTGGTCATCAGAGCGGTGTTGACATTCGTCAACTCCGTCAATCGACTATAAGAACTACCACTCCCGTTATAAGCATCTTGTATCTGAGGCCCCTGCTTTCTTTTCCTTTTACAAAATAAGAAAGCCGCAATTATCACCCCCACAAGAACACAAACTAAGATAACTCCATGACAAGCAATCCGACCAAAAATCCAATCCTCTTAGTTTTCTTTCTCCCGGTGAACTCTGCAACCCCCAGAATTCTCATAACTCAAGACCATTAAGTATGCATCAACTTTTGACGGTAAGCTACGGTTAGAAGGGCCAACAGAAACATGAATGTCACGTGGGCTGCTCGAATTTTCTAGCACGAAATCGATGTAGTATGGGGAAGCTAACTGATTTTCGGATAAGGTAGACAGATCAACATCTTGTAACGCAAGATACTCATCGATATATACATTGAAATATAACTCATTGAGAGACTGGCTAACAATATCACAGAAATGCATTCTCATAAGATAGCCATTACTCGGCGAGCTAGGCACCTTAAACAACCATGTCAGATTGAACCTGCTATTGTTGCCTTCGCGATTCATTTCACGGGCAGTGAGTAGACCAAATCCGGTGCAGTTGCACGAGTGGCCCCGAAATGCGGGTAGTTAATTTGGTTGGCGAATTCGAATTTTCGGGCGATTTCCGGCGAAGTGATCAAGTAATTGTTGTCCTCGTCGGGGATCCAATACCGCCAGAGAGTGTCGTTCACCGTTGTGATACGATCACCGCCGACGTTGACTCGATGAAGGGTCTCGAGAACAGGTAATGAAGCGGAGGGGATGGCGGCGGGGCCCACCGGAGTGGCTGTGTCGGCGGAAATGAGATCGTCGGGATAGAGAAGAACTCGAGAGCGTTCAAGAACGCGAAGGAATCAGGGAAAGGAGAGAAAGTGAGATCGAGTGATGGGGACCGGGATGAGAAGGAGAGGAAGAACTCTTTGATGACGGATGAGTTCGCGGCGACGGAGAAGTTGCTGAGTAAGGAGAATCCGGTGACCGTGACGTTGAACTTGCCGTTAGCGAGTTCGCCGAGGGGGAACGAGTAGAAGTGTAAGCGGAGAATATAGGAGCCAGGGGAAGAAGTGGGAGAGAATAAGTCGTGCGGCGGTCAAAGCGGCGGGCGTAGCGCCGGAGAGGTTCGCCGGCGGCGGACGAGGAAAGCGCGGCGGCGGCGGAGGTGTCGGGATGAAAACCCGGCCGTGGATAAAGTGAAGGGAGAAGAAGGCCGCAGGCAGGAGGTTAACTGACGCGCGGGGGTAGTCGCCGCGGCGACGGCAGCGAGGAGGAGAGAGATTGTGGCGGCAACGGCGACGGCGGCGGCGGCGGCTGAGCCGTGGTGGCGGGACATTACTATTTGTTTTTTGTTTTTCAAAAATGAAAATTGAAGCTGTAGTTTTTGAATTGCTTTACACTTTGAAGATGCTTATGTGCTTTCATTCCTGAAGATTTTTTTTTTGTCTGCCATCAAGAAAGTTCAAAGATAATGACGCATTAATAACATTATTTAATAAATTTTAAAAGAGGATTTTTTTTTAAAAGTTTTTTTTTTTTTGTCTGTTATCATCCGGTTTAATAGCCTAAATCTTGACCAAAAAGAACACTAATTGAAATTCAAATATCCGACCTACAATTTTACGAGAAAGAGACTGCAGTTACTTTTTAGTATCAAGTCTTGCTACTGATATTCTATTTAGTGTTATTTAGGTGTATTTAAAAATAAAAATAATTTGTGGATCTTGATGTATGTAAATGATGAATATATGGAATAAATGATATTTTAGAACATCTGTGTTTATATTTATATGCTAAAACAATTATTTTTGAATTTATACTCTCGTACAGTAGAAGAAGGCTTTCCAGCTCGAACCATGTCTTTCTAATAATTAATATATTAGGAAAAAAAATTTAAACGAACAAGGATATTAATTTAATATATGAAACCAAATCTTACCGCCTATATCAATATCATTGTCCCATTAATTATCTCAAAAGTTGATGCAGATTTTTTTAAAAATTTATTTATTTATTGTGGAGACTGGTATGATGGAGAGTGATTTGATTTTATATTAATTCAATAAGTAAGATATTAGAAAAAAAAATAATGGAATTGTGTTGATCTCCTTTTTATTTATTTATTTTTAAGATAACGAGTCGAAATTTTTCGAGGATATATACCAGATATTTTCTAAATAAGATCTCTAATCAGTATTAGATTTGAGTCGATCATAAATAAAATTTCGATATGAAGTCTGTTTTTAAACAAGACATACAATACTAAAATTATCTAGCAACTACAATTAACAATTCGGTTGAAAACTCATCGAATTGTGTTACACTTTATATAGGGTATATCTAAAATTCGAACCGTGACTAATCATTTCTAAAGGGCTGGTCGCACCGCTCGACCCAATGGCGGGCGTGGATGTCTTTTTCTTGTTACTTTTCTAAGTCGGCTGGGAATCTGAGTTATATGCTGAAAATTACTTAGATTTCCAAGCTATTTGACAATTTGTGGTAGAGAAACATATTTGGAAGACAGATAGCAAAAAAGACTGGTTTTGCTGTACAGCACTAGAATTTTTTTTTTTAATTTATAGTTTAATATTTAAGATTATGATTATTATTCAATTAGAAAATAAAGCTTTAAAAATTGCTACAGTTCGAGGGATCAATAATTATTTTTTCATATATATAAATTAAATTCTTACTTTTAAACTAAAATTTTGGAGATTCTCTTTTCAGATCAAATAGAGTGATTCGTCTTATGTATTTTGTTCGTTTACTCAACCATAGTTTATTTTGTTTTAATAAACTTCAATTATTGCTCAGTTTTTGTTATTCTAGAAAATTATTCAGAATTTTAAGAAATATGTAGGCATTAAAAAATAGACTAAAACACCAAAATGCAATAGTTAGCTATGATTATATGCTTCATAGATTATAAAGACAAATGCAACTAACAAACTCTCAAATATTACTTGGAATCTATGTATTTTCTTCAAAATTTTATGTGCGGGTCAGAATTTTAATATTTTCTGCAGACAGTTTTGTGCAAATATACATTTATTATTTTTTTAAAACAAAAATAGAAATTTAAAAGTTAATCTAAATTTTAAATATAAAATTTTTTAGTACGTACATGCCGACAACTGTAGAAGCAAACGTATTGTTCGATATGAATGTGCCAACTAACACTTAAAACTATAATTTAAAACTATAGGCATGGGACTCGAACGTGGACCCTTTGCACCCATAGGTGGAGTAAATGTCATGCTTGGTTACGATCGATCCATATATGAACACGATTTCAATAACATCTCTTAGTTGTACCAAAGTTAGATTACAAAACATAATCAAACCTTTGAAGAATTCTATAATACATTGAATAAAATGAATAATTTACAACTACCTGCTGCAGGTTTTTCTGTCACAAAATTCACTCTGCTTCAGTGTTACAAATCTATAAAGTTTTTCTACCACGCGGTTTGCTAATTTACAGATAATCTATGAAGTTTTTCTACGACAATCTCCGAATGCTCGAGGCAAAAATTCGGAACAAAATGCAGGTCTTATAATGCAAATAGCACTGATAATACATTTAACAAGTTTAAAAACTGGAAAAAAGTTTCATGTATCCAGGAAGCTGATTATCGCGAAAAAGCACATGAATTGTGCCCATAAATATATAAATATATATATATATATATATATATATATATAGTAGTATGGTTCAGCAGAGTCATTTGCAGCCTTCAAGTAATATGCATCCACACATCGGCAAACACCCGCCTCTGGTAGCTTTCTTCTTTATATTACCACTTTTTCCAGATGATACGATGACCGGACCAACCTAAAAGTTAGTCAGATATGTCTTCGTCTTCGCTGTAGCGATCGTTGTTGTTGTTGTTGTCTGCTTCTACATTCTGATCTTCTTCTTCTATGTCATCGTCTCTTGGAGATTTGTGTCTCTTTGAAGCTTTATCAAATTTAACCTGGAAAAAAGGACAAATTAGCCTGGAAAGAGACAATGTAATCTTATCAATGACAATAAACTATCATGCACGATAACATCAACGTCATAATAAAATTCAGTATCATCGTTCATTAGCGTTAACTATCATAGTGATTGTTTACGCCATGGCTTCTTGACAACAAAAATGTTATACAGTAATTCATGATTTTCGGTGCCGGTCGGCATAGCCCGTGCCAGACGGCACGTGCCTGTTCCAGCAGTTGTCGGCACGGCACGAACCGGCACGGCACGTGTCAAAAAATCTTATATTTGAATTTTTTACATTAATTTTTTATTTTTTATTTTTTAAAAAATAAACAAAAAAATATATATCGGCACCATCGTTACCGTCGGCATGTGCCGGAATCTGAGTTTACTGAAACTCGGCTCGGCACAGAAAACCTTGCAATAATTTAACAATTAAAACATAAGAAGTCGGAAAGGAAGATTCGGGAGTCGCAGTTTCGGGCTATCAATCTTTTACTAAATGATATTTGCTAGAAAACTAAATGGATGTCAATACAGAAAGATACAAATTGGATCTCTGGATACAGAGAGTTTTGGTTCGGAATATATTAGAAGTATATATTAAGGAATGCAACATATGAAGAGGCAGTGCTTAAGTCCACGAATTATATCAAATAAGAGCTGATCTTTTCTTTTGGGGGCACTCAGAATAGATGCGACATAAAATACACAAAATGGATATAGAACCCTAAGAAAGAACTCATGAAATAACAAAGGTTTACTATAATACACATCCTAAAAACTACCCCGAAAAAAGTAAAGTTACCATCCACATACAAACATGGAAGTATTAGAAAATCAAAAGAAGAATTTGAATAATATCGTATATGAGATGCATTTCCTCATTTAGAAGCTTTTGTATATCGAATAGCCGAATTTACAAGCAGAAATAAGTAGGTATACCAGATTATAATTGAAATCTACTTACTTTTAAACTTGGGAAAATACAAACTTTTTGTACCTGACTTGACGAAGATCCTTCACCAACAGAGACAACTGATCTACGTCTGACAGTCACACTTGAAGGGACAGGATAGTGTTCAACTTCATCACCAGACCTTCCCTCTTTTGCCTTCTTCTTTTGTAAAACAAGCTTTGTCTGAAGTGGCTGATTAGTCATATTATTAACAGGTATCAGAACATAATTTTGCTAATGGGAAACAGTTCAAAAACAGAACAGAAAAGAAATAAACTCGAAATACTAAGAATAATAATTAAAAAAAATAAAAATAAATCTACCAAATATCGAGCCCCATCATCCTCAAAGTTAACCAAGTATGTAGTGGGATCATCAGCGTCTTCACCTCTAACCTGTAACACAAGCACATGGGATGTTAAGGATTTTAAGATAACTCATAAGTCATTGCACATAATCAAAGAGAAGCAGGATCCGACTCTGGTACATACATCCCAATGGTATTCCCTGACCCAGTTATATGATAAATCTTCACTTTCATCATACATGTCCTTGGAGAGCTGCCAATGTTAGGAATAAACTTGTTAAAGGTAAAATAAGAAAATGATATAGCAGAACTAGGAATATGAGTTAATAAAGTTCAGAAAATTGTGCTTTATAAGAGTGAATATGAAGCTGATGTGATGCCTCTTAATAAACAGTACAATTATCATACCTGAGTATATTTTTGGTCCACATAAGCAACTCTTTCAAGCTACAAGATAAATACTTGAATTGCTAAAGGAACTAGTAATGAGAGTTATAAATTACCTCGCCCAGTGCAGGAACCATGTAAGCCAAGAACTTCTCAGGCTTGGTAGGATCAGAACCATTTGCCACAAAGCTCTTCATTATAGCCTGCGAAGGGATATAGCATTGTTTTAGAAGACATCATACAGGGATAAACTTCTACGAAAATTTCAAAGGCTAAAAAATGAAGACTACAATTTATCTGGGAAATAATATGACGAATCAATTTTAAGTTCATCTGATAAACAATAACAATGTTGAGAACTTTCCAGCTTATGTATAGAAACAATGAATAGCAACAATGAGGTCCTACAGAACGAGAATTAATAAATGCTAATGATATGCAAAAAGAAACTAACTTAGGTAACACCATGCACACAATACAGAAAAACCATCAACAAAATCGAGAAAAACAAACATAGCAGAAATTTGGGATAGAAAAGAAGGTATCGGCATTGAACAATGCAGACTATAGTTTCCATTGGACAGTTCTGCATGAATGATGCAAGTTCAGATGATAGAACCGAACGCCAGAACAATAATGCAGTACATCGAATAAACAAGTACACAGCATAAAAACAGATGATGACAATATATAAACCATCAAACTTTCAAATAAGAGGCCTGCAACTCACTTGAGACTCATATTCATCACGGATTGATTTGTCAAGCTTCTTATATTCTTCAGAGTCAGCAGTGGGATCAGCATCGAAGGAAACCATCACAAAACGATCATCATACCTGTCGTTAATAAATTGCAAAACGATCATTATACCTGCCGTTAATAAATTGCAAGAAGTAAGAGATTCGTCTAGCACATGTAAAAACTGTAGGTCCGCAGATTCATCATCGAAATGTGAAACCCTACTAAATCAGAATCTCCGCTTATAACTTGCTTCCCTTTTAACTTGAACATTTGTATCAAATATTTAAATTCAAGAATTTCAAAAACACTCAAGTCAACTGTCAACATTTCAAAATATCACGAAGGAAGGACCGGAATCTACGAAGGTCTGATCATTGGTTTCCCAAAATCACCACAACGTTAAAGAATTACCTAGTAATTTTCAGTTTGACTTGTATCATAAACAACAGAGCTTTAGACATCAACCAAATATGTAAGTACAGGCAAATATCAAACTTAGATAGTAACATCCTTTTAAGCTCTTAGTGAAATACGTAGCTTACTTTGATGGCAGAATGGATATTACCTAAATCTTACCTATCAAAATCAGGTAGCAAAGGCAGAACCTCAACAGGTTGTAATGTAGGATTAGTTTGATGGACAGGTCGTTCTCTTGCAGCTTTGAAAGATTCTTCAATAGCTTGTATCTGTCTTTCCCTGGAAGGAAACAAAAAATGAAGACATTGCTAAGAGCAAAATTAAGCTAGTACAAACTAGTTTGAACAAAAAAAAAAAAAGAGCAGCTTTGCATCAAATAACCTGTTATTAAGATTCTCGACCAGATTGTTGCCCTTTGCTTCCCGCATCTCCTTAGCTTGCTTCTCAGTTATGGACTAGAAATACCAATAAGCATCAGTCAGAGCCATTGAGGTACAAGCAGCCATTAAGTTAACATGCTCTTCAAAGTTGCTTTAATATTTTATTTCAACAAGTCATCTCCTACCTGCTTGGCAGAATCCATGCTCATCGGAGAAATATATTGCGTCTTCACCAACCAGGATACACCTTTATCAGTAGGTCTGTCTTTTTTCCTTATACCCTCTGGTTTAACTGGTGTTGTAACATCATCATCACGAAGTAACTCCTCATCTTTGGGATCAAGTGGTGGCGGATTTGCAGGTCGACTAAAGAAAGGAATGTTAGTCACGAATACAGAATAAATTAGGAAAGATGAAGTTTTGCAATGTCTTCCATGTTTCTTACTCATAAATACGAAGGTCAAGTAGGTCAAGAGGAATTCCAAGGTCAGGTTCAACGTAAAGTTTAGGCTTGTAATTTTTCTCCAATGACGTGATGCTGTATTTAGTATACCTGAAACATAAGCAAGGATCACAGCAAACAAAATAAGTTAAGGGATACATTCAAACCATATTTTCTATTTTGGCTACAAGAAAAGCCACATCTGCAAGTTGATAGACATCTAAGAGACGAAATGCCAAGCGCTAAAACTAGAACTTTACAAGAATATACTACACTGATGCCAAAGAGAACCTCAACCAGAAATCACACTATAATTGAAAATGGCAGACAAAGCTTCGCTTGAAATTTTAAAGGCTTTGAAAGGTAGCTATCAGATCTCTTGGAGCTTTTCTTCATACACTATCCAGCAAAAGTTTAACAATTCAGGACCATTTAAATGAGCGACGAGATGTGCGTGGCCCAAAAACAAAGTCCTAATCTCATCTGCAACTATAATACAATTATTATTACTACAAGTCTATAACTGTCACGACCAGGAAGTCCTCTCTGACATCATTCCTGTAAAGTATTCAAATGGATCATATTTTGGATGATTATCCCTGGTTCCATTTCAGCATTCAAGATATAAGCATGTCCCAACATATTGTCATATTCTAAGGTTGACTTTCCAAACCTTCCTTCAAAAGCCTCATATCACTAACAGAATTTGTCATCATGCTACTAGGAAAAACCACGAAAACAACTTCAAGATTCACAAGTAGGAAAAGTAGCCACAAGGTAGAATCAAAGAATGATTAGCACATTCTACCTACCCTTGGAATTGAGCAAGTATATCCAGCCTTTTCAAAAACACTGTTAAAATGAAATTTACAGAAGAACTTAATAGCATGCTTATTTCATGTCATATACCTGTCTTTATCAGTATTCATGGATAAATATTTTGGTTGTGCCGTTGGATCTGGCAACTCGTTCCTAAACCTGAACATTTGAAAAAACTGAAGATCAACATCAAACTTCCCGAGATCAATATTCTAGCTATAATCCCCTTGCAAAATTGAAAAGGAACAATGTACAAGTCCATTTAAACTCGTGAATTCTAGAAAAAGGAAAACAATATCAAATATGTAGTAAGAAAACTGCAGAACAGCTCTTGTTGATGAGAAATCCTACACAGCTTATATCATAGAAGAATTACATTAAGCATATCCACCAGAAAAGTAACTATAAACAAAACACAATTCAAATATATTTCTCAAGATTAAGATGTTTATGGCAGTGTTTCAATTTAGTGATGCATTTATTTTTGCTTTAAAATTTAAAAAAATAAAAAATAAACGACGCACATTACCAATTGATATCATCAGGTCTCATGAAGAAAAGGAAAAATGGATGCTTTGAATTTCATCTTATGTCACCTCTACTCTCTTGGATGTTATTATAGATGGGTAGCTTAGTTTGTTTTCTTCTTGCACCAAGAGAAAGAGGAGTAGAATTCTGAGGAAGACCCAGAATCTAATCAAGGGCATCTCATGATTCGACTGCTAAGTCAGATATGAACATGAACAGATGCCTTAAAATTAGAGTTCAACATTAAGAATGGATTCTCGTTATTTCTCAATCTACTGAGTAATTTTTTTGAAACCAAAAGCAGCATGTATTGTTCCATCCAAATGAACTTGATCTAAAGAGATTTTAAGTTATCAAATGTTTTAGTCCACAAGTTCAAGGACCAAGTTTTAAATTTTGACCCTAAGGATGAACGACCTAATGGAATGAGCCATCCACGAAACCCACAAGTAGGCTTTAATGATCATCTGATAACATTTTGAAGGAAACAAAAATATTTAAAAAAAAAAAAGAAGCATAGCAAACTAAAAAAAGAAGCATAGCAAACTAGTGCAGAGAACCCTATATTCTATTTGTTCATAACCATGCCTCCGCTTCCTATATGTGTGCCCCTAACTGAAATAATGAGTTCTAGGGTTTGAAGGTCAGAAACACATGCAATAAACTAAAAAGTGAACTATTTGACAATGCTGGAGGTAGATTAGTAGCAAAATTTGGCATTAATGAAAGCCGTAGTATCGTCTAGATTACATTATATCTAGATGACAAAGTAAAGATGTTGTTCTTCTTAGAGAAGTTCATATTCGTTTATGTTTAATCTTTAGAAACCATCAGAACTGACATAGCTTGCCTTTTAACAATATATGTAACTACATTTACCTCTGTGGGTTTTAATTTCCAAATGCTCATCCTGTAACCTAATTTGCTTTTAGACATACTTAATTATGCACTTCTTAATTCTTGAAAACTAACAAAAACAACTTTTACACAACAGAGAAACTAGAATGTTACCACAAGGATTAAGAACTCTCTTTGTTTGTGCAATATTCCATCACAATGTAGTTGTGAACTAACATGCTTGGTTACCTACATTTATGGGTTTAAAAAAATTTTAATTATTTTACAACTGACATTTAATTATGAATTATCTACTATCTACGTTTTGATTTTATAAAATTAGACCAGACAGACAAAGAAAACTAAAAGAGAAACTTTTTGAAAAACCTTTTCTAAGCTCTTTTCCTATGGTATCCAATTAATTGTGAGATTTTCTAAGTTCTAACCACTCACTTAAACTTGCAGATGAAAGTGGTTGGCTTCTTGAGCCGGTTTTCTGTCCTCTCCCCTGCAAGCAGAGGTGGCACCGCCCGCCTTTGCTGCGACCCGGCAATAGACCCATGCCCCTTTCCGGCAGCCATCTTATTCGGCGCGTGCGCTTGCTTATTCAGAGCGTGCTGCATTTGTTTCTGCTTCTCGTATTCTCTCTTCTTCCTCTGCCGCCGCTCCTCCTCCGTCTCCGCCCGCCCACGTGGCGGCGGCATCTTCGAAGCTTCTTTAGGGCGGGGCGGCGGTGGGTCTTTGGGAGGTGGAGGAGGAGGAGAAGATGGTGGCGGCGGTGGCGGAGGCGGAGGAGGAGGGTCGTACTGCTGATTGTAGTACATCCCCTGCTGCGATTGCAGCGGTCCTGGGGGGATATTATACTGTGATTGCGGCGGAGGACCACCGTAGGAGGGATAGAAGGATTGCGGCGGCACGTAACCGCCGCGATGGAACTGCTGGTTTGACAGCGGCGGCGGCGGTGGTGGAGGCTGCTGCGGCGGCGGCGGAGGAGGTGGATGAAACGAGGAGTGTGGGCGGCGGCGGCGGCGGCTGAGATGGATGAGGAAAGGGACGGTAAGACGCCATCGCCGGCGACGGCGGCGGAGGCGGCGATTCGCGGTGACAGTGTGATCAGAATCAAATTTTAACTTTTATCGACTTGAATTTGGGTGCGGTATATAACTGGGCTTGGTATGTTGATTTGGGTTCTAAGTGTGTGCGTTGAAATAATCATGTTAATGCCGATTTTATTTATGACTTTATCTTAACTTATCATGTCTTAGCGTCTATGCATTTAGTGATACATTAATGATATATACTACTTAACGAGCCACCCGCAATACGTGAATCATAAATAATTAATAATTATTTTAAATTTATTATTACTGAAAATTAATTTTATTATTTAATTATATCGATATATTGTATATCGTATTTATTCAAAAATAATAATAAATTTTTTTTTAAAAAAATAAATTAAGAATAAATTTACAAATATGCTATAATCTAAAAATCATATAGAAAATATATAAAAGAAAAAGTGTGCGATTTTCTATGAAATATAAATCAAATAATATTTATAATATTATTATATAATATTTAAATTTATTTTTAATTATTAAATAATTTAATATTACAATATAAAATAATATAAATCTTAATTTGTTTTTAGTATTATAATAATTAAGAGAGAAACGTTTGACTGATATTTCAAATTTAGATGAATTGAACACTATTATTAATGATCGTATTAAGTACTGTTGAATATTTGTGATTAATATTACTAAATACTCTCCATGAATGGTTAAAGAATAAACAAAATTATTAAAGAAAAAACTTCAGTTTAATTGTGAGTAGATATCACAATACAAATTATTTAACTAACATAAAATACATATATATTTTGAAAATTATTTTTTATATTTTTCTAAACATAAAACATATATTTTGAATATTAATTTTATATTTTCTCAACAAATATAATAAAATAAAATAAATAAAATAAATTATGAAAATATTAATGTTTCACTCTGCTATACTTTACAATCCAAAATATATATTCTTTAAATTACTCTTAATTTCAAGTAAATAAATAAAAATTATGTGATGTGAAAATTATAGCATCCGTCTTAGACATCGTCGTATAAATTTCTTCTACTATCCTAAAAATAATATGAGTCCAATCAAATATCGTAGGTCTTAATTTATCTGCTAAAACATTTATGTTACATTAATGATAATGAATAGATAGATGAACATTTGGTCTAACATTGTCCTGCCAAATATTAAAGTGAAATAAACTCCACTATTGCATGCACTTAAAGCCCACATCATAAATTATTACCAAATCATTTCAAAATGAATTTCAAAAAAAATAAATTGATTAAAAGAAGAAGAAAATAAATAGGAAAAATGGACAATTAGTGGTTTATGGTTGCAAAATTCAAGCTTAGAGCAAGCTATAGAAAACTACTAACTTTACATCTATATGATCCACAGATATTATATATATATATATATATATATATAATATATATATTATATATATATATATATATATATATATATGATGATTGTTAAAATTTATTTTTTCTACTATTGTTTAGTTATATTTTAAAAAAAAATTATATGTGACCTTGAGTTTAATTTATACTATATTTTGACAAAAATTGTATAGTACTGTAGCCCCTCCTAATTAGTGTCTGATGGAATTCAAATATCTGACTCATTCTTTATGAAAAATGATGCTATAATCGCCTTGGCGTACTTGATTTTGCGGATCATAAGAGCAACGTTGGTTGGTATTTAAAATTATTTTCTTTGTCGGAGTACAAATATGGTTTTTTGTTCATAGAAAAATTCTACAATAAAATATTTATGTCACATCATTATATATTTTTCTTATGCTTAACTAAAAATCCATCCAAATTTTACAATCATTTTTTAGAAAATCTTTATATATAAAACTTATAGATTTAATGAGATCTATAATTTTTATATTCAAAAGTTTTTCAAAAATACTTCTAAATAGATGTTTTGAGACTTCAAAGTTTAACGGGTTCAACGGATTTTAAAATAGTTTTAAACCTGCTTCAAACAAGCACCAAAAATATTTTTAGAAATATTTTTTTAAAATTTTTGAATATGAAAATTGTAGATCTCGTCAAATTTACAATTTTGATATTGAAAATTTTTTGAAAAAATATTTCTAAATATGATTTTTTTTTTTTTTTTTTTTTTTACCGTTACACGGAGTGACGTGGTGTAACCATTACAGCCAAAAAATCTCTCTTGTTCATGTTATGATGGATATTCTCTTTTTGAACTGGCGAATTTTGTTTATTATTTCCTCATAAAAAAAAATTCGACTTTATTTTAGCTGCTGTCTTTTAGTCAAAGAAAAATGAAAAAAATTATAAATTGTGGAAACTAAAATAAACATGCATATATAGTGATTTCTTATGTTCATATATATATATTATATATATATATATATATATATATATATATATATATATATATAGAGAGAGAGAGAGAGAGAGAGAGAGAGAGAGAGAGAGAGAGAGATACGTTTTGTTAAAAGTGAGCTAAGTTTTTCGCTACATTTTTCTTTTTTTACACATCAAACTTCAAGATTTTATAATATTCTTCTACATAATTAAGAGGTATTGTTGGCATCTATTTATAATAAGTAACAAAAAAAAGCGACGAAGAACCAAAATTAAGATAGTAAAAATAGATATATAAAGAATAAGAGCACAATACCTACGATCATTAAGCATGTTCGTCGATGTTTTCACCTGCTTTTCCTTCTTATTTCTGCCATTTATATTTTTTAAAGTGCACGATAATATTTCATCTAAATAAATCAAAATACTGAAATGATTAAAAAAAACTATAATTGATTTAATAATTTAGAAATACACACCTCGATCTCGTCTTCTTCCCCATCATTTGTTGTTCTCTTTCCTTTTCACTAATTTTGATCATGTAAGAATTTTTTTTAAAGATGAAAAAGAAAGGTAATAATCAAAATATTCTAAATTGTTTTTAGATGTCCATGATTGGCCCTTGCTCTTGTGCCAAAAAGATAGCAAAATCTAACAATATAGACTCTCAAGTTTCAACTAAGTGTAAAAATTACTATAAATAAAAGTAAAATGCAATTAAGACTATTTGTAACCAGGAAAAATTGGAAACTTGGATATAAAAAATAAACTTACATGGTCAATAACCTCCACAATTGTTTGCCGAATGTATTTTTCTCATGCGCTTTATATAAAGATCGTCGGATAGGGCAACAAACGTTAAAAATATGAGGCGCGTTCTGCGTGCATTAATACTTCATATCTGAAAGATGAGATTCAGATAGCTCGGTCATAGATGGTATGAGAGACGGAAATTTTGCATGGATAACTGTACCGCAATTATATGAAATAAAGCTATTATTTAAGTTGTTTTTATATTGTTATCTTTTTTTACTTTTTATATCTATGGTATTTTTTTTTTCTTTGGAAAATGAATCAAAATAGAGTGTTTTAGCATCGACCCTTACATATAGCAATTGCCGCTTAAGTGGCTTCGTGAATCTAGTTGAACATCTTTTTAATTACGTTATCTATGGATGATAATAATGATATTATCATCTTTTTGTCTATATTACTTTATTTATTAGATATTATTCACTCATCAATTAATAGTATTATAGATTATAGATAATATAAAAGGCTTCATCTAGTTTTTTAGAATCATTTCTGAGCTATCGATTCATTATGATAGTAAATTGTAGTTCTAAAATGGATATAGAGTTACAATGAGTAATTTTATTGATCAATTTCAAACTTCAAGGTCTAATTTAATTGAAGGATCTATATCTAGGTGATTATTGGAAATATATATAATAATCCATTTTCTAAGGCTAGTAGTGCTGTAAACAAACAGAAACCAGCCCAAATCCAGCCCAGTGAAAACAAAGCCCAAACAAGAAAATATTTAGCATTAATGCAACAGGATTAATTGCGAATGTGTGTTGATTTTTTTTATTTTTTATTTTTTTAATAATTTTTAAACATCCTACTTTGATTTCTATACTACTTTTCAATTGAAAATGGAATGTTATGGTAAGTCTCTCATAATTAGATATTGTTGCGACTCTAACCCTTAACCTCTCCTTCGTAACATAATCTTTTCTCAACACCCAATTGTACTGGCCGAGTGAAGCAACACTGATGATAAGTTAGACATTTATAAATATGGTATATGAATAATGACATAAGCTTTGTCTAGAACACCAAATTACTAGTATTTTTTTTTATTATTTTTTGAGCTTTACGATAAATAATTATGTCCGTAACCAACTTATTTTGTATGTTCGTCATAATACATAAATTTTCGGATAGCACTTACTCCGGTTAACCATAAAACCATTGCACCCTATTTAAATGCTCAAATAATATTTATATACCGGACAAAAGTTTGTGCATTCTTCATGAATTTTAACCTTCTACAGACAAATATACTAGTTTGTAAGATTAAATAGCCATTTATTTACCTACCTAAAGTATTATATATAAAACATATTCCTACTAAAACAGTAGTAAATTAAAAAAGAAAATTCTGTATAAACCAAAATATTGGAAAAGTTATAATTTCTAGAAATAAAAACAATAGAAATAAATTAAAAAAAGTCAGTAGAAGTAAATTTTTTTTTTTTTTAAAAAGAAAAGTCTATATAAACCAAAACACTAGAAAAGTTATAATTTCTAGCAAAAGGTCAGTAGATGTAATTAAAAAAGAAAAGTCTATATAAGCCAAAATACTAGAAAAGTTATAATTTCTAGAAATAAAGTCAATTGAAGTAAATTAAAAAAGAAAAGTCCATGTAAACCAAAAATACTAGAAAAGTTATATTATCTAGAAATAAAGTCAATAAAGTAAATTAAAAAAAGAAAAGTCTACATAAACCAAACTAATAAATAAGTTCTACTTTATTTTATAGAAATAAAGTCAATAAAAGCCATAACCATTTCCATACAGTTGGGAGCTTCAGTTAAGTTAGCCCTTCACATCAACCACCCAAATATGTGGTCACACTCTATTATGACCTAATCCTCTTTATATGATGCATATCTACTGTGTACTGATCAGTTGGCATTAGCTTTTTTGAAAGTGATATATATATATTAATTTGGTATTTGAGAAATTATTTTTTATTTGATATTTGATAAATTATTCAATTTGTTCATATTCATGGATTCCAGGTCCCTGTTATAAGTTTTTTTCCCCCTCTATTTTACCACATGGAATTTTATAGCTAAAAAAGGATTTGATAATATTAATTTGTAGTAATGACCATAATATGTTTCAAATAAAAAAGGATTTTAAAGGATTGATACTTTTTTGGACTACTTCAAGTTTCATTATATATATATATATATATATATATATATATATATATATATATATATATATATATATATATATTTATATAGATTGATATCCCATATTAATGCTAGGCCCACTTTTAATAAATGGTGAGAATGTGTCATACCCAAGATCTGAGAATTAGGATTTTAATTTGGTTGGGTGAGAATATAGATTCACGAAAAATTATTGCACGCACTGCGTTCACCACGTCATCCCGTGCACCGTATACATTTGCAAGCATTTTTTGAAAATATTTTTAACATAAAAGTTGTAGATATTGATGAGATATAAAACTTTCATGTAGAAATTTTTTTTCAAAAAATATTTCTAAATAGATGTTTTTAGCCTCCAAAATTCTCTTGAATTTAAAAATATTTTTTTGACGTTATGATTATTTAGCCCAAAACATTTATTAGAAATATTTTTTAAAAAATTTTTCTACATGAAAGTTATATATCTAATCAATATATACAACTTTTATATTAAAAATATTTTTAAAAAATGCTTATAGATATATGCGGTGCACGGATGACGTGGTGCACCGGGTTCATGCAATAATTTCATTGTTTATTATATATAGTAAGCATTATCATGTGACTTACCAACTAAGAATTTTATGTATAGTACCAATTATGTACAATATTTTTTGTTCCAATTTAATTATCAAACGGTATGACTCGAGTAGTAAAATGATATGAACGCCTTCATTGAAATAGCATCCATTGCATTATCATTTTTTTTTTTTTGGTTTTTCTCACCACAAAGGGGATAAAACTAATTTCGTTTGGAGAATAAAATAATTTTGATAATTCTCCTCCCAATAATTAAATACTTACTGCTTCCAATATTTTACAGAGGTACTTTCTCAATCGCAAAATCCATATTTGCTAACCAACTGAGCCAACACTTGTTTGGTATCGTTTCATAGAACACCTAGCTAGAGGAACAAAATACTATAAATTACATATTAAACATATATATATATATATATATATTATATATATATTATATATATATATTATTATATATAGCATAAGATACTTCTGTTTTCTTATAATACTATTTTTTACTTTCGTGTCTTGAATAAATCTCACAAAAATGCTACTATGGAGTAGTTGCAACCTTGCATATTATATGTGAATGGATTTCGTACTCATGAATTGCAATGGAACGTGAGGTGATTGGTGAAAACTAAGTTTTATTAAAGCAGATATCATATCATATCATATAAACATCAAACGATCGCTAGCCAAGGTGTATGTATCTTTTCTTTTTATTTTTCTTCTTTTTTTTTTTTTTTTTTTTTTTTGTTTTTTTTTTGGAGAAGGAGGTGTGTATTGATCTTTTCAACCCAACAAAAGTTACAGTTGAATGCATTTTGCTGCAACTTAGGGTGACGTTTCGCCCTACCGTGACATCTCGCCCTCGCCAATTAGCTCAACTAGTAGGATGGATGATTTATAAATTATTACTCATAAATTTGAAAAACATGCTATAATTGGGATATAAATTTTATCGAATTTTCGAAAAAGTAATTTTGAAGCTGTAGCATATATATACATGTGCTCAATGAAATGTTAGGAAGTAACGTACATCCGGATTTTATTCCCTCACTATGTCCAAAGGACTATGGTTGAAAAGTTATATATAATGAAATAAATTAACCTAATATCTGTGTAGAAATATTGCGTCTCGTTATTTATATATAATTAAACCTTATAGTGACATCTCACCATCCTCAAAATATACAACACAGCGATAAGTGACAACCAATATCTTTCCTTTTTTTTTTTCGTTTTCTTGGTACATTCAACCAATACCTTTCACTATCCATAGGCACGCATCTAACATCACGTTTTTCATATATCCAGAAATATCACAAAATCAACATATATCTCCCAAAGATAGTATGCTTCCCAAAGTGTGCGTGTGTGTGTGTGTATAATATAATTAACCAGATGCAAAAGCTTTTAGTAAGTAGGTAGTGATTATATATATATATATATATATATATATATAGAGAGAGAGAGAGAGAGAGAGAGAGAGAGAGAGGCTATTCTCAGGTCGAGCTGAGAATAACCTTTGGTAAGCTAATATTTTGGCCGTTGATCTCCTTAATCTAATGGCTGATATTTAATTTTATACTTAACGGCGCCGTTAAGTACTTAACGGCGTGAATCGTTATTCCGTTAAGTGTAAAATTAAATTTCAGCCGTTAAATCAAGGAAATCAACGGCTGAGAGGTTAGCTTACCAAGACTATTCTCAGCTCGATCTGAAAATAGCCGTTATATATATATATATATATATATATATATATATAATATATATATATATATATATATAGTCTATCTAAACTTATAAATAATTCATAAATGTGTCCATCATCTATCCAGCCAAGTCATGCAAAAGCTGAGCTCCAACTAAGTTTCTGTAAGGGAGATCTTCCATTTGCTGACAGTCTTCCATCTGGTCTCTAGAAAAGAACAGAGAGTTGTTGTGTTGCTGTAGCCCCAGTGTCAATGAAACTTGGTGGCTGCTACCACCATATGCAGAGAAATCAATCTCAGCCGTCGATTTGGTGCTTATCTTCGTGATCTCTCTAGTGTTAACCACGGAGGAGAGGGATTCTGAGTCATGGAATCTGCCATGGGGAATACTAGGCTTGTGTTCTTCTGATTTGAGCCGAGAAGAAGAGCTACCATGAAATCTAGGGTTAGGGTTAGGGTCTGGAATGGTGCTCACGTCGTCATCTTCGTTGCCGGCAATGGACGACTTGCCGCCATTAATTTCCCCTTCCTTGAGCTCTTCTGTATACATCTGTTCCACCATTGGCTTCCACAGCCTAACCTCGCGTTTATAAACCAATTGGAGACCTGCAAATAATATTTAATATCATATCATACAGCTTTAATCACATATTTATAGACAATATATAAGATTATAATTAATGAAGATATATATATTAAAAAGTGATTAATCTTGGACATGCCTGGCTTCGGGATAATCCAGTTTGGCGGGCTAAGATGTGCTTATCAACATCCGTTGGATACCTGTGCAGTCAAAGAGATTCATAGGCAGCTGGCTGAAGGAAAAAAAAAAGAAAAAAAAAAAAGATAATTGTTCATGTATAACAAGTTCGTTATATAGATAACCACGACACACAAAAAAAAAAAAAAAATTAAAATAAAATGTTTGATTTTTAGAAAATAACTCCGTCGAAACTTTTAGAATTATTTAAGTAGCTGGAATTCTAAATGCGACTTCCGAGTGGAAGTGGAATCCAAAGTGGATGGATGTGAACTCAGAATCCTGAGGTCATCATATCGATTCATCTTGCTGGAGTACTCATTCTGATGCCAACCATTACACACCGTAGATATTGGGCAGCTCAAATTGTTGGGATTAGCAGTCGGCATCAAACTTTGTCTTTTTCAGGAAACCTATATGAAGCTCTCAGGTGATAGACTAGTTTATATCTATCGTACATAGATTCTAAAATAATGTGTTGTATGTCGTTAGAAAGAATACGACTCATTATCTTTAAAAAAATTAAAAAAAAAAAAGAAAAAAAAAAGAGAAAAAGATAATCTATCAAATACTCTAATGTTATGCGGTTATAGATTAGTTTCTATCTATATATGGTACATGTGCATCCCCCTCTAGCTACCACAACTCAAACTTCTAGCATTTTTCAAAGAAAAAAATATATTTTTTTGATCACATTTTTCGTAAAAAATAGAATAGAAAGATTGTTGAGGGTGAAGCAAGTGTTGAGAAGCAAAAGTTTACTTCATTAAAGGTAAGGGACAATGTATATTTGAAACAAAACGTTCTGTAAAAAAAGCTAATTTTTGTCAGGTTTTTCATGAGTAATTCAGACATCTTGAAATGAATAGATCAGTATTCTTGTCGCAGTGGTAGATATTAGATTCTACGGATCCACAACTTAATGTAACAATAAGTTCAAAATATCAATTTTTATTGCAGTGAATGATTGAATCCATGGAGCAAAGTTTACAAACTTCAACAATGGTGGCTTACAAATTGGTTTAAGTTCAAATTTATCTCAGTTATTAGAACTGAAAAAAATAATTTATTTTTGTAAGAACTGCTAACTTTTATCACATTTTGTCATGAATTTAACCAATAAAACAGTAACTTTAAAGAGAAGTAGAAGAGAACATTACGGGTGAAGGAAGTGTTCGAATAGCCAAGCACGAAGAATCGAAACAGATCGCTCGGGGAGACCACGCTGAGGCCGCCATGGATGATTCTCCATTAACCCACCTTGCTGAAAAGCTTTATGCTGTCTAAAGCATTGATCAAGAAGACGAAGTCTAGGCGTCTCACCACAGGTAGTTCCTGGGGCAACCGGGTCCTTTTCGCCCATCGCCTTCCTCGCCACCATTATCTGCCCCATGATATTGTCACGTAGACACCGGAAATGTCGTGACATTGCCTTTGAAGCTAGTGTGGAGTACACAGCCGCTGCCCCTTCTCCGGCCACTGCCTCGAACGATGACACCACCAATCTTATATGATCTCTGTACCTCATGTATCTTTTGTCCACCTAAAAATACGTACATACATATTAACATGTATATATTACTACAGCAGATGTATTTAGCGTACAAACCATAAAGGATATATATATATATATATATATATGCTTTTTGTATGTAACAGATATTACTGTCATTATCCATACCTGATCCGTCTAAGGAGGAGACTATCGTGGGACAAATCTCTAGGCGAGCTACCCGTCGCATATGGGAGGTCGCACGTACACGCATACCCGCTAGCACAACATTCTAAAGTACGCAACCGGTGGCACAGAGAGTCGAGCATGATAGGTAAGGTTCATGATTCCCTGCCCATCAAACCCATCGGCCCAAAGTATATATATATTCTTGATGATATTAACAAACTAAGATGGATGCGTTAGTGTTTGTATGTAGTAGGATTTTGAGCCACAGGTGATTGGGTAAGGGGTTAAGTAATAGAAATTTAATTAATGATTGAGGGAAAGAATATTATTAATGATTTTTGTGGGGTTGCATTAAATATAATGAAGGACAAGAAGTAGGGACCTTGGAGTTTTAGATGACTTTAGAAAAGGTGAGAGAATAGAGGTTTCCAAAATTAAATGGAATCCCACCCCTCCAATAGACAATCTGTCCCAACCCCACTGTTTCAAAGTTTCTATTCCTATGAATCCATCTTCACTAGTTCATATCATCTAACAACTTCTCAAGATACCAACAAAAAAAAAGTAAAAAAAAGAAAAAGATTTACTAAGTACTGACCTCTTCAAGCATGGAAAGTAGCCTGGCTTTTCTCCTCTGAAATTCAAGAAGATCAAGAGAGTAGAAAGAAGAAGAAGAAACTGCTCCTCCTCCTTGATCTTCGTATTCGTTGCTCGATCTTCTCGATGACTTAGTTTTTGCAGCTCGGCTGTTATTATCTCTTCCAAGGCTCACAAATTCATTAAGAAGCTCTTGAGCTGCGACTAAGTACTTGGAGTTTGTAAGACCATGCGGCTGCTGAAATTGCTGTTGAACAAATCTGCCTTGATGATCATTCATCAGAATATGTTGCTGTTGAATATGAAATGAATTTGGATTTGAGAGAGATAGAGTAGTTTGATCAGTATTCTGATGATGGTGGTGATGATGATCTTCAGAGTTGTACAAAGATCGAAAGGAAGATTCATCTATCACGAGATTTGCTGATTCGGGGAGCTCATGATGAGGCTTAATCAATCCTCTCCACAAATTACTAGAAGTACTAGAATTAGGGTTTTGGTGGTGGTGATGATCTGCAGATGATCTTTCCAACATCTCCATGCTTGCTTGTAGACTGAGCATATCAGACCCTGGATTCGTTGAAGTTGAGAAGAAATCCGCGTATCCGCCGATCAATCCATGGTGGTTTGCCATCAAAACCTAAATATTGATATTCTGCTAGAGACAACTATGTATAAGATTCTAAATGTGAAAATGAAAGATAATATTGATATTGAGAGCTATAAAAAGAGAAAAAGACTGTCTTTTTTTTTAACCTGGTGCAATAGTAGGAAGAAGACTATATAGGTTTGATTTCCGTAGATTTTGGGTTCATCTTCAGCTGTAGAGAAGAAAATCTAAGTATGAGAGATAGAAATGATCTGGAGCACTTGAGTGAACTCCTGCAGTGATAGTTACTTATCTTCGTATATCTACTACTGCAGGAAGATAAACTTATCTTTTCTTTTTTTCTATATATTTCTCTTTTTTTCTCTCTTGAAGTCTCAAGTACAGCTAGTCTCTTATAGATATCTCATACTCATCTATTTATACTTGGTTTTTGTACAACCTATAAGGTAGCATAGCAATTACAGGCCGCCGCTTATGGCTTCAAATGTGAGAGAAAGAGAGAGAGAGAGAGAGAGAGAGAGAGAGAGAGAGAGAGAGAGAGAGTATGGAGACCCACCACAGCACTGACAAGAAGCAGCTTTGCAGAGTTTCTATGTCTGTCTTAATTTACCACAGCTTTATAGGGGAAGAGAGAGAGAGAGAGAGAGAGAGAGAGAGAGAGAGAGAGAGAGAGAGAGAGAGAGAGAGAGGAGGTGGATAAAAAACACACATGAAAGCAAGAGCTTGTGCTTTCTTGATGAGTTGATCTTGATATTCTACTTTTCTCAGCCTTTCTTTCTTCAGATGTATCGTCTCCGTCCCCTGCGCAACCTCTGAAGAATCATCAGATCGACTCAAAGTCAGAGATCTCTCCGCAGAAGAGAGAGAGAGAGAGAGAGAGAGAGAGAGAGAGAGAGAGAGAGAGAGAGAATAGATTCCAGAGATGGGAGGAGAGAGGAGAGAGGAGAGGAAGGGAGGAGTGGTCCAGTGGAAATGGTTCCAACTAAATAAATACCATTAAGACAAGGTATTAAAAGGCATCATGGGACCGCAAAAAACTTCACTTTCAACTTACTATTCTCACTCCATAATTCTCTCTCTCTCTCTCTCTCTCTCTCTCTCTTCTATAGCACTGCTACCAGAGTTAGAGAGAGAGATAGAAATGTGGTCCATTTCATACCATATGTTTCATTTTCACCACCACTTGATTAATTTCCCATTTTACCCCTCATAATTATCGAAGAAAAATATTTCTCCCGTGTCCGGTCTAAGGTGGAAAAGATTGGCGAACTAACCTAATATTATATATATATATGAATGAGATAAACTGATCCATATATAACATGTATAATTTGTGTGGATTTGTGATGAATAATTTGATATGGTCAGATTGTATGCCCACTTTACGAGTTGGATAGTTATTTTATGGGGTATTGAGTATTGTTAGGATTTTTCTATGAAAATAGACTTTTTTGGAATATAATTGTTTATTTCTTTTTCTTTTTTTTTTTAAAGGGGAAAATTATTAAAAGATATGTCCGTCTACCTTCTGGCCTGACTGTGGTGGAATGACTGATGGTTGTTGTCTTTGTCGTCCATTTGAGATTTATCAATTTTGTGTACCTAACACGGTTGCATATAGATGGGTATTTACATAATTTCTCTTATAATTATTTTTTTAAAAAAAAATCTTTATGCCCTACTTTTTGCTACTTTTTTTGTAGTATCGGTCTACAAAATTTTGTTGGTGCCACACAGATCACCTGAACCATGCTCCTTGAAAGCCATTCAAAATCAAAGTTGTGAACCGTACAACATTGCTTCAATGTGTACGTGTAGAGGGATATTCTAAGTTGTTTATATATAATATAATCCTTTACAGTAATGTCTCCTTCAAAATAAGACGACTCCTCCCCCCTCCTCTCTCTCTCTCTCTCTCTCTCTCTCTCTCTCTCTCTCTATATATATATATATATACACACACACATACCATGCGCATACACACATTAAAAGAGGATCGGAGGAGATTATAAACAACACCATGATAACGCAAAAAAAGTTTCAAACTAACAAGAGATAATGCATTATATATATATATATATACACACACACACACACACACACACACGATAATTGCATATCAGTCTTTCAAAGTTTGCGTTTTTTATTTCAGCCTCTGAAGATGTATTTTTGCACTGATGTGGCGGTGCTCGCGCGACTGTTGCTTTTGGGTGAGGGAAAGGGGAGCCTTATATATAAAGGGTGCATCAACTGCACCACTAAAGAATCCCCTAGCCAGCGTATAACGATTAAAGATACTTCTTCATACCCCATGCATCACACCAAAAATTAAAAAAAAAAAGGCACCCAAACTGCACCACATCAGTCTGAATAATTTTTTGATGGTGCAGTTGCTGCACCTAACCTCTCTCATACAAATACTCCATGTGACCCAAGAGAGAAGTATTTGATAGAGCAGAAATTAGATTTAGAAATATGTTTTTTATATACGTTAGATTTAGAATTTATTCCAGATTTGGGATATGGGTCCTCCTTTGTCAATATAATTATAGTCTATAAATAGATGTAGGGAGAAGCAATGACAATAGGACTCTAGACCACTGAAAGTGGGTTCTGGAGGAGGCTCTGTGAAGTTTGGATCTCCATATCTTAGATGAGATATCGAGACTCTGTAACACTCGTCCTCAAATTGACTGAGAGATCATTGTAATCGGTCCGTTTTATAGTTATAGTGTATATTTCTACCGAGATCTACGTTAAAGCCCATGGTTTTACCTCAGAATTTTCCGAAAGTATTAACGTTAAAACTATGTGTCTCCTGTGTGATTGCTTCCGTCTTGTCTTAGCCAACCTATGTCTTCGAACTTAAACACAAAGTCGAGATCATACTCGATCAAATGACACCATCTGTAGGAAAAAAAAATGTTATAAAGGCTGGCCTGTAGGACGATGAGCAATTTGTATTTTTGAGATCGAAATCTCAGCAACGGATTTTAATCTAGCCTATTTACATTAGAGTTTACCCTATTACTAGACCCCTGCAGCTCAAAATCCAATCTTCTTAGGATTTGGGACAAATCCAATGAGAACCGACACTTTTTGTATTTTCCTAATTTTTTGTAGCCAAATTTAGTAATCGCTCTTAATGGAGTTTTTTGGATAATTACAAATCAGCCCCCATATTTTCACATTCGTGCGTGGAAAGACGGAAACGCGCGACATGACGACGCACACGCGCCGCCACATCAGTGAAAAAATATATTTTCAGAAAATAAAACGCAAACGTTAAAATAGGGAGGACTGATACGCAAAAAGCCCCTTTATTTTATCTTCTTTCATAGACCAGTAAGTCATTTAAAATCTGTCTCTTGTCCATTTTTAATGCACATGACTAATCTACCATCATATAAAAAATATTAGACCCATCCAAGCCAGATTTGGATATTCATTTAGTTGGCCAGAGCGTCTACTACGGATAGTTAGAAAGTTCATCTTATGAAGTAGAGATTTCAAGTTCGAATCCCGTAAGCACCACCTGTAATGGTAGAGATTTATCTCATATGTACCCCGTAAGAGTAATGCGGACCTTCGGACCTATTCAGATCGAAAGATTGGGACTTCTCAGTGGTGGAATATAGAACGGCATCATCCTTAAATTTTGTTACGACAGTGGTATAAAAATTGATCGTTTATAAACAAATTTTTTTTACGAGAATCTAAAAAAAAAGAATATTAATGGGCTAAACTTCAAATATTTTGCCGAATTTAGTTCCCTAACTGAATAATGTATGGTGCTCTGAAGAATTGGGTTTCTGAAAATCCAAAGTGGACCCCTGTTGGATTGCTTAGTGGTATATGCATTGGCACGGTGTCCAGCCACTGCGAAATTTAATTCTACAGAGTGCAAGTCAGCGTGCCTATTTCGGGATGGACCAAGTGCTAGTAAAGAGTTAAATTTTGCTGGGTGCATAAATCAGTGCGTCTATTTTGGGATGGACAAAGCACGGATAAGAAGTGAAAAATCTTTAGTCCGATATTAATATCTAGTCTAAGCATATATATCGGATATATATGTCTGACACTAAAATAAAGTTGAGTGCCATAAAAAATTATGTTTATGACAGTTGTATAAAATAAGTCGATTATAAATGTGCATGATTATCATAAAAAAAAAAAGGTATGTAGGTGTAGTTAAGAGTGTAAAGTATATATTCTGCGCGTGAACAGGTTTTACACAATGTTCCTTCGTTCCATGCATATAACGTCGTGTTGACGTCATGACCACGGCGCTAAAATCCCTACACTTTTAGAAAATTAATAAAATACAAAAATTTCCAAATCCTTGTTAAAAATATTAAAATTTTGTAAATAAATAATATAAAATTGAAGAAGAGTTAGTCCAAATGCAACGTAATTTTAATTGCCTTTGTTTGTATCTTTATCCAAGACATTCTTTTTATTTCTTATTCTAGTGAATTCCCATATGACATGATACTGTATTTATAAACGACGACTGTATTTATTTAGAAAGTTTGAAGAAGTGAATATGCTGAAGATCCAGAATATCCGGCCAACACGCATATAGCTCACCATATATCGTTCGTCTAGTTTTTTTGACTAATTCTTCTACGCATCTAATCGACTGTTCATATGCTTCGGCTTGACCAGAGACCTCGGACTAGTCGGAGGTCCCAAATGTTGATCTCGACCCGAATCACTGAAAAGAAACAATATGTCTCTGCTGCAACATGGCAGGCCAAATGCGGTGTTATATGAACGTTAAATATTACATGCTTACAGGAATGGCTGATGTAGTGGTAATTTTATGATTTCTACCTATTTGGTGCAAATTAGTGGTGAAAACGAGCCGAGTTCGAGTCGAGTATCACTAAGTTCAAGTTCGGTTCAATTGGTGTAGCTCAACCTCGAGCTACTCGTGAGCAGCTTGTCTCGTTTTCACCGCTAGCGCAAACTGCCTTCTAGAGATAAACTTTTGCTTATAAAATAGATATAATAATATCCTTTTCCTTAACAAAAAAGAGGGGTTAACCAATACGATCACATATATATTAACCAAAAAAAGTGCAAAAGTGGCAGTTCATGTTGTGCAGAGGATTATATCATGTGGTGTGGAGATTATACACATAATTCTGCAATAATGCAAGCTACTTTTTATTATAGTAATAATTTTAAATAATTACAGGATAATTAAATATATAAAAGGGACCAATAGGATCAAGAACAATGATGAACTTGGTGTGGACTGTTATCCAAGGTTTCCACTTAATTAGGCCCCAACTGTCTTACTATTCTGAGGTACTAGCTCTAGAATTTAGTTGTTTTTATCTTAATTTTTTCGATTCCGGTCCATTTCGGAGAAAACAATTTATGTGTGTTAATAGGCGTGGTGTATCTAGTTGTACATGGCGGGATAGCTCAACTGGTGAGATGATTGTTATTGAATTATTCCTAAGAATTCGGAGTTTCATCCGCTGCAATGCTGGATAAGAATTTTTTCCGAATTGTAAAAAAATATTCTGAATTTTCAGTTGAACCGTGTCTATACTCAACAGTATATTAAGGAAAAAAAATGCATCCGATTTTTTATTTTTGATTTTGCTTTATAGAACCGTGGTTAAAAACCGTACCCGGTAAAATAATCAGATATTTGTTGTATATGAGATTTTACCTCGTTATCTAAAAAATAGAGGTGAATCTATTTATGCCAAATGTGGACGACAATTACAGTGAAGCTATAAATGGTGTAAATAGAACGGGTCAGGCCGGGTCTGATTTTGATTCGGCCGGGTTTCTACCACCATTAACATGATCCACATGATTAATTGTAAAAAATTTACTTCAAAGCGCAAACAAGCATTTTTCGTACACGATAAAAAAAAAAAACATCTTGTTTCAAATTCAAAAAAAAAAACAAAAAAACAAAAAAGATAAGAGAAATAACTTAAATTGTTCCAAAATAAAGAGATGTTACTCTTTGACCGTATAGTTAATGGATACAGGGATGAGGAGATGGCTTAGAGGCATGCATGAACAGGGGTGCTCCATTTTATAATCCAAGGCTCCCAATTATTCTGTAAATTAGTATTATTTTTCTTTATTAATTCTGAAAAAATCTAGAAGAATTACATTTTTCCGAAAAGATATTCGTAGATTTAATTACAGGGAAATTTACATTCTCATATTCCATTAATATTTTCTACGGATTATCGGTGCTCTAATGCTGAAGGCGCCCAATTATTCTCAAATTAGTATTATTTTTCATTATTAACTCTGCAAAGTTCCATGAGAATTACATTTTCGCGAAAAGATATTCATAGATTTAACTAACGGAAAATTTACATTCTCATATTCGATTAATATTTCCAACTTATTATCGATGTCCTAACGCAGCTCCTTTTTTCTCTCTAATTTATTAGCTCCTAGTCTTTCTCAAAATTTCTTAGATATCTCTAGTTAAATTCAAGATCCAATCACGGGATATTAGAATTTTAAGTTATAGAAAAACCAAATGATACTATTTAATTTGATTTTTAGTACAAGTTAATAGTGTTTAATTTAATATTTTAGTACAAATTAATAGTGTTTAATTTGAGATTTAGTACAAATTAACAGTGTTTAATTTGATTTTAGTACAAATTAATAGTGTTTAATTTGATATTTAGTACAAATTAATAGAACTTAATAACAATTTGAAAGAGCACGTCTGCATGAACCCACACGGATTGCCTAGAAAGATCACGTGGACGGTCTATCGCGTCAATATTTACCAAATTTATACTAATAATTTTGAAAATCGTTTGACGAAATAGTAACCTAATTTTTTAGTACTGATGGACATAGTAAAAAATTTAATAAATTGTGGGTTATAAAAAAATTTTAGGAGCTTTTTTTTTTTTTTGAAATAATTTTTAACATAAAAGTGTATATTTTAATAAAATGGATTTCAAAATGGTGTTTTACGGTTCCAAAATTTAATGAGTTTGAAATGAACTTTAAACCTATTTTTTAAATATGTTAAATTTTAGAATTTTAAAATATTATTTCGAAGTTGTTTTGGGAAGAAGTTTCTACATAAAATTTATAACTTTTTATTTTTTTTAAAAAAATATTTTTAAAATATTTTTTAACTATATAAACTAATAAATTTTTTGGTGAATGAGTTAGACGGACAAATATTATTTGTTTTTGAGACTACGATCCGCTTACCATCATTAGATATTACATAACGACTTATATTTATAGAGATTGAATAATTGCATATAGTTTTTAAACCTCTTGCAAATATGTCTCTCCTTCCAAATTCTTTACAAATAATATTTTGACAGCTACATACGTATTTTAGAAAAATTTTAAATATAAAAAAACAAAAGATGTTGCGTGATCTATAATTATTATATTAAAAAAAATTATAAAAGAATACTCCTAATTATTTATTTAAGGTTCCAAAATACTCATAAGAAAACATTGAATATAAAAATTTGTAGATAATATCGAAATCTATCTTTTTTATATTCAAAACTTTTTTAAATAATATTTATATAGTAGCCAAAATATTTATGACATAAATTTTATATATGGACTGATTTGTAAAGAATTTAAAATTTGGATAACATTAAGAAATTGGAGGCCGATTTGTAATTTCTTGTAAAAAAAAGTTTCCCAATTTACACTTACTCGAATTTTTGGAAAATAATACACACAAAAAGATAATGGGGAAGAAACGGGCCAAAAGACGTAATTATTATATACAAGTGTTGACAAAATAAAAATGTCCACACTCTACGCTGCACATGGGTCATGAAAGGTTTTGGCAAAAGACAAAATTTACATATCAGTCCTTTAAAATTTATGTCTTATATTTCAGCCTCCGATAATATATTTTTACACTGATATGGAGTGCTCGCGCGCCGCCACATCGTACGAATATATATTTTCGGAGGCTAATACGCGGGACTATTACTTTTAAGAAGTTGATATGCAATTATCCTAAAAATTCTAAATCATATATAAAGATCATAGAAAAAATATATTCAAATTTTTACAATAATAAAAAAATAAAATTACAATTCACCCCTTCTAATTCTACGTTTTCTCAATTCATCCTATGAAATTAGGAAAATGCGCCAATGTGGCTAGACAAAATTTGGGCCGATTCAGCCCTCCAACTTTCCAGAAGTCATTTTTAGCCCATCATGGATCAACGTGCAATATCGTTTTGACCATCGTATCAATATTTTTTTAAAAAAATTTTCAATATAAAAATTATAGATTTTTATGAAATTTACAATTTTATGTTTAATTTTTTTCTAAAAAAATATTTCTAAATAAAATTTGGAACTTCGAAAATTTAACGGGTCAACGGATCAGATCCAAAATCTTTTAATACTTTGGAACATCAAAACACCTAGTTAGAAGTATTTTTTAGAAACATATTGAACATAAAAGTTATAGATCACATCAAATTATATAACTTTTAATACGGCAGCCGAAACGGTTGTACAGTTACAGGGGCTTAAAATAAAGGTGAAAAACTTGGTGGGCTAAAAACGCACATGTTTTCAAGCCAGGGCAAATTATCCCTAAAAAAGTTGGGTTCAAAATTCCATACTTGGAAATTCCAGCATTTTGGTTAATGGGCCAGGGGCTCATTAGCAACCAAGTTATTGAAAGGGGGTTATTAGATCAATGCATTTTGGTTAATGGGCATGGCCCTACCCAGTTTTGCATTTTCATTGCTCTTTTCAGGCAATTAGCTGTGTTATAATTAGAGGTGAAAACGAGCCGAGTTTGAGTCGAGTACTACTGAGCTCAAGCTTGGCTCGATTAGTTTAGCTCAAGCTCGAACTCGAGCTCGAGCTCGACGAGCTTCAAAGACTGAGCTCGAACTCGACTCAACTCAAAAAAGTTCAAGCTCGAACTCGACTCGAGCACGGCTCAATTGTATTGACTGAACCAAGTTTGAGTCGAATCGAGCTGAACTCGATTGTATGAATTAGATCAAGCTCGAGTCGAGCTCGAACTCAAACTTATTTATGTAATTTTATTGTAAAAAAATATTTGAATAAAATAAAAAACTCGTTTAGGCTCGCGAGCTTAACGAGCCGAGTAACACGATGCTCAGACTCCCCAAGCCTCGTAAATTACTCGAGTCGAATCTGTGCTCGAAATCGACTCGAGCTCGTTAATACTTGAGCTTGAACCGAGCTTAAACGAGTTCGAGCCCGAGCTACTCGTGAGCAGCTCGGCTCGTTTTCGCTCCTAATTATAATTACTAGTTGTATACCGTAGTACTGCTGGCAGTGTAACGTAATATCGAAGATAAATATTCTAGACAAGCTATGGTAGTATCACTACCAGTGTGCCATGGTATTATGATATAAAGTATAATAATATTCAAATTTGAAGTTTGTATTGTTATGGAAGTAAAGTTAGTTTATGGAATGCTAATATGTAGCATTATCAGTTAAAAGGGGTTGTTTACTTCGCGCGGAAGTATGAGAAGTGAGAAGTGAGAAGTGAGAAGTGAGAAGTGGGTGAACTGTGAGAACTGAGAAGTGGGTGAGAAGTGGTGTTTTGAGTTTCTCTGTTTACTTGGGATTGTGAAGTAGAAGCTGAAAGATAGTTTATTTGTTTACTTGGAATTGGAAGTGAGGGCTGAAAGATAATTTTTTTTGTTTACTTGGAATTGGAAGTAAACTGAGACATAAAAAATATATTATATTTATTTTAAATTTATATTTAAATATTTATATTAAATTATATATTATATCCTATTTTTTGTATGTATCTCTCATTTAATATCTTAAATTTATATATTACAATATATATATTATATTACACAGGATATGTTATATTATATATTTTTTTATTTTATATGTATTAAATATATATCAAATAAATTTTATATTCTTGAATACTAAAAATTATAAGAGATAAGTTCTAAAATTTGAAAATAAAAAGTATTAAATACAAAGACTTTGTATTGAATAAAAATTTACATAAGGTTTATTATTACATATACATGTATCCATAAAAATAAAAAAAAAATTACAAATTGTACAAGTATTTCAACCATTGACTACAGTGGTCGCCAGAGGAAGGAGAAGAAATCGCGAGAACACAACAGAACTCACGCGCGGAAGACAAAACGAGTTCGCCCACTTCGCAGCTAAAAGCTCCGAAGTGGGCGAACTCAATTTATTATATACTCGCGGAACTCAGAATTGAGTTCCGCGAGTTCCCGCGGTGAAGTAAACAGCGAAACTGTGTTCTGAGTTCCGAGTTCCACGAGATCCACCAGTTCCGCGCGAAGTAAACAGCCCCTAAGTGATTGATTTGAGGAAGAGATGGAAGCGAAGGGGTTGGGCTCAACAAACTGATAAATACGTATCAGTCAATGATTTTCTCTTAGTAAATCAGCCTGCTCTAAATTAACATAGAAGGTAGGACTTTTATTTGTTGACATGACAGCACGTCGCACTGCCACGTCGGCAACAAGAGGAGTTGAAATGTATTTATCCCTCGAATAAACCCCCCAAAAAAAATGTTGGCATATCATCCTTAGAATTCATGCAAGCTATATTTTATTGGAATAAGAAAAATTTTTTATTATTAAGAGAAAATGTTCTTAGACCTCCATAATCTGAACGATTGTAAATGATCAAGATGTTCGATCCAACGGTTCACGATTCACCTTACATAGAGCTATTTTTAGGTCGAGCTGATAATACCATATATATATATATAATAGATAGTACATTTTTCATATTATAAATTATTATTATATATATGAGTAACAATTATTATTAACTTTGTTATTGCATCATCCTTACGGGAGATAAAAACTAATTTTATTTAGAAAGTAGAACAATTATAGTTAGCTTTTCTATTTATGTGTTTTTATGTAGGCTCAAATCCTTAGCTTATAGAAAATTTAAACTGCTAAGCTTAGCTTACTGACCAACAGAACTGTAAATCAGAATATATATCTTCTGGCACATGCAAGAGGGTGTAATATGCTGGAGCAAATGCGTTGTTTCTGCACGGATGTTGCTGTAGCTATAATTGAATTTAGGGGTAATTACGTTTCAGCCCCCCGTTTTTCGGATTCACTTGTTTCAGCCCCCGAAAATACGTGTTGATATGGCTACACGCGTTGCACGCCACATCGGCGCGTTTTCCTATTTTCGAGGGCTAAAACGAGAACATCTAATTTTAGAAAGTTGAGTTGTAATTTTTCTTTGAATTTATTATTATTTTATTTAACTTTACATTATTTTTGTCGAATCAACTCTATAAATATAAATAAATTAATTAATGCCCGCAGGAAGACACCCTGAACGGTTGTTCAGTGATAGAAACTTCAGTCACAGAATCTCATAGTTAATCCAAATATGGCTAAAATAAAACAAAAAGAGAAAACAAAATAAAATTAAATATAAAAAAAAAGCAGCAAATCAACGTACATGGCTCAGTGCGATGAAACGCAAACTACTAATTTTGGAAAAAATTACGTTTCAGCCTTTCCAAATTCGTAGTTTGCGATTATGCCTTCTGAAATATATTTTTGCGCCGACGTGGCAAGGCGCGTTGCCTCTTGAATCTTTTCAACATGATGATAAGTGCAGTTGCTAAATATTTTGTTCTTTTGTTACAATAAAACAAGGTGAGTGTATTGCTTTTTTCGTTCATTTACAAACTAATTTTAAAAAAAATTGTTTTGGAAAATTATATCTATATTGTATATTTCATAAAATCGTTATAAAAAAATGTTATAGATAGTGCTGATCGAGTCAATATTTATCATACAATAAATAGTAATTTTTTAATTAATATAATTTTTGGTTCATAATTATGAAGTAAAATTTGGTACGTGAGTTGCATTCATGTACATAATTTGAAGTGCCATGCAAAATTGCGTGCATCCAATTGCGGATCCGGGTCCCGTAAAAGTGGACCCGTTAACTTCGCTGAAAAGATCAGCAACACGGTTCACGAGGAAAAGAAAATCACGTGACAACGTTCAAATCCTCACTGTGCATGTGCATCAATCCCTATACGACACGTTTCATTACTGGCCCTCCGATTCTGCGGACTGCTGTGGTCTCTTTCCCCCACCTCGTACCTCGCTGACCCACCACCGCACATCGCCCCAAAAAAAAAGAAAATGCTCCATAAAAATGTTAATTTTCCTTAATAAAAATATCTTAATTTACCTTATAAATTATAATTCACTCCACTAACGCTGGGACGGAATTACTAAAGAAAAATTACAATTCAGTCGCCTAAAACGAAAAAATATGTCGATGTGATGTGTAATCCGTATAACCATGTCAGTATATATTTTTTAAATTTTTAAGTACTAAAACGAGTGAACGCGAAAAACAGGGGCTAAAATATAAATATTCCAATTACTAATGCTATCGTATAATTTTCAACTAAATTTTAATCAGATGAATCATCATTCGGATTCAAGTTTGCGGGGATAAAATTTTTCGAAAAATTCTCAACGGGAAAAGTTCTTAGAAAGCTTTACACCATAACGCAAGAATGTCCGTAATTAAAATTTCTAAATTTGAATTTTAAAATATCGGTCAGGACTTAAGCAAATGAGTTTTTTGCGAGTGAGATTGGTACAGAAACGTGCGCTTGTATTACGGATTCTACCTAGTAATCTAAAAAAAAAAGTATGTATAGTTTAGAAATAACGTTATGTCGGAATTTTATTTTCTGCTTAATAAATTGGTTTGATGCTAATGGGATGACATTCACAAAATCTGAATAACTTTTTTTTTTTTGGGTCGGACTAAATAACATATTTTAGAAAGAAGTTACGCATCGTTATCTTAAAAATACGCATGTAATTTTATGATGACAATCGCTTTTCAACATGCATGATATATTCAAAAATCGAACCTTCAAACAATAAAGTATAGGAAAAAATTATTCGGTCCGAATATTTTAGCTCGAAAATAGTCCGAACGAATGTTTGCACAGACTATTCAGGTCGGGCTGAATAATATTACCCTAAAGCATAATTGTTTCATCTTAAAGTATGATTAAATTGGCATGAATAATATTAACTCTTCCAAAGTATGATTAAATTGGCATGATTTTGTGCACTTTTTCTTTGGGATTTTAACCGCCGTGTTTGATTTCTGTCTTATCGATCGAAGCGGTACGGATTAAAATAAAATCTCCTAAACAAATATTACTAAAATTTGAACTTATAATTTATTTTTTATGTGGACTTAAGTTTTTAACTTAGCAGTATCGGCTAATTATAATATATGACGAGTTATAATTTTATCAAATAAAATAGAAATATGATATGAATTGGGTCGTTATTTAGATAGTAGATAGTAGAGCAGAAATTAGCGCCATATTTATTGTCGTTATTATGTTTTTTCAAAGAATTTTACGATGACGGCGGTAATTTCAGGTATTTTGAATCTTTTTGGCTAACTATTAAGTGAAGGTGCTTGCGTTTTCTTCAGCTTATCATCTTTCACTTTTCTTTTCCTATTTTTGGTGCGTTTACTGTACTCTTTCTCTCTCTTTCTTCATTTCTCCTATTCAGTTTTACTAATTTTAGGGTTCGTACTGAGCTGAAATCGATCGATCGTGATGGAGCTGTGCCGATCTCGTTCACTAGTTTCTAATCTCGTCGTACTTTCAACGTTTTACTTTTCTAGTTTTGGTTCGTTTGATGGATTCATTTGTTTTTTTCTTACAATTTCTTTCTACTTTCCCTGTTTAATGGATGTATTTGATATTTTTCTAGTTTCTCGGATTTATTTGTATTTTTTGCAGGTTTTATTTTATTATTATTACCTTTTCTTTGCTGGTTGTGGTTTTTTGTTGGAGATCATGGATTTGCATTTTTGTTCATTCATTCGCCTCTTGAGTGAATTTGTTCGGATTTTATAAAATATGATATATTTTTTTTTTTAAAAACTCGTAAATTATATCATCAGACATTAATTGAAAGTCACAAGAAGCACCACCAAATATCTACTGGCCATAATGGCTCAATAGTGGGGCTCTTTCGCTGTCAAATTCACCGAATTTTGAAAAAAAATTTAAAAATATTTTTAAAAAAGCAAAATTTTAGAAAACAGCTCATCATTTATTTTAGCAACCTGTTTTTATTGACTTGACAGTATTGTTATATCACAAAACCAAAACTGAATAGGATAATTATATATCAGTCTCCTAAAATCAATAATTACATATTTTATATCCGAAAATATAGAAAAGTGCGATGTGGCAGCACACGAGTAGACGACGTCAGTGTAAAAATACGTTTTCAGAAACTGAAATGTAAAAATAAAATTTTGAGAGCTGATATACAATTATCCCAAACTGAATAGAGCTAAAGAATTTAGGATTTGCCATTATACGGATTTTTTTTGACATTATTAGCGTTACTTTTGAAAAAGTTTTAATAAAGACTTGGACTTTGAAAGTCATCCATTGATGATGAAATTAACCCTCCAATAATAATAATAATAAAACAGAGGATAATTGTTTTGCTAACCAAGTCAAAATTGAGAAAAATATTTATAATTGGGTATTTCATTTCTTAGAATTTACTGCTTCAGTGGCGTTAAAATCTGCATCATATTAAATAATTATATCACCTTTATTACATATTCTTTTTCGTATTATATATAATTTTATTTATCACTATTTTTTTGAAATTTTTTATATAATTTATCGCTTTTCTTTGCTTCTTAATCATGCGGTGCACTTGATGATGGATCGATTTGCAAATGAAATTGGTCACCAATCGTCTGCTTATTGAAGATTGTAACAAAATAAAAAACTTCGCCATGAAGCATAATTAAGTTCAATTATATTAATTTATGAAAGAACTATAATTGTAATTGAATCCAATTATAATTTTTACTAGTTCTTCTCATCTCTAAAGTGAAGAGCACGAACCGTTCAATGGTGGTTGTTACGGTGAATTGAAACAATGACTTATCGTTAATAAATCAAATATAAAATAATCAAAAAAAAAAAATTCTTCGAATATAGTTGAAATTTTGAATATCTCCATCTTCTTGAATAAGTTATATAGTTAACGAACAAATTATCTATTTGTCTATTAATTACTAGATTGAGATCAAATCATAAATATAATTCTGTGGAAAAATTATATATATTTTTTCACATATATATATATATATATATATATATATATATATATAATTAAAAAAGAAAATTCAATTTCTTTGCAAGAGGGTAGGATATAGGAAATATTCTCGTGGAAAAAGTACTACGAATTTGGACGTGATCATGGTTAAGATACAACGTCGCTTTTGTAACGTTAACATTGGAGTCATACACTTGCTAGAAACTGGGAAAGTGGAATAGAATTTAGAATTTATCCATTAATTCCTAATTTATTATTATTTTTATTCTAAAATGATTCGGATATAAAAGAATATCATGCTGGCTTCGCTCGAATTCGGGTCGATGCTTATTCTTTTGTACTTTAAGCTTCTAAAATTTGCGGGAAGCTCTTTTTTTTTCCTCTAATATTAGAATATTCTTTTGCCTAAAATAGAAATAAATTAATTAATTTGAAAACAAAATTAGGCTCACTTGACGCAAATTTATTCGCAGAGTAAAAAAAAAAAAAAACATATTTAAGAGCATTGTCTTGTTTAGCGCCCTTGATCGCATGTATAGAGAGTACAAATGCGGTTGATAAATCTTGGGATGGGTACAAATAATGAATGGATTGGATTGGGAAGTGAATATGGAAATACATGGTATTTCAAATTTTCATAATTAAGCTCGATCATCTTTTGATTTTGGATTAATTACATATCAACTTGCGTTTTTTATATTTATTATAAATTTATCCTTCTTATTTTTAAAAGTCATATGTCTATTTTTTCCGATATATCATCCTGTAGAATTGGTATGTCAGTATAAAATAGAGGATGAAATATAATAAGTTATTGAGTTGTCAAAAATATGATGATAGATTATGTAAAAACCCCTTAATTTTCTTTTATTTTCTTAAATGAAAGAAAATTTTGCTCATCATATTTATTTGGGGAGATTTGCAATACAGTATAAAGTAAGAGTTTGTCTTATATTACTGCTCACTTGTAAAAAAAATTATATTTATTTATGGAATGTGTCAAAAATTATCAAAAAATATGTTAAAAGTTATCAGAATGATATCAAAATGTCATTTTTGATATGAGGTGTCAAAAATTAACACAAAAATTTCAGAAATTTACTAAAAATTCATTAACATGTGTTATAAATTATTAAAGGCAATTTTGTAGATATATGCCCCTTAGAATTGGATTTTAGGTAGAGGTACACCCTTTAATTGATTTTAGCATATTTGTATCCCTTTAATGCATAAAATGATCAAAATACTATCATCATTTTTTTAGTAGACGTGGTAAGCTCTTATCTCTTTTCTATTGTACTTGTCCAAAATTCTAACTTTTTTATCTATCATTTCTCTCTCCTTTCATGAAACATAAACCTTAATTAAATCGTAAAAAGTACAAAATTATAAAAAAATTACATCTCACTCGAACAATTGCATACAAATGTATCTGAATACATATGAACACAAATTAGTATTTACGTTAACTTTCTATAGAGATCTGTAAATAATGTAAAACCAACTCTATATAAAAGTAGACTCGAAAACCTTTTCAACGATATATTTGTGCCTAGAAAGGATACCTATAAACACTTAAGAATACATGCGAACAATTGCATATGAAGACTCGACTGCATTTTAAACGATGTATTATGCACTTGGAAAGGACACCTATAAATATAAACACTTACGAACACATGCGAATAACTGGATAGGAATACATCCGAACACATACGAACAGATACTTTCTTGACTGAACACCACGTTTACTCCAACTTCATACCTATAAATACTTACGAACACATAAAAACAACTACATACGTTACGAACACATATGAACACACATTAGTATTTACGTCATAAGTGTTTGTAAAGATCTCCAAAGATGTAAAATCAGTTTCATATGAAAGTAGATTTAAATACCTTTCTAACAATATATTTTTTGACTAGAAATGACATCTACAAAAACTTATGACACATACAAACAACTGCAACGAATACATATACATACGAACACACATTAGTAAGTGTTTATAGGTATTTGTTTAGGTAAGTAATATATCGTTGGAAAGGTTGTCGAGTCTATTTCTATATTGAATTGGTTTTACATCATTTGTATATCTCTATAGAAAGTTATGACGTAAGTACTTGTATTCGTATATGTTTATATGCATGTACTCGTATGTATTTTTAAGTGTTATTAGGTTTTTTTTTTTCTAGGCAAATAATATATCATTTGAAAGGTTTTCGAGTCTACTTTCACATGGAATTAGTTTCATTTTATTTGGATATATATGCAGAAAGTTATGACATAAAACTAATATGTGTTCTGATGTTTCAAAAATACGACTTAAGATTTACGTTTTTTTAAAAATCATCCGCATATTATTTACAGAAAATTTAAAATATAACCTTTGTTGCCTAGTGAGATGTGATTTTTTCATAATTTTTGGCATTTATTTTTTTTTACTATTTAATTTAAGGCCCGGCTTTGTGTTTTATTAGTAGAGGAACGAGAGAGAAAAAGTTAGAATTTTTTATAAAGAGATAAAAGTTTAGCGTGTCTATCAAAAAAAAGGACAGAGTATTTGGTCATTTTACGTCCTAAAAGAGGCACAAATATGCTAAAACTGATCCGGAAAATATATATCTACAAAATTGCTATTATTAAAAAATGTCAAAAAATTAAAGTTTTTTTAAGATAATTTAAATGGTGTTAAAATGGTATAGAGAGGCTGCTGCCTAACTTTTCTGTATTTATTGTAACTCTGACTTTCGTTGGAAATGAAGTCAACGATCTATACAATACAACTCTAGGCGGCTCCCATTAATAACTATTGAACATTTTTTAAAACATAAAAAGATTATTATAGGGTTATGCCAATTAATGACTATATAGCATTGACTTTTATATTCCAATTTTGGTTCTTCTGCTTCGTAGTATTCGTTCTGTATAATATTTCATATACCGTCCGATACGAACCCACGACTAGGAATATGTTAGAGAAATATTTGAAAAAAAAAAAAAAAAAATTTCGAACATGCCTTCCTAAACGTACGATAGGAATATGTAATACACTTGTCCGAATTTATATTATTTTTTAAAAAAAGTAAAATACTATATAATACTATTAATATATAAATAAGTAATATAATATAACTATATTTTTTTTCTTAATATACGTAGAAAATTGATGTTTAAATTTATCTTAAAGGTAATGAATCTGTAATATTTAGTAGGGCAATAATTTACATTTGAAAGAAAAAGTTTTGCATATATAAAAAAAACAAAAATCATAGGTTGTTAGTGATTAGTGAAAGGTATTGTTTATTTATTACCCCTTTTAAATTTATAAAATTTCTTTTTTCTTTTTTTTTTTTTTTTTAATTTTTTTATATTTAACCATCAATTTCAATTTTCTATATTATATTTTAATCGGATATTGAGCGATAAAAGACAGACCTCTTAATCAGATATTACTGAAATTTAAACTTTCGACCTATTTTTTATGAGAAATAAATATTTATCTCATTTTCTATCTTAGTATTAAATAAATACTGCTTGAAATAATCCAGATAAATTCCAGACGTGGCCATTCGAATATTCCTATTAGTGAAGGTGTTAATAGTATGCACTAGCTGTATTACATTGTACACATCAATAGCCATGTTCGAGGCCCATTGGAGGCGTTAACTGGGCCTTTTTGCTTTTATATTTATAAAAAAAACTTATTTCTGCAATTTTTTTTTTTCCAACCGTCATAATATCTAAATTATCAGATGGCGCTCATTTCATTTCACCGTCAGACCTTTATACCGAGATTATGTTCCCTATGCTTTATTTTTTTTTTTCGACTGAATTTATGCATATTATTGACGTTTGAATATTTTATAGACAGATCTACTAATCAGCATCCCGCAGAATTAAAAGTTAGATTTCAAATCAGGAAATGGACGCTTGCACGGCGAGTGCCCAAGCCACTGGGCAGCCAGGCTGGGGCGATGCATTCGGCTTTATTCTCGAGATCAGATCGTATCTGATTTTCGCCGTATGATAGTTTATTTGCTAAGTCACTGCTTGCATGCCGATCCGGATTCTGCCAAATATTTAATAATAAACTATAATAATATAATAATTTATTCGTATCAGTCAAAATTGGTTGGTGCTTGTGAAAACAGCTGATATTTTTGTACCAAAAAAAATAATAATAATAAACAAGATTTTGTTACATACTTTGATAAGTTGTAGTAGTCAAAAATGCTGTGCTTCGGAGTTTCGAAATTTCAGCGGATTAACTAGTTGGATCTAAAACTATTAACCCTTTGAAGTTTTAAAATATTTATATAGAAATAATTTTAAAAAAAATTATTTAATATAAAAATTATAAATTTTATTAAAATTTATAATTTTATTATTGAAAGTTTTTTTAAAAAAATATTAATATATCGGTCAAAATTACTAACACGATTTCTGATTAAAAAGGAGGGGAAGAATTCAAATTTTCCAAAAAAATTATTTCGAGACATTGTCGATTAAACAATTTTAGAATATTAAATATTTATTTAAAAACATTTTAAAAATAATTGAATTTAAAAATTGTACAGTATACTAAAACTTATTTTTTTCATATTCAATTTTTTTGGAGTGATTTGTAATTTTTTTTTAAAAAAAATAGGAGTAATTTGTTCATCCCATCTAATTGGTCAGGCAAGATCCCATCGTCTACCTATCAGAACAAATCGGCACAATCATTAGAGCCTGTTTACTTGTCAGAAAAATGAAGAAAGTAGGACAAGTGAAAAGCTCACTTTGTATTACTCTTTTTGTTTACTAAAAAAAAAAATAAAACAAATAATTTTCTTCAATTTTCAATTATTATTGATTTTAATATATTTTTTATTTTCCTAACTTCTCTTCAATTTGGAGAGAAGTGAGAAAGTTATAATTTTATACAATTTTATATATTTATAAAACTAACATTGTTTATAATAAAATATTAATATTATTAAAATAATAATATAATATGTTATTAAAATAATAAATAATAATAATATACATTATTATATTTATTAAATATATAAACAATCATTACTACATAATAATACAAATATATTATTAATAAATTACTAATCTTTTAATATATTAATATTTAAATTTCTATATTTGTAATACTACTAATATATATCACATATAATATATTTAATATTAGTAATATAATAATATATTTTATTATATAATAATAATATTGATATATAATATATTAAAATAATAAAAAATATATTATTATATTTTAAAAAAATTATTAGTAATAATAAAAATAGATTATCAGATCTTATATTATAATTATAATAATATTTTTGTTAATAAAATGTTTTTTAATATATACTAATACAAATATATTATTAATAAACTATTAATTTTTAAATGAATTATATATTGTATAATATTAATATATATATCATATATTATTAATTTATTAAATTAATAATAATAAATTATTATTATTTATATTATATTAAAAATTTCTTTCATTAGCTTATGCCCACTTTCTTATTCTAGCTAAATGATAAAAGTCAAACATATTTTTCCACCACTTTTTATTCTTTCATTTTTATCTCACTCACTTATCTCACCCATGTTTTCCAAAATAAATGCCCCTTAGACTAAAATGCATATATATTTATTTGTTTAATTATATCTAAATCAATATTAATATTGTATATATTATATATAAATAACACTATATAATAAGTCTTAAGAAAATTATGATCTACATAAGAAGTCTTTGATCCGGTTTTCCACCAATCTGGACGGTTCAGGCCCTACGGGCCGGACTGAAAACTAAAATGTTATTTTGATCTGGCAAGGATATAACTAAATAGAGCAGTCCGATTTTTCGATTCGAATGGTACAAGAACAACCATCTATAAGGAGTTATGGTCTCTATGGTTCGTTTATATGGAATTATCATATCAACGTTTATATAAAAGATATTTTTTATTATAAATTGTTTAATATAAAAATATTATATATATATATATTTTTGGAGATGTATAGTTTTTATGTTTTAAATTTTTAATAATATTTTTTTTATCGTATATTTATTGATTATTATGAAAATTCTATCCGTCATCGGTTAATTTTTGTGGGTGACCGACATTATAACGAGATAAATTACACTTAACACCGACCGTATTCTACCAATTGAAGAGTCCAAACTTTCCGATCAGAATAAATCTAAATATTCGTATTACTCTTCTCGGAGTACATAAGGGATATATCTAGATAAACATACGGGTGGTACTTATCGAACGCGAATTTTATATCTCCACTTTATGAGATAAAAGTCCTCGAGCATCCGTTCTAAATGGCATGGTTTAAAATTAATAATTTAAAACTTCAAAATCTTAACTGATTTTAAAATAATTTATAATTCATTTAGAATCACTAAAATTGTCGAATTCTAAATATTTATTTAAAAATTTTAAAAATAAAAATTATATTAATTTATTAGAATTAAATAATTAAAATGGACAGTTCGTATGTTAGAAGTTGTCGGGAAAAACATCTTCGCGTATAAATTTACGTGAAGCCCCTCCGAAAACAAAGTATCCAAATCAACAGCCTCGTCATTCAGTTACTCCTCCTCTCCGAGTTAGGGTTTTGTGGTTATCTCAAATTCTCAATTACTCTCTTTCGATTCGATTTTTTCTATCACTATAGTCGACATTTAGCGAGGGGTCTCGATGAAGCTGACAGTGAAACTCTGAAGGGCACCACCTTCGATATTGTCGTGCAGCCATCCGACACTGTGAGTCTTCAATTTCTTTGTTGGCATTACTGTTCTTCGTTTTCTTTTCGTTTTCAAATTGAATTTGGCGTGTATTAAGTGTTTTTAATGTTTTTGAATTAGTTGGATTGAGGCAGGTTGGTTGATTAAGTATGCAGTGAATAATATGAACTTATTGGGATACATTGGTTAACTAATATTAGTTGGCAATATTTATTTATTGGGAACAAATTACTCGTTTCTGACAAATTGTAAGAAACTCTTGGGCTTCCGGCACTTTTGGAAGATTTAGTTCGATATTTACTGTAGACAGGCGAGGATTTTGTTTTTACTATGTTTGTGTAGTCGGGCAGATGAATACTGTTGTATTCAAGTTTGGGGTTGGATTAGGGGGTTGCTTATTTTTTATTACTTTGTCAATATGAGAAGTAATTTCAATTGTTTCAACTCAAGTGCATAGCAAGTGTTGTTGGATAATATTTATTTATATATAATTAACAAATAGAAGCAGATCTGAATCTCTGAGAATCGAACCAACACTTTGGTCTTGTTCTTATCCGAGGCTGCTTTGGTTTGTTTCTCGACCTCCATCGTGTAGCATTTATGTGCAGATAGAGAGCAAGTTATTCGGGAATTAACAATAAGTAGATGATAAGCCCTCATGCATTCAAATATGACTAGAATTTGTTTTAGAAGATATCTATATCTATCTTTTGTCATGGCAGCATAATATCTTAAAACATTTAAGGTAATGTATTTTTCTTAAGTTGAGTTTATGGTCCATATTTGAAAGAAAGAGTATTTCGTCATAAAATAATGCTTTGTTTCCTGAAAAGGTACTAGGATCCTTTTAGTTCTAAAATCAAATGACATAATGTTTGTATGCAACATTTACATCGCTGCTTTAAATCAAATGACATGATGGTTGTAGATCTTGGATGTGCTTTATAAATTACTCTTTATAAGGGCTGTCAATTGGAAAATATATAAATCTTCATAATTCGATTTGGTAGGTGAATATTGCCTCTCATTTGTTCTAAGAGCTTTATAGCTGGGCCTTAAGGAAGCGGAATGTCTAAAACCCTTGTAAGGAATGCATTGTACTTAAATGGAACTTTATGGCTGTTTGGAAGAGATTATTTAAGAAGGTACTAGGACGAGTATCTTGTAAAGCCTATCGAATTAATGCTTATATGTGGTGGTTTGTTTTAAATGACTAGTACGAGATTGGCTTAAGATATTCTGATTGTCCGTAGGCAATTTAAGGTCATCATTCTATTTTGTTGAAGATTGTCAAGGAACTTGTTCTGTGCAATATGGTTATTTGTTAACTCTCTTTGCCTTATCATGATCGCAACTTTTTGTGCTGTTTGTGCAGATCATGGCTGTTAAAAAGCAAATAGAAGCAAAACAAGGTAAAGATAACTATCCATGGGGGCAGCAGTTGTTGATCCACTGTGGCAAAGTCTTGAAAGATGAAAGTACATTGGAAGAGAATAAAGTTTCTGAAGATGGCTTTCTTGTTGTCATGCTTAGTAAGGCAAGTCGTTGTCTTCTTTTTGAATTTAACCAGGAAAATATTTGCAATTTTTGTAAGTGCAGGCTAACCCCTGGATATCATATGCATGATGGAAAATGGAGTTTGTGGCTATAAATAAGCTAATATAGTTTTGGAACAGTTGACTTTGAGGTTGGCAAACATGCTAAATCTCAGCTACAAGTCTATTTATGTTGCCACTCTAGAGCTAAGCAGAAGCTGAGACTGCAAACCATAGTCCTCAAGTTGATGGTTGTTATATGGCATAGGTGCTTGCTATTACCAGATTTAAGTCTCTTTTCGGCAAAGTTGTAATGGCAATTAGATTTTTTTTTTCTTTGCTTTTTTTTTATAATTTGAACTTACGAAGATTTTGTTATGAATGGATTTGCCGACTCGGTGGCTCCGTCAGCGGCCTGGACGCGGCTGATAAACATCGGCGGCCCGGTAGCCGACGGAAGCCTACCTAGTCGGTTCATAACATATTATTGAGTAGTTATAGTTCTATCTTTCATGTTTTTATATCATGTTTCTAATTTTTTTTCTTCCTTTTATTATACACTTCAGACGAAGCCGAGTACCGTTGGGACCTCATCATCAACCCAGGTATTTTTGTGTTACACATTTTTTTGCAGAAAGATATTACAGTTGCTGATACTAAATTAGGACTGGTTTATTTTTTCTTCAGGCATTGGCAGCTCCTGCTCCTCAACCTACACCTCAACCAACACCTCAATCCTCAATCATCGATGCTCCTCCACAAGCTCCGTGAGTATCTGTATCAGGAAAATTACTTATCAATGGAAATATTTAACTTATCACATCCGTTATTATTTTTCAGGGCACCAACTATAACTAACGAGCATAGAACAACAGAGTAGGTTTCCTTTGTGAGATAGATTCTCCTCTTTTTGATATTTTTGCTTTTTGCTAGAGAATTATCAACTAATCATCTTATATGCATGCTTTAGAAATTTCAGATCTGGTCCAAACTTGGTGGAAATGTATTATGACTGTGTCAATAACCATTATTAGTTGCCTCATTTATTTGCTTAAACATACGGAGGTACAATGTGTCTGAAATTGGTCCGGTTAATTAAGGTAGTCAACGTAGTTTGCATTGTTTTGTACTTTCTTTTGTTCCTAAGCTGTTCTTTAAGGTGGTGCGTCATTTTGTCTCAATGATATTAAATTCCTTTAGAACCTAGAATTGTGTAGTGCCCTATAGTAGAGATACTGGAGAAGTTCACATTGGAATATTGGTAGATAATAGTATTTTCCTGCTTCTGATTATTGAAATCCAAAGAGAATATATAACTCTCGTAAAGAAAACGGTGAAATACGTAATGGAATGAAGAGTTTGTGTGCTTTTAATAACTAGATATGCTCTACAAGGCAAGTTAAACATCTCTTGCAAATACTCTGCTTCATTGCAGTTTACTTTTCCGAAAAACAGTATAGACTTGTTTGTTACTACTAGTCTTTATATAGTAACACAAGTAAGCTTGAATTTTGTTCTACTCTGGTACTTCCACATGCAGTGTAAGAGATGTCTATGGTCAAGCAGCATCCAGTTTAGTGGCAGGTGCAAATCTCGAGCCTATGGTGCAACAATTGATGGAAATGGGTGGTGGTAGCTGGGACAAGGATACCGTTACACGAGCACTTCGTGCGGCTTATAACAATCCTGAACGGGCTGTAGAATATCTATACTCTGTATGTGAACGAAGTTATGATCAGTATATATTTTATGAATAAATACATAATTTTTTTTAAACTGACGGTTTGACTCTTATGTCAGGGTATTCCCGAGCCAACCGAGGTAGCTGTTCCGGTTGCTCGTGTTCCTGCTAGCCAAGCAACTAATCAGGGTTCAGATATAACTCCAGCTGCCACTGGTGGGGCATCACCTCTTTCTGGTCTACCAAACGCATCTCCCCTAAATATGTTTCCAGAGGTAACATATATGCCTTTTCTTTCTGTGCCTGTTGTATAACTATGCAGTATAAACCTAGGTGCCTTACTGAGTATAGCTAAATGAAAATAGGAAATACCCGCTACTGGTGCTGGAGGTGGATCACTTGATTTTCTTAGAAATAGTCCACAGGTATGTTAATGCTTTCGGCTCCTGAAAGCGTATGGATACAGAACATCAAATTGGTTATCTTAAACACATTGAAAATTGACTAATTGCTCCTACTTTATTGATGCTATATTAAAAAAGTTATATAGACCTTTTGAGCTCAAATCTAGTACCTGTTAAAATAAGCAACTTGCTTTGCTTCTGTCTCTAGCTTCGTGAGAAGAAAAATTGAACTGCTAGCCTGAATGCAGCTGTTAATAAGGGAATTTTATGTGACAGCATTAGTCATTAGATGAGGTGGCATGGAAATCTTTGGAAACTTCAACAACTATGCTCGGAATAAATTTTTAATCACTAACGATAAGGCCTATTTCACTGTGGCTTTGTAAACCTTTTTGGTTGTTGCTAATCGGGTTTCTTCTATAGCCATAAAAGGAACTCATCATATTACTACATAAGACAAATATATGTATTGCTACATAAGACAACTGTAGCCATCTCTTAACTTGTATTGCCTAGATGACCTGTTGGTATGAATGCCCAACATAAAGGAGTTGTAATCCTAATTTGATGTGAAGAAGTGCTTCCATATAAAACCATTCTGGTAGGAAGCTAGTAGCACTTAAGATTGTTAAAGAATGGGAACTTAGGTTTTCAGTGCCGCACCGAGCCGGGTTACAATAAATTTAGTTCAAGGCATATGTCGACTGTGCTGATGGTGCCGTGGCAACCATATCGTTATGAATTTATTACTTATTTTTCAAAAGTAGAAGGAAAAAGACTTGAGCTTAATTTAATGATTCACATATAAGACTTTAGGTACGGCACAGAGACGTGCTGCTCAGCACAAACTACGTTGACCGACATGTAAAACTATGCGTAGAAAACATAATTTCACTGAAAATGTCCGCTGGATAATGTTAGCGGTTTTGTATGTAATTCATTTGTTAAGAATTTGAGTTTGCGACACGAGTGTTATATTCTGTGCCCATTTTCCAAAATAGGCATGGAGTTGTTTTTTGCCATCTTATAGTTCTCTTTGTATATTCATATATTCATATTTCAATTTATTAGTTGTGTAAAGTAATTATCTGTGCTTTTAATAGCGTGTAGGTGCCTTACAGCAGAATGTGTTCCATGGTAACTTCTATCCGGTTAAGTGAACAAAAGAACTTGCTAGGTGCATATGCCATTTGTGCTTGTCTACATGGCTGGGTATTCTATAATAGAAATTGAGGAGATAAACTGACAGTATAGCTTTTTTTTTCTTTTTGTTAGGGTAGACTTTTTTTTTAATGAAGTTTCCTGTTTTTTCTTTGTTTCTGGTCAAGGGCCAGGAATATTAGAATCTATATGATTTTTAGTTGTATGCTTTTAAGTTTTATCATTATTTTCTAATAATATATTTCATTTAGTTCCAAACTTTGCGGGCAATGGTTCAAGCGAACCCTCAAATTCTACAGGTTAAGTCTCTTTTGCCTTTATGTACTTACAAGACACTCGATTTTTTATTTCTAAATAACACAATTGCTTGCTATTCCAGCCAATGCTTCAAGAACTAGCCAGGCAAAACCCTAACATGTTGAGACGGATTCAAGAGCATCATGCAGAATTTCTTCAGTTATTGAATGAGCCTCTTGAAGATGCTGAAGGGTGAACCAACCTTTCCTTGCTTATTTAATGTTTTGTAATGCTAGGGGCTCTCTGCTTATCTTTTGACTTATGCCTCCTGTTAGTGTGTGGTGGAGATGGTCAATCCAAGGGTTAGCTGTAGGTGTGTTGGGATGGGTAGATGAAATTTTTAGCGAATAGCAAGTTCACAGACAAATGTAGAGGCCCAAAGCTTTCTTCATTCGGTGAAATTGCTTAACTAATATTGTTGCTATGTATTTTTTCTAAAATTTTTAAATTTTCATTTGGTTAATATCTTTATCCTTGTTTTGGTGTAGGATAGTGTTACAGGAATAGTTCTGTAATAGCTTTTAATGACTTTGGTTCTTCTGTATTCTGTTTTTTGTTCTCCGTGGGTGCAATGGTAATAAGCTATGCTTCATCATGGTTCGCAGGGATTTGTTTGATCAGTCTGATCAGGAGATGCCTCATGCCATTAACGTGACTCCTGCTGAACAGGAAGCGATTGCTCGGGTATCGCACAGAAATACAATATAGTTTACTTACGTTGTATTGGCATTACTGAATTTTTCTTATTATTGTTTTTTTTTTTTCATTAGCTTGAAGCTATGGGTTTTGATCGAGGGCGTGTCATCGAGGCATTTATTGCCTGCGACAGGAATGAGGAATTGGCAGCAAACTATCTCTTGGAAAATGCTGGTGATGAAGATTAAAGGTATTTTTTGCCTTTTCTAGATAAGCTTTCTGTTTTGTCATTTTCGCTGAACCATGGTCTGCTAGTAGAAACGATCGTGTACTTCTCTTAGAACAATGAGCAATCCCGATTCTTTTGCAAACACTTTACAATCTTGCCTTTTTTTTTCCTTTCTTTTTTCTGCTGGGTCACCGAAAGAAAATGCAATGTTATTTCTAGGTATTGCTTTATTTGGAGGCTTTTGGTAATGAATTTGATCATCCTTAGATTGATTCATTGATGATATAGACATCAGTGGCTTGCGAGACGCTGATCTATTAATGGATATTTCCTTTTATGAATTGAACTTTGTGCTGCTCCCTTGTGAACTATATGATGTTCAAAAGTGAACGGGATTGATTTTGGGAGCTCAAACGTTCCTTCTTTTTTTTTTTTTTTTTTTTAAAAAAAAGAAGAGCCCTTGTTTACTTTTTTTTTATCTATTCTTGTTGCAGGGTCTTTGCAATTTGAATTCGCAACATAAAGATATCTCTAATGTAGCCCTGAGAAAGGCATCGGCGAAGATTGAAACGTTGGTCTAACAGACCCCTTTTTTGGTTGATCATACATCGTTCTGCTTACCAGAGGGTTCTTGGTGTTTTTCAGCGACATGTCATGAACAATATTTTGAAATTCAGTAGTTTTTTTTTTAAATGTTGCGAAGATTCTTTTTTTTTTTTTTAAAAGAAAATTTGCATAATATGTATGAATGTTACTCTTTTGTTCTTCTTGCCCTTTTTTGTCAACCTTGTCAGCAGCAACTTGGCTGCCCGCTTTCGTGGTGCCTGGATACGCCTACGCACTCAACTACTGCAGGACATTGGGCACCCGAAGTGGAAGTATGTCGAGCCCTTAAGTGTCAGGAGGGACGATGGAAGAGGAGATGGTAGTGTTCGTCACTGCTCGTAAAGAAGAAAGGAACGGGGGGAGGATGGTTACCCCGTGACTTGGCTCATCTCTTTTGCTATCTCAAATCTACCATCTTATACTCGCTATGAATGGACTCATAACATGTGCAGCGCCCCTAGAATTCAGTTAGGCATCAGACCTTATCAACAATCCCACCCAATGTGTCGAAAGATATTATTGGCATCCATTTTTAACTGCTACATAGTATCGGCAATGGATTAGATATTTTCTATTTGTCAAAAGTAAGAAACCATAACATTGGCAAATATGTTAGAATAGATTCGATTATGAAAGATTTAAAAGAAACATCTTGAAACCCTATAAATATTAACTCCGTAACAAAAGGTACCCTTTTCTTGCCTGAAACAGTTCCGCTCCAGCATAAAGGAGCCATATTAGACAAGCACTTATATCGTACTATTTAGCATTTCTTACGCGCAATTTAAATTATCAAAAAAAAAAAAGAAAAAAAAAAAGAAGAAACGTTACAAGAAATAAATCACCAAAGTTCAATCCACCTTATCTATGATGCATCAGTAGACAGTAGGATCAACTTGATACACGTCCTCTGAGAATCACAAACTTACATATTATATCTCAGTTAACTTATATACATCAGTTTATTTATATAGTTGACTTGCTAACAATTCACCATGTTTTTACGAAGCATTCGATAGACAGAATTTTAGAATTCCCTATCAGGGAACATGATGGGGGCAAGAAGGGACCAGATGAACAGAGCTGCAGTGGCCCATCCGGTGATGATGCGGACCCACACCGAAGGCCATCCTACGTCAACCAACTTCCCGCTCTCGCCAATGGATGTGGACCACCCAGTAAGAAGCATTGCTGAGTACATGCTAGCGAGTGAGAAGATGAGGTGGAAGAATGAATACGAGTAAGACACCGGCTTCGTCTCGTCCTTCTTTTTCTCTTCTTGTTCTTCTAACTTGTCGAACGAAAGCAAGGGCTTATCTGAACCTACATTTGGAAAATATACGAGCGAGTTAGTTAGCAAATCGATGGACGATAATTCTTGTCAATTAAACTAATGCTTGAGCAAACCCAAAAACTAGTCCCCTCTTTTTTGCCCAAGCATCAATCAAGTTTACTTAAGTCGCATAGCTCACTTTTGAACCGTGAAGTTCAATTTGTGCATGAATTTTGGACAAAGTTTGCAGAAACTAGTACTTATAGTTTCACTTTGGCAACACACCCCCATTGTCTTTCAAAATGAGAAAAAAAAGGATTACATCCTTTAAATCACCAATTCAGATTGCGCTTTGGGCTATTTCGTGTCATGTAATATTGCTCTTTTTATTGAAGTAAAGGTAAAGGACAGACCAGCACGGGGTGAACTAGGAGGCGAAATCAAAGTTGTTGAAGACCCGGCACGAACAGCGGAGTAAACTACTGAGAGAACAGTAGTTAGCAAACCAAGGGTGAGGCTTCCAGTAGAAACAGCTTTTGAGTGATTATGGAGACCATTGCACGCATAGTCCCTCGCTCACTAGAAAGCCCACTATAGCAGAGATAGGTGCAGTATAATGAAATAACTGATGCGGGCAATAAGCTCCCGTTCACCTGCATACATCAAAAAGTTACCATCTCTTTCTTGCAAATCAACTAAAATAGACAGTTGTTTCTTCTAGAAGAACATCTATAATCACTTTATGCTAAAAATTTTAAAAAAACATTTATCATATCAGTAGTTATTAATCCTCCATGCTTAATGGAAAAGCCAGATGGCGGATGTGATTGTACAGTTTTAAGTCATAAGTCGCATTTGGTGACGTAGCTAGTTGGTTTATAGCTTGCTTAATAAACTTGTGGCTGCTAACTTACCATTATACCCTCCATCTCTTTAAAAATACTAGAAAACGACATCTATTTTTGATGATCATGATTTTCAAATAATTTAATCGAACAATTTGACCTAAAGGGCTAAAACGGATAAATACATATGTTTATTATTGTGATTTTATACCTACCAACCCATCAAACTAGCTGAGTTTAGCAAACACTTCTAATTCACTAGCTCATATCTACTAGCTACGAGTAAAGAACTAGCTTGATCAAACTTAATCTAGCTAGATTCAGCTATAAGATCTGGGTACATCCACACATCCTTAGTGCTGTCTACTCTTACTTTACTATTATACAAAAGATATAACATGGCATGCACAAGATCACCCCAACTCCTCAGATGCTAGGGAGGGCCAGCAGAATCAAGAATAATAGAAGTACAAGTGCAGAAGTCAAATGATATCTAAGATAAATAAGGGCATCTAAATGTAGAAATTATGAAAGTTTATGATCTCAATTCCAACCTAGGATGGACAAGGTTAAAGAAGATAAAGCACACTCTTAAAAATGACAATGAAAAAAAAAGGCAAACTCCAGATTCTTATTATCTTATTTTAAAAAATCCACCATAAAATCATAAATGAACTCCTAAATTATTAAATCTCCAATAAGTTTTTTAAACAGCTACTGTCGGTGAGTAGTATCCACCAATGATAAAATAGTTATCCGCAGCCTCCTTTTTCAGTTAAGGAACACTAGCAAGTTGAATATACGAATTTGAAACATCAGCACCAGGCAAGTATTAAAGCGTTAACAAACTATCATAAGCCACCAGTATGAACATTTTACAGTTGGCTAAATAGAATAAAAAGAGTACATTTAAAAAAAAAACAATTTAAGCGCACAGAAACATGAATCAGAGTCTACAAAAAGTTTTAACAATTCAGAGCATTGCAGCAAGAATACAATTCATGCCATACACAGCTTGAATTTTGCTAAATTTAAAATGAGTCCATCTTTATTAAAAAAAATTTTGACAACTGACCTTGGGGTGCAAAGCGACAACTGCAAAAACAAAAACAAGAATCAATGTCATGACAATGAAAAAGGTGTTGAGCCCACAATCATGCCCCGATGGAGTAAACCAGTGAAAGAGAAGCCCTGAGAAGAGAATGTTGCAATGTAACAAACCAGTGATATGACAAACAAAGCCATGTACCTACAAAAATAAGTCGTCAAGAAATTATAACTAAAGTGGAAAGAACTTGAAAGCATCTTAGGATATTGCCTTATAGGGCATTGAAGAATAACACTATATAAATCATACCAAAACTGCTCATCCTTTTGAACCCTGTCGTTCCATCCATGCACAAAGTCCAAGAGAAGAACCACTTGTACCAGAAGGAAAAGACCAGACCCAAATTTTGATATTGACTCTGCAAAAAGAGATTGCTTCTAATTATTACTTCAAAACTAGAAAAAAAGCCTTGATTAAGTTTTATAGCTAGCAACTAAAACACCACAGCATGCAAAAAATTAAATCCTACATGCATTAGACACTATGAGTCTAAAGTTTTTTCATAGAATATGCGAAAAAAATTCTTCCTCGCATGGACCTAAAGAACGCAATCCTATTAAGTTCTTTCTCATGTGCGTTTTGTTTCTATTTTCCCCGCAATAACACACGTGGGTATCAAATTAATGAATTAATCACATAATTTACCCTAAGAAACATCTCAACTCTTGAGATAAAATGAGGGAAAAAGATGAGGAAGAGCTTATAGACATCACCGATCATGTTAAAAAGACAAATTCAAGAGAACTTAATTCCCTTTGTATGAGAGAGACCATGCACACTTTCAAGTCAATACCACGCTCAGAAAAAACTTGACAAAATGGCTCTAGTTTATTATTCCAGAAATTGAACCATCATTCTTGCATGATGGTAATGAAACTCATCTAAGTTAACATACCATCAGATATATGAACCTTTTATGGCTTGTACGTAAATCTACTCGCCAAAAACACTAAAAAAACATAATATAAACCAAGTAATATATAAAAAAAATTCAAGGCACCTAAAAAGCACACATTTACTTCTAAAACGTCCTACATATCAGCAGTACTGCTATTTACATTAATATTGGAAATAATTCCAATGACTTCTGCAATTGTATGTCAAAATGAGTTAATGTTAGGTAAACATATGGCCATATGGCCCATATCCCTGCCAAGCCATTCATACAATAACCCACTCTAGTTTAGCTAGGAATAACATAAAGAAATGAAAAGTAAGCTACCTTAACAGTCAGTCATACTAGTAATATAAGATTGAAGAAAATCGCACCATAAAAACTGATAAGGTTGTTGGGGACGAAGAACATGAGGAAGATGATCACGCCCCAGCAGAAGATTTTTGCAGTCCATCCGCCATGGTGGAGCCGATCCCGAGGGTCCTTCTGGTCCTTCACGCCAACCATCAACAATGCCAAAATCGTAAAAAATAAAAAATTCCCAAGGCTCACTCGGAGCACTGCATCTGTCTCAAACCACTCTCTCCCAGGTGTTCTTTGCGAAATGATTTATCCCTGTAGTGCCCCCAAGGAAAACCCAAAATTGCACATTTTTAGCTCATTAAGTAAAAGTTTTACTTATCACAATTAAGAGAAAATAAGCACTAGTAGCTATCTAAGCAATTTATTTCTATGTCGCATAGTGTATTACAAAGAGTGATTGGCCAATACCATACCTTTGTTCATGTTATAACATAGCTAGAAGGTTTGGTAATTGGAGCAAGAGAGCATTCAAAACACAAAGTTCATATTTATCCAGCGTCTAATGCTACTGAACAAATTTATCTTCTGTTATTATGAGTAACAATTGTATGTAGATATGCACATAATGCGAATGCAAATGCTACTACAATTGCATTCTAATAGAGAAACAACAATAGGTGTAACATAAAAAATATATACATTATAATATAAGAAACAAAAAATACAAACTATCTTATTTTATATTAAGCATAATTTGCAACAAAAAAAATAAAATATCAATTTCATATCATGGTAAGCTTTCCTTGTCCATATCCATAACTCAAATAATTAACTTCAATATATCACGTATCAAAAACATACAAAATTGCCTTAATTTGGCTGCATGCCAGTTTTGCAGTTCAAACCACATCAATTTCAAATCAACAATTCATTCTATAAATTTTTAGTACCTCAATACACAAAAGAGGATGGATTGGAGGAGGAAAGCAGCCATATAACAAAATAACTTAGTAACAAATCAATCGCGGTATTTAACTTCCTTTTTCTTTATTACCAAATTAATTCCACATATCAAATAAACATACAAAATTCTGATAGTTTTAGCCACACGACAAAAATTCAATTAATGAACTTTGTAAGAATATATAATTAGATATACTTACAAGGATAATGGATAATTACATATCAACTTACAGTAAACATGAGCTTCTTTACCCCTAATCACTACTCACGACTCCAGCAGCTAACTCCACACATCAAACAATCATAGAAAATCATCCTAGTTTTTGTCTATATGCCAGTTTTGCAGTTCAAACCAAAACAATTCAATTGGTAAACGTAGTAACTACTACATGAATGTATATACTTGCAGGGGATCGATTCAAGGGAAGTGGCGATTAACTCCAGTAATTAACTAATCTTCCCCTAATCTGTATCCAAAACTCCTCAATTACAGGGAATTGATTCGAGGAGCGAAGCGGCGATTAAGTTCAGTAATTATCTAGAATTCCCCTAACCTCTAATCCAAGACTCCAGTAACTAACTCCACAATATCGAATAACGAAACCCATGAACTTACAGTAGTATGAATATATACTTACAAGGGATCGATTCGAGGAGCGGAGCGGCGACTTCGCGAAGGATCCAGGCGAGGAGGAGAGAGAGGGCGAAGAGACCGCAGTAAGCGATGCGAGCAGAGCGGCGGCTGATCCCGCCGACAGCAGATCGGCACGCCTCACAAGCGCACGCGGCGCAGCAAGATGCCAAGCACGAAGCTGCCCACATCGGAGCGAATTAAAACCCTAATTCGATTAGTGGTTCTCCGGCGTAGCTCTGGTGGAGGAAGCGAAGAATCGAGCAGATGGGATCGTCTGTGGCTCAGCCACAGACGATCCCTCTGTGGCTGCGATCTGGGCCGTTAATCGGCCCAGCACGTATCACGAGATTTTTTATTTAAACTTTCGTCGACTTATTTGACCTAATTTTATACATTTTTATGAAAAGTTATGAACTACAAAGTTGTAGATTTTGATGTGATCTACAATTTTGTAGTTCAAAGTTTTTTAAAAAAATATCAAACAATGTGTCAAATTGATGATCATAATATTTGATCATCAATTTGACACATTGTTTGATATTTTTTTAAAAAATTTTGAACTACAAAATTGTAGATCACATCAAAATCTATAATTTTGTAGTTCATAACTTTTCATAAAAATGTATAGAATTAGGTCAAATAAGTCGACGAAAGTTTAAATAAAAAATCTCGTGATACGTGCTGGGCCGATTAACGGCCCAGATCGCAGCCACAGGGGATCGCCTGTGCTTTTTAGCACAGACGATCCCATCTCAGAATCGAGGATGTTGGAATTGCAAAGCAATTTTGGTTTTGAACCATCAGCGACTTTATTTTAAGTTAAAGTAATTTTGGTTTTGAACCACAAAAAACAAAAATGGTGTGCATATTAAAAAATTTAATTCCGTTGTGATAGAAATAAAATTTAATAGTTAAGAATAAAAAATAAAAATTTAGCCTTAACCAGAGTAATTTCGGTATTTAGATTTTCTTTTAGTGATAGTAATAATATGGGTGTTCAAGATGCTCTAGGAGGGTCTACCAGTGCCAATGATTTAGGCAGGCAGCCGGTTCTTGGAAATTTCCATAAAAATAAGCAATTTTAGCGGACAATTAAGCTTACTTTTCTTCTATAGAAAAAGGAAAAATAAAATAATAAAAACATCTGAGTTTGATCCAGATATGACCTAGTCAATAGAACCAGGTCGTGACAAACCCAAATGGAATCAAGCTAACCGTGTTATACACAGTTTTTGGTGGCCAGCCGATTTTGAGAAATTCAGATCTCAACGAGTACCGATCATACCAATTTTGCCACACCAACTATACCGATACATTTAGTTTTTATTTATAAAAATAAAAAAAAAAACAAATTATAATTAAAAATTTTAGCACAAATTTTTTTGGCCATGTTAATCATGATACTGGTGTTATAAGAACGGATTTTTTGATGGACCTTATGCGGCACTTAATAACTATTATTAAATAATGATATTAGTTATTAAGCTCAACCTCTTTATAGGACACCAAGTGATGACTAAGAGGGTGAAAGTAAAAAGACAAGAGTAAGACTCCTGGTCTATAGGAGGGTCCCAAGACTCCTAACAATACACTTGGCCATCACTAGAAAATTTCATACTATTCTAGCTACATATTTACATGATGAAATGTTAGAAAATTCTAGAGAATTCCGCTAGATTCTTACACCATGTTGATGCTCATTGTGCCGGATTGGGTTATGTTTTTGGACATTTTTAGCTTTTGCTTGGTCCAAACACTTGGCCCGTGGCACCGGCATTTTCCATCCGACATTGACCGTACCAATAACTATATAAAACATAAGGTACACCAAATCACAAAATATAAGAAAAGAAAAATTGCATATCAGCTCCTCCCTATTTCAACAAACGTGCGCTGCCATGTGGCACGTTTTTCACGTTTCGGAAGCCTGATTCGCAAACTACGAAATATAGGGAGCTGATATGCAATTCTCCCTACTAAAAGAAATGACTACACAGCAGTTATCTTTAAATAAATTAAATAAATAAAAAAGAAAAATAAAACAAAAGAGAAAAAAATAGCAACTTAAGATGAATCATGAATGTAATTATCAATATTGATGAATAACATTAGGATCTATTCTGATATACAAATATGTTTGAATTACAAAAATTTATATTCAAAATTCCATTAAACCTTCATTACAACAACAACATTCCAATTAAGTTCCACCGCAGTTGGATCTAGATTAAATCCTCCATTCTCCATAGAAAACTTAACAAACCAAGTACACACTTACTGGAAATGAAAAAGAAAATGTTCAGCCAGACAAACAAGAAATCTTGAAATAGCTTTCAATGTATTGGATTGCAAAACTTAAAACAATGACAGCATTCATAATGACAAGCTTTTTAGACAACTTATTAAACAAAAAAAGTGCTAAAACAAAAAATTAAGAGCACACGAGATAAAGTTATAAGTAGCTGTTTGTCATGGTTAACACTCCGAGAAATGCTATTTTTCATGATTATTTTGACCCTGAAAAAGTCGGACTGATGTGATATTATCTACATCAGCCCAAAATAATAAGAAGTTTTGAAAAATAGTAATTTTCACTTTCAATGATTTTGGAAAGGACCACATTTTACTTTTTAAAGTTATCACATAAAAAGTGATAATTCCCCACACATCAAATAATAAAATTAATAAAAAATAGACTGATATTTACAATACCACAACAGTCTTGAATTTATTTAGGGTCAAAATAACCGTTAAAAATAGTATTTTCTAACACTTCTTACCCATATACCCCTGACATGCAACTTTGAACTTGAAACTTTCTACTAGCTAAGTTAATATATTTTTGACAGAATTGGCATCACGCTCGGCCACATGATCCTAGAAGCGTGAGGATGCAGTATTCAAGACAGTTGCATGTGATACCTATTTCAAATTGATACTAATTCTATCTAGAAATCTAGAAAATATAGATGAGGTAGCAGTTATTACAACTTGAAAGGTTCTATTTAAACAGTTGTAAATGCAAAGTTCTACATGTTAATGGACCAAAATACAGGGTACGCGGTGATATTAGCCTTAGTTTTTATGTCAAATAGGACCACGCTAGACTTTCGTACTATTTTACTTTCTGCCCACGAATTTACAGATATTAAAGAGTACCACATGCATATGACAGCAATTTTTGTGGTTACAGAACAATATTTCCAACTTCACATAAATAAGCATTCCAATGAAAATCTGCCGAGATAACATAAATTTCTTCTCACCTCGATGGGTATTGACATTGATTCTCCAGTTGTGAGAATCAGAACTTGAGCCACTTTTTCTCTTTCTCTTTGCTGACAACTGCACTGGTAGCCGAAGCATGAACAGCCTCAACCTCCGCCAGAGCCTTCCTGGTGTCACTCAACTTTCTCAAAGCTGCCTCTAAAACTACTTTATCTTTCCTGTTACGGTTCACCATGTCCTCAAGCTTCTCGACCCGGCTCCTTAACTCCTTTATTTCATCGTCATAGGCTACCAAGGATTTTCTATCTTCTTTTTTCGAGTTAACTGCTATCTCGTTAGATCCCTTTTTCGATTTACCACCCTGGCTAATTTGTACATCTTGTGATGCCAGCTGCTTGTTGATAAAGCTAAAGATATCCGAATCTTGTTCCTCTTCAACTTTAGCTGCGCGAGCTAAGGCAGCTTCCTTCTTCTCACGAATTCTTCTACCACCGCGCCTACGCTTTTTCACCCGACCTTCACCTGAATCTTGAGTATCAGTACAAGCAAGGGCATCATCAAGTGACTGTTTCTTCGGGAGAACTTTCACGGATACAGGGTCTAAAATACCCTGTCCCGATACTCCAAGCCCTGTGCCTTTGCGATATCCCATGCTCGCCATCATCTTTGATGCAATACCCCTCGTGTGATGCTCCCAGTCTGCAAAGACAACAGTTTCGGTCTGAACGCCATTTTGTAGCTTCGTAGCTTCCAAGAAACCTAGACCCTGTTGCTGTGATACATTATCCGAGTCATCCTCAGATTCAGATCCTCCAGAGACTGAGTAGTCGTCATCTTCGTCATCAGTCACCTCAGCATATCTTGATATAGTAAGAGAATCTGTTCCAAGCTTGGCAGAACTTCCATCGTCTACGAAAACAACATGGCCCATCCTGCTCTCTTCATCCCATGACTCGAGTTCAGCTTTTCTCCAGATGGTTGGATTTGTTTCTGAAATTGCCCAGATGCTTGATCCCACGAGAGACTGTTGCCACGTTGTAGGCAAGTATTGCTTCAATGCAGATATGGGGACATCTAACCCTACAAATTGTTTTATCTTCAGATAAAGAATCCCACATTCAAGACAAACAGAGGCCGACATTTAAAAAACATAGGCAATAGTCCTCCACCTCCTGCCCTTTTCTTTGCCTTTTTAAAATAATGCACAAATAATTATAATCATCATGATGAACGATACGGGAATCTTCTATTATGACAGATTAAACAGAACAAAAGTAGATGTCTGTGGCATAAATGAAATAGAATGTCGAAAATGAACAAATTATTTGGAGTGTTCCCATGCATACAGTAGCATACCATGTGAGATGCGGCAGTTACTACCAAATCGACATCGCTGCTGTACGAAGAACTTGCACATCTGCACTTTGGGTAGGATTTATTAGCAACATGGAGTGACTCAATCAGGAGGCCTTTGGGATTAAAAGTTTTAATAAAAAGCAATAAAAGGAAGTTGTACATTACATAATCATCATGAGTTAGTGATGATGATTAGCAAGTTGGGTGTCTTTGGTGACTGACCAAACCTGAATTACCTTCAAAGGAAGTGTGATCAAGTGATCCATTTTACTTTTAAGGTGATCAATCCTGGGCACCTCAATGTTGTCGGTAATATAACCTTTTACTAACTAGTTCTTGTCTATAATCAAGTTTATTTTTGTAAGTATGTCAAATATACTCTAATAAACGCACTTTATGTTAATTTTAATTATAACTTTTTTCTTGCAATGCAGAGAATCTACAAATAGCCAAAGCAACTCCATTTTAACATTGACATGGAAGATGATAATCTATGAAAAAGAAAACACAGATGAAAAGCAACAATAGCGAAAGCCCACAACCTACCAGCATGTTTTCTGATGTTGGGGTGAGGAAAGAAACCTTTGCAGAATTAGCATCATCAAAGCCTATCACACGACCATCGTACCAACGACCATCTGTGTGGCGAAACCTACACTTTGACCCAATCGAGAACTTTTCAGGTTCAAGAGGTTCAGCCTCAATATCTCTTGGGTCCAAGGGTTCCACTTTGACATCCTCTGTTTTGGGTACATGTTTATGGCCTGCCAAAAGATTTTCAGCTTCCTGAAGCAAGCGTGATCGCTTTAAGTGAAGAAGTCCTTCCTTTGCATCTTTGATTGCTGAAAGCAGTTCTTCACGTACCTATAGCAGTTGGTATTAATGGAGGGGAAGTCAAAATTTCATCCAGTTACTCGTCCAACATTAACATGTTATTGCTTAATATTATACCTAGATCAGATACTTGGACCTAAAACAGTTGTTATTAGATGAGGGAAAGTCAAAATTTCCATCCAGTTACTCATCCAACATAAACGTTTTATTTCTTAATATTATACCAAAATTAGATACTTGGCAACTTTTCAAAGTCATCGTTCTTGCATCTGAAAATCTTCTACGGAATGCTGCTCTAATTCGTTCACCAAGACCTTCTACTTGAAAACTCTTCCAACACACAAATTCTTACTTTGAGAAGACGGGGCCCAACCAGTACTCTAGTGAAAGCCACCACCCTCGGATTATGGCTACTGAACCAATTACTACTCTATCTTGGGTAGCCCGACCAGCTCAACTCGGGAGGAAACAATGCACACACTCAGTAGCTCAACCCAACATCCATTGAAACCATACCTTGTTAGGCGCACTAATGCACCCACAAGAAATACCTTCAAAGAGTGACTGCTAAGAATGGAACCTGGGATTCCATGGTTCCTGACCCAAACTTGACACACTAGATAGGGGCAAAAATCAACAAATTCACAAATACAATCTTAAGATTTTAAAAAAAAAAAGAGAAAAGAAAGAAAGAACTCCAACCTCAAGAAGGCAAATTGTTTTGGTTACTGACGTACTGGTTGTATTAAGACATGCTAATCGCGAAAGCATTTAAGAAATATGCTGTTGATGGTGTAGATTGTTGGGTTTTCTTGTACTTCACAACGTTTTTTACAAAATCATGCGGAAGTTATGTACGACTGATAATTGCGTTGAAATTGAATGTATTGTTTTAATTACCGAGAGAAGTTCGGAGTTGAAAGGGTCGGCGGCGAGAGCATCGTTGACGGCAGAGAGAGACTCCCGCTGCTCCGCGAGCTGATTTTCAAGCTGTCTCTCTATCTCCGTCCCCTCTACTTCGCCGGAATCCTCTGCCATCTCACCGGAAAATCAATCCCTACGCCGCGTTTGCTCTTTTCCTTCGAGAATGCTCCGCCGATTCACCGGGCCCGAGATCTGTTATGTTATATCGCCGTAGAGTTCACGTGTAGAACATCTGATTACGAGCTGAAGCTGAAAGCGCCGACTCGAGTCCGACCACGGAGTTGGGTCTTAAATAAGCACGGATTAAGATATGGATGCAGAAATATGACAGATATAAAATACAACAGATTTAAAAAAAAATGATATAAATACAATTTAAATATAATAATAAAATAATAATTTTGTTTAATATTCTTAATAATATGTATAATAAATATTTTATAGTTTTAAAATAAATTTGAACGGTAAAAATCTAATTATATTAATGAATTTAAAAAAAAAATTAAATATATAACTATAATTATATTATTAGTATTATATATTACTAATATTATATTATATTTTATTTCTTGCTGAAAAAAGTTTCTTTAAAGAAATTAAAAAATAACATAAATACGTATACGTGCCTTTCATCTGGCATGTATGTTCAAAATTTCTTCTTTTTTTTTTTTCATACATTTCTCTAACATATCCGTTATGTGATTGTATTCGCTTCATATTCGTATAGGATACTATATGGAGGGTTATTAGAGACGGTTATAAATAGCAGTGCTCGACTCAAGAACGACCTCGCCACGAGGCGAAGACGAGAAACTCTATCTCTTATCTTTGTTTGAACTTAGTTCTCCGAGCAGCGTAGTAAAGACTTGCAATTCTGAGATACATTTATCTCTCGTTTTTCCTATTTTCTTTGGTGTAGGGTGAAAAATTGCATATATATATATATATATATATATATATATATATATATATATATATATATATATATATATATATATATATATATAAGACGATAAAATAAGTGCAAAAAAAAAAAAAAAACATAGGATGGACATAAATGAGGAACAAAAAGAAAAGCGAAATATAAAAAGACATAACTATTAATGAAAAACTCCACTTGGTTAGCGAGTAAACTTAAGCTTATCCAATTTATATTATATATTTTACAATAAAATTGATTTTGAATGATAAAAATTAATCTCACTTTAACCGAATATATTATTATTATTATTATGATTTATAAAAATGTATATATATTCAAATAAAGCTCCAATTTGAATGACTAGAATTTAATTTTTGTATTATTATTATGAATAGAGTTTAATTCTATCTGACTTGAATATGAGCATTTGTTAATCTAGTCAACTTGGGAACACGTATCCACGAACCATAACAAACCGGGTTAACTAAATGAACCAGGAACGAGCTGTCGAGAATGGACGAGCTCGATGAACCAGCTCCCCGGCTCGATTTCCGCCTCCCGAAGAACCATCAGAGCACCGCACGCCAAGCAAGAGGCGTCGAATACTGTTCGATCCCGGCGGCGACGCTATCTCTCCTTGCGTGGCTAAGTACTGGCGCCAGCGTTACTCTCTCTTCTCCAAGTACGACGCTGGCGTGCAATTGGACGAGGAAGGCTGGTTCTCCGCCACCCCTGAATCTATCGCTGCCGTCCATGCCCATCGTGCCGCCGCCCGTGCTGCCGTCGTGCTCGACTGCTTTGCCGGCGTCGGCGGCAACGCCATCCAATTCGCAGCCAGGTAATAATCAAATAATATAATGCATTAGTAACTTGTTCCGTGCTGAAATCCGTGCTTCGGTTCTGTATCAAACAAATTCCTTACGAAAAATCCCATTCACCCGCGCGCGCCAGTGGTCTTCGTGTAATCTGAAATGTACATAATATATTGGGATAGGTGCCATATATATATTTCGATGCAGTGCTTAATGATTCATTGCAAACATACGGCAGTGCTTATGATTTAAAAACTTAACGTGAGCTCGATTGATTTCTGAGGACTCTAGTAGCATTACTCTAACAAAAAAGATAGTCGGATTTCTCGTTGTATTCCAGGGGTTGCTATGTGGTGGCTATTGAGATTGACCCAAGGAGAGTGGAGCTTGCTCGCAACAATGCAGAGGTCTACGGTGTAGATGACAAGATCGAATTCATCGTCGGGGATTTTTTCCAGCTCGCTCCGTCTCTTAAGGTAGTAATGTAAAGTGTTCCTTTTTTTATAGGGCTTTTTGCATATCAGCCCTCCATTTCCGTTTTTCATTCAAATCAGTCCCTGTAAACGCGTTTTCCAGGGGGCTGATTTGAATGAAAAATAGCCCCTGGAAACGCGTTTACAGGGGCTGATACGCGTGAAACGCGAAATAGGTGGCTGATATGTAAATTTCCTTTTTTTTTATATATAGAACAGATTATGCTATTCTTTGGTAATTGTTGTGTTGAAGTGATTACGATTTTGTTTACCGACTGTACACATACGAAACTACAAGTTCATTTCTCCAATGAAAAAGCGATGCTAGCAGACTTCCAAATCGTATACGAAGCATGATGTATTAGTATTTTTAATGGTCATTATAAATTTCTATGACTTGATATGTTTGTTACATTCTATAATGACTTTCTGAGCTTTGTTGTCTGTTCTATCTTTTCAGGGCGACATTGTTTTCCTTGCCCCTCCATGGGGAGGGCCAGCATATCGTGAAATTGAGAACTTCACGCTTGATCTTCTCAAGCCAAAGGACGGGTATGCAATTTTTTTTATGTTGCCCTTCATCAAGTGCTGGGAGCCTGAGATATTTTTCTAATTAATATGCTTATAAGCTCAGTTGTTCTTCAGCTCCGGAAACGCACATTTGGTTTATAATTGTAGAATTTATTCTTGCTGGAACCAAACTTAATACGAACATATCTCTCTTAAAGAAATTGATAATATGTAGGATTTTATTTTATTTATTCTAAAAATGGAAACTCAGCTATTAGGTGATAATAGCATTGCTCAGCTAATTTAAACATCTGAATTTGACATGTACATACCCCTACTTCGTTCATAATTTGCGTAGGATTTTGCATGTCAACATGAAGAGTTTAAGAACCTAGATTTGATATGGTTGTGTGAAATTGTATGATCTTTTTTGAAATAATCGTTTTACCAGGTTAGAAAATGTGCTAAGATGTACCAAAAAAGATAGTTGCATGAAACAACTTCCTGAATGATTAATAGCTGAGATCATAGAGTGCTTTGGATCTCAGCGAATAGATATAACAAATCACTAGGAGGGAAATCTTCCTTTAAAAGCTGCGAATTCGAAGAACAAAAAAGTCAAACTTGGCATTCTAGCATGTTGTTTATGTAGATGTCGAGAAACAAAAATAAACAACAAACAGCAGGTTGGTTTATTTGATCAATGGTGTTTTCCATTAATTTATACATGGCTACTTTATATGTTGACTTGGAGTTTTGTTTATTGACTTTATATGTTGACTTTTCCATTAACATATAAAGTAGCCTTGTATATATATTGTGTCTTGTTTCCCCCACCGACCAAATGTATCCCCGCATATAGTTGACTTAGTGTTGACTTCTGCTTTCAAGATAATGTCTAAGTTTGTTTACCTTTTTTTATCAGATATTCACTATTTCAAGTTGCTCAGAAAATAACACCAAATATCATTATGTTTTTGCCACGAAGTGTCGACTTGAATCAAGTTGAGCAGCTTTCTTGGTTATCTAGCCCTCCTCTGAACTTTGAGGTATATCTCGTTTCATCATTATAATGTGTTTTCACTTGCGATGACTTCTTTTTTTATCTCAATGGCAATGGCAATGGCTATCTTCAATGCATCCCCCTCCCTTCCTCATGTAAAAGAAACTTGGGAATGGCTATCCTAATATAAGAACAGAAAGCTTTGAAATATTTTCAATAGTTAAAAGAAATATACTATCTGATTTAATGAATGTGATAAAGTTGTATGTATTTATCAAGTTAGGATACTTCTTAGCTTTTGGATCATTTAAATTACGGTTTTCCGTATGAAAAAAACATGTTATGTTCATGAACTGCTAGATTAAAACAGATAAGTTAAACAGTTCTCTTAGCATTTTTTTTTTAATATTTTAAGGATCATTTATATTATGGTTCAATAATTCCTTACGAAGATGAATGTTTTTTTTTGAGATAACGAGGCGAAACTCCTCCCTAGGTCTCCGCTAACTCGCGGACCACAGTTTTCTACGCACACCTATAGGACCATTTTGAACCCAGATGCGCGCAGGAGAGTAAAACTCCGGCCTGGCGTCTGCCCCCGGATCAGACATGGAGCAATGGGAGTTACCCAGCCACCAGCTTTCCTGCAACCGCTATAAACTCGCGGCCACGAGCACATCCGCATTGCAGCCACCCCGGGGGATCGAACCCGGGCGCTCACTTCCTAAGGCGAGTGCCCCAGCTGATCCGCCCAATGGCGGGGGACTACGAAAATGAATGTTATCTTCACGAATTGCTAGATTATATCTGCTGCCATTCAGACAAATCCCTTATATTTTGCTAATCTCTCTACAAAAAGAAGGTCGAAAATTTTCTATTCTGCTGTTTTAATTTAGTTCAATGTTTTATTTCAAGATGTAAGAAGTTGAGCTTTTTAATACTTGTTCTTTCTCAACAGATCGAAGAAAACTATGTGGAAGGTTATATGAAGGGTATGACTGCCTACTTTGGTGATGTCGCATCGGTATGATCGAAATCTATCATCATGCTTTAACAGTAGACAGGTTTCTTTCTTGTCGGGTGCGTTAAGTGGTTACCTATTTTGTGCGTATACTGAGGTCAAGAGCTACATAGATTTGCCTCCCGCCTCTGGGTCAGTCGGCCGGGGCGCCCGCCTCAGGAAGCGAGCGTCCGGTTTTGAACCCCAGGGGTGCCTGTAATGGGGATGTGCCGTGGCAGCGAGTTTACAGCGGTTGCGGAAAAGCTGGTGGCTGGTAACTCTCAGTACTCTTGTCTGGTCCGGAGGCGGACGTCAGGCCGGAGTTTTACTCTCCTGCGCATCTGGGGTTCAAAATGGTCCTATAGGTGTGCGTAGAAAACTGTGGTCCGCGAGTTAGCGGAAACCCAGGGAGAAGTTTCGCCTCGTTATCTAAAAAAAAAGCTACATAGATTCTCAATATATTCAGTTTGTGCATTTCCTGAAGTCTACTGTACCGTAACACTATACAATCAACTGTACCAGATCAAAATTCATTCGTCAAACATGATATAGGTCAGAAAGTGAACCTAATGAATGAACAGGGCGGACTGCGAAGGGTACGAAAGGCGAAGGGGGACCATTTGCAGAGGGACTGGTGCACAATTGTGGTTCTAAATTATGGTATACTATTCACCTGTCATGATACATAAATTAGATTGCACAGATGGATTTTGCTGTCATTTAGAAAGAGATTTTAAGTCTGATAATCCAATAAGTGAAAGATTTTAAAATTTAAATATGCAGCATGTGTTGTCGTTCCGTGGAATCGTGGTTTTAGTGAAAATATTTTGTTTCTATGAGAAAACAAATTATTTTACTTAGGGAAAGTATGCTTCCTTGTTAGGGGTGTTAAAGCGGTCGGGACCAAATCGGACCGGACGGGCGACCGAATAGTATCAATATTGTAGATGAAAATCGGACTGAAATTGAATCGGTTCGGTCTGAACCGGACTGCAAAATAATTGACCGGATCGGACATGTTGGACGTGAAATTAGTTTGGGCCACGCAAGTTATGATTGTTTGGCCGATAAATTGCTTATTAGTTTGATTCACGACTCTTAACAGATATTCGGTCCGGTTCACCGCTTTTCAATTTTAGATCGGTCCGAAGACCAATTAACAGCTTGTAACGGGACCGCAGATCGTTTATATATCAGTCTGGACAGGATCGAACTGACCGGTCCGATCCAATTTTTCTGTACGAATCGATATATAAACACCCCTATTCCTGTTTGCTCGCTAGTACCATTTTTCTATTGCAATACATCTCCTGTTTCTACATCGAACAGGAGAGAGTTTACGAAAATTACTTGCTTGATTCTTTTTTTGTTTTTACCATTCCCAATTTTTGCATTTGCAATTTCATGAATATTCTTTTAAGATTCAGGTATTTTCCGGCATTAAGATTCTGCCTGCAACTATTCCGATCTATTTAAATCAGGAGGTTATCCTAATCTGAAATCTAGGAGCATCCGTCTTACGACAGAGGAATACATGCACGCTATTGCTAGCACAGTATATTAAATACGCATTATCTTGATGGCATAAAGAGTCGGAGTTGGGTGCGGAGAGATATCGCGTCGTTCAAGTTGTTGAAGATTTCGATAGGCAAAAAAAGTAGGTAAATATGGTAGGAAAATGGATGTGAAGAAGAAAAGTAACGTCCAAGAAGCCAAGACTGCGATCAATTACTATGTTTTTTGATGAAGTCTAATTAGTACATAATGTTTATTTAAAGTTGGTTTTATATATATATCTTAAAACCCGTGTTTTGCAGCTTCGATTTTTTATGCTACGTCTCGATTGGAAACGAGACAGTCCAATGAGTCTTCTTCTAGCATCCAGTCTCGCTGACCAAATGGGCCAATACCGGTTGGTAGTTGGTGATTTTATTTTTTTTATTTATTTTTTTATTTTTTTATTTTTTTGTACATGTAAAGCTGGGAACAAATTTAGTAAAAGTTCAGCAATTAATAACATATTTTCCCTTTTGATAATGATAGAAATTTGAAAATAATTTATTTTTTGCAGTAATTTAATGTCATAGAGTAGTCAAATTCAACTTTTGAGATTTAAGGGGCAGCACTGCTAATTAGACGAAATTAGTCTTAGAATGTCATATGCGAGCTCAAATTTTGCCTTACCATACAAAGAAAACTGAAGTATATAATAACACGATACAAGTAAATAGTTAAAATTCCAGGGTTAATTTATTAAATTTGAAGAATATCAGATAAATAATTATCCGAAATATTTCTATCTATCTACATTTCCCCCCTTTTTTGAAACCAATAAACCAATAATTCGCTCACTCAGAAATCAAGAACCCTAAAACCTGACCCTTACAAACGCAAAAGAAATGTCTGAAAGATCTGTTAAACAATTGCCACGTCGTATCCATGCAGCTCATGCATCCTCGAGCTCGAAGTGAAAAATGGGAGCGACGTACGTACTCAGCTCCCCAAATATACTATCCTCGCCGTCGGCAAAGCTCTCATTATCACACTCGAAGTAAGTCTGAATGTCCTCCGGGAAGCTGCACCTCGCCAGCCGGCCGTCAGACTCCGGCGGCGATGTGGCGTGGCCGTCGTCAGCCTCCGCCGCTGCTGCCGACGTCCTCTCTAACATTTCTTTGAACTTACTTGATTGTAGGAGGAGGCTGAGCGCGGATGAAGACCCGGTTCGCGACGGCAGCGCCGACGGAGCCTCGCCGGCGTCTGGCTGGAGGCTAGCCGGAATGTCAGTGGCGGGGCAGTTGAGTGAGTTAGGGTAGGGGTTTGCAGGTCCGGCGGAGATTTCGTTGTTGTTGCTGTTGTTTGGGCGGAGCCATTTGATGTAGCGGCTGAGATCGAAGTTCGTGACGGCGTTGAGACCGCGGTATTCGATCGCCGCCATGTCGTACGCCGTCGCTGCCTCCTCCTGTGTTGCTGTGACCACAAAGTTTAATTAGACGCCTGACATAACGCCATTATGTTACTAAGCTTTAGCAAAACTCCACTAAAATATATATACTGCTATTAATCAAGACCAAAAGTAATGCTAGAGAAATCTAAATATGTCTCTAAATAACTCTAAATTGGATCGGTCCCTTTATTGTAAGGATCATTTACTTCAAACATATGGTTGAAGTGATTTCAGCCGAGGGTCCTACAAAAATAGTATCCTTCGGAATATAGCTACACAGATTTATCTTCTTCAGACCCCATCACGATATTACTTGATTGGGATGTTATTGTTATTGTTGTACGTGGTTGAAGTGATTACCGCTGAATTTTCTTCGGAAGTGTATTCATCAAAGCATATTATGATGCGGTCATTTTGATTGACAATGAATTTCATTTCATTTTCCTCGCAATCATTTAATTCGAAATTAGTTACTAGAGTTCGATTACAGCCCTAATTCAGAATTAAAATAAATTTGGTGAAAGTACGAAAATGCCCTTAGACTAGTCCCTTAAGTAATGCAACATGAGCACTGTGATGGGGATATAACTCGAAGACATATTTCTAAAAGTGCAGTGGTAAAGTACGTAGACACGGTTCAAAGTTCAGGAAACAACACTCATTTTATAAAGGGATTTTTGCATATCAGCCCCCTAAGTTTCGAATCGAACAAATCAGTTCCTGAAAACGCGTTTTCAGAGGTTGACTTATTTTTCTTTTTAAAAAAATTAGCACCTTAAAATGCGTTTTCAGAGACTTGATATGCAATTTCCCCGAAATAGGGGGCAGATATGCAATTTACCGTTTTATAAAAGTTCGAGGATTGTTTTGGTAGTTGATCAAAATTCGAAATCTATAAACTCTCACTAATTGAATTGTGTTATGATCTATCAATTAAGTTCATAATATTGTATAATTAAGACTTGATTTTTTGCCGGCCAGCCAGATTTAGCTCAATTGGTTAGTATGACTGGGTACTGGAATAAAATCACGATCTGCTCAATGAAGGATACGTCGAAAATTTGAATCCTAATAACATCTGATTGAGAAAAAAATTATCTTAATTCCTACCGCATTTGGATGAGATATATGATAGATCGAACTTGATGGTCAAGATCAAAGGAAAAAAAACAATTTAATGGTGGCCATAAACACAGAAAATGTTGACTAAAGACAGGTCCCACTGGCCGCAAATCGCCGTCAAAATCCTTAAAAATACAGAAAATTTGGTGGATGTTAGATGGGGAGGTGGTTTTAATGACGATATATTTCTGGCCAACTAACAACAACTGCAGCAACCTCTCCATGAAAGCAATGTTTTGGAAAATGTTGACAAAATATTAAATTTAGAAAAAAGAAATAGTTAATAAATTATATTTAAATTTAGAAAAAAAGTAATTGTTTGACGACCAGATCCAAACCAGACTTAGATTTGGTTGATCAGATCACACAGTGTTAATGAGCTCAACTAGATTCCTAGTTAATTTTAATATTAGATGTTATATAGTTGTGGTAGGATGTTTTTAAATATTATAAAAAAAAAATTATGATTTACCATATGTTCCAAGATAAAGATATTTGTTGCCGAAAACGCGACCGATCCGCGCTTCCCACCTTCCATTGTGATGGTGTCTGTAAAAGAAAACCGGAAGAAAAATATGATCCATATCACTATTTTTACTAATTACAATAATAAATTTAACAATATTCAGCTCAATATTATAAGACTTAAAATTAAAAAAATATAAGTTTTAAAGTCAATGATCCGATGTCTGTGGATCATAATATCCAACTTCCTCCTAAAACTTGGTCAAATCTCCATGTAAAGCTCATGATTTACCTTTTCCTTTTTATTTATTTTTTTTTTTAATTTTAAAATAGCATTTGATAAATTGTTCGAGAATGATTTTTCAAATTTCTGTAGAAAAAGAAGAAAATGAAAATTACTGACCTCGCCCCTCTGTATTTTGACACTCCTCTTGAGAACCCACTGCTTTTTCTGCTTCACCAATTAACCATAAAATGTAAAAAAAAAAAATAATAATATAAATTCTTTTTTTTATTAAAGTTTAAAAAATATTTTTACCTTCTTAAGGATCCAATGTATTCTTCTTTTGATAGCCCTTCCATTTCTTTGAGCTCCTTTTCGTATGTAGATATCTGCGAAAAAATCCGTAAAAATTACTATAATCGAGTTTACTGCATGGTAAAATTTAAAAAGTTATAAATTAGATTTAAATTGAAAATTACAGGGAAGTTGAGGATGGTGTCATGGCCCCAGTATTTTAATGCAGCTAAGTCATAGGCATGAGCTGCTGCTGCTTCATCATCATAAGCTCCTACATTGTAATTCATATAAATTTCATAAAAATATGAAATTACTGAAATTGATTATATATTTATATATAATTTTTTTTAGCATTTTTCTAAAATTTTATGAAAAATGCTGAAAAAACATGCTGTGGAAACTTACCAAGATAGACTGCATGCATTTCCATCCAATGAGAAAGAGAAACATGCACAGGAGAGAAAAAACAGATTTAGATGTTAGCATAATTTAAAAATGATATATATATATATATAATAATTATAATATTATATAATATATATATATATATATATATATATTTGAAATTAAAATTAGGAATAAATGTCAAAGCAACATTAAATAAGAGCAGTGTCCTGTAACCTTGTCTTCCCTTCTTATTCTGGGCCTCATTCCAACAGTTTTTGTCCCATAAATGCGCTTCATACCTCCCAGTCCACCGGTGCCTTGATGGAAATTAATTTAATCTCAGGTTTTTTTTTTTTTTTAAAACAAAAAAAGAACAGTATGGATGCAATTGTCCCTTTATACTTTATTTATTTTTTAGGTGTTTCTAATACATTTCAGCCACCAAAATCAATAAAGAAGAAAATTTTAGTGGTTTTGAAAGATCATATATAATGATTCTTAGCCTTTTTGAACCAAAAAAGCAAAAAATCCATGAACATTATTAATTATTTAATAATTACTGATACTATGATCATCATAATATAAAGAAGATGTACATGAACGATTAACAAAATTGAAATCGTAAAAATTACATGAAAAACTATATTCAATGATACTTTTCAGAAAGTTCTCTTTTTCCTTAAAAAAAGACAAAAACCAGAAGGATTATTGAAAAAAGAAGAAGAAGAAAACCTTGTTACTCCGCGATAAATGGAGCTTCTTTGAGAAGGAGATTCTCTGGGGACACTTCTCCTGGTTCTCTTCTTCACTCCATTATTGGTATTATTATTGCTGCTGCTGCTATGTTGTTGTTGTTGTTGTTGTTGTTCTTGGGCTTAGTCATTGATCAATGAAAATTTTCGATTTTACAGAGAAATATGACTGAAAATAATACAGTGGAATAACAGAGAAGATGGAGATGGCTGAGACTTCAATGCTCAGAGAGAGTTTTAAAGAGAAAGAAGAGAGAGAGAGAGAGAGAGAGAGAGAGAGAGAGAGAGAGAGAGAGAGAGAGAGAGAGGAGTTCTGAGAGCCGGCGGGCAAAAAGGCTGGATTTTGGAAGCGAGCTTATGGCCACTATACATAGCCGGCTCTTTCTCTCTCTCTCTCCCTCTGGGATCTCTTCTTCTATAGTAATGATAACGGGTCGGGTATCTATCCGCTAACCATAATCCTAAGAAATCCTTTTAAAAAATAAAAATAGAAATTGTGCAACATAAATGTGAGAGATTTTCATTCGCCACCGTCGCCATTGTAGTTGAGATAGCAACCATGCAATTGTTCTCCACCTTTTCATTTCCGGTCCATCACCAAGAGAATGACATTTTTTTGAATATTTTTTGCGGGGCTTTTTATAATCGATCATATATAAAAAAAAAAAAGTTTTAGCTCTCTGCAGCCTTTGGTCAATTATGTTAAAATTTAATTATTTTTTTTTGTTTCAATCCACTTTTTTTGTGTAACTAAATTGTAGTAATTCCTCTTTATTTTGGCAAATAATATAAAATCTAAACCCATTTTGGACACTCTGTCAAAAGTTCGGGTCGGGTTGATTCGAATAAATTCGACCCGTTATCATTTGGCTCCAATTTTATTTTTGGTTTCTTTCTCCTGAGTTGGGCCGCCCGGATTGGCTGTACCTCGTCTCTTCCCCCTCTTCAGGATTTACAAGAATCCATGAAGGGTTGATAGATTTGGGGTCTGCTGTACCCTCAGACCAGAATCTGCTTAACCTTTTCTAGCAGGCAGCCACTTTTAACATTACTGCTTCACAATGGCCAATTTATGGTGCTAACGAACTATGCACATATTGATGAATGTTACAATAATGAATGGAATTTAAGGCGTCCACCTTTTTAGAGAAATCACGGGTTGCCGACTAAATCGTCCCGATTTTTACTTTCCGAAATGAGTTAAATTGATACTATTCATGCATAATAAGCCGTACAGAAAGTTCTCGACCCCCCCCCCCCCCCCAAAAAAAAAAAAAAAACCTCAACCACAAAAAAAAAAAAAAAAAAACCCTAAAAATAGTCCCGATACTTTATACGGATTGGACCTGGAGGCCCAATAAGGCCTAAAAGGCCTCTTCAAGAAGGATAAAAAGATACCAAGAGCTTCTCATGATTGCAGGACCGCCATCATGACCAAATATCAAAGTCAACTCTATGGCTAGCTGATCCACGCCATGCATTGGCAGGCTTGCCCTAGGCGTGAAGTGATGCGCCTCTCAAGAGTTGGATGCCCCCCACCCGGGAGCTCTCAAAACGTGTTGCCGTTAGACTGCAAGATCGACCGAGCAAGATAATAACCCACAATTGGAAGGAAGGCTGTCAGGACGCCTCATCCCAACACAAGCAGAAATGCAGAGACCTTTTGGACCATATGCTTGTGCAAAAATTTGACATTCCCCGACCCCTAATTAATCACAAACGATATGTCGGGGCTATAAAATGGGTGCAGAGTAGCATTACAAGAGGGTGGAATTCTAGAGAATCGTATAAGAGCTGCATTTTAGCAAACCAATCCGAAAAATAGAACTATTTTTCTTAAATCTCTCAAACTACCCACCGTCGCTATACCTTGTAAGAGCTGCTAGAATACGTAATAGAGTGACACATTTTTCATTTGCAAATGTAGATTGCTTGACGACTGAACCATGTTTAATCTCTCTCTCTCTCTCTCTCTCTCTCTCTCTCTCATCCACAATAAACACCGTCAATGTAAACACCGAAGTTGAGGACGCATCTAAGGCACCAGGGCTCATCAAATAGAAATACAAGATGGACAAACATGTAATGGTGGTTTGTTTCTTTGTCCCTTTGAGTTTCTTTTTGTATCGTTAGGTGTGGTAATAACTTGCCGAATAACTTGTTGGTAATGGGCAATAAATCATGATAACTCTAAATTAATAAGTAGTTTTGAGAAAGATAATAAAAAAATTTCTTAAATTTTGGCCTTATTAAAAAGTTGAACTCTAGATACCAAACTTGATGATATACAATTTCCCAGTTTAACTATTTAAGATGTTGTGTTCTTTAATGATTTTGAAATTAACGTGAGGAAATTCTACCGATAATCGGCCTATTTTTATAGTTCCGTCGTAATAGATAAACCCATGAATATTATCGATCCATATTCCACGTTCTTTTATGTATTTCACTCTTCAAACCTATGACATTTTGACTGAATTTTCATCGTATCTATTTTGGCATTAATATATATATATATATATATTATATATATATATATATATATATATATATATATATATATATATATATATATATATATATATATATATATATAATTTAAATTCGTGAATCTTTTTTTTTTTTTGAGATGATGAAGGCAAACCTATCTGATCTCAAACCAAGACCATTTTTTAACCGACAGGTATCGAACCACTTTGGCCCAGCGTGCGGTCAGATAGTAAAACTTCGGTGTAGCGTCTTCTCCCAGACTACACAGTAGAGTAGCCGTTCGAGCCCACCACCTTCGCACATACCGTTTGAAAACTCGACGAACGCACTTATCTCACATCCATCCGAAAGTTCGGGCGAGTGGGCCTCCGCCAGAGCTCGAACCTGGGCGCTCGCTTCCTGAGGCGAACCGTCCACCCCAGCTGGGGGCGGGGGGCCAAATTCCTAATATGTGAACATTATCATTTGTCACCTTACAATTAAGAATATTTGAAAATTATCATAGGAATTACAATGTAAGAATAGATAGTATACTGGAGCTGTAGGTAATTATCTCACCTTAAAATTTTAATATAACGATGGACAATCTTCTTTTTTTAAAGAGAACATGGACAAATATATCTAATTTTAGAGCTTCAATTGATTATAGAATTACATTTTCTTTTTTAATTATCGAGAATATTCGTTCTACAAGAGGCTCATGTAGTGAATCTCTATGATTATATGATTAAGTTACTTCAGTAAATTATCATCCAAAGAAAAGAGAAAATTTTCAAATCATCTCTGTTAATTGATAATAAAGTTAGAACGCCCGGCAACTAGTTTGGTGATAGTTTGAATCACATGCTTACCTAGAATTGTTAAAAAAGTCCGCAGCCATCATAAATAGTACGAGCCAAATTATGTCCCATTCGGAAATAGTATGGTTCCAGTTCTATTCACATTGTATCGACGGATCGAGCCGAGCCACAACTTTTAGTATATTCGGATAATGTGGTTAGGGGTGTTCAACTGGTCTGGACAGGACCGAACCGGACCGGATCCGACCGGACCGAAGACCAAACCCAAAAGAAAAGAAAGATCGCAGACCGGACTGAAATTGGATCGGTCCGGTCTGGACCGGACCGTAAACGAGCGGGACTGAACCGGTTTGGACCGGTTTAATTCCTACGAGTCATCGTAATACGTATATCGGTATAGTTTCGGACCAAAAATTGGCCGATTCTAAAGTGGATCTTATTTAAATTGGTCAAATGTACAAATGTTAGGACCAGATCTTTTTTAAATTGTTCAAATACGCAAATACTAGACTTAGACCTTATTTAAATCGGTCCTCGGTCCAGTTCTCAATTTTTTGGATCTTAGATCGGACCGAGGACCGATTAATAGCCAATTCTTGGACCGTGAACCGGACCGAACCAACTGGTCCGGTCCGATTTTTCCGGTCCGGAACCGATATATGAACACCCCTAAATCAGTTAGACCAGCCTACACTATCTTTTATTTTAGACGTATAAAGCGACGGACAGGATGGTGTCGTGACCCGAGCCGGATGCGTTAGCCCGGCTCGCACTATCGGCATCCCTCCGCTTAACTTCTGAGCCAAAAAATTAAACTCGAGCTAAAGAAAATAATTAACCTTCTCAAAAATTGTTAGTTAACCGCCAAATCAAGCATCCTTAGAAGTAATTGTCAAATTAACATTATGAACCAATCAGAAATTGCCACGTATGTAGATTAGGGTTTGATAGAGTTCTGCCGTCTGCGGCGCGGGAGAAGTACAATTGATGTTGAACTGTAGTATCGTACTACTTATAATTAGGCAATGATGTCCTGAAGGTACTTGGTGTTTACAGATCACCGACACATTTGCTTCCCAATTTCAGGCAGGGCCCCTCCTTCAAATTAATCGCATTTAAGCCCCCTCCCCCCCCAACTAATTGTATTCCTATAATCCAAATACTTTGACCCAAAATAATCCAAAATTTTATTTCCAAGATGCCTTGAAATGGATAAAAACAATCATATTAATTATTTTGGATGTGATTTTTTGGATTATTCCGGATGATAAATTTTCGATCACTTAGCGTATACTCTTTTAAGTAACATACCATTTAGTCCATGTTATATATACCATTTTGTAGGACTGAAAATTTTGATAGTATTTGTATGAGAGTGTTGTGATTATTGTATGAAAGAAGTAACAAAAAAGAAGGGGTCTAAATTGGGTTTCTACAAAATTTCCTTCTCTCTTGTAGGCATTAGTAGACCTAAAGTTCGCATTTGACGAGAAACATATTAATAAAATCAATTCCAGCGTACGATCTTGGCATGGCTCAGTTGATTAGCAAGACTGAATAAATGTTTATAGAGCTTTCGTATGGTCGGAGGTTCGAATCTGCGCAAATATGCCTGTTGGGTGGAAAAGTACCATAACTGTTCCGATTCGAATGAAATTAATATATCCCTGCAAGTTGGGATACTTATTAGAAAACTGAAAAAAAAAAACCATCGTATCCCAAACTATGTTCTTTGGCTGCTAATAAAACAAAATTTTGATCCATATGTGTTGTTGAGCCTTTGGAGATATAAACAATCTTTCAACATCTAGTTTAAGATATTTCTTTTTAAAAAAGAAAGAATACTAAACTTTTTAAAAAATAATGAATATCAAATTTGTATAATATACTAAAATCTAAACTTTTGTATTTAAATTTTTTCTAAAACTATCTCAATCTAGATATTTTGGAGGGTTTTTTGTCTTATAGTACGATATGAATGTATATATGAGGTCGGTATTTTTTTTAAAAAATGACCCATTTTGCGTTCTCGTTGAAGTTTTCTATGATAGGATTCTTGGTAAACCTTATTTACTAATTACCCTTAGTCCATTTATCAAAGGGAAAAAAAAAAGAGAAAACATTTGCTCCCCTATAAATTTTTTTTCAAAGATCTTTCTATACTTACAAACACTCACACTAATCTCACAGTTGATTATACTAACACCCCGTATATCGCACCATATACTAATTTTACCACTAAAATATTGCCATATCAGCTTTTGAAAGATTTGTGAAAAAATTTATTGGGAAACATAGCATTGCTCAAAAAAATAACACCGAATCAAGCATTTCATATTTACCTACCCAAAAAAGGAAAAATTCCTTTCCAAGGGGTAATATTCTAGTCATAAATGTAGGAGGAAACAAGTAGTTGGTACCTTTTGCCTGTCCATTGCCAAGCATGTGGGTCATGGTAGCTTCAAACCACCTCCCCCTCTTGATTAAGAAATGAATTGCATACCAATGGTTAATTTTTCTAATGAAACATTATAAATTTGTCAATAATACTTTTTTCTAATTTGGCCAAATCTTCTTTAACATCATATCAATTCATTTTAAAAAAATTTGATTGTTGAGGTAAAATCATCATTAGTTATTGTAAAATCCAAGAAGCATGGTTATTAGATTATTTACAACAACAAAACATCAATCCAGTAGAAATCTCGTCTGAACAAAATCTATGAAAGGTACAGTATGTATGCAGTAATATTCAAAAAAAATTTTGAAGGACCTTCGGTCTAGGCAACCAAACACTCAAGCGCATCAGCAAACAAGTCTGCAAAATAAAAGTTATTGCATTTTAGGACTAATATAAAAAATTTTCATACTTTTCAAAACTCGTAGAAAGCTACCCCTTCTTTTTCAACTTTTTTTAAGGAAAAAACTTATGGTCGGAAACTCAAAGACAGCTAGTGCAGTATTGCCAACAGTTATATTACAATTTTCAGACTAAAGTGTTACGAGCGAGCGCTTTTAATGTTCCCACAAGCTAAAATTTTTTTTCGAGCGAGCTAAAAAACCATTCCATGCTAGCTAAAAAAAATATTCCAGTAAGGTAATTCAGTTTTTGTATTTGAGGGGTTAATTTGTTCAAATTGTGCAAGGCATGACCTTTTTTTTTTAAAAGGAAACCTCTTCATTTTATACATTAATTGAACCAATGAAGAATGAACTGTCATCTCCTCCCTGGACATAACTTGCTATGGCAAATAGAACACTGAATAAGACGGGATTGGGGGTGCATACAATGGAGATGATTTTGGAGAGAACAAATGTAGCCGTCGATAAGTTAAAAACTCAAGCACAGCCGACGGATCCGTTGAAACTTTGCTGTATCCTTTTTTCGCAACAGATAATTTTTAGTTTTATGAGTAGTTTTTTATTATTTTCTTCTGACAATTTTTCATGGACTACTGCCAACAAGCTTGTATTTGTTTTCATGATGATGAACCCAACAGCACACTGGTTTTTAGTTTATCATATGTAGTGTTCTGGTACAAGTTTGAATTCTGCTTAAGGCAGAAGGTAAACATGCTCCGCGAGTTAGCGGACATACGTGCGTATACGTGACCCCATAGAGCCTGAATAAACATGCTGGAAAAAAGACCGGTGCAGGGAGTGGCCTCACGCCTTTTTTTTTTTTTTTTTGGTTTCTCTGAATCTATTCCTGTTTTGGTAACATTATTTGAGAGTTTACTCAAATTAAGGGGCATACACTGTGATGTATATCATAATTGAAATAAAGGGCTGCTTGGTACGACAAAGTTTCCGCGACATGTACGGGAAGACTCCGGAAGATAAATGGACGATTTCTCACCTAATGTACTTTGCCATAACCTGTTTTGTAGGAGATGATTCTCGCATCTCGAATCCATAATCTTTTACTACTATGCTACATGCCCCTCATTACTCAAAATTGAAGATTGTTTTTTTTTTTTTTTGTTTGCGAGATATCGAGGCGAAACCTACCTGGTCCCACCAGTTCACCTTTTTTAGCGTCGGGCAACAAAATTTTAATTATGATTGTTCAAAATTGATGATTGTTGTAGCATACTATTTGCTTGATAAAAGTTAGCTTACAGGACAAAACGGGCTATGCAAATTAACCATGGCTACAGATCTGAATTATAGTCTTAATAGTTACGGTTTGTGAAATACGAATTGATCTCATCCGTCGATTTATCTGTCATTACAGTTGCACAAATGGACAGGAGCAAAATTTTCTCACAATAATCTCAAAAAAAAAAAAAGAAAAAAAAAACACTAAATCATATGGCGTTATAATCTCCTGTCAGCAAGTGGACTAAGCGGATCGATATGTTCAAAGTTTTCCTAGTTATCTCAAACACAAAGTCTCAGTGTCGACATTTTTCTTAAGAACTTTTCATAAACCAACCAAAAAAGATATGCATTCGTGAACCAAAACACTGAATAAAATTTATCACCATATTTAGCATCATCCACACGATTCAAAACCTCAACAAGGGTGTAAGGAATAAATGGATGAAATTTTTTCTAGGTAAATCGCCTATGGACATTCTCTAGCATTTTTTTAGAACCATATATTGGTGAGTGCAACATAACATCCTCCAAAAAAAAAAAAAAAAAAAAAGAAGAAAAAAACTATACTTCTCAAAGAAAAGAAAGTTTTGCCAGAGACCATCCCAATGGGTTTCTATCCTGCTTTAAAAATACATACACTATGCGCGGGTTCCATTGCCAGTATTCTCAAAACAAAGAAATTGTCATCGTACATCCATATGTCGAGGTTGAGTATCGCACCTTTATTCAACTGGATGCCTATTATTAAATGAACTAGTAACTTTAACAGGTCCAAATAATTAATATCTGCATAGACCGTCTTTAAGGCGGATAGAATGTTCAAAAATAAGGTAGGTGAAATGTTCAAAAACAGCTACCGGATCTCTCGACGACAACTAGTTAAAGTGAAAAACTAACCGTGCATGCTAACTGTACTGAAAAATGAAAGCACGGCAGCTCGCTTCCCTGGCCACTTCCCTTCATGCATGGAAGAAATTGAATCAGCACATCGGGTCGGTATAATTTGATCTGTTAAGGAGCTCTACATATCCTACAGACAACCGCAATGAGACCTTTGCATTAATTTGTAACCTCGATATTATCGGCTTCACCGTCGCTGTAATCGCCCCAACATTTTCCTGCCGTCTCAGCAGCTTTTGTTTTTCCTACATTTGCCTTCTCTTCAAATTCTTCAGAAGCAGAAGTTACGGTGTTTTCCGCTGCTGCATTCCCTTCATCTGCCCGTGGAGGCTGCTCGGATTTTATGTTTTGGTTCTCGACGTGTGTTTCTATAGAAGTATTCTCCAAATTCTTAGTTACTTCGGGTAAAACTTCATCCTGCTGACAAATTTCAATAGGAAGAGGTGTGGGTGACGTCACCGAGCTATCTGGTGCTGCTGCAATATTTTGGGACGAAATTTGTGCTCCATTTGGTGATGCGGGAAAACCAGTTGGTGATGCTGGGTAGCCATTAGGAAGCCACGGTTGGCCTGGCACGAACTCGGCAGCATTAGGGTTCATAATTCTAGGACTGAAGCAATTCGAATCAACTATGGTGATATCACCAGCGTGCATTCCAGACTTGTGCCGTGGAAATCTGTTCCCGGAGCGGTTGTAACTTCCAGAAAGACGTGGACCGTACGGAACCCTAGAAGTTGCAGACTGGTGAGGTGTCTTTCTCCCCGGGTTGACCATTATCGGGCGCACATTCACCGGCGGCGGTAAAATTCCTCCACCTTCTTGGAAGCCTGGCAACGGAACAGAACCGTAAACAGGTACGGTGGATGGATTAAATGGAGGAGCAGCAGCTGAGAGTTTCTTGCTTGGTTCTTTTGCGATCTCGGCCTTCTCCGATTCACTACCACTCATTAGTTGCTCGGGAAACTCCTTTTTCTCGGAGATATCGGAGCCATCACTGTCCAGCAAAGGAAGCTCCTCCGAGGCAGACGAAGTTGCTTCACTTTCCTTCTCGCTAAAATCCTTCGTATCTGATAATACTTCTTCCGTGACAGCAGGATGCTCCTTGTCCTCCTCCAAAGTAGCTTCTACCGATTCTAAGACTTCGACAGAACTCTCCGTTTTTGCAACTTGTTCGTCCAATCCAGCAATAGCTTCGGAAACAGTGGAAGATTCCAGACTTCTTTCTTCCATGTCATCGACTTTTGTTATTTCTGAAGAAGGATCCGCATTCTCATTTTCTGTTGTCTTATGATCTTTTACCTCCTGATTCTTATCAGTTTGTGCGTTGTTGTCTTGTTCAGCAGAACCCTTCTCTTTCGGCAATTGTTCATCCGAAGCCTTTGATATTGTTCCTGGTGGTGCTAATGCAACATCTTTGTACGACAAAGTTTTTCTGATTGCTTGACCACCAGCAGGACTCGCCAAAGGTGTGGGCTTTGCAGACAAAGGAGTAGTATCTGGGCTAATTGGATTTATATTTGATTTTGAACTGAATGTTGAACCCTTGGGAGTCCTTATGGGGACTGTACCAGACACAGGAGAGGGAGCCATCTCACTTGGTTGATTTTTTGGTGATGAGAAATTAGAGGAACCCCATCCTTTAAATTTTGCAATTTCTGTATTGTTCAATGCGTTTGTATTGAGTTTAGCTAGACTAGGTCTCCTTGAACCCGATGACTTTCGAGCCGAAAGGGACCGTCCCTTAGGTATAGCCTCTTGCCATCCTTCATCAGATGTATCTTCCTGAGCAATATCATCCTGTAAGCTCGTAATTGGCATATCGGGCAGATCGCCGTTGGGCTTTTCGTCTTTATTTTCCAAAGACGGGGCATTTTTATCATTCTCTTTGTTATGCGACTTCTCTGGCTCTTCATCATATGATTTTTCAGCCAAGGAGTTGTTTGGTACAAGAGTTGCATCCTTCTGATACTCATCATCAAAATTTTCCCATTGGCTCTGACCCAACCTGCCTTTGATCTGAGTTGAAAGAAAAAAAAAATCACTGAGCTTGATGGTAAGATTAACGAGAAAAAAAAACTTAATAGAGAGATATGTTACCTTTGCACGCGCTTGTTTTTTCTGAATCTCTCTAGCTTTCAGCTCTGCGTCAGGGTTGATATAATCTAGAAGATCAGAGACGCTGGTCCAGTTGAGGGAAAATACATGACAGACCAGTTAGAAGTGGAAAGTGAAGAAGATAAATGCTTTGAATTAGTAAAACATATACAATGCTGAGAGGAGCCAAGGAATAAGCAACTATTTTCTTTTTTTTACTCGTATATAGCTTTATTTTTAAATTAATGTTGCATTAAAGCATAAACATGGACAACTTTCCAGATACTGAAAAGGCTAACCATCGACCAAATTGCACAATTCCATTCATTAAGAACCAACATACAGCTTGAGAAGGTGGTAGGTAACGGAAATCATGATGATGCCATTAAACTGTTATTCGATAGAGAACTGCTACACAAATTTGGGCCCGCATATCCATCCTGAGGCCCATTCTAGGAAAATGATGATTTTCAAGAATTTGAAGGGGGCTTACGATGGGTATTCTAAGTAGCGAGAGAAAACAGTATAAAGAGAATGCAATGCATGTGGAAGGAACCTCATTCCTTTACCTAAGGTGGCCTTTGCTGGCAATAGAAGCATCGGGCTTTGGGGTACCATTCCTTGCAGCTTCCTGCTGTTCAAGAGCCTTGGATTCAAAATACTCGAGCCATGCAGCAGCATCCTGTATGAGATTCATCAGAACTGAAAAGTATAACAAGCTGAAGGCACGTGAATTTATATGAAAGAGTTAAGCACTGTTCCCTTATGTAATGGCCTCCAGCAATCTTTTTCTTTTGACAATTTTGAGAAAATAATAAGCTAGAATATGACGTTTCACTGTATTCTGCAACTTCACATTCCAAGTTTTTTTTTCCCCAAAAAAACAAAGAACACTTCTAATGGACCACCAAAGTCACAGTTGAAAATGTTTTTAAGCAAGTCTTATACATGTTAGAAAAACTTTGAAATATAAAATTGTAGGACAGAACAGAACACAGCATGTACTGCTGAACAGTACGTAACTATTTTAAGGAAGAATGAGTCACAGAAGGCTGAGTACGATAATATCTGTACCTGTGTACGGAGGTCTTCTGAACCCAACTTAGCTTGAAGTATGCGCAGAGTGGTTTGCTCATGCTGTACGCTTAGGGAGTAAGCTTCCATCAGAGATAGAGCAATGGCTATCGCATGATAACTTGCTGCCGTCTGAATAATTGAAAGTAGCGATGGAGAATTACGATAGGCAAACAGAGCAAACAGTTCTAGGAACCGGAGAACATGTATATGTATAAGAGGAAAACCTGTATATGATCAGCTCCAAGCAATCTCTGATTGCATTTGAGAGCTTCATGAAGGTACCTTAGTGCAATATGAACATTTCCTAGGCCTTCTTCCATCATTGCCACATTGATGTATGTTGCAGCAGTATTAGGATGTGAAGGACCACAGGTTAAATGCAAGAGATATAGTGCACGATTAACATACCTGAAGCAATTTTATAGAATTAGCATTACTTATTATCATGAAAATCGTAAATCTAAGCAATCAAGTTGGATCTTTTCTCCAAAGTAAGCAAAAACATAGAAAAATCACTAAGGAAATCAAACATAGTTCAATTCAGTGTCAGTTGTTCAAGCGTGAATGGGAAAAAAAGAAAAGAAAAGAAAAAAAAAATCAAATTTAGTATTGCATCAGGAAGAGATATAGACATATCTAATCTTTAAGGTACATGTAGAAACAAATTTTAAGATCCATAGATGTTCCAGAAGTGGGTGTCTTGACTTACTTCAAGGCCAATTCAGTATGCTGCAAGCGATAATAGAAAACAGCTAGATCACCATAGCTTTTCATCGTATCTGGATGATCCAGTCCAAGTTCCCTCTCATTTATATCCAAAGCCTTCTGCTGGTATATTGTTGCCTGCTTGAAAAAATCAACTACATATCAATAACTGAAAAGCTAAATAGCCACTACATATGCTGCCGTATAACCCTACTGGCCAACACATTTTTTGCATTTTTCTTATATCACGCAAATTCTTTGTGTATTAGCATCAAGCAGAACTTCAATAAATTCACGCAAATAAGATGTATGTGGGACGTCTGCCATTTTAAAGTGCATGCTCATACATAAATTGACCCTTAAAGGAGCAAGTACATGTTGGATGTGTACATGGTTTTCGTTGCCGGTCGGCACAGCCCGTGACGGGCGGCACGTGCCTGTTCTGGCAGTTGTCGGCACGGCACGTGACAAAAAATCTTATATTTGAATTTTTAAATTAATTTTTATTTTTTTATTTTTTAAAAAAAATAACAAATAAATATATATCGGCACGTGCCGGGTTTTGAGTTTAGTGAAACTCGGCTCGGCTCGGCAAAGAAAACCTTGGATGTGTACCTCACTAAAACATTGACCAACTTCGAAATTCACTAGAAAGAAGTAGCATATCTAAACTATTTGCCAGAAAATTGAAATCAAGATGTTCGCAACCACCAGCAGAATATTAGGCATACAAATCCAAGCAGAATGTTAATTTAAGGGGACTTTGTTCTATTTAGATGGAACTAGCGCAGAACACCTATTCTATGTAAAGTGAAAAAACCACTATAAATAACAAAATACTATAACTAAGAGCTTTTCAAGCTTTTGAGTTTGGTCAACATCAGAATTTGGCACAATCAAATTATGTTACTTAGAGGCTAAAATAGCCACTGATCATAAATTATACATTTTAATAGTAGTCAGTGCAGGTCCTGAGTAAACTTAAACTTATAGTTCTATAAGCATTGACCAGACTAGATGCAAATTGATTCCCACAAGATCGAAGTCTGGAATCCACTCAACAAAAACTTACCACCTAAGACTAGCAAGTAACTTGATATATGATCATTGATCCATAGCAAAAGCTAAATTCCATAACAATAGGCCACGTACCTGGTTAAAATCTCCAGTATGGTACAAGACTACAGCCAAAAGGCTGTACGCACCTGCTGTCATCCTATGATAAGGACCACAAACTGCTACAAGTTTTGCAAGCGCCTTCATGTTCAAAAAGGTTACGTTAACATACTTATCCAATAAAGAAAAAAGAAAAAGAAAAGAGAGAAGTGCTAGATGTGAGAATATTTCAAACCTTAGTTCCATAATTCACAGCATCTTCTAGCTTGCCTTTGTCCAGCGAAGTCTTAGATGATTCTAGTAGAGTACGTCCATCAGCTGATGAGCACGCCACATGCTGTTAAAAACCACCATACTATGACATCAGGAGAAGAAAATAAAACAAACATGTCCCACACTGCTATAAGAGGTATTTCTTACTTTATATATGGGAATCATACTGACAATATCACTTTTCTTAAAAGGATATGTAGTCTCCATGTCATAGTCCCTCGGAACTAGCTCAAGTCCAACCTGTAAAAAGAAAATGCTTTCTTCATCACACTTATGATAAACATCCAATAGGTTAGTTGATAGAAGGAGAAACTGAAAACTGGGTTCAATTCTCATAACAAATCATATTATTGCGCATTTTACTCAATGTTGTCTTTCTACAGCATGGAAAATATAAGACCTTGTGACATATCCCACGAAGAATGGCAAACTTCCGTAGATCGCTGCAGCTTTCATCTTTCCATCTCCATCCAAATCTTTTCAATAAGAAAGTTTCCAGCCATTTCATCTTGAGACTTTCATCATTAACCAAGTCTGTATTTACATTTTCGGCTGACAAAGATCCAGAAAAAAATTTAAACATGAAGCAACTGATCCAGCCAAGTCAGCCATGTCATGAGTTGCGGCTATGACTGCTTGAAGAATATGCTTAAATGCACGGACAATCATCTCATGGACACAAAGGGACTGGACATGGGGAAGTTTGTCTGCAAGTTCCACCTAATTAAACAAATGTTCCAACTAATCAGTCTTTACTGAGATAGGCCCTGACATGTTAGCCAACTTAACGGAAGATTAAAAATACGCACCACACGCCCCAATGAACACATTTGCAGACCCCTTGTGTGCATAAAATCTGTCAATGTCCTACCATCAACAGGCGAAAGCTCAAGAGAACCAAAATCTGCTACCTGAGATTTGATGTGTTGCACAAAAAAGACATCACTTTTTAACCAGCAGAAAGACCTTTCATAGGATAATTGAAAAGACTTTTCCTCCTTACCAATTTTGTTAAGGCAGTTTCATCATAGTACTTGTGTGCCATTTCAATCAGCTCCTCCGCAGACTGCAAACAAAACCGTGTAAATTAATTAGGATGAATATATAAAAAAAAAACCGACTGAACTTGTAATCTGCGAAAGCAATGCATGAAATAATGCTGTACGGAAATCTGAATGATTTATGCGCCACGTTGTACTAGCCCCGATGTATGGCAGCATAAACTATATAAAGACAAAAAGACTCATAAAAGAAGAATCTATTTTACTGCAAGCGAACTAGCATTGCCTGATGCAATATGTTAACAATGTGACAAAGAGAGCAAAACAGCAAATGCTGAAAATAGAAGATATTTACAGCAAAAAAAGGCCATCAGAGTCACTAAACCATTTCCAAGTACTGTTAAAAATAGGTTACTGTAGATTTTTCAATCAGTGACTGTAAACCAGGTGAGTTGTTATCTCTGACAGCAAAGCCACAAAATTTAAAGACTATGAGTAAAGGAGGGAATTAGAGGCGCCTGGTCAATACCCCCCCCCCCCTCCCTTCCCCAACAGAACGGCAGTACCAAAGTCGGTCATGAGGAAAGCGCTTTGCTTGCAGCAAATAAATTTTTAAAAAAAAAAAAAGAATAAATACTGCCAGGCTTAGTCCATTTCCCAGTTCTGGGGACAAAGATAACCAACTGTTGTTTTATTTAGACAGTTTGTCAAAGAACTCAATCTGTGTCGCCACTCTGCAAATTTTAACTAAAACACGTATGGATAGAGGTAGGCCAGTTATCCACTCTATTTTGAGTAAACTTTGTCTCCTCTAGTGCCTGAAGAAAGACATGTCTAAGGAATCATTAACAGTTTATGTAAGTAAGTAGCAGTTCCAACCTTACTATGCAGGCCAGTGTCAGATTCTTTAAGACGGGTGAATGCTGCCTCAGATAGCAACTTCTGCAGCACAGCTTCCTTATCATGTTCTTGCTTGTTTAAATCCTTCGGACAAGGCATGGACGAACCATTCAAGACCGTGCTTTCCTTTTCCCCTTCCTCATTTTTAGCTATCTTGTTATCTGTCTTCTTCTTAATCTCTTTTAATTGGCCAAATTGTTTCCCAAGACCTTTCACAGTTGTTTCAGTCTTGGTTTCTTCATTCTTTTTAGGCTGATCTTTCCCAGAAACCTGGTTTTGTAGATGTTGAACCCAGCATGCTCCCAGCTCCCATCTAATAGACCTTCTCTGCTTTGCAGGTTCTTCCTGCAACTTCAACAGACTATCTTCTAAAACTTTTCTGACTAAAGATATAGCTTCTAGATCTTCAACTTCTGTAGGTTGAGGGCACTGGATTCCACTAACTGGTTGAGGAAGGGGTGCTTTGTGCAACAGCATTCTCAAGCTGGGAAGAATATGTAAAGATGTGTTCTTTGTTAACGGTTATAATAAGGCATTTAACTAATTTTTGTCGAAGTTTACCTATTAACATTAAGCGCATTACTGCCACCATCAGGCTGATCCTCAATATCAATGTCCTGCTCTTTGAGAGAGCCTTCTATTATTCTGTCTTGAACAGGAACCTTAACCACAGCTGTGAACCCACAATGTCTAACAACAACAACTCCGAGGGTAGCAGTATCCTGAAAAACGTTTGATTTACAAACAGCACATAAGAAGATACGAACAAAAGCTATGTTTTATCATTGAATGATACTTAGGGTAGACCTCTAATTGGTTAATAAATTGAAAGAGAAACCAAAACAATGTCCATAAACATAACAATTCATTGTATTGCATAAAACGTCTTGTAGCCCTGTTGTTGTTTTTTAACAGCATCTATATATAAGAACTTCTGACAAATTCCAAACAGCACATAAAGACATACGAACAAACACTATATTTTATTATTATATGATAATTATGGTAGACCTTGGTTAATAAATAGAAAGAGAAACCAAAAACTATGTCCATATCATAACAACTCCTTGTACTGCATAAAACATATTGTAGCTGTTGTTGTTTTTAACAGCATATATAAGAACTTGTGACAAGTTCCACAGAGAATGTGTTGTGCTCCAAAGCCACTCCACCATGAGGTGTTAAAGAAAAAGGATAAGAACATTTACGTGTACTGTGGCGCTCTCATCAGCTGTGATTCCTTTCAGTAAGTTTCTTTGTGCAAGCTCCTTAGATGACATTCCTGGAGCTTGACTGCCATCTAGTTTCTGTTCCAACTTTGCACTTGCATCTGACTTGTCTCTAGTTACTGTTATTTGCAAATCGCCAAGTTCTTCATTATGTAGGATTCCATCTGAGGTGGCATTTACGATTTCATTTGATTTTATTACTGGTAACGAGATTTTGAATCGCATGGCATGCTTTCAGCACCGCAACATCAACAAATAAGCTGTGCAGAAGAAATGCCTTCCTATCACGAACTTGTCTTTCCTCGGGTGTTCTACAAGGCATTGAAGCAAGAATTGAGAATTCTTTAGCCCATTGCCGATGGTCGTGCTTCCCATCTCTGCCCTGACCACCTCCACTTCCTCCCCAGCTTTCATCCTCCGTGGGAAGAGAAGGAAATGTCGAAGGAGAATCTGCAGCAATGGGCGGAACCACCCATGTGTTTGCTCGAAATCCATATGGAAGATTGCCAAACTGGAAAAGCGAGAAAAGATATTGTAATTTACAAACAGGTAACTGCCACTGGCTTGACATAGTTAAACTTTTGGTAATATAATGACATTAATTGCTTCAAAAATGCTACGCTACATGATTTCTAGAATTTATAAAGACTATCTTATTTTCACCTTGTTGTGCTCAACAAAAGCCTTCATTAGAGACTTGTATGCCTGCATATACACGACATGTTCACATAATGAGCTATGTGATGTTGAAAATAAACTTCTTTCACTTTGGGATAATTTTGGGTGCTGTATCGTTCATTGAACCAAAAATCTCGGTTCATGACTTCACAGCCAGCTAAAAGTTTGAAATGCCACTTACGGTATCAAATGTGCGGCTTATCTGCTGCAGCAATCCCACCAACGAGTGGTTAAGCAGTGCTTGTTTCCCAGCAGGATAAAACCCCTTTTGTGACGCCACAATTGTTACTGGTTTACCATTGCTAAATCTTACCTGCCAAATTGAAGTCCCAAAAAGGCTTAATAAGTAATAATATTCGGGTTTCATATACATCACCACTTGTATCAAGTAAACATTAGCTCATTTAAAAGCTATGCTAATAGTAGAGAGATATGTTATTTATTGTATGTTCTAATGCCCTCATATATGTTTTTAATATACGTGTGCGGACACATATTCACATGTATTTATGTCCTCCGGTCAAATATTTTTAATAATAAATAAGGCTAGCAGATAGTCACACTCATGAACTTCGGACTCTCCTCTGATTCCATATTGAATTAACCAACCAACCAAAAACCTAAGCTGATAGTAATAAGGTTATGTTATTATTATTATTGATAAAACAACTTGAAAACTAGTAACTATTTTACTTTCTTTTAAGATTTTACAATTACTGACCTCTTTCTAACCAACTATTACTACTAGCTCTCCGACTTTCCAACATGATATCCTTTTTCTTATTGTCTAGTCATGCAAAACTGGTAAATTAAGCTAAATAACAAACATTATAAAAGGTTGAAAAATAAGTAAATAAGTTCCTTCAAATTGCCCCTGTCTAGTGAGTGGATTGGTATGAGGGTCGCTCATAAACAGTGGCTTTCCAGATTCGATTTCATACATCAATCTGAAAAAAAAAAAAGAAACCATACATCAATCTGAAAGTAGTCATCCTCTCTCTTGTCCTCCGCAAACGGCCGAGTAGACCTCCGTATATCTACAACAACAAAATCAATCATAGCATACTCACTCTCCTGTGCGAAGCAAAATTATAAGTTACAAAAGGTGAATCGAAGACGCTTGCTTACATTGGAACGGCGGCAAGAGGTGGGCGAAGGAGAAGAAATCGTAGAACTGGCCGAGCCGCGGCGGGGGGTAGAGCGGCTCCGGTGCCTGCGCAGCCGCCGGGGAGCTCGGTGTTTTCTGCTGCTCCGACGGGGACTGTGGGGACTTCGGTTTGGCAACGGCCGCGGCGACCGCGGGGGTGCGAGAGGCGGGACCGGCATTCCTGGAGGCGAAAGCGAAGGTGCAGGCGGCGATGTCGAGGAGACGGCGCACGTGCGCAATTGCTTGCTCCTCCGTGTAGTCCTCTGAATGAAGGAGAAGGAGCAGCTTAGATATAAATTGTAGAAAAATCCACGTGTTAATTTTTAAGTCTGATGGGGACCATATGAGCCCCTTTATGGACCACGAGTTTGAATGCGTCACAAGCTATTCAATTGAATTTTCTAAACCGTTGGATCAATTTAAAAAGTAATTCACTATAAGATTTTAAATAAGCGAAGCACCCGACTATTTCGTCTGAAAATTTATCCGAACGTAATCTTAATAAATCATATATTTATGGATTCCAATGCAAAAAAAAAAAAAAAAAATCGAATAAATGTTTGAATAAAATATTCGAACATTATAACATTCTTTTTAAAAAATATTTTATGTCTTCAAACTAGAACCGAGAAAGCTGCACCTGACATTTATTATACTCCTAATTAACTTTTACTAATATATATAAAATGAAAATTATTATAACTTATAATATAGTAATACAGTTATTTATTAGAACAATCACGAATTTATATTCGTACCTTCGACAATAGTGAGTTGGCATGGCTTAAGCGTGATTATTTCTACCGTGTCCTTCAGTCGCGCTCCTTTCACCTGTATCACAAAGCAGACAATGCGTAAGCGGTAATTATATTTACTAAATATAGAATTTTAAGATGGATCATCTAAAAATTTAAGATTTCTCTAATGTCCTTCAAAGTCAAATTTTATAAAATTCTTGAAAGAGTTTTAAATATTTAAATCTCAAAAAAAAAACAATGTTTTTATCTGAAAATTATTATCATTTTGAATACATATTGCTATCAACTTCAACAAAAACCTTTGGATTAAGATCAGATGGCTGATAAAGAAGTAAGAGTAACGTAGGGATGGATCGGCGCCGTTTACCTCGTGGGAGAGAGAGTAGTTAGTGACGTGGCACGTGTCCACGTGTACGGTTAGCAGCTTTCGTACGTCGAGGATCTTGTCCGTCGATATTCCCTGCAAAAACAAATTTTGTCCGTCAGATTGAGCAGCGGGACCCATTGATGCTACTGTACCACCGATAATTCACTGTTAAAATTTGCGAGCCGTTTCTTTTGCGGTAGTACCCACGTTTCCCACGTAACTCTTTTTTTTTTTTCGGTAGTACTCACGTTTCCCACGTAACTCTTAGGAGCATTTACTTCAGAGAATAAAATAAAAATAGAAAAATATTATAAGTCCAAAGTCTAAAATGGTAGAAAGTAAAAAAGTAAAATTTTGCAAAAAAAAAGGATTAAATTTAGTGGTTCACTTGTATTATAATATATAGATTAAAATAACACCGAACAATCATTTATTTTTTAGTTAAAATTGGAATGTTGATTAAATTAAATATTAATAACTATTCTTTATATCAGAAGTAATATACAATTTTTATAAATATTAAGAATTTACTTTCTGATACTTGTCCATAAATTAATAAATACTTTATTAATGTACAATTACTTATAAATCATTATTTTATTTAATAAGTTTGTGTAGATGGTAATTGTATAATATTTGAATTTTTTAATAAATGCAAAATAAATAACTTCTACTTCTATTTATACACCGTATTGTATAAAGGGATGCATGTAGGAGTCACCATAGAGGCGGCTAAAATGCTCGCGAACATAGGATTTGGGGCGAATATCGACCAGTGGGACGCAAACCTTCTGCATGGGCCTTGTTAATCGCCATAATTAGCACGCTTTTACGACTCATCCGTTCATCACTTATCTCCGTTCGAGGCTCATCCACGCCGTACATAGGAAGAGAGTGTGAGATAGCGCGTTGCTCAAAATGTAGCATGAGAGTATATACCATGCTATAATTTAATTGTAAAGTTGAATGTCAGGTAATTTTGCATAATTGGGCATTTGATAATTACTTATATTATTGGAATAAAAGAAAATTGATATTCCTTATTATTATAAATATTCACATTAATATAAATCCGCAAAATTAATGTGTTATAATCACTTTAGCTGGAGATATACCTTCAGAGTGAGCTGGGTGTAGTCTGTTGTCTCAACCGTAATGTCCAAGACCGTCGGTAAAACTGTAATACAGAAAATTCGAAATAGAACTAAAAATTAATTAAAAAAAATAATTAAATTTCAGATAATTTGAAAGGAAAGAAGAGGACCTCTCACGTATGCTTTTGTGGATAAGAAATTTTTTCATATTGATTAGAGAATTATCAATATATACCAAAAAAAAGTTAATAAATTGTTATATAACAAAATTCAAAGGAAAAACAAAAAAAGAAAAAGAAAATGAATGCCAACCTTTCTCCTCCTTCTTCTTCTTCTCTCCCTTGGTTTTGTTAGGCTTGGTTTTCCCAGCCTTTGGAGCCATATTTCATCACCAGAGCTCCAAAAATTCCTACTTATATCCTACCCAACAAATGCTTGGAAAAAATAAAAATAAAAACAAGTCTGGTAATCTAAGCTCCTGAATTCAAAGCACAAGAACTTTGAAAGAACAGTACATGGCTGTAGTCGAAGAATGAAGTAGAGGTACAGAGAGGTATAAGATAATGGAGAAGATGAGGAGATAAGGTTTTATGGGTGAGCTGCACTCTTATTCTGGCTGTGTCTCAGAAACATATATATATCTGGAGAGGAGACGGAGAGGGAGAGGAGACAGGGAGGGAGAGGGTGAGATTGGGGGAGAGAGAATAAGGGCCTCTCATTTTATTGGGCCAAAAGCCCCTGTCTCATCTTCAACTCATGCTCTTCTCATTCACCCCCTCTCCTGTATGAAGTTTGTTGGACTCTTTTGGTTAGTTGTTGTTTGGATCTACTTAATCCTTAGCCAAACCTGTAGGGTCATTTATTTTCAATCTCTCTCTTTTTTACCTAAACAATTTCATATAGTATCCTTCGCGCGAACAATTCCGTACGTAAAAACTTAGTCTTTGTTACGGTAAATAAGGTTATTAATAAAATCGTGGGCATCGCACAAACTCAAGCTTAAATCAATCAAACCACACCAGATTTAACACAATTGGGAGCTTTTTGGTCAATTGACTTATCATTTATATCTACTTAACCCCCACAAAAACCCAAAAAAAAAAAACGATTTTGTTGAGATTCACATGCAAAAATACTTTTCCAGTTCAATAATTTCAAGAAAAGAAAAGGTTAGTACATGATATTAAATCCAAACATTTATGTGCAAAAATATATGCATTTAAAGTACGACAGAGGATCGAACTTGACGGACGAAAACTCAGAAACTCTTCCCATCTAACTTCGATTTCTATATGGTTAATTATAACAAAAAATTTTAGTTGATAGACACACGTGCACTTTTCGCGTGCGATAGGATATTCTTAAATATAATACAGCGCTCCTAGCAAGCAAGCCAGCCAACCCACATGGATGGTTAGATTTTGGTCAATCTAGATAATTCCTTTGAAAATTATAGTTAAAACGATGACAATAACCACACAGTTGGACCATGACATATTTTGTTTTTGTTTTTTTTTAACTGAAACATAGAGCTCTTAAGAGATTTTTTTTTAAAATCAATTTAAATAAAATTTATATTTTTAAATAAAATACGATCGCTAGTAAACTAGTGATGGCGTTTCAACTCAGCTAAACGTAACTATACGCTGTTTGCCTGGCATCTAACACCAGCTAAACTGGCGGCAACAAACGCAGAATAGCCATGTTTTGCTCTGGTATATGGTCGCCAGTTTAACTGACAACCGTATTTTATTTTATAAAATTATAAAAGTGATTCTAAAATATAACTTTATTTAAATTAATTCAAAAAAATGTTTTTCTTTTTTTTTCTTGTTTTTTATTAGAAATACTTAAGAAATTAATTATCTTTTTGAGGTTTTTGGAAGGAGAACGGCTTCGAAATGCTTCTTCAACGATTGAATCTGGAGCACAAAATGCGGTAATATGACACGATACACTATCGGACACTATAATTTTCAAAAAAAAAAAGGGACATAGGTATGATTTGAGCACATAAATAAAAAATAAATTATATTAAAATTTCGAACATCTAAATATTCAATAACATTTTATAATATAATCCGTTCATAATATATTATTCTACGTCTTAATTAAATTTAAATAGCAACAGTCTATTACGTCAACAAAAGTATAAAACTAATAACATTTGAGTAGGTAATTATATTATACTATTACTATATGCTATAGTATTTCAGTTCTTAAAAAAATTTATTTTAAAAATAAAAATATAATATAAATACCGATACGCGTGTCGGACATCTTGCATGGCGCGTCCAACACGCATGTCCTAAATTCTTTTTTTTTAAAAAAAAATTTTTTTTGGTCACTTTGCTGGTGTGTCGGACATATGTCTAGTGTGTCCACAGCGTACAGCGACAAACACTGTACGCTGCAAATTTTAGCTTGTGGATGCTTCATGGTGCATGATGAAACTTACTACGGTATTTAGTTTCTCATCAAGTAGTCTCTCCCACAATATTCGTATGCCGCTCATTCTAACTTTACACTCTCACCGAGTAGGAAACTCGGCGCAAAACTCGGTGGCTTATATAACAAGGCTGATTCGCGATAAACATTTCCTCAAAAAATAAACATAATTTAGGACTCCGCAACGTCCAGCCGGTTTGATTTCTAGATTGGTCAAATTTAGATTGTATCATTTTGCAAGTCTTATTTAGATTTGAGTAGAGTTTATGTGAGACTCCAAAAATATTTGTGCAATTTTTCTAGATATCAGTTGACCGATAGTTAAGATTGGTCTACCAAAATTGAAAAATCAGACTGAGGTGGCTTATTTAGCAAGGTTGATTCGGGATAAATATTTTCCTCAAAAAAACAAACATAATTTAGGACTCGGCAACATCGAGCTGGTTTGATTTCTAGATTGGGTCAGATTTAGATTGTATCATCATTTTGCAAGAATTTTATTTAGATTCGGCTAGGGTTTATCCCATCTGAAATGTGGCACAACGGTGACTATCAAATGGGTCCAGTTCACCAAAACAGTACAAATATGACTCACCATATCTAGTATCGTAGTTTTAGTGTTCTTTTTTTTTTCTTTTTCTTTTTTCTTTTTTCTTTTTTCTAAACGATTAAATGAGAAAAAGATAATAAAATACAATACTTTTAAGTCTATGTTATTTGTTTAAAATATACGAAAACTATGTAACAATTAACCAAAAAATTTCGGCAAACATTTATAGAAAAAATTACAATTTTGTTCTGCATAATTTATTATATTTTTTGGAAAAAATTAAATGAGAAAACACTGTATTATCTATCATGAATTTATAATTCTTATACTTAATTTGTTTTTAAACAAACATATTTCTAAAAATATGTTTAAGAGTAGGTGTTATGAAATTAAAAGTGTGCGGGAGGTTATAAAATCATGGATAAATGACATATCAGCCTCCTATTTCAAAAGTTGTACATCTGAAAACGAAAAAACGTTCTAATATAATAGTCCCATTTCTCCTTCCCTATCATATCAACACGTTTTTTAATTCAGGAATTGATTTATATAGTTCATAAAAAATGGAGGATTGACATGCAACTACCCTTATTTTCGTTCCTCATTTTTCTTTAGAGAGAGAGTATTGTTGTTACATAGCTACCTATGCGGCCAAAAGTCAAGAATTTAAGAAAATAGACAATTATACTACGGTCTCCTATATTATTTAAATATTATTTAAGTTCTCTAAAAAAAAAATTACATTTTGGTCCTTTCGTACTTTTTAATGTATTTATAATACCTTTTAATAAATTTCTAACACCTTCGACAACGACACATCTAATGTTAATCTTTTGACACTTTGGTGTAAATTTTTTAACATTTTCGAGTTGAAAAAATAACATTATAAACCTTCATAGTTTATAACGTTCTCTTGATAACTTTTGAAATCCCCTTCCAAAAAATTTTAAGTGTAAAATTTATAAATCTAAGTGTAAAAAATTTTTTACAAATGAACTTAGATGCAGCATATTTTTTGTCAAAATTTTGACAGCAGTTATAACTACTCATTGAATAGCTATAACTATTGTATTAATTGACTTCCACTTTTATATTTTATAAGAAAATTGCTTCGCGTCACAGACGCGTAGTAGGAAAAAAAAGGCACAGAAGAGAGAAAAACGCATTTTCCGACCCAGTGAATCACATTCCCCCCCCAACTTCTATTACCAACTTTATAAAGGGAGACTTGGCATTGAGGTTCAAAAAAATATAAATATACTACACTTAGATTTATTTGTAAATTTAAATTTTTTTTACACTTTTACCTCCTTAAAAGAAGCTTGTATTCTTTGTTAAGATGCCTTGAACATGACGTCTTAAAGATTAATAAAGTCGCAAGAACTCTACTCCCCCTTCTGACATTAAAAAAAAAAAAAAAAAAAAAAAAAAAAAAAAAAAAAACTTTGCATTTAAATCCATGCAAAAAGAATACATATTAATGTTAGTTAAGGGAAAATGATTCATTGGCCCCTGCCTCTCCCCAAATCAGCTCACGTAAATGATTAATAGGTTGGACCAACTGATCTAGTTCCAAAGTCCCCTGCTCGCAACGTGGACTTCTCATCTTTATTTAAGAAATAGTTGAGAGTACCGGGCTTGAACAAGCCTTCTTGCACCCACAGTTATTATTTTAACCGCTTACACCCAACCAATGCCAGATTCGTTTGTAGAAGCTTATTAACTTCAGCCAGGTTTCTCCTCACCAATCTTTTTCTTTTTTTTTTTTCCTTTATTTTTTTTTTTTTAAGGGGAATGATTTGTAATCTTCTATTACAGCATATATGACTTTAGAAGTCTAACAAAGACCAAAATAAAAATAAAAATAAACCAACAGAAAAGAATTCACCCTCTACCTTGAAAAAGGAGTGAAGAATTATGAGAATGAAAATAAATATCAGTCTCTGAAAGAGTGCAAATGGGAAGTCCAAAGCTAGAAATATAACAATTTACAAAAAAAAAAAAAAAAATCACAAAAACAAAACAAACACTTGGAAATAGGAAAAGCATATAAAGGCTGCAGGAGAATTTGATTAGTAAAAATGCGATTTCATGGAAATTTTGATTCAATGAACCAAACAAACTCTTTAAAGAATTCTGCAGGTAAAGTGAAACTACCATGACTGAACAGGAAGGAGTAGAATCACCTGGGACGGACTGCATTTTGCTTTGAAAATTCGTTACTAACCGAGCTTTTTAACACTGGATTTGCTGAACCGATGAATTTCGCCAAGTCCCGATCGCCTAAATTCTCAGCAAGTATTGAAACAATAATAACGAAAGTTAGAAATTGCAAATATGGTAGCTTCGAATTACAGGAACTAGCTTGATATCCCACAAATATTAACAGCAGATGATCATTTGTGTCAGTAAGCTGAAAATTTGCAGAAATAATATGATTACACGGGAAAAAGAATTTAATATACCACGGAAAGATGCAACTGGAAGATTGAATTCATCTGGTTGGAGGCGGAGGTTGTTCCAACCATTTGGCACGGTAGCCTGTGCCTTTGCAGTCTGTGCAGCAGGTAGAACCCTAGAATAACAACTATTATAATACTGCTAATAATCAAGGCCGAAGCAGGCCTATTTGCACCAGCGTGGAATTTGTGGTATTCAAGAGTGCTAATTCGACCTTGACGCAAATCATGGCCTTTCAGAACTAGCTATAAAAAAAACTTGCTAATAGAGATGCTAATTTAGCCCGCGGCCCGTACCGCAGTCCGGCTCACCAGGCCACAGTCTAACCCGCGTATATCCTATCTATTTTTTTTAAATTTGTGGGCCGGCTCGGCTCGGCCCGGCGGGCTGTCGGCCTAGCCAAGCCAGCGCTTTTAGTGGGGCGGGCTGTCGGCCTAGCCAAGCCGGCGCTTTTAGTGGGGCGGGCCGGCTCGGCCCGCCCGCCGTAGCAACCGTGCAGGCCGCCTCGGGCCCGCACGGTTTGCAACAGTACTTGATAACTATCATCCCCTATCAAAACATGCAACAAGAACTGTGTTGTTAATCAGCAGTACCTTTCCTACACAAATTTTGCAGGTAGTATTCTTTGATGGCACTTCGCACAGCATGTTATCACCGAGGATAAAAAAGCCCGTACCCCTACACCATTTGCATTCTATAGTTCCACTTGATTCACATGAGGAACAAGGAACAGGGTCTGGTTGCTGTTTACAGATATCCATATAAAACAATTAAATTAAATAAAGTTTTGATGATCAAATCAAGGTACACAGTACTGTACATGTCAACAAAATCAAGATGACACAACATTAATATGCCAAGCACTAGAAAAAGCACAGCAGAAATATAAATACAATCCCTTACGAGGATGGAAATCGCATAATGAATTGCAAACTATGTGTCCCATTTTGAATAAAAAATAACTGACGCTTTCCAAAAGATTCCGTACCTCGATGAATGCTATAAAGTGGAATCAACAATTAGATCATCGTATACTGTTAATTACTGTTGTATAATATGATTAAATCTTAGCTAAAGAACATCAATATTGCTTGACCAGGAGCATATCTGTAATTCTAAGTTGGTGTAGTTCTTTAAAGGTTCAATCAAGTCACCAAGAAGTTAACTTGTAAGCTTGGGTCCACCTCTAATAGACCATTCCACTACACCCAGTCACCATTATACAAAAGGAACAAGATCAACTAGGGAATGTACATAGAGCTAATCAATCCTATATAGTTCGTGCAGCGAGTAAATCCATGTATAGCTCCTGGAAACTTATCCTTCCACAAAATGTCATAAACCATTGGAGTAAGATATTACCCCCATAAAGGAAATTTTTTTATCCCCCTTGAAATAATAAAGTAAACAAAGCATGGAGCCATTACTTGAAGAAACTATCGGTTACTTTTGTTAATATCTTTCTCCAACTTACATTACTCTTTGCTCTTAAGTATCCTACTATATACTCATTTCCGCATCACTACGCAAATATCTCCATTAAGTGTCATTTTTCTACCATTTTACACCCTTCAAAATGTAGCATTCTATTTAAAAGTTAAATACACTCCGTTTTTCATTGTTAACCAATATTATATTTCACTATCAGTCCGTTTTAACCATTCTTCAAATTTCACAAATGAAACATTTTAGCAAAGTAAGATCTTAATCCTAGCTACCCAACTTTCACATATAGATTCCCAAAGTTTTAGGCCTATAAGAAATGGAAAATTTTCATTACGAAAGGTTAACTTAATATGGAGTTAAATTAAATGGATTTGTGTTGGGATTAGGTTTAACAGCGTGTTATGGCATCTTAAAGCTCCACTTAAGTTGCACTTGGATATCAGTGCAAGAAACTATCTAGAAAAATTTACAATACACTAAAGAAACCACATAAATAGCAACAATTTGAAAAAGATAAAAAAGTACATAAGGTTAGAAGCTGTTGGGAGTTCTCCCATGGGGCAAAAAGCCCATTTGAGAAGTTTAGTCCCTATATTGGAATACTGTCTCTAGTTCATATAATATCAAGCCTCTCCTCGCTTAGCCATATGGTTTTGAGATAGATGTCCATTCTCTCATAATATCATAGCTATGTTTTTCACCGCACGTTGTACCAAAATTCGGATTACGCTTTCGGGGCTCTGAGGATGTAATTGGAGTTTCCATGCTCACGTGTTTCGCCACGCTTCGCGTGAGGGCAGGTGTCAAAAGGGTTCACCATGGGCTAAAGCCTGTTTGAGAAGTTTAGTCCCAAATCAACTATATGTGAATTTTGTCTTTAACTTATGGCATTAGGTCTGTCCTCTCTTCATCACATGGTTTTGAGATAGATACCTGTTCTAACAAGAACAATGTTTAAAATATATAAAGCGATAAGGACATCCTTGAGCCTAGAAGTATGTCACAAACGAAGGCAGGCATTGCGCTTGCTTAAGCGATGTGAGGCACGAATCTTCATAAATATACATATCCTAATTTTGTGTAAAATTTGGTCGTCAAAGCTATGTCACATACTCATCAAAATGCATTATAGCATATAGATATTCGTCAAATAGCAATTTTCACCCAAAAAGCTATAAAATGCACAAAACATACAAATTAAAGGATACAATCTTTAAACATAATCATCATGCTCCTTTTGTCGCAGAGCAGCAACATTACCCTCGTCTTGACCAGCTGCTATGAAGCCTTCATCATTGCTCTTTCCAATTGTTTAGTATCTTAATAGCTATTTTGCGCAGCTAAAACTAACTCCCTTCCCCACATAGCTTCTCCATCTTCATTTTTAATAGAATCTTTTTCATCAACTCCAATAGCACTAGCAATCTATTCCCAAGTTGGACTACATCATCCTTCAAATTTCTTTTTTTTTTGTCCCAATTTCCCAGCCACTACCATAAGGCGTGCACCTGTCACATTCGCTTTGATACAAAACAATGCGGAACCTGATTGCGTCTTAGACACGCTTCTATAAGCATTGGTATAAACTTTAGGTCGATGTATGTTTGTATTAAACTTTTATTTCATTAGGAAGTAAGTAGAATCGTTTTCTCCGAATAGTGAATTTAAAGTAGTTCCGCTTGTAATTAGAGATAATAGAGGTAGATATTGGCCTTGTAATGCTATCAACGGTGCGACAGGACCTGAATTACCTTCAATTGGCATCAAAGCCATAGAAAATTATATGTAACATATGCAACGAGCTTATTGCAGACTAATGACAATTTTTATGTATTGCTAAAAGAATGAATTCTTTAAGCCCTAAAAAAATAACAATAAAATAAAACAAAAAAAATGAAGTTATGGAAATTAACCACAAAATTTTGAAAAGACAAATGAATCTATGATAGGTGCAAAAGTGGTGTAATGACAGTGAGACAAGCAGTAACTAAACGAGAAATGTCCCCAGATTACAACTAGCAATGATTACTCAGGAAATGGATAATTGAAATTCATAAAACAAATTTGTTTGTTATCCAATATCAAGGCCTAGCGCACAACCTTTTCAAAGCACACAAAAGTACAGATTTAGGCTACTGGAGTGGCGGTTACTACAGATGAGAGCAAAGCTAGGGTAACCATGAGAAAAATATCTATAGTAGATTTAGGCAAGATGGACCTCGAAAGGAAATCCGATATCACATTGCAGACAACCAACCCACAGTTTTGCAAAAGAAAAGTCAACCCATGGTCATGGAGCAATCTAAAGTTATAGTGGAAAGTGACAATGCGGAGACAATTTTTGCAGATATCAAGACTAACAACGATGATGTGGTAAAGCCTGATTTTACGACAACAGTGAACGAGCAAAAAGTACCAACGAAGTTTGCCTCAAAGTGTCAAGGCAGCAGCGTGGTAGGTATTGCCAGCTATCACAGGCGCAATCTCGGCAACAACCAAAGAAGAACTCGGGATTATTACGTTTCTTGGGGAAAAATTTGAAGTTGAAATTTGCTTAATCGCATCTTTCCGGCTGATATGATAAATGCGCTCTTACTATGACAAAAAATAATTATTCTATCAAATTACGATCAATCAAGACCATTTCAAAAATTAAAAAGGCATACAAAATCACAACAATTAATATCTTAGAAACGGAACTGAGGAAGATTCAAGACCTGGGAGATGAACCAGGCCAGTTCCATGCGCTTCACGAAGCTTGACGAGTTGTCCACCATGGACGCGCGCGCCGCCGCCCCGGCATGCCGGAGGTTATAGCTTGACGGCTTGACGAGAAACCGCAGCGGCGGCGGAGATCGGCGGAGGAGGAGCGGCGGCGGTGGCGCCGATGAACAACCGCTCGTCCCCGACGACAACATCACGGGAATGCTCACTTCTGCGCCAATCAAAATCCTGGAAGTTGAGTTGACGATTTTGACACGTGATAGGCTTGGGTCCTAGCTGGGCTTTAATTGGGCCAAAATTGAATCCAGGTAGCTCACTACAATAACACTAAAATTCCACTAGTCGGAGGCTTCACCGCAACAATTTATGAAAAAAAGATGCAATTAATTAGATACTCGGATTATTTTAAACCAATGCTAATTTTGCAGCATGAATGTTAGTAATATATAATCATATTGAAAAACTTAATTCTTATAATTTTTATATTATAATTTTATATAAATTAATAGTTATTTAATTAACATATTATACTTCATTCATTATAAAAAAAATAGAGCAAAATAAAATACTACAACAATTATTTGATGAGTAGCATTAAATGATGGTATATATTATATATATATGGTCAAGTTTATTTGTATATAAATAAAATTTTATTTATAAGATAAATATTATATAATATATAATATAATTATTTTATATTAATATTTATATATCAATTAAGATTATTATTATAAATTATTATTTTTATTAAGTTTTATTTTTAATATTAGACTTTTTATATGTATTAAATAAATTATGACTTTATAAATTTTTATCAATTAATACAAATACAACATTGTTCTTTTAAAATAAGAGTAAATACCACATGCTACATCAAAAACTATTGAAATGCTATGTACAACAGCGACTTATATATATATATATATATATATATATATATATATTACACATACTATGCCCAAATATAAAATAATTCAGATGATAAATCATCATAATCCCTGAAATAACAGCAAAATTATTTATAATACCTTACATTTTCAAATAAATTTTATAAACATTTCTGCTAATTTTTTATTATTTTTTATTATTTTAGATATTTAGAAAGGTAGTCATTGATATTTTTTCTTTTTAGAAGAACCAATCTATAATTGAAATTAAAATGTTGATATTATAGTGCATATAATTTATTCTTAATATTAAATAAGACGCCATACTAATAAAGTATACGCTTTTACGCGAATTAGAAAGTAAAAATAGCTCTGACACCTTTCTATCGCCCAAGAGATGGTATATCAGCACTGTCGTGCCTCGTAAAACCATGGGTCAAGTTGAAATATATGTAGCTTGCAAATTGTAAAAGTTTGAGGAGCATCAAATGTCACCAAATCTTTGGTGACATTTGGCCAATTATAAGTTAATGTTTGAAAATTGAATTTTTATTCAGTATCTCAAAAATTTATAAATAAATCAAATAAATAAAAGAAAGTGCACTTTATCAATTATAATGATGAATTTCCTGCAAAACCAAAGGCTAAATAATTATATTAATGGTCTAATGGTAATTAAAAATGTGTTATTGTTGCAGAATATGCTGCATCTTTCAGAACTTTATCTCATTATCTTCTAAGCCTTTTTTGCCATGTGTACTAATAAATATAAATAAGTTTGTTGCTAATACCAAATAAATAATTAAATAAATAAATAAAATTATGCCAATAGCCATAGTACAAATTAATAATTAAGTATATATCTTCTTCCTGTCTAGCCTGTTTCTGAACCAGTAGGAGGAGCCCTTCTTCCCCAAATTCCCACCATCCTTGAAACCAAAAGCCTCCCGGCTTTCCCCCCAAAGTCCTCTCCTTTTTAAACCTAGAAGAGTCTACATGTTCTTCTTCTTTCTCCACTAATGGCGGCCTCTTCTTCTTCCATCTCCAAAGACCAAACCCTGGTCTTCTATTCGCCTTCACTTCCAATTTGTTCTCCTCCACTTGAGTTCTTCTCTCTCTCTTCCCTAAAACCTCGAAAAATCACAACTTTCTCACGAATATCCTCACGACTGTCGAAGCCTCAGCTGCTCTGGGGCGAATTCAATCGCTTTGTAAGGCTTTACTGTGACAGGGCTTCTCTCGGGGCTCGGTTTCGCATCCGTCGGACTTTCGGGAGAATCAAATTTCGGACTAAATGAGCAAGCTTTCGGACGGGACGGAGAAGCGGCCGGAGATGAAGGGCCGAGGGCGAACGACGTCTGCGGTGAATTCCCAAAGAGAGTTTTAATTCTGATGAGCGATACGGGCGGCGGACACCGGGCATCTGCAGAGGCAATCAAAGCTGCCTTCAGTGAAGAGTTTGGTGATGAATACAAGGTGTGTCTTTAGGTGTGACTGCCCATCAGCTTATAAACAATCCCACTTGCCGATATGGGACTAAAGATCATGATTTGGTTTTACTCTCAGATTTATTGGTTTATGTAGAGTGCATTGATTTTAATTGCGTGTTGTGCGTAGGTGACAATTACTGATTTGTGGACAGACCACACGCCATGGCCGTTCAACCAGTTACCAAGGAGCTATAGCTTCTTGGTGAAGCATGGGACTCTGTGGAAGATGACTTATTATGGGACCGCACCGAGACTTGTGCACCAGCCGCATTTTGCTGTTACTTCAACCTTCATAGCTCGGTAGCAAGCCTTTTATTCCTCCACCGAGTCTTTTAGTGATTGAATTTTATCGATGATATTGTGTAGTTAAGCATTCATGGTTGGTTAGTCCTACAGAGAAAATTTGATCCAATTAGGAAATGTTATCAGGTTTCATCTTTGTCGAGTCCATGTTTAAATTTTAAGTTCTCATAATTTTTAATTGGGTCTCTTTTGCTTAGGACTGATTTAAGTCTACTTATTGAAATTCCTAACCATGCTCTGAGTATTTTTCACGAATTATATTTTCGCATATTTTGCTACCAATTTGTTGTGAGGCATTAAAATCTGAAATGCAATTTATTTCATAGGTTCTTAAACTACTACATGAACCTGCTTGACCTAGTTATCCACAACAGGCATAAAGATGCACATAAATATGACTATGCTGCTTGTCTAGAAAGAAAGAAATTGCCATGTAAATTTCTTAGAATCTCAGTGTGCTTGATTTGTAAGTTTCGGCAGAAAACTAGGTTAAATACAATCCTGCTCAAACCATTTTTATGACGGGTCTTTGATTCTATGCAGCAACATGGGTATCAGAAGGGAGACATTCTCTTCGATGAAGGATTTTTTGCTTGATTTGGGTTTATACTAATATATAGATGTTGTAATTTTATTTTATGTTCACCAAAATCTTTACTTATTTTATAAATAGTCTTAAATACGTTCTGTTATATATCTATGAGTATTTTTGTGATTTATCCTTTTGATTTGTGCTATGTGATGTTAAAGGATGCATTTCAATTTTATTCTATCTATTGAAACATAATTGTGTTCAGAGTTCAAATATCTGAACAGGTAATCTACTATTGTAAATCGAAATCTTGTTTATATCGACAGAGAGGTTGCTAAAGGACTGATGAAATACCAGCCAGATATCATCATCAGTGTGCATCCTATGATGCAGCATGTTCCCCTTCGGATTCTACGGGCCAAAGGTTTATTGAAGAAAATTGTTTTTACTACGGTCATCACGGATCTAAGTACATGCCATCCAACGTGGTAGATTATCCATTATTGCTCTATGAATTCAAAGAATATTTGGTTAAATAATATATTTTTTTTCTCTCTCTTGTTGGAAAAGGACCGACACATATAATTTTATCGCACAGGTTCCATAAGCTTGTTACAAGGTGTTATTGCCCATCTTCGGATGTTGCCAAAAGAGCTGCTAGGGCTGGCCTGAAGCCGTCACAAATTAAAGTTTATGGTCTTCCGGTACGGCCTTCGTTTGTTAAACCAGTGCGGCCAAAGGTAGGTGGATATACCCTTTAAGTTCTCATCTCTCTCTTTTTTTTTTTTTTTTTTTTTTTTTTTTTTTTTTTTTAAAGAAAAAAAAAACATTGGTTTCTCATATTAAGATTATAACAGCAACTTATCTTGTTCGATAGGATGAGTTAAGAAGGGAGTTAGGAATGGATGTGGATTTGCCTGCAGTTCTACTAATGGGAGGAGGTGAAGGGATGGGTCCCATTGAGGCTACGGCAAGAGAACTTTGCAATGCGTTGTACGATGAAACTACTGAGCAACCTATCGGCCAAATCCTCATAATATGTGGCCGGAATAAGAAGCTTGTTAACAGATTGAGTTCAATTCAGTGGAAGGTTCCTGTCCAGGTTTGCAATTTCTACTTTTTGCTTTTCGTGTATATGTTAGTCAAGGAAAATACATGACAGTATACGTAATATTTCTTTGCATGGTTTTCGGTGCTAGTCGGCACAGCCCGTGCCTGTTCCGGCAGTTGTCGGCAAGGCACGTGTCGAAAGCTTATATTTGAATTTTAAATTAATTAATTTTTTTTTTTTTTTTTTAAAAAATAACAAATAAATATATATCGGCACGGCACTATCGGCATGTACCGGGATCTGAGTTTACCGAAACTCGGCTCGGCTCGGCACAGAAAACCTTGTTTCTTTGTATACAGTAGATTTTTTTAAAAAAAAAAAAAAATCATCATAACAAATGTAAAGTTGTCAAAGGTGCAACCCATGCTTAGCTGTAACCTGGCACCAGCTCGCCTGTTCTCGATCTAGTCCTCATGGTTTGTCCATTAAATACACTAAATGTATAGAAACTTGTTGCTTAGTATGTCTTTAACGGTTTAACTTATTAATGTTGCTCATGCCTTTCTACTTTATGAATGGTATTTGTATTTTTATATCTTTTAAAGATGCGCTTCACCTTCATCAGGCTTCCGCCTATGCTCTAGAAATCTTCTTGCTTCTCGCTACGTCTTGCGCCTTTGATAACCTTGAACAAATGCAAAAAAGAATATCTTATAAATGATTTTTAGCTGGTTGTTTTCATAAGTCATAGGTATGGCCCTATTATGTTTATATATAACAAATATTTGGAAAGGACATAAAGAAAGAGAAAATAAAGAAAGTCAACTATTACTTCGATTTTGTCTGCCTAAGTAATTTAATAAATAGATTATAGGCATGGGCCTATTGCAGAGATATATAAAAATATTTGGACAGTACATAAACAAATAGAAAATAAAGAAAATCAGCTGTGACATTCGATTTGTATGTGCGTCGAAGTAACTTAAAAAATAATAAATGTAATTAAATAGATGGTAATAGATACTATTACTATATACTTATTATAATAATTGAAAAACTTATATAGTTGAATAGTAAATAATATCTACAAATGTGAAGTTATGTATGTGTAATTCCTCAAGTAATTGGCTTTTTTTCCCCTAACTTTTATCTTGTCAAATTCATTTAGAAGGTTAAAAATAAATTAAAACCATAGAAATATATGTAGTTCACTATCACTCAGGAAACACTGTTTGTCATACATTAGATTTCCTTGTAGACATTGACTAGTTGTTGATTCCTTTTACAATTAACCATATAACTAAAGATGGTATTTTTTTTCTAACTCACTATTTCTTAGCTTTCCTTTGTTATGTGTTTGTTAAATTCCAATTTCCAAATATAGGTGAAAGGTTTTATAACAAAGATGGAAGAATGCATGGGTGCATGTGACTGCATCATTACAAAGGTAATTGAATGGAAATTCAAATTGTATATTACATTGCTATTTGATTAATGTTTAATGGAAGTTCTCGGCGTTCGGATTTGCAGGCAGGACCTGGGACAATCGCTGAAGCTATGATTAGGGGTCTTCCTATCATACTTAATAATTACATTGCAGGCCAGGTAAATAATAAATTGTGGATTTTTTTGTACTTCCTTTCGAGTGGTACGAATGAAAATACGGGTGATTACATTTTACGTAATAGTAAATTGTGGTTATTGACTTTTGCAAACCGAATCTATAACCAATAAGGACAGATACCAAAACCAACTACGAACTTACATTTTGTTTGGACGTTAATAAGTCGTTTGTTCGATATTGTTTGTTAGCTATTATGAGAATTACAATGAACTCGACGGTTTCTTTGTTTCATATAATGAATTCTTACACTATGTATTAAGTAAGTTTTTTTTTTTTTAATTTTTTTAAAAAAAACATACTTTACAAAATTTAAACAAATCAACCCTCGCCCAAAACACTTTTAGATAATTCGGAACACTTTTTTAGCTTGTGGAAACACTAAGATAGCTGGCTCGGAACACTTCAGTCCGAACACTACGATACAAGTCTGGCAACAATACACCAGCCGTTTAGAATACTAAACTAGCCGTCTGGAACACTTTTGGTTTCCGACCAGGGCTTTTGAGAAGTTGAACATACATGGGATGATTTGTACGAGTTTTGAAAAGCATGGATTTTTTGACATTACTCCGATATGCTTTATGTGATAGTAAAATATTGGAGAAAAAAAGAGTTGCTTGTATCCGCGTTAGAAGTGTGTGTTTTTAGATTCCTAACTTGATTTTGCTTATTACAGGAAGTCGGCAACGTACCATATGTAGTAGAGAATGGCTGCGGGAAGTTCTCAAAATCACCGAAGACGATAGCCAAAATAGTTGCAGATTGGTTCGGTCCAAAATCCGACGAGCTTACAGCGATGTCCCAGAACTGCTTAAAGCTTGCAAGACCTGATGCTGTGTTTAAAATCGTTCACGATCTCCATGAACTAGCGAGACAGAGAAGCCTTGTACCAGAATACAGCTATGCTGCTTGATTTATTGCTCACATTAAGCTTCACAAGACGTTTAATCTGTTTATCTCCTGTATTTAGTTTTTGCAGACATTTACTCAATTTTTTTTTACTCAGCATTTCGGATATGGTGTAAATCTGTAAAATGCTTTATTTTAAGTGAATTTTGCAATCATTTTTATTGGTGGAGGATATGTGTGTGTGTGTGTGTCTATATATATATATATATATATATATATATGAGAAATATTAGAATTCAAAAGGGGAGTTGCTTATCAGCTCCTCTTTCTGAAATTTTACGCAAATTAGTCTTCCACTTTTATTTGTTATTTTTGGCACTCTAAAATATTTATTTAGAAGTACTATTTATAAAAATTTTAAATATAAAATTATAAATTTTGATGATATTTATAATTTTTATATTTAGAGTTTTTTCTAAAAGTATTTCTAAACATGTATTTTGAGATTCCGTAATTTAAAAAATAAATTCACCAAGATTTTAAAGTTTTAAAATATATTTTAAAACAAAAGATTGAATACTTATACAATATATGAATATTGTAAGTAAAATTTATTATAATTATAAATAATAAATTTATAATATATGAGTTGATTTAGATAAAGTGATTTAAGGGGCTGAGACAGGATTTGCCAACAAACAGAAGCATAAAATTAGCCCTAAGTAGGTCTATCTGCATTAGCAACCCAAATAAGACAAGCCACGTGCTCAATACAAACTCCAACGTGGGACCTGCAGCTCCTACCAGTAGCCCATTGGCACGTGTAAAATAAAAAATCTAAATAGATATTTATTCAAGCTCGTAGTCAAACGAACTTACTGTGCATCAAAATCCCAAGCCTTCCTCTGTTCCGCCCACGGCATTGGATTCTTGTAAGTATTAATTTCCTCCCATTTATCATTTCTCATCAGATCACAATCTTAAGCTCACGATTAATCTCTTTCCTATTTTTGGAAAATTCACAGGTTCTTTCTACTATTTTTTTTTTGGGGAAAATCTTTGTCCTTTTGAATTATTCGGATCAGATCAATCAGACGCAGCTCGTTGAAGTCTTTTTCGTACACAATATTGCGATTACAGGCAAACTGAGATCTCAGTATCTTTTTTTTGGATATATTTTGATCATTTTGGATCTCAAGTCGGAGACTTTGCTTCAGATTTCTAGCGGTTACAGATTTGAAATCAATTTTTGGAGATATCCATCGAGGCGAAAACTTACTAGCCCATAGCCGTCCAAATCCAAAGATATCCTTTCAGCCTTACACCATGTGTAGAAACTAAAATTGGTATTCTGTTATTTATTAAAACAAAGTTCAAATTTGGCTGTTTTAGTTTGCTTTCAACGTGATATTGAGAATATTGTGAAAGAAGTGTTTAAGAGAACCAATCAACTTGCTTGAGTAAGTTCCCATTCAAATGGAAATTCCACCATCTCAAATTTCCTCAGAAGAAGAGAATTTTGATGAAGCAGAAAACACCAGGCTAGTCACTGATACAGATAAACAAGTAGAAGCTCTTGTAGAACAACACGGATCGTGGTGGTCTCCGTTTGATTGGTTTGTTAAGCTTGCAACAGAGACTCATTGGAGCTTTGTGTTTGGAGTGGTCACTGTTTATGGAATTAGTCAGGGACTAGGAGGAGCTATTTGGAGAGTGGCTTCTGATTATTACTGGAAAGATGTTCAAATGGTGCAGCCTTCTGAGGCTCAAGTGTACCAAGGGATTACATCACTCCCCTGGATTATCAAACCGTTATGGGGCTCCTCACCGATGTTCTACCTATGGCTGGGTATAGGAGAAGACCATACTTCATTCTAGCAGGTAGCTATGCGTGTCTTTATTTTACCTTTATTTTTTAAGTTTTGCTTTTGGTCTGAATCACATTCTATATCAGATGTACATACTTCTTGATATCTTATTTTTTAAGTTTTGCTTTTGGTATGTATCACATTTTATATCTGATGTACATACTTCTTGGGGATTGGTATCTTATATTGATTTATCTGATGTTTGATTTTATATCAGATGTATGTTATATCAATTTATCTTATATTACCCCTGGATTCTTATATTGATTTATCTTAAAGACTAGTTGCTTCACTTTATGTCTTCTAATTTTTTACATTTCATAACTAGCACAAATTACCTAGTTCTTTGTGGATGGATAGGCGTCCATAATTTGCACAATGAACCTTCTAGCTGGCCATCTAATCTTTTTACGGCATTTCTTTTTGCTTTATAGTTAACTAATCAAGTAAAATGTTACCTAATCACCATTCCCTTTTATTGTTTCTATTTTATAACCTTACCTCAGTTCCTTTCCGGTGTGGTCTTTGTTGATCTACTTTTGTTTTCTTTATTTCAATTTAGTAGTATGACCAGCAGTAATAGAGCCAAAAGGAGGAGAATGGGGGCTTCAAGGCTTAACTAGAGTGGGGTTGAGGGTTAAGACAAACTCAAGCCCATTGAGATATGATTAAAGTTAAGATGATTGAGATGACCCTGTGAATCAATACACACCAGAGAATTGACATTTCTAGTTGATGCTCGTTCAAGACATTTATCCAATTGGATAATTGTCAACAACCTTCTATGTGCATGAATATGAAGTGCAAGGTGGCACCCACTTGTAACGGGCGCTTGAATTGTTAGTTCTTGCCAGAAATGGATTTTTTGTGTGTCACAACTAGGGTTGAAAACGAGCCGAGCTACTCACTAGCAGCTCGGGCTCGAACTCATTTAAGCTCGACTCGAGCTCGATTAATATCGAGTTAGAGCCGAGCTCGAGCTCAAATGAAGGCTCGGTTAACTAAACAAGTCGAGCTTGAGCATTATAATACTTGGCTCGTTAGGCTCGTAAACCTATATGAGCACAATTGATAATGGGCCTTTGAATCCAGTCTGGACTGTTATAAGTTGGTTGAGCCCAACAAAATGTATAGATGTTTACAATTTTGCCCTAATTTTCATAAAACTTACATATATTGCCACCGTTCACTTTGCTTTCGAACTAGGTACTCGAGCTCGAGCTCGGCTCGAACTGAAACAATCAAGCCGAGCTCGAGCATGATTTTTTCTAAAGCGAGCCGAGTTTGAGCTCGGCCGCTGAGGCTCGTCGAGCTCGAGCAATGTCAACCGAGCTGAGCTCAAGCAATGTCAACCGAGTCGAGCTTGAGCTAGATAGCACACAGCTCGAGCTCGGCTCGTTTTCAGCCCTAGTCACAACCAAAATTCATGAGAAATCCATGTCATGTCTATGAGCTGACAGTATTTATTGTAGGTTAGGAAAGGAATAGCTTACTAGGGGGCCTGAAGCTTTGTGCATTAACAAAATATTGTCAACAGAACGCCAAACAGCTTCAAAAGGGATGCTAGATTAATATTTGATAAACAATACAAGATTAGTTAGTGAATATTATCGTTAAACCATAACAGATTATTTGTCCTATCATGATTATCTCCTCACAACTTGTATTGTTTCTGTTCGTACGGATTGGCAGATAGTGATGTATGAAACCTTTGATCTCATCTAAAGCCCATTTAACCCTTCTTCCATCTTACGACTGTATAAATGTTTATCTCGTGGAAAATGTAGGCCTTCTAGGGATGATTTCCATGCTGATACTTTCTTTGCACAAGAATCTTCATGTTCTACTTGCATTGATCGCGATGACTGCAAATAGTGCTGGGGTGGCAATAGCAGACGTCACTATCGATGCTTGTACAGCGCATAATAGTATATCTCACCCATCTCTTGCTGCTGACATGCAAAGCTTGTGCGGGCTTAGCGCTTCAATTGGCGGGCTTCTGGGTTTCTCTATTAGTGGTCTACTAATACATGCAATGGGTTCCCAGGTTAGCTTATATACTTCTTCTATTATATCGTTTTAATTAACAGCTAAAGGGTTATAATAACAATCTACTACATTCTACAAGCTTGATTCTAAAAAAAAATAATAATAATAATAATAATAATAATAAATAAATAAATAAATAAAACTAAGGAATATAGATTTCATAATTTTATTGAGATTTTTGCATGTTTAATATGTTTATATCATTCTTGAAGGGTGTGCTTGGCTTATTGAGTATTCCAGCCTTGTTGATTTTCTCGGTTGGAGTACTATTGAAGGAGAACCAGACACCAAATTTTGATTATGCAGAGGTAAGGGAATATATTTTGGTTGCATCGTAGTTTAATACCGTATCACTTCATGTAAAAACTACATCCCTTTGGCTATCAGATTCACGAGAAGTTAATTCAAGCAAGCCAAAAGATGTGGACAACACTAAAATGTCCATTTGTTTGGAGACCATGTATATATATGTATCTGTCACTTGCTCTGAGCTTGAACATTCAAGAGGGGATGTTTTATTGGATTACGGATACAAAATTTGGCCCAGGTTTCTCTCAGGTATAACACCTAGCCTTTTTATGATAGAAGTGATATTAGTTTGAACTTTCTTGAAGTAAGAACCAATTTTTATAGGGCTGAGCGTTCGGGTCAACCCGAACCGAATCGACCAGACCCAAAATTTTTAAGGCCGACCCCAACCGAATACTTTCAAACCCGAACCGACCCGAATTTTATTTCAATCTGAACCGACTAAACTTCGGGTTAGTTCGGGTTGACCCAAATAACGGCACAAATTATTTTTATTCAACACCAATTTGGATTCGGGTCGGTTCAGGTCGACCCGAATAGTTGTAACATAAATATTTTGTTTTAAAAGAAAAAAAATTTGCACATAAAAACCAACAAAAACTAATTAAAACGTGACTCGCGAGGATAATTCGGGTCCAACCCGAACCGACCATCGAACCCGAACCGAATTATATAGACCCAAACTATTAAAATGCTGACCCTAACCCAACCCGAAATTTTGGCTTTGTGCGGGTCGGTTTGGTTCGGTTTTTCGGATAGGTTCGGATAATGCTCAGCCCTAAGTACTTGCATGATTCCTTAATTACAAAAATGTTCTGTCTGAAGTCCTGCATGATTGATTGACTGTATAGCCTTTATTTATTTATTTATTTTTTTTTTTTTTGTGTGTGTGTACTGGTATTGCCATTATCACCCATTACCTGGCTCGACTCTAGAGGAGACTACCCTGGGACTCTAGAGGAGTAAAACCCAAGGTAGTTAGGCTTCCTGAAGCCCACTCAAACAACTGCAACTCTACGCCACCTCCTATGATTAACGATTAGTAATTAGTCAACTTGACTGCATAGTGATTAGTGAACTTGAGTGGTTTTTGGGAAAAACTCTCTAGCATTGCTCACTGCTTAATTTTTGTGCAGGAATCAGTTGGTATCATTTACTCAATTGGATCGGTGGGTTCTCTTCTAGGCGTACTGCTATATCAAAACATTTTAAAGGACTATCCTTTTCGAAACTTGCTCTTCTGGAGCCAGCTCCTAACTAGCTTCGCAGGAACGCTGGACTTAATTTTGGTCATGCGTTTGAACTTGAAAATTGGAATTCCCGATTATTTCTTCGTTGTGATCGATGAGAGTGTCGTGCAGATGATCGGCCGTATAAAATGGATGCCTCTTCTCGTGCTCAGTTCAAAGCTCTGCCCGTACGGCATCGAAGGCACGTTTTTTGCTCTGCTGATGTCCATCGACAACATCGGTTTGCTGACATCATCGTGGGGCGGGGGTCTTCTTCTTCATATCTTGAAGGTCACTCGGTATGATTTCGGCAACTTATGGGTTGCTATTTTAGTACGTAACGTAATGAGACTTTTACCATTGGCGGTATTATTTTTGGTTCCTAAAAGCGATCCAAATTCTACGATCTTACCTGCTGACATGTTAACGGAAGATGGTGGTTTGGGAGTTGCTGAGGTGGACCGAGATATTGAACTGGTTGCTCTGGTTAACAATAGCAGATGACAGGAGAAAATATCATCATAAAATATTCATTTATTTCACCATCATTGATCTGATTCAACAAAGTTATATTTCTTCTTGGTTCCACGAAGATCGAATTGTTTTACAATGAGGATGTTAAAATATTCATTTATTCTATGTGATCACTCAATTCTGCTATCGGAATTTATATTCTATGACGGCGTCTTTCCTTTCTTTTTATTTTCGTAAACGTTTTTTGGAGACCGAGACTCAGAGAGAGAGAATAGATTAGTATGTGATGCCAAGAACAGCTTGTAGCTGTATGTATACAATCAAAGGAATGTTCCCAGATATATGTAAACATTATCATTTTTTATTGCCGGTGCAGTATCGATAGAATACAGAATACCTCAATTACACTGTTTCTATCTTTTTTTGTGAAATATTTAATTATACTTCTTTTAATCTTCACTGTGGTGCTTATTTTATTTGCATATGTAGTTATAGCAAGTTTTGATGATGATGCTTGTTATGGTCTAGAGCGACACAAGAGTCTTGACACACCAGATTTTGCCAAATTTCTCCCAAATCCATGTTTTTCATTCTTTACATTAAGCTGTTCAATCTTCAAGAGCAGTTTTTAGTTCAATTCATGAAAAAGTTTTGCAGCAAGATTTTTGGCAGGCGATCATATATATATATATATATATATATATATATATATATGCTTCATGTTAAACATTGTTATCTTGATTTTGGCTCATTTTAATATTTTTAGTGAATATTTGAAAATAAATTTGGAGTTAGCGTAGAATTATTTGAAATATGATTATATGTTTTAACGGAAGTACGCACGACTTTTGTTATAAAATATTTGAATATAAGTGAATAAACATTTGTCAAATGGTTTTGCTTATTTTTAATGGTAAATACCAATTCAGCCCCTGAAACGTATTTTCAGGGACTGAATTAGCCGAAATGAAAAAAACGGGGGCTGATTTGGTATTACCCCTATTTTTAATCTTTACGATCTGAAAATAGAAATGGAATCTATAAAACTTTGTTCCCCGCAGTTCAATGATACTTGTCCGAATTCTAGTGCCCTTCTTAAATGTGGTTAAAAAGAATATGTTTTTATAAAAATAGTTTCTTTTTTTCAGTTTAGGGAAAACAAAACTCTGGTATTGAAAGTCTGTTTAATACTTATTCCAAGTAAACGCTCGGATATTTATTGCTGTTTGTTAAGCTTTTGTAGTTTGCATATAAGATACGCGCCGAAATTTTATCTCATATAATAATTGATATTGATACTTCATAGACATTTTTCAGATACACCAAAAAAGCATATAAAAAATTTAAAAAAATTCAGACACACGTATTGAACATGCCATATAGAAGTATTGAACATGCAATATAGAAATGTTCCGACACGGAAGCTGTATACCCGTCGAATTCAATAAATGGTGATTACAATGGAGCATATCAAACATAATCTTTCGAAATCATGCACCAAAATAAAAACAAGTTTTCGGTAGCAGGGATCTAATACAATCATCAACAGACGGAAGGAGAGCCGCCAAATAAAAGGAACTTCATGAATCAGCAACCGGCGTCGTAAGTGTAGGCATTGGTTTCCCTGATATGAAAGATTTGAAGAGTACGAGAGATTGTTTGGGTCGATGTAGAGGGACTTCATGTCCAGCCCCTCTTACAGTCACAAATGTTAGCCCCTCGTACACTTGAGTCCATCCACCCACCTGCTTTTAAAATAATAATAATAATAATAAGTACAAATTTATGAGGTGCACAACGCTTCCAAATCATCTCTGAAAGTTTCATATTCCCCGAAAAAAAAAAAAAATAAAAAATAAAAAATCAGCACTTTGCGTTGAGCTTCTCTCTTAGCCTAAAAACCACCATGTGATTGTAATGTCCACCGTGCTCATAGCAAGCTGAAAATCTCGGCTCGGCTCGGACTGTCTATACAGTGAGTAGTACGGACCAAGTTGGTCCGCACTATTTCTGAGCAGGCGAGCTTGGCCCACTGTTTGTGTGGGCCACGGTCCGTGGACTATTGACATATTTAATAAGGTGCCTATCTGGTCTCTAAGTAATTATCAAATTTCGTTGATGTTACGGACATCTAAGTTGCTTCGATTTTCCCAATTTTTATGGGGTTCAAAGAAGGATAATATCCTTTTCTTGTTGGTTCATGAATTTCCATAAGAATTGCAGGCATCATGATATGAAGATATAGCTGCCATTTATGCAATATGAGATTTGCAGACTAACCCCTTAAGCAACATACACAAAACAATATTTAACTTCATCTGATTATTTTAAGTTCTAGTGAATTTTGTTTGCACTTATAATATGTTTATACTTCATAGTATAGCTAGCATAAATTGTGCAAAGTGCATGAACCTCCAATGCAGTTTACACATGAACTAATGGAAAACCGATGACTAGCTTATAATTTCCTAATACTTTCTTATTGTCGACATGAAACAATGGATATTTATTTTACAGGGTAATAGGGAAGGAACTCACCTGGCCATCATCATACCAAGCATGCCATGGTGTTATAGTTGGAAGCTTGAAAGAGTCAATGTTGTATCTTGTTGAGGTCACTGGGATCACAGCATCAGTATCTCCACTGAAAACAAGGTAAGTTTAGCTTTTTCAGTTTTTTAATTTTAATTTTATAAAGTTTTTGAGAAAAAGATAAGGATAGATTTTATTAGCATGGAGCAATATGGATGAGCATGTATTTTTAAACAAGTTAGGTATGCCTCTGCAATTTAGTTTCTTTTTTCTTTTCTTTTGTTTAAAACATTTGTTGCTAATATAGCTGTGATTATATTTCACAAAAATAGATAAGTAACCTAAAAATCCAAACGCGAAGTCCATGTTGGATGAGCTCTCTGTAGACGTGTAGAACAGATCTGGGGGAATCCTTCCAATTTTCATTAATAACATTGCTGCAAAAAGATGAGGACAATTTCGCAATGCTGTTAGCTTCACGATCACAAGTATAATCTATTTCTATGAATTCCAAAGCATCAATTAGCGTTAATTTGCCAGATTGTAAACAGTAAAGATTAATCATTTGTCTCAATTGGTGTATGAAATTGTTTGTACTACCTGAAACTCGCAAGCCTCCTAATAATATTTGAACCTTGAAATAGAAAATAAGAAATAAATGGAATGACTTTGAAGTAGAAAATGAGAAATAAATGGTTGTCTCTGGAACTACATTACACTTAATTATCTCTTCTTAAATGAAGAGATACTTCAGAATAGCGCTCCAAGAGATCGTTTACGAAGGAAGAGGTTAGATGCCAAGCATATTACATTGTCAAATGAAATATCTGGAGCTAGAACAGAGAATCCCAGCAAATTTGTAGTTGTAAAGCAGAGCATCAATGGCCATCATGATGCCGCCTGGTGATTTTTATAGGCCTATGGTGTAGCACTAAGAAATTGATGTCTATTTGCCTCTCATATCCACTGCCAAGAAAGTTTCTAAACAAAAAATCCTGCCAAATCATGCCTTAAGTGAATAGGATGGATAGATCAAGGTTTTCTGTGCCGAGCCGAGCCGAGTTTCGGTAAACTCAGATTCCGGCACGTGCCGACCGTGTCGGTGGTGCCGTGCCGATATATATTTAATTGTTATTTAAAAAAAAATAAAAATTAAAAAAATTAAAAATTTTAATACAAGATTTTTTTATACGTGCCGTGCCGACAACTGTCGGAACAGGCACAGGCTGTGCTAACCGGCACCGAAAACCATGGGATAGATGTGTTTCAAGGCCTCAGCTTTGGCAATTAGTTTTTGGCATGACTTACTTTTGACTTCTCGTATTAGGTTACAAATAAATTGTTTATATAGTACATTTGTTGCTCACCTTTTCCAACTTTCTGGGTATATCTTGTCAATATCCAATTACAAGATCATTCTTTTTTATTAATGAACATGAGCTTAACGTTCTAAGAATACTTTCTCGAACTTCCATTCTAATTGATTTTGGTATTGCATGATCAATAAGGAAACCTGAGATGCAATTTCACGGGCTTATTTATTTAGTCCAATTGTGTTACTACGTAATGCTCATACTTAAAAACAACTGAAAATGTTATGTAAAAATAATTAATTTTTTATTTACTGTACATAGATTGGAGTGTTAGACTTAGCAGGGTGAGTATATAACAATACTTGCACAAATTTGAGTTGAAAGCCATTGGAAATTCATGATGGGCAATATGCATGCAGACACACATTAAATTGAAAAGCATAGTATGGCATTATATACAGCGTAAAAAGGATATATAAGATGCTTTCTTATAGTAATTTATATAGTTCAAAACATCATTTCTTTACCTATATTTGAACTCAAAGCATCTGACATTCCATATGAAGATAAGCTTTTTACAATAATGTTACAACGATAATTGAAGCTCAATGAATCTCACCAGGATCTAATAAATAAAATTAACAAAACTAGCTAAGTACAGTAGTCATTATTGATAAGTACTATGATTCCCATTCTAGTCTTTTTTCCAAAGTTTTATGTACCGAGCCGAGCTGGGTTTCGGTAAACTTAGATCCTCGCACGTGCGGACCGTGCCGTTGGTGCCGATATATATTTATTTGTTATTTTTAAAAAAAATAAAAATAAAAAAATTAATTTAAAAATTCAAATATAAAATTTTTTGACACGTGCCGTGCCGACAACTGCCGAAACAGTAACGTGCCGCCCGGCACCGAAAACCATGCTTTTTCCATAATATACTACATTTGTTACTCAACATTAAGATTTTGCTGACACGTCATGGTTTTACAAACATAAGAACTAATTCCCTTGCTTAAAACAAGTTACAAGGCTAACATCAAAAGCACCGCATAGGACCCCAGATTTAAATTTCCAGTAGGAGAGAAAATGGTTGAGGAAAACACACATATCTACAAGTACGATGGAATTAAAGAATCCATCCCTCAAGAACAAACGGGACAAAATATCATGCAAACCATTAAAATTTAAAGAAAGTGGGACCTGCATGCCCAATTTCTACTATCAAAGCAAAGTTGCTCAGATGTCTTAAGAGAAGCAGCCATTGGCAAGTATAGCACAAACAGATTAACTCAAGAATTGAGATGCCAGAGCTGTAAGATATGCATTTGCTTTGTAACAGAATAAATTAGTTCAAAAAACCAAACTGCAAGCAAAGTTGCACCCCTAAAGCAAGAAAAACTAATGCTCTACTAAGGTTTTCTGTGCCGAGCCGAGCCGAGCTGAGTTTCGGTAAACTCAGATCCCGGCACGTGCCAACGTGCCGATGGTGCCGTGCCGACCGTGCCCAATATATACTTATTTGTTATTTTTTAAAAAATAAAAATTTAAAAATTCAAATATAAGATTTTTTGACACGTGCCGTGCCAACAATTGCCGGAACAGGCACGGGCTGTGCCGACCGGCACCGAAAACCATGTGCTCTACCAATCATGAAAATTTTGCATCGTCAACTTCTTAGTAACACGCAGGTGTCGGAACACTTACTTGCAAGTATCCCACTTCTTGGGAGCAAAATCTGGGCTGACATGAAGTGCGTTCTGGACTTCAGGCAAGTTAAAATAGATAGTTGAATGCTTCTCGGTGCATGGATCGTACTTCTCACCCACTCGCCCTACTGACTGGTGAAAAGAATGGCATGAACATTAACCATTTACAAAGATTCATTCATCAGCAGCTCGAAGATTTCATGAATTGAAACGAGGATTATATATCGTCAATGTCTCTTGAGAGTTTATAAATCCTCTCTGATCAAGTCAATATGCTTTAGTAAATTATTTAATTAAAAAAAAAGACTTACATGCAATCTTTTCCTCAAGAAAGCAGTATTCCCTGAACATGAAGGAGTGAAGATGCTGTAAGGATCAATGTTCCCTAGCTCTTTACTGGCATCAAGAATATTCTCACATGCCGAAGATGTATGGACAAAGGACTGGAAGTCACAGTAAACATTTAATAACTTGTATGTCTGATCTGATATTAGACCAGCAGCCCACATAAACTGGAAGACTCCAAAGTGATCGTGAAAATCATCAATCAATGCATTTCCGACCTGTAATTTGTGTGCTTTAGTATTTACTCTATGTATTAAATACTTTTTTTGAAACTTGGTCTTCTTTTTTTTTACAAACAATCCACAAAAGAACAAACTTTTTACCATGAAACCCTTGAGATTGATTGAATTTGCTCCAGTTAACTTCTGATGCCTTACAATTGCTTGGGCCAGCTGAGGAACATAATGTCCTGATAAACATTGCACCAAGTTACAAATACTCTACTATAACAAAAAAGCATAGATAGAGCCATGAGGGAGAAAATTGATGAAGTTCAAATACATATAAAAAAGGAAACATGTTTCAAAAACTTTTCTAAACCTGCATAACTCTCTCCGGTTATATAAAAATCACGTCCAATGTACTGAGGGAACCGTTTGAGCCATTCTTGTAGAAACTTCAAGGAATCCTTTGCTGTAAAAGGAAACATTAAGGGGCAGCTTCAAATTGAATAAAAATATATAATTATCACCAACTACAGGCATACAAGAAAAGTAGAGATACTGTGCAAAGTACTACCAGTCCTTTCATCTCCATTGTTTAGAATATCTTGGGAATTGTTAGAATACGAGTAGCCAACTCCAACAGGGGAATCCAGAAACAAGATGTTGGCAACTGCACAATGTTCACTGTAAGTAATGACTATCTATCGATGCTGCGATGGTCTAAAATGAAGTTGAGAACAGATTAAACAAGTCAAAAGGAATAAATTAAAATTCTTTCATGTTAAGAAAAAAGTAAAGTAATTTAGCATACTAAATCACCTTGATTCCATGAATAAGGATTCAAATAAAGGCTTTTCCCGTCTGGATTGACGTGAAATGGTCCTAACTCTTCTGCTACTCCATAAGCAATGGAAGAGCATCCAGGACCTACAAAGATCAGCTACCAAGATTAGCAAAGTCCAATATTCCAGGGTAACATAGTGAAAATTCAGTTAATGATCCAAAGTTCATCAAGACCAGGGAACAATTAATGGATTCACATTTCAATCTGAGAATCATATATGAAATGTAAGTTTTTACATCGAAAACACTTAATCTATATGCTTTTGGTTCATCACGTTGCAAATGCTAAAAAAAAAAAAAAAAATCACTTTACCAGGTATCCAGATTCTGATAGATTAAATTCCAAAAAATAAGTTCCATATTTAGTTAATTTCTCTTATGTGTTTAAATTACTAAGAATCCTGCATAGACCGGGGTATTTTCAGTATAAAAGTAATATTATTGACATGATTGCTAGTAATCTGAATTAGGTAATATAGAATCCCCATGCGGAATGTTGGATTCACATGCTTTCACCAACTCATGTCCTCCCCTCCAACTTCTGTCCCATTTTTTATATCATTCCTATGATAAAACTAAACGTGTTCATCGATGATTAAAATTTTACTATATAAGCAGACCAAATAAAAAAATATAATACATTGTGTTATTTATAAAAAATACAAAAAATAATGCCTTAGAATTTACATGGCTATTTAGAAAAACATTAATTAGATTTTTTTTTCCCCTTAATTAGATAGCAATGTAAGATGGGATTGAAATCGGATTCACTTTTGACCAACTAAACACGAGAATTAAGATTCACGTGTAAAATTCACGTAAATCAATGTTACAGGAAAAAAAAGGTAATCGGAATTTGATCCGAAATAGGTTGATCCGAATGGACTCTTAAAAGATTAAAAAAAGAAAACCTCCGTTGAGCCAGAGGGCGAGGGGCTTGGAGTCGGGATCTTCGACAGCTTCGAAGAACCAGTAGAAGAGCGCCCTCCCCCCGCCTCGTCGACGGTGACGTAGCCAGAGAAGTGTGCAAAGCTCACGTTCGCTTCAAGACCCGGTAAGCTTACCACCCTTTCCAGCTTCTGGACCTCCGCCGGCGATACTGCAGCCACTGTATGTAACGTGGGGAAGAAGAAGAAGCTGTGTAGCAGTAGCAGAAGCAGAAGCGGTAACCTCACCGCCATCTTCGTGCTGCTGCAATTTGCTTTCTCTTCCTTCCTTCTACGCAAGACTCTGATGTCTGAAACAATAAATAAGCAACTTTAGAGATATTTATTTAACAGGACTATGACAATTAAGTTTTGCAGAATCCGGCTTATTTCTTTTTCTTAGAGCAATCCCCCCCCCCCCCCCCCCCTTCCCCTTATTGTCAAAAATAGACAAATTAACAACATTTTCGGATGAGACCCACCATAATTAGGCCAGAGTGATTATTTAAACCCTTGGGTCACCATCTCATTTTCAAGCTCCTAGGTTTGATTCTCAGCTTGCCTCACATAGTGCCAACAAACTTCCCTAAATCCGAGGGTAGGCAAAGACTGATCTAGAAAAATTTTGAATCAGCGAGTTGGAAATTATATGCTATTTTATCTAAAATTAAGTATAAATCATAGTTTATGTATCGAAGATAAATAACAATTTTATTTGTGAAAGGACCAGTATTATTTAGTTACATAATATAATTTTATAAAATTTAAATCCTCGCATCACGCACTCTATATTCATGTTATATAAGCCCAGCAATAGAGGCACAGTGAGGACAAACTTTAACAATTACTTCTGAGTAGCACCATATAGTCATGTTATATAATGTTTAGGTGCCAAAATCTAGCGGGCAAGTGCTCCCTCCGGTCTTGTTAACATCCAAATCACACTATGGTCAAGAAACGTGTTATAAGTGTGTTATTAAATAAGATTAAGAGTTTAATTGACAGCATATATGTTATTAGACAAATGTATTGTTAAATCAATCAGCATTGGCCCATTTAGTTATTATGACATGATTGGAAGATATTTTAACTTACGTGCACTATTTTTCAGTCGAGATGTAAAATAGAAATCGAACTCGTAGTAAAGAACAAAATAAATGTTAGAAAAAAAAAAAAAAAAAAAAAAAAAAAACTACCTTAAAACCAAAAACGTATGTTCAGAAATCAGAATAGCGGATTACTATTTTTATTCTCGATAGTTAAACGTAACCAAACATGTCATTACATTGTACTGCTAAATAAGATGTACCAATCATCGTTGCCTAGTTGGTTATCGAGATATGATGCTGAAAGATAATTATAATTTATTTCTCATAAATTATAGATTAGATGTTTCAAATTTTAATAAGCGCTAACTAGAATGACTACTATTTTATATTATTTTCAGATAAAATATACGATAAAAAGAAAGAAAAGACCCTATCATTTCAAAGCGGCTATTGCGACTAAAACGAGTATTAGAAACCGGTTTTGCAAAATACCCTTTAGTTTTGCTCAGAGAGGAATCAGGAGGATAGGATTGGATGTTAATAACTCTACAATAATCAATCCTCTAATCGTCTCACACGTGGTTATTATGCGACTTGAGGTTGTGGCAAGTTTTCTTTTTGCTGATATGGCACTAAGCTGTTGGTTGAATTTTGTGTGTGGTAGATGGATAGGACAGCTTTGAACAGGCAATGGCCGGTAGTACATTGGCCAATGAGACGCTCTGGTTAGCTTGCGTGTTTTGTTATCTACCCTGTGAGACACTAGAGTAGTGGTGGGCTTCACCAAATCATTGACAATTCGTTACATTTACGGATAATTCCATATCAGCCCATATTTTCAAAAGGTTTACGTATTTTCAGAGACTGATCCGATAAATTTAAAAAAACGGAGGCTAATATGGAATTATCTCTTATATTTAATAATGAGAGACTTCGCAATCAGCCCGTACAAGACCAAACGTTGTCTCAATCAGCACCTATGTCTTCGCTTTTTTCGTTTCAGCCTTTTTTGAATTTCGAACCACATCATTTTAACTATTATATTAATATTTTTTTAAAAAAAATTAACATAAAAATTATAAATTTTGATAAGATATACAACTTTCATGTTCAACAATTTTCCAAACAATACTTCTAGGAAGATATTTTGAAGCTTCGAAATTTCAGCGGATTGACGAGTAAGATCCAAAATCCGTTAATACTTCGAAGCACCAAAATACTTATTTAGAATTATTTTTTTAAAAAAATGTTGAATATTAAAGTTGTAAATCTCATTAAAATCTACACTATTTATATTGAAAGTTTTTCAAAAAAAATACTAATACGGTGGTGGAAACGGAAGAGTACAAAAATCGAGAGAGTGGCTGATTTGAAATGATGCAAAACAGAGAGGCTGATTTGGAACAACTTTAGAAAGCATGGGCCTAAAGCAAATTATCCTTTAATTTTAGGGGCAAGCATTATCTGATTGTAGCCGAAAATATGACTCGACCCGAAAAAGCGCAAAATTTTCGATTTGGTTTAGCTAGGTTTAGTTTGGGTCAATTTCTTCTGCAACTCGGGTATTATAGTCCGATTCGGGTTGGGCTGAACTTATTCTATTCACAGATCCTATTCAATCAGACAATGGCACAACTTGGTGTATCTGGTTTCTATGAAGGCCTGATAGCAGAATCGTGGTCATGAAGTAAAACTCCGGCCTAGTAAGGGTCAGAGCCGTATAGAGCTCAGTGGGGGCAGTTGTCCCCACTGGTTTCCCAAAAATCAATATAACGAACATCATTTCAGTTATTTTCATATAGTTGTAATGTAAATGAATAATGCTTCGGGCCATAGGTATCAAAAAAATTCGAGCCGAGCTTTAGGCAGCTCTGTTTGATTCAACTCAAACTTTGGTCAGTTGATACATCGAACTAATCTCGAATCAAGTTCGAGTTTGAGATTTTTCAAATCGAGTCGAGTTCGAAGTCAGCCTCTGAAGCTCGATGAGTTCGAGCTCGAGCTAGAACGTAGTGGTACTCGACTCAAACTCGGCTCGTTTTCATCCCTATTCCAAGCATTCCATCTCCCACTTGCAGTTTTAAAAATTTCAAAAATGAACTCGCTTTTTTCGTTGCATAAAGTGCTAATAAACTAACTTTTTGGAGAAATTCACTCATATGAGCATTTATATTACTCATAAGATGCACACAAAAAAGAATATAAAAGCGAGTAAATTAAATTATATGTATACATATAAAAAAATCCCCAAAAGCTGCATTTTTACAACAAAAAGAAATTATATAACAAAAAAGAAGTATCTTAGTTTCGATAGAGATCTCAGTCTATGCTGCAAGAAGCTTCTGAATATCCTTCTGCAAGAACAAATCAAATTGGAAGCATGAGTTGTTAGGCTGGCAAAAAAAAAAAAAATTGAACCGAAAAATTGTTTGCATCCTAAACCACAATATTTGTCGAAAAAAGAGAAACACAATGATGTTACGGTAAAATATTCCTTTTTTATAATATTATCGTGAGAAAATACTACATATAATCGGCCCATTTTGTACGACCATCTTAATAGATAAATTTACGGATGGCACCGACCCATATTTCACTAACTGAAGAGTTGCAACCATTTTACCTGGACAGGTCCGAAGGTCTGTGTTATCTTTTATGAAATACATAGAGATAAATCATTCACCCCCCTTACGGACGGTATTTGCGAGATTCGAATATAAGACTTCCACTTTATAAGATAGAAGTCTCAACCCTCTGCAGTAAAACAATCTTGACATATGCTAATTGGGATTTTGATTTCAAGAGGAAACAAAATAAATAGAAAAAAAAAAAATAATGATTTTGTCTAAAGAAGCCTATTTTCATCATGAAAAAATGCAGGATAACATAATCCTGTTGTTTTAGATATCACCATTTTTTCAAACACAACCAATACACTAAAGTTCATAAAGGTCAGACCGAATCATTAAAAACCGATCAGTCGGAAATCGTTTCTAAAGCTTGTTTATCAACAAGATTGTGTAGTCACCACAAGAGGTGAATCTAACGGCGCACTGGTAGGAGCCCGCTCCTCCAGAGCACTAATGTGGTTTCGAATCCTCGCAACAATGTTGAACTTTTACGTTTCTTCTATAACGGATAGTTTGGAAAATGAACTTTTCGGAGTTTTTTTTTTTTTTTTTTTTGAGATTATAATAGTGGAATCCGTAATACGAGCGTTCGCCCCCGTAGGGACCTCAAAAGCACGGAAAACCACCACGCACTATCCCGACTGACGCTCTGGGATCCGAGTACAGACCTTTCATAAACGGGGGCTTCTGTCACGGAGTACAGATGATTTTTAGAAAATCCTGCGAGAGATTTCACTCCATGCGGATCCAGTTGAGCTAGCCGCGCTCGGCAACTTTTTGGAGTAACTTTAAAAATAAAATATTGTATGATCGAACGTAATTACCTCAATCTGGAAAGGCGACGTTGTCGGCTGATATCTTTCAACTACTTTGCCATTTTTGTCCACCAAGAACTTCTCAAAGTTCCATTTGATAAGATCACCAAGAAATCCTCCAGCACCTGCTTTAAGAAACTGATAGATAGGAGCAGTATTTGGCCCATTCACATCAACCTGTAAATTTTTTTTTTTAAAAAAAAAAAAGCAGTCAAATTTACATTTATAAAAATAAAAATGGACGAAAAAAGGAAACGCGATAAGCATAACACGAAGAAGATGGCGGTTGAAAGTTGAACCTTATCAAAAATAGGAAATTCTGCTTTGAATCTAGTACAAGCAAACTGCTTAATCTGAGGGTTTGATCCTGGTTCCTGTCCTCCAAATTGATTGCAAGGGAAAGCCAAAATCTCAAATCCTTCAGATCATGAAAAACCAATCAGATCCTCGCAATCGCATGCATAATCAGCCCTAGCTTGGCATGAAAGCAGGAAGCATGTAATACAAACTAAATAATTTCTATCATATATAAATTCCTTTTGAATCTGAAAAATCTTGTATTTTGAATGGAACTGAACAAACCTGCAGATACTAACCATAGAAATTTCTGTGACATTCCAGATACTAAATGTATTCTAATATATAGAAGAATAGGGAGTTATCCATAATATTTCCAAAAAAGGGAAAATTATGAATAACTCCTAATTTTTCGAATAAAAAAGCATTACCTTGTGCTTTGTACTTCTCATAGAGGTGGGATAACTCTGTATAGTTCGAATTTGTCAGACCACTGAAAATAAAATTCTTATATCAGGAAAAATCAGTTAAAAAAGAATGGTTGTAACTGCGCATAATCTCTGTAGATGTAAGCTCGTGATCTCCGATAAATACCATTTTGAAGCAACATTGACAATCAGAAGAACTTTCCCCTTGAACTTGTTGAGAGACACATCTTTCCCATCAATATCCTGCACCAAATAAATACTATATATATCAAGAAAAATACAACTCTGAAACTCTAAATTGCGTCGATCTGCTTCACTATAAGGATGGATAACTGCAGGTTTGCAGATAGATTTCTACAAGACCTGTTTAATTTAAATAAGTCTAAAACCAAAATCCTCATAAGCCGACAATACTAGGGAAATATATTACAAAAACTCAATATTCTTACTTAAGATCATAAAACAACCCTACATAGCCGAGCGCGGCTAGTTCGACTGGTTGGAATGTGCCTTAGAAAGCGCCATCACACGGGTTCGACGCCGCGTAAGATGAAATCCCCCGCAGGATGTTTCGAAGAAAAATTTTATACACCTCATAACAGGAGCCTCCGTTCATGAAAGATCTATACTTGGATCTCAGAGTGTCGGTTGGGGCTGGACATTAGGGATTTTTCATGAGTTTGAGGTCCCTCTGGGGGCGTGCGCCGTATTACGGTTCCACCACGATAATCTCAAAAAAAAAAAAAAAAACCCACATCAACAAACTTTTTACTCAACCCATAATCATCGGGAGTCGTAGACCATTATTCAGCTGTATTTGTATCTTAAAATGGAGGAGTAGAAATCCAACTCAACCACTCAGTGTCGGTTTTTCTCCCTTTTTTAACAAGTGATTTTATGAGGCACAATCAAGGTTTCTGTGCCGAGCCGAGCCGACTTTCGGTAAACTCAGATTTTGGCACGTGCCGATATATATTTATTTTTTATTTTTAAAAAATAAAAAATTAATTTAAAAATTCAAAATATTAAATTTTTTGACACGTGCCGTACCGACAACTGCCGGAACAGGGACGTGCCTTCCGGGCACCGAAAACCATGGGCATAATTCTTTTATTTCCTCACCTTAAGAAGTAATCTAACTAATGCTTAACCAATATCTAAAAAGCTCTCATGCCTTACTGCTTTTATACCCCATTAAACCTACATAGCTAAACTTTCAAATCATATGAAATAAAGATTAATCACCCCTAACCAAAAAAGATAAAAAATATTAAAACAATCTCAAAATTTGCATCAAATCATACATTTCTCAAGATCATAGACACTAAAGAAGACAGTTATACAGAAAGAAATTACAATTTTTTCCATCATTCAAGCAGAAAACTAAAAGATTCTCTAAAAGGACGCAGAAAAATCTCATCTTTACGTGAAATTATTAATACCCTTCTGAGTAGCAGCGGAGTTGCATATTTCAACGAGTCATTAACACAAAAAATCTCCAAATTTGCAGAAAAAATATACCTTTCTCAGCCATATCATAGACACTAAATAAGAAATAGTTATAACAAATAAACCAATAACAAACCACAATTTTCCTCCAAACCTCAAGCAGCAAAAAAAAAATCAAAAGATTTATTAAAAGGCGCAGAAAAATCTCACCTTTACAGTGAAATTATAAATACTCTTCTCAGTAGCGGCGGTGGCATAGACAACTCCGGCAGTTCTCTTTGGCACGAAAACAGATAACTTGGAGCAGTTCTGAGTGAGCTTGAATTCCCAGGCCTCAGATCTCGGCCGCCCAGATGGCAGACTCGGCGTAAAGCGGAGAAACTCGGATTTCTGGGAATTGAAAGATGGGAAACTCGCGGTGAAGATTGCGGAAGCGGTGGCCGCCGTTGACGCCATTATTGGACTTCGAGGGTGAAACTTATGAGCTACGAGTTTGAAAAGATAGGAAACTTTATTTTATATATATTTATATATATAATATTTAAATGCATTAGATAGATTTCACCGAATAATATTATATTAATTATCTAATTAATATTATGATATATTATCACAAACGGAATTCGATTATGTTTTAATTATTCTATACTTTATGGGTTATCAGAATATTTGATAACAAATTTGCATATTTTTTTCTACTTTTCATTTTCTTCAATGCATTATCTCTTTATGTAATAATCGTTTCCCGGCTTTAAAAAGATGTTGTCTCTACCTTCAAAAGATAAATATATATATATATATATATATCTCGTTAGGATAACAGATAATTAGATTTGGTGGAAGGAGTGCCACGTGTCAAGATATGGATTGAAGACATGCAGGTGGTATATTACAAGTGTATCAATTTGGTTCATGTATTTCTGTGGATTTGCTTCTTCTTGGTCTCCATGTGAATATAAATACTGCTTCCATTTGAAAGGTTTTGAGTGGCAACATGCCCTAGCAAGCTTGAAGAAGACAATATCTTCAGCAAATATATATATATATATATATATATATAGGATAATTGCATATCAACCCTATCTATTTTAACAGTCGCGCGTTTCAGTCCTTCGAAATGTGGAAACGCACTACGTGGCGGCGCGAGAGTAAAAGTGATAAAAAAAAAATAATTTTTCACTTTCGCTTTAAAAAAAAATTATAAATATATTTTTTGGACTCCAAAATTTAACAGATTTTAAAAATTTGCTTTAAACTAATTAAATTTTGCAGCACTAAAAATATCTATTTAAAAGTATTATTTAAAAAAAAAATCATTATAAAATTTGTAGATCTTATCAAAATTTATAATTTTTATATTGTATATTTTTTCAAAATAATCCTCTTTTTTTTATTATAAGAGTTGGTAAATTTGTTGCTGCATGTAGCAGCGCCCCCACATTTATCCCTTGCAATAAATATGAAATCATTGAGTATGATTGAAACATGAATTGTGTTAGGAATGGAGGTTGGTGAAAATAAAAGAGATTTGTACCCCATCATTCATTCATTGTCTATAACTTTGATTTCAAGTTACTACACCAAGCAATATGGTTTAACAATTCACCCCTACTTGTGAATCGCCGATGAGAACTTAGCGTTTATAGGCGTGAGGCCGCAGATTTGAAGATTTTTTTGGCTCTAAATGGGATACCAATTTACTGACATTATATGTGAAAAGTCATAATCTATCTGATGGAGCTCGTATTTGATCGATATATTAAGCGTTCGAAGGCTGAAAGTCTAAGATGAGTTTGCAAGCAATCTAACTCAAGTAGAAAGTTTTTACATACAAATCTTTGATTAAATCTAAAGTAAAACTATGAGTCCTACGCTTTATAAAATTTCGGACTAGCGCTCACAATTTTTCTTGTTGTAATTATAAATCTTGAACTCTCTACACACTTATTTAGATATACTATTTATGGACACTGTTGAGCAGTTACACGAGAACTATTTATGGACACTGTTGAGCAGTTACACGAGACAACCAAATCAGATCGTGGGCGCAGGGATGCCCGATCAACGGGGATGTGGATCCGAAATTTCTAGTCAACCAAATTGTGAATTGAAAGTGCCTGGCCAATTCTGAACCAGATCGTCGGTCTAGAATGCCCGGTCAACGGGAACGTGGATGCAGAATTCTGATCAGCCAAATTGTAGATTGAAAGTGCTTTGTCGATGCTCATGTAACTGGCCATGTGTCGTCTGTTTGATCATTTTGACCAATTCTTTCTCATGGAAGATGTTCTTTCATCTACATCGGCCTGCGCCAAGGCTTCGGCTTGGTCCATACTATGAGATCTCAACCTGACAAGATGTCCTTCCGTGATTCATGAATTATATATAACATCGCTCCTGTCATAAATGTCATCTGCTATGTGGCAGGCTAGACAAACTGTCATATTACCATCATACATGTGCAATACAAGGTAGGAGTACGCGACGGCAGGCACAAAAAGAGCACCGCCACCATTAGGTTGATAGGATATGATGCCCACAAAGAAGTTCCATCTGTCAAATTGTTTTCCAATTTTTCAAATTCTTTAGAAAAATATTATATGAACTAATAATATTCCGTCTGTATAATATTTACGACCAAATGCACACAAGTAACATTTTTTTTAGTCGACAATGTGCATTTATGACTCGTAACTAAGCACTTGGATATTATTTTTCTAAATAACTAGATGAAGTACTTGGCCCGTGGTCAAGAAGTAATCTCACATTATATTGTTATCTGATATATTGGTTAATATATATATATCTGCCAAAAAATTTTAAAATACGTTTCTAAAAATTTATTTTTTTTAAAAAAAAAAACTTCTCTTGTATTGCAGCAAACATATTTTAAAAAAAAAATAAAAAAAAAAAGAAGAAAAAACTCGTAAGTGATGATGTATTAAATATTTATGGTAAAAGTCAAGCTACCCGAATCTGTCATGACTAAGTACATCTAACAATGTCATCAGTGATATCACATTTACTGTGCTTTTTAGTTTAATAATATACGTTGATGAGCATGTCCAGTCTCGCCAGAAATATTACTGTTTTGTTTGACGACATGCTAAAAGAAATACGGGAAATGCCGTATCAGCCCCCATATTTTCGATCGTTCGTAAATCATCTTTAAAAAATGTATTTTCGAGGGACTGATTTACAAAAAAAAAAAAACAAATCAGCCTCCGAAAATACGTTTTCGGAGGCTGATTTGCACAATAAATGAAAACGGAGGCTGATATGCAAAAGTCCCAAAAAAATGCTAAATAATAAAATTATTTTATATTAATATTTATAGTACGAGTATTATATTACTTTTTAAAGTAATAATTAAAAAAAATATCATATCAGTCTTTAATTTTAGATGGTATAATAGTACAGCGTATGCCTTAAAATATACATCGTAGATTTGAATCTCATAGATAGCCATGAAATGAAAATTTTCAGCTGGAATTACTACTGTGGTAACTGAACAGGACGCAGTACTTCACGCCTGATTCGATACGCATACAAGGGACGTTTTATTTCATGAACGTGGTTCTCGTCGAATACGGCCTGACAGATTGTAGTTAAAAAATGATATTTCTAGTAATATCGGAGAGCGGTGGATTGAAAATATTTCTCCTTGTATTCAAAAAAATAGAAAAATATTATGTCAGTCCTTAATTTTAGATAGTTTATGAATTAGCCCATATAAACGAGGAATTTATTCAAAAACTAAATTTTATGGAAGGGTTAATATGCAAAGTCTCCCATAATAACTAGCCTACAAGACTTTGCTAACCTTTGAAAAAAAAAAAATAAAATAAAATAAACTTCACATTTGAAAAATAAATTAAAAAAAAAATTAAAGTTGAAGTTACAAATTATCACTAATTTTATATAATTAATAAATATTTATACAATTAGTAGTCACAAATATTTGAAGTTACAAACATAATGATTCTGTATTAATGTAGACTTATATTCCTGTAAAATAAAAACATTTAATCATATAAAATGATAAATTTTTATATTTATAGAATAATTTTGGAGTGGAATTTGATTATATTTTTCTAAAAAAAAGGGAAGAAAAGAAAAAGTGAAATTATTAGATCTGCCAAGCCAAGTGTAAATAACGGCATTCGTTGTTTGTTACTGTAGATTCCGCCAAGTGTCCTCCCGCATCCATCGTCTATCACTTGCGTCACTCTTCTTCGTCGCTCCAAGTATCGTCCATGCTTTACTACGATTGGGATGTGCGCGATTATCCATCTAGAGATACGTGCCGATAGATTGTAGGGTGGAGATCGAGAAGTACGATATTCTACTGTGATCACAACGTTCCGAAGCTAACTTTAGAAGATTCCAAACCAGAAAGTGGACCAGCAAGACAACGGCTGGCCCACCACGATCCGGCGTAGCGTAACCAACCGAAAGGTCCGGGCCCATATTGTGGGGTCCACGAGTATCTTCGATGGTCCACTTTCGCGTCCCATGTGCGCCCGGACCCGCCTCCGCGTTTGGCGCTCGAGTGGGGCCCTAATTGTCTCCTATGATCCCAATAGATCACACAAAAAATCAATGAAAAATTAAGAATGGGCTCCTTGACTTGATAAAAGTAATTTTTTAATCCTTTCAGATTTAATTTTTGATAAAACTACTCCCTATTTTTAAGCCTTCTTATTTTTTAACCCTAATAACTAACTCAATTAATTTTCTGACGAAAATACCCTTTCGATTCTTCTTTCCTAATAAGATTTTAATATTTTGAGTCTTCTTCTCCAACATTTTTTTTTCGCTGTGCCGTCTTCCATAATCATCGTCCGCCACGCCGTCTTCTACCGTCATCACCATAATTTTTTTTTTCATATTTTATTCTTATTTGATTGTTAGTCGTCGTCCGGCGCACCGTCTTCCATAGTCAACGTAATATTTTCATATTTTCATATTTTGTTTTTATTTCGTTATCTAATCTTCTCTTCCATCGCCATGGCAAACGTCTTTTTTTAATCCCTCCAGGTTTACTTAGAAAATTATCTTCTTGTATTTTTTTTTTTGATTTTTACGTACCACCGAAAACGAGTTTCATCGCATCGCGCCGATCATCGAGTTGCATCCTTAAAATTAAGCAAAAAAATTAGTAAACGGTTAAGGGTATTATAGTCAATTTTATATGTAGAATGGCTAAATAATAAGTAATTTGAAATTAAGGGGTTATTATTAAATATAAAAATCGAAAGGGCCAAAAAATAACTTTTCTAAAGATTAAGCACTTATCCATAATTTTCCGAAAAATCAAACCTATTAACGTGGCACAATAAAAATCATACATCATGATAAATATGGGGGTAAGGAGTTTTTTATTGTCACTCGCGCGTCCTCATTGTGGCTGCGGTTCTGATAAAAAAGATATTTTTTTAAAAAAATTATCACGATAAATTCTGCTTATAATCAATTATTTTAATCAGTTTTGTGTTTCACAGGATTAAGGGTGTATAAAAGCTCTATTTCAAATTTTAAAAAAATATATAACTATAATTTTGAATTATGAAAAATATAAAAATACAAATATACCCAGAAAAAACAACAACAACAAAAATGTAAACTAAATATAGTTATAATCATAGAAGATTGTTTCTGCATGATCCTCGGTCCGCACTCCAACAATCTGAAAATGGATGAAACCTTAACACTTAAAACCAATGACCTCCATAAAGGATTAGGCATAGTTCATGCTGCTAGAATGTTTAGGGATGAAGAGATTTTTTGGTGTAACAGTTATACCAAATTATTCTGTGACGATCTTAAAAAAGTTTATTTAGAAATAATTTTTAGAAAAATTTTAAACACCAAATTTGTAGATTTTGACGTGATTTACAACTTTCATATTCAAAAATTTTTTCAAAAAATATTTCTAAAAATATATTTTGGGCCTCCAAAGTTTAACGGATTTGAAGCGAATTTAAATATTATTTTAAAATTTATTAAATTCGTTAAATTTTGGAGTCCTAAAATATATATTTGGAAGTATTTTTTGAAAAAATTTTAAACATAAAAATTGTAGATCTCATCAAATTTACAAGTTTCATTTAGAATTTTTTTTCAAAAAAATAATCATAATTTTTTTTTAATTTAAACATGAAAAAAATATATGATGATGTGATGTAAACGTTTTATTCTAATTTTTTTTTTAGGAATAAGTACTACTGATATTTTTTTTTTGAATTTATTATTATTATTTTTTTAAAAGACTGATTATCCTCAAAGTCATGACTAATGATCTTAGCCAACTACTATCTTGGCTAATTTAGACTTAGTTCGGTCTGAGTAAACAAACGTCGGAGTTTAACAACTTGTCGTATTCGAAAGTAGTGTTTATAAGAAAAGAATCTCGTAGAAATGCGAGGAAGCGGAGTTGAATTGCTAAATAGTGCTCGAACTGTTGAACTATGTGCATCGGTTTTAATAGGATAGTTTTAGAGTTGACATCTAAGACTATTTCATAGGACAAAATCATGTAGAATGGAAGAGATTTTTGGGTGTAAGGTTATACCACGTCACTCCGTGTAACGGCCTTCAAAACTTCTATTTAGAAGTGATTTTTGAAAAAATTTTCAACATCAAAATTGTAGATTTTGACGAGATTTACAACTTTCGTGTTTAAAATTTTTTCAAAAAATACTTTTAAAAATATGTTTTGGAACTCCAAAATTTAACAGATTTGAAGCGGGTTTAAAAACTGTTTTAAAATTCTTTAAATTTTGGATCCCTAAAACACCTATTTAGAAGCAATTTTTTGAAAAGTTTTAAACATGAAAGTTGTAGATCTCATCGAAATCTACAAATTTTATTTAAAATTTTTTTCCAAAAAATAATCATAAAATTTATTTTTTTATTTAAATGCGAGGGGAATATATGCTGACGTGGTATAAACGTTTCATTGTAAAATTTTTCATAGAATGGTTGTAGGATGATTGATTTGTTATAAATCTTTCTCATGTATGAGGATGATATTGAGGGGTGAAAATTCTTGAAATAAAAATGCTATTTTTTAGAGACTCTAATGGTCATAATATGATCAGTAGATATGATTTTAGAGACTCTAACTATATACACATTTCGATATACTGTATATGATTTTAATTGTATCAGTCTTAACGGCCATAAATAGCAGTGCTCTCATTCATATCTCTAATGGTTCCTAAATGCTCCAAATTACTTTCACATAAAATTTTGGAGCGCGTTTTGATTCGCATTATCTTGACAAAATTCTCAAAATTTAAATATTATATCTTATACATGGTTTAAATTGCCAAAAAATACAAGACTTTTATAGTTCACTGTACATTCGTCGGAATCCATATTTGGTATAATAAAATGGTAATGCTTGTTCCTATCAATTATGTTTACAAAATTATTTTTCTATATAAAAAACCCTGCATATATAAGATTTTTGAAAAATATAAACAAATATAAAATTTAACCGGATATGAAATGCAATAATTTTGAAAATTTAGTCCATAGAAATCTTAACTTCTTGAAAGATAATTCTTGCAATTTAATTAATTAAATGCTCATTTTTAATTTATATATAAATATACAAAATTGTGTGATCAAAGTCGTTGCACCACGTGATATTTTAAATAGTTTTTGATATGCTATATAGTATTTGATATTTTTCTAAAAAAATCATGTGATATTTGTATTAATTGATAGATATTTATAAAGTCATAATTAATTTGAACAATGAAAGATATAATACTAAAAATATAATATATAATCAGAATAATAATTTATAAATTAGTTATATATATTAAAAAAAATTATATTATATATTATATACTATTAATTTTTTAAATAAAAATTTTGATTATATATATATATATATATATATATATATATATAAAACTGGATGTCGCTAATATTTTTACATCATTTCTTAAATAATTCTTATTTATATCATACGATTTTTTAATGCTCTAATAATATTTGATGAATAAAATATATTTAATAAAATTAACTATTAATTCATATAATTATAAATATATCAAAAATATTAAAAATTATTTTTAGTAATACTATATATATATATATATATATAAGGGTGCAAAATTAGTTATCTTAATATTTCTATAAGTGAAGTAAACAATATATTTGGTGGGGTCTAAATTTGGTAGATATCCGTAAAGCTAGTGAAGTGGAGCAGCTGAGACTTTTCTACCTATTTAACGAAAATACAAATTTTCTGCAAAAATAGAATATAAATAATTTAGGAGGCGTTATGGGTCGCGGAGGTGGACAATCTTCCCAACCGAAACTGTTTCCTTTTTCTTCCCGCGGACCTTTTCTTGCTTGTTCATCTATAAACCCTCGCACGCGCCATCAATCTCGCCTCGATTTCTCAATCCACCACCAATATTAATTAAATCCGATCCTTTTCTCCCCAACACAAAACTCCTCGTTGATCTCGTTGATTTCTTTTCTGCGCCTCGAGATTCGCTATTGATCGAGGTGAGAAGATGATGCTTTGTCCAGAGGATTTTCAGTCTTTCCCAACTTTGATAATGCCGCCGTGGATTTTTTTTTTGATGATTTTCTGTTTGTTTTCTTGGATTCAACGAGCCCATTGGAATTTCTCTGAGACGCAATGAATTTTTACAGTTTTCTGTGATTTGTTCTAATGTAATTTTGTCATATTTTTTGTTAATATAATTTAATTCTCACCTTTGTTAATGATTTCTGACTTTAATGCTTGTAGTTTTTTTCCAGATTTGTACTTCATCGTAGTTCCAATCAATGAAATTTCATTGGATTTAACTCGTATATTTTGAATTCACTGGATTTCCTCTGAGACGCAACGAATTTGGCAATTTTCCGTGATTTTATTAATTAATTTTGTCATACTTCGTGATATTATTTTTTTTAACGATTTCCGGCTTTGAATGCTTGTAGAGTTTACCGGATTTGTACTTCATCGTAGTTCCAATTAATGAAATTTCACAACGGAAACATCCAAAACCCTAGTTGTACAATACGATAAAATCAAAGCAAGCACAGATTAAAGTCGTTTTGTTTTTATCCCAAAAACGTAGTTAATAAAAGCATAGTTGATGTTTACCTCATTGCACGTGGATCTCTCTAATCTCTTTTCCCACAGACCTAGATAAACTTTAGTCACTCGGAGGATCACCTCATGTGGTGTGTGACATTTGGTATTGTTTGCGGAACATTCAGGGACGCTTGACGTGAGTCAGAAGGTGGATCTACGGTGAAGATTTGCAGATTCACAAAATGGTCCCAATGATATTGTTTTTCATGAAAATATTTTTTTTTTTTTTTTTTTTTTTTTTTGTGAGATTAACCTTGGAGAACCATGTTGATAACCAATCCGTTTTGTGTAACTTCCGTAACAATTAATCCATGGGTGGCATCGGCCTACATTCCACCAGCCCGAGGAGTTCAAAACCATTGGGCATGTGGTATGGGGGATAAAAAGAACTCTGTAGTTACCGCAATTTTCATTAGAATTTTGTTATTTTTCTCTGTTTTTTTCCATTACTTTGAGGTGAAAAAAACAAGTCGGTGGTGGTTAGGTGCTACCATCGTCTCCCCATGTTCTCTTTGCCCCCACATCATTCAATTCCATTGCTTTCCAGACCAAATGGGACTGTACAGTGTCCTCTCAACCATGGTACTCCCGTGAGGTAGACAGAGGACAAACAGACATAAAAATTATACCTTTTTTTTAAAAGAAAAAAAAAGGGATAGGGAATGTTTTGCAGAAGGGTCATCCTTGTTTGACCCCCCTCTTCGTCCAGTTCCTAGCACTTGTTATGTTGGATGAGTAGCCTTAAGCTTCACTTTCTCCTTTATTGTTTACTTACTGTCTGCAAATGTTTCATGTGGTGTTTTGGAATGCTAAAGTTCTCTCCTTTTAAAAATTTAGGTTTGCAATGGTTTGTAAAGACTTTTAATTGCATCATTTTCTGATTTGATGATGAATCCAGATTCAGTGTTTATTTTTTCGTTGTATTTCGTTAATAGGTTCTCTTTTTTGTAGGTTGACAGAGTAATAACAATAGGGATAGTTATGTAGGTTATGAGGATTCGGTCAATGTGGTTGGATTTTGAAGGCGATTTCATGAATATGTGTGATTCAGAGCTTTCTGTGCCCGCTGATGATGATAACCTTAAGCCACCATTAGCTCCTGCAGAAAAGAACAACGCTACTATTAGAAAGCCTAGACTAAGAGACATTGCGTCCAGGTACAAATCTGGGATATCATCCAAACAAACCTCTGTTCCGGCAGTTTCTAGAAGATCCGCATCTCCAAATGCAGGGCGGGTTTCAGCTGCTCCAGAAGGGGCTATGCCTAAACGCTCACAATCAGCTGAGAGGCGCCGGCCCTCTACTCCTCCTATGTCAAGGCATTCTGCACCATCATCCCCATCGTCTAGACCTTCCACACCATCCAGGCCTTCCACAGCTTCCACACCCGTATCCCCAGCAAAGAGGCCTATAACTCCTGTGCGTGATTATGTAACAGAAAAGGGTAGTTATGCTAGACGTTTCAGCGGGCGAGCAGCCGATGGATTGTGGCCGTCGGTTCGAAGCCTATCATCGTCTTTTCAATCTGAATCCATTTCTGTTCGTGTTAGTAAAAAGGATGGTCTATTAACTGGAAATTGCTCACCAGACCGTGCATTGAAAGCCTCGGCAAATGTAAACAACGAAAGGAAGAGGACTCCTCTAAGAGGCAGGAACGCTTCTGAGCAATCAGAGAATTCAAGACCTGTTGATAATTCACATTCACATGCTAGAGTTGCAGAGCAGCGTCGCGGACCTACGATTATGAGTTTGAAGGCATCATCTATTGCCTTGGGAAAGAGCATGGATTTTACTGATAAGGCAAGTAGATCTACCTCCACGCAACATCTTCTCAGAAGGAATTCGCCTAAAAGAACACTGCCAGATGGTCTCGGCAAAAGTGTGGATCTCACTGATAAGGCTAATAGGTCTGTCGCTTTTCCAAGTTCAGTTCGAGGAGCTTCACCTAGAAAAACATCATCTGACCATGCTGGTAGAACAGTCCAACGTTTGATAAATGATGGGGCAGAGCGGATGTCTTCTGATGGAAGTGAAGGAACGGCAAGTGATCTTGGATTGCGTGCAAATGTAATTTCAAAACCTTCAGATCGAGCTATCTCAGTAGGTTCAAGCAGGACAAAGTCTCTACCAGTGTCTGGGTTTAATCGTTCTTCATCTCCAAGCAGGGCACTTACTACCCAATGTTTTGGGAGAAGTCGTCCTTCTTCGCCAAACAGGACTTCATCATCAACCGTCATCACAAGAGGCTGGGTGAGTCCATCAAGGACAAGACCTTCCACTTCTTACTCTTATTCTGGCAGCACAACTATGTCATCTATTCCAAATTATATTACTGATGCAAGAAAGGGAAAGAAAAATTTGAACCACCTTGAGGATAGCAATCAGTTGCGGCTTCTCTATAACAGGAACCTTCAGTGGCGCTTTGTCAATGCAAAATCAGTTCTTGTGCTGTCCAGCCAGGAAATAACTGCAGAGGTAGAAATTTGTGCTTTGAAGACTTACCTATTACCTTCTGAAAATAAAATTTGCTATTGGGAATCTAATAGTTTTTAAGGAATTTTTGGAACTTTAAAGACAATTGAAACTAAAAGATAGTTAAAGACTGATTTGTATAACTTTACGTCATATCAACTGCTGTATAACCTCCATCCTTTATAGCTCCGACTGAACTAGGGGTCGTTGTACATCTAAGCAGGCGCAGCGAGCATGTCAAATGCGGAAAAAATGAAGTCAAAATAACTAAGCCTTATATCATGCTTGTGCTAGTGGAAGCTAGATTCTCAGTTAATACAGTCACGTAATTTGGATGGTCATTCTTTCATGGAATAATGTCAAAAAGCTTCTGTTTTTCAAAACTGTACAAACCAGTCCCTACATTTTTCAACTTTTTCAAAAAAAACCGTTATTCGGAAACTAAAAAATGTTCCATACGGCTAGTGTAGTATTCCAGACGGTTAATGAACGGTTGCAGCACTTGTATCGTAGCGTTCGGGTTGAAGTGTTCTGCGCAAGCTATTTGAGTGTTCCCGCGAGCTAAAAAAGTTTCGGACGTCCGGGAAGCTAACTTAGTGTTTTCATTTGAGAGGTTAATTTGTTCAAGTTTAGCAAAGCAGGGTTTTTTTGACCAAACCCCTTATTTCATTGCTTTTTAGCTCACAATTATTTTTTCCTGTCTTTCATGCCTTGCCTGGTGGGTTTTGTTAAGCTGTACTTTTTTTGGTGTCAAACTCATTATATAAGGTTAAGCCATGTTCTTGTTATTGGAATAGGATCATGCCCATTTTAGTGTACCCTGAACCTAAGATTTATCACTTGCTTGTCTGGGCAATATGGATTCAGTTCAGCCGATTTCTGAAAGAAAATCTTATTTAAACAAAGACCTTATTAATATTTTGTTGTGATACAGAATGCTCTTTATTCTGTTTGGAATAGCATGTCGCAACTGCGTGTTGCAGTTGTTTTCAAGAGGATGAAACTGCAACATCTAAAGCAGGAGATGAGGTTGAACCTAATTCTCAAGGAACAAGTATGTTTTTGGTGATTCATTAATAGGCATGATTACTTGTGGTTATAACTTGTTGTTTATTGTTTATATATATATGACTAGAGCTGCTAGAAGTGATGTATATGTATGTATGTATATATATGTACACACACACACACAAACATATATATATATATATATATATACATATATATATATGAAGATGTTATATGTTTCTTCGTTGTCATGGTTACTTTGATATAACATTAAATAGGAAAAACAAAAAATAGAATCCATCCCCGTAGCTCTTAGCACTGCTGCATTGTCTCTTCCTTATCTTTGCTAAGTTTGACATTTGTTGTCCTATTATGACCAGATTCCTTAAATCAATGCAGTGCCAAGATCTTGGAACCTGTATGCTTTCTGAAAATGTTTCTAGAAATGTCCTGATTCATCCAATGCACTTTATAAAAAAGGGCTAATGAAATAGTCTATAACTCGTACATGGCAGAACCGTTAAGCGTGTATCATCTGCTGGTCTAAGATCTTACATTGCAACGCAGCCAGTAGAGTAATGAAATGGGTCATAACTATCAGTTGGCTCCTGTTACGGTTGATTCTTGTTGCCTGAATTTGATAGTAGGCTCATTCCTGGATTATAAAATGTCTTTAAAAGTATGCTTAGAGAGGACTGGCCATTGAGATCATTGTGATACTCTGATGCATTACATGAGTTCTGTATGATTCTTTTGCCCATTTTTAAGATTGCTGTCCTTTTAAGTTTTATTCTGAATGTTTTTCCCCTGCATTTTACAACTAACTTAAAACTAGCTACCATACTTTTCTTTTGCAAATTTCTTTATCCCTTAGGAATATGACGATTGAGTTACTATGGTTATGTTATAATCTACTGTTTCTAACTGAAGTTCCATCTTGTCTAGATTGCATACCTTGAGGAGTGGGCTTCATTGGAAGGAGAACATTGTGATTCTTTATCAGGAGCAATCGAAGCATTAAAGGCCTGCACTCTTCGGCTGCCCGTTATGGGGGGTGCAAGGGTATGTGAAAGATTAATCGGCTTTTGGTATGGTTGTGTAGGTGTAACATCTGAATTATCTAAATACCATATATTCAGGCAACTAATATATGTTCTTTCATTAACAGGCAGATATGCTTGCTGTGAAAAGTGCCGTTAGTTCAGCGGTTGATGTAATGCAGGCTATGGGTTCGTCGGTTTGTCATTTACTTTCTAAGGTTAATTCTTATCCTCTACCAAATTAATAGGATAAGACAATTCTAGTATTACGGTTGTACTAGAGCAAGACATAGCAATGTTAGGTTGAAGAATGACTTAGGAGCTTGTTATGTTGTTGAACAGTCAGAATGTTGGAAAGAAACCACTACTATTTACTTGAATATGCATTCTTTTGCAATGGCACACTTTTTTTTTTTTTGTTATGTTTCATTTCATGATTTTGATCTAAAATTCTTTGATACTATACATTTCTAAATCAATGTTTCAAATATATCTCTATGAATAAGTAGTACGCCCTCCACCCCCCCCCCCCCCCCCCCCCCACCACCAAAAAAAAAAAAAAAAATCATAGAAGGTACATAAATACTTACATAGGTGCAATGCAAATGTTTTTATTTGAAGTATGTAAAATTCTACATTGACTACTCAGAATGCTGGAATAGTAAATGCAAAAATGTGCAAGGTAACTTTGGTTTCTTGAACTGAGCATAAGGCAGTTTTTGGATGCCTTTGTTTTCCTTTTTTTGTCTGGCTATATGTGATAACTTTATTAAACTTATGAGGCCTGCTATTCATCAGGGGCCCCTGACGGCCCTGATGAAATCGGGACCGTCCGAGGCCCCTCGGGATGTGTTTATACACATCCCGAGGGGCCTGCGGACGGCCCCGATTGTATCAGGGCCGTCAGGGGCCCCTGATGAATGGTTTTTCTGTAAACTTATAAACTGCTGATTGGTCCTAGCATGTTGTACAGCTTTATCGTTAATGCGTAGGTTCTCTTTCTTTTATCACCAACATTAATGTGCATTTTTATGGGGAAATGGGAGGTAGAGACTAACTGCACAAATTTAAGTGGAGAAAACAAATACCAAAAAGTGGAAAGGATTGAATTCACCAAATCTGCAACATAAATAACAAAATAGTTATTCACAAAAATGCGGGAAAGCCCAAAGTTAAAACCAGAGGGATTCCTGTGACTTATTATATATTTATTTATTACGAGCACTTTACTATTAATTATGAAAACGTTTGTTGAAGAATTAATTATGGTCCTGGAGATATATTTAGACTTGAAGCTTATTTGGATGCAGGTGAGGCCATAAAATGCGCGGTTTCCGAATTATCTGTACTTGCAAATAAGGAAAGGGCTATGCTGGATGAGTGTAGGGAACTATTAGCTACCGCAGCTGCCATGCAGGTAATTATATTAATCTGTGATCTTTTCCTATTACTATAACCATGGGACATCTTCGCTTACATGCTAGCAAGCTTTGTCTCTCTGTTTGCTTGGGTATGAGTGGTTTGAATTTATGCTCTGCAAACTTGTGTACTGGTCTGCCTATATGCGTGGTGTTGATTATCCAGGCCAAGTTTCCTATGGAAACAACTCTCTTACGAATATGGGTGCTTACATCCTACGATCTCTAGACCCTGCTCGAGCTGGATTTTTTTTTTTTTTTTGGTAAGTAAGAGCTTGTATTGATCAAAACTAGATATTACAAAGAGTTTAAAGAATATGGAAGAAAGACCTTTTTACAATGTTCCAAGAAGAAAGGTAAAATTTATAGACTATCCAAAGTAGTAAATGAGTCTCGGGGGTAGTCCAATGTTGCAAGTGTTGCTAAAGTGTCACGAGTAATCATCTTCTAAACTTTGAATGTATCCATCCAAACGGTCCATATGCGGCTTCTATCCCGTTATCTGCACAAAAACAAACTAGAGCAGAATCTATTAATACTATAAGAGGTCTAATCATGTAACTCGGGCTGGATTTACTATTGGATTGTTGTGTATCGCCTGGAGTAAACTTATATTCGATATTTTTTTCATCTATTCGACTATTTGCAGCTAAGATATGCAAATGCAACTCATCATCCTTTATTTTGACTGCATTAATATAGCAATTTCCATGCTAAACTCTTAGAGCTTCTTATATTGCTTCATTCAGCTAAGATGCATTGGTAGTGATAACAAGCTATTGTGGTTGCCTTCACCATTTCTTGTGAATAACTATTCATGTCACTGTAAGGTCAGAGAAAAATTTCCTGCCTCTTGTGCATATTAAACCACTCATTTCTACCCATGGTTTTCGGTGCCAGTCGGCACAGCCCGTGCCGGGCGGCACGTGTTTGTTCCGGCAGTTGTCGGTACGGCATGTGTCAAAAAATCTTATATCTAAATTTGAATTTTATTTTTTTAAAAAAAACATAAATATATATCGGCACGGTGCCGTGGTCGGCACGTGCCGAGACCTGAGTTTACCAAAACTCGGCTCGGCTTAGCACAAAAACTTTTTTTCTACCTGTATCGATGCATCAACTACACGGGAATATGATGTGAAAGAAACTTTCATTTGTCTACTAGCTTTATTCTCACCGATTATAACGCTTACTCATGCAGGTCCAGGAGTCCAGCCTTAGAACACATTTCCTACAACTTAGGCTGGATACAACTACATTGAAGCAGTGAAGATAAAGTAGAAGCTACGCCACGTAGAAGGCTAACAACTTACTAATCATACAGATAACAAAATCCACATGCTTCCCCCGTCGAGTGTATATTTGAGTTTACCATTGTGAGTAAATCCTCTTATATTATGTTTGTTTGTTTTTTCTTTTTCCTTTTTTCCTCGACGCCTTTTTGCTGCAGAGGCTGGCGTATTCTTTCCTCCATGTAATTTTTTCATATCACACGAATGTCCGCCGTGTTCGGGGCAAAGATCAAATGCGGAATTTGATCTAATGAAATGTTCGCATGGAAGTGAAATTAGATGATTAAATCCACATATTAGTAGTAGTTGTTCATGAACTTCTGCTGATAGATTCTCCTTCCTGAAGAAATCAAATCCAAATTAACGGAGACCGAGATTTATCATTGCTATATGTATTTCTATTTTGTTGTTAGTTAAATATATGTATATAGGTATCTGTTACAAACAAACCTCTCCCACGTAAAGATGTTATTATGCATGACAACCTGAACCAATGAGAAATGTGCAAATTTTTCAGTAGGCAGTGCAAATCTTTTTTTCTTTTTTCTTTCTGTTTTTTGGGGATAAGGAAAAAAAAAGAAAGAAAAAAGAAAAAAGATTTAGTAGTTTTTTAGCGTTGATGTTCGAGTTATTCCATGTGATGCCAGTTTTCAGCTTCTGTTCGCGGCAAAGCGTTTTTTTTGGGGAAAGTATATTTCAAAATTCTAATCTTGGATTATTCAATTTTTATTTGAGTCGTCTTTTTGTTTGTAATAGCAGTGCTAGAGCTCCCAATTTTTCCATAAAACTCAATTATTATTCGTTCTTTATCATTTTTCTTTTTTGTTTTTGCAAAAGTACCTAATCTCCTAAAACTATCTTTTTTGACATGCGAATTCTTATCCTTTTTTTTATTTGCTTTTCATGATTTATAATCTGTAAGAGATTTCAGTGATTTGAGAATAATTTTGATAAACCATTGTCTTCACACACTTAAAGATATAAAATTTGTTTGTAAATTCATGACTAATTTGGTACATTTAATGTGACATAACTTGATTTGGACAAAAAATGGTCCAATTAAAAAGCCTATGGGTCGTAGGCCTAAATAGAGATTGGATGTAGAAGTATCGTCCGACCGATACTCGCAGGTGATACATCGATTGGGTTGATCAGTGGGCTTGTGCGCGAGTTTGGACTGATCCATATGATTGTGCAGTCAATGAATGATCTTTTATCCTTTGTGTGGGATGATAAACTGTATTCATTAACTCCCAAAATCAATTCTTAATTATTCTCACCGTCATTAAACTATAGTATTTATTTAGTATTTTATTATTTAAATTTAAATTCTTAAGAAATGTCAAAACTTGCTTAATAGATTGCTAATCATATTAACACGGCTAGTCATATTAAAATATCCTAACAAAAAATTGTAAACATATCAAATATTATCATATGTTTGTTTCATTCACCTCCCAACATCAAGCCCGAGACTGTTAATTTCAGTTTCCGCAGTCTAACTATACCATTCAATTATGAAAATATTTTTTCAGGAACGATATTATTCAGTCCAAATATTTTAGTGTAAAATAGTCCGATTGTATTTATAGATTTACAGATTTTGAAACGTATGAAAAATATAATCGAACTATTTTTTAGGCTATCCGGTCAAACTAACTAGTATTTTTCTTTCTTTAATATTCAATTTTCAACTTGACTTTAAGCAAAAATTGAAAGAAAAGACTGAAACTTGGAAATAAGTTCGTGATTAACTACTACAGTGCAAGAAAAGGAGAAAAAAAAAAATATTGCAGCTATTGTTCTCTGAATATATTAGCAAGCCAGTGTTTTCCCTTCCCTTTTTGGGTTGGTCTTCTAATGGAGACAAGTGTTGATCATAATGTTCTTCTAAGATGAGATTATCATTAATTTTGAGAAAATTTCCCTCTCACAATCCCAATTTCCATCACCAAATCCCAACTTCGATCAATCCAAGACAGCTAAGTCCTCTGCATACTCTCCCACAATCCCCCAATGCTGAAAAGATTTCACCTCCGAGTCATGCTATTCCATCCAACACGTTTTTCTCCGTGCTGGACTCTTGCACTGATTTGATACCCCTCAAGAAAACCCATTCGCTGCTGATTGTTTATGGCCTTGCAAGTTATCTTCCTTGTCAGACCAAATTGTCAAGCCTGTATGCTTCTTTAGGGTTCATTCAGTGTGCACGTAAAGTGTTCGATAGAATTTCTAACAGAGATCTCTATTGTTGGAAAGTTATGTTCAGAAGCTACACGCAGAATGATTGCTATGCAGAAATTAATGATTTATATATAGAGATGAGATTGCATGTTAATGAGCATGACGATATCATAATGGCCATGGTGTTAAAAGCTTGCGTTGAAATGCGAGACTTGAACGTAGGTATGAAGTTCCACTGTCAATTAATCAAGGCCGGTAATCGCGACAGTTTTGTACTAGATGTGCTTATCGATTTGTATGTAAAATGCGGGGAGATAAAGTGTGCTCGTAGATTGTTTGATGGAGTTCTAGATAGAAATGTTGTTACGTGGACTTCAATTATCTCTGGGTATGTTCAGAATTTTCATCCTGAGAAAGGATTGCTTCTTTTTAATGAGATGAGAGAGACAAATGCTAAGCCTAGTCAGCACACTATCGGAAGCTTACTAAGAGCATGTTCCATGCTGGAACTTTTACATCAAGGCAAATGGGCCCACGGTTACATGATAAAGGATGGTACGGATATGAATTCTTTCATCGGCATTACCTTATTGGATATGTACGTCAAATGCGGTGAGGTTGATGATGCAAGGGCGGTCTTTGATGAGCTTTGCGATGTAGACCTTGTTTCATGGACTGCCATGATTGTTGGGTATTCTCAGAATGGTTATCCAAAAGAAGCGATGAAGCTATTTGTGCACGAAAAGTGGGCTAAATTAATTCCTAATTCAGTTACTGTTGCGAGCTTGCTTTCTGCCTGTGGACAGTTGGAAAACACGAGCTTTGGTAGATCTTTACATGCTCTTGTTGTAAAGCTAGAATTGGAAGGTTATGATGTGATACAAAATGCCCTCGTCGATATGTATGCAAAATGTGGGGGATACAAGAGGCGAGGTGTATATTTGATAATATTGCGGAGAAGTCTGTCGTGACTTGGAATGCTTTAATAGCAGGGTACTCTAGAAGTTTCTGTTATTATGAGGCACTGTCGCTCTTTCAGAAAATGATTTTAGAAGGATTTTTACCTGATTCTATCACTGTGGTCAATACACTCTCAGCTTGTGCTACGTTGGGGGATTTCAATATCGGAACCTCGTTTCATGCTTTCGCCGCTAAATGTGGTTTCCTGTACAACATCTATGTGAGCACTGCTCTTATAAATCTCTATAATAAATCAGGTGATGTAGTATCTGCTTCGAAAATCTTTAATGAGATGAAAGATAAGAGCGTCGTGACGTGGTGCGCTATGATCGGAGGACACGCATTGCAAGGTGAATCGGAGAGTTCCGTTGATCTTCTCTGTGATATGTTGGACAGTTGGATAAAGCCCAACGAAGCAACCTTCACTAGTATTCTGTGTGCTTGTGGCCACAGCGGGATGGTCGATGAGGGCAAACAGTTATTCCATTTCATGACTGAGAAATATAAAATAATTCCTAAGATGAAACATTATGCATGCATGGTTGATATCCTTGCCCGATCAGGGAAGCTAGAAGAAGCCTTCGAATTCATTGAAAGTATGCCTGTGCGAGCGGAGGCCGGTGTCTGGGCAGCTCTACTTCATGGCTGCACGCTTCATTCAAGGTCGGATCTTGGAGATGTAGCTGTGAAGAGGATGATGGGTTTGCAGCTGGAGACAGCAGATTATTATGTGTTAATTTGCAACTTTTACGCATCAGATGGCAGGTGGGATGAGACAATGAAGATTAGAGAACTGATGAGGAAAATGGGGCTGATCAAATCGCCTGGTTATAGTGTCGGAATTCATAGCAAATCACAGTTTACTTTCCTACATCATACATCAAATGTACTGAGGAAAAGTTTAACAAATGAAGCATATTCTTTTGGATGAAGAAAGGTAAATTCCATTCTTTCTCAAGTTTTTTCCTCTGCTATCTGGTCTTCTACTTTTAAAGCTCACTTTGCCATACTTGTAGATGCACCTTTAACAATATTTCTTTTAAACATAGTACTACTTCAAACACAGCCATTCTACGCATTTGAAATATAATATATCGATATCTTCAAGATTTATGTTTTCAACTTTAGATGTTTTGCACAATGTCTTCATCTCTCTCACCAAGAAATACAAGCAAGCAGTGAAAATGTTGGAGAAGATATATATTAACAATTGATCCCACATTGCCTGACATCCGGGCCTTTGGCTTTGATCACGAAAGGATCGATCCTCACCCACAGCAGTGAGAATATGGAGGCAAGCAGCACAGACCAAATGACAACAATGGTTGGTGTCCTGTTTTGTCTTCCCATGAGACCCTTGAGGAATGGATACAGATGGACTATGACCCAGAATGCAAAAAAGAGCTTGCCAAAGAGCGGGCCCCATGATTGGTAACCATTGTTGATGGCGTCTGAAATCCCGGCAACGACGCCAACGAGGTTAATGATTAGAAGAGTTGTAGGAGGAATCAAAAGAGTGGTCCACTTGAATGCATAGAGGTCTCCGAACTCATCATCGTTGTCGACAGCTTTAGAGGTGACCGTAAAGTTGGTATCAATGCCAGCTAGGATTTTGAGGAGGCCCTGAACCACGGCGAAAAGGTGAGCTGAGACACCACCGATGACCCAGAACTGCTCGTTTCTCCACCACTCTTCAATGCTCACACCACTCCACCTGAGCTCCAAAATACCCGTGGTGAAGATAGAGATGAAGAGGGCAATGAAGAACAGGCTGGCGAATGTGCTGATCTGAATTAGCATTGACAAGAAGGATCAAAAGTCAATTATATATGCGCATCAAGATTGTCTACTTGAGTTGCTATCTTTTAAGAGAGGACTACTTTCTTTGGTATCAATTATTTATTGGAATTAGAGAAATATTTGAACCAAGATTGAAATTTTCATATAACAAAAAAAGCAAAATACCTTTTTTAGCCCCTAAACTTTACAAAAATATGCCTTTATAACCCTGAACTTTAAACTGTACTCGCGGGCGTTTTTTTTGTAGTTCAAGGTTTTCACAAGTACAGTTTAAAGTTCAGGGTTATAGAGGCACATTTTTGTAAAGTTCAGGGGCTACAAAAGGTATTTTGCCTAACAAAAAATGTGTTTCCTATTGAATTAGTTGATGGAGATTGAGATGCTACGAACCGTGGGCATGATGAATTTCCCAGTCAGCAGGCAGATAGCAGGCAGAGTACAGTAGGCAAGCAGAGGAAGTGAGGTGAAGGGATAAATGGTGGTGTTAACATAGGCGAATCGCTCTAGCCACTTAAGATGGCCCTTCTTATAGCCATACCATACTGGGCTGTGCCTGCTGAAGAAGATCTCAACGGACCCCAAAGCCCATCGAAGCACCTGATTCAGCCTGTCGGACAGATTGATTGGTGCTGATCCCTTGAATGCTGGCCTCTTAGGCATGCAGTATATTGACCGCCATCCTCTGCAGTGCATCTTGAACCCTGTCAGGATGTCCTCTGTGATGGAACCATAAATCCATCCTAACTGCATATTCCAAAAAGAAATTCCGTAAGCGTGTTTATAATTAATTTATGACAAAATTTCTGATTTGTGTTATAGTTACTTCAGTTCCCCAGTCAGTCTTGTCTTCATAACCACAGCTAATGACATGGATGGCTTCTTTCAGCAGGGCATCAGGACTAGATGATGGTGGGACCCCACCTTCCTCCATGAGAGTTGATGTTACAAATGCTGCCGACTGTCCGAATCTTTTCTCAAAGTTCATTTCAGACATTAAAAGTTCCTTGTCCTCATCTATTCCTGCTATACGTATACAGAATTGTCAAGCGTTCATCATACTGGAAAAAAAATGTTTCATTACTGAATTTTGCGTCACTACCTCCATCTGTTATGTTTACGTTTTCTCCTTGGTCGTACTTGAGCTTCTTGCGTCGTCCAAAGCATGGGCAGCAGTCACAGGTAACCATTTTCGGGCGCTTCGGGCCCTTTGGTGGGTTGTATCCGTAGAGTGCCTGTCTCCTGAAGACACACCCTGTTCCCACGTAGACCGGCCCTTGAATTCCATCTAAGCCTTTCATGTTGATCTGAAGGTACACATTGTAGCAGAAGGTTAGTCTTTCTTATCTATATTTGCAGCATTTTTCAAATGATATATTTTAGCTTACATCAAAGAAGACGGTGTTCCTGTTGGCATATCGATCATGTATGTCAATGCCATCGAACCTCTGTGGGAACTGGACATAGCAGACTCTTCTTCCGGTCTGTGGATCCATCAAGAAGCACATTGATTCTCTGATAGCTTTGCTGTTGTTAATATAGTGGTCACAATCCAAGTTAAGCATAAAAGGAGCATTCGTAAGCACGCAGAAACCCGAATCTGGATAATTGTGATATAAGTTAAACTTTATTATCATAAAAGTTCTCAGTGCTAATTTTTTTGTCGGGATTCTTACCAGAGCATTCATGGCACCGGCCTTCTTATGATGCTGGAATCCAGGCCTCTTCTCACGAGACACATAAACCAAGCGTGGAAGCTCGTTTCCCTCAGTGTCATGGCCTCCACTGTGACCTAAGAAGACCTGGATCATCCCTGGGTGATCACGGGTGTTGTTACCCGGCCAGGGTGTGCCGTCTTTCATGATCCAACCTTCAGCTGGTACTTTCATTGCTTTAGCAACCAATGCATTGATGCGGACTTTGAACTCTTCATACTCTCTCTGTTCAAAGAAAGCAAAATCTCAAGGGAAATATTGTGGAAACCAAACTTGGCAGCATACTTGGTATGAGTTTCAGGATCTTCGGTTTGAAATGTGACAATAGTTTAATCTATGTCATAGAGTTCTTTCACTCGCCAATAATTGTTTTATAGGTAAATTGCATATCAGCCCCCCTATTTCGGGGGCCGAGCAAATCAGCCACTGGAAACGTGTTTCCAGGGGCTGATTTGTTAGGTTCGAAATCTAGGGGGACTGATATGTAAAAACCCTTTGTTTTATAGTTCTTAAGGAATCATTGATCTAGTGCAAAAAAATTGACTTTCTTTACACCCTCTTTTGAAGAAAGCAAAAGTGTGAAGCAGACAACCATGAAACTAAACTTAATAGATGCTTCGTAATATGCATTTTAGCTTTTATATAATAAGTCCGTATAATATCTAGGATCTTCCTTTTGCAAAGTGATAAAAGTGTAGGCTTATATATCAAGTTCTTAGATCCTCTAAGAAATGTTTTTTATTTTACAGTTATCATGAAAATTCTCAGAAAAGCAGCAGATAAAACTAAGCGGGTTATTTTACCTTCATAGCACGGCGCTCTTTTACAAAGTTTGGATGGACCTTGTCCTTGAGGTAATCTACTTTCTGAGAGAAATAGAACTCTGGTGCTCTAGGCTCGATGCTGAACTTCTTACAGAAAGGTACCCATTTCCTAGCAAACTCTGCGGTCTCAGAAAGCGACTCAAAAGTGAGCATTGAGGCCCCGTCATCAGATACATAGCAGGACACCTTATCAACCGGATAATCAACTGCCAAAATTGACAGCACTGTGTTGGCTGTTACAAGAGGTGGCTCTTTCAGTGGATCCACAGTACTCACAAAGAGGTCCACTGCTGCAAGCATTGAGGGCTCCCCTTCCCTCTCATATCTGGAGTCATGCACAGATGTTAGCAAGAAAAATTTTTGCGTAAGTTAACCAGAAAAGTCTAATATGTACGCGTTGTGCCACGTCAGCATATGCAACGTATGCATAAGCTGTAATATACAGCGGCCTCCAAAATTTATTTTTTCGACATTTTTTTTTTTTTTGATAAATGATCAACGACAATATTGTGTATTTTGATATGCTCTTAACGTTATAGTTCAAAGTATCTCAAAGAAGTCGTAGTTCATTTTTTTTTTAAATATTAAAAAAATGAACAATGAATTCGATGGTCAATTAGATAACTTTGAACTATAAAGTTATAGAACACGTTAAAATACAATATTATAGTATATCATTTAATCAAAATATGTTGGAAAGATGAATTTGAGAGGCATTTGTAAAGGCAGATCTGGCGTGACCGTCACATGCAAGTCTTACTCTTCCATTCAAAGAGAAAAGTTACCTTAGAGAGAGGCGGTCAAGGTAGGTCTCACGATCGATTGGAAACCATTTTGGAAATTGATCGAGGATCCATGAAAAGGCGAACCAGATCTCACAAATAACTGAAGTTAGCCACAGGCCAATAGCGTCATGAACGGGATGAAGGATCCGGTAACGCAGGAAGAACCCTAGAACCACCAGCCGGATCACTATGACCATACGATATGGATTGATTTTGCTCGATGGTATTGGCACCTTTCGTGAAAGGGGCTGCCTTGCTTCATCCAATCTGCTAGCAGTTCGAGCGGCAAATTTAATTTGCAGAGCTAGGAATCTCTATATTTGAACTTAATGAGGTCTATAAAGTGAGGTAAGAGTCATCTTCTCTACATATTTCAAATTGTATACTGCACCGTACGATGCCTACCTCTTTTTAGAGATTTCATTAGAGTTCAAATTTAGTCTTACAGTGCATTTCTCCTAATTGGAACTGAAGATTGACTCAATTTCGTAGTCTTACATGTCGGGATCATTATCGTCTAGATCGCCGGCGAGGTTGCCCCTGCTTGGGATTTCACTGATCCATCCTTTCCTTCCAGCCTCCCTCACTTTTGTCATCCCATCTTGCACTACCTATTCAACCACATGGCAAAGTTAATCATTTTCTCTTATGAACTTCATCATGCAGCAGTATCTATGAATGAAATCAATCAGTATATTTTGCGAAAGAAGTTATGGGTCAGTCTAACCAGTTTCAGACTCTGTATACGGATGTATTCGCTTGTGAAGACCTGAAGATAGATCTCCATGGGTATAGCCATTAGAAACTGGGAACTCGCCGCTTACCTATATAGCATATAACAGAAAATGGAGGTGGTTATATTGCAAGAATGTATAAAATTCCGGCAACCATCATTTCGTGGAGTCGAAAATTACAAAGGCCTCGCCGAGCACGGCAAGCTCAACCGGATGGGAGGCGCCTCAGGAAGCGTTACCACCCAGGTTCGAGCCCGCATGGAGTGAAATCTCTCGTAAAATTTTCTAAAAATTCTCTGTACCCCGTGGTAGGAGCCCCCGTTCATGGAAGGCCTGTATTTGGATCCAGAACGTCGGTCGGGGTTGGACGTGGGGGTTTTCCGCGAGTTTGAGGTCCCTACCGGGGCGTGTGCTCGCATTACGGGTTCCACCACGATAATCTCAAAAAAATAGAAGTTACAAAGGCCCCAAAACAAAAGGATAATGGTTTAGTTTTCAGCTCTGCATATGGTATGAGCAGATATGTTATGTGTTTCTAATCTCTGATATCTCTTGAAAGGAAAAATGCAAGAAATTTGAAGTCTGGGAATTACCGGCTGAGAGCGGATGTTGGTTATGATCGAAGGGAGAGGGCTGCTGCTGCCGTCTTCAGGGCCCCTGCCGACGCTCATTTTCCCGTAGAGCATGGCTTCAGTGATGTGCTTATTGGTTGTTTCCTGCTGCTGTTTATTTTTCTGCTCATCCTCAATTTTGAACTCATGTTCAATATCATCAACATCTTCTTCATCGTCGTCACCATCAACTCTCGGGCTCCCTGAAAGTTGGAAATTTTAAACTGTTGCACATTATTATTATCTCAGTTGCACCAGAAAACTTCAGTTCTTGTACATATAACTTTCTTTGTCTGGTTGTATATATCGAACTTGTTTCATATGTAATAAAAGTTTTATTTTGATACTTGTATATGGTTATATACCTTTGAGTCTTCGGTACCTAGTCTTGCACTGAGGGCAGACCTGAGTACCCTCCCTCCTCTCATATTCGTAGCAAGGCCGGCATACCGGGAATCCGCACTCATTGCATGCAACAAAGAGGTCTCCGTCGACATTTAGACCCACCTCATCGCCACATATCTCACACACTTGTCCATTCAGTGCCTTCAACGGCTTTGGCTGCAGTTATCCCAAAAAGATGAATGTTAAGAAAAAAGATCAAAAGACATGCTCTACATCAATAATAATGCACTTTAGTCCTACCTTAGCAGGGTCTGAAAAGGATAAGATGTAAATCCTGGTAGCACCAACCTCTAGCCACCCAACTGACCGAGCTCTTTAAATAAGAGTGGATCCGATTAATCGTCTTCTAGAGCCAATACTTTATAAGCGTAAATTTCTTATCACTCTTAATGTGGGATTCCAAGTCAGCACCCAGTTAACTCTCCTTAATGGGCCAAGTCTGGCTTGACCCATTAAGTAGGATGCACCCAACCATTTTCAGGAAAAGGTTGTTAGACCCTTGGCTTGGAAAATTTACACCCATCCCAACACATGCTCTATATCTTCATTTATCAAACTATTTTTTTTTTTTTTTCATACTAACCGATCAAATAACAGTTGTATATAGAGCAATGGTAGAGCTCCAAAAAAAAAAAAAAAAATGATTTTTTTTTTTTTTTTTTGAGATGAAGAGGCGATATATTTCCAATGCACCAACCTCCAATGTTACCGGAGCCACTATTTTCTAACCACGATTTATTAGCCTGTATTAGATCGTGACCACGGCTAGGAAGTAAAAATTTGACCTTGTGCCCAGGGTTAGACGTGAAGTACTGATATCCTGTCCATCCACCACATTAGTAACCCCAGCAGAAAACTCGTTGGAATTATCTAATTTTCATTTCATGGCCACTCATGAAATTCGAACTTACGACATGTGCTTCATGAGGCACACGCCACACTGCTAGACTCATGGGCGGAGGACGTAAAAATTTCATGTTTCACTTTAGAGCATGCGTATAATTCTTTTACGCTTTATCGAAGAATCTTAGGACATATTTTGAGAGTTCTATCATTTTTGTTGCATATTTGGTTACACAATATACAAAAAAATCTATTATTTCCCTTCAAGTTCAGTTTTAAGAAAATAAAAAGCACTCAAATTTGGATGAGCTAACATATATACAATCATGTACCTCTTCGTGGCCGCGAATGAGGACGAGTTCGTTACGGTTGTGAGACCCGGCGACCAGTCCGGCGCTGGCCTCCATTGCAGAAGCTTCCCCGGGAAATGGCCGGCCGATGATCGGAGACGGATCGGTGTAGATTGAGAAGAGGTGTAGGTTTTTGTAGGGGGTGTTGAAAGAAAGTGGTTTTGAAAAAAATGGTTGTGATGTGCTTTCACTTCACCAAAATAGAGGGGTGGTTTGTTGGGTGCAGCGTCGCCGTTGCCAACAAGTGAAGCATCACCATGTAACAACATACTTCTCTCATCAACTAACTATTTTTCTTTTTTTATTTTTTATTTTTTATTTTTTTATTTATTTTTATTTCTTGTTTTTTTTTTCCTATTGCCTTATGCTTGGTGCATTTTCTTCCAACGATGTTTTTAAATAGAATAATGCGTCTACCCACCAATTGATTCTCCAAAAAAATCTACATTTTGGGAGCATTTCTGGAAACAAATATTAACATTATAGTTGTATATTTGGATAAAATCTATAACTTTTATATTAAATTTTATTTCTAAAATATTTCTAAATAGGTGTTTTGGAACTCGGAAGTTTTAATGGATTTTAAACACTTTAAAATTCGCTTTAAACCTGTTAAACTTTGGAGTCCAAAAAATTTATTTAGAAGTATTTTTTTAAAAAAAAATATAGATCTCATAAAAATCAATAAATTTTATATTAAAAAACTTTCAAAATGCTACCAATATTTGTTTTTAACTATCAGATTAGTGGATTTTTTACTACGTCTAGCATTGCTCTTTTAAATATTGTATTTTCTATTTGTTCTTCACATAGATAAAGAAAATAGGGGTGAATCTAGCAACATACTGGTTAGACTTTATCCCATCTACTACTATGATATAGGTTTGAATCTTATTAAAGGCAGAAGGAAAATACGCTCCGCGAGTTAGCAGTCATATATGCATACACATGACCCTCCCAGATCTTGTAGAAATTCCGTCGGGAAAAAGATCGGTGCCGAGAGTAGCCTCCGCAGCCTGGTTCGCCTATATAGATAAAAGAAAATATTGAGTGTTCCAGGCACTTCACTTAAATTTGAAGTCAGCAATCATCCCAAGGGTTACTCTTGGTGTGCAAGCGGTCATGGTTTGAAATGATCTTGAGACGGACATTCGAAGATGAAGGGTGGAGATCGAGCCTCACGGTATAAAATTATATATATATATATATATATATATATATATATATATATATATATGTAATGAGTTTCGCCTTAAGAAACTAGGTTCTACACCTAAGTGATCTCTATTTTATTCTTCATATGAAAATGATGTCATTTTCATACAAGCACGGTTCTAAAATTATAATGTATTTATTAGTTGTCACGTAAGAATGAATATGATAGATCGGCAAATTTCACCATCACATTTCAAAAAATAAAAATTAAAAAAATAAAGATTAAAAAAAATAAAGTGTAACAGTTGGTGTATGATTACCTGAAGAAATACTTTGAACTACTAAAGATTTTTGTAGTGCTTATGTCAAAAAATACGAATTAATAAATATTTATAACAATAATTTTATTAGTAATAACAAAAATGAATGCATTATGATCCTAATTTACTCCAGCAGTGCTATAAAGTGAACCATTGGACAAGAGCTGCATAGAGCTACTCAACACGCTAATTGCCCGATAAGCCTTGATGCCAATCAAGGCCAAGCAGCCTTGATAATCATGAATAAATGTTCGATAATCATAAATAACACATTTATGAGAAAAAGGGGAAATAAAGAATCTTGAAATGATACAAAGAGGGAAAAGGAGAATTTTGATATAGAGATCCAAATGAATTTGTTTAACAAACATGTGTGACCTTCTACCACCAACTGAAAAAGATTGAAAGCTGTAAGAGAGAGAGAGAGAGAGAGAGAGAGAGAGAGAGAGAGAGAGAGAGAGAGAGAGATATGATCCTACAGACTTGAACCCAAAGGCATCAGTTGAGGTTTGTTGGATCATTCTTTCCCTTTTGTCAAATCCATCAAAGTGACTCCACAACTTACTTTCAATATCCTCATGGATAATAAGAAACAATATAACATTGACATGAATCTCACATAAATCGAACTTTATGTGGTGGATTCTTTCTCAAAAAAAAAAAAAAAAAAAAAAAAGGGAAAAGATCGACATGGTTGCTTATCTAACTTGCGGCACCTTGGTATGTGAACATCCAAGTTCTTGCAGAAATGCATTAACTTGTTGGAAAAAAAAAAATCCATGCTAATGAAATGATGGTAAGCAGTTTACAAGAAGATCAAAAGATAAATGATACAATACATCATGGTATCATTCAGACCTAAATAAAATGTGCTTAAAATGGAATTGCAATTTTAATCATCACAAAAGGTATACAAATCCATTCGATAGCCAAGAGTCTATGATCGATATCAGAACAATTTTACAGTTTGGACCATGTGAGCCGTCGATATCATAGACAACATCCTCCAAATCATTACCCATAATTTAAGCATCTATATGTAGAGGAGAAGATTGACCGAACAAGCTCCATGTGTCCGATTAATAAACTGTGTCATTTAAAATATCCAACTTCTAAGATATCAATGATCAATCTAGAAACGCAAATGAAGAAATCAAACAGATAAATATATACCTTTTGAGGTGTCTTAGGCTCATCTACAGGAACCCTAATTAAACACCAGCTGAAACTTCAGTTGTTGGAGATTCTTTTTTCTTTGTTTGTTCCTGAGATTTCTGTAGAACTGCTTTATTAGGCATGAGAACAATAAATATGTTCCTCTCGTTGAAGTTTTTGCTTTCTTCAGTTGCCAGCTGCAAAGTGCAATAAGAGAGACATATGATACTCTAAAACATGTTGCGCAAGAACTAATTACTTTAAGCAAAGATCAAGGAGATGAACTGATTCTTTTGTAGAACTTGTTGGAGACAGGGGGCTTGTAAATCAGTTACGGAGTGTATATCTAACAATCTGTCTAACATTAGTCCTCCATCTTCCGATAACACAAAAATGATCCGTCAGTTTCAGGTGGATGAACTTCTACTCTAAAATGGGGAAAGGCAACGCCAACATATTTTCAGCTAGGGTTGCTAATGTGGACAGGATTTCAGTACTCCACGCCTGGCTCGGAGCGCATACCAAGCCACGGTTTTACTTCCTGACCACGATCATTGTCCAATATGGGCTGATAGATTGTGGTTAGAAAACGGTGTCCACAGTAACATTAGACATTGGTGCACCGGAAAGATTTTGCCTCATTATCTCAAAAGAAAAGAAAAAAAAAGATCTTCTACTCTGAAAAAAGATTACGTTTCTAAAGAGATTCTAGTCTTATCAAATCTCTTTCTTTTTCTTTACCATGTACTTATACAAGCTTATTTTTGTAACCTACAAATAATCAAGCCCCTCGTGTTTCTTCAATAAATTGGATGAATACAACACTGAACATAACGTACAAAACCACTATCTCGTCAAATTTCTGTAATGTGATTGTGTTAATTTGTCAATGGCAAACCATTTCATGGATCAAAAATACTGAAAACATGATGGTAATGAGCATGAGCTTTTAAGATCCAAAAATGAAGGCATGTCGACTGGTACTAAAATACACTTCCCAAGGAATGAACAAGGAACCTAAAAAGAGAATATTTCAAGAAAGTTACCTCCCCAATATCATCCTGAAATCGTTTGATAAGTTCAATTGCAATATTCCTAAACTCATTTTGCCGGCCTTTCATATTAACTATTAACATTACTTTAACCTGCATATAGAATGACTATTTTAGATAGGTAGATGTTTGAAAATTACAAAATTTATCATATCAGATGTCCAAAATATGATCAACCTTATCTCCATCTTTCAGAAACTTCTGGCAGCCTTGAGCCTCACAGAATAATCATGTGAATCAATGTTGTATCTGTCAATAATCTCATGTATAAGTTCCAATGATAGGATGACGACGAATGAACTATTAAAAAGTCAAAATCAATTCAAAGTAGCAGCTGTTTGAACAAATATAAGACTTATTATCTATGAGCAATAGACTTATTTTTTAAGATAAGCATGACATAGATGGCAAATAATCTGCATTTTAGTCTTACTGCAATTTGCATCATAGTCTAGTCCCCATACTTAGCGTGCCTTTTACACATTAGCTGTCCTACAAACAAACTAGACCAGCATGGATCTGGTTCCAACCATCTAAGGTTGAACTAAGGTTTTAAATACCGTTTCATGACGAGTTTCGGTAAATTCTAAATTCGAAACGTGCCGACCGTACCATGCCTGTGTGCCGATAATAAAATATTATTTTTTATATATTTTATATATTTTTTTTAAATTTTTTATAACTTTTTAAAATAAAAAAATAAAAATAAAAATAAAGAGTGTTGCCAGTCGCGCGCCCACACCCTTAAAAAAAAAGGACGGTCGTCGTCTTCCTCCTCACGTTCGCGAGGAGGAAGACTAAAAAAAAGAAATTTGTTGAGAGAGAGAGAGAGAGAGGGGGGGGGGGGGACGGGACGGTGCCTTGCCGGAGCCCGGCGGCTCCAGCACGAGCCAAGCAGCACCAAGCATGCCGCCCGGCTTTTAAAACGTTGGGTTGAACATAAGTAAAATGTTTTCATAAGTGACTGATTAACATGGCATCTCCAGTCCAAATGTTGCCAAAATCCTAATTTTGTTGCACTATCTAACTTAAGAAGACAAGAGAATTAGCAGGAGAGTAATTGACATGGTGAACATAGACTTTGTCCCCACAGAAGACTAGTGTAAAGAACCTAATTGAACTTGGAAGTAAACACCAAATGGCTTGATGGAGAGTTTACGAATGACGTTGATATAATCCATATGACACTATCTGGCATTGGCAACATGGTTTTAAGAATAAAAAGTGCAAAAACGTAAACATTCTTTGACTCTATGAGGAGGAGAGCAAAATCTTCTTTCTTTGATTGATTCATGGCATGTCATAAGCAAAATCCTGAAGAACTAGCACCAGAATGGCGACCCACTGAAAGATGTTATTTAGAATGATGAGTATTTTATATACCTTAAATCGTAAGTTTACTTACTCAGCTTTGAATCAGCTTAAATGAGTAGGTTGAATAACACCTGCTAGAACTACTAGGGAATATAAAATAGAATTTACTGACAAGAAACTGATCGTTTGCAGATTACCATTTTCTCCACTAAGAAAACATAGACAACACTACACACCATGAGATAATCCTAATAAACAGATCATGTAGAACAACATAGAAAACTTAAGCACGTACCCCATTTTGAGCTCCTTCATATCCATGCGATTAGCTGCGATTTGTAAAATAAGTTAAATGTTAACAAGTTTGATTGTGATAGCTAAAGAGCATGCATTACATTTCCATGGCAGCAGCAAAAAACCTCAAAGTGGGAGACATTCACCAGCAGATCTCTTTAGCTGCTCTCTTTTCTTCTTTTGCTGTTCATATTTGTATTTTCTGGAAGATAGTAAAGCTTTAGATACTTGGTAAGATAACAAATAACAAAAGTATTAGCAAGACCATGCTAGATAAAAGAATTTAGAGAGCAAATTTAGTAACAATTATGAAAGAATCAGATAGCACGAGTATTAACCAAGGTTTTCCGTGCCGTGCCGAGCCGAGTATCAGTAAATCCGAAACTCGAGATGTGCTGAACGTGCCGTGCCGATACTTAATAATTTTTTTTATTTAAAAATATTTGAAGTATTTAAGAAATAATAAAAAGATTAATGAATGCTAAATACAAAAATCGTAATTACTTAGCAAAAGTATATAATATATAGGTCAATACTATATAGAGTATTGATGTGGCTTATAGAAGACATATGTAAAATCCAAAATAAAATTTAAAAAAAATAAAACATTTATGTGCCGACTAGCACGGCTCGGCACGGCAGGCACGCCCGAAACTCCGGCATGGCACCGATACCGTGCCAGAGGCCGGCGATACCGGTACGTGCAGGGCGGCACGAAGGTCGGCACCACGCGTGCCGCCCAGCACAGAAAACCCTGGTATTAACAAGACAACAAACAAACAAACAAACACAATAATGAATTCTTGTACTAGCCAAGCAAACATAAATAAAGCCCATACTGGCATCCTATCCACTACAAACTATGTGGTTTTTCTGCCGAAAATGGGAAATCAATATTAAGTGGAATATGTAACAAGGAAGAAGGACCAACTAAATCCATCTACCTTATAGTATGCAAATCTCTTATATACAACAAAATATATGAGAGACAAAAAGCAGAAAAGAACACCCGTTGACTATACATACATACATAGATCTCATAATGATACTGTCTGAGATGACTTCAATTACAGATACTTGAGTTTGAGCTATTGCAATAATAACATAATTATGCAGAGAACAATACATGAAACTGTCGTAGGTAAGCAAAGAATTGAAAAATACTAATTCAAGAGATATACACACTTGTAATCATTAGTGTCAAATAGTCTGAGGACTGGAGGATCAGCATCTGCAGATAATACCGCCTGATAGACAAAGTAAAAGATCAATAGAAAACCAGGCATAAATGGATCTGGCTCAATTTTAAATTTTTAATAGAGGGCGTTTCTAAATATACATTTGAAATTTATAAACAAGAAAAAAACACGAGGAGAACAAAATGCATCTAGTTTGACCTAAGCTATCATGTAGACAGGATGTGAGGAACATGTACTAGCTTGAGTCCTGCCTATCTCTATCAGTTATAACAGATTTAATAGCATCTGATAACAATTTTGAAATTCTGCAAAACTACTTCAAACATTAGAGGCCTTTGATTTTCAGATGTAGTTCAGATGGCCGGCCTGTATCCTTCTTTTTGATCAATCCCAAAATCAAGACCAGATAAATATCTAGATCTGCAAAAAAAATACATGATTGCACATCCATGCATGCAGAAATACTGCAAGCAAATCAACAAAAGAGTCCAAAATGTTGATTTACAAGAACTACTACGATAATTATTTAGACCCAAGTCAAACTCAAAATGACTGCCACTACATTATGGCCTAAATCTGCATATACCGATGGAAAAGTGAAGAATAACAAAGCATGACCCCAGCAATCCAAAAAAAATGTGCGTCACAATATCGCTTAGAAGTTGACTAATAAGTACAAAATACCAAAGCAATCAAGCAAGGATTAGAACTACTATGACGGACTACATAAACCTTGCGGGAAACACCTAGTTGCCAAGTTAACCGCAGATAAGTCATCGCGTGAATTTATAGGTATATGAAGTAGATTCAGGGTGTAATCTATTACTCGCTTCAAGAAGGATACAATTAGTATCTAAGAAGTTGAACCCTTCATATTAAATCTTACAATGAGGCAACATGATATTTGAGCCTGTAAGAAAATTAAAACCACAAGGAAGACAAGATTGGCAGCCCTCAGACATCAATGATGATTTGACAAATATACAAAATGATATTGTTCATATAATTAGTCAGTGAATTTATCAAAATAATCGAATGCCAAATAATAAACAAGAAAATGCACATAAGTGGTAGCTTCACAATACTTCGATGATTAAAGGTAAAGAACCACGATAGCTTCTACTTTGTAAAACTTGTTGTGTTATTGTTACAAGATAAAGAAGGACATCTAAATGAACATAGTACCAGTATCAATTCAGCGTCCTCCGCCATTTGTATTGCTTCATTTTTAGATACAATGCCAATCTGTAGATAGTAAGATATGGTCAAAGAATCTAAATATACGATTGGTAATGAAAAGAGAACAAAATCAAGACACACAATATCTGTTGTTCGTTCAGTAATCTTACTGACGATGACCTGTAGAGCAAAAAACAGAAATAGAAATCCAATTTAGTCTCATTCAGAAATGTTGTTTTTGAAACTATGAAATAGATTTCCTACAAATTCCATTAATTGCATATACATACGAAAAAATAATAATAATAAAAAAGAGAACAATTTCTTTGAGGACTCATCTTCTCATACTATTATCGAACCAATTTCAGCTCAACTTAAACAAAGTAAATAGTAAGAGCTCACTTGACTCGATCGAGATCGAGCGCAGGATCATAATCAGGGTCGCCGCTGCGGTCATCCCGTCGGTATCTCCTCCCGCCGCCGCCGCCGTAGCGCGCCACCACCACCGCTCGTGGTGGTCTAAAAAAATTTCTTCCATGGCCGGTTGAAATCTTCTTGTTTAAGAATTGAATTGACGTGGAAGAGCTTGAAACGTATGTTGCATGATTGAGCTTCATAGCTGACGGAGAGAAGACCGGCGAAGGATTCAAGTGGAGAGAAGCTACTCCCACCATTGTTGAACTCGCTCACAGTGGTTTCGTTGATGAATTTAATAGTTTTGTCAGGTGATGATGGCCATGGAAATGGACCAAGCTTTTTCTTTCTCTCCTCTGAGCAGTGCTGCTGTTCGGGGAGAGGGTAGGATTAGCAGGTCTTATCCAGAAAAATAGGTTTGGAGATTTGGATCGTGCCGGACTAGTTTTTTTTTTTTTTTTTATAATTTAAAAAAAAAATTATAGTTGGGTCTAAAATATTAAAACTTATATTGTGTTTAAGTTCAAGCCAAATTTTAAATACAATTAAATTCAGCTATTTTTAATACTTAAAATAATTATTTATAATATTTTTTTAAAAAAAATTAATATTAAAAACTATAACTTTAATATTACCAGTTTCTTTAAAATATATCTTTAATTAATTATTTTTTGTTGCCAAAAATACCAAAAAATATCTTGAAATCAAAACATTTTAAAACGCGATTAAAATTTGAAACATAAAAGCACTTATTTAGAAATATTTTTTTTAAAAAACTTTAAATATGAAAATTGTAAAACTCATTAAAATCTATAACTTTTATATTGAAAATTTTTTCAAAAATATTTCTAAATAATTATTTTAGGAATTAAAAGTAACATAAAAATAATTAAAATGAGAGACTGCATTGAAAAAAATAGTTAATGTGAGGGATTACAGTAAATTTTATTAAAGTAGGTACGGATTAAAGTGATATTGAAACTTAATGTAGGGAGTATAGTGTAATTATCCGTAATTTGAAATTAACCCTACCTTTGTATAATATAATACTCCAAAATAATTATTTATATATGTTATAATTATTAAATTAATATATATATATATATAATATATATATATATATATATATATATATATATATTACTTTTCTCTATAATTTTTATATAAAAAATATCTCTAAATAAGTATTTATGGTTTCCAGTAGTTTTTTTAGGTCGATCATCGAATTCGATATCTATTCTGGATCTCCACCGAATATGAGCGGTAAACGGTAAAGCCTCCCAATCAGATTTTACTGAGATTAGAACCCCCGACCTATCATAACATCCAGTTTCGCTAACTAACTGAGCCAACGTTGGTTGGTACGGCCCCTAATCTTTGTTGATTATAAAATTTTTAAGAAAATATCTATTTATAATAAATAATTTTAGAATATTTTAATATAAAATTGTAAAGTATGCCAAAATTTATTTCTTCATATTCAAATTTTTTATATACATATGTGTGTTTTGGAGTATTTTTTTTTAATTTTTAAAAAATAAGGTATTTATTTGATAGATTTTTACAAAAAATTGATTTTTCGACAAAATCCTTTTTTGTTTCTTTGAAAGTTTTATTCAATAGTTGTTTTTATCCCCATTCCTACATTAACTACTAAGTAAACTTGACGTGGCCATGATTAAATTTTAGACTAAATTATAGCCTTAGAATTTGAATTATAGTGGAAAAAAAGTAATAATTCCAAATTACTTTGTATTATGCAGCAGTATTTCATTTAAACTCATCTCAAACTTGAAATTCAGCCGATTCGAATCTAGCGTTTACTCCAACATTTTTTTCCTATGCCAAGAGAGGATGCTGATAACGTCTTATATCATAATATAATTATTAATAATTTAAATTATATATAATAGTTATTATAAATATGTATAATCTGTATTTCATAGAAAGTTATAAAATTATACAATTTTTTACTTATTCAACTAGCAGGGCGCTTCGTCCTCTTTTCTCTCTCCTCTTTCTCTTCATCCCTTAATCAATTGATCACGCTACCCGGAAAAGGCTATCCCCTAGTTCTATTCAACCCGAAATTATTTCTCTGAGATTTTACCGTAAAATCTCCGTCAATTCAACCACATGATTTTTTTATTCATTTTGTTTTATTGATTTTTTAAGATCTTATTTTTTTTTTGAGATCTATATAGAAAAATAATATATAATAGATCGATATAATTGAAAAATTATAACAACTTTTTACCTATAAATTTTAGAAAATTATAAATTTTATTATATAATATTTAAAAATAATTTTTTAACACGAGCATTATTGTTGGAAACTAGGATATACCAACAGATTTGATCAAGATATGTGAGGAACTACAAAGATCTGAACTCTCAATTCCATCAAAATAAGAAAAATAAAGGCCTAACAATCAGGAAGAACATAGACATCATCGAGCATCGGCGTATTTGCTTCGTCGCACCATTGCTTCTGCGCCCTCCGCCCCAGCCACCCGGGCGAGCTCTTGTACCGCCGCCGCCCCATCGGCCTCCGCCCCGTCCGCCTCCTCCGCCCCGACCGCCGCCACCTTTATGGATCACACCTGCAGCAGTCGATTCAGCAATACTGTGCTCGTTATTTCGCGAATTTATACCTGCGATTTGATACAAATAACTTAATATTGACGTTAAAAACTGAAATATACAAACTGATTATTAAAGGGTCGACAGACCTTGTCGATCATCGTTCTGTGATACTACAACAATGGCGGATGCGGTTTGAAGGAGGAGCAGAGCTAACCAGAAAAACACTAAGAACTTCATTGAATGCAACAACAGATGACATAAAAGAAAAACTCAGGTTGAAGCAATGAGATACTAAATCTACTACTTGATGTTAAATATATATAGTGTTGAAATGTACATAATCTATGAAAAAAAAAAAAAAAATATCCAAAATGTAATAAATTTTAAAATTTGTACAAACTGGCCACTGCCTTTTTAATATATTTTTTAAAAAATTTATGCTCGGAAAGTCAAATATGTTCGAGACGGATAGTATAATATTATCAGCAATTATATTATAATGTTAGTACTGAAGTATTAAAAAAGTATTATGAAAAATTTACTTTTTTTTTTGTTCAAATTTTGCAAAATTGGATTTTTTTTTCTTTTTTGACAAAACCCTAAAAAGCATTAACTAACGTGTATTGATTGTGTGAGAAAAGAAAAAGAAATTAAAAAAAAAAAAAGGAAAGATACATTTGGAAAGGAAAGTTTTGCAAAGCACGTTTCAAAAATATTCCGATCGTATAATGATCTTGGGGTGGTGTCCTGCTGCCTTCTCCTCGTTGGTTTTGGTGGATCCTGTGTGAAATCCTTTCCCTACTTGCATCTTTCGGTGTAGCAGCTTTTACAAAAACAGTCTCATTCAGACTATATATATATGCTAATCTCCACTCGACATGAGCACAGCTCGCTCTTGTCGACTCCGCAGCCGTCGGATCGCGGCGATCCGACGGCTGAGATCACGCGCGTATTTTGGAAGAACTCAGGTCGGTTTTAACCGTCGGATCTCCTCGGTGATCCGATAGCTGATATCATGCGCGTGTTTTTAAAAAGCTCGGTCGAATTTCAGTCGTCGGATTGCCGTGATCCAACGGCTACGGAGTCAACAGGAGCAAACCGAACTCCTATCGAGTAGAAATTAATATATATATATATATATATATATATATATATATATATATATATATATATGTATATATATATATATATATACATATATATATATATATACCGTTCAGACCACTTGGTAGAGATTTATTATTGAGTGGTAGTTTTTAGCATCTTTTGATATAGTAGGCCTTACGAAAATAACTTTATCCGGACCATAATTACGTACATCTCATACTGTTCGGCATATGCTTGACGGGACTTACTACTGGATGGTTGTTGTTTTAGCATATTTTGGTATTGCGGATCTCTAAAGAAATATTCTCATCGAGGAACAAAGTCGAAAGTAAAATTTAAAAAAAAAGGGATGCGTACAATGAGATAAAAGAAACCAAGAGTTGCATGGGATTTGTCGGAGGAATATATACTTCACTTGTTTAGGGTAAAATGTAAATTCGCTTTGAAATGTGGTGGAGAAAGAGTAAAGGTAATGTTATGTGGTATCAAACAATCATCCAATCTAAGGTAGCTAGTGGATGTACATTCCCACATTATTTGTGGCAGATATGAACAAGCATATGTCGGACACGTTAGAAAAGAGAGGAAGAACACGATCATGAGATTTAACCGACTCGACTATTTCCAACTACATGCGAGAAAGTTTGGGATTCATTTCGGGAGTCTTTAGCATTACTGTTCGATCCAACGGTTTACGACTTACCTTATAGAGGGCTATTCCATATCACACTGTCACGTCACGATCCGCCCCAAGTCCCACACCGCCCAAGCCCGGCCGCACCACACGGTCGGGTCCTTCGAAAAGGTGGATCCACTTATTAGGTGTCATTACTTGGCCTTCCAAACTTATAAGTCTAATTTTTCACCCCTAATCAAGGGGTAGGGGACTATTTTTTCTCACATATTAACCAAACCATTATGGGTCTATGGCCTAAGACCTTTGATTTGGGCCGAATTATCCCAAATCATGGGATATTACACACACATATAAAACTGTTATATCAAAGTCGCACCATAGTAGCCTTGGGTATGGCATGTGTCATTGGTCAAAGTGACACTACTATTAATTAGTAAGAATTCATACAACTAATTTGGATAAAAAATCTAATATTAAAATTTTAAAAACTATATTTTAATAAAAATATTTTTTTTTTATTTTTAATTTATATATATATATATATATATATATATATATATATATATATATATATATATATATATATTACAGATTACATACATACATACATATTACATACATATTACAGATTAAGTAATAGAAGGTTAAGAAATAAAGTTTTATCTAGTTTTAAGAAAAATTAATAATATTAAAATATTATCATCGTTTCATATTACATATTTTATATAAACTTTATAACTAATATTCGTACATCGTACGAACATACAGTCTGCAAAGTGAAAAATAATACAAATAATACAAAGTGGAAATTAGTGAAAAATAATACAAATAATACAAAGTGGAAATTAGTGAAAAATAATACAAATAATACAAAGTGGAAAATAGTGAAAAATAATACAAATAATACAAAGTGGAAATTAATGAAAAATAATACAAATACAAAGTGGAAATTAATTGCAGAAACAGTAAGAAAAATTACAAATCAATTAGTAAGAAAGTTATAACTAATTAATATTGGAGCATGTACAAATCAATAAGAAAATAATACAAATCAACTACGTCAAATCTTTATTGCGGAAACAGTTTACAATTTACAAAGTGGAAATTATCTTCAGTCAGGCCGGAATAGATGCGGCCTTCTTGGGATCAGAGATTGCCGTGAAGGGACGGTCGATAATCGTCGATAAATATACAGAGCTTTTAAAATTTTTGAATATTATGAAGACGAAAGAGTTCATTCGGATCTTCGATGCCTTCGTAGATAAATTTCTTGAACAACGGCATCGTTTCCGGCTCGAAAGCTGCAACAATGGAGACACTGCCGACAGAATCACGCATCAGATAGAGAACGCCGCGCGATTTCATCGTAGCTTTCGCCATGAACGTTGGTTTCCCGTACCCGAAGTCAAGCTCATACACCGGCATCGACATCCAGCTCGCCACCCATATCTCATTGTCCTCTATCTTCCACTTCGACTTCACGCAGTCGTTCTCCGTCTCCGAATCGCCGGCGTTATCGCCATCGTTCTCCGGCGATGGCGGAGTCACAAACTTGACTTCCGCTAGCGTGTCGTCGATGCGTTCGACCCCGAACCCTAGCGGTTTTGAGAGAAGCTCATCGACCCTCGAAGTGATGGACACCAAGAAAAGCGCATTGCCAAGGAACCCAGCCGGTAGCGGCGGGGAAACGCGGCGGCGAAAGTCCATTAGAGAGTACATACGTGTCTCTTGGTCGCCGGAGAGCCCACGAGCACGACAAGCACACCGCCAGACGTGCGCGGCGATGATCTTGAACGTTGAACCACCGCCGGCGAGCTTTTTGAGCTCGGTGACTTCTGATTTGGATAGTTTCAGGATATCGGTGACGAAAGGTCCGGAGGCAATGGGGGTGGAAGCGTGACGAGAGGCGTTCTTGGGTGCGCGATGGCGGAGGACGGTCCGGTCGATGAAAGGGGGAGCAATGGTGCCGGCGGCGACACCGCGAGCGATGTCACCCCATGTGTTCATGAAGTGGATCCCCGAAGCTCCGTCGACGGCGGAGTGGTGTAAGGCGGCGCCCAAGCACACACCCCCACACTTGAAGAACGTGATCTGCAGTGTGCATGCAACAACAACAGATCAGAGCTTACATTTTAAAAAATACCAAAGAAATATAGGATAATTACATATCAGTCCCCTAAATCCAACAGTCGTATATTTTAATCCTCTAAAACGCAAAAACACGCGATACAACTGCGCGAAAATATATTTTCGGGGGCTGAAATATAAATGTTAAACTTTGGAGACTGATATACAATTATCCCAATAAATATCTAGAAAATAATTATTGATTTTTCACAAAACGAAGATATATATATTATATGTGCATGCGCTCATGCATTACCATAATAATACTATACATATACGATGATATAAAATTGCTAGTTAATTGGTTGTTACTTTCGCGGTAGCTCAAGTGATAGGATGGATGACTCATTAATCATCACTTACAAGTTCAAGTTCTATCGGCTGAAATGTTGGCTGGAAATTTTCAAAAAGCATTCATAAGGTTGTCGCAGATATATGTATATCTGTAGTTTTATTTCTTGATCATGATTTGTTAAATTATAGTTAAAAATTTATACCCGATTAAATAATCTGATAAATGTCGTAAAATATGTTTTATCTTGTTGTCTAAATGAGTAATCGGTAAAATATGGACCAGCGTTGCATGACGGTCGTAAAAGTGGCCGCTTAGTGAGACCAGCTGATGTACGCAGAATCAAGCAGAACTTTTCTACACTAATCTAAAAAAAAATAAAATTAAATAAAATATAAAAAATATAAAAATAAAAAAGCTAATCCACTCTCACCTGAAAAATAGTGAGTAGGCAAGGGGGGTTAGCGGAATCAGCTGACGTGATCAAAGCCCTCTTCGTCTCCGGCGAAGGTATAGCCTCGCCAAGCTCGTCGAGGGTAGAGTCCGAGCGTGCAACCACAAACAGTGAACCCTCGCCGGTGCAATCGATCTCCCGCCTGCCGGTATCACCGACCACCAGCCGTCCCGCTAGCGGGTAAAACAGTACCAGCGCCTTGCTCAGAGACATTTTAAGCGCTTCCGGCGAGAAGAAATCTCCGATACCGCCATTATAATTCTCGTTCTTGAAGTAGTATATGGTTGGAGTGTAGCTCCAGACGGGGAGGGTGTCCATGTCCGATATCCAGAGCTTGTGCCTTGGTGTCTCCTCGCATGGCGCCACCATTGATGACTCTACGACCTCCACCGCCACCATCTTCCTGTTCTTCTCTCCCAACTTTCGCATTTGATTATGCGAGAATGATACAACTATTTATAGTGATATTTTTCTTGCCTTTTTTTTTTTTTTTTTTTTTTGTTATTGGAACTATATATATTCAGATGCCAAATTCTCCGAAAGTATATAAAATTAGCATTTTGGAGAAAATGACCCGACTTGATTTCCACCATTCACATGACTGGTGGCCTGGGGCCCCTATAAATATGAAATAATGATAATATATATATATATATAATATATATATATATATATATATATATATATATATATATAACTCCACCAGAAACTATTTTTTCTCAATTTTATTTTTAATTGTTGTTTTTTTGAGATGGATGGAAATAATACCGACTCCAACTAGTACTATATTCTACTCTCTCATGCAATAATTTTAATGCCTTGCAGAAAATATCTTTAAATGATGGCAAAAGATAGTCGAACTTGAGATGGACGGTTTACAGCGCCACGCTACAAAATTCTGCTCATGGCCCTGTAGGAATTCGGATCGATCTCGCTTAACCAATTATCGGTCTTTTGCATTCTCTTTACAAATTATGCGCATTGCGCAGATGAGAAGTGCTCGTGAGCGCGATGTTAATAACTTTATAGCCCTCCTTAGAATGGTCCATATTTGATATTTGTAACGCGCACAAAAACTAAAACTTATTTATGGAACGAATGTTAGTGTTATCGATGAATTTACTTAGAAGTCACACAGAAGAAGGATAGCTTCGAACTTTTTTTTTTTCCCTACAAAAAAAGGCTCAAAACCGGCTCCAAGAAAACCTTTGCGACGCATATTTTTTATCAAAGTTTATAATCCTCAAATTGAATCATGTGATTCTAAACTAAATCTTATTATGTTTGGGAAAATCATGTGATGCTAAACGAATCTAATTATGTCAAAATAATAGTTGCAACGAATATAACGTCGCAACTAATTAGATTATTACATAATAGCTATATGATTTGCCTTGAGCACTTGAAAAAAGTTATAAAAAAGTTATAAAAAAGTTATTGTTAAACTAGTAAGAACTCCGATCATTATACTCGAAAAAAAAATTCTAATCTTGCAATTAACATATCGGATGGAAGTCGAAATCGTACTTCATAGACTATTCATCCTATCGGTCGAGCTACAACGCATGCATAATTATATAGTTTATTTTAAGGGGAAATTCTTTTTCAGCCCTCCAAGGGCCTAAACTATGCCCGATCAGCCCCTGCAAAATCACCTTTTCCGTTTAGGCCCTTCCTCGATTTTGTATCATCCCATTTTGATCATTGTATCAATATTTTTTGGAGTAACGTTCAACATAATAATTATAAATTTTAATAAGATTTACAACTTTCATATTTAACTTTTTTCAAAAATACTTCTAAATAGGTATTTGAGATTTTGAAATTTTAGTGGGTTAACTGGTCGGACCTAAAAATTCGTTAACATTTCAGAGCCTTAAAACACCTATTTAGAAGAAATTTTTGAAAAATGTTAAACATCAAAATTGTAGATCTTATCAAAATTTATAAATTTTATGTTAAAAATTTCTTCAAAAAATACTAATACCGTCAAAATAACACGATACGATTTTCAAGAGATGGGCAAAAAGGGAATACTGTAAGCTTTGAGGGGCTGAATTAGAAGTTTAAAAAGCAAGGGATGAATAAGATTTATCCCTTATTTTAACTATTTTTGATTAATATATTTTGGAAAATTACTGTTCAGCCCTCCCGTTTTCCGTTTTTGACTGTTCAGCCCCCCGAAACGCGTTTTCCCGCCGACGTGGCGGCGCGCGCGTGCCGCCACGTGACGTTTCGGGGGGCTGAATCGCGATATCCCAAAATTAGGAGGGCTGAACAGTAATTTTTCTATATTTTTTTTTAGTAGCTTTAAGTAAAACTTAGCAAATGAAAGAGAGGGTGGTGGTGCAAATAGTTAAAATGCTAGTTATGGGCACAAAATAGACAAAATTGCGCCATATTATCTGTTTTTTTTTTTTTTTTTTTTTTTTTTTTGAGATAAAAATTGCGCCAATTTATCAACATTACTTTTCTCCAAATAGAAGTTCAAATAAAGCACATCATGCATGTTCTTGAACACCATCCACTCGTGCTGCTAATGTTTGAAATGACAAGCTATTAACAAACTTTTATTTTATTAAAGTTAAATACTTAAAGAGGAAGGCTTTTATTAAAAAAATATTTAAGATTATCGTGGAATCTGTAATGTGAGCATCCCTGTAACGATCTCAAACTCGTGAAAAAACTTCTACGCCCAGCCTTGACTGATGCTCTGAAATTCAAACACATGTATTTTATAAATGGAAGCTCCTGTCACGGAATTCATAAGATATCATCTCATACGGCCTCAAATATAAATAGTGACGCTTTCTGAGACGCTCCTATCCAGTCGCGCTAAACGCGCTCGGAAAAAAAAAAAGCAAATTAGCCCTTAAAAATATAAAAATATGTTGATATGGCGGTACATGTACATCACCATGTATTTCTCCGTTTTCGGGGACTGATATATAAGCCATAGAAAAACGGAGGTTGGTATCCAACAACCTCATTCTAAATTTGTCATAGTGCAGTTTGTGGTCCAAAAGAGAAAAAAAAGAATTAAATTACATGATAGAAAGAACGAATAATTGCATATCAATTTGTTCTTTTTAGAAATTTTACAAATCAGTATTTAAAAATAAAAAAATTACCGTGATAATATATATACCATCCCATTAGAATATTTTTTATATTTTTAAAAGTTAAAAATAAATGCGAGGTTGTTAGGCAACAACCTCTAAAATGAAAGCTATTTTATAATGGGATAATTTGCTTTAGCCCCTGCTTTCCAAAGTTGTTCCAAATCAGCCCATGTATTTTGCATCATTCCAAATCAGCCCCTTTCTTGATTTTTGTGCTCTTCTATTTCGATCACTGTATCAATATTTTTTAAAACTTTCAACATAAAAATTTTAGATTTTGATGAGATATACAACTTTTATGTTCTACATGTTTTCAAAAAATACTTCTAAATTGGTATTTTGGTGTTTTGAAGCATTAACGGGTTTTGGATCTAATCCGTTAACCCGCTAAAATTTCGAAGCCTCAAACATCTATCTCAAAGCATTTTTTTAAAAAATGTTGAAAATAAAAATTGTAAATCATATTAAAATTTATAATTTTTATATTAATTTTTTTTAAAAAAATACTGATATAATAATCAAAATAATGTGGCTCAAAATTTTAGGAGAGGCTAAAACGGAAAGAGTGAAAACATAGAGATTAATCGCGACATCATTTGGCCCTCTAGGGGCTGACTGCAAAGTCGCTCTTTTATAATTGTTAACTACTTTTTTTTTCATAAAAAAAAAAAGGAAAATTGCGTTTCAGCCCCCCTAAATTTGGGGTCGCGCGTTTCAGCCCCCCGAAACGCCACGTGGCGGCACGCGCGCGCCGCCACGTCGGCGTGGAAACGCGTTTCGGGGGGCTGAAAAGTCAAAAATGGAAAACGGGGGGCTGAAACGCAATTTTCCCAAAAAAAAACTATTATTTTTAGTACCAAACTGTACTAAATTTGGTGGAATAATGATAAGTTTGGTACTTGCTGCTGCTTCATGATGATAGTCTAAGCAGGTGTTTATTCTTAAAAAAAATATATTTGTATATCAGTCTCCTATTTTAAGGGATCTTAGTCAGTCTATATAATAAAAAAAACACACGACGTGATATATAATTCTTCTTTAAAAAAAATTAGCAAGAGATACCCACCTTCATCCGTCTTCCACTATATATATATATTTTTTAAAAAAATATCGTGTGTTAAGGAACTTTTATTCTTATATTTTGTTAGCTTGATTCATAATTATTAAAAATAAAAAATTAAAATTTATATAGAGCTAGGGTATAATAGGAGTGGTGGATATGTCATTATTTCAACAAAAAATACAAGAAAAAAAAGGTTAGAAGTGTATGAATTTTAGTCTTGATATGGACATTATTAGAGCTACAGCTTAACTTTTCAAAAAAAGAGATATTTAAAGCTTATTTTATGTAGCCGATGGTTTTAGAGATGTAGAAAATACAAAGGGATAATTGCGTATCAGCCCCCTCTATTTCGGGAGTGCGCAAATCAGCTCCCCGAAATACATTTTCGGGAGCTGATTTGCGTAATTTGAAAAACGGGAGACTGATACGGCAAATTTGGATAAATTTATCCATAATCGGTCTAATCGAAGAGTTTCAATAATGTCAACCTTTGGGTCCAATAGAAGAGTTTCAAGAATTTTTTTTTGTTTTTTTAAAGAATCACACGACCTTTTATTTCAATCGAAAAGTTCAAACTTTGTGTCTGTACATTAGCCGAAAGTATGTATTATCTTGCATAATGTATATATATATATATATATATATATATATATATATATATAAATTAATCTCCACTAGACAGAAGTTCGGCCCGCCCATGTCGACTTCGTAGCCGTTGGATTGTGACGATCCAACGGCTAAAATTTGACCCGAGTTTTTTAAAAATAGGCGCGTGATATCAGCCGTCGGATCGCCTCGGCGATCCGACGGTTAAAACCGACCCGAGCTCTTTCAAAACACGCGCGTGATTTCAGCCATCGGATCGCCGCGATCCGATGACTGCGGAGTCGACAGGAGCGAACTGTGCTCTTGTCGAGTGGAGATTAGCATATAATATATATTAATATATATATATATATATATATATATATAGGGGATAAAACTTTCATACTTTTATAGGTGGCTGTTGGAAAATTTAAATATGAAAATTCTATTTAGTGTAATAAAAGTTTCACCATTCGTCATAAACATTCTGGATTAGTGCTCCGAAGATTTACCTTCTCACAAGTTAGCCTGATCCTTTCGTTATATGAACCTTGGATGTGAGCCCGGGGATGAACTATGTACCTGTCTCTAAACACTTCACCTAGGACAACCAACACAAGAAGCGGCGATTCGAGCTCGGCGACTACGGCCTACGAATGTGTACGCGAGCATAAGAGAAATTTGTCTACGAATGTCTTAAGCCGTCACATTTTCGTTGGGCCACGTTTACTTAGAGTTTTGGAGAAATGTTAGGTACATCAACTAATTCAGCAAAGAAAATAGCCAATCTGATATGATACAGTTTGGATGGTTTATTTTGATATTGGCGTAATAAATGATGGAGATTGGAGGCAGTATTTTTCCTGAGGTTATTATCATTATTCAATAAAATTCGGATTAGTCGGTTAGTTTAATTTTATTATTACTTCAATTTTTTTTTTAAAAAATGGTTAAAAAGTCATCCGCTATTATACAATATAAACATACTCTCATAAAAAAAAAAAAAATTATACATATAAAAATCTTAGAATGCTTTGTCAATTTAGCCAAAATTTTGAAAAAGTTGGTTGAAAAATGTGATGTCAAACTCAAGAAATGGTTGTGGAGTCTCCATTTGGTAGGAAGCATCAAGATCAGCTATAGACGTTTAACAGAGTAGGATAAGTCCAAGATATATAAAAACGACTTCGCAATATCGGCCCCTTGTCTGTCATCTTTCGCTGAAATTGACTTTCACAGTAATATAATATTAATCGCATAATAATTCTATATTTTTTATTCTATAATTATAAATTTAGTAATTTAGATAGTTCGGAATATTCAACTTTGAATTCTATTTTTATCACCAACATTATCGGTAATATGCTTCGCTACTACGATAGCCGACTGAATACTAATATTTGGGCTTTTGCATATCTGACTCCTGAAAATGTATTTCTGTGCTGACGTGGCGGCGCACGTACTTTTTTTTTATGGGTTGAAATGTACGAATGTTAAAATAGGGACGATTGGTTTGAAATTATTTAAAGATATGAGTAATATGTGTCACATCTGCATCAAATCAATAAGAATCTTTTGGTAGGTGAGGTTGACTTTTAAAATGGGTTTTATATGAAAGGAAGATTTAATAGAATATTGAAAATTGAATTTGAACCATGGTTTTTTTTAGGTGGAGCTGACTTATTTAAGTGTTTTTATAAGTCACAATAAGAAATTACGCATGTGCTTATGTAACTATTTGGTTTGGTTGAGTGGTGATTATCCGCGTCGAGAGTCCTTTGAAAATAAACTTCTCGGAATATGGCTGTGTCTATCGTACCTTCCTTAAAGCTCCCCAAATAAAACTTTTTTTTTTTTTACTAGGAGGTTGTTGTATAAACCAAGGTTTACCGTATGTGCCGTTTCGAGTTTCGGTAAACTCATATCTCGAGACGTGCCGAATCGTACAATTAAAAAAAAAAATTTATAAGATTTATTATATAAATAGTAATAAAAATTAAATAACAAGAAGTATTATTCATTTGTTAAAATTTAAATCACATATCATAAATTATTACCACTTTCAGTGTTGGCGTGGTTGATATCAACGAAACATAAATTATGTAAATCTACCACGTGCATTATTTAAAAAAATATACCCACATATTACATGAATAAATATGATGATACTCATTACAAAAAAAAAAAAAAAAAAAAAAAAACCATAGTGTGCCGACCGTGCGACCGAAACGGTCGGCACGGGCCGAGACGGTCGAAAAGCAGTCGTTTCGGCCGTTCCGGTGCCGCCAAGTGGCGGCACCGAAACGTCAAACCATGGTATAAACCAAATTGGTAAACAAGATTAAACATGTATGGGGGATTATCAAAAGAGAGTTTTGTTGGGAACCTTGATGCTATTTAGGGGCTTACTTTCGATCTGAAATTTTAGAACATCGGTCGCATGTAAGAGGGCACGCATGAGCGTTAAAGATCTGTCACGGTACATGGAGAGTTTCTGAGGCTCGTCCATATACTGCAACACCCTATCATCCTCAGTCGCGAGCGTTATGCCGCCTCATTCCCTCTCGCTAAGAAATTTCAGGTACATTCAACTGCACCGTAACTGTATCGGATCCAAATTCGCTTAAGTTTTCATAATGCATATTTTGATATTTTCAAGTTTCCATCATTTGCATGTGTTCACATATTTTTTGGAGGGCCAAACTTGTTCTGCAATATATATTATATTTTTTTTATTTGGTACAATGTTTTAGCCACATTCCATTAAACCGTAATCAATAAGTAAAACTCCGAATATACATTATTTCCTAAAATGTTGCGTAGAATCTTCAATTTTTTTTTCTAAAAAAGTAAAAAAAGAAAATTCTATTACAACGGACAGTTGTAAAAATCTCATATATGAAAATGAGAGCTTATGAACTATCTACCGCACCAGTTGAGCTATCCCCTCGGGACGGCGACGAATGTGCCCACCAAAGTCAAACCTGTTCCGCGGGGCAATGATCATCTCAAGTGCAACCAACCTCAACATGTGGTAGGTGGAAAGGGCGACGATCCTCTACGGCGAATTTTGTTTTTATTTTGGTTTTTCTTCTAATAAAATAATATTTTCGACTTTTTATTCATATAAAGAAAAATGAGTCTATATTCATCGAGGATTCAAACATAAAATAGATTTTTCTTCTTGATAAATAATATCTTTTTCTAGTCTATGCAAGAACTGACATATCGACTACTCTCGATATAGAAAAATAAGGACAATTTATTTTGTCAATATAGTTAAGCACTATTTGATGAATGTGATATATATTACAACTGACTAGAGTATCATATGCATTAAAAAAAAAAAAAAAAAAAGAAAAGAAAAAGAAGTAGTGTTTAGAAGAAAACATCATGAACCAAATTATGTTTTTTTTTTTTCTTTTTAGTGTTTATATATGATGGTTGAAAGCTACATAACCTAAGAAACTTATTTGGTGATTGGTTGACAGATGTCATTTTGGATGGACAGGGTTTAAAAATTCTTTCTAGCTGATGGTAACGCACACACACAAAGTCTCACGTGCAACCAATGACTTGGCTCACAAACGGCCACGAATCAATCTGTTTCGGGATCGCGGTGGATGCAGGGTTATGCAAAAAGTATCATATTCTCAAAAGAAAAAGACGCAACAAGCAAGATCTTTGAGTAGAAATTCAATTTCGCCGCTAACCAACCAGCGTTAGCCCAATTTGTTGCCGGATTGAATGCTAGAAAGCGATCATGGCATGTCCCTCATAAAGACCGTAGATCGGGAGTTCGAATACCATCAAGCTTGAGATAGGAGGAACCACCGTACCGCTCCGTTTTTTGTCAAAATACATGATAAAAACTGAATCTGGCAGTCATGAACCCAGCGAAAATTTCAATTTTGCCGACTTCCTCAAATCGACCTTCACCGCAATTGAAGTTATTTCCTTTTTTGAGAATTAATGCGAAATCGACACGGCAACAAAAAAAAAAAAAAATGAAACATTTGCGTGCAACTTAAGACTGTAAATGAAAGAACCACCTAACAAATAATAATTTCCTTCAACCTTAGGCTACAGGAACATTCCTGCTACCTATCAATTTATCAATTTTGGAAAAATTAATTTTAAAGAAAATGTTAAACTATAATATTCTTCACATTTAATTCAAAACGTTTTGAAAACAAAAAATGCAAAGTAATTCTCAAATTTTACTTTGCAACTTAATATGTTTATGTAGTCAAATATAGGTACTATTGTATCCAATAAAACTTAGTAACTAACTTTTAAAAATATTAATTAATAAAAGCTTAAATTTTAATTAATTATTATAATTTTTTAATTCTTATATTTAAGTTATAGAAAATAGCACATGACATGCATGAAAATGACGTATATGAGATGCAAGAGGGTGATATAAATATGATGCAACAACTTTCATAATCCAATATTGTGTATGTATATATAGTTTTGTGGGGTTTGCAAAATACGAATAAATCTATCACTCAAATAAAAATATTAAGTTAGATTTCAGTACACTATTTTAATTCATAATGAATATTTTTTAGCTCGTCCGGAATATTTCATTCCAAATATTATAACATTAATACTTACAGTACTATACTATAAAATCATCTGGAATATATAATTAAGTTTTTTATTAGATTTTTTGTGAAAAAGCTGAAAATTTAATACCTGATTTATACCAGTTTTGAACGCATGATTTTTTAACATTATTTCATTTTTTAAGAATTTTTTTTTTGAATTACTTAGCCACAGAAAATTTTTTTGAATTAATTGTTATCAGACTCACCACATCAATATTTCTTTTAAATTTTTAAAATTTAATTTATATATTTTTTAAGAACTGTCCCATTTTTTTTCCTCTCATAGTGCTGTACGTTGTGGTGACGAAGTAGCAAGATCAAGAAATAATGGTATTCAGAGAAAGTTGTGACCATTGAAATTCGACCCCACTCGCATGATCGTGAAGGAAAATAACAGTCTCTGATCTCTATATATTGCTATAGTCTTGCATAATCTCATTGAATTAAAATAAGGCATAAATAGGAAGAAAAAGAAGAAGAAAAAAAAAGAATAATGGCGGTGGAGGTGGAGGTGGTGGAGTCATCAATGGTGGCTCCGAGCGAGGACACGCCGAGGCACAAGCTGTGGCTCTCCGACCTCGACGGCCTCTTCATATGGGATCACACTACTACCTTATACTACTATAAGCTTCAAAACTATGGCGGAGATGTCCGAGACTTCTTCTCGCCGGAAGTGCTCAGAGAGTCTCTTAGTAAAACCCTAGCTTTGTTCTACCCGCTGGCGGGGCGGCTCGTGGTCGATGAAAATGGCCGGCGAGAGATCGATTGCACCGGTGAAGGCGCGCTGTTTGTTGTTGCACGCTCTGAGTGTACTCTCGATGAGCTCGGAGAGGATGTGCCGTCGGAGGAGACAAAGAGGGCTCTGATCCCTCCGGCAGGCTCCGGAGCTCCTCCTTGCCTAATCACTATGTTTCAAGTGACTAAACTCTTTTTTTTTTTTTTTTTTGGGAAAAGAAAATATATAGCAAAATATAGTACATGCATGGATCAATATTATATTAATTATTCCTTTTTTGAAATGTAATTGGCTAAATTATTTTTGCATGGGTATACATATTGCAGATCACGTTCTTCAAGTGCGGCGGCGTGTGTCTAGGCGCCGCCATGCACCACGCTTCCGCCGACGGCGTCGCCGCTCTCTACTTCATCAAAACGTGGTGCGATATAGCTCGAAACAAGACAACCGACGCCGTTACTCCTCCCTTCATCGACCGTACCATTCTCCGTGACCGAGAGCCAAAGCTCAGTCCTCACATCCCGTTCGCCGCCGGTCCAGCTGTGACCGACAGGATCAAGCTCACGAAATACCACATCGACAAGCTCAAGAAGCTCGCTCGCAATGGCACCGATAATCTGCGAGTCTCCACATTCAAGGCCGTCGCGGCGCATGCCTGGCGGTGCGCTTGCCGTGCTCGCCGGCTTGCCGGCGACGTGGAAACACGATTGTACTCGCTCGTGGATTACCGGCAACGTCTTTCGCCGCCATTGCCTGCCGAGTACCTCGGCAACGCAATTTTTCCTGTGTCCGTCAATGCCAAGGTCGATGAACTTCTCTGCAACCCGTTAGGTTTCGGGGTGGAACGAATAGGGAAGACGTTAATGGAGGCTAGTATAGCTCCAGGTGGAGAGAAGAAGGCCACTTCGAGCCCAAGTTCATGGAGACGAGCGAGATATGGGTGACGAGTTGGCTGTCCATGCCTGTGAACGAGCTTGATTTCGGGTACGGGAAGCCGACAGTCGTAATAAGAGCGTCGGCGAGTTCACCGGGAAATTTCTATTTGACGAGCAATGGTGACGGAGGTGTTACCCTCATTGCTTCCTTGGAGCCAGAAACGATGCCTTTGTTCAAGAAGATGATCTACGAGGAGGAAGCAAGTTGAAAATGGAAAATATTTCTTTATTGCAAACTGGAATTATAACTCATATTTCAACCTTTTTAAAAAAAAATAATAATAATCAACTACAAAGTCATATATTTAATTATGATCTATAATTTATAGTAAGTTATTACGGGCTGCTTAAAAGTAATAGTTGAAAATATATATACAAGTTGTATCCGCGGCCCTTTAATTTGATACCACTGATAATTGTATACGTACGATTTACACATCAATTCTTGGAAAAAGTTTTATAATGGTTTGGTTATGAGTATTATGCTTGTATAGTTGAGCTATGTTCATTAATAGTTGGAGATATATTTGAAATTTTAAAGTATAAAGTATAAATCAAATAACTTTATAGGCCAAATATTTTAAAAATATTATAAAAAAATGTCAAATAGGTTGCCTACGAGTTCATGTACAAGTGAATCGGCATTGAAATAGCATTTATGTTCTTCAATTTTACAAATATTTTGGCAGTTTATGAAGTTCTTTGTACTACGGAATTATATATTTTACTTTTTTATAATTCTATATGTTAAATTCTTTAGTAAAAACTTTAATGTACAATTAATAAATTGGATATTCTACTTGTTGCAATACATGTGTGTACATTGAAAGAATGCCGTTCCAACGTTGTCTCCTTTAGCTCTTATACTCATCCCTAGACTTCTGAGTTAACAACAATAATATTTCAGTTATAAATTCTATATATAATATGTCTGAATATAATGAGATGTATACATCTATGCCTTAATTTATGTTGTTTCCGCTGGACCCTTCGCTTGAATAAAAAATATATGATTGAAGCCTCTTAATCCTAAAATACTTGATTTAATCATTTATCGCTTTGTCGTCTCCTTGCCGCCGCGTTAGACCACTTCGTTGCTCCCTCACCAACATGTCACCCACTCGGTTGCTCCCAGCCCTTGGCTTGCCCGCTCCATCGCTCCATCGAACGTTGTTGCTCCTCCATTGTCGTCATCGCTCCATCATCGTGGAAGAGACTCATGAACGAATTTCGACCGTATATGTAGAGAAGAGTGAATTGTACAAGGAATGAAGTATGCTCCGCGCTTAAGGGTAAATAGCGGCGGCATAGAGTAAGAATCATAACTTGCACCCTCTCCTCAAACACCTCCTCGACCATCATTCTTCATCACTTACACCCATCTCAAGACCTTGTGTTGAACCAATCTTGGCCATTCATGCCGGTGTAAAGCAAGCAATAACGGTGTGCTACAAAGCCAAAAGGATGCCAAAATAAAATCCAAAAGGTAAAAGCGAAAATAATTTATCTAAGAATGAATCTAATACAATTAGTATATTGGGCCTGGTCCATCATTACGTCGGCCCCTATAAGGCTTTAAACTAAAGCCCGGAGTCCCTAAATTCTAGCCCATCTAGCTTGAGTAACAACCTTTTTTTTCTTTTTTTTTTATTTATTTATTTTATTTTTTGGTTCGTAGCCGCCGAGTTCATTTTTATCTGGGAATTTGAATCGTCCAACCTATCTTTCATGAAGAACATACCGCAATCTCTTTCCAGTACTCGATTCTGCTTAACCAATATAATTAATTTATTTATATTTTTCAATTAAAAATTGCTGTTAAGTGCTCATGAAATTACTTGTTAAAAATACAGGGTTGCACTTGATCGGATTTTTTTTTAATTAATAACTACCGAATACTACATATTATTTAGTTGTCAACAATCATTAATTCACAATAAATAATACACTTCCTTACTAATTTAGTAATAATGCAATTATTAAAATCAAATAAATGACATGACAAAGTGTTGACCATTTGACCGTGCTGAAGTTAAAAGTTCTATTAGACGGACGCTGGTGATAGACTCAGTTCATTTAATCATATGTACCCACTAGAGCTTGACAATTATATATATATATATATATAATTATTATATATATATATATATTATATATATATATTATATATATGTCTCTCCATTCATAGGCCTAATAGTATGGCGTGTGCCTCATGAAGCACATGTCTCAAGTTTGAATCCTTCATATGGTTCTAAAAAGAAAATTAAACAATTTCAAAAATATTTTTAGCTGAAATTGTTAGTATGATGGCTGGTTAAGGTGCTAGTACTCCACGTCTGATTCGGGATGTATCAGGTTGGAATTTTACATCTTAACCACGTTCTGGTCCAATACGGATTGATAGATCGTTGTTCGAAAACGATGTCTCCAGTAACAGCGGAGGGTTGACTAAAATGATTTTATCTAATTATCTATAAAAAAAGGACAAATATATATATATATATATATATATATATATATATATATTATTGAGCTATGTTTATTTGAGCTACGGACTTTTTAGGAATTTATCTATAAAATTTCCATTCAGAATCACTTAAAAATTATAAAATCATAAAATAAATAATCACTTTCTAGCTCACCTTTTTTAGAAATTAAAGTTACTTTTTAATCAAAATCTCTAGTAGTAATGATCCAAATTGTTCTAAAAAAATAATTTAAAACTTTCAATTAACAGTTAGCATATTATATTTTTACGCTATAATTTTTTGGTTCAATACTAAAGAAAATGACAAATCTAAATACAAAATTTAAAAATGGGAGAATGCCATAACTAGGGTTGAGCATTACCCGAAAAACTGAATCGAACTGACCCGAACAAAGTCAAAAGTTCGGGTTCAGTTCGGATCGGGTTCGGTTCGGATCGGCATTTTAATAGTTCGAATCTAAATACTTCGGTTCGGGTTCGGTTGGTCAAATTTCGGATCGGTTCGGATTGGACCCAAATTATCCTCACGAGTCATGTATTAATTAGCTTTCGTTAGTTTTTATGTGCTAATTCTTTCTTTTTAAACAAAATATCTATGTTACAACTATTCGGATAGATCCAAACCGACTCGTACCTACCCGAATTCGAATTAGTGTTAAATAAAAGTAATTTGTGATGTTATTCGGGTTAACCCGAACTGACCCGAATTTTAGTCGGTTCGGGTTGAAATAAAATTCTGGTCGGTTCGGATCTGAAGGTATTCGGTTCGTATCGGCCTTAAAAAATTCGGTTCGGTCGGTTGGGGTCGGATTAATCCGAATGCTCAGCCCTAGTCATAACTATGTCAGACGTCCCAATTGTACGAGAATCACGTGTCTTGATGGAACTATCAACCCGAATTTACAGAATTTGAACGTGACCCGAGTTTTAAATAAAAAATTGCGTATCAACCCCCCTATTTCGGGAGGCTTACAAATCAGTCCCTAAAAACGTATTTTCAGGAAACTTATTTATAAATAATAATAATAATAAATCAGTTCCTAAAAATACGTTTTCAAGAACTAATTTGCTAGACTCTAAATTTAGGGGCTGATCCGCAAAAATCTCATTTTTAAATGCCTATGAAACTTGTTCTTGCAGAACAGCCCCCCCTATTTCGGGGGTGCGCAGATCAGCCTCCCGAAACGCGTTTCCGGAGGACTGATCTGTAAAAAAAAAAAAGCAAATCAGCCCCCGAAAACGCGTTTTCGGGGGCTGATTTGCCCTAAAAAGGGAAACGGGGTGCTGTTCTGCAAGAACCCCATATTTTTTAGTATGAATAAAAGTTTGGATATTCTGATTTTAATTATACCGAAAAAGATAGCTTCTGTTCACGATGTTAATGGACAGCTTAATATTGTCTAATCGCATAGGAACCTTTCGACGAATAAAGCATTGAAGGGCCTTCTCCCTCCTTCTGACCAAACAAAAAAAAAAAAAAAAAAAAGTCTAATCTAATCAATTTTTGAAAAAGAAAGAAAATTTAATCAATTTTGATGAACAGGAGGAGCAGCATCACGTGTTTCAAGAAGCATTCTATATACAGATAATTGCGTTTCAGCCTCTAAATCAAAGTATTTTTAATTCAGCATCTGTAAACGTATTTTTGCGCCGATATAAAGAACTAAAATGCGAGACCTCCGAAATAGGGGTAAATGAAACGCGAGACCTTCGAAATAGAAGGACTGAAATGTAATTATCCTTTCTATTTCGAAATAGAAGGACTGAAATGTAATTATCCTTTCTATATATGCTTCTGGAATAACAGCCACGACTCAAGCAGCCCAACGACAATTAATGAACTGAAAAAGTGCATATCAGCCCCATTAAAAATATATTTACGAAAAAGTCCCAATGCTCCAACATATTTTTATTTTAATTTTAATTTTTTTTATAATGACTGTCGAGTTCGATTTCTATTCTACATCTCGATCGAATACTAAACGATAAGTGATAAATCCTTCCAATGAGATATTTTTTAAAAATTTTCTTTTTAATTTTGATCATTAAAATTGTTTTGTATCTTATATTTTAATAATATACTGAATAATAAACAATAAATAATAAATCTTTCTAATTAGATATTACTAAAATTTTAGAATATCTATTTAAACATATTTTTAAACTTTAGATGATATTGAAATTTATTTTTTCAAATTTATTTTTTTAAAATATTTTTAAATATGTATTTTGAGGCTTCAAAATTTTAACTAATTATTGATTAATTTTAAACCCATTAATACTTTAAAGTTTCAAAATAATTATTTAGAAAAAAATTTAAAAAAATATAAAATTATAAATAATTTTTTTTAATAGTCAAAGTTTCAAAAAAATTCTTATATAATAACCAAAATATTTGTGATATGAACTATGAGATAGATATTGATTAGCAACAAATTCAAAACCACATACTGATTAATAAAGTCTTTCAAAATTAAGGACTCATATCTGATTTTCGCAAAACTAAACCCAATTGTAACAAATATTCATTCTTCGAGAGTAAATAGATATGGCCATAATGGCTACGACTATGTCTGTATGCTACATTTTAAAAATTATTATCTCATGTCCGTATTATGTCGTCTCTCCGTATTCGTGTTAATGTCCGTACTATATCACATAAATATCACATAAACACAGCAAAAAGTAAAGGACGATATACATCACAAAAGCACTAGCAAAAATTAGAGATATCACATAAACACAGTGAAGCGTATTGAAATTGATTCAAAGTGATAATAGAAAATGGTCGAGTTGGAGAAGAAGAGATCATCTGCAGAGGCGGCGGAGATGAAGGTGGAGGTGGTGGAATCATCGTTCGTTCCGCCGAGCGAGGAGACGCCTCGCCACAAGATCTGGCTATCAAACTTAGACCTACAATCGCCGGCGTACTCGCCGACGATATACTACTACCGGCCGTCGTCGGACACTCCGGCAGAGGGGCTCTTCTCCCCGGCGGTGCTCAAGACGGCGCTAGCGAAAGCGCTCGTGCCGTTCTACCCTCTTGCCGGCTGTCTGGTCGTCGGAGACAACGGGGAAGAGGTGATCGATTGCACCGGCGATGGTGCACTGTTCGTTGTCGCGAGATCGGAGAATAGATTGGATGATCTGGGGTACGCTGTGCCGACGCCAGAGGTGAAGAGGATGCTCATTCCGCCGGCGTCGGAGTCGGGCCTGCCGCCGTGCACTCTGGTGATGTTCCAGGTGAGCTTCTTACTAAACCTCGAATATTAATAATTATTATAATTATAAATTATTCTGAACTTAAATTTTAGAATCCATTATTTTCTTTTCGTCGATTTATTGGCTTTTTTTTTATATTTCGTGATAACAACTACAAAGGGCTTTAGACTGTCCTTACAGGGTTTAAGAGAAACAAAATTACCTACATAGTAATTAACTTTGAAAAAAATACATTTTAGCGTCCATATATATATATATATATATATATATATATATATATATATATATATATATATGAAAATTATTTAAAATATATACAATAAATGTTGTTATGTGAACTGAAGGTGATTTAGAAGTTTTTCTATTACTATTGGCCTTTTTCAAAGTTCGGTCACGAGATTTTTTTTATTTGCCTAGACTATGTATGGATTTAAAACAAATCCAAGATGATATCTTTCGCGACATGCTTTTTACGGACGACATTATACTTGTCGAATGTATAAAAGTAAGAATCTGCGCGAAATATGAGTAATGGAGGGCGATTTTGGTATCAAATATTTTAGACCAAGTCTAAATTGAGTAAATGTTAAGTGTGAGTAATGGAGGCCCTAAAAAGTTATAATTCCAAAAACCACATGACCTCCTCCACCTTTGCACCACACAAACATGTGATGCACAGGATCTTTCAGATCAATGGAATCTGAAGCATATTTCCAAGTTGAATTTTCAATTTATTAACAAAATATGATTGTTCATGTGCATGTGGGCTGCATATGATCTTAGGGGTCTCCCACTAATGTGTTTTTCATAGTCATGTGCTACCATGGTTGCACCTTATAATATTTGATAAAAAAAAATGTTATTTATCACGACATTTCGGACATTCTGATGCACTTGTGTGGTTCTTATTACATAATAGTACTTTTCGATAAATTTTTTAAGACAAAAGTATAATTTTTTTTTAGATTCTCTTGAGAAAATTTTGTTCGTAATCGCACAGATAGCGCCGATCTATATTTTACCAACTGAAGTCCTGTCATTCTTGCCTACTTTTTTATTGGAAAATTTATGTGATTTTTGAATTTTTATATTCTCCGTAAGTCTAACAACGTTTTTATACTCATATTCATCTTATTTTCGCTTAATTCTATAAAATGAAGAGACTATTCTTATTTTTTTTTTACTTGAAAGATGATGATAGTTAATTTAATAAAAACGGTTTCGTCATTTAATACGAAAGATTTAAAAATGTCGTTTCAATTGATAGATACATTTTTATGATTTTAAATTATTAAAAAATAAAAATGCAAATGCCCACAAGTTTATCAATTGATAATGAAATCTTTACATCACTATAATTAATGACAATCGTCCATTTGGGCTACCTAAAGAAGCTTTTGTACTTCCACCATTTATAGCTTTTGATTGTTATTGACGGACGCGGCTCCCCTAATTCGTTAAGCTAACGCGTCAGGGTGTAGGAAACGGACGGCCGCGATCGGCCGATCCGAAAAAAATACGAATTTCGAGATCTCGCATAAAATTTTCGCCGACTTATTTAAGCTATTTTTAAACATTTTGAAAAAAATAAGTCGACGAAAGTTTTATTTGAGATCTCGAAATTCGTATTTTTTCGGATCGGCCGATCATAACCGTCCGTTTTTACACCCTAAATCAAGGGAGCCGCGTCCGTTATTGACCCGGTCGTCGATCAATGCTGTCCCTACAGGTAACTTTCTTCAAATGTGGTGGCGTGTGCCTGGGCACGGCCATCCACCACACAGCAACTGATGGCTTTGCCTCCTTACACTTCATCAACACCTGGTCCGACATCGCCCGGGGCCTCGACGTTGCTGTTCCTCCTTCTCTTGATCGCACCCCTCTTCGCGCACGGTCCCCACCTACGGTATGCTTCGACCACATAGAGTACTCTCGCCGCCTCCACTCTCCGCATCCTGTGTCTAACAATCCTGCTGACACCGTCATCCTCCACCTCTCGAAAGGCCAAATCAGCACTCTCAAGAACAGCGAGAGCAGCACCATCGGGCAGCGCGGGATGTCTACCTTCCGTGCAGTGGCCGCTCATGTTTGGCGATGTGCTTGTAAGGCCAGGGAGCTGACGGGAGACCGGGAGACGCGGCTGTTGATGCCTGTGGATGTTCGTGGCAGAGTAAACCCGAGATTGTCGCCTAGTTTCCTCGGCAATGCCTTTTTTCGTGCCTCGGTTTCCGCATCGATCAAGGACATCGTAACGAAACGTGTGGAGTTTGCCGCGACTAAGATCAAGGATGCCCTCGATAGGATGGACGACCAATATGTGAGGTCGCTTATTGACCATATCGAGGTGCAAAAGCACGAAGGCACTCTATCCCGTGGATTATGGACAATGCGGGAGTCGGACTTTTGGGTCACAAGCTGGATAGGCCTGCCGATTTTCGACGCGGATTTCGGGTGGGGAAAGCCGGAGTTTATGATCCGTGCCTCGCTGCCTATTGGCGGAATGGTCTACATAATCCAAAGCCCTAACAAAGACGGTGGCGTCACTCTCGTCGTAGGCCTCGAGCCCGAGAATATGGACAGGTTCAAGAAGGCCCTGTATGAGGGACTTTGTGGTTAAGGTGAAAAGATGATGTTTGGTGTTGGTTGCTGTTGAGTGGGTTTGATTGGATTTTTTTTGCTTTTGTTTGTTTTTTTTCAGGGGGTAGATTTGGTTAAATTTGAGGATTTAGTCAGTTTGTTATATTTAGTAGGTTGTTGATGAGAAAACTGCTATATCAACCCAAAATTATCCCAAAATCCATCATATCTACTTTTGCACATCACTTTCAACATTTTTTTTAGATAACAAGGAAACCTGCAACCCACCGGGTCCGACCATGTGACTCGACAAGTCACGAACACAGGCGTGGTCCTTAAACACATGGAATTTTGTCGATGGGTAAAATTTTGGACTACACCTCCCCACATGAGCACATCATTTTGAACTCCCAAATCACAAATAGTTATGTCTTGCAGGATTATCAAGGGTGGTGATGTAGGGTCGACCGCGCATTATGGTGTAGTAATAATTCTAAATGGGGTCCGACGGTGGATCGACTGGTAGGGCGAGTTCGTACCGCACCAACTACTCGGGTTCGAGGCCCGTCGGTCACGGTAGAGCGAGTGCGTATCGCATCAACTACCATGAGGAAGCACACGTGTACCCCCTCGTGTGACGGGTGCGCATGAACAGACGCTGACTCTCAAAGTTAAGTTCGAGTGCGATTCTTCCTGCAATAAGCCAGGCCAGGGCCTTTAGGCAGCGCCGTAGCTTCTCAAAAATATATCTCTAAGCATTGATATATGTCTATTTGTTTAATAACAATGAATCTAAAAATATATGTGTTGTATAGTTTGTAGTACATTTAAAAAGAAAATGTTTTGAGATGTGTCGAAGAAGATTACAAGATCGTACTATATAATATATATATATATATATTATATATATATAATATATATATATATATAATATTTAAGTGGGAGGGGAGTTGCTACACACACCCCCCCTCCATATAATATATATATTTTTTTAATATATATATTATATAAATATATATTTTAAATATTAAATATATATCTATATATATATTAAATTAATATCTTAATTTTTTAAATATTTTATTTTTAAATAATTACATTTTTTAAATATATTTTTTTAAATTAAAAAAAATTAAAATTTTGTTTTTTCACACGTATCGCGGGTGATGTTTCCGCTAGTATAGGGATTAAATACAAGATTTGTTCACTATCCGCTACTTTACGACTCCCGCGAGATTGTCGAAATAACTACAATTTTTTATGACCATTTAGCAACGACTTTCTAGAAACAAAAAGGAAAAAAAAAATTGAAGCGGTGTTTAGTTGCGTCATACTTTTATTGAATAGGAATGTCTGTAAAGAAACGTTGAGCAGATATATACTAAGACTCCCCACGCAATGCCCCACCTCGCTCCTACATGAGATATCCCATCTAAAGGTTTGCAATCAGTCTGGACCGGTTAAACTTCGGCTGCGGTCCTTAAGGTGGCAACGCTCCTGTTCTCGGTCCAGTCCGGTCCAAGTCAAAAATAACTGCAGACCTGATCGAGGACCAATTTAACGTATATAGGCCGCCCCATTCTGGCCCATAGACCAACATCACCAGTCCACTTGGACCAAGAGGCCCTATTCATCTCTATCTCCTCCCAGCCCCAGCAGCCCAGGCCCCCCTATCCCTCTCTCTCTCTCTCTCTCTCTCTCTCTCTCTCTCTCTCTCTCTCTCTCTCTCTCTCTCTCCTCGTCGATGTCGTCGTCTCTTTCTCATGGATCGCATACGAAGCTCATCTAGGCCTTGCTCGCCCTTGATCTCACCTCCCCGTGTGCTTGCATGCCGTCTCCGAAGCTGTTGATTTCGTTACCTCCGACGGCCGAAGACTTCGTGTCTAAGGCTTGTCACCGCCACCGGATCTCGTAAGCTGTCGTCGATCCCACGTCTCAAGCTCATGGTTGTCGCCACCAGTCGTCCTCGAGCCGGCTCTCCTTCATGCGGCGGCGCAGTGTGCAACAAAGCACGTCGTGCCACTCGGCGCTCGTGAGGTGCGGACAGCGGACCAGTCTAAACCGGTGCAGTCCGGTTCGATCCCGTTATTTTGCGGTTCAGTCCGAACCGGCCTTATTTCAATCCGGTCCACAGTCCTACTTGTCGGGGGGTTCGGTTCAGACCGCTCTGGTTCAGATCGGTTGCACATCTCTAATCCCATCCTAGAAGTATTACATCCCTAATTCCATCCTAGAAGTATTCTTCGTATATGGAAGAATGCACGTGTACATACACATCAGCATAATATTTACAAATACACAGCTCAAGCCACAGAAAACTAAACAAAATAAAGATACTTTCTGATATCTATTATGCTGTTAGGATACCCCGCCTCTCAAAAGCAGGAAGACTTATAAAGGAGTGCTATACATGCATATCACACTCTCATACGAGTATTGCTACTTTACACAAAATAAACTCACAAGCCATCCCTAAATTAAAAACTTTGTGACTATACTTATTGTGATAAATGATTTTAATATTTTCATATATACAATGTGATTTATTACGTAAGTGTAGTAAAATCCGTGAGTTTTATGTCTTGTTTCTTTTAGAAAACAGAGTCGCAACGTACGGAGCAATACGCCGCCGAATTTCAGTGAGATGGATTGTCCACGTCGTTTTCATGGAATCCCGAAATTCAACAAGAAGATTTGTCATAAGCTGAAGAAAGGAGAGAAGGATTACAAAAGAGGAAGAAGAAGGATCAGAAGGAAGAAGAATAGAACAATGGTGAAAGTGAAGGTTGCAGAGTCTTCAATGGTTGCACCAGACAAGGCCACGCCAAGGCGCAAGCTCTGGCTCAGCCTCGCCAATTTTGATTATTCTACGATAATTCTCTACTTTAAGCCCGAAAATTTCAATGGAGATGTTGGAAACTTCTTCTCGCCGGAATTGCTGAAAGAGTCCCTGAGCAAAGCGCTTGTGTTGTTCTATCCGCTAGCCGGACGGGCGGTGGCCGGCGAAAATGGCAGACGAGAGATCGATTGCACCGGCGAAGGAGCACTCTTCGTCGTTGCGCGCTCTGAATCCACCCTCGACGAGCTCGGAGAGGTTGTACCTTCTATGGAAGCGAAGAGGGCTCTGATTCCCTCGCCGGAGTCCGGCTGCCCTACTTCCCTATCCGCCATGTTTCAGGTCAGTCAGCTCATCAATATTTATTACTTAGAGCTTCACAAAATATTTAATGAATATCTATAATCATTAATCAACAATTATTTATACGAATGATTACTGCATGCAGATAACGTTCTTCAAGTGCGGCGGCGTGTGCCTAAGCGCTGCGTTTCATCGCGCCGCCTTGGACGGCAGTTCCATGATCAACTTCATGAAAACATGGTGTGATATTGCTCGTGGTTCAACCACCAGCACCACCATGATCAGCGCTCCACCATTCCTCGACCGGACCGTCCTCGGCAGCCGCCTGCCTAAAATCGCCGTTAGGGACGAGCCGCCTCCAAAGGATGTCGGCGGCACCTCCATCGTAACATCGTGCTGAAGTTTTCTAAATTCCACGTCGACAAGCTAAAGAGGCTCGCCGGCGATGGCTCCGACGACAAACGAGTGTCCACATTTACCGCCGTCGCCGCGCACGTCTGGCGATGCGCTTGCCGCGCTCGCGCGCTCTCTGACGGCGTTGAAACGCGCATGTACCTGCCGATGAATTTTCGCCACCGTATCTCGCCGCCGTTGCCCCCCGACTGCTTCGGTCACGCAATCTTCCACGCGTCAGTCGGCGCAAAGGTCGACCAAGGTTTCATCAACTCGGTCGGAGTCGGGGCTGCGTGCATACAGGAGACGCTGGCGAAGGTTAGGTTTGAGGAAGAAGAAGAACACGTGAAGCCAAGTTGGCAGCTTGAGAAGAACGAGATATGGATAACGAGTTGGCTGGCGATACCGCTGCACGAGCTCGACTTTGGGTACGGGAAGCCGACGTTCACCGTCGTAGGGAAGGGGAGTTTCCCCGGCACGTTTTATTTGCTCCGTGGTTCCGCCGGCGGGGTCAACGTCGTCGCATCTTTCGAGCCGGAGACGATGCCGCTGTTCGAGAAGATCGTGTTCGAGGACTTGGAAGGTAGACCGTGGAGTCAAGAAAAAGACCGGAAGAAAATCCTTGGAAGATTGTGATACTGAGGTGGCAAATTTGAGTTTTTCCTGACTTAATAAGTTTTAATACAAAATAAAAATAATTTGACCAAAAAACAAAAATTTAAAAAAAAATAAAAAAACTGAAGTCGCCGTATTTTCTATTGTAGATTATATTATCTAACGGTGGGCATTTGATTTGGCCTCTATGATGGATGTGAGAATCGATTTATCATGCAACTGTTCTTATATTGTATATGATAAAAAACATTTGACAATTCTAATATTTGTACGGAAGAATTGCATTTTAGCCCGATTTGTATCTTATATTTCAACCTCCGAAAATGTATTTTCGCGCTGAAGTGGCACGTGCCCTGTTTCCGAGGACTGAACCGAGTAAATAGTTTTTAAAGGGTTGAAATGTAATTTTCTATATATGCATTACATGGTTGGTTGAATTAAAAATATTTTTTTTGGGAAAGTACTCCATACTAGAGGTGGTCATATATTAGTCCGGACCAAAAAATCAGACTATGGGCCGGTCCGATTTAGACCAATACAATTTCGGCCCGATTTAATAACTATAGAAAGTCCATTTTAATATTGAAAATATATCTGCTGTATTTGGTAATGGGGCTTTAATATCCAAAAATAGGTTGACCATATCCAACCGAGTTGTCTAGTCTTAAGTTTGACCAACTTCTTACTGTTTGCATTAGATACGTCCTATTTGACCCAGGACACAGTCACCCTATTTGAGAGCTCTTGGTTTTTTTTTTTTTGTTTTTCCTTATCATAAAAAAATTCTATTTATAACTGGTATATTTTTAAATGTTATTGATAAAATTTTAATTTTCACATTCATAGACAACTTGTGGATGCTAATGGTGGTGGTGCTGGACTAGATAGTGGATCCTTCCATAAAAATTGCACTTTATTTTTGGACGATGCTGTTAATCAGAATTATTTCATTTTGATTTATCTTAAACAACTTATTATTTAAAAAGAATATTGGATGAATATTCTACCATACTTAATTTATAGTTAGAAAATATGTTTAATTCTCTCAATTAAATCGATTTATTATATATTATATTTTTTTCTAAATAGAATAAAAAAATTTTAAAGACATCTAAAAAAAAAATCTACAAATAAAAAAAAAATCGAATATAAAAATCATATAAAGATATAAAAAATAGATAAAACAAATAGATGATTTATTACTTCTTATGAAATATAAACGACATAATTTTTATAATAACTGTCATATATTAATTTAAATTTATTTTATTTATTAAATAATTATATTGGATTATTAGACACCAAATGTCCCTCTTACATTTCAAATTATATAAATAATAGTATTTTAATTTTTTTATTTATTTCATAATATACCATTTAAAAGCTTTATATCAGTTACTACAAAGAACTCAAATTAAACAAGAATAACTTCTTTTAAGCTATATATAATATATATATATATATATATATATATATATATATATATATATATATATACTAATCTTAATTTATTTTATATTCTACCATTTTGTACCTAGTCACAATTTGCTCGTTCCTTTCTTCCCAGCATCGGCGCTCCATCTTCTACCTTCCCAGTCCTCGATCAAGTTCTTCTTAAACGACGTCATAGTCTCCGGCTCGAAGCATGCAACGACGGTAACTCCGCCGGTGGGATCACGAATCAAATACACGGTGCCTGGGTAACTAACTGATGCTCTCACCATGAACGTCGGCTTCCCATACCCGAAGTCCAACTCGTACACCGGCAACGAAAGCCAGCTCGTCACGAATATCTCGTTCTTCTCCATCTGTGGCTTTGTTTTGACGTCGTCCCTCTGCTCCTGCCACTGCTCCAATCTTTCTCGTATGCGATCTGCCCCGAAACCTAATCGACGACCGAGGAGTTGGTCGACTTTCACATTGACCGACACCACGAAGAGCGCGCTAATGAGGCACTCTGTCGGTAAAGGAGGTGAAATCCGACGGCGAAAATTTATCGGCGAGTACATTCGAGTCTCCACGTCGCCGGACAGCCCGCGAGCGCGACAAGCGCACCGCCAAACATGCGCAGCGACGGCTAGGAATGTGGACACTTGTCGGTTATCGGTGCCATCGCCGGCGAGCTTCTTGAGCTTGTTGACGTGGGATGTTGGAAGCTTGATCACAGCTGTCGTGAAGGGACGTATGGCCGGAGGGGAAGAGTTCCGGAAACGAGTACGGTTGGGTGCTCGGTCCCGGAGGAACGACGGATCGATGAGGGGACGAGTGACGCTGCTGGTGGCGGTGCCGCGGGCGATGTCGCCCCAGGTATTGATGAAGCTGAACGAGGCAACGCCGTCGAGGGCGGCGTAGCTCATGGCGGCGCCGAAGCACACACCGCCACATTTGAAGAATGTTATCTGCGAGTTTCATCCATTAACAACAATTGATACGTGGTTAGTAAATACAAATGTATCCGAGGTCCACTAATTAGTTGATCCGGTCCGTTACCCACCATATTTTTTCTCATTAATTTGAAAATTGTGAAATTTATATAAATATAATAAAAGTAAATAAATATATAAAAAATTGGATATCAAAATAGTTGAGCGCCATGTGGCACTTTCAATAACCTGTAGTATGCAACATGGCATCTCTATTATCTTATCATATGACATGTGGCAAACTTAATTAATCATACTATTGATAGAACTTTTCATTCAATGTACATTAAACATATTCAATGTATTAATAAAAGATATCTATATATTTATAAATAGTAATTATTTAAAATTTAAATTATTGATATAAAAGATATATTATAATAATTTTAATAAATTTAAAAGATCAATATCAAAATATATCAATATTTCATATATAAGTAAATATAAAATTATATAAAAATTGATGATTAAAGTCGTTGCGCCACTTAACAATTTAAATAACTTCCAATCTGTCATATACTGTTTATTTTTATATCATAAACAAATATATAGTATTTATATAACTAAGTTTAGAAATATGAAATATTTAAAATTAAATTAATAAAATATAATAACTTTTGGTAATCAAAACCGCTACATTACGTGAGATATCAAATAATTTTTGATGTACTATTTGACACTTATTTTTATATTATAGAAAAAAGGCACATAACATTTATTAATATAAGAATTTATACAATATATATGTGTGTGTGCGATATATACGTGATTTAATATCACCACCATTTCATAATATATTTCAAATAATATTTATGTATGCCGTGTAATATTTATTTTTATTTCATAACATGTAAATATAATATTTTTAATTGCATAATTATTAATTTATCTATAATTAAAAATATAAAAATTAAAATTTTAATTATAATGATTTGTATTTATAATCTGCGTCCATGCATCGTACGAGCGTAAAATTAGTTAATTTGAAAATTGTGAAATTAAAAACTGGTTACTTTGTAGGACTTGTTTTTTTTTTGGATAAGAACTAGGGACAAGGCACTTCAATGCTTTATTCGTCGGATTAAAGTATTGAATGATCTTGTCTCTTCTTCTGACCACAAAAAAAAAAAAAAAAAAAAAAAAGAAATGTTTATTTTATTTTATAAAAGAATTTTTACATTATCTTTCCCTTACACCGGTAAAAATAATTTAGATGATCTAAGTGATGTGCATCACGGTTTTTATGATTTCTACATTAAACCAAATTAGTACCAACACGGTATATTCAATTATAGGTAGACTAGCTCTTCATGATAGCTCGAGCTCGAATTTTACGAGCAAAATTCAAACACTAATTCAAATATGAATATTTGAATGAGCCAAGTTTGAATAATATTTTATTCTGCTTGTTGGACTTGCAGCATGGTTAAACATATTTTTTTTATTTTATTTAAATATTTTTTACGAAGATATTATTAAGCGAGTTTAAGTTTAAATTTGAGTTAAGAGTTATGTCAAATTGATAGCTTAAATCAAGTTATACAATCAAGCAGAATTTAAGACTTTCCGAATGAAACTAAATTTAAGTTCAATCTCTGAAATTCGCTGGAATCAAGTTCCTAAATTAATGATGAGCTGTGCTCTGCTCGAGCTTCGGAGCTTACACTCTTTTTTTTTTTGAGATAATTACGTATCAGTCCCTCCTATTTCGGAGATGTACAAATTAGCTCTCCGAAATGTATTTTCGGAGGGCTGATTTATAAAAAAAAAATACAAATCAGTTTTCAGAAACGTATTTTCGGAGGCTGATTTGTACAAATTTAGAAAACGAAGGGCTGATACGGTAAAAAAAAAATTTTTTGGAAAAAAAAAAAAAAAGAAAAAAAAAAACTAGTTATTGTTAGACGAAGAAAGTATGAACTTCTGTTTACCTGAAACATGGCAGGTAGATGACCGGAACCTGGGGAGGGGATCAGAGCTCTTCGTGTTCCTTCAGAAGGTACAACCTCTCCGATCTCGTCGAGGGTGGAATCAGACCGCGCAACCACGAACAGCACCCCCTCACCGGTGCAATCGATCTCTCGCTCGCCATCTTCTCCGACAACCACCCGCCCAGCCAGCGGATAATACAAAACAAGCGCCTTGCTCAGAGACTCTTTCAGCAGCTCCGGCGAGAAGAAGTGTCTGACATCGCCGCCGTTGTAATTTTCAGGCTTGAAGTAGTATATGAGAGGTGCGTAATCGGAACTCTTGGTGCGGCTCAGCCAGAGCTTATGCCTCGGCGTGTCCTCGTTCGGCGCCACCATTGACGACTCCACCGCCTCCACCACCACCTCCGCCATTTTTTCTTCTCTTTTTTTTTAAGACTGATTAAGTAAATTCAAACTTGGAGTACATAAAATACGATGGGTAGCCTCTCACGAGAGAGAGAAATTTTTCGCGTAGCCATTACGCCACGTCATTTCTTATAACGACTTTAAAAAAAAAAAAGATTAAAAATATTTTTTTTAAAAAAAAATTAATATTAAAAATATAACTTTTGACGAAATCTATAATATTTTAATTTTTAAAATTTCTTCAAAAAATATTTTAAAAAATATATTTGCGGCTCCAAAACTTAATAGATTTAAAACAGATTTAAAATCTGTTTTAAATTTCGTTAAATTTTGAATCCTAAAATATCTATTTAAAAATATTTTTTAAAAAAAAATTAAATATAAAAATTATAATTCTAATCAAAATTTACAAATTTTATTTAATAATTTTTTAAAAAAAATAATCGTAAAATTTATTTTTTTAGATTTAAACACAATAAAAATATATACTGATTTGACATAAACGTTTTTGCCTTTCTCTCATCTGGATCACCTTGGTAAAAAAACACATGGGATCTATGTAGTTTTTAACTGAACCGTCCAATAATTCAGTACGTATCATAAAAGTTTTTAATTAAAAATTTATAAATTTATTTAATATATTTTTAAATATTTTTATAAAAAATTTTAATTTATAAATTTTAAATTGCGATATAATTTATAACTTTATAATTGAAAATTTTTTAAAAAAATATCAAACGTTATATCAGAATAATATTAAAAAAATTTAGTTATTATTTTGACATAATATTTAATATTTTTTTAAAATATTTTTAACTATAAAATTATAAATCAAATCGAAATTTATAATTTTATAATATAAAAATTTTTATAAATAAAAATAAATTAATAAAAATTTAATTAAAAAATTTTGTAATACATACTAAATCGATAAACAGCCAAATTGAAGCCACAGATAATCCTTTGTGGCTGACGGTTGAGTTTCATGTCGTGTAGGTCAGGAAGTGACCTCCACAGGTTTATTGCAAGCGACACTTACATACTAGCCCCACTTTCGAAAACCATGTTACAAATAAATTCTTATGTTTTATATTTTAAAATATCTATTATAATTTTTTTTAAAAAATAAAAAAAATAAATCATGTAAAAATAAAACATATTTTTAATAAGTAGGTTGAAATTTTAAAGTTTAGCAGATTAACGGATTATTTTTAAAGCCAGAGTCTCAAATACATATTTAAAAGTATTATTTAAACAAATTTAAATATAAAAATGCTACTGACATAAATATTATAACAGAGATTGATTTGTAAAAAGTTTTTATTCATAAGTTTGATTTATAAATAGTTTTACAATTTATAAAACCACTTGGCTTGTAACTATTGTTTTAAATTATCCTAGAAAAGTTTTAGGGCGCGTTTTTTTTCAGCCCTAGATGGGCAAACATGGGCAGAATCAGCCCCTATGGTTATATTCTATTTTCACCCCTTTTCGATTTATGTGCAATACCGTTTTGTCCACTGTATCAGAATTTTTTTAAAAAAAATTAATATTAAAATTATAAATTTTGATAAAATTTCTAATTTTTATATTCAATATTTTTTTCAAAAATATTTTTAAATAAATATTTTGAGATTTCGAAATATCAGCGGGTTAACGGGTCGAATTCAAAACACGTTAACTTTTCGGAATCTCAAAATGCCTACTTAAAAATATTTTTTTTTAAATGTTAAATATAAAAATTGTAGATTTTATCAAAATTTATAATTTTTATTTTAAAATTTTTTTCCAAAAATACTGATATAGTGGTTAAAACGGAATAACATAAATTACGAAAGAGGAGCTAAAAATGAAAAATACAAAATAGGGAGGCTAAAATGGTACAAATTTTAAAAGGAGGGGCTGACGGATCATTATCCCAAAGTTCTATCTAAAACCTACTTTTTTTAATGCTATCGTCATATAGGTAAATTGATAGTGACACTTGCTTTTTTTTTTTTTTTTTAAAAAGAACAAAAAAAACTTAATCAAATACTATAATGGCATAAGTGAAGCCTTTTCATATATTTTTTCATCTAATTACCATTTACGACTAGTTAAACAAAAGGGCAAATTCCATATCAGCTTTCTGTCCAAATTGTTAGATAAATCAGCCCTTTTTTTATCCTTTTTTTTATATCCCAAAATATTTACTTAATTTTTTTTAAAAAAAAATTCAACATAAAAATTATAGATTTTGATAAGATTATTAAATTTTATGTTAAAAAATATTTAAAAAAATATTTCTAAATAAGTGTTTTGAGAGGAAGTCGGAAGCTAAAAAACATAACCAATTCAGAGGCCCAAAATTCTCGCCACCGTCGTAATTTTTTTTTGTTTAGATAAAGAGTCAGAAGCTTTTAGTGCACCAATCTCCAATACTATTAGGGACACCATTTTTTTATCACGGCTATCAATCCGTATTGAATCGAAATCGCGTCAAAAAAAAAAAAACTTCTGCCTGATGTGTGCTCTGAAACCAAACATGAAATATTAATACTCTGTCCAGCAATCATATCAGCAATTCCAACCGAAAATTAGCCGAAATTTTATATTTTTCATTTCATGACCACCACTATAATTCTAACATGCAACTGATGCATTATGAAACAAGGTTTCCGTACCGTGCCGAACCGAATATCGGTAATTCTGAAACTCGGCACATACCGACCGTGCCGATCCGTACAATTTATTATATTTAAATTATTAAATTATTTAAATAATAATAATAAATATTAATGAAATAAAAATATTAAAATAAATATAAAGACTTCAAATGTATATTTTCAAAGTAGATAGTATGAATTCTCATATCGAAAAATTTTAAATTCGTAAAATATCGACACTATCTATTATTTTTATATTATATATTATATATATTGATTTATTTATTTTAAATTATTTTTAAAGATATTTATTTTTTTATTAAAAAAACAAACAAACAAAGGGTCACACGCCTCGCGGGCATGTGACCTTGGCGCAGACGTGCGATTGGCAGCTGCCGGTCACACGTTTGCGCGTATTAAAAAAAAAAGAAAATGGTAGCCCGATCGTCTTCGTCTTTGTGGCGATCGCCGCGAAGAGGGGGGGGAAGGGAAAGAGGAACGGTGTCGGATCCGGCCGGCTTGGCACTGTGCTGGTGCCAGAGTCTGGCAGCACCGCGCGTGTCGTCCGGTACGATAAACTTTTTTATGAAGCACATTATCTTACTGCTAGACCTATAGATGGAGACCACTGTCGTAAAATTTGTACTCTAAATTTTGTTGGTGCTAAATTATCACAGCATTTACAATCATTATTTATCTATTTTCTATTGATGATTTTTTTTTCCTTTTTTGTCACAATAATTTGGTTTAATTGATAATTGTATATCAACTCTCCTTTTCAGGGGCTGTTGTTGTCAGTGTTTCTCTATTTTTAAAAATTAATACGTAAAATTAAAAAAAAAAAAAAAAAAAAAGGACTGTTATGTAAGTTATAACCCTTAACTCAATTCAAAGCATTATTTTTATAATATTATCAATCACGAATTAAATTGGAGCAGCTGACAAGTAGACAAATGTGAGGTGTATCCATGTGATCTCAGAGCAGGACCAGCAGCTGCTATAAATTGTTATAAATTTCATAGAAGAAACAAGAAAATGCACCAAATATTTAATTATATCCTTTTTTTTAACAGAAACGTGAAAATGCAGCAAATATTTACTTATACCCTTCTTTTACGGAAAAGATGAAAATGCAGCTCCTCATTTTTAAATAATTACAAAACAACTTCTAAGTTTAAACCATTTACAAATCAACCTATACCTCCAAAATTATATAGAAATATATTTATTATTATATAATATATTTTTAAAAAATATATATATAAAAAAGTATGTTTATGTGACATACAAATATTATAGCAAACAGTTTTTAAAAAATTTTAAATAAACATTTTAAAAACTCTAAAATTTTATCGGATTTAAAAGCTAATCTGCTGACGCGTAAACACTTTGCTTCCTTAAAAAATATATGCTTATAAGTATTTGTTGTACAAAAATTTTAAGTAAAAGAAATGATATGATTTATACTATTTATATTTCAAATTTTTTTAAAAAGCTTTAAAATAGATATTTTAGAATATAAAAAAATAACAATTTAAATAATATGCTTATAAATTATGCGTGATTCAAGAAGAGGTTGATACGCAAGTCTCCCTTAATCTAACCTGCCTTCGACGGTGGAACAAGAATAAGTGCGACGGCCGGGTTGGAACGGTTGCTACGGAGCATACCCACATAGTCGATACCGAAAATGTATCCTTTATTCCTTATGCTATATTTTGACAAAAATCAATTAAATTTTACTGTTTTCACTTGTTTTCATGAATTCTTTCTCCTATTTCTCTTGTTAATTGTCCTCTAACGAATGGACGGATCTTTTTATTGGTCTATAACCATCAAATTTAATTTTTATCCTATATTTTAACCAAAAAAAAAAAAGGACGCATAAAAACTACGTCTCTCCAAATTTGCTGCTAAAATTTGATTTTTGACTTTTTCATTCTTGAGGCACAATATATAATTTTTTTCCAGCATCCGGTTATACTAACTGTCGACCAGTCGGTAAATAGATGGATTTTCTCTAATTTTATTTGTTTTTTTAATTTGTGCAACATTAACACCCTAAATATCTTTTAATCTAACCCTCAATTATTTCTCAACATCTTACGTAACAGTCTAAGCCACGTTTAATTTCTAGAAAGATTGTGATATGATATAATATTTTAATCATAACGTTTTAATGCATAGAACATCACTAATCATATCCTCATCCAGTAAAATTAAAATTTAATATATCTCATGAGCACATAGGTCCAAAGTGAGAAAAAAAAAATCCTAATTTTTAAAATTTGTACAAACTGATCCCTATGTTTTGCATAGAACATCACTGATCTTAGTATTTTTACGAACTAAAAAGGTCTAGAATCTATTTTTTTTTAATTTTTTTTTTAAAAATACCACTAGTCGAAAAAGTAAAAATATCCTAGATGGATAGTCTAGTATTACTGACAGCTAGTATTATATTATCAGTATTGATATTATAATATCAAGACTGAAGTATTTTTGGTGAACTATTTGAGTGTTTCTATGAGCTAAAAAAGATATTCTGAAAAATTAACTTTGTGTCTTTATTTATTTAAGACGTTGATTTGTTCGAGTTTTAGATTTTTTTTATTTTATTTTTATTTTTTGGCAGAATCCCTCTAAGGTAAGGTGGTTTGACTCCTTGTGGCCCATATTTGGTTTGGGCCCATTGTATCCCTCGTCGGCCCAATTCCGTGGGTCAAGAATGGGGATATGCACCACCTTCCAAAAGCTACAGTAGTTTAATACAAATACGGGTGCACAAAAATAATTATAATTTGGAAAAAAAAAATTAATAATAAAATAATAATAGGATCTTGACTTAAAAAAGCACGGATATACCGAAATTATATATAGTATTTAACATTGATACTCCTACGGACAAATGAGAGTAGTGTCCGAAAAAATAAATAAATAAATAAATCATGGCACGCATGTCGGACATGCATGGCAGGAGTGTCCGACATACGTGTCCATATTTATATTATTATTTATCTATATCTAAAGATTTTTTTAAGTGAAATAAAATATTATATAATAGTAGCAGTAGATTGTGAAATAATATATTATGTATTTAAACGGTATATTTTTCTTTATTTTATTAATATAATTATATTTTTGCTGTTTAAATTTATCTAAATAATTTTTATATTTTTATATATTTAAATATTTAATATATATTAGTTTTTATTATTTATCTTTATTACCGTATCCGAACGGCATCGATATTTTTTTAAAAATTATTAGCTTTTATGTCAGTATTCGTATTCGTTTATGTATCCGTGTTCGTACTTTTTAGATCATGACATTTTTTGCCGTAACTAGTGGTTCAGGCAAAACGATATAGAGTTACTGAATCAATCTCTCTAAATTCAGCCCAAATCGTTTACAGGCGATGGTCCGGCCCATATTCATAAAATGAAAAATCTTAGATAAATACCACAGGCACTATCAAAAAATTATATATGTAGAAGTAGTTTTAATAATTAGTAAAAATTTTAAAAAATATTTGTTAATATATATTTTGATATTTTAAATTTTATAACAGTAAAGACTGTAAAAAAAATTTTAAAAAAATTTAAAATTATAGATTTTAATAAAATTTATAAATTTTATGTTAAAAAATTCTTCAACAAATACTACTAAGTAGATATTGAACCTAATATTTAACGAATTTGAGACGGATTTTAAAATAATTATAAAATCTGCTTTAAATCTGTTAATTTTGGAACACTCGAAATATTTATGTTGAAAATTTTTATATTAATTTTTTTTTTAAAAGTAATTATAATTTTTTATGTACACTTGTAGGATAGTAATTCTATATATACGAGCATATGAATCAAAATTATATGAGGGTCTTGTCGGAGGCAGATTCTCGCCGGTATTTATCTCTCAAATTTTTTTAATTTATAACAAAAAATAATATCTAGACATATTTTTTTAAAAAAAACATTAAATAGATTTAATTATATATAAAATAATTTTTATATTTAAATTATTTATATTTACTTTGGATTTCAACTTCTTAACAGATGTAAACGGATTTTATAAACTATTTCTAAACGTGTTAGTATTTCAGAGTTTTAAAATATTTATTTCGAATTTTTTTTAGAAAAAATTTGAATGTGAAAGTTGTAAATATTATTAACATTTATATTTTATAGGTATAAGAATGTCAAAAATGAATGCAGGTATAAATAAATTAAAGGAATGTTATTTAAAAAAGAGTGTTATCTTATCAACATTTATATTTTAAAAAATAAATTTAAATATTATTTATTATAAAAAAACAAATTTAAGGAATGTTTATCGGAGAAAATCTGCCCCTTGTTATGACGATCATAATGACGCTAACAATGGTCAGTATGGGGTTGGTGAAGTGGCAAAAGTAGCGAGATGGGATCGCCTGTGCTTTTTGGACCGTTAATCGGTTCAACACGTATCACGAGATATTATATTTAAATTTTTGTCGATTTATTTGACCTAATTTTATATATTTTTTATTACTATTTTGACACATTGTTTGATATTTTTTCGAAAAATTTTGAACTACAAAATTGTAGATCACGTCAAAATCTACAACTTTATAATTAATAACTTTCATAAAAATGTATAAAATTAGGTTAAATAAGTCGACGGAAGTTTAAATAAAAAATTTCGTGATACGTGCTGGACCGATTAACGGCCCAGATCGCGTATCACAGAGGATCGTCTATGGTTTAGGTCAAATAAGTCGACGAAAGTTTAAATAAAAAATTTTGTGATACGTGCTGGACTGATTAACAGTCCAGATCGCGTATCACAGAGGATCGTCTGTGGTTTCTTTTAGCGAAAGAATTATTCGTAGACATTTTCTTAATTAAAAAAGAAAAAAGAAAAAGGCGGTGGGATTCCTTTCACGATTGATTATTGAATGCAACGTCAAGGAATAAATCTTATTCATACAAGCTAGCAGGTACTTTTGATTCTGTAATTATTAATAAATAATTAAAATATTTATATGTTTTTTCAAATTCAGTCATGATGTCTAGGTACGTTTTTTGTTATTTTAATTAATATATAATAATTACATATATAATCTATAAAGTATTAGTAATATATATATAATTAATAATTAAAAAAATTTAACTTTTTATTATATTTTATATTTTGATTTCACACAAACTAAACTAATTATTTTTTCTAATTTTTATAATTTATTTAATACATATTATAGAATATACATAAATTTATTTTAAAAAATTATTATTATATAATGTATGACTTAGTTTTTTATATTAATATGTATATTATTTTTATAAGTTAATATTTATTTAATTTTTGTCTTAATTTATTTTTTTAATCTATACTTATATATAGATTCAATTGAGTATATGGATGCATCCACAACAATCTTCAAAAAATTTTCTAAAATTCAGAAAAATTTTATATCTCGCAATTTGCCCTACCTAACTGTTGGACTGTTGGACGGAATTCAAACTCGTCAGTGGTGATTCATAAATCACCTGCCCTGCCTGTCGAATTAATTAATTGAGACATGGATGGTCAATAACACATCAAAAAGGCTAATCATTCTTAATATATATAGTATTTATGAATATTTTTCTTAATTAATAGCCATATCTTTAATTTTAGTTTGGATGTTTCCATCCTATTAATGGATGGATGTGGAAAATATCTTATGGACATGTAGGGTTGTAGACCCCAATTTCTTTTTTTTTTCATTTATTTACTCAATATATTGTCAATTATGATCGCTATTTTTAAACTTTTATTATCTTTTTGGATAATTCAACATTAATATTAATGCATGCGGACGATGTTTTAACCTCAAAGATAATCATGATGAAACTCAAAACCAAGCCTAAATTCAAATAAAGAAGGGACATTTGCGTATTTATATCGTCCATAATTTGAAATTATATTGTATACCATCTAATCTAATGTTGTGCTTTTTATATCCCCTTAACTGTGTGAAATGAGAAAGCTATTTCCTTTTTTTTTTAATATGAGAAAATTTAATTTGACGATAATAATTTGTCATTTAACAAAATCAAAAGGATATATAAACGTCATTTCTAAGTAGAGGTATAGACATACGAACGATCAAATAAATAAACTAACCCTATTTAGCACATAAGCAATGAAGGAAGAGAAAAAAAAAAGTCGACTAAAGCGAGCGAAAGAATGAGCCGATCTCAGAAAACACATGAATGATAAAATGACGGAGTAAAATCCGAGTTTATCTACTTGTCTGAACACTGCTTTATTCACTCACTCTGCTTCACCTCCCGTGACGTGTGGAATGCTTTTTTTTTAAAAAAAGAAGTGAAGCAGTCATTTTCTGGCCTCCTTTTTACAATTTGGAATTTTAAGGGGGCATAAAAAATGCCCCAATAAAGAATCGCATTCCCTATAATAAATGCTTAAAATTCCACATATAGAATTTAGACCTCATATAATCAATGAAAACTAAAACTAATCCAATGACGTGCAGAGGGATTAAGTATGAATTGACTTCTAAAATAGAGAATATATATAAATCAAATATTATTAAAAAAAGCAGTAGATAAATATCTAATTTATATTTTTTATTTAATTAAATATATAAATTAGTCTATATTGATCGGTAACAATATTAAATTAAATGTGTATGATAATTTGTCATACTTGCGTAGTTAGCACATTGACAGATGATTATATAATAAGAGTTTATTAGTTAAAGTATTTCTTTCACTCGTCCAACTAATATTTATTTTTATATATTTTTGATGAATTTTGTTCCATATATAACATAAATATAACATATATTATATATTTTTTTAAGTACGAAACCCTAATCAATGAACTAGGGAGGCCTTAAAAACCAAAAAAATAAAATAAATTCTACAAATCATATATAAATTTTTTAAATTTATGTTGCTACGTCGCCGTACTATACTAAATACTAAAAATAACTATTCAGATTATGTTATATCAGATTAGATGATTATTTTGGTGGTGTTAGTTGCTGCACCCCCAGCTCCCTTCTATAAAAAATTTTTTAAAAAAAAAAAAAAAAAAAAAAAAACTATATACTAAAATGTGGAATTTGCTGTTTTTTGTTGTAGCTAAAACAGCTTTATTGCAGTTCAACAACTGTTGGAGAGCTGAGTCACCATCTCACCAACTCCTGGACGCCAGTAATCATCTTCTCCTCCACGTGGTCACCATCTAAAACCGCCACGTAGTGCTGCAGTGTTACTTAACTAGTACCCGCATTGTGCGTTAACAATCAACCGCAGAGATCTTCTGCTCACCGATCGCTAACCACCGCGCGCACAAGAACGGTCAAAATAGCGCCGCACTGTACGCCTACTTACCTAACTTCAACAACTCTACTGGCCAGTTCTAACCCGCGAAAAGAAAGTATAAATTCCACCAGCCGGCAGTGGAACAATCAGCTCTTGCACCAGAGCTATTTTCAACTATATTTTACCATTTTTTTCTTCAATCTCCAACTCTTTTTTTCTGTTTTCATGTGATACAGATTTTGTCGATTTTCTTCCTATTTTCTCTGTTCTTTTGGTCGATCGCTCTACACCTCCACTGTTTTCTAGTATATGATTAATTAGGGTTCACTAACATGGTGATCGAAATCACGGTGAGGGAGGCAACGATGGTTCAGCCGGCGAGGGAGACGCCGCGGCGGCTGCTGTGGAACTCAAACGTGGACTTAGTCGTGCCACGGTTCCACACGCCAAGCGTCTACTTCTACCGGCGGCCGGCGGAAAGAGGCGGTGCCGGCTCTGCAACTTACTTCGATGCGGCGGTGATGAAGGCGGCGTTAGCGGAGGCGCTTGTCCCGTTCTATCCGATGGCGGGGAGACTTGCCCGCGACGAAGACGGCCGTATCGAGATCGATTGCGCCGGCCAAGGAGTGCTTTTCGTGGATGCTGAGGCTGACGGTTTCGTTGATGATTACGGTGATTTTGCACCGACGATGGAGCTCAAGAAGTTGATTCCCACTGTTGAATACACTGACGACATCTCCTCCTTCCCTCTCCTTGTTCTTCAGGTACGTAATTTGCAGGATTGCTGCTATTATTGGAAATATTGTTTTAACAAATATATATATAGTGAGGTCAATGTCAATTATTGTAGGAGTACCTACTATTTTTATGGTGGTGGGCCATTTTCGTAGAAAATAATCTAGAATATAAAAATTTCATTTACAAAAATTTATAAAGAAATTATTATGTCATTTGTGCTATATGTATATAACAAAATAGAAACAGCATCGTTACTTTATGCACACCAATAAATGGGACAAAATGAGATGAAACTTATAATTTGGGCCAAGCTAAAATTCTGACATCTCAACCACAAAAGTGTAAGTGAATTCATTATAAATGGATGTACGTAGAAATACGTTTTTCACGTGCGTCTGTGATAATTTTTATGTGCGTGTGCGTAATGTTAAGCTTTTTTTTCTACAAAATATTTCCACATATATTTATCCAATGAATTGCCCAAATAGGCGAACACCAGTTCACCTATGCCTATTTGTCTAGTAGTTGATTTGAAGGGTTTATGCACAAGACTTTCGATTTTTTTTTTTTTTTGATGAAACATTATATTTTTATTTCTATTTCACTATCTAACTATGTTATTTATGCTCTTGATGATGATTTATGATGTAATTAATAATATTTTCATGAACAGGTGACGCACTTCAAGTGCGGCGGGGTGTCACTAGGAGTGGGCATGCAGCACCACGCCGCCGATGGATTCTCCGGCCTCCACTTCATCAACTCCTGGTCCGATATCGCCCGCGGCCTCACCATCGCCGTTCCACCGTTCATCAACCGCACTCTCCTCCAGGCACGGGACTCTCCGTCTCCTAAATTCTCCCACATCGAGTACCAACCACCGCCTTCCCTCAAGTATCCGCCGCCGTCTGACGCCGTTGCCGGAGACAAGCCGTCGGTAGCTGCCACTGCCGTCCGTCTCTTCCCTTTCTCCAAGGACCAACTTTGCATCCTCAAATCTCGAGTCCCACAAAACGCTCCTCGTTACAGCTCCTACGTACTCTTCGCATCGCACGTATGGAAATGTACGTGCATGGCTCGTGGTCTCCCAGCCGACCAACAAACCAAGATGTACGTCGCCACCGACGGCCGGCAGCGCCTCCGCCCGCCGCTCCCCAAGGGTTACTTCGGCAATGTGATTTTCACCGCCACGCCGATTGCCGACGCCGGAGATGTCATGCACGGAAAAGGAGCCGAGAAAATCCAAGCTGCACTCTCGAGAATGGATGATGAATACTTGAGATCGGCATTAGATTATTTGGAACTGCAACCAGATTTGTCCAAACTGGTCCGAGGAGCGCACACATTCAGGTGCCCAAATATTGGGCTAACTAGTTGGGTTCGACTGCCGATTCACGATGCGGACTTCGGGTGGGGTCGACCGGTTTTCATGGGACCCGGTGGAATTGCGTACGAAGGGTTAGCTTTCGTGCTTCCTAGCCCGACCAACGATGGTAGCTTATCCCTTGCCATCTCGCTTCAAGAAGAGCATATGAACAAATTTCAAAAACTCGTCTATGATATTTAATTATGAATATATATATATATATATATATATTCATAATGTTAAAGGGTTTGGTGGTAAAAAGACCAACAAAACGTGTTGGTCTAGTTTATTGTTTTTAATTTTTGTGACTTTTGTTTAATATTGGATCATTAATATCCAATAATAAGACCAACATAACATACTGGACTTCAAGATTCTGAAATATTCGAGCTGTGCCTTTTCTTCAAAATAATATTCATTTTATGGCTTGTTTGCCATGGTAAATTGCATACTAAAGATTATTCAAGAAAGGGATTCGGGTTAACCTTCATGCAGTTTCTGTTTTGATCCAGAATCTATAAATCACTTGTTCTTTAGTTGTACATATTATACTGCTATGTGGTTGAGCATCTCCAGGTGGATTGGTCTGAGAAATACACCAACTCTTTGGGAGAAAATTCTGCCATGGATGATTAGGAAGATGAGGGGCAAAAGTGATGTGGTCTCGATGATGAAATATGTTCTTGCAGCTACAAACGATACTATTTGGAGGTCTAGAAACAATCTCATCTTTGGGAATACACTTACTCATGTGGATTCTATCATCAAAACTATCAAAACAGAAATTATCACAAGACTTAGCAAATTTCCAAGTCTCATTGGTAGACTTTGGTTTCAAAAATGAGGACTGGCCCCTTCACTTGAAATCTGGGCTCTGTTTTATTGTGATTTTGCTGGTTCAAATATCTTATCATTTTCTGTTTAGCAAAATAAAACTGACTATCATACACATCTTTTGTAGGAATGCATGGTTTAGAATTAAATCTAGCAGCAGGAGAAGAGGTTAAATAACTCAGGTTGTATCTATCTGATTTAGTAAAAATCTCTTCTATATCCTAGATTTTGTCTATTGGTTTTGTAGAGATGATGATACAAACTGCTTCAATGATTGTGATTGAATTGAAATATATCAAGCTAAGTTCCCTTCAGATAATAGGGCAAGTCTGCTTCCTGGTAGTTCAAACAAAATGATGGATGATAGGGAGCAAATGATTAATATCATGATTACATTGTTGGTTTCTTGGTTTGCAAACTTCTAATTCCAGTTTTCTGTTTTCTCTGATATATAAGTACCAATAGCTTTTATCTGATTTATGTTCTGGATGTTGCTAAAATAGCTGGTTGCTACAGAGCTGATACTGAATGAGTGGTTAGTATGGAAATATGATCTTATAAGTATGGAATTGAAAAAGACGTAAAGAAAAAAGAGTTATAATTTTTTAAGTCCCGAGTATTAGATCCCCATAAAACCTGGAGAATATCTGCACAAAAGGGTTTTGGCTTCCATGTGCCCCAAAGGGCCGAGTACTGGTGCTTATAAAACCTGGTTGGATAGTCTCCAAAAAAGGTTTTGGATTCATGTGGATTGCAATACCTTTTGTTATATATCTATGGGATTTTAGGATTGCTGGAAATAGAGTCTACAAATGGAAAACTACTTTGTTATTCCTGGTTATAAACTCATACCTCCTGGTTTTCATTTTTCTTTTTGTTAGCAGCCTAGAATGCGGTATTAACCTAATAACTGTGCTGGAGTTTTCTGCTTGAATATTTTCAACTTTGATTACTTTCATGACTGGAAAAAGACTTAAAATTCTGATCCACACAAATTTTACTTCCTTTGATCTGTATTTAAATATGACAACTCCCTTGTTTGTTTAAAGTGATATTTTTTTGAGTCTTGCAGGTATTTGTAGCAAATACGGATAGAAAAGCTTAAGAGCCGGAATTTAGACATTCAAGTCTCTCTGGGGTTTGGAAATTAACGAAGACTATCATACAATACAAGTTTCTCCTAAGCTAGTTTGTGGAATTTAGTTTTTGTGACCTCTTTAGTTTTTTATCTTTAACTTCTAGTAAAGAACAATTTTGAGCTAATTAAATTTTTTTTCACTTTGCCCAAAAAAAAATGTTGATATTTTTTATTTTGACTCATTTCGAGCTCACGTGCCTTTTTTCAAATATTTATATTTTTCTGGTTAATAAAGAAAGACGAATGCTCAGTTTTATTTGACTCGTTTCGAAAATTGAAAATGTTCAAACTCATGCATGTGCTGCTTTGGTATTTAGTAGACTATTATGAATAAATGAAAAGGACAGCATGTCTTTCGTGGAGATTTTAGGCATCATACTAATAAGTATTGATTCAATTAATTAGTATAGCTTGATACTATAAGAAGATTATGATATGCTTCTTATAATTGGTCGATTAAATATTCGAATTTCAACAATATATGATTGAGATGAACTTTATTTGTATGCGTACTATTTCCAATAAAAAACATATGATAGAAACCAAAATAAAAAAAAATATCATTTTTCTATAAATTGTTATTATATGAAGTGAACTATAAGACAATAATATTAGGTGAGTTAGGGAATAAATAATAATATCATTTTTCTTTTCTTTTTTTTTTGTTTGCACTAGTTTACCACTAAAACTCCTATAAAAATAGCTTTTTGTTAGAATCTAATTGTATATTTCAGGATACAATTGGGTTAAATATTTAAAAAAAGGTTTTTTATGGTGTTGTATTGTGATTATTGTTTTGGGAGCATATTTTCTTTCAACAATAAGATTCTATCAGAAATTATATACCCCCATATATGACTTGACGCAAATACGCGTTAGCGCCAACACATCATTGTTGAGTGAGCGTCGTCGTGACGGTACATAAAGTCAAAATATATTGAAAATGATTCATGCGCCTCGCCTATCCATCGCCGCATTTCTTATTATAATTAGCATAATAAGATCTTAGTATTTGTGCAATCATCTATTTTATTTGGAGTAATAAATTTAAAAAAAAAAAAAGGAAAAATCAACTGATGGTTGGGGGTGGTGGTAGGTAAGATTTGGAAGAACAGGGAAAGCTACACTTAATTAATAGTTACTCCAATTTTAAGCAAGAAAAATGTCAGATTAGTCTTTACTTTTAAATTCTATCACAATTAATCCCTCCCTCTTACATCTTTTATAAATCAATCCATCTCTTCTTTATTATTATCAAAAAAAAAAAAAAAATCAATCTCTGATAATTTGTACATAAATATTTTAATTTTATATAAATATTTTTTAAAAAAAAATTAACATGAAAATTATAAATTTTAATAAAATGTACAATTTTAATGTTAAATTTTTTTTTTTTTAAAAAAATACTTCTAAATAGATATAGTAAAATTTTAAAGTCTCAGCAATTTTACCCATTAATCCGTTAAGATTTTAAAACATTATATAATCTATTTAAAAGTATTTTTTTACAAAAAAAAAATAAAATAAAAGTTATAAATTTTGAAAAAATCTATAATTTTCATGTTCAAAATATTTTTAAAAAATACTTATAAATAAATATTTAGAATATAAAAAATTAACTGATTAAAAATAAAAAAGCTGATTAGCGAACCAATGGCTAAGCATTTGGGTCGGCCCAAACAAATTCGAACCAAGCCGAATTACAAAAAGCCTACCTGAAGGAAATGTTTTGGACTCAAACCAACCCGATTTGATTACAACACGAACTGAACCAAACCGCTCACAATTCATGTTGGTTCCGGTTTACCTGAAACACCAACACCAATCAGAAACAAAATTATAACTTGCATAGATTTGAAAACAGACCCGAATTGCCACTGCCCAACCCGAACTGAAATATGTATTTCCAAATAACTAAAATGTCAACAGGATAACTCTGGAGTATTTTGAGAAAACGGAAATAAAAGAAACTGGAAGAAGATAAATATCAATAAAAGAAGAAAAAAAAACTGCCGTTATTTCTCATTAGATATATTCTTAATTTAAAAAAAAAAGAATTATAAATTTAAAAAAAAATACTGTACTCATATTTATACAAACAAATAAATTAAAAAATAATACTTTGATAGACAGTGGGTATGCAACCCATACACAGGAAAACATATCTTGATAGTTGAATTGAAGTAAAATCTAAAACTAACAGTCCACAGATGGAGGTCAAATCTCACTCTTTATCCGCAGGTAGAATCACGATCCAAGTACATGATGCCGCAAAAGCTCATAGACCCTCTAACTATGAATAATCCAGCTCGTACAACGGGCAACAACGGAGAGCTCGTTAATGATATCTGTTCTTATCCATCTCCCAAGTTTGCTTCGCGTCATCCTCCAGCCGCCTACGCTCTCTGCCCCAAATTCATAGCAGTTGCATAATTGAAGTGAAGAAGAGTGTTAGCTTAAGTGTTCAAGGGTCAACGGCGTGGAAAGACGGTGGCGGAAATCTATCAATGAGTGAACTCGGCTTTCCGCTTGCTGAACAGCTCACTAGCGCGCCAAGTGCATTGCCAGACATGCGAGGCGACAGCCTGGAAGGTCGAAACTTATTGTCAATGCCTCGCCAGCGAGGTTCTTGAGCTTGTTGAAGTTTGTAGCAGTTGGAGCACGGTTCCTATGAAGGATGAACGACCGTACGATAGAACTCCCTGATAAATGGTGTGCTGGTGATGAGCTCTGGAGGAAGTAAGTAGTCAAGGATGGGAGGGATGATTAGGGCTGAGCGTTCGGGTCAACCTGAACCGAAATTTTTAAGGCCGACCCGAACAGAATACCTTCAGACCTAACCGACCCGAATTTCATTTCAACCCGACCCGACTAAAATTCGGGTCAGTTCGGGTGGTTCGGGTTGACCTGAACACAAGTTATTTTTATTCAACACCAATTCGGATTCGGATCGGTTCGGGTCGACCCGAATAGTTGTAACATAAATATTTGTTTAAACAAAAAAAAAAAATAGCACATAAAAATCAACGAAAACTAATTAAAACGTGGCTCGTGAGGATAATTCGGGTCCAAGCCGACCCGATCCGAAATTCGACCACCGAATCCGAACCGAATTATATAGACCCAAATTATTAAAATGCCGAACCGAACAAGACCCGAACCCAAAATTTTGGCTTTGTTCGGTCGGTTCGGTTCTGTTTTTCGGGTAGGTTCGAATAATGCTCAGCCCTAGGGATGATGTTCGATGGCTGCACCGCTATGCTGCCCCAGGCGTTGTTGATGCTAACTTGGACTGAAAATTGGCACACTTGCAAAAGAAGTGTACCACATCGCTCTAATTATCATTATAAATGCCTTACACTATCCAAGAATATAGTAATTAGGTTATGAAGTTGTATCATACAATAGTTGAATGACTTTTAAAATGAAACAATTCGGACTCTTTTCAATTTTATAGAATTGGTAAATATGCCGTAACCAAAAGCAACACGAGAGATGTTTCTCGATAAGCATGTGAAGGAAGAAGTCTAGGAAGTCTATGCTAGGAAGTGAGTTGCTAGGAGATAAGCAGGGAGAAGAAGTGGAAAGGAGGTTTAGATGAGAGCAAAGTTGAGAAGACTTGGAGGAGAAGATAATGTATTACTCAATAATGATAAACTTTGCTAGAACATCAACTTTACTTGAATATAATCACAAAAACTGGCAAAAGAAGGAAATCCTACATAATATTTAAATTTTAACCTCCCTAAATGTTTTAAAAGGTTCCTACTATCAAATATCATAAATTACAAAACAAAAATAATTACTAAAAGGTAGTTGTTATTAATTTCCATGTACATGCATGACAAATATCGTCACCACTCAAAGACAAAGAAGTAACCTATACTGATCAGCAAGAATCACCGGATAACTTCACAAATGAACTAACGAATACCTATCTATGATAACCTGAATCATTTGAAACAACACTCCTCACCCCAAGTTTGGAATGGAATAAGGCCAATATTAACATGAGAACTTATTTCTAGTCATGAGAATCAGCAAAGAAACAGATATTAGTGGTTGGAAGAAACATAATGATTCCATATGGAATATGGTTTAGACCAGGCTTCTGCAGTAGCACTCACGACAATTTACGCAAAAAAAAAAAAAAAAAAAAAAAAAAAAAAAAAAAAGAGAAAAGAAAAGATCCTCATCCCCATATTAAGAATAGCTTCCACAACTGTAAAGACAAAAACGCAAATATAAGGATCACTCTCCACTCTCTCCTTTCATTCTTTCTCTTTTCTAAAACAACTGTCATGAATTTACCTTAAAGCAACTCAAAGGTGCAAATTTTAACATAGCATAACTTCCCAAGGCCATCTTGGAATGCATTTATATTTCACTTCCAATGTAAACGCTCAACGTGTGATGAGTTACATGGAAGTCCCTTGAATTTCTAACAAGCTAGTAATAACTTGTTCATAGTTTGTTCTAATACAGACCCTCTTCCAACTTTACCTTGTTATTATTATTTTTTTTTCATTTAGGTTAATTCAGCAATCAGGCTAAACACAATCCTTCGCAATGACCTCTATTCTCGATCAGACAGAAAAATGAAATCAATTCTTTTCCTTGACAAACACAATAATTAGCAGAATTGCGTCTTACCGAGTACTCCGTCCACCCGCTAATCAATTGCTCGCCATAATCCGAGAAATTTACCTGTACATTCACGAGGTAAAAACAATTTGATGTAAGCAAGTATTCAGCAATCTAGCTAAAATTCCAGTAAAGTTTTTGTGCGAACATTACATGTCCGCATTCAGGAAAGAAATCAACGAGCAGTTCATCAAAATCTCGGGTCGGTTTTGATAGAGATTTGATTTCTAGACTAGAGAAAGCCCTCGATCTCGATCTGCGTCATCAAAGGATGGCGACTGACGGCGGTTAAAGCGTCGAGATATAAGAAGAAAAAGCGAAGCAATGACGACGCCAGCGGCGTCAGCGGCGGCGTCTTTGGCGGAGGCGCCAGACGAGTTCCAAAGGCCGAATTGGTCCGCCGCCTCCTTGGCGGCGCCGGCGAAAATTGCGGCGGAGGAGCCGATGGCAATGCTCCAACGGCGAAGGAGCGCTCGGCGACTCCGACCGGCGGCGATAGCGACGGCGAGGGTGATGATGGCGCAGGCTAGTAGGTGCTCCGCCTTGTCCGCCGCCATCCACTCGTCTCCTCCGCCGCCGCCGCCGGAGGAACTCATCACCATTGCAACAACCACAAGATGTGAGTAATGTGAAAAACAAAAAACACAACTTTTAAAACTCGTATAAATCATTTCTATTTGTTAACTTTTTTCACAAAATTTTTGGTCAACTTAAGTGCTCACAGTAACACTGTTCCCATTAATATTTCAAAAGATTATTATAATATTATCAGTATTCATATTAAAATATTTTGAATGAAGTGAGCTAAAATAATATTTCACATAAGCTAAAAGAATATTTCGAAAAATAAATTAGCATTTTTCTTAATGTTCGAATTGTTCAAATTCAATAATTTTCTTTTTTTTACAAAACTCCTAGATGTACTTTGTAATTTTGGTGTAGTGCACAAAAAAAGAAGAATATTAGCAGCCTATCATAACATGATTTATTTTGTTTGCAGAAAATCATCCAATAAACGATAACCATTCGAAATTTAACTAAACATCTCTATTAAATTCAAGTAACCAATCAGTATTGGTCCACTTAATTAGTAGAATCAATTGCTAAAAGAAATCATAATGTGTTTTTAGTGAAGGATTGATTGAAGGTTTGAATGCCAGTAAGTACTGGCTGAAAGAAACTACAGTAGTATACTTTTTAGTCGAGATATAAGATAGAAATCGAATTCAACGATAATATATCCAAGAATGAGGCCCAGTAAGCCCACAACTCCCCCAGTCAATTTACTGCAGAACAAGGCCCAGTAAGCCTAACCTGTAAAGGTATATAATCAATTAATTGTTGAATCAGAGTAGTTGATGATTATGAATTAGAAATTTTTTTTTTTAGATAACGAGGCAAAACTTCTTTTCGGATCTCTGTTAACTCGCGGACTACGATTTTTTTCGAGCACCTATAGGACCATTTTAGACCCAGATGTTCGTAGGAGAGTAAAATTCCGACTTGACGTCTACCTCCGGACCAGATATGGAGTACTGGAAGCCACCAACTTTTCTGCAGCCGATGCAAACACGCGACCGTGAGTACATCCCATTACAGGCACCTGTAGGACTCGAACCCGGGTGTTCGTTCCTGAGGCGAGCGCTCCGGCCGAGTGACCTGCGGGCGGGAGGCTATAAATTAGAAATTTCAAGATGAGATAGTGAATCATTAAAAGTCAAATTGTGTCTGATATAAATTAACCAAATAATTCATCCGGTTTAGATTTTGGGATAATTGCATATCAGCCACGTGGCATTTGGGGTGTTCGCTCTTGAACCTCATCCTTCTTTCACATGACGCCACGTGGCATTTCGTCGCTCGTACTTTAGCGCGACTCAGCCGGCTTAGCCAGAAAGATCTCACTCACAAAATAACTTACTCTAGAAAATAAAGAATAATGTTATGGATAAATAAATAGCAACAAATTCTGGAATCTCTCGATTCACGGAGGTGGAATCGTTGATGTTGCGGTTTGTTTATCGTTTGCTTTCCGATTTCTTTCTCTTTTCTCGGTGTTTATGTTATGATACCCGCTGCTTTTAATGGCGATTTACTGTTTGATTCGTGTTTTACAACTTAGATTGGTTGATTTGTTACGAATTCGAGTAGTGATTATTGATTTTCATTCTGTTTATCGAGTTGTTTCCTGCGGTTAATTTCAGTTTTCTGTAACTGTTTTAGAGAAATTATAGAAGGGTTATATTTGTTTAACTTGTTTGTGAGATAATCTTTTAGCTAAGATATTCAAACTGTGATTTCCTAAGTGGACAAGTTTGATGTGCTGGGTAGACATTTATACTCTATATTTTTATTTTTGAAATTAACGTGAGAGAACTTTGTCCATAATCGGTCCATTTTGTGCAATAGTTGGAATATGTAAGTTTATGGTTGGTACCGTCTCATGTTCTATCAGTGAAGAAGTTCAGGTGTTTCAGTCTGGATTTGCCGAGGGCTTGTTTCGTCCTTCATGAACTACATGGGATAAATTTCCACACCTCTGGGGAGGCACTTGCTCTCTGCTTCCTGAGGCGGAGACCATTCTATTCGTTCTTGGCTTTCTGGGCAGTAGCCATTTTTACTTAATTATCTCTAATTAACTGATGCACTACTCCGATCCGTGCCTGCTCAATAACATTTCTTTTCTTGTTAGTATTTAGGCTCCATGTTAGGCTGTTACTTCCTGCAGTATCTTAGGATCGATTATATGCATTTTTGTCTTAATGTTCGACTAGAAATCGGTAAACTTTAATAAGAAATGTTTTCATATACTTGATATTCAAAAACAGGCTTGCACAGGGAACAAATTTTTTCGGTTGTGTCTTGAATGTCTGAGTTGTCTGTGAACGTTGTTAGTTCGTCACGGCTGGCTGACTTAGTGATTTATTGAATTGCTGTTCTGATCAGCATTAGGCACTCCAGGTGAATTTTGGACTTGGTTGTTTTTGTTGAACTACTGCAGGTACGTCGCAGTTATTCGTTCAATTATCCTTGATATTCGTCTTGTTTCTGAATGGTAAGTGCAAAATTTTATGTTCTCAGAAATGGGAGTATATCTTAGCACGCCTAAAACAGACAAGTTTTCCGAGGACGGGGAAAATGCTAGACTCAAGTATGGTTTGTCATCCATGCAAGGGTGGCGCACTACTATGGAAGATGCAGTGAGTAAATAGGAACTCTTGTTCTCTCAAGAAATTTTAGAAGTGCAATTAGATTTCCGTTAGAGCCTTAGCTATTTCTGTAGTTGGAAATGCATGTACACTATTTTTTTTGAATTTATAATTCTTAATATTAAACAGCTACAATTTTCTCGTGCTATTTCACAAGCAAATACGATAGTATGCTAAACACCTCGATTTGTCCTTTTATTATACCCGAACTGCTACCTTTAAAATATGTTGATTTATGATTTGATGTCTATATTCCAGTGGCTTTTTTTATATAATTCTGCATCTTTTACAACAAAAGTATCACGTCAGACTTGTTTTGAATCTGTCAGCCAAGAATATGCATAGAAAGTAGATTGCTCAATGTTTCATGTAATATGTAGTTATTTACCATGCATTGTTTCATGGAATATATAAATATTAAAGTCCTATCTTGAGTAGCATTCTTCTTTATTCCTATCAGATCAAGATTGTTACCATTTTGGTGAATTATAGAATGCTTTGGTGTTTAATGATTGACAAATTACTTGTCTTAAAAACATGAATATTTTAACTCAACTTGTTTTCTGAATGACTCTATTCGTTGGAAGACTTAAACAAGGACATATATTGGGAAGAGGCTGTGTAAAGCAAGGTCGCCGTAACAATAAATTGTTAGTAAATTAGTGAAAGTGCTTTTTAAAAACCTCTATATAGGCTTATAGCAGCCTCGACATATTTCTTTATAGATATTGTATAAAAGCTTTGCTAGATAACTACATGATGTGCCAAGTCCTTGTTATCCCAGCTGTTTGTTAATTGATTAACTTTGGATAGCGACATCTAGTTATTTGTAGTAGCATTCTGTTGCATCTGTTACATTCTTTACAATGAGGTTCTTAGTTTTTTACATTATATTCTTCAGCATGCAGCTTTTCCAGATCTAGACGATTGCACTTCATTCTTTGGTGTTTATGATGGCCATGGAGGTATTTTAAGTCTTAATATCTTTGTTGTCTGTGTTAAGTTTTTGCCCCCGTGGAAAGTATGAACTCTGAATGCCTATGTTCTTTATTTTAAAATCTTTTATATATGCATGTTTTATCCGTTCGAAGTGTTATTAGATTTCTGCTCCTTATTTCCTTCATCTACTGGTTGCGCCCTTTTATGAGACATCACTTAGTACCCAAACCACTTTGGTGGATTCTGACTCCATTTATATGGAAGTTAGCTTGAAGTTTAGTCTTTCCAGTTGCATAGCGTATTGTCGTTCCTGATGCAAAAGAAACATTTTTCATATCTCTAAGCTTTGCTGCATTTAGTTCCTTTCATGTTGTCTTCTCTACAAAAAAAATAACAAAAAAAATAAATAAATAAAAGAGAAAAAAAATTGGCTTCTCTATGCTACAGCTAACACATGGTCAGTTCGTTTTGTTTGTTTGTAGGAAATAAGGGTCACCTTTCTTCCAATTTCATTGGGTTTTCTACAATATAGACAACAACTCATTTAAAAACATTAATGCACATGAATGTGCATATAGGCTTTAATTCAAGAGCTGATAATCAAAGGTAAAGAGTTTTAGTTTCAAGAAGGGACAAATATGAAACGTTCTTCACCTTTATTCTGCTCGAGGAATTATGTGCTAAGTTTTGTAACGATGAGGTTTGTTAGTTTCCTTGCTTTTGGGCGAAGTATAATGTGCAAAGTTTGATTTGTGCTTATGTTTCTATTTCAGGAAAGGTAGTAGCTAAGTTTTGTGCCAAATACCTGCACACAGAGGTTCTCAAACATGACGCTAAATCTGGTGGCGATCTTGGTCTTTCTCTTCAGAGAGCTTTCTTCAGGTTGTTTGTCAGTCTTTTTTTTATTTTTGTCTTTTTTATTTTGCCACCTGACAGCAAGCTCTTACATTATCTGAAAGTCCTTTCCCCTCTTTTTTGTCTTTATTCAGTTGTTCTTTCTGATGTTATTTGATTATTGGCAGGATGGATGAGATGATGCAAGGGCAAAGGGGATGGAGAGAATTGGATGTACTAGAAGATAAGGGGAATGGTTTAACTCGCATGATTGGGGACTTAATATGGTCCCCAAAAAGTGGAGATTCTAATGAACAATCAGATGACTGGGTATCTGAGGAGGTAGGTTTCTATCTAGCCTATGCTGCTATGGAATTGTTATCTTTTTTTAAAAAAATTTATTTTGGAGTGTTTTTAAAAATTATAGAATTTTGAGAAGGCTGTTATGTTTACTTTCTAGCATATGTCGGACCATTTTGTTTAGTCATGTCGCAAACTAGTACAGTACTGACATGTCCTTTTAGATTTTCTTCCTTCCTCTTTGCATTTAAGTCATATTTTGGTACTCAAAGATAAGATAGGAATTTTTTTTTTTAATATTATTTTAAATAATTATTATAAACCTAAAATTGTTTTTAAAGAATTTCCGAAAATAAAACCCCCTCACCATTCTAAATGGCGAGCGGGTGCCACCATGGCATGTTGGATTTTGCCATTCTAAATGGCGAGGTCACGAACGGATATGTCACCCTTCTAAAGGGCGACATCCGTTCACGATCTCGCCCATTAGAAGGGTGAGATTGGGCGTGGATTTAACCCGCACCCGAGCCCGAGCCCCGCTCATTTCCTCCTTTCTCTCTCTCTCTCTCTCTCTCGGGTTCCTCCTCTCTCCCTCCTCCCCTCCGCCGCCCCCCAAATTTCTTCTAATTTTTTCTCCCAAATCATAAATATTTTGTTAAGATCATCAAATCTAAGTTAGTATGCACCGGATCTAGCTAGTTCCCGAGAGATCCATGAAATACGGTTAGTTTACGCATTTTACGTGATTTGTATTTTCCTTTATATCGTATAAATGTTGTAAATTTTGTATTGTAGGCGTGATTTATAGAAAATGTGTGTGTATTCTTAGTAGATGTGTTAAAAAAATGTTGTATTTGTTATTTATATTATACACATATTTTATATAATACAAGTATATTTATAGCATTTTATTAAAAGAATGTATTAACATGAATTCATTATGTGTTAATGTTGTGATATTCAAATGTAGATTATTAACATATTTGTATATGTAAATGGTGTTATGTTGTTACTATATATTAAATGTATGTTAGTAGTGTAATGTAGTAATATTATTGTATCCGTCTGACATCCGTTCGCGATCTTGTCATTTAGAATGGCAGCGGGTTTTATTTTAAAAAATTCTTTAAAAACGGTTTTAGATTTATAATAATTATTTGAAATAAAATTAATTTTAAAAAAAAGGGAAGATTGCATTGCTACCATTAATTTATATTGGTAAGTTTGGTGGAGGACACTGCTATCAATGAGTTTACTGGACTCAACTTGTGGTTCATTTATTAATAAAAAATAGTGCTTCAGAGGCAGTATGATTATAATATATATATATATATATATATATATATATATATATATATATAATATATATATATATATATATATATATATATATATATATATATCCCAGCCACTGCGAAACCTTTGAGATGATGTTCCGGACGGTCCTTGCAACATCCCGAATAAGGAAGATCCAAGTTATATATATAGGCTCTATGGGGGTTACATGAACGCGCTTATACCCGGTAAATCGAACCCCACACCAGTACGCTGGAAGGAGTGGGCTCCTACCAGTACGCTGCTGGGTTCACACACACGCACACATATTTGAAAATAATATCATTATATGTTTAACAAGGAACTGAAGATCCATAACTGCAGCTGCCTTTGGGCCAAGGTGTATGTTTAACCTGGCTAATGCATGTACGGTGGTTTTGTCCATATATATTGGATGACCTTATATTTAAGTGCCTGCTAGGTTTTGTACAGAAGATGTACTTCCAGTTGTTGATTACATTAGTTGAATGCTGAATTGTTATAAATCATCAATCAGCTATTTGGTGTTGGTTGTCACATAATAACACATCGATTGCTATCCTTCTTGTTTTTAGTGTCTTTGGACTCCTGCAAGCTGTGTGTGTTTGCTTTTAAAAACATGAGATATTTCGAACTTACATCAACTAAAATTTTGATTAGGGGCCACATGCTGATTTCTCTGGACCAACATCTGGAAGTACAGCCTGTGTGGCTGTTATTAGGAACAACCAATTATTTGTGGCAAATGCGGGCGATTCTCGTTGTGTAATATCGAGAAAAGGCCAGGTGCTTTACTCTTTGGAATTATTCAGTTTCTTCAGAAAAATTTACTGATTGCTGTTGTAAATCATCCGTGCTATCGTTTCTCCTCTTTTTAGGCATATAATTTGTCAAGAGATCACAAGCCAGAACTTGAGGCTGAGAAAGATAGGATATTAAAAGGTGGAGGCTTTATCCACGGAGGAAGAGTAAATGGAAGCCTGAACCTTGCAAGAGCAATAGGTGCTTTCTAACACAATTTGTGAGTTTTACAAATGTTGTTACTGGTTCTGTCGCTGGATATATAGTAAAAAACAAAATATGCTTGCAGGTGACATGGAATTTAAACTGAATAAATCTTTGCCTGCTGAAAAGCAAATTGTTACTTGCAATCCGGATATTAACATGGTACCACAGGCTGGAAGATGATGGTATCTTGACAGCTGTCACTCTGCTTCTGATACTTCTAATGGCATGCTTTCACATATGAGTTAATTAGTTTTTTTTTTTTTTTTTTTTTTTTTTTTTTTTTTTTTTTTTTTTTTTTTTGCTTTTTTTTTTGTTGCATTTTATTAGGTTAGCCTTTGCGAAGATGACGACTTCCTTGTACTTGCCTGTGATGGAATTTGGTAAGGATTTATTTCAGCGGATGTAGTTTTGATCATTCAACCTTTTAATTTCAAGAAAAATAAGTTAAAAGCAGTATGTCAACAGGTTCAATTATGCTTAGTATAGTGTATTCATTAAGGCTTATGTATGGTTTTCAATGTATTATGTGTTTTGAATTTGTAGATGACCTAGGGAAGATGTACCACTGAAATATCTCGTGAAAAGAACCTATGGACTGCGGCTACGATGTTCTGCTAGCTGATTCTAATCTAATTTCAGAATTTATGTGATTGAAATAGGTAGCAGGACGTGTTTGGAGGTTGTATGACCTAAATTAACTAAAAGTCCCCAGATTTCTGTGGCATTGAAGGATTATTTATTCTTTCTTTCCATGGTTAGATTTTGCAAGCATGCATTCTTGCTTTCGTGCTATATTGGACTTTGCTATGCACCCCCAAAAAAACCACACAAGAAACTACACATGCTGACGTGGCACAATCAGGATCACACATCATGATGGATATATTTGTAATTTTGATTTTTTACGGATCACGAGGAAATTGTGCGGATCACGAGGCGCGTGTGTGGTAGAGATTGATTGTGTGTGGTTTGTTGGGTAGTTTGTTGGGGGTGAGTAGTTTTTTCCTTAATGTTATTATGTTTTTGGTGGCTTTGATGTTCTGCTGCTGATTGGTTCAGGACACTGGGCGGAGTGACCTGCGGGCTCTAATATGATCTCAGAATTTATGCGTATCAAAATGGATAGAAAGATGTGTTTGGAAGTTGTACAACCTAAATTAACAAAAAGGCCCCATATTCATGTGGCATTAAAGGATTATATCTGCTTTCTTTTCCATGCTTAGATTTAGTAAGCATGCATTCTTGCTTTTCATGTGATATTAATGTTATTATGTTTTTCGTGCTTATGTCTTTTTTTTTTTTTTTTTTTTTTGCGTCTCCAAACATGCCATTAAAAACTAAAATGAAGTAGTTCTTGTACTTGTATGACTCCGGTCGAACATTTAACTCTTAAGGACCCTGCTGGCATGTTTGTTAATTCGATCAATTAAACAATAATTGTGGTCAATCCATACTGGATTAATTGAAATCGGAAATATCTGGTGCAAAAATCCTCAATAGTATAAGTTATTATAGTAAGGGCATGATCCCTTGATAATGTAGAATGTAAAGCTTGTAGTCTTATTTAAGTGCTGCCTGGGGGGTTTCAGTAATATCTGTCTATGTTATCATGTCTTGGAATAAAGAATTCTATCAATCTATTTGAAGATTTTCTTATTGGATATACGATATTCTGCCGTAACTTCTAATATTCTTGAAGGAAGGCGCCTATTATTTAGTTCTTGAAATTCTGAAACTTGGATCTCATGCTTTTGCTTTACTGTTCTTACTAATTGTCCATTATTTCTGCAGGGATTGCATGTCAAGCCAGCAACTAGTGGATTTCATTCATGAACACATTAAAACTGTAAGTAGGCAGTATAATTTTCATGAGACATTTTAGCTTGGTCATCTTAATTTTCTAAAGCATTTTTGCCGCACCCATACCTTATTTTCGTTGTATTACGGCATTTTGCATCATCTGTAGTTACAATTAAAAGGTATGGGTTTTTTTATTAGAAAGATTTTTTACAGAAAGAAATGTGAAATGCTTTAATAGTTTATAATATATTAATCTTGTTAATTGATACACCCATAACATGTAACTGTAATTATATAAAATCCATATCTTTTAATGATAATTTTAGATAATGCAAGATGTGGTAATACAGCGAAAATAAGGTAAAAGCACCCATACCTTATTTTTGTTCTATTACGACATTTTGCATCATCTACAATTATCATTAAAAGGTATGGTTTTTTTAAAATTATAGTTACATGTAATGGGTGTATTAATTATATTACGTTTAATAGCTTATAATATATTAATCTTGTAAATAAATACATTACTGATCCAGCATTTGTCTGTAGGAAATGCCTAAGTAAACTAACTCTGTTATTTTCTACCTCAACTAGAGTTCATGAATTAGCGCTTCCGTCGTTCCTATTTTATTTGAAATGACCTTTTTGCCCAATTAGTAGCGCATCCATCTTAGATCGTAGTGATGTACCACGAAATGCTCTTTGCAGGAGAACCGTCTGTCTGCTGTGTGCGAAAAAGTGCTCGAACGGTGTTTGGCCCCGGTAGCGGGAGGAGAAGGATGTGATAACATGACCATGATCTTGGTACAGCTCAAGAAACTCGTCGTTAGCGGTTCTAACACCTCCAACACCGAGCAGCTATCTCAGCAGCCCGCGTCGGAAGAAACCTCTTCAACTTGAGCTTATGACCATGATCTTGGTACAGCTCAAGAAACTCGTTGATAGCTGTTCTAACGCCTCCAACACTGAGCAGCTATCTCAGCAGCCCGCGTCCGAAGAAACCTCAGCAACTTGAGCTTAATTGTGTAAGAGTGATACGTGTTCTTGCATAAACTTTCAATTTATACATGCTATCTGTAAATATAACTTGCTCATATTTTTTAAAAGTAAATTCTGAACATTCATTGTGTCAATGCTAAGATAGAAGGGAGAGTTGCTCATCAGCCCCTCACCTGACTCACCTGAAATATTGTTTACGAATAAACATTTCGATTACAACCTGTTATCCTCCATTTCCAAAACATCTATTTTAGAAATATTTTTGGAAAAAAAAATTTTAATGTTTAATTTTTTTTTTTTTCACATTTTATCATAACAACTACAATTTTCAGGATCATCCCACTTTGCTCGCCCGTGTCTCTGTACATAATGGCTGCTCGTGGATCGCCAAATTTCTTTTCTTTACAACTCTATAGACAAGATAATTTTGATTCTTCGCTGCGTCTTCTTCAATAACTACTAACATAAATAATCTACAGTTGTGCCGTTTCTTCATCAACAATTATTTTTTTCTTTTTGGATTAATCAATTGTAATATTGCCAATCTATCATCGTAGTATTCGCGTACATCACTTTTTTGTTGTTATCTATAGCTTCTTGACTATTAGTTCCTTTTATTGATTTTATTCGACTATTAGCTTCTTGGCCTATAGCTTTCTGATCGTTTATTATTGTATGGCTTATGCTTATATATGGTCCTCAGTAGTTTCCTATGTCATATCTAATTCTTGACATATAGCTCATTAGCCGTTTGTTGATACACGAGCGTCTTTGGCATATATATATATATATATATATTAGAATTTTTTAAAATAAAAATTATTTAAAAGTTATAAATTTTATCAAAATTTACTAGTTTTATATTAAAAAATTTTAAAAAAATTATAAATACATCTTATATGCAATTGACGTGGTGTAATAAGTAATTTCTCCTTTTACTATCTTTTTCTTAATAAAACTCACCTGTACACCTAAACAAGCAATAAATAAGTCAGTGACAAATTTGGCGCGCTTTTCGAACTTCCATATCGGAAGATCTCGTTTTCTATTTCCGGAATCCGCCATTTTAGTCACCAGCTCGGCGATTTACCCATAAATAAACCATTCTCGGCGCTTCCTTCCATCAAAATATTAGATCCACACCATTGATCGAGCTCGAAGCACAACAGCAATGGAGTTCCGCTACAGAGCGCAAGAAGCTCAGCAGGAAGGTCTCCTCTCGCCGACGGACTCCGCTTCCGCCGACGCCGCGGCCCATCTTACTTCCCAGCAAGCCCGAAACCGTAACTATATACATATATATTCATCGTCTTGTTCTTCTTTTTTTTTCCCCAATGTTTAGGTAATTCAATACTGTTTTATTTTATTTTTGTTTTTCCATAAATTCCAGTTGCACGGTTGAATTATGGGAAGGATGCGGATACCCAAAAAGCAGCTCTAGCAATGCAAATTCAGCAGAACATGGACATTGCTCTGATAGAGAAGATAGTCAGGAACACTGTTACGAAGATGTTAATCGAAGAACAAGTGCGGCGGCAAATGGCACTCCAGAGTGCCCAAGAAAACGCCGCTACCACCGCCGCCGCCGGAGGCCAGGTCATGGACTTCGGCGAAGGTTTGCTTCCTACGCCGCTCAACGACGCCGTAGATTTCGGCGAGTTTAATGATCAGCCTTCGCCTCAGCAGCTCGGCAATAAGTTCTACGGCAATGGCATGAATAGACAAAATAAAACCACTATTAACTATTCTAAGCGCAACCCTAATTCCTTCAAGCAGGAGGTTCTCTCTCTCTCTCTCTCTCTCTCTCTCTCTCTCTCTCTCTTCTCTCTCTTCGTGTCTTACATGCGATTTAATATCAGAATATGCAGGCCAAGGCTACAGGGAATTTTACAAACAAGCCTGTAGTGCCTCTGCCGAACCAGATGAAGCAAGATCAGGCTACATTCGCCGATCAGAACCCTTTCGCGTTCCACGAGGTGATCATTTATTTAAAAAAATTATTCGGTCGGAATATGTTAGTCTAAAACTAGTCCGTTTACGCATCTTGTAATCGGTAAAAATACAATTTTACTAAATCCCAAGTGCATAAATATATATCTCGATTATTTTGAGACTATTCGTTCGGACCAAATAGGATTATCTTTTAAGTTTGTTGATTTTATGCATTGAAATTTGATTTTATGCATTGAAATTCACTATGCAGGGGAAGAATGGTAATGCGAAAATGAGTGGATTCAAGAGAAAACCAGAAGAAGAAGGAGAACTCGAAGAGGAGGAGGAAGAAGAAGACCAAGGCATGTTCGAAGAACACATACAACAACAACAGGCAAGAGGAATATATATGGGCAACCAAATACATGGCGGCGGCCGAGGCCGCGGCGGCGGGAGTCAGCGTGGCGGTGGCGCTGGTCGTCTAGGGCATGTTACATATACCAACACTGAGATTCTCGAAAATGATAACGGAGGGCAAATGGCTGATGGTATGGTCAACAATGGTGGCGGCCGTGGCGGAGGTCGAGGGTTTGGCGGCGGCAGAGGCCGCGGCGGCGGTGGTCGAGCACAGTTCGGCGGCAGAGGCGGCGGCCGTGGGGGTGGCGGCGGAGGACGGTTTCAGAAGGGAGGTCCACGCATGGCTTCAGGTGCAAATCAAATGCAATTAGGTGGAGCAGGAGGCCTCGGCCTTGGCCGTATGTGAAATGATGGATTGGAAAAATAGACAAATTCTGAGTCTCATTATACCATTTGTTTTTGTTTTTTTTTTCTGTTTTCTTTTTTTTTTTTTAATTTATTTTAATGAAGCAAAAAGAAATGTAATACTTATTTTCGTTCACTTGATTAGAAGATTAAAATTTTGATTATAAAATGGTCACATAATTTTTTAAAGGCTAAGTTACTATATGAACTTAGAACTATGCCCTTGTAAGATCTCAATCTGACTCTTATAAGACACTTACTCTAAAATTGTCCCGTCGCAAGAGAGAGAGCACACGAAATTGTACTCGTTATCGCAACATACTTTATACGAAATTAGTAGCTCAAAAGTCAAATCCGACATACCAAAATTTTCAAAAACCCATTCTATCACCATAACACCCCATTATCCTTGAAACAATCACATAATATTCTGAATATAACAGCCTCAACAAATTATTTGGCGTGTTAGACTCACCAAATTAGCAATATAACCAAAAAAGAAAGAAAAATCTTTACCACAGTTTCTAAAAATGGGATACTAAAATACTTGAATAACATCAAAAAGTTGATGAATGGTAAAAAGATCCATAGCTGGCTCAACCTTCTGCCGCCTCTACTAGCCGGATTAGAACCTTTCTTACATATTAAAATAATTTCTTACCTTAATTGTATCATGTCGGATTATTTTTTCTCACGTCACCTTCTACTTGGATCCTTAAAATCCAAAACATTTTCTTCGGACCTGAGTCCAACCATGGGTAATTACAATATACATTATCTACCATGCGGCTATGAGCTAAGTTCGTATACTAAGGTCTTCTGAAAAATCTCATCTAGCAAAAAATTCTTGGAAAAACAATGACTTTCTTTCGAGTTTATATCTTTATAGTTGAAATCTTTGAAAGAAATAAAAAGGCGTCATGTTGAAGTAGTTATACATGTGTTTTTACGTCAAAATTCTAATTGAACGTCGACTTATTAATCCATCGCCTAATGGAGTGGATTTTACTCATCCCAACCAACAAAAAAGAGAAAAATATGAGTGCTTTATCTAACTAGATCATCAATGATATTGCCAGCCAAAAATATTCTCTAACATCTAGTCGGCGAGCTGAGATTTTCATCTCTCGGTGCAGTTTGGTTCCAATAACAATTTCATGAGAGTGATAACAGCGAGTCACAAGTTAAATTAAAGACCCTTCAAAGTTTGCAATACAATCATATCGGCGTAATATCTAAATCCGCATGGATGGATGGTTATGACAACTTTTGTGAGAGAAATTTAAAAAAAAAAAAAAAATCTCGGCTATGATGTCTTTAGTGGTAGTTATAAATCAATTTAGCATTTGTAGTTCTCAATCTTACGACTTTTTCCTTCCCAAAGTATGGCTTATCTGCTTCCCTTTCTACCATCTTCATAAATACATAATGGTGTTGGTTAAAAGTTGAAAGAAAAAATGGAAAAAAAAAAAAAAAAATTTTAAGGTTGATATGTAAAATTTTCTAAGGTTGATATGTCTGACTTCAAGTTAAAAAATGGAAATAATTTTTTTTCACATGTTTTGGTTAAAAGTTAAAATTTTTTTAAAGAAAAAATGGAAATAATTTATTATAAAATTATAATTATAATTAATTTGTAAACATTTTCTAAGGTTGATATGTGATTTTTTTTTTTCTTTTCAAAAGAAAAGGTAGGCCTGATGGTCCAAAAAATTGTATGCCTTTTGGCCCCACGGTGAGAGTATATCATTAGTTACACGTGTTTGTAGCTTTTATAGCAGCTTTTAATATCAATCAATATGTCACCTCCACTACATCTTTCCCATATTACCCCTCAAGAGTCGAGCCAAGTCTACTCAAGACCTTGCCTTGGTCTAACTTTTGGGTCTATTTCCAAAAATACCCTCTTCATAATCATGGTTGCACTCCATGGCTGTCCGCATGAACCGCGTTGTGACGACGGTGCTTGTTGGCGGGGAAGAAAAGGTTTGCAGATGGATGGAGACAATATCTAGGGGCATTTTTGGACAATAAATAGGGGTATTTTAGTCAATTACATTCGTATAAGAAATTCATAGATGAGATGGCCGAGGTTATATCCATCCACCACCCCTCCAGAGTCCAAGGCCACCACCACCTCCATCAGCTGCTACACCATGATTCATCCACAATCGTATACAACCTTTCCTTTTTCTTACCAAACTTTCATCATCATCATCATCATCATCGTCATCTACTATGCAACGCTTGAATCACAACCATCCATTCATATCTAGTATATTTATGTGGAATTAGCAGGAGTTAGAAGGATCTGAGAAAGAGAAGGTCAGCCCCCAGCCAGCCAGCCATAGGTTTGTTCAAGGTGTCAAAAAAATATGGAGAAGATGGAAGACAAGACCTTGCCGCTTCGCCATTGGTGTCTGCTAAAAGAACAATTATGGGGGCCCAAGCATTCCACAAATGCCCCTCTGCAACCCAAAGAAAAGAAATCTTTAACACCACCACCTTCCATCCGAGTAAGGAGAAAAACAAACTCTAAAGACTCGATTTTTCTCACATTCTTATCTATAAAGAAGCTAGCTTCTCTCCTATTCCACCAGTTTTAATATGGGGTCTCTCTCTCTCTCTCTCTCTCCTCTCTCTCTCTCTCTCTCTCTCTACACTTCTTTGGTTGTTGTTTGGAAAGGTTTTGTCACTTGAAGTCAGACATCCTCCACAGCACAGAAGAAAGAGAGAAGACAGGAGAAGGAACCTTCCCCCTCTCTCCCTCTCTATCTCTCTCTACCCAACTTTATTTCACCATTCTCTCTCTCTCTCTCTCTCTCTCTCTCTCTCTCTCTCTCTCTCTCTCTCTTCCTGTCTTTATCTTTATAGGTCTGTTCTACATCTGTGTCTTTTACTCCTCTCTCAAAGCTTCTTCTTATTGTCTTCAAAGACTGTTTCTTTTCTCCAAAACTTCAATTTTGTGGTGGTAGAAATGGTGAAGAAGGGAAAGAGAGTAGCTTTGGAGGTTTCTCCATCTTCTATTCCATACCCTGTTATTTCCAGTGGTGAAGATGCAAAAGCCAGGTTCAGATTTCAGAGCCTTATGCAAGATTATGAAGAGTTGTTGAAGGTGAGAAATTTTTGTTCTCTTTATCTCATTTTTTACCCCCTTTGATGTAATTAAGTAGTGTGTAGATCTGTGATATTTGTAGGTTTATGTTTGTGTAGATCTAGGACTACTTTGTTGATGGATCTAAACCCTTTTCCTTTGAGGGTTAGGGTGTTTAGTTGTGGTTTTTCTTTGGATTTTATTTATGTCAAAAGATCTTTTTGCAGATCTAAGTTTTTTAATCTGTCTATTTTGCTTTTTGATCAAGAAACCTGTTCTTAGATAATCTTTTCTATATTTTTCATACAAGTTGTGTAAGATTGATTTATGGGTTCATGATGTGATGATGTTTTTAACTGATGTTATTAAGAACTGAATTTGGGATCCTATTTCCCAATTATTTCAAATCAACAGAATTTTGTGCTAATAGATTTCATTCTTTACTGAATCTGCTACAAGATGTTAAATTAAGAAGGTTGGGATTTTGCAAGTAACATATGCAGGATTTATACATTATGCAACTGATCAAGCAAGACTGATCATATCTTTTTTTTTATTTCAAAATTTCACAATTACTAGTCTTAATTGAGTTAAAACAACTTATTTCTTGGTTCCCCTGGTCTTCTTGTTGTCCTGGGATTCATTCCAGTTCAATGGATTTGGTAATTTGATATTCAAAGTAACTGTTGATTTCAGGAGGATTGTTGGAAGCTTGAGCTTGATTCCTGGCTATGTCGGGTAAATCTTAGTTGCGATATGCTTGTGTGCTTGCTTGGTTGTATGTATCCCTGCCTGTTTCGGGCGTGCTTGGTTGTGATATAATTGCGTGAATTTGTGAGCGTTTTTATCGAGCTTGTACTCGATCGGATGTTTTAAGTGTTCGAAGAGAGATGAAATCCGAAGGGAGGGGGAAAACAGAGAAAAAGCAGGATGTTTACATGGAAACCCTCCGATCCTGTGCTGAGGTAAAACCACGGATCGTACGAGACCAACAAAAGAGAAATCCACAAAGTGGAGAAAAAGTATGAGACAACAGGGTTTTAGGCCGAGCTTTATCGTTATCTCGGTCTATTTCGCTCAGCTCTCACTTAGAATAGTAAATCTCTCGAATACCAACAAATTATCCCCCCTTCCCATACTGTAGACAGGTATTTATACAATGGGATAGTTTGTTTCCCGCGCAAGTGGGCTTTCAGGTTGTTAGCTAGGTTGGCGACAGCCTAGATGAGTTTAAATTTCCCGCCAAATTTCAGCCACGTGTCGTGCATCCGGAGCCATAAACTAACGAATGAGATGGTCTGCCAACATGGTCGGTGTCTTGTGGGGATGATGCACCAACACCGCTACTGTAGAAAGCCTAAAAGAATTCAAACACTGGGGTCGGCCTATATCTATGCCGTATCAGTTTTGTTGCACCTTTTTATTTGTGCTTGCATGTTTTTGTGTTTAGGTGTAAATCTTTCAGGCCGAGGACCCAAGACCTTGCTCGAGCAGGACTGCACTGGGTTGTTGTTGTCGTCGTCGTCATCCAGTAAATCTTAGTCGTGATATTCTTGTGTGATTGGTTTGTTTTCTGTATCCCGAGCGTGCTTGGTTGTGATATTTTTGCATGCTAGTGTGTCTAGGTGTAATTTTTCAGCCTGAGGACGCAGGCCTAGCTCTGGCGGGACTGCACTGGCTTGTTGTTATTGTCGTTGTCGTCATCTGTTAAATCTTAGTTGAGATGAAACTCTCATTTACAGGAATCAGAAGCAAAGAAGAAGAAACTACATCAACTCCAAAAGAAGAAGCTCAAGCTCGTGGCTGAAGTCAAGTAAATTTCATGTCTCTATGCTGCCTTTTATTTACTTATTTATTTATTTCCCTCAATATTCTATTTATTTAGTGGTTGATACAATTAACTTAGTACCTGGTCAGTCATACATATACTTGATACTGCAGATTCATGCGGAAGAAATACAAAAGATTTTGTGAAAATCCATCTCAGGAAAATCTATATAGATTGAAGAAGCAATCGCTGCATAACCCCGATAGTTACGGCGAACCTACTTTGCAAGAGTGGATGCAAAAATCAAACCATTCGCAGAAGCCAACCTTAGCTCCAGTTCTAGATTTGAATCAGAGCTCGTTCCCAGTAATATCTCTGTTCATCACTATCTGTTTTTAAAAAAAAAGAAAAAAAAATCACATTTTCCGATTGATATCAGTTTTAGATACTAACGTATTGCTCGAAATTTGTAGAACGCAGAAGATATGCAAGAGTTTCAGGTTGAATGGGAGCCTCCGAAGATGGAAAAGCCGAAAAGGTGTTCGGTAGAGGGGGATACTGTGATAAGTGATCTTAATGTGCCTGCTTGGAGAGAGAGAGCAGTAATGGTTCAAGCAGGCTGGAAAAGAGGAAAATTACATGGCAAGATCAAGTAGATCTGAGAGTGTAAAATTATCATTGGTTAATTTTTAACTGCAGAGTTGAACAACTCCTTTTTTGGGTAGTATGATGTATATAGAGAATGAAATGAAAGGAATACTATGTATTCCTTTTGAGCACTGCTATTTATCAGGGGCCGTCCCACACATCCTCGATCACTGCTGATTGCATAAGGGCCCCCTGAATAATGGTTTTTCTGATTCTATCATCTTCACCATCATGGAAAAAATGAAGTAATGCTATTTCAAGGCTCATTTTTCTGTATTCTTTGAATTAGCATGTGCTTTTGTGCAAAGTTTTTAGTGCTAAACTAAGATCATGGCTAGTGCTAACCAAGCATATGTGTGTGTGTATATATATATATATATTCTCTCGAACTATATATATATATATATATAATTACAAAATAAAAATAAAAATTTATTTGAATAATTAAATTATAATATTTTGTGGCACATGTGACCGTTGTGTTGTGCCGATAATTAACAGAACAGATATATGTGGCTAGACATAGATGTCCGGAAGGCAAGGCTGACTATTACGTGAAACTATGAATTTGTGGATGTTTTTTAGTTTGGATGGTAAACTGTGAGAAATATTGAAAGAAAATATATTCTTAATATTTTGAATTTTTCTAAATGCTATTACAATGACACTTACATATATATCTAACCACTTGACAAAATAAAAAATACTAAAATTAGAAAATATACTAAATATGAGACTCTGAATATAATGGAAATTACTAAATAGGAATTCTAATATATTTCTTAACATAAACATGAATCCTAATATAGATCTCTTTTGGCGTGATCTATAACTTTAATGTTGAAGTTTTTTTAAAAATACTTCTAATTTATTTTTGAGGTGTCAAAAATAGCTAAAAAATTTAAAAATCAAAATAATTTAAAACTGCAACCTAAACTTTGAAACCTCAAAATAACTATTTAGACGTATTTTTGTAAAAAAATTAAATATAAAAGTTATAGATATCATCGATCTATAATTTTCATATTGAAATTTTTTTTTTCCAATTACTTCCAAATAATTATTTTGAGAGATTAAAAATAACGTACAAAATGATTGAAATGAAAGACTGTATTGCAAAATAATAATTAATATGAGGGATTGCAGTGAATTTTATTATATATATATATATATATATATAAGTGATATTAAAATTTAATGTAGTGCGTGCAGTGTAATTTTCTATTAAAAATATAATAATAATTTTTTTAAAAAAATTAATCTTTTCAATTTATTTTAAAAAATTTATTTCAAAGTAAATATTTAGACATTCTGTTTAGAAAAAACAAGAAGAAGAAGCTTCACGGTAGATTCTTACATTAAATTAATTACTGTTTCTAATTTGGCTTCTTAGGCAAAAATAAAGTACTTCACTATAATTGTAGTACTTACATTAAATTAGATCAATAATGTTGAGTTACCAAAAAATAAATTACTATAAATTAGAAAATATTAATATTATTTTTAGGGAAAATCAAATATCCTTCGTTTGAAATATTTTGCAAATCTGACACTGATTTTGAATTTTTTATAAATCAGCTCTTACTCAGTATTCATATCAGAAATATTTACAATGCTATATAAATATTTTTTTTTTAAAAAAATAAATATTATAAAAATAAATTTTGATATGATGTATAAATTTTATATTCTTTTTAAAAAAAAAAAATTGAATAATTGTTTGACACTTCAAACTCTTAGCAAATTTACAAATTAATTCTTTGAAACTTTAGTCTCAAATGACCTATTCAAAAATATTTTATGAACAAATTTTAAAAATGAAAAAATAGATTTTAATATGATCAGTAATTTTTATATTGAAAATTTATTTTTAAAAAATTATTTCTATATAAATATTTTAAAATATTAAAGATAATAAATTATAAATAATTGAAAGAAGGGGTGATACGTAAATCTGTCTTATTTTTACTATCCTAAGGTGAATAGCTATTATTAATTTTGTTAAAAGGAACAGTAAATAGGATACTGAAAGAATATTCCATAACTCGTTTAGCTCGTGGTATTCATGGGATTGGGCGGCGACAAGAAGAACTCGCCAGAAGCGAAGACATCTGGAAGCGATCATTCAATTATGTTCCTGTGGAGGAGCAGAAGAACGATCACTAGCAGCCCTCTCATTCTACACCAACTGTGCGGTCCCTGTAAGCAATGGCCGATAAAGAGGATAATTGCATATCAGTCTTTATAATTTTTTTTTTTGCATTTCAGTTCCAAAAAATTTATTTTCGTGTTTCCGGAGGCTGAAATGTACGATTGTTGCTTTTAGAAGAACTGATATGCAATTATCCTCCGATAGAGACTACATTTGCTCACGACAAACTAAATAATTCTTTCTTGACGATTTGCAAAATAGTGCTTTAATTTTGTTTTTAGATAACGAGACGAAATCTTTCTCTGGGTCTCTGCTAACTCGCGTACCATAGTTTTTTACGCATACTAATAGGATCATTTTGAACCCAGGTACGCGCAGAAAAATAAACTCCGGCCTGGCGTCTGTTTTCAGACCAGAAATAAAACACTGAGAGTTATCCAGCCACCAGCTTTCCGACAACCGCTAAAAATACGCGGCGCGGGCACATTTTCATTTCAGGACATCTCAGAATATCGAATCCGGGACACACGATTTACAAACCGCACGCCTACCGGTCAACCCAAGAACACCCCTATAGTGCCTTAATTGATAAATAATGCATTATTTGTAAAACAATGACCTCATGTTTAGATATTTTAAAGTATTTTTAGATAATTTTATATATTTTGAGACGTTCTCAATCACATAGTATTGTTATTATGTATCACAAACTCAAATTTGGATATTCTACGTGTTCTAAAATGTTCCCGTAGGCCGTAGGAAAAGAGAAAGAGAGACAAATGTGTTTTGAAATACGTTTTTAGGTATTCCAAGGGATTTTCTGTCACAAAATAATGCTAGAAATATAAAATTAGGTGTTTCTATTCATTCTGAGGTGTTCCTTAAAAAAGAGAACGTGAGAGAAGAAGAAAGGATTTAGAGAGAGAAAAAGCTGCAAAAATATCACGTAGAACGGTTTGAAAATTCGCAAAAAAATAATATTTTTGTCACTTTTAGTATAAATGGGGCACTAAAATGCCAACTCCAAATATTGTGTAGTCTATTTTACTAACAATGTATTATAGAAAGCACTACTTCACAAACTTTTCTTTCTTTCTTTCTTTTATTATGTTTTTCTACGAGTATCTCAACCTCTATAAATAATGAGACTAATTTTATTTAAAAAAATAGAAATAATTATTGTTGCTTGAATTTCTAATTAAGACCTCTCAATGCAGAACCCAGCCTACCGAACCAACTACACCAACAAGTCTTTATTAATCATATGTTGCTCTTTGATTTCAACCTTTGAACTTACTTTATCGTAGGGTTTAGATTTGATAATAATATTAAATTCATTGCCAACTAGAAAAGTAAGACAAGCTTCCCCTAGCTAAGCTCTGAGAATTATAGTACTATAAGATGAAAAAACAAACATCTCTCTGGGTTTTTTCTATTCGTACTTACTTTTTAAATTTATAAAAAAATTTATCTCTCAATATTCGTGTTAGAATTATTATTACTATATATATATAATTTATATATTTTAATAAAATTTATAAATTTTAATATTAATATTTTAAAATAAAAATTAAGATTTTAAAATTTTAAAATTTTAAAATTAATTTATTAATCCGTTAAATTTTAGAACTTCAAAATATATATTTAAAAATATTTTTTTAAAAAAATTAATATAAAAATTATAAATCTCATTTAAACTTATAATTTTTATATTAAAATTTTTTTTAAAATATTTTTAAGATGTTAAAATTAACAGGAGAAAAAAAAAATTATCCATCAAGTTTAAATAGTTTAAATGGGAGGGGGGCAATATGTAGGTCTCCCATATATAACTCAGATCGTCTAGATTTGGACACTATAGATTTGAGAAGAGAAGCTCTGAGTTACAGAGAAAAATGGAAGGAGGAGGAGAGCATTCAGAAGAGGCCCCGAAGCTCGTCCATGGCTGCCTCGAGGCGACGATCTTCGAGGCCGATCATCTTCATCACTTCCTTCCTGGAGCTGTTCTTGAGGTTTGCTAATGGCTGTCTCGGTCTTAATTCTTATTATTATTATTCTGCCATTTATTTTTATATTTTTATTACAATTTCAGTATTTAATTCTCTATTGTTAAAAAAGTATACTATTAATACATTACTTCGAAAGAATTAATTTTTTTAACACAATATCGGAATTAAGTTGTTAAATTTCAAATTAACTAGCCCGAAATTCCTGCAATTTTAATCTTTCAGATCCTTAATTATTAATATTAATTGCATCATTAATATAAATGTAAAATTTCAGGTAACAGAAAAGATAGAACATGTTCTGCACCTTGACGGACTTCAGCCGTTTTCGAAGATTTATGCTACTATCGACATCGGCACGGCACGGGTGGCACGGACGAGCCAGGTTGAGTTCCATCCGAAGAACCCTGTTTGGAATGAGATGTTTCACATTTACTGTGCCAACACTACCTCCTCCGTCACCGTCTCCGTCAAGAACCAGCTCCCTATCGACGCGCAGGTCGTCGGTCGTGCCCATATTCCGGTGTCTAGGATTCTAACCGGCGCGCCCTTGGACGGTTGGTTCGATCTCTTTGACGAGCAAGGACAAAGGTACCTTTTTTTTTTTCTGTTACTGGCTTGAGGAAGAAAATTTATCTTCATGTTTCTCAGCTATTACTTATACGAGAGCGAATCGTCTGTGATAAAAACCACAAACGATTCGCTGTGGCGCGAATCGCAGCCGTCCGATGGACATGCACGTATCACAAAATTTTATATAAAATTTTTGTCAGCTTATTTGACTTATTTTTAAATATTTTTTACAAAAAATATTGAACTAAAAAATTGTAGATTTTGATGTTTTCTATAATTTTGTAATTTAAAATTTTTTAAAAAATATTAAATAGTATACCAAAAATAAAATTTTTATATAAAATTTTGTTATACGTGCACGTCTATCCGACGGCTATGATTCGCGCCACAGGCAAATCGCCTGTGGTTTACGCTATATACGATCCGCTCTCTACTTTTACCGATATCTGTTATATATTAGTACAGTATTTAGTCCAGAAAAGGAAGGAATTTGTGCATTTTGTTTTGTATAACTGGTCTAAAATTGAAATATCTATGATAAAACTGCAGGCACAAGAAAGCTCGGATCCGTATACACATGAAATTCACTCCGGTGGCCTCCGATCCATCCTGGAACGCCGGCGTTCAACCGGACTTCACCGGCGTCCCTAACGTCTACTTCCCTCTGAGGACAAACTCTCATGTCACCCTTTACCAAAATGCTCACCTCTCGTCCGGATTCACGCCGGATGTCCAACTCTCCTCCGGCGAACTCTACCGTCCTCAGAGATACTTCGAAGATCTTTACAATGCCATAGTTGAAGCTAAGTATTTCATCTATGTTGCTGGCTGGTCTGTCAATACAGCTATAACACTCATCCGAGATATAGGTTGGTATTTCATTTGTATTTGTTTTATATTATTTATATATATAGTATTTTATAGTTTGAAATTCATGATTATATTTTGGTACAATTTTGGATATTCCTATAATGTAGAGCATGGCTACTAATTTAAAGTGATTTGATACTTTACTAAAGATGTCAACTGTGTGGTTCCGGCCCGACCTGTTGTCTGTATATCTAGTGTCACGCCCCGACCCGCCCTGGCCAAGCCCTCCAAGCTTCGGCCGCACCACACGGCTAGGCCATTTTCTTCCCGGAAAAGGTGGTACCACTTGGTTGGTGCCAAAACTTGGCCTTCCAAGCTTATAAGCACAAATCCGTCCCCAGCCTAGGCGGTATAGAACTAAACCTTCGTGGGCTCGCGCATAGGCCCAATTTGGCCCAACCCACGCCCAGCACGTTACTTTCGGTTGACCGATCATCAGGTTTCCGGTCGACCGAAACCTGTGCAGACCGCACGCACGTACACCCGTGCGATTGTACCAAATTCGGGGTATTACATCTAGCTCAGCTAGAGGCCCGCCTAGCCAGGGTCATAGCACGGGTAGGACTGGCCCGCCAGCTTTGTAAGCTAAAATCGTTGCTCCATTTGAACTGTCTATATAGTGCGAGGCGGACATGGTTCGTACAACTTTTCGAGTGGACCGGGCTAATAGGAACATTTCTTATAACAGTGGCATATCATACTTGATTGCCACTTTCTATAATAGATTGAAAAAAATGTAAGTTTTCTAGGCAGTAAGAGTTGTAGTGGGTCAAAGGCTACATAAAGGACCAATATATACATAGAGGGGCTCTAGCGAGAATTTATCTGTGTCATAACCGTCAAGGGAGGTGACAGGATATCACAACAGATGGACGAGGGCTTAAAAACTCTTCCCATCCGACTTCGAATTCCGTCCGGTCATTTTGAGATCCTACTTGGATGAACGCTTACGGTAACGCCTCCTCGCATACGACATGAAACTTCTTCTTAATATTGGGCTAAGTCTCCTCTTGGGAGAAACCGGATCTGGGACGAAGGGTATTTATGTATTTTTTATATTTTTTACGGATCATGAGAAAATTGTACGGATCACGAGACGTGTGTGATGGAGACTGATTATGTGTGATTTATTGGGTAGTTTGTTGGGGATAAGTAGTTTTTTCTTTCTCGAAAATAACTGTCCGGTTGACTGTGTGCATGTTTTTTGTCATTATTTTTAAAAAATGTAACAAAAATTATTTATTGCGATATTTTCATGCAGACCGTATGATACCCGGAGCAGAGGGGCTAACAATCGGCGAGCTGCTGAAGAAGAAGGGCGACGAGGGCGTCAGAGTTCTGGTAATGGTGTGGCAAGATCAAACTTCTATATCCTTCTTAGGAAATGCAGGGCTGATGAAGACTTACGACGAGGAAACTCGCAAGTTCTTCGAGGGAACCTCTGTTAAGTGCTTTCTGTGCCCTCGCAATCCAGATTCTTCCTTGACTGCGGTGCAGAAGGTGGAGATTGGCACCGAGTTCACGCACCACCAGAAAACCGTCAGTCTCGATGCTGCTGCCGCCGACGGTTCCGCTCGCCGGATTGTTAGTTTTATTGGAGGAATTGATCTCAGCACCGGAAGGTACTTGCTGTTCCATATGATTCAATGAAGATGTTATAGCTCCCAAATGGAATATCATAATAATAATAAGACAGAGAATAAGATAGAGATTGCGGGTGGAATATTTGGATTCTCCAAATGTATCATCCGAGTTATGGCAAAAGTGCACCTTTTCGGGCGCGGCTCGCCTGCTTCCTCCGAAAGTAGGAAGCAAAAAACCGACGGCCCAAATCCAATGATTTGGGTCGTGCGGTTTTTTATACATTATATGTAATTTTTATCGACTTATTTGATTTATTTTAGAATATTTTTAAGAAAAAATTTGAACTACAAAGTTGTAGATTTTGACGTGAGCTACAATTTTGTAGTTGAAAGTTTTTCAAAACAATATGGAATACCATGTCAAAAAAAAGAGAGAAAAAGTCGCTAGTTGACTTTTAGGGTGGACCTTTGGTGCTAATTTGGGAGCTAATGGTAGCTGAAATTTATATAACAGGTATGACGATGAGCATCACACGTTGTTCGGGGACCTTGACACAGTTTATAAGAACGACTTCCAACAGAACAACTTCAAAAATGCAGATCTCAGCCACGGCGGTCCACGGGAGCCATGGCACGATATCCATTCTCGGTTGGAGGGCTCGGCAGCATGGGACGTGCTAACCAACTTTGAGCAGAGGTGGACCAAACAGTCGCCAAAGGATCTTTCGGGTTCCCTGCTGAACGTCAAAGAGTTGCCGGAACTCTTTCCACCCCCATCGACCCATGCAAATATCGATGATGGATCTTCGTGGAACGTTCAAGTTTTTCGCTCCATCGATGACGCTTCGGTGGTCGGGTTCCCTTCGAACCCATCAGAGGCTTGCAAACTAGGCCTTGCGAGTGGAAAAGATGTTACTTACGATCAGAGCATACACTCCGCCTACATCGAAGCTATCCGAAGAGCAAACAAATACATATACATCGAAAATCAGTACTTCTTCGGCAGTTGTTATTCGTGGAAAGAGGATCAAGACTGCGGTTGCTTAAACTTAGTCCCCATGGAGATTGCGCTGAAGATTGCTAGTAAGATTAAGCAAGGAGAGAGGTTTGCAGTGTACGTAGTGACACCGATGTGGCCAGAAGGAGAGCCGGAGGGGGATACGGTACAAGCAATACTCCGGTGGAATAGGCTTACAATGGAAATGATGTATAACATTGTCGCAGAGGCTATAGAGGAGGCCGGGATGGCCGGAGAGACGGAGCCGACAGATTACTTGAACTTCCTTTGTTTAGGAAATAGAGAAGTCGAACAATCTGGGGAGTATGTACCATCGGAGAGACCCGAGCAGGGGACGGACTACTGGAATGCACAGGTCAACCGGCGGTTCCTTATCTATGTTCACGCCAAGCTTATGATCGGTGAGTAGTCAACTTTTAATTTTTATGATTGGCAATTATTGTTATTTCTCAACCATCAATCAACAAAAAGGCCATTCTTGAGGTGTCAATAATGGTCATAATCATGGCTCGACGAAACTTGCCGGAGCCGAGCGCTCGGCACCTGAACGGTGCCGAGCCGACGGCTCCATTTTTTTTGTTTTTTTGGTAACTGTTCATCGTCTTCCTCGCAACGCCGCTGTTGGATCGTGCGCCGCGTGCGTGACCTAATTCCGGCCCGCACGGACCTGATTTAGGTCTGCACACGCCTGCGGACCGTCTGCTTTTTTTTTTTTTAATTTTTTAATTTTTTTATAATTTATAAAATGTGTTTTAAAAATATATTATAATTACTTTTTATTTTTTAAAATTTATTTAAATATTTTTCATTTGTTTCTTTTTATTTTTACTTATTTTTGTGGGTTTTTTTACATTTTAATTTAATATAAAATATAAAAATAATATTTTATTATCGGTACGGTCGGCACGTCTCGAGATCCGAATTTACCGAAACTCGAAACGGCACGACACGATAAACCTTGGTCATAATACATCAAATATATACATACTGATTCGGAATATGCACCACACATATTACGATACACTATATACATCCATGATTGATCAAAAGTCCTGATTGTCCTAATGAACAACAACGCTCTTATATGTATGCAGTGGACGATGAGTACGTCATAGTAGGATCTGCAAACTTGAACCAGAGATCGCTCGAGGGCGATCGTGATAGCGAGATAGCACACGGATCTTATCAGCCAGCGCATGTAACTGCAACGGAAGAGCGGGCACGAGGCGCGGTCCATGGTTTCCGAATGTCCCTGTGGTACGAGCATTTCATCAAACATTACCCGGATCTTGCTAACAACTTCACGGAGCCAGAGAGCTTAGAATGTGTGAGAACAGTTAGAAAGATTGCTCATAACATCTGGGAGAAGTTCACGGGAGATGAAGTGGTTGATCTTCCCGGCCATCTTCTTCCCTTCCCTGTTAAGGTTAACAGAAATGGTGAGCTGACGGAGCTGACAGAAGATGGTATGTTCCCGGATACCAAGGCTTCCATTAGAGGGAAGACTACTGCAATCCCTCCTCTAATCACCACCTGAATGTAACCACTATGTTTACTTCATTTTCTCCAAGCTCTCGATGTGTGTATAAATAACGCAAGTTAATTGTTTCAAGATGTCATCTAGTTATTTCATGAATAAAGAGAAATTCTAGTCACTGTTTTCTAAATTATATGATTCGGACTCAAGATTCAAGATGTAGGTCAACGATAGATGGCAGTAACAAGTCTTACTTTCATTATAAATATTTTTCGGCGCATGTGACAAAATATGTTAATCCTTGATAAAAAGAACTTTAAAAAAAAAAAAGAGAACAAAATGAAGTGCGCTCCTACTCGTTTACATGGCACTTACAAGTTGATGAAAATGGAAGCGAGAAAGTTGGATCTTCTTCCATAAACTCTTGAAATTCTTCGATTAGCGAATGGATGGCTGACCAGAAGAAAGCCGTTCTCGACGTGCTCTATCAGCCTTTTCCATGTAATCTTGATGAGATTGATGCTTTGAGCCTGTTACATAATGAATTTTAAACAACAATTTCTTGAAATTTTAAACTATAATGGATAAAAAATTAGACACGTTCATAGTAGAACACAACATAATCGGTGCAAAAAAAGATTTGGAGCGACCTATCTAGAATACAGCGCAGCTTGGACCGTTCAAGCACTTTTTAATTAATCATATGAAAAGACCCAATAAATCAAAGTCCATTTATTCTTCCAAGTGTATTATCTTTCTATGTATTATGTCTAACAGCGAGTTAAACTCATTTTGTGTCTAGCAACGTAGGCAATTCTAGTATAAGGCGCGCACCAGTAAGATAGGGGTGTCCTGGGAACCTAGTTCCAAGGCGAAGGAGAAGGCACACGCCTGAGCGACGTGAGGTGTACATCTTATAAATAAATATATACTCAACGCGCATGCAATTGATCCAAGTACGTAAGATATTCACCAAAATGCATTTATGCGCTATACATCTATTTGTCAAAATAGCTGCAATACGCACCCAAAAAAATAAAGACTAAAGGATACAATTACTAAACACTAGTACCAACAAACATTGCATTCCACGTTAAAAGGGCGTTAAGCGCAGTAATACGATGTTATGCAACAAGTTTATCTGCTATGTCACTCTTTTTTCTTTTTCACGAACACAATAACCTCTTTCCAAACATACAGGGTACAAAGTTGGCAAGCTTTTACAAAACGATATTAACCTCAAGATTTTTCTACTCTAAATATTCCTCCTCTTACTACGTTGGTACAAAAATTTCAAGTCACAACATTTTCTGCCACTAGTTCATCATGGTGTGTGCCCTTTGCGCCTAGCGGGCCTCTTCCATAGGGAGCGTCTATCATGTGCTTCATTAAAATTGCTTCGTCTAGGCAAGCAAATCATTGTACCATCAGCTTGAGCCTTAGTCACGTTTTTTTAAAGGAAAAAACTACTCACCCCCAACAAATCACACACAATCAATCTCCACCACACACGCGCCTCGTGATCCGCACAATATACCCATCGTTATGTGTGGTCTTGATTGTGCCACGTCAGCATGTGTGATTTCTGGTGTGATTTCTTGGGGGTGCATAGCAAAGCCCTTTTTTTAAAACACTGCTCTACTATAGACATCAAACTAAATGTCTTAAACCATGTCATACATACACCAGCGATATTCGCTCTTCGAACTAGTAAATATTGCCATACATATATTTTCTTCATCACATAGCAAATAAATCATTCCATACTTCATGAACATGACTGCTAATATTCTGCCAATAAATTTTATTGCCCCATCTTGTTTTTGACAGGGCAGCACATCCCTCTAACCCAACCTAAATGTTAACTTGGCAGAAATATTAATGATTTTGAGAAACAAAGGAAGAAAAATAAATCTTTGGGGGAAAACAATTAATAAGAAATCAAGTGTCGCCGCTGATTGAAATTACCATTTCGTCTATGATAGTTCATCAATTACTCAACCATGGATTTATGCATTAAAATTACCTTCCTAGCTTGAATTGAAGTGACCAAAATAAACAATTCCATTACTCGATCAAAATTAAACGTCCTAAAATGCATGGCTAAATTTGAACCAGGTAACTATTAAACAATATGCATGTCAAAATCTAACTTTTGTCGACGATATAAGCTAAAATTGGTATTTTTATGACCATTTCATTCAATTTTTTGAGATTAGGAAGAGGAAAACGTCCAACTTCCCCACTTTGTGAGCGTATATGAACAGGTAAAGCCTCGGCAGCCCCTACCTAGATGCCAAGCTCCCTGACACGCGCTCATCCAATCGATGTCACCGCTGGGGCGGCCGATCAATTCCTTAATAATCAAATGTAAGAGTTTCATCATAGGAAAACTAAACTTTAATTTCCTAAATATTCACATAAATCTTCCAAAACCGAAGATTTGACTTTATATATGATTAAAAAAAAAGGCGAGAGATTTGTGTTACCTCGGTTCATGAGGTACCATGGGAGTCCGAAGGCAACACTTATGATGGCGATACCCGCGAAAACATGCTTCTTCTCGCCGCTGTAGAGGTAGTGGTCTAGCCGAGCCCTGAACCCGCTGCCGCTACCGGCGGCGCCCCCGTTTTCTCCACCGCCCATCTCGAGAATAAATTGCGACGTCGGCGGAGACTGCTGGACGGTGATTATACCAGTTAGAGAAGGCTCGATGTGACGTAGATCGACTCTTCTTGTCCGGCGTGGGTCCGAATAATAATAGCTAATTATCACTTAATTCATTAATTAATCATGGCGTTATATATATGGTGCTTTAGACGGTAGCTTTTTTTATAAGAGCTTGATAAGAATACAACAATACTTGAATTGAGTTCTAACTTGTCTTAAAACTTGTTGATCGAGTGGAGTTTAATAATTGACCACAAAATGTGTACGACATCATAATCTCTAACCTTTACAAAATTAGGAGAAATAATGAATTTTAAAGAGGATTTTCACTTTTATAGATGTTTATAAAATGAAAATGCTATTCTTTAGGATTGTAAAATTATGAAATTTTCGAGGCTGATGTGGATCATATACTTTTTATGTTGGAAACATTTTTAAAAGTTGAATCCCCTATGTAAATATTGTGAAAAAAAAAAATATTACTTTTCATGTTAAGTAAATAAAAAAGATATAAGTGGCCGTTAATAAAGTGTTCTCAGCATAAAATATATTTTATATGGTACTATCACATTAATTTTAAAAATTTTAGGATTGCTGCAATTATAAAAAATAACATTTTTTTTTTTTTTATAAAAAAGAGTCTAAGCATGGAATTCCTAGTTGGCAAAAACATTCTTATTCTAAGAGGCTAAACTAAGTAAATTCTAAATTAAAAAAAAATAATGCCCCTTCAGAATTTTAGTTTATCGCTGGAATTCAAATTCTTTGGGTGATATTAGAGTTAGGGATATTAATTTACCTTGAAATGATGTAAAATCCGATCCGATGCCCCACAACAAATTGGGGTCGGAGACATGAATTTCTCCGTTTGAGTCGGAAATGTGGACTTAAAAAAAAAATTCAGTTGGAGTCGGACACATGGATGAGGTCCCTATTTTCCGCCGCACCTGAACCCCAAATATGTATTTAATAATATATATATATATATATATTTAATATATATATATTCATTTTCTCTGTCGGTATTACGAACAGAGAAGTTTCTCATTATTTCATTATAAAAAAAAAAATGAGGGAAATTGATCCCATATATAATGCATTTATCTCCCTATACCCTTTGGGCGGGAAACCCAAAACTCAAAATCCATCCGGAATCATTCCAATCTGCATTTTCCCAAATTCATCCAGGTTTTCCAACCTACTCCATCAATCTTCTCCGATCATAATGGAGCGAATCTTCGTCACAGTCCGTGCTCGTCCGCTCTCGCCGGAGGATAGTAAAACTAGCCCGTGGCGAATCTCCGGCAACTCCATCTCCCTCGCCGGCGGCCTGCCTTTTAAATTCGATTTCGGTGCCATTTCAATCTCCCCATCTCACGTCTCATTCTCTCGCTTCTACTGTTGTATCTGCTTTACTAGTTTTCTTTTTAAACTTACAGATAGGATTTTCGGGGAGTATTCCAAGACCGTGGAAGTGTATGAGGCTCGCATGAAAGACATCGTCGCCTCATCTGTTCGTGGTTTCAATGGTACGAAAAGTCCGTCATGGACCGTTGGCCCATATCACCAAAATTGGTGGTGTGGGATATAACCTAGAGGGGCCACACGAACCACAGACATGCGGTTTTGGGATGTTGCTCCTCGGGTTATGGCAGAGGCAACTCGTAGATAGTGCTTATTGCTGAATTTGGCAAGGACGAAGTCATTTTTCATCTGTATTCTTCCGTAAACGATTTATGTGACTACTATGTTGATGGTAAACTTTGCTAACAGGTACAGTTTTTGCATATGGACAAACAAGCAGTGGAAAGACATACACGATGAGAGGCACACATCAAGAACCGGGGATTATTCCTTTGGCTGTTCATGATTTGTTCCAGAAAATACAGGAGGTCTTAGCTTCTGTTTTCTTTATTTGTTTTCAATTAATGTTATTTGTTCTGAGGCTCGCAGTGCTATCTGCAAAATCTCCTAAGCTGCCACATATGATGTGGAGCTTGGTTTGATGGCGGACAAGGCGAAGTGCTAAGGCTGCTAGGCACACAAACTGGGCTTGACTGCCAAAATTTCTCGGATATCTCAATACAAAATTATTATTATTATTGTTATTTACACGAGCCCAGAAGAATTCCAACATAATTTGGGTTATGTACGTGGGTCTTGATATTGTTCGTGAAAATAGTTTATTAATATGAACTAGTAGTTACTTTGGAATGCTTTTTTGGCTCGTATAAATAACCCAAGAGCTATAGCTAGCATGGAGCTTGATGCTACAATATGTAACACTTTTATTAATATGAACTAGTAATTACTTTGGAATGCTTTTTGGCTCGTCTAAATAACCCAAGAGCTATAGCTAGCATGGAACTTGATGCTACAATATGTAACACTTCCTACTTCTATGGCAAGCCGGTACACATGATGCGCTTCTTGAGCTATTTCGAATGGTGGAGCTAGGGCCTATGCCAACCGAGGCTTTACCGGAACAAGGATATTTGAGTATATGACCTTTGCTTCTGATAATGATGGAATTTTGACAAAGAAAACTTTTGTTTTTGCATTGATAACAGCTGTAAGTTACAATTGGAGGCAATGCTCGTAGATATCATCTTTGGCATATCTTTTAATAATATTAAACTATCAAGAACTTTTAAGTACTAAAAACTAACGTCTAATATATAGCTCAGGATATCTCATCTAGCAATTCTGTCACCTAGTTGCACTAAATGTTCTTCTACTTGATGCTGAGCCTTCAGTTGTGTTGTTTAATTGAATGCTTGTATTGGAGTCAAACATTGATTTTAAGCGGCATGATAAAAAATTAGTATGACATCATATATTTAACACCTATTGCTTTGCTTATGGTTTGTCGATGTAGTTCCTAACTCTCTATATTTCCGTTTTTATGTTTTCACGAAAAGAAATCTTAACGTAAATGTTTTGTTAATCTACATATGATTATTGTTATCCTTAGTACCAACCTTCTTTTGATAACTTCTTTTTGGGCTCTATATTGTTTCTTATGGTTTATACTATATAATCATGCTACTATGCGTATTTCAAGTGCATGTTTGGTATTACTAATACAAGCTTTTGTATATATAGGATTGGGATAGAGAGTTTCTTGTACGTATGTCCTATTTGGAGATATACAATGAGGAGGTCAATGATTTGTTGGCCCCGGAACATCGTAGGCTACAGATACATGAGAGTCTGGAGGTATAATTACTTGCTTTCACGTGGGTTTTTTTTTGGGTCCATCCCTAATAAAGTATCTCTTACCTAATATATTGTTTTATATGATAAAGCGAGGTATATATGTTGCTGGATTAAGAGAGGAAATAGTTGCTACACCAGATCAAGTCCTAGATCTAATGGAGTTTGGAGAATGTATATGTTTCTTCTTTGCTTTGTTATTGTTATCCTTTTATAGCTCCACTAATGTTTCAGGACGTCTTTTTTTCCAACTTTTCTTTCCCAATACCATGCAGCTCATCGTCATATTGGAGAGACAAATATGAATCTTTATAGTAGCAGGTCCCATACAATTTTTCGCATGGTAAACAACCTATCAAGTTTTCTTTGAGTTTTTGTTCTTCTTAATATTTCTTTATATGATCATCACAAAAGAATGTTGCAGATAATAGAGAGTAGGGAGAGAATTCAAGAAGGAACTGCATATTCTTGTGATGCTGTTCGTGTATCAGTACTTGTATGTCTGAATGTCAATCCTTTAAACCTGTAACATATTCCTTTTATTATTGTTCTTACAACCTTTGAACAGGTCTCCTTGGTAAAACTTTTACTATTTTGTTGATTGTGAAATTTCTTCTATCTTGTAGAATTTAGTAGACCTAGCTGGTTCTGAGCGTGCTGCTAAGACTGGTGCAGAAGGTGTGCGCCTGAAGGAGGGTTCCCACATAAATAAAAGCCTAATGACTCTTGGTAGTGTTATAAAAAAATTAAGTGAAGGTGCAGAGAGCCAAGGGTGAGATTCTTCAGTTGATGGTTGTATGGTGCGTTAGCGAAACTCAATTTCATTCGTTACATTCAATTTACTTCTGGTTGATTTTGACTAGGGGTCATGTGCCTTACCGAGACAGCAAATTAACTCGCATTTTACAACCTGCACTTGGTGGAAATGCTAATACTGCTATTATTTGCAACATAACTCTGGCTCAGGTAATTCAGGAGGTTATGTAGAAGTAGATATAAAACTTAGATAGATCCTCATTGGAAATAAATGACAGGATACACCAATCTTCGACTTACAAATTCCAAAGTGTCCAACTTCTCTGATTCTTTATACAGTCATCACATGTATTGCCCATGATAGTTGTTCAATTGGCTTTGTTGTGCTTCAGTTTTTCAACTTATTGGCTCACTAACAAGTAGTTGCTTGGAATGGTCATGGTTATTGTAGGTTCATATGGATGAGACAAAGAGTAGTCTCCTGTTTGCTAGTAGGGCTTTGCGGGTTCAGAATTGTGCTTCTGTGAATGAGGTCCTTTTTACTTGATTGCATGCATTTTATATGCCTCGTTGTACTAGCTTCATTTGTCATACAACTTAACCTATGAGTGTCCATCTAGTAGTCAGTATTTATGGATAGTGTGTTGAAGTGAAAAAAAAGTATGAGTTAGATAGAGACCTCTTTTTGTGCGTGGCCAGGTTTTAACAGATGCTGCATTGCTTAAACGTCAACGTAAAGAAATTGAGGAGCTTCGTGCGAAATTGCTGGTACGTTTTCTGGTTTCTAGTGACATTAAAGTTTTTATGGTATTAAATCAACCTAAGGCCATTAATATGAACATGCAAGCTTGTTATGTTGCTTAGGCCTCACATTCAGAACACTGGGAGGAAGAAATAATGAATCTTCGAAATACATTATTGAAAGTGAGTGTCTTTCTATTCCAATTTTATCATATTTGTTGTAAATTAAGCTTACAATGGTCGACAAATGCTTTGAGTTTAAGCATTGACTTTCCAGAGTGAGCTGGAGAAGGAGAGAATTGCTTTAGAATTGCAAGAAGAGAAGAAGGCAAAAGCTGAAAGCGAGATGAGATTGCAAGAGCAAGAGAGGAAAATTGAGAACCTTAGTTCGCTAGTTCTATATTCTGAAAGGGACGAGAAGGACTCTTATATTAGTAAGGTAATTAAACCGTAAACACATGTTTTCCAATTATAGCTTATTCAAATCCCTCAACATGACAATTGGTCAGGTGGTTCTTAGCCATTGTGTTTTCTTGGCTGCAAATCAGCATGCGGCATTCAAGATTATACGTTTGTGCACTCTTTCGGAAGGATGTCTTATTTGTTAATTCTTAATTTCCATGAATTCCAAGTAATTGTTTTAGTATGGCAGCGGCGTTTGCATACTGCAATATGTAACTTTCAAATAGGACAAATTGTTTAGGGGTTTCTTGCTGCAGCTTCAGACTAACAATCTATTAGATGTTTTAATCAAGTTATCTAGTTCTTTTCCTTGTGCTTAGGACGTTTGTATTCGGCAATTGGTTTTGTGTCATTTGTATTTACTTTTGTAATAGGATCGACTACCAACTAAAGGTTTAGCTACCTTAATTTGAGGAGGGTGCTAAATGTAGCGTAATTCCCTATTACTTTTGGTATTTTGGTTTATTTGTGTGTGTCGTTATGGGGGTATATGCGTGCTGGATGTTGTAAGCCTAAACACACTCATTTTCCCCAAATTCTCACACCTTGGAATAGTTTTATTTGTACATCAAGACAAACACTTTGAGCTTAAGGACTTGCAGCTGACCTCTTTATAACACTCTTTAGATTATTCTATTTCACGTGGCCGTTAGGACCATGCTAGACATGCATGGTTGATGTTATACAAGTGCAATTTGGAAGTCATACAAACCAATTAAATGATTATATGTCAACAGTGTATGGATAGCATGGTTGTCAAAAACATGCCAAATACCATTTTCCATGTTTTATGATTGTGTAAGCAGGAACTTTTTAGCTCCTCCCTCATTGCGGTGTTTGCTTAATATTCTTAATGATCAATTATGTATTGCTAGTGTTTTAGAAATTCCAACGAGATTAGAAATAAATCAATTAGGGGAGAGCTGGTGTAGAATCAATAGAGTGCAAAATGAGAGAAAGTTGCTTGTGACTTTTGGACAAGGCTTCCATGGGATTAGGAGGTGTGAAGTGTTACAAATTACTTGTATCAAGAGGGTGAGGGAGGGCCCAAGAGAGTTGGCTAGGAATGTAAAAGATGTCTTTATTTCACATGGCTTGGATAAAGAGATTGCTCTAAATAGAGCATAGTGGTATAGAAGGACACATGTGGACAATGCCATTTATTGGTAAAAGGATTTTTTGTTGTCAAGGTTTTAAGTTCTGGGCGGAATTGCCTATCGGCGGTTACTTGTACCGCACATGCTGCCATGGAAAAAATTAATCATGCTGACCGTACACATGCCATATCTTCTAAAAAAAGAAAAGAAAAGGAGGACGAGAAGAAGGTTTGTGTACTTATCGATCTCCCCGCCACTCCGACCTTGATATGCTGCCTTAAATCTAGCCATAGACCTTGTCTCCTCTCTCTCAAAAGATTCTTTTTTTTTTTAATTGCGCGGAAAGGAAGAAGGTCATGCTGCATTTCCTCCTATCTAGCCATGATCTTTTTTTTTTGGTCAAAAGTTATCATGATTTCTTAATTGCTACAAATAGTTCACCTGTAATCCTGTATATTAACTGTGGTTTCTTACTTCTCTTTTTTTGTGAACTATTATTCCTTTTTGGAATGCCAAACTCGTAAGTTGCATATTTTGTCGTTAGCAATAAGGGTATCTTCGGCAAATATGTTTCTAACATATTTCTTTTGTGTACCATATGAATTCATACTTAAACTGTAGATTTGTAGACATAATAAGAGTATCAATTTTCTTTTATAGCCATTAGTTTCTTGATGACTAGCCAGCCACCACTTGGTAGAGTGTTAGAGAACGTTTGCTTCAATTGAGAGGTTTGTAGTTTGGATCCCATTTTTGCTTGTGATAAAAACTTACGAACACCTGTGATAGGCATAAATCCCCATCTCAATATTTCTCCTAAAAGGTTGATTATAAGTAAATTTTTCATATTGTGTAAACTATGACGTGCATACGCCCTCTGCATGCGTTAAGATCCACAGCGAATAACGCTTCCTATAGTGCAAGATGGTAATTGCCTTCTTGAGCTTTTTTTTTTTTAATTTTGATACTGATATCTATGAATTGTCTTTCTTGTAGAACAAGAGGCGGGTTACGTGGTGTCCAGGTCCCTTGTCTCAAAGATGTGTCAATGAGGTAGATGCTTTAATACGCTTGGTTATCTTCTTGTTACACTGCAAATGAATCATTAGTTTATATGTATTGCATTATCAAGGTTTTGATAGACAAGGACATCCAAGGTGTTTTATCCTTTTCTTTTTTACTTGGTCAAGGACAACGTACTATCTGGAATTGTTTGACTAGGCTGTGTAAATCGATATCCCTGAAGAATTTGTTTGTGCCATAAGAGAGAAAGTTGATTCCTCCTAGGCAGCAAAATTCTTGCTTGCATGGTTCCACAAAGGCTGATTGGGTGGAAACTTGACCGTAAGAGGGCGTTTGGCTGGAGTTATCTTGGCCAGGTTACTAGGAATTAGGGATTTCTCATGTTTGGTTTGTCAAATGGAAGGCAATGCAACGTTATTTTGGCTGCAAGGTTATCAAGTAGACAGGATCGAGATTATTTATGGGGAGGAGATAGTACAGAATGATTACTTTCATGGTGAGAATAAAGGTAGTTGACCTCTTTAAGAAGGATCTTTTTACGCCACTGTGCTCTGTACTTTCTTTACACTTCTGTATACCTTGCAAAATATATCTTGGCTACCATCTTTGTGTGATCGTTATTTAAATAGAGTTTATTATGCCCTTGTGGGGAAAGATCAAAGAGTTGTAATCGAAATAAGGTATATACAACATTATTGGGATACTTATTCTCTTACTATCTCTGTTTTCACTTCATCATTTTATCACTGTATGTCTTATATATGTAAGTAAGTTGGAAGTTCTCTCCAATTGTATCATTGAGTATTACAGCACATGGATTATACTGAGGAGACCTAGTGTGAAGTGCGTTGTAGAATTTTTGAGGTTCATTGTGTACTGTCAGCATAGAAGAAGCAAAAAGTGGCAGTGGTTTAAAGAGACAATGTGCATCGTTATATTTCTAATGAGAGGAAAGATTTCTCTTCTCAGCTCCCCCTTACCGAACTTGTCAAACTTCTCTTCCACTTCAATTGGCAGTAGTACATTTTGTGAACATCACTGTTCCAAGGGCTTCGTGGAATGAGATAGTAATGTTCTTGAATGGTGAATGTGATAAATTTGATGCGTGTTTACTGAAGGATGTATTCAGCTTGTTTTCAGAGCCAGACTAGTCTTTTTAAACAGAAGGAAAGGCAACTTGAATCTGGTTACTGGCGTTCAGTTATTGCCAAGTAGCAGCAAAGGATAAATTTTCAGCTTTCTGTAGACTCATATAGGTTCTGAAGCCCCATCCAGGCACTTGATTGACTTTATGAATGGTGCAAAATGGTTTTTCTATAATATTCTCTCACTGTGATGAAAGGACCAGGTCGAGCATTTCCAGATAGTACATCGAGTAAATTGGTCAAAAACTGCAAAAATCAAGTTGGCATGTTGGCCTACATGGACTACTTTAGCACATAACCTAATCAGTTCTCTTGAACCATTTGCTCCCGCTATGCTTGATGGTAGATGTTTGCCAGATGAGCAGATTAGTAAGTTGGTCAATTTACACCACAAAACAAATTGGCGTGCTAATCTGCGTGGAATACTTTGACGCTTAATCCGAAAAGTTATCTTAAACTGTTTAGTTAACTGCTTTTTCTTTGTGAATCTACCTATCATCCCAAAATTGCCAGGTTGATCCTGAAGCAAGCTTTTAAGATAACTAGCATGCCGTTGAGAAGTTTTGTTTGATTTGATTGTGGTAAAATATTAATTTTCTTGCAATTAAGTGTATTTTGATATAACTTGTTGTTAAGCTGCAGTTTAGTGTGTATTCCACTTTGCTCAAGTGTTACTATTCCCATATTCATTTTTCAAAGGTCTGATCGTGTCAACATTCACTTATTTTATGCAGGAAAGGCCATCAGAAGTAGCTCTGACCAGTGGCCCGCTAAGTGACGAGCAAGATTTGTACGAATTGGTTCCTTTCAAAAAGCTAATGCAAAAAAGTGAAATTGTGGATGAGATGCATAATTTTGATGATAATGACAATTATGCGGACCTTCCCCTACCAGATGCGCAGGCCTTATTGCATGTTACAAGTAGGAAAAAGATCCGCCGCAATAGAGATGAACCAAGCATGGTCAGCTCTTCCCCTTACAGAGTATGATTGATGCTTTCCAAAGATTGTAAGCCAAGGTTTACTTTGCAGGGAACAAGTGAATCATACACAAAGCAAGCTGAATATGTAGATGGTTCTCCAAATTTTGAGTGTGAGGTAATTTCAAGATTCTAATGCATTGAAACATGAGAAAGATTCTGTTTGGTAAAAGTTTCCTTGTCTCTATTTCTTTTCAGGGAGAAGTAAGGGTCACTGAATTTGAGAGCTTAGGAAATAAACCCTTGGAATCAGAAGATACCTGCAAAGTAAATTTGAATGCATCACCATCTGGTTGCAAAACCCTGACAGTAAGAGAGTCGGAGGCGATATTTGTGATCAAACATCTTGAAGACAAGGTCTGTAAGTTCTCAGAGAATTAATGTGTTTGTTGCTTTATCTCTTTAGCATTAATCAAGTTAATTTCAGATTAAATTGCTAGACAACGAGAAGATTTTTATGCAAAGACAGTTGGATGATGTTGTTCACTTAGCAACTAAACAGAATGCTTCTTTTGTGGAACAGTATGAAGAGGTAGCCCTTGTTTATTTTCGAAAGCGCTCTGCTAGGACCCCGTATATTGATGTGAAATGTAGCTCTTGGTATATATGTATACATATGTTCACACACACACACACACACATATATATATATAGGTAAATGCATTAGTATTTTCAATCATGTAATTTTAAAGTAGTATTTGATACTTCAAATATCTGACTTGTTTGTGGTCCATTTTGGGACACCCTAATGATACTGCGCTTTGTCTGCTTTTCCTGCAGCTTCTTCAGGAGGTTGAAAATTCCCGAATGCAAATAACAATAGCTCATGAGCAACTTGCCTCAGCTGGATTGGCAGGCACAAATAAAGTATTTTGTCCATTTTATGCTTTATGAAAAGATTGATGCACAAGAACTTCTTACATCTCTAAAAGCAATTCAAGTTTTTTGTGATGGCTCTTTTAAATTTTATTCATGTTTCCTGTATCTGCTACACATAAACTTCTACAACATCTCAGGAACTTGAGTCAGCAGCGGATCTGTCATCAGAAGTTGCTTCAGAAGTCCATCTATTGAAGGGAATTGTAGATAATCTTCCATCTATAATGGCAGATCACTTTCGGAACTTCTCTGCTGTGACTGAAGCTATACTGGTACTAATATGTTTGATATTATATGGTATTCAAGGGAAAGCGAGTCAAATATAAATTGCCTCTACATGATAACTTTCATGAGAAAGCAATCTGCTTAATGTTGCGAAGAAATAAGAAAGGTCATCTATTTGCAATTTTTTTAAAATCATGGTTATGGTTTCTCTGACAGTGTTGGTTCACATACAATGCTTAGTAATGATAACTCCTCTCTGTTTGCAAATTCTCTACCATAATCATCCATACACATCAAGTTTCAAAATCTAGAAATTGTTTTCCTCTATTGAATGAATTTGAGCTGTTAGAAATTGTAACTTTAGTTACAACTATAGTCTGTGTACCATATGATACTCAGAAATGCTGGTTTTGATACCTACGGAGAGGTACATTGCATAAACTACTTTCTGGCTGTTAAGAATTGGAGAAGCTTATGTATATTTTTGATAAGAAAATTGCTCATTTTAGGCTTTACGGTCTTTACCACACCATTAAGTTCTGCTAACTATCTTAGGTGAAGTAGTATCTTATCTTTCATTTCTCTTCTTTGTTAGGCAACTTATCAATCCATAGTCCTCAATTTTATTGCTGCTCTTTTGGATAGCTGCAATTAGCTATATGTTAAATCTCATGCGACCTCCATGGTGCATATACTAACAGAGTACCTAGTACTAATTGTTTAACAACAACAGCAACTCAATGCAGTCCTGCCTAGGCAGGGTCTGCGGAGGGTAAGATATACGCAGCCAATGCCCCGTAGGAGAATGTTTCTGTAGGACACTCGGCCTCAAACTAAACACTCAAGCATGCAAGTATGCATGCACTACATAAAGGTATTAAAACTCAAGCACACACAACAAAAGGCAAGGATACACACAACAAGCAAGCAATAGACATGGAGAAGGCAGTGCAGCAACAAAGACAAATAAAATCAAAAGGTGTCATCACCACAACATATAATCCTTCTTCCATTATACCTAGGCAGCGGTGTCATTAACATGAGTTCATCAGTGTCACTCAACATGATCTATAACCACGTCTTCACTAAGTCGTGCCTTTTGCATACCAGCTTTAGTAATTACTGCTCCACTCTCCTACTTTTCCTCCTCTTTTCATTGCATCCCGCTTTACACAGTGTGATGTACTGCATTCAATGGTGGGGATGGTTGTAAGGAGATGGAGGGTGAGATAAGGACAAGTGGAGGAAGAAAAAGAAGAGGGAAGGAGGGAAGCATTACCAACTAAGGATCCTTTCATATTAGCTTGACTGCTATTTTGATCCTGAAACTTTAAACATGCTTCATATTCTTCACCTTCCAAAATTGGCAATGGAAACCAGTGTCAGCTGAACCTTTTTGGTAAGAAGAAAAAGCAAAAGTCTTTAATCGTGACAAAAAAATGACCAAATGGTCTCAGTTATAAGCCCCAGAGGCGATAAAGGAAAATTTCAGAGGTCATGGACAAGGATCTGTTTAATATGTAGACATGTAATGAAAATTGAGTTTGTGTAGTTATATTTTCTTATTTCTTTAATCATGACCCACATTGGAAAGCTTTTACGTTTATGGTATCTTATGATGTACAAACTCATAGAGATATATGTTGAGGTCTTGTTTTTTGGTCATGCATTGAATTGAATGTATTTTTTGTTATGCATATGAAATGAAGAAAGGAAACAGAGAATTATGATTTCATATATAGATACCTTAATAGGACAAGGTTATAATTAAAGGCATGCATCTTTAAGAATTAGATTAGTAATGTTGTCATAAGTTTTGTGTCAACTAGAAAAACCCATCAATTCCGAAGCTCAACGTGATAAATTACAAGTTACAAATTGGGAAATATTCACAAACTCCGTGTTAATAGAATTACAGAAGACTTTACATTCTGGAGAAAGTAGAGAAGATAAAATCACAAAACAGCTTTCAGCATCAGAAAGTAGAGAAGATAAAATCAGAAAGTAGAGAAGGAAAAAGATCAGCTTTCAGCAGCATGCATCCCCTAAACAGGCCAAAAACTTGCTAAACCATAATCATTAGTATATCATGCTGCGGTGCTTTGTTATTGACCTTGCGCCTCACTTTGCTATGAAAACTTCAAACTTTAAAGTAGTATAGTAATAAATGTGGATGAAGTATAGTGGTTTTAACAAAGTTGCTGGGCCATGGAGTTGTAGGAGTGCTCGCTAATGAGCGCGTCCACTTGCCTTCGAGACGTGTCGGTTGTGTAGTTTTCGTGCGGGTTGTACTGGAGTAGTGGCTCCAATCTGCAGAAGATTCTAAGCTTCCTTGCATGATGTGGGAGAGGAGCTTGGCCTATAATTTACAATGTTTGAATGGGAGGCAAGCTTTGGCCGGCAGTTTAACTGTCCTTGTAGGTTCATGAAGTGAGTCCGGCACAGGCAGGGTTTGCTCTTGGTGATGTCAATGAAGAAAAATTGTTTTGAAGTTATTTGTTTTTTTATTTTTATTTTTATTTTATGCAGTAGTTATGTCCTAATTCTATAGCCTAAACCACCCAAATACATCTCATGGTATGGTCCTAGGGAATAGGGATGTGGTCTTTTCCACTGCCAAAGCACCTAGGTATGTAGGCTTGGTGGGTTTCGGGCTATCTATTTAGGGTAATTAGCATTTTCCTTTCTCTCAAGTTTTCAACATCTACGTGCAAATATAACATTTAATTTGCAGGAAATATCTTCATCTTACGTTGCTGAAACATTTCTACCTTCACTGTTTCTATAGGAACTGAAGCAGTTTGCTATGCAAGATATAAAGGATATCAATACTATAGTCAGTAAGCATGAGCTTTTACAATGTTGTATGAAGAAGAAAATTGATGAACTTGAATCAGAAAAGGTTTCTGAAACATTTGCTGAAGTACTGAATTTAGATATTATTACATTCTTAGGTCTTCATTGCCTATTCTCTTGGTGCAGTTTATCCTCCATAGACACTTCATAGATTGTGAACAACAAATTCGCAAGCTTAAATCTGATCAAGATGACCGTGAGAAACTTGCTGCTGTTAGTGACTATATGACCACTTCTTACCACTTAATGTTGAACAGTTAAAAGGACTTTCTGATCTGTACTTATACTTGTTTCATGCATAGGAGAGAGATCTTCAACAGGACATGGAGAAGGATGAACTTCTCTATCAAATTCTGAGTCTCCAAAAAGAGGTTTCTTTGCTTTCATCATCTACTCTTGCAAAGGAAAAGGAAACCCTGAGAAAGGAACTTGATAAAACAAAAGACAAGCTTAAAGATACAGAGTTTAAGATGAAGAACGTCATCCAGGAAAAGATAAAGCTCCAGGTTACTATAGTTTGTCATAGCTTCTTTATTTCTTTTTCTGACATTTAGTTAAATCCATGAGCTCTGTCAATGTATCTATGTAGAGTGAGAAAGCTCACCTGGAACGAGACATGAAGCAGCTTAATGGTCAGAAATCTCTGCTTGAACGCGATGTAAGGAAACAGGATTCTGGCACCTACAGAAGGCGTGAACCTAGGTTATCTGAACTTAGCAAGCCCAAAGGAGTTAATAGTATTACCGAGCAACCTTTACAGGTAATTGTTCTCGACAGTAAATTTGAATCTTCAAATTCATTTATAGTTTACTCATTAAATGTCAAACTAACAAGTCGACATGCTTGCTTTCCTCTGGTATGCATTGCTTCAGTGGTTGATATAAAGTATAAGCTTCCAACTGATGCTTTAGTAATTGATATTCTTTACAAAAATAAGACGTCTTTGATGCATGCATGATACAAATAGATAGACACAAGTCGACGCCCACAGTGTGTCTGGTAAATCATAGGGCGTTGATCAAACACTGCCTCGGACAGTTAAGCGGTAGAGTCCGGACCGTGCCATTAATTTAAATTTTGAGTTGCAATTTATAAGACAATTCCAGCAGAATTAAGTGGGATGTATGTTCCATGAGCTCTTAAGGCTTTCTTAAACATTCTTAATTTTAAATTCATCATGTTTTTGGTCTGTTTTGGAATTTGCACAATTAATATTCTTCTGACATCCATACCATATTTCCATAGGAGGATTATCATAGGCTAGAAGTTTATGCATTTGAGATGGAAGCTCAGAACATATCTCTTTCAGAAAAGCTGATTGCTGCAGCTGAAGAAAAAGAAAAACTACTTGACCAAAATGAAATGTTGAAGTCAGAGTTACAGAGTTTGACGAGCAAGTTGACAACAGAAAACACAGGAAAGGAATTGTTGGAGGAGGAGCTTGCTAGTCTGGTTTGTGCTCTTCAATCCCCACACTGGTTAAACGCAATTCATTGCAAGTCCTTATTTTCTAGCATTTCCTTAAAGTATGTCAATGTTCTATCTCGCAGGTAAATAAGCTGGCTAAATCTGAGTATCTGTTAAAAGAGATGGAAGCTTCTCGGGATACGATATCCAGAGAAAAAGACGATATGGCAATGGTGATTAGTGATATATATATATATATATACTAATGCATATCATGCTACACTTATGGTTCATGAAATCTGACACTCTTCCATCTTATTTCCCTACTTCCGACATGCAGCAACTAACAGATGCTCTATTAGATAGTGAAGCCGAAAAATCTACATGGCTGGCTAAGGAGAAGTCATTTATAGAGGCCAACGAAAGATTGAATGCCTGCCATGATGAAATTGCTAGGTTATCTGCAAATCTCCGAGAGGTGGGTTTCCTCTGATACTAGCTGTAGTTGCATTTTATTAGCATGTTGCTACCTTTTTCAGGTAGCTAGAGAGGTCTGTTAGGAAATATGGTTAGGATTCAAACTTGTTATTCTGTTTTTGTGATTTTGATCAGTAATTAGCTACAGTATACTAATCTGGTTCAAATTCCTGGTTTGTATGTCATTTGAGTGGTATTGGACATTAGCACCTCCAGTCTGCTCCAACTGGGAATTGTGATAGTTTACGCTCTTAGGATCCATATTCAATGCGACTGTCGGCAGTATGATGAGTAGCGATGAAATAGTAAGTTTGTACTTTAAATAGGTGAAGGAACAGTTAACATCTTCTGAGGTGGAGTGTGCCAGGCTAACCAAGGAATTGATATTTGCCGAGGAAAATGTTCAAAGGGAGAAGAAACACAGGTTAGTGTCCTCTTTTAGTCAATAGCATGTATATATATATATATATATATATATATGATGTCTTATTTGCACTAAGTGCTAGATAAAGTGGTTAAGCAGTGGCTTGGAGTATAATCTGATTATAACAGTTAAGCCCTACTTGCAACAGGTGCACAAGGTTTGCATAATAATCTGTTTGTAGCGCTGTGCAAAGAATGGTTACCAAAAATTGCCATGAGTGACAATTGCTTGTGCTATTGACTTTTTATCAGATTTTGATAAAGACCTGATAATGACTTGCATTGCAAGACATTCGAGTTTCATATCTGGATTTATGAAATATCCAGACTTTCTAGTTTTTAGGTAATATAAAGGGGCAGTTTGCACGATTTCTTTTGCATACAATTGGTCCTTCAATGCCTTCTTGTCACTGCAAGTCTAATCCTTTTGAAGTTTGCTTAACCCCTATTATTATAACAGTATATTGATCACAATAGAATCACATACAAATGTATATAGGATAAGGGATCTATACATACGACAACTACTGGAAGACTATATATAATAATAATAATAATAACAATAATACTCTTAAGACCTACCAGTGCACCAATAAAATATGGAAGAGCTTGCTAGTTTGAGTCTTGGTGGAGAGATCAACAAGCTGCTTAGCATAAACGATGTATGAAAGAGTGGGGAAATGTTGGTAAAGACAAGATGACAATCAATCTCGATGTTTTTTGACATTTTGAGGAATTATCACCGAATAATGGCGCAGCTATGTATTCAAGGACATGTCTGTAAAATAAAAAAAAGGATGTATGTATATACCTTGCTCAATTGGGTATGTGGCAATTATTCTTCTCCGCTACCTTTGTCATTCTTCCACTACTACCTTCATTGTTATTATAAAACATGGTATCAGAGCACCGATCGTCGTTTTCTTCGATACCGACCTAGTGTTTCAGCACTGTTGTTGTCATCATCCCTGTTGCTGGTCCAGGGTTTCGGAGCTACAAGTTCATGTACACCAACGTTTTCGGTTTTTTTCCCCCTCATTGTCTTTGTCGATGGAGTTGGCATCCAGAACATATAATAAACAAAACGTATAGATAGCTTGCAAATGGGACAGCATGCAAACTAAACGACATTAAGGCGAGGGAAAAACTACCAAATAAGACCGCTTATAAGTTTTCTGTGGCGAGTAGGAGGCTTCAATAGAAGCTACTTATAGGTGTCGATTGTGCGATCATTAGAATGAGAAGTACGAGGAATCAGGTAGAAGCATACTCCTGCTAAGAACAAAATAATTTAGAAAAGAAAAGGCAACCTCAAGGCCTAGAATGGCTGATTGAATTGAAGATGCCTCTTGAGAGAGACTAGCTAGATGCATCATATCACTAGTCGATCGTATTATACATAATCAATGTCGAAAGTGTTAGAATGGGTAAAGAATAAGCTCCATCGAACAACTTAGGAAGTGTTACGTATATATACAAACTCCCTCAAACTCAAGGTGGATCAACAACCTTCAGTTCCTGCAGCACAGGCAGAGAATAGCCAAACATGCCTCTTTATACTGCATGTATTCTGTTAAATTAGACTAGTAAAAAATTCTACTATGATGCCCTTCCTACTCCTGTATGGCTGATCCACTATGTGTATGAGGTGTTCATCTTCCCTAGCTTCTTTCACAGCATGGACAAGGAATACGAGATCACTCAGCTCATGGAGAAGCTTAACCAAAGCATTCAAGACAAAGCTAAAACATCTGATGTAAGTCTATTCATTTATAGTACATGCTACCTCATTTAATGAGGACTTAAAGCAAGTGAATTTTTTTTTTTTAATTTAGATGATGTCAAAGACGGAGATGCTTTTGTCAGCACAGCAACGCAGTACAGAAGAAATTCTAAAGTTACAGGAGCAATTGGGTGTCCTTACTCAAGAAAGGGACAACTTAGTTCATGAACTGAAGAATATAAATAGAAGCGTAAATCTGCTACAGGGCAATCAGGTTCTATTAGCTTATTCTAAAGGGAAAAAATGGAATTGTCAACGTTCAGTTAAATGAATGTCTAACTTTCGTCTCTGACCAGGACAATTTTCTTTCTACTGATGATACACCACTTGATGGAGTTGAAATAGAGACTATGAAAGAAAATTATGACGCCTTGGTATAATACTTTAGGCTACTTTCTTCCGGATGATAAATGTAGGTTCCTTGCTTATTTGACTAAAACATTCCTTCAAATGCAGTTATTAAATTCCAGGAACTGTGCAGAGGAATTGAGAAGAAAGATATCCACTATGGAAGGCAACATGCACAATGTAAGTGATGCCAACTGAGTACTTTCTTAACCAAGATTACTATGCACATATGAGTTGAACACGTTCTTGCACATTTGAGACAGTAAGAGACTAGATTCCTAAATTAATAATTCTCCTTTCTGTGCATACTACCTGAAGTTTTTACAAATAGTATTGATACTCAGTTAAACCTGCAAACTTACAGAGATTTCTCAATCTCATGTGCACTTTTATTGTCTCAAGTACTGCATCAGCAAAATGGCCATAGGAGATTTTAGAACTTTTTGTATATAGAGTCAGAGTTCTCTATTTCTTTTGGTGGAATGAGGTTTGTCCAAATTGGTTGGGCACACTTTTGTAATGTCCTATACACATCAAGCCATTTTTTGCCCAACAATATGAGAAAAGCTATACATTTCTAAATTTCTCTCCCAACTCATTTCCCATCTAAGTAAAAAAAGCCTACCCGTTATGTTTAGACCAAGTTTTACCGATAAGGATGGAAAGGTAAGATTTAGATCAGAGTTGTACTTAAAAGATAAATTTAGATGTTCCAGCATTTTTATCAATTATTAGCATATCCTTAGCTGGATAAGTAACTTCAGTTCGGGTACTAAGGGGCTACTTCATTCTGTGTTCTGAATCTTCAATCAGGTGAAGTGGTTTGTCGGGTCCGTTGCAGAGCAAGATAATTGTATACGTGTATGCACAATAGTTCCATATGAGATGCTTCTGTCATGCTTTCACAAAACATATATCTTTAATCCTTGATCCTTGCCTTTAAATGGTAGGTTTTCTTCAGTTAAGTTTCCTTTAGTAAATATCTACACAGCATTCTAACTAGTCATAGTTGTTTTGCAATACGGTTACAACCTTAGCGTGCTATTGATACTTCTTTTATGCCCCTTTGTTTTCAATCTCTTGTAAAATCTGCTTTGATATACATATTTGTAATTGGAATTTGCTTCTAGAATGATTTAGAGAATAACAAAGAGAAAACGAAACTTCGAATGCGCCTTCGGCACACACAAGCAAAACTAGATGCTTTCCGGGGCAGATACAAAGAGCTGGGAGATGAAATGGAGCTAATGAACAAGAAATACGAGGATGCATCGAGAAAACTGAAGCAACAGCTTGCCTCCTACGGACATGAGATTCTTCGTTTAAAGAAAGAGCTCAAAACTAGAGAATAAATAAAATGGAGTGTCCTTTATGTTGTTTTAGATATGTTCATTATTAATATTATAATATGTAAATAATTTGGTTAAATATCATCATGAGTCCTGAAATATGGACCGCATATGCTTCATAGTAATACTGTGTAAGATTAATCGTTATAAATACTGTCGTTAGTCTTAAACTTTGACGTAACTGCTTCAATTCATGATTTGATTCGTGTAAATTAAAAAAATGTGATATGTTGCGCACGAAGGTTTACCTTACATCGTACGCAAGATGACGAAAAAGAGGATACTTTTCGGGTTTGAAAGGCCCAACAATCACATTTATCCGGATGGTTTTGTAGTTAGAAAATTACATATTAGCCCTCTATAAATTTATAAATTTGTGGGCTCACGAATCAGTTTCTTGAAAGAAAACATATTTTGGAGGGTTAATTTGCAAACAACAAAAAATGAGGTTGATCTGTGATTTTTCCTTTGTAATATATCAACTTATCAAAAAGAAAATCAAAACAGCCACTAATATAGTTACGTGAACACAAGATCAAATTATTAACAAAATTTTAATATTCAGAGAGAGTAATACAGACCCAAATATTAAAATATCTTAATTATAAGTCCAATTGTGACGAAATCTGAATGTGATAATAGTTATATTCATCAGGACGTTGTTTTGGTATGTTAACATAAACATTAATATAAAAAAGAAAAACTTACATATCTAACTATGTTGTATATGTTATTCCATTTAAGTATAATATTTTTCAACGTACCAAAATATATATTTAGAATTATATTTTTTTTTAAAAAAAGTTAATATAAAATTATAAATTATATTAATTTTTTAGCGTAAAAAATAATGAATATTAAATAAGGAACTTAATTATAACTAATTAAATCGATGCAGAAATGTGTAACTCTTCCATTTTTAAAATAAGTCTGGACGGCTGAGATACCATTAACAAAAATTCATATCCCCCCCGCACTTATTACCGTTTCACGTCTTGTTATCACCACCGCCTCCACCATTGCGCTGCCGCGGAGACAGAACGCACAATGCCGAGGACGTCGAAGAAGCCACGTAAAAGGTCTTTCCCTCTTTTCACCAAGAAGACCGCCGCCGCCACAGCCGTAGTTGTAGCAAGATTTAGATCATTAAGAGGACCGGTATTAAGAGCGCCACTGCCTCCGTCGCCTCTCGTTGCTGCAGGAAGCAAAGATGGAGGTGATGTTGGGAAGAAGAACGGCGGCTGCGGGGGAATGAAAAAAGGTGCCATCAGTCGACTTTGGATGCGGCTGGACCGATACGGCAGCCGCGAGATCGCCGAGTTAGAACGCACCACGGTTATGCAATGGGCTGGCATCCCGTCCCGCGATCTCCGTGTGCCCGGCCCTCTCTTCTCGAATTCCTCCAACATAATCGGTGAGATATTATGTTAGGGTTGCATAGAAACACATAAAATGCAAATTCTCCATGCCAATATTGTGCATATACTTTTTCTTTTGTTTTCTTTTTTCATGTATTAAAAGCTGCAATATGCTGTTCAGTAAACATTTTTCTATTTGATCACTTTGTTGTTTTTACATGAGTAGATATATATTTTCTTATTTTTCTTGTTCTCCATTTTATTTATTGTTTGATTTCCACCTCAGTTGCTCGCCAAAAAAAAAGCCATTTGTTCTTATAAGGGATGTATTAGCAATGCAAAAAAAAAAAAAAAAAAAAAAAAAAATCAATTGGTGGTGTTAACTTGATTAATTTGGGTGTAAAATGTTGGGAATTGGTCAATAACTAATTATTTGCTCATTTTCTTAAATTTCTACCGAGGATTTCTCAAGAAATTCAAAGTTGCAATAACTCTAATCGTTTCATTTCTTTTTTTTTTCTTATGTTGTCCAGCCAGGGAAAAGGCTTTTATCATCAATCTAGAGTTCATAAAAGCCATAGTTTCTGCAGATGGAGTACTAATACTTGATCCACAATGCCAAGACGTTCTTACTTTTATCGACAAACTAAGCGAAAAACTCTCATATAATTCTAAAACCAAGGAGATAGCAGATGGTAGATCGCCGCCAGACAGCAGCGATCCAACCGAAGGCAATCATCCTGAACTTCCATTTGAGTTTCAAGTTTTAGAGATTGCTTTAGAAGTTGTATGTGAGTATATGGATTCTAAAGTTGCTGATCTCGTGAGAATCGCATTCCCAGCTCTGGATGCTTTATCTGTTACTGTCAGCCCCAAGATCCTAGAACAAGTTCGTAGTTTGAAACGTAATCTTACTTGTTCGTTTGTCCGCGTTCAACAGGTACTTATTCTTTTACTTCTTGCTCAAATTTCACATCCAAATTCTGTTCTTAATCCTCTTAGCAATTTTATGCAAGTAAGGTAGTGTTCAAGTTTTTCTCAAAAAAAAAAAAAAAAAAGAAGAAGAATGAAGCAAAGGTAGTGTTTTAGTTGTAGCAGACTATTCAGGATAATGCTAGAGCTCAAAAAATTTCTCTGTCAGTAATATATAGTTCATGTATAAATTCTACTTGAATTTTCGGTCTTTCCAAGATTTATCGTGTATTTCATCATCAAACTAGATTTCTTTGCTTATCTAATGTGGTGCATTGAATAATTCAAATGAAGTATTTGTTGCTATACATGAAAACATGTAGTCGATGGCGCAAATTCGTGTGTTAACTGCAAAGCAGGCTTAGTCACATCCTATATGTTTTGAGCAATTCTAGAACTCTCAGAAATTATCCCAAAATCAATAAAGTTCAAATTAAACATCGCATGTTCACTTTTACGCGGCTGATCACGGTTTAAACTTTAAACCATACTTGAAGTATTGGTGGTTCGGATGGGAGCTAGCATTTTCTGGTGGAATTTCATATTGAATATTGCTGCATTAATTTATTTCTAATTATACTCCGTTATAAATAATAATTTTCAGCTATTTGCCTTCTACAAAGATTTATCAGTTCTCTCTAGAGCTTGTTTTCTTTTTTTTCTTTTTTTTTTTAATTTTAAAAAAAAAAAATCCCTTCAAGGTTCCCGAAATCTCTCTAGAGCTTGTTAATCTCATGACCTCTTGATTTCTTTGTAAGCATGATATGAGATTTTGCATTATTCAGATCAATGAGCATATATTTGATCAGCTTTTCTTGAATACCAGGCAAGGGATGAACTTGACCATCTCTTAGATGATGATATTGACATGGCGCAACTCTATCTAACCAGAAAGCAAATCAAGTTTCAACAGTTTGATGCTGTGAAGGGTGAGGTAGAAAATTCTACTTCTAACGTAGTAGACTTTGATCCTCTATCTCATGCAAATGCGAGCATCTACACTGATACGATCGATGCGGACGATGTGGAAGAGTTGGAAATGTTGCTTGAAGCTTATTTTGTGCAGCTAGACAGCATTCGTAACAGACTTGTATCGGTATTATCTCCCTTTACTTTTAACTGAAACATTACGAATCTTGTAGCTTTTGGATAGTAGAATTTCGAGAAGGAAAATGTTAAAAGAGCCCGACCTATTAACCCGATTTCGGACGGAAAATCGGATTAATGGGTCAAGCTCGACAGCATTACCCTTTTGAGAAATGCTATTAACAAGGCCAAAAATGACCTACAATGTGACAGTGGTGTCGCCGCCCTTTGATGGATGATGTTTATGTACAGATGTCAATGGGATGGAGAATGGACGGGAGATTTTTCCCGTCCTAATCCCGAACTTAATTCTCGTTCTCCGTCATCGTCCCCCGACTGGAGAAAAATTCCTTCCCCATCCTTGCTCCCGCAGGAATCTGGTGGAGACGAAAAATCTCCATTCTCCATAATATAATTTAATATAAATCATATTCTATATAAAATATATAATATATGTTCTATATTATATAATCGGGGTAGGGGTCGGGGCGGGCAGGGGATAGGGACCCATCCCCATCTCAGACCCGAACCCGATTTTTTCGAGGTAAGGTTGGGTTTTCCGTCGGATCTGGAGTAAATTGACATCCCTATATTTAGGGGGTACCACATTGCTCCTAATACGCTTTGGCGGCACTACTCGCATGTTCCTAATGCGCATCAATATTTTTACTATGATGAGTATCGTCTTCTTTGGTCTTGTTTGGCATAAGAAAAATTTCCAACAGAAAATTCTCGTCACTTTTGCACAAAAGCAGCAGCAAGGGTTGCAGGTTCATTTGATTTCCTTTGAACTTTTCCCTCCAAATATAATTTTTCAAATTTATAATTTTCACTTTTAAATTTTAAAAAAGTCATCATCGGCTTTATTATTCCATCGGTGCTACATTCGCAATTTTACTTTAATAAAATTATAATTCTGACGACCCGCTACATTTTGATCACTTAGTATGTGTTATTGTCATATATTGCAGGTGAGGGAGTACATAAATGATACAGAAGACTGTGTTAACATCCAGCTCAGCAGTCGTCGGAACGAACTCATGGAGATCCAGCTGCTGCTTAGTATCGTCGGGTTTGCGATGACAACGCACACATTACTGACCGGGATCTTCGGGATGAACCTGCCTTACGAACTTTGGCAATTCGAAGGACAATTTTCTATTTTTGTGGCAGCTATAACATTTGTTTGCTTTGTGATCATCTTCCTTTTGATTGGTTTTGCTAGAAAGAACTTATTGCTTGGTTGCTAAGGAACTATCCAAGCCTCGCACAAAAGCTAACCATCAGCTTCAGTAGAATATCGCATCAAATTAATTAATTTTATTTGTATATATTCTTTGAATTTTGGTATTTATGTAGGGAAATGGTGTTGTTACTCTTTAGGAAAATTATCAAATCCTGATGAAAAAAAAAAGAAAATTAGGAAATATTTTGACGACTGGTGATCATAAAATGCTAGATGATCCAAAAATTTTACCCAATTAGCTTGAAAACCTATCTTTTGGGTATTTTATTTCATAACTTAGGACATTTGGTTTCATTATTTTAAAACAGTTGTGGAAAAAGGTCTACTCTCAGCACTTTTTTTTTTTAATTTTATTTTTTGAGCAGGTGGGTTCTATCTTGAGTCATTGTCTGTGGAAGTGACTTCTTCCCCCAATTATATTTTTAGTATATCTGATTATTCTTAAATATTTACAAGAGTAATTGTAAAGATTGAAATGAAAAATAAGCCTGAATGAGGTAATTATAAAGAAACGGTGTATTTGTGTTTTCATACCTCCATAATTCGAGATTGCAAAAACATACCTTTGTAATTCGAAATGATATTTTTATACCCTATTGAATTTGGCCCTATTGACCGTGTTAAATGACGAATTACCTTCATCAAATTAATTGCCATCGTTTATTAAAAAATTGGACGAGCAGTTTCATCATTTCCAAAAAAAAAAAGAATAATAAAAAAAATAAATCAAGGGAGCATAAAAGCACCATTTTAAATTATTGGGGCATAAAAAAATAAATTCGAAATATAGGGGCATAAAAATGCAAATGCGCCTAAAGAAAAGTATGTTCTTCTGGATTTGTAACTTTGTGAAAATATAATACGTAGATACACTTCCGGAAAAAAATGCATAGCTATAATACAGACAATTACATGGAAGATAAATGTTGCTTCACCAAGTAATACATTAATAACGCATGCGTATCAATCGATTTTAACGGACGAATAAATTAACCTCGTGAACCAGAAACTCGCATAGAAACCGATCGTGCCGGTTAGAACAAAGAAGCTATATGCGGCTATAAGCATGTATCCAAAGTAGAGCATACCCGATACCGGCTTCGTAATCTCCAGCTTACTAAAGAAGTAGAAGGTTGCATAGAGGAAGAGATACAGAGCCGAAGATCCCGAGGTCAGGTACGATCTCCACCACCATAAATAATCTTCGCTGCAGAGCTGGAAGTAGCATAGAACTATAGTGATCTCCGCGCAGGTGACGACGAGGATAATGAAAACGAGGAAGAGGAAGCCGAAGATGTAGTAGAATTGTTGAAGCCAAACCGATGTGAGAATAAAGAAGAGCTCGATAAACACTGCGCCGAACGGTAAAATTCCACCAATTAAGATTGAGAAAATAGGGTTCATGTACCAAGCTTGCTCAGGTATCTGCCTGGGTATTTTGTTTGTCTTTACGGGGTCCTCGGGCGCAGGCTTTTTGAAACTGAGGAAAGCGCCAACGAAAACAAGAGGAACTGAGATACCGAACCAAAGGAATACAATAGCGAACATTGTAGTGAAGGGAACAGCACCAGAAGATTTTTCTCCCCAGATAAGAGTGTTTAATATAAAGAAAATAATGAATATTATACCGGGGAAAGTAATTGCTGTTCTGAGGGCAATTTTCTTCCATTCTGTTCCTTTGAAAATCTTGTAGAGACGAGCAGCGGAGTAACCTGCTAACAAGCCCATGAAAGCCCAAAGTAATAGCATTGCTGTCATGAGACCACCGCGATTTGAAGGAGAGAGAAAGCCTAGAACCGCGAAGATCATGGTAACAAGAAGCATAAAGAAGAACTGGACGCCTGTGCCGACATATACACAAAGGAGGTCTGAATTTTCTGGAGCCCGGAAGACATCCCCATGGACCAACTTCCAACCACTCTCCTCTTGTGCCTCTTCTTGAGTTTCTAATTGATTGTACTTTGAAATATCTCTGTATAATGTACGCAACATGATCATTGCAACCATGCCCGAGAGGAAGAGAACGATCATCAAAGAATTCACGATAGAGAACCAGTGGATTTGATCATCTGTCATCAACAGATAGGTATCCCATCTTGATGCCCACTTGACATCACTCTCCTACAGCAAAGGAGGATCTTATGAAATCAATCCTTTCATTGGAAGCGAAATTAGCTAAGTCCGATAATATGCTTATATCCAAATAATGTTAAAAAAAAAAGTTAATAGGAAATGAGATTTTCTATTCACCTGGAACGCAACGTCAAATGTGAATATAATATCCTTGTTCATCTCCACCTCTTGTGGATTATCAGAGTTCACAACAGTAATCTTTGCATGAGGGTCGCAAGTGCTCAGGCGAGTATTTTCACCATTCCACTCTCCTTCATACTGGTGATTAACGCTGCAAAAGAAAAAAGTTGCATTAAAACATGAATTCAGATGCAAAGTTTTCAAACGAGTATCAAATTATAGATCTCGGATTGGAAGTCAGGGACCTGAATGGCTTGACCTCAAACCCCACTATCCTCGCAACTTCTTCTTGCTCATCTTTGTGATACTTGATAACAAATGATAAATGATTGTGAATGAAATACTTTTCATCCTTGCTCTGCATGAATAAATATGGTTATGTCACACTAGCATACATAAAAAAAAGATATCTTCTTTAGACTATACTTACTCCAGAATACTGGCCCTTAACACCAACATGGAAGCCTTGCTGATAGAATGTAGAGGCACTCTGATCAAGCCTTTCGAAAGGGACGACTAACGGGAGGTTATCAAGGATCCTATAAGAGAGCGAGCGCATAGATTTTAAAAAGTTAGTCTGATTTCACATGTTGTTCTCATGAAACAAAATGATTAGTAATTCTTACATGTTAACACGATATCCATCCTCTATCTTTTCTTTAAAATCTTTGGCGTCTTTCTCATTGGGAGTTTTCTTGCACAAAATCTTGCACATCTGAGGCTCTCTCATCTTAAACTGTAACCAAAAGTTTATATCGGCTGAAGGGAGAAAAACTGACAAGAGCATACTGCAGTAGAAAGAATATCATAAACTAACAGCCAGTAAGAATATCTAACCACATAGGGAGAGTTTTCGATACGATCACCACGAAGAACTTCTCCGAGATTTTCTGCACTATCAACAATGGTACTGGGTTTACAGTAGGGAAGAGAATAGTAAGAATATGGGAGCTGTGTCTTTATAGAAGTAAGCTTGTTGACTTTGACTGGAAGAGGATCTTCCTGCAAAGCAAATAGATAAAATAGGTAAGGATAATAATGTTATAGAGATAAGGAACTCATGAAATTATCATTTCTGCGGCTTAAAATAGTATCATGCTACATGGGGTTACAGTGAAACCCAAGCAACAACCTCGGTGCCTCTTTCGTAAATCATATTTTGTATATGATCAAGTATATTACTATTCTACTAAAGCAGCACATAATATGCCAGTACTTGCAGACTCAATCATTCAAATCCATCATGAGAGAGGATGTTCAAAACCATATCCTTACACAATATAGTTCGGTCTGCAAGGGCAAATGCTAAAATCAATATATCAGATTTGTTTCCATTTTGAATGAATCAACAGACTAGATCTACCTAATAAATGAACCATAATTGCACAGCGAACATAAGATGTGTTCCATCAAAAATTGCTGCTAGGAAACAAGAGAAACCGAGTATATTATAGAATAATGTAATAAGATATCTAAAATTACATAATAAAATGAAGATCTTGTATGATCAGAAAGTCAGATCTGAAAGCAATATATCACGCAAACGTCACGAACAGGCACTATATTGCATCAAATTTAAACAGAACACGAGTGATCTAAATCTTAGAAGCGTATACATGTTAAATTAAACAAACTAGTAGGAAACTAGGAATGCGAGTGGATATGGATCGGGACCTTGCTGAAATCGGCGGGAGCAACGCCTGGGAGGTAGAACCCGGCGGCGCCGACGGCGGAGAGCACGAGTGCCGTCGCGAGCAACACAAGCGACTTCGAGATCGCCATTGTGCACATCCAGAGAGAGAGAGAGAGAGATCTACTGATCTGGGGATTGAAATGATGAGGTCGCAAAAATATTAGAGATCGAGAGCCGCGAGATCGATCCCCGCTTCGCGCGTCGACCTAGAACAAGCTTAGCTGAGGGACTTCAACATGTCCTGTAATATATATATATATATATATATATATATATATAGCGGCACTTCCGAGTTAATGAGTAAATAAACAAAACTAACAAAATAAGAACAATTATATATCCGCCTCAGGCAAAATATTTTAATTTCAGAATATTACGTTGTATAATATTAAAATGTCACTCTCCTACAAAGCAAAATCCAAGTTTAAACATTCACTGAAAAAAAATGTTGGATAAGTTGATTTATAGAGTTGTAAGTGTTGGATTATATGTTATAAATTACACATTTTTTTTACGAAAAGTTGGAATGTAGCATCATGATGTAGGATAATATAAGATTATAGAGTTTGCAAGGTAAAATTTTGTCTAGACCAACTTGACAGCCCAAACTCTTTTAGGGACTTAACTGATATTTTATAAAGAACATATTTGTTAAAACGTGCCCTCCCTCTTAAATGGTTATTGACGAACACACTGAACAGCATCCTATATTTAGTTTTGGCCAAAACACTCATTTACGACGTGGCATGACAAAAATATCCACGTATTTTTTCCAGTCAAATCTCTTTCTCTTTTCTTCTTTTCCATTTCTTCCCCTCCATTTCTCAGTCTCATTTCTCCGGCGAACTTGCTTCGTTTTCTACTGCGAGTTTGCTTTCTTCTCTAGCTTTTTCTCCGGTGATATCTCTTCGACTTCTTTTTTTCTTCTCGGACAATCTCTCTACTTCTCATATCTCTAGTGGTCACTATTCCTCTACTTTCTTTGATAATTTCTCATCTCATCTAAGTACCATACGATCGTATTAACTTATTAAATATCAAAAATATCATTCTCATAAAAAAAAACTAAAATGAATAAGAATATCCCATAATAGTATTACTGAAAACCGAGACTTTGTCAAGTTATATTGTTACATAGCGCAATTTAACAAAATGCATCAAAACTAATTAACATAAACATTTTGCCAAATTAATATCTAACAAAGTTATTCTGTCCTCATATTCAAATTTGACGATTTTGCATGATTCTGTGGCTTTACACTGCTTTTTTAGTGTAAAGCAGCCATTTTAGTTAGTTCACATAGTCAGGAAACATGTGAACTTGAAGCAAAGTGGCTTGTCTTCTTTCTTTAGCCTAAATTCTATGAAAAATGCTGAGCTGAAAAATAAACAATACTAAATATTTATCACTTAACCTCCACCCAGAAAATTGGATCACTGTGAAAAATCGTTTGCAATGATACAGATTCGCCACCGATAATGGTTAAATAAATGTGGATACAAATTTTTGAATAATGACGGAGTTACTAGAGGGGCAGATTTACTAACAGACTATATTAAAAAGTAGACATGAGTTCACTAGATTTGCAAAAAGAAAAAGAGTTGAAACCAAGACCTACTCCTAAAAAAAAGTTTTAAGGGGTTTTGACATATCAATCAATGCTTTTTAAAAGTATACCAAACCATTCCTAAATTTTAAATCAGCCCCTGCTAATATTGGCAAAATAAAAACTGATTTGAAATAGGTTAAAAGAAGGGATAGGTTAAAAGAAGGGGGCTGATTTGGGAATCCTTTAAAAGGGGTGAGTAATTATCTTTAATCTGAAAAAACAAACACTCACGACACTCAAAAATAGTCTTAAAGAAAGATTAGAAAATTGCATAGAAAGAAAGATAAGAAATTAATATTGCAGAGAATCAAAATATCCACTCCTTTATAAAATCCGAATTAACTTATTTGTACAAATATTACACACATAGAAATACATCATTCCCACAGTTTTGACAAACCAAACATAAAAATCAAATCCCCGCATATTAATTTTCAAAAATCCTATCAAGATTTTACGAACCAGACACACCCTTAAAAGACAAGTTATCTTACAATAAGCAAAAGCAATCTTGAATTGAGCAAAAGCTTCTCTCTCGAAAGGCAAAAGCCTATTGTAAAAATCAGACGCTACCTGTATGTGCATAACAACCGTGTTTACGGCCATTACCGTCAATCTATTAAAGGGAGAGGGAGGAAAAAAAAAAAAAAACCAAAAAACCTACAATTTTTATTTTTCTGAAAAGGAAAACTATCTTTGAATCAGGAGAAAATTTAAAAAAGCATTTGGAGTTTATAAGTATTTAAAAAAAAAAAGACCTGAACTTTCTAGAAAACACCCACTTCGTGTAGTTATGAAGTCATTCAATTGCAGGTTTACCAAACTATGTTTAAGGGGCCACAAAAGTCGGTTTATCTTCTAAAAGAACAAAAGTTACTAAAAACAGCCTAGAAACTGAACAAGACCCCTTGGAAGACAAGCAAACACCAAAGTTCAAATGCAAGCGGAATTGCTGCGCGTCTCCAAGCTCAAAATCAAGAGACAAATAGAAAAATATCAGCACCAGCCAAAATGAATCGGCATAAATAACCAAGCTCCTTCCCACAAGCGCGAGTGCAGAAGGCATCCTCCGATTATAAGAGGTGGCTCACCAATATGTGCCATTTGGGCTAGCCACATCATTAGTAAGTTCAGACTAGATTTCTATGTTAATCTCAATATAACTTGCCTTTTTCAGCAAGTTATTGAATCCTCTGTTCTCTAAAAGACTTTACCAGTATTTTCTGATGGCAAGTTACGTAGTCTTCTCCGTTATAGATGATTCTGCTGATTTAAAACTCCTGAGTTTGGATATGAAGAACTGAACAAAGCCTCACATCATGGATGCACTAACAAAGCTCGAAAATTTGGAGTCGGGGTCTTTTAGAAGAATCTGTGGATTTCCTTCTTCAATCTACAAAAGAAAAGCCATAACGTGAAAATAGTAAAAAGATTTAGTTGATGCTAACAATTTAAAAATATACAAAATTCTCAATAGTAACAGTTTATTTTTCTATAAAAAAAAAAAAAAAAAATTTCCAAGAAGGACATTAACCAATAAGCAGATCCCACGACATTAGGAGGGAAAAAAAGAATAAAAGAGCTTGACAAGTATTAAAAAACTCTGATCCTAACAAGGGAAAACAATTGGAAATTGGCAGTTAGTGAGTGAACTTGTAAACATGAACAAGGCCAAAAGAAAGTCACGAGTTAGAACTGAAATTTGATTATTCACGTCTGACATGCAAGTCCCAGATTGTAAATGATAGTATTGCAGAATTCAAATAAAATGCTTTTCTTGCGAGTGAACACTGCAAGCTCCCACAGTAAGTAACTACAATGCATATAAATATGCGATTTGTCTTGAGAAATTTACTAGCTGGAGAATCACAATAGAGAAAGATAAAGAGCAAGAAAAGATAATTACCAGGCGGCCTTGATCGAAAACCAGAATATAATCCATGTTTAGAACTACAGAAATACGGTGGGCAATAGTAAGCACTGTCATTCCCCGGCATTCTCTAGAAATGGTCTTCTGCAGTAACGATGCTGTTGCTGTATCGATATTGGCTGAACATTCATCCAGGCAAAGTATCTGCAAATAAATTGTACTGTTTAGTGATTCACAATGCATGATAATTAACATTGCATTACCTACTGGATTTTTCATAAATAGTATATTTTAAAATCACGATAACTAATTTGCTAACACAACTTTAGATATACTTTCTGTATGTCACTCCCCTAGGAGGATATCATTATTCTTCTTTTTTTTATATATATTTCTAGCACATCTAGATTCATGGTTTTGAATCCAGTAAATGGATTGATTTTATTTTATTGTTCATATGGCTGTTTTACATTAACAAGAAAAGAGGAAATCAGAAACATACTTATGCATTAATTTGTATTGATTATTTCTCATTACCTTGCATGATCTAATAAGAGCTCGAGCAAGACACAGTAACTGCAGCTGCCCAACTGAAAATGAAACGTTGCCTTCTTTGACGTGAACATCCAGCCCTCCGACAGATTCGACTTCCGATTTCACATGACATTTCTCAAGAGCCTCCCAAATTTTCAGTTCACTCGTTCTACCAGATGGATCAAGATTATCCCTACAACATTAGAAGATTGTAGAGATGTCAAAATTAAGGAAAACATAGTGATGCTTAGTCCAAGCTACTGCAAATGAAAAACTCCCCAAAGAAAAAAAAAAAAAGACTAAGCAAGTAAGCAATGAAAACGGGTAAATAGTGCAAGGGCTGATATGCAAAGTTGAAATAGTGCAGGGGCTGAGATGCAAATCCCCCAATTAATAATGCTGTTATACCTTAAGGTTCCTTCAAAAACGAATGGGCTCTGTGGAACGATAGCAAATCGCTCACGAAGAGTCCTAACAGCAACATCAGCAGTATTGAGGCCATCAACCAAGATACAACCGTCACAACTGGGGTTAAGGCGAAAAAGTGCATTTAGTATACTCGACTTGCCAGCACCTGTTCTTCCAACTATTCCAACCTAAGAATATACAGTTTGGCAATATGGTTAGAACTAGTAACTGAATTCATATGAAAGGAGGGTCCACTGTTTTCCTATTTTGCTGGCTTTAGCCTTTGGTTTTTTGTTTTAGTTTACTTTGGAATGTAACTGTATAAGCCTTTATGGCTTGAACATTAGTTTGTATTTTTGTTCAGATCTATAAAATTGCTTACTTTATCAAAAAAAATTCATATGAAAGGGGCAAAAACATCATATATAGTTGAGAACCAACCTGCATGCCTCCAGGTATAATGAATGAAACATCTTCTAAGGCAGGAGGTAATGACAGCTTATATTGTAGAGTAACATGTTGAAATACAATCTCCCCATGCATCGGCCAATTTGGATGCGGTTCTTGGGATCCAAGATATTCTTCTTGGGGAATATCCATATACTATGACAATTATCAAGCAATTAATAACATTAACACAACAGTCTAAATGGAAGTCTATCAATTACCTGGAGTACTCTCTCAACAGAAACCATTTCCTTCTCTGTTTCAGTGAAGCTAGTCAGAAAACTGCTGAGTAAAGAAACTACTGGTGATGCATATGACAAAGCCAAACCAACCTGCAGGTAAAATAATATAACTTAAAACTTTTGACTGCAAAAGATTTACTGCAGGCTTACAAAAGGAGTGACTGGGTGGTGGGAAACAATGATACGAAGAACTTACTAGCCCTGGAGTAGTAAAGCTAAGGACCAAGTTGGTATGGCTACCAACTATAGCAGTCAGAGCAATGAAAAGAATAATAATTGCTGCCAACAGCTAAACCAACCAATTCAAACCGTCAATGCATAAAATTTTAGGAAACAAAAACACTGCAAAAGAAGATGATTAAAGCACATGTAGGAGTTTGTGCATACTTGAAGGCGCAAAGAAAGCCACAAACTTGCTGTAGACTCTGCGAAGGACGTTCGTTGATATAATGTTAGTTGGTCAGTGAATTTAGCCATGAATAGTTCCTGCATTGGACATCAGAATTTCCGCAAAGTGACCAGGGTTATGCAAACTCAATACAACTTCATCTGAGAAACAATTTTTCAGGTGTTCATGGTCACTGAGAGCATAGATACTATATAGAAATAAGTACACAACCTACGGGTTAAACTTTACTTTCAAATTCACATATAGAAATTCCCATACAAGTAAAGATGAGAAATCCTAAGTGAACGACCTCCTGGAGAGCCAGTTAACTTCACAGTCAAGAATGGCAATGACTCACAGACTGCATCAACATAGGGGAAGCAATCAAGTGGTGCAATTAGCAATGCCTGCAGCAAAAATAGTAGGCAGTAATGGCCGCAACAATAGAAAGCGGCACCTCATCACTCAGCACTGATGGGGGTAAGAACGTTTAGCAGCGGTGATGAGGAGGAAGAAAGATTCATGTGGCCTAGAAGAAGGATTGATATGTGGCACGTAAGGAAAAGGGACAAGTGAGTGAGGAGTACAGACTACAAAGGGATGTAACCAAAATGAGAGAAAGGGTCAAGATGGAGTCCGACACACGCCGTAGTACTATATCCTAATTTCCTGAAAATAAACTCAACTAGAATCGCTGAGGGACAACGGCGGCGGCGACCAGCGAGGTCAAGGGTACGGTAGTTGCAACTTGGTAAACCCTAGCTCTAGGACCATGTTAGAATATGGGAAAGTGTTAGGTTGTAAAGTGTAAGTTTGGAGAATTTATACAAAGATAGCATGCGAGTTCTACACGTGTTGGGTCCTGCACATAGTCTAAACTCTAAATGTATACAAATACCCACTCTAACACAAACGTCAGTCAAATGACTTGTATACAATTGTAATATATAACAGATTTAGGTTATATAAAAGAAGAGATGAAGAAGCAAAATATATAATAATTTAGTTTTTATGTTACTATCACTACCTGCTTTCTGAAGGCCCTTATAGTTGTTGAACCATCCAATGCCTCTGTGAAAGATGAGTATATAGGTGACCGAGAAACACTATCAAGCCTCCTCAGTTCCCGTGAAGTGCATCTATAATATAACTGTAACAAATGTTAGTAGCACATGCTTCTGTTTGGATAAGCGATAGACAAGGATTTATCTTTGGAGATCAAATAAGAACTGTGGAGTGTGAAAGTGGGGCTTTAGAGTATCAAATTATCTATGTGAGAGTGTGAAACTCGTGTGGTTAAATATCTACATGTAGAGACTGACAATACATATTTTGACAAATCTTTCAGGAAAAATAGGAAAAGCTTCCAGGTGTATTCAATTAAACATTTCCTTTAGCAATAATTATACTTCGAGATACAAGGTCAATAAGGTGGTTGTACTTAAATCAAGCAAATACTGTAAAGCCGAGCTTTTCAAATGCACTATGTCAAACTTGTAACTTCAACAAATTTTGTAAATCTCAAAAGTTTCGTGTTGTCCATATGTTGTTGTTGTGTTGCTGTTGTTGTTGTTGTATTCAAAAGCAAGAAATGTTCTGTTTTTACCTCATTCAAAAGAGCATTATTTGTGGAAAACTCGACGATAAGCTTCAATAAAGTAAAATAAGAGAGAACGAAGATACCTGTATTTGATTGAACATGTACAAGAGTGGGCATAAGAGAAGCAAGAACAGTATCTGCTCAATCAGTAACCATTAAAAAGCCTATCATATTATGCTTGAAAATTTTAAACATTTGATAAGAAATAAGCAAAGTTATTTTACCTGTGTACAGCATAACACAATTGCAGTACCCAACAAGCTAAGAAAATTGGCTAAGAGAATGTTGAGAATAAATGGAAGACTATCATCAATCATGTATAAATCCGAAGACAACCTGCAAGAGGTACTCAATAAGATAAACACCTATATGGATCATCCACAATTTGTATTTGTTAATCAAACCTGTTAAGTATTCGTCCAGTAGGATTTTGGTCGAAAAACTGTACAGGCGCATTTACAAGCTTATTTAAAAGTGCATTATGCGCCCGAACTGCAGCACGTAGACCGCCATATGCGAATGAAAACGACCTTATGAGCGTTAGCAGGGAGTTTGCAAGACTAAAGGCGAAGAGGATTGTCTAACACAGACAATTAAGCAGCAGTCAGTATCTATATTAATCTGATAGGGTTTATGGTACTGCAGAAAATGCTTGTAAAATTCCATAGCTGTTCTATGATAACTTTCAAGAACTAGAACAGCCAAGCATACCAGATAATATCTCGTGCTTTCAGACCCACTAGCAGAATCAACCCAATAAGAAAGCCAAAGGTCATTGCCATTGCGAGATGCTTGCATTAATACTGCTGATACACATATCAGGATAACAATATGGATGCTGGTAAATTTGGCATAACTTCTGAAGCAATGCACCCAGACAAAGAATTAAAAATCAGAAAGGTCCTTAGAAACCATTAATATGATTTTTGGTAATTGAGTAAACCATTAAGTAATGAACAGAATAATAACTCACTTGTATACAGTACGTTCAACCCTGCCCTCCTTTCTCAACTCTGTTACAACATTATCCTGTGCCTCATCAAGAAGAGCTATTTGTTCTTGTTCTAGTGAATTGTCTGAAATAAAGTCACTAGATGGAGTTGTGCTGCTGTTACCAAGATAACATGTATCACTTTCTAGATTCAACGTTTGCAATAGTGAATTTGAATACTTAATGGCCGAAATGGAAGAACATGAGGGGAGTCGGGAACTAGATGAAGGGCCAGCCCAATTTACATGTCCATTCTCCATGACAATGATCACGTCTGCAAAAGATACGGCCTATCATAAAAAACCATAAAGCAATAAGTGTCCATTTCTGTGTTTTTCTGGGAGAACTACGTGAACTTGCATCAAATTAACAATATGGCTAGAAATAAGACAACACCAACCTGAAGATTATGAGTAGATAATAGCCTTGTTTTCTGATTCATCAGAGGGCCAAGAATACCCTTCTCTAAAATCCGGCATGCAACTTGCGAGTCCACTGCACTAAGTACGTCATCAAGCAAATAGATGTCGGAGTTTTGATACATCGCCCTGTGCAATACATGTGAAGGGAATGACAAATACTGAAGTTTTCAGTGACAGAATGACAGTGTATGTGGATTGATCCCTCACCTGGCCAATGCAAGACGTGCTCTCTGCCCACCGGATAAATTAAATCCTTTCTCTCCGATATGTTCCATATCACCGCTAGCCATTCTCGAGATATCAACATCAAGCGCACATGCATGTACAACTTCAGCATATCTGTTACAAGAACAAGGTTTAATAAGTATTCAAAATGAGTTACTTGGACGATAGGAAACAGCCATCACGTCAAGTTAGACAGCAATTTTCTGATGTCTCTTTTCCTTTTTTAACACCAAGTGCAATGAGCTCAGCCACCTCCATCTTTTTCATTTAGCTGCAACATTAGATATTATCCCCTCCTTGAAGCTTCATTAGCTTCAGTTGACAAACTAATACTTCTTTTGATATTTCTTTTGTATCTAGTTATTTAATCCACATATTCACTACTGCATCTAATGAATTAGTTTTAGATCTTATTATCACAGGGCCCATCACATTCCATTTGACCCATTTGTTATTAACTTGTGCATGTAGTATCTTGTTATTCTTAAAGAATGCATCTTCACTAAAACCAAGCACAATAAGTACCTCAACTTTGCTACTAAGCTAAGCAGACGTATACAATTTTTTTCTCACAATAACGAAATGGATATTTGACTAATGAGTTGAGAAGCACAAGAATGATCTATTATCTCACTTACCAAGGTGGCTAAATTAGCACGTACATTTCTTGCAAAAGGACATCTTAAAAAACTTTAGCTATACAAGCACACTCTTGAGGTTCACCTTAAGTACACTATTTCAGCCTCGAAGGTTTGTTCTACTCTACTAAATTCTTCTAATCTGTTGGTATTGTACTATTGCGAAAAAATGCTCCAAAGAAAATAACTTTGAAGAGACATACAACACTCACCTCCAAAATTAACTATTAAAATTTAAAACATTGTAATAAGTAAGAGTACTGAAACCATATTAGAACAAAATAAACTGACATAATAATATAAAATGTAATAATAAATTACTATAGGTTTGTTTTAGACAAAAACAAAAAAACATGGCTAGAGAACATGAATTACAGCAATCAAATATGTTATACAAAACAAACATTATCTATGTTTTTTACACATGGAATGCTAAATAATATGACAGCTTATATATTGAACTTTTTTAATTTATAAATTATCTTAACTAAAAATTATATTTCTAAAATCATTTTTTTGACTATTTACGGACGAAAAACCGGGCATGCTGGCAAAGATCGCAACTTAAAATGGCAACACATAAGGTCGCCATTTTATGGTGATCTCACGTATACCTACTAAAATGAGAGCAGCAACAGCAGGTTGCCATTCTAATTGGTGACCTTTTGTCGCTTTCATTCTAATAAAAAAAAGGCAACATGTTGCCTCTAATCCAAAGTATACACATAGAAAGCATTCATATGTGTTGAGAAAAATGGAAAGCATGAACTTTTAAAATACATGATTAAAACAAAAAGAATTAGACAATGAGTTTATGATGCAACATGTGGAGATTATTAAATTATATAATTACAAATCTAGTCCTAATGAAGATTTATGAAAATATGCCCACATTTAGTGAAACAGTTCTAGTCCGCCCTATTATCGTTCCAGTTCAACTAAAATAACATCTAGTTCAAAACAACGATAAGTTCTACTAAAGCAATGTAATGTTCAACTGGAGCAAGTGAACGAACTAATAAATGGAGGGATATGAGAAGCAAGAGATGCAATTTTTGTTAGTGAAAACATATGCACCTCAAAGAGCTTAATTCTAGCTACACATATAAGCATCGGAAACTTAAACATTTAATTTAGAACTAAAGGCGAACCCAGATCACAAGGACACTCAACCCGCGCTATCTCGTGAAAAAAAAATTTCTAGGCTCGGGGGGGGGGGGGGGGGGGGGGGGGGGGGGGACGGTGTACTCATCAACGTCCGCTGCTAGCGGAGAAATGTTTCTATCCTTCATTCGACAAGATATGAGAGACAGCATCGATATGAGAGACAACCCTTAATTTAGAAGTGTTCAACGCAGTTAGGTCAAAAGTTATTACCCACAAGCAAGGTTTAAGGTGTCGTCTCGTTCCATATTTCAGTAAATTCCAAACTCGAGACGTATCGAGCGTGCAGTACCGACCATCCCGATCCATAACTTCTTTTTTTTAATTTTTAAACTATTAAAATTAAAAAAAAAAAAAATTGCAGCCCTACATTGGCTTGGCTGTCGAGCCCATGTAGGGCTGGATGGGCAACTTTTAATATTAAAGCTATCTCTACATAGACTCGTCTGTAGAGCCCATGTAAGGCTAGTTGGGCAACTTTTAGTGTTAAAACTATCCTTTAGGGACAGCTATTAATGTTAAAGTTATCCCTTAGTGGCAGCTTTAACAGTTGGCTAAAATATATATATACACACACACACACACAACAAAATCATTTAAAAAGAAAAAAAAAAGGTCGGGGAGGAAGAGAAAAGGGGGCATAGGCTTAAGGGAGGAGATGGCGGGGTGGAGATCTCGACGGCGGCGGCAACGATTCTTCTCATTATCTTTTTCTTGTTTAAAAATATTGTTGTGCTGTGCCGGTCGGTTCGGATAGACTGTTCGCCCGTGCCAATTGGCACAACCAAGATGGCTGATACTGTAGAAAAAACGGCCGTTCTAACCGTCTTTTTGCCGGATCATGGCGGATCCAGCACGTGCGGGCGGCACGACGGGTGCCGCCCGACCCCTAAAAAACTTGCCCTCAAGGCAGAAGCTCTCTACATGGCCTAAGATGCAAGACTCACAAGATGCTGCTAATTAAAGCAAGGGTTATACACACACACACACGTGTGTGGGTATGGAAATCCTATTTAGCAGTAAAAATCATATAATAATAATGAGGAATCGTCATTCAACTCTTACTTTTAACTCATATCTTTCGTCTGATGGATAGAATTTCAAATCATCTTTTGCAATCTGAATTAGTATCTGCTTCTTCAAATTTTCTTTCAAAATTTGGCAATGTTTTTCTCTCTTTTTTCCTTTTGGTGGCAACTAATCGGGGCTACTTGTTATTTTTGCTATGCGGTCCCTCATGTATCACCTTTATTCGGGGTGCCATCTTAAGTTTGACTTTAATACATAGTTATTAAAGGCGCGCCGCGAGTTTTTGCGCCCGCCTGGTCTTGAGGCGGGCGCTGTATTAAAGGCGCGCCCGAGGCGCGCCTTTTGTACACCTATAGTCCCCTCACCCAAAAAAAAAAAAAATCTTTTTAAACAACCCCGTTGGACCCGTGTTTTCTGACCCTTAAAAAAAAAGAAGTTTGAGATGAACTTTATTTAATCTATGTGCGAAATTTGACATTTGAAGTTATTAACTAATTATTACTAGCTCGCTATTACTGCTAATATGTTTTAAACTAATTATATACGAATAATTCTTGATGTGAACTGTATTTGATAAAAGGATGAGAGGCACACTTCACATACTTTTTTTTTTATTACATTCATTGTGTTGTGCTATTACACTAAGTATTGCGTTCTTTATAACTTTCAAAGCTAAGTACTGCTATTGCTCTTTCAAAACTACGAATTAGTTGCTATATATATATATATATATATATATATGTCATTTATTAACAAAACTTAACTGTATAATATATTGTATTCATTGTCAAAAGAGAAAATAAAGTCACTTTAGTGACTATTTTATTTATAAAGATTTGAATATACACTTATTTTAAATAGGGAACATTTTTTTGTATCTTATAAGAACAAGTGCGCCTCATGTGCATAAGGCGTGCGCCTCGCCCCGCGCCTAGGCTCCAGAAAGACCTTTGCGCCTCGGTGCGCCTTGCGCCTTTAATAACACTGCTTTAATATAAGGACTCTCTTTCTAAAAATATAGTTTTCCTAAAGAAGCGTACTTTGATAGACAGTTAGTGACAAAGCTAAAAGATTATACTTTTCTATGAAGCGGTATAGTTTAGAAGCAGAAGGAGTTCAATTTAGAGGATACAATTTCAGGACAAAGGAAGCAAACGAAAGCATAGTTTTTGAAACAGGAAGTATAACGTTCAAACCATGGAACTTACATTAATTGAAAGATATGAGGGATCACAGCGCATTTGGATTCTTAATAACGGATATCAAAATACTTTTGCTTTTGGTTTTTAATTGAAGTCAATAGTTGCTTATCACAAATAAGAGGGAAAACCTGGCGGTGGTAAAAGCTCATGCCACCACAAGGTCGTAGGTTTGAAATGTGAAAATCATCTCCTGCTAAAGTAGGATTTGGTAACGTACATTAGGCAGGACCCATTCCTGGAACTTGCCCATATATATACGCGCGGGAGCTCTTGTGGTACCGGGTAGCCCCCTTTTTAAGCTTCTTGTCACAAATATAAGATGATTGTTTTTAGTAGGAAAACATATGCTTCAAGGGGGCACACAAAGTGCAGACTCGTTTGGGGTGGAAACACAAGAAAATCATACAAAAACAGTACTGCATACCTTGTAGCATGGAATTTACTCCCAAACAAAATATTTTCACGTAGAGAACCTGAAAGGATCCAAGGCACCTGAAATCACTTTTTAGATGAACCCTTCTCTACTTGGGGAAGGAATGACAGTTCTACTGAAATTGGATCACACGATCTGACCTGTGGTACGTACGCTATTGAGCCATAAGAATGAGCAGATCCATTAACAATGCACATTTCTCCCAGTATACTGTTCAACAACGATGACTTGCCTGAACCGATCTAAAGAGAGGCTAATTAGAAAGTATCTAATTAGTTAACAAGCTATTAAGAAAAAATCAAAGCAAACCATCCTAGTTCAGGTTGGAAACCGGCTGTGAGAAAAATATTAAAGAAATCTGAAATAAAAGAACCCCAAATCATTAGATAACAGTAAACTTGAAAGCATAAATAGTCACCTCCCCAACTATGGCAACGACAAGACCCCTGGGGATGTTTAGCGTAATGCCAGTCAACACGGTGCCTTGTCCTACAGTGAAGCTAGCAGACCAAGTACTGAATACATCATGAAGAATTATAGCTGAATCAGTATTTTCCCTAGATACCATATTGAATGGGCCTCCAGAAGAACACTGTCCAAAATTGGAAGTATGGTTTGGACAGGAGAAAAACTTGCTCAACCTCCTTGAAGAAATTAGGGCCTGCAATATATGTTGCCGATTGTTGTTTACAAAATAGTAATACAGATCAACAGATAGTGCAGGATATAACTTACATCTATTAGTCCATTAATCACCCAAGGAAAGGAATTTAGTGGAGAAATCAGCGTGTTAAACAGGGCAACACAAGTAAAGACCTATAAAAGAAACATATGATATTATAAGTAGTTCCATTAGAATATTATTATAGAGTGTTAGTCAAAAATAAGAAGACAAATACCGTGGCAGCATCTAGAGAATGTCCCATCAATACAAAAACGCCAAATGTGAAAAGTGAAAAGAGTGTTGGTGTTGTAGCCCAGAAGAAAACACACCATGCATCCATGTACTTTCGTGTCTACAAATTGAATGTAAATGAGTTTTAATGCTTTAAGATAAAAGAAATTAACATTATCATAGTTTAAAGAAAAAAAAGTAATGAAAGTATGCATACCGACAAGTATTTCACTTCCTTTTCTCTAATTTCCATTAAGCGGCCAGTAAATATGTGCTCCCAGCTATACAACTTCAAAGTACGAATGTGTCTCAACAGTTCGCCTGCTCTTCTAATCCTGCATAAACCATCATCCATCACTTATACCAGATTAGTTGGGACGAGAGGAATTGCTTATTATCTCTCGCACAGAATACAATTAAACTAGTTCTGCTTTTGTTGAAATTTATCTGCAAAATATTTCTTTTCTTGTTCACTAGTTGGCAGTTTGATTCTTGACCTGCACATTTGCCGACTTTATATCTTCCAATCTGAGCCATGCCAATATAAATAATGATTGACAATTGCTGATACATTGAAGTTGCATTTTCCTATTTACAAGATGTTTATCATCAAGTCTCTGTGAATAAAATCGTCACTAAAGTGACTTCACTATTTCATTTTGAGAAGTAATGCAATATATGATTCATGTATTTTATGTTTAGCATTACACTCCTACGAAAAGGTAGTTATACCAGAACTCAAGAGGGCTGTAATCTTGTTTAGAAATATGTGACATAGTTTTGAAAGGTAAATGAGAGAACTTAGTACTCAATGCACTAACACATTGAAAAAGCAACAAAAAAACAGAAATTTTGAAGACTACCTCTCATCTTTTTGTTTCATCATATTTGCTGTGGCGGTTGCAATCAATGTAGAAATCCACTTATTGACTGCATATAAAGCAATCATGTTGAGAAAGAGTCACCAAATCATTGTTTCTATTTGATCAAAGCCGCAATAACATGTAGAAACTAAAGTAATGAGTCCAACAGAAACTTTTTATCAGGACATTATTTGGACAAAGCACAACGCAGGTTGGACAGTTTGACATATAGAGCAAGGTCAAACAGTCAATGCTGAAATTGCTAAAACAAAAGTCATCTTGATATTACCTTTGAGCTAAAGGAACAAAATATCCTACCTGGTATAAGCATTATGGTTATTGCAATTCCAGAAACAAACGCAAATTGTACTTGAGTATATAAAAGATATAGTGCCACACCAATCTGCAAAGGTAGGCTTTGAAAGCACAGAAAACAATGTCAAACAATTGAAGACGATCCCTTGAACAGATAAAGAACAATAACAATTTTCTCAAAAAAAAAAAGGATAACAAGAAAAGCATAACAAGAACAGATAGAGAACAATGACAAGAAATGCAAACGACACATTTACGACCATATATGCAATCTTCCATGGACATAACCAGGAGCAAAGGGTCACCACTTATAGGATGTAGGCAACTTGGTATGTCCGAAATGGTGAGATTATGTGGAAAGAGTTCTGAATGCAAATGACAAGGCTCACTCTCTGAAGCAGCATGTTCATGCGATTTTATGCATAAAAACTTGGTACATGATGGGAACTTTGCTGACAATATTGAATCCTAAAACTGTTGTTATAATGCTGAAGGAATTTCTACTTCAATTCACATCTACTGTATATGAAAAATATTACCAAAAAATTAGTGAAAATTTATCTAAAGCACTAAAAGAACTCAGATGCAAATAATTGAGCTCGATTCACAGCACCAAATCTGCACAGTTTGGAACCTCAAACTTTATACACCTAAAAAGTATGCATCATTATCTGGCGCAGCTCTCCTACTTTGCACGAAGTAGGAAGTAGGAACACCGTGCGATCTCCGCCGTCCATCACAATCAGCACGGATCTCAAGAAATCGTATAAAAATTTTCGTCCGCTTATTTGACCTATTTTTAAGCATTTTTTGGAAAAACTTTCAACTACAAGTTGTAGATTATATCAAAACCTACAACTTTGTAGTTGAAAGTTTTTCCAAAAAATACCAAACGATGTGCCAAAAAGATTATCAAAATTTTAGATCATCTTTTTGACATATTGTTTGGCACTTTTGTGAAAAATATTCAACTATAAAGTTATAGATCACATCAAAATCTACAACTTTGTAATTGAAATTGATTATTTTTTTTGACACATTGTTTGATAATTTTGCGAAAAACTTAAAACTACAAAGTTGTAGATTTTGATTTTGGCACATCGTTTTGTATTTTATGGAAAAACTTTCAACTACAAAATTGTAGATACATCAAAATCTACAATTTTGTAATTGAATTTTTTTTCAAAAAATACTTAAAAATAGGCCAAATAAGGGAACGAAAATTTTTTACAATTTCTCGAGACCCGTGCTGATTGTGATGGACGGCGGAGATCGCGCGGTGTTCTTGCTTCCTACTTCGTGCAAAGTAGGAGAGCCGCGCCCATCATTACCCTCTGTCTTTCCTTTTCAAATTCAGATGATCCAAATAATCATCAGATCTTTTGGTTACCATATATAGGGGATTATTCATTAAAAAAGACTACCCAGTACCACAAGGGCTCTCACACATGTAAGAGCCTGTCCAGAAAGGGGGCGGGCAATTCTCCCCTATCATACGACATACGCCACCATAGATTGTTTTATAGGAGGTGATTTTCGCGCTTCGAACCATGACCTTTTGGTTGATAGGAAGGAGCTTTTATCACTCTGCCAGATTTTCTCTCTTAGGGAATGATGTATTATGAGAGAATAATGGTTTGTTCAGCTTTAGCATTGTGTGATCTACCATATTATGCATTGGAGTTGCTATTCTTTGGTCTATTGGAGCAAATTAGGAGGGAATTTCAACAAAAGTCTGATAATGATATGAAGCATAATAGGAGAGTGTTTAACAAAAACCTCAGAACGCTTCTTCACTATTTTGGGATGCTATTCCTAGGCAGTTCTTACAAGGACCATAAAGCCTAAACGTTTGAGCAGTTACTGCCGTGTGGACTCCCGGACACCAATCCATAGTAGCTCTTGCATGGCGTGGGCAAACCTAAAAACTGTTTCCACCAAAGAATACTTTGTCTTGGGTTGTATTTTGACTGATCATGGTTTTCACACGTAGGAATGGTACCTTCGTGTTTTATTTTGATGTATGAACTATGAAGAGGCAAAGTTGCTGCCTTAACTATGTAATTTGTGGACTTTTATATGTTAATTCTTTCTTGGTGTTACTAATGGATGGCTTTTGCATAAGAGTTTGGGGTTTATTTGCAAGGGTCTGTGGCTGCCCTTTTCAATGTAACTATCAGTTAGTAACTTAGTACTATTAACGTTATCTCAAAAAACTTAGTACTTTTAAGGACATGGGATCCCAGCTTTGATGGCCTTTATAAATGTTACTTTCCCCCAAAAAAAGAAAGATAAAAATACATGCAGTAAAAAGTTAAATATCTAAAATTTGAAGTTTAGAAAAGATCTCTAAATTTTGAAGTCTAGATAAGAAACATACATGCAGTGTTAAACACCAACATGCCCGATCCCTATTTTCAGATCAAGTATCCTATTCTTTTCCCAGTTTTCACAATATCTGGTAACTACCCATGTCTAAAGATCTTTCAGCAAAATTTCCATTGATTCTGTCACTATTACAGACAATGGCTCACCCTATTTGCTGACAAGATTTATGTTTTCATTTTTCAAAAAAAAAAAAACGTTTGTGCTAGATTCAGTGTGGTCTTTGATGACCAATCAATATATGCTGAAAATGGTAACAAGTTGGAGCAAACAAATTCAAAACAGGGAAATTGATAAGCATATCTTCATAAAAGATGCAGCCAAGAATAAAATTAGTACCTCCACATATCATGGAAGCTGTTACACAAGTTAACAGTTCGATCTGCATCTACGGACATGAAAGTTTGAATTTCACCCTCAGAAAAATTTGATCGCCCAGCAATGCTAGTGCATAAGCACTGCCAGTTGTAAATGTAAAAAGTATTACAAACAAAAATATACGTAAAACATGAAGTCGACTATAGACAATAAAAGTTGAAGCCATATCATCCAACTTGTACGACAATGCCAATTACAAACTAATATCAAGATGGTTATCCTAAATATGTACATGTAACATTAATTTGTCACGTCGTTAGTGTCAATGATTGCACAAGCTTTTACAGGAAAATTCATATTTGGAATTGGAAGAGTGGCCTATAGCATAACAAGACAATTAGACTTCAAGTCTAATAGATCATTGCCATAATGCCAGACCTCAGCTTCCAATTCCAAGTATAATTTCAAGTGTAATTGGAAGAGTGGCCTATAGCATAACAAGTTCAAGGGTGAAAGATCTGTAAGGATTATCTTTTTTACCTTGTAATAGATCATTGCCATAATGCCAGACCTCAGCTTCAACTTAAGTTTCAGTAAACGGTAACTGTATTGGGTATCCAGAAAGGACCTGCGAGGAGGTTTTTGTTTCAAACAAAAGAAGAAAAAGAGAAGCAAATAGCAATCACTAAGGGAATATGTGAATCTTTTCAGTTACAACACCTAGATTATCTCAGTTAACACTTAAAACACTTTTGCACCTACATCATCCTAGCAGGTATGCCCATATTACAAGTATGCATTTACTTTTTATCTGATAGTTAACCTCTATAGGAGGATCAGAGAGGTCTTAATGCTCTGGCACACAATTTGAAAAGTATAAGTTGTAGAGGAAAAGCACTCACAATCATTCCTTGCTCACAGTAAAATTAAAGATATCATTAAGCGTAATGAAATAGAAAAGTACTTGATGATCGATGTAAGACCCATAGAAACAGCAAAAATGTACCCATCCGCATGACTGGAACCTGAAATGAGAATCAATAAAGATACTTAAAAAGATTTTAAACTAGATCATGAATAGTTCATAACAAAGTTTACTGTGCCGTGCCGTTTCGAGTTTCGGTAAACTCCAAACTCGAGACGTTCCGACCGTGCCGATCGTGTCGTTTCGACTATGCCGATAATAAAATTTTATTTTATTATATATTTTAATATTTTTAAAAGATTTTCAATTTTAAAAATTGAAAAACTTAAAAAAAATTAAGAGCGTGTGACCTTTGAGTCGCGCCCACCGCCACAATACAAGAAAAAAGCATCCATGCAGCGCGAAATACCAGTCACGCCGTATGGACGCCAAAACAAAAGAGCACCGTTATCTTCTTCATTCGAAAAAAGATGAACAATTCTTCTTTACAAAAAAAAAAAGAAATTCGGTCGTGCTGGCTGTGTCGTGCCGACCGTGCCGTGCCGACATCTGTCGGCACAGAGACGTTTCGGTCGGCACAAGGCGTGCCGACCGAAACGTCGAACTATGGTTCATAATCAAAAGTTTTGTGTAGGCATTTATTTTGCAAACATTTCATCCACCCTAACTAATCAACAAAGCTCGTCAAAGAAAAGCAATGATGTAGAAGTCGTGACTTAATCAGGAGGAACAAGACTATACTCAGAATATTAGTGTTGAACTGTATATATGAAGCCTACAAAATTTTCTACATGTTCACTTTAGATCATTCTCTTTTCCGAGTATGCATCAATTATAAGCCATAGGCACTTTTGCTGATACTATGTCTGGTAAAAGCAAAGACATCCTATGTAAGCAACCCTGGACAACATACACAAAGGGCAAGTACTTTTATCCTTGAAGCACAGATCTATGCTGAGTATTACAATAACCCAGACATTAGATATTTCTTTCATCTACGTTTGTCAGTTATGATGCATTTTTACTAAGGCGGGAATGTTCCAACCTTGGTAAATAAGTGGGAATGTTCCAACCTTAGTAAATAAAACTAATATAGTACAGAATTGTAAAATGGTCTTGACACTCTCAATACAAAATGAGGGGCCCATGTACAATAGAAAATAAGTTTCATTTGCTTTAGTAAATTGTCCCTAAATAATAATAAACGCACTAAAACCTAACTGTAAAGAAATTGAGGTTAAAATAGTCAATCTTGAGATGCAAGTATTTCCCCTTCAACTTCTCAAATATAAACCTCCTCGAGGCTTCGAGAATTATTTCTCTAAATCATGCACGATGGAAAATAAACATACAAATTGGCTTTAATTATCCATATGCATGTAATCAGCAGGAAAAAAAAAAAAAAGTTACTGCACAGGTTATATGTGTAGTCTGAAATTACCCTCTTGCAGATACTGAATTAGCTTGTTAAGCAGCAATGGGCTTATGAAACCTACAGTATCATTTATGACCTGCACATGAAATCTTAGAATATAGAAAGCTAGTAACATTCATTGGAGTGTAGAAGTTTGAACTAAATGGTCCTAACAATAAAAGAGACCTTAGGAGTCAAACATAAGCAACTCTTTGTAAGTTCAAATCCTTATTCTATAACTTCAGAATAACTGCTGCGTTCCTTGGCCAAGACATCCTAATGGGATGTTACTAAACTCTTCAACAGAAAGTATCCTTGGACACTGCAGTCCAACCTTGAAGAACCATACTTTTTTCAATATTGAGGTTTTTATTTTCTTGTTGAAGTAGCCATATTACCTAATGCTTGTTTAAAGACTAATAAGTTAGCTATCCACGCTAGTAACTCAAGTGTTATAAAAAATAAAAACAAAAACATGTAAGAAAAAAGAAAACAAAATTGACAATGCAAGTCTTTGTTGAGAACTGCATACAGCCATGAAACATCTATGCACCTACAGACTTTAGTTCGACTTTACAAGGTCAAGTGAAGATGTCATGAGTTTCTCCATGACTAAGCATAAGTAGGCTTTTGCAGCATTATAAACTGGCATACTTATTATATCTGCAAAGATAATGCCAAAACAGGTTGGAAACATGAAAATACATATCTAGTCTGAGTCAACTTGGCAACGTCAATGTAAAACCAAGAAGTAGCCATGAACAGTTGAGATGGAAAAGGGGTTACTTGTCAAGAGAGAGTCCTACTAAAACTAAATCGCAAACTAGGTTTATGCTAGTTCGAGCTGAACGCTCCAACTCCTTCAAGAACCACTATCAGCTATGTACTATTTCCCAAACTGAACACTGACATAATGATTCTAAGAAGGAATCCTGCAAACTGCACAAGAAGATATCTACAACCGACATTAGCACCCAAGTTCATTAAATTTAGATCTTCTTGTCAAAGTAGTTCTCAATTCACAGATTTATAGTAGTAGAAAATCACTAGGAAGGAATTATACCAATACTAACGACGTATGCCAATATCTTAGAGACTAAAGAAGACTTGTGAAGGTTGATAAACGTAAAGTGCTTAGGGTATAGAACGAGGGGATTCTTACAAACAACCACCAAATGCCAAAAGGAGTGATTGACAGCCTTGGCGTGAACCCATACTTGTCCAGTGCTTGACAAAAAAAGAATGCCATATTGAGATCGTTTCGTTCTTTTCTAGCATCCTACTTATCATGCGATAAAATGCACTAACACCACACATCCTCTCCATTTTAGCAACATCATCTTTGACAAATGTAAACGTTTTGGTTCATATCACATTCATCTAACTAGAGCACTTCATCAGCATCTATATGATATGTCCGAATAATTAGTCAAATTTCACTTGTATACGAGTCGCAGATGAGACTCTGGACTAAAAAACTACCGGAAGATTTTCAGCAGCCTAAGCTGGTTGTTCTTGAACCCTGTTCATATGAGGTTAAGTCTTGAACAGACTCCATGCCTAAATACATCCTTCCGCTCAATTTTTAGAAGTAACATGCGTGCATTATTGTGAAAGTGTGAATACAATGAAAGAAATGGGTAGACAGCATAAGGCATGATACTGAAAGCAGAAAATGGAGCTAACAAATATTAAAACGTAAATGGCAGATGGTACAAGAAACACATGATACCTGCTTTAATAAGCATATAAACCGAAAACAGGTTCAAATCACCAAAGGGCCCTTTTATAACATAAAAAAGAAGATGGAGAAGTATCCAACCTTCAGTACACCCAAACGCAAATATGGCCATCCATACGCAGAGCAAATAACCCTAAGTAGAGAGGGACTACTTTGGTGTTTATTTTGTTCATCAATCCAGCAACCAGCCAATGCACTATGGCAAGAACAAGGCAGGAGTTCACGAGGTAATTCAACTAAATCCTCAAACTCAATCTGCTTTAATAGACCACGATCCATCATAGAATTAACAAATCTGAATGTCAATATTTTCCAAAAGTGGACCATTATGTCAATCTGCGAGATAAAAAATAACTGAGATACAAAAATAATGAGAAATCGTTATACCAGCAAAACAACTAATTTACTGAGTATATAAGCGGCATTAAATATACTAGTAGTCTACGCTCATTTATACAAACATTCAGACACGGCAAGAAGTAGCTCAAAATCATGGTCTTCTAGTGATTGATTAAAGATTTCAAATATGACAAATTGTAAAGTAATTTTTACAACAAAAGTTAATGTAATAAATAAAGTTGAAGAAAGAGAGATTGATGTTCACTTCCTAGAATTGTCATCTAGGAGTTAAAAATCCATAGACTCTAGTCACCATGGTTGAATAGCTATTATAATCTCGAATGATACATTTTAATTAAAAAAAAAACCTTCACGCAAGGAAAGTAGAAGGAATTTAAACACAAAAAGTAGTAGACTTCGAATATTAGACCCTCAAACGGCATGGCACAATCCTAATATGCATGGTGTATCACGTACAATGAACCCAAACTTCACATGCATTTATTGGAGAGCCACTTCACATGCAAATTCGAACCATCAAACATTTTTTAACCAAAAAATATGCTGTAAGTCTAAGTAGATTTGCAGAGAACAATGAAGTAAATATTGCTAAGTAATTATAGGCCTTGAAATATCAGCAAACATCAGCTGAATAACATCCGAGAAGTTGGAGTCAGAAGTGGAGGAGTCATAGTAATTGGACTAAGTGCATGTCCTATTTGTCAATTGGCAGGAGTTCTAGTTAAACTAGTATGTAGATTTATTATTTGTTGGAATTAAAATTTTGTTGAGAAATGCATACACCAAAGTCGTGTCAACGGGCACCCAACTTCAACACACTCATGTTTTGCCTTTTCATTATATTTTGGATCAATTTTTTTCCTAAAACTTCAAGATTTCACCTTATAACTCACCTTAGCCATTCCACATCAATCTTGTCCTACAAGAAAGGATTTCCAAAATAATATCCTCAGCTACATTTTAAAGAAACTATGAAATTCAAACGATTCATATCGTTTGTCTTTTTAATTAAAAACTAAAAAGAATCTTCATAAGCATATAAAAAATAACAGAAGTTAACTACTAAACTTTGAAATGAACCCAAATCGCATTTGAAGCAACAATACTACTACATAGAAGTAAATAACCAGTTAGTTCAGGCATTAGCAGCTAGCAACACTATTCAACAAATAAGTAAAGAGTCTACAGACAGCTAAGCATATACTACAGTCTAAAGAAACTAAGGACAGAACTCTCGAAAGCATTACCTTCTTCACTGCTTGACCAGCTTCCATATCACTACCACTTGGGAGTAGTGGGTCCGTGAGTGACGGTAGTATCCTGAAAAATGCAACAGAGGACTCTCTACTCAAAAAGTATGTTAATGGATTAAAGGTTTATTTTCCATTATCAAACGCTATGCTATTCATCCAAAGGAAGTATTCAATATTTCAATCATCTTATCTTATCTGCCATTCAACATACCATTGTTCAATTTTCGAACCTTGTTAAACAGCTTGAAACGAATGATTTATCACTTCAAACTAGCTTAAAATTTTAAAACATGTAACTAAATATACAGTTGCATGTGAATAATACATGCAGTTCTTAGTATCCTCCTATTCAACACCATTAGGAATGACACCCCATAGGTTATATTCCTACCATGCCAGTTTACAAGTACTTAAAGACAGAAAGTTTTGTTTGAAACACAACAATAGGATCTTGGTTTTTTACAAGATCAAGCAAACAAGCAGCATTAAGGACTTCTTAGCAAATTCCTTACAAAAAAGTAAGATGACAATAGTGAAGGTATTTCTGAGTTGAACAGGGTATCTGGTCACAGATTCCTTTACTACAACATACACTTGAAGAAGACGACATTCTAGGCTATAAGTTGGAAAAAAAAAAAAAAAGAAAGAAAAAGATTCAACATTTTCATTTGGAGATAATCTCGATTTGTTACAAACATGTGGTGAAATTGACTCTTATGGACAAAGAGACTTTACGACTAAGAAACAACTTACCAGCTTCATCAATTAAGATTCACAGTGAAATACCATGTAATAGTACTCCAAAAACATAAAGAGGTGCTTCAAGATCTACTTCGCCATATTTTTCAAGAATTTGATAGATTGTGCAAGATAATTTAATAATGAATCAACTGAAGAAATAAACCTCACTGAAGCATTTTAAAAAACAATTAAATGGTAAGACATACCTCTTATCATTGGACACATGCATTACTCTCACAATGTTGACAAAGAGAGTGAACAATACTTCAGCACAGATATCTGCACTCCCTCTAATACATGCCATGACCTGTGAAAATTTCCCTCTAACACCATGAGATGACTATAACATACATTCTGTGAAACCTACCGAAAATTGCATAGCCACTTAGCAATTAAGATCTCCCTAAAATCAAATTACAGATAAAATGAACAAGGGAAGAAAAACAAAATAATGAATTAAGACATGCTTGTTTCATACAAGGTAGCTTAGAAAGCAATGACTTTTATTTGAACTTTTTGAGAAAACGACGTCCGCTTGCAACTCTAGTGACGCCCATACTGGGAGCTTGGCATGCCAAGTATAGAATTTTAGTTGAATATAGTAAACTGCCAAAAGAAAATGGTAGAACCCTATACCTCAACTGTAGAAAAGGTGGTATAGATATAAGGAATATCCAACAAAGTCTTCAGCACCCACCAAAAGCATAAAACTGAATTGCCAAGCAAACCGAAACCCATTTTAAATTTGGGAACCAGCAGAATGACCATCTACAAGATATTACAGGAAAAAAGTTACTCGAAAACTTCTTATTTGTAAGCACAGAATGATAGAACGTCGTAGTGGCATTATGCTTACCCACATCACAAATTGAGAAGACCTGAAAAGCCACTCATGGTACTCAGTACCTTGACCTTGAGAATTGTTCTTCCAAAGTAAAACTAACTCAATCACAGAAAGACATGCGCCAAAGCCAGGTATAATAGACAAAAATGCGTTCTCCACAGCGCCGATTTTATAGTTCTATGGTCAAGAAACAAAGTTTAAAAACTAAAAAGATAAAAGAAAGAGGAAAGTCATCTCTCCTATTGTCATGTAAAAATTATATGTTATAGCACAAGAATCAAGCTGCATAAAAGTGAATAATAACATCTCTACATAAGTGATGCATTCTCAATAGTTTATTTTAATAAAGCACTTTTCAACTGTATCCCATTCCGAGCCTTCCCTTCGCATAAAAATTACAAGCATGTAAATCTCACTTGCTAACCTCATAGGAAGGCCATGTTTTGCAATTTACCAACAGGATTGTCGTTGTTACTTTCAATTTCAGCCTAGTTGATGTACAATAAAACTGATTTATCTAAATATTCCTAAACAGTTCATTTGACTATCATTGTTCTTAAAGAAATTCATCCATATAAAACCTGTGACAAACAAAACTGACAATAATTCAGAGAAACTAAAGAAAGTTTCTTAGGATTATACCAGACTTTATAAAAAACAATTGTAAGTTGTAAGATTACTTTTGCTTAATGTTGTAAACACCTTTTCAAATTTGCAAATTGAAATCTCCTTGTAAAATAGGCCTCAATTTTGCAATTTTTGTAAAACTATTCTACCAATCAAGCGTGAAGTTACTGTTAATGTACAGTAACTTCCCGCCATTATCAACCATCTGTCTCAACCCTTCCTTTTAATCTCAACAATCCAATGATATAATATCTTCTCATATGCAAAATCACCCTATATTTCCCGGCTTCTGCACATTCATATACCAATTCTTTGCACTATAAAACTCATATATTTTCGCTTTTGCTTGAAGAGGTAATACTTTTTGTAAAATGGGGCTCTTAGATTTATTTAACCAGCTTAAGCATTTACAAATTGGTACCATTAGCAAAATTTATATAGAATCAGACAATAAGCAGTTGTAACAGCTCATATTTCTTTCATTTTTTGGCCAAATGAACCCCATTGACATAAAATCAAAAAAAAAAAAAAAAAAAAAAAGGAAGGAGAAGAAGGGACAATGTTGACATGGCTACCGCGCTTGTTACATTTCCAAGTGTAAATCTTATTATTCATCACAGTAATGAATAGTGCTTTTATTTTGAAAATTGATAACGTTATTTGTTTAACTGGCCTCGTTTTGTAACTTTTACAAAAGTGAACACACTTTTGTACAATCACGCTACATCTTTATTATTTCTTCAATTTGACCTCTAATGTTTGCAGTTGGTCCATTTAGAAAAAAAGTTGCACGATAATATTTCAGTAATTTGTAAAGATTAGCATCCATTTCATCTTTTGAATAATTGAATGCCTTGATTTCATCAAAACAAATTTCACCACTACTTCTGAAATTGGACTATTATATTTTGATTCAGTATTTTGAGCCACTCAGTCTACTTTGAGTCTTTGACTATATCAAACAAAACCAAATGAACCATATCAAAGGTTCGGTTCGACTTTTTCAATGAAGGAGAGTGCCTTGCCCCCTAAAGGATGGCATGCAACTTTTTATGCATATAAAATATAAACAACAATGGTTATCTTATGATTGATAAGACACCTTCTAAGTGCGATGCTATGAGCATGGTATCTTCACTTTAGCAAAAGCAGTGGCTTTATGCTCAATATTTGCAAATGATCTTACTCCATTGTCGTAAGCAATGCATACGTATTTGTATAAACCATAAATAATATATTTAATGATGAAGGAAACAATATTTACTGCTGTAAGAAAGACTATTGGGATCACTAAGAAAACAATTATGTATGAACAGTTAGCGTGAGATTTATTCTTTATTTATACACTATATAGATTCTAAGTTATTCGTGAAGTCTGCTTTCAAATCAAATCACGATCATATTTAAGCTTTTCTAAATAAATATGCTCAATTTTTGCCTCAGCATACTGTGGCCTAAATGCTTGAATTCATTTTAAAGAAAGTTCTACTAGAAGAATTAATTGAAGAATCTACGGATAAGTGCGCCTAATAACAACCTCAATTGGCTTAATCACATAGCATACATGGTTGGCATCTCAAAATGTACAGCCAATTTTGTTATAGTAAAAGATTTCGATCTTAAAATGGAAATTCAAAACCAACGGAGAGGTCATCAAACTATCAAATGGTTGCTTGCTTTCGCCACTCCAATACGCTGGAGTCCATTTGAATGACTTCTTTCACATATCCACTACCAGCAGTAAGCTTAGCAAACAACCGTAAGGTTATGCACTCTTTGATAGACTACAACGGTCTATTCTTTTAATTAGCTGCATGAATAGCAAATACTATTGGGATAGTTTGTGAAGAAATCTAGTCTTTTTCCTTCTAACGTTATTTGACAAATCAAATGGGGCCGGCTACATGGATTCCTATACCCAATCCTCTATTTCAGAACCATTTCTTCACTCGAGCTAAGAGAAATGAGATATTAAAACAAAGGGGAAAAAAAGGTCTACATATTACCGTAATCCTTCTTTCATTCCTCCTTGACAGTGCAAGACATAGAACCACCACAATGGTGCACATGTTCCCACCAAAACCAAATACAGTTTAATATATCGTTAAGGAGTTATATGCTATGATTGTAATCAAAGTAATTGAAACAGAGCACGAAGCAAAACGAGAATCGCACTCATAAAGGATATACATTCTGGAAACACATCGAGAATCCATTGCCATCCCACACCTGCAAGAGAAACGACCGCCATGAACTCCAAACTTTCATTACTCATTTCACTGCTTTGGTTTCTCTCAAAAGCAATCTTCCTAGTTTCTACTAACTTCAATAAATTCAACGTAAAATACTGAAACGATATTAACACACACATAAAATGGAGCATACAAACTTATTAACATTGATTCTAGATTCAGGGAATAAAAGAAACTGCATTTTCTGGTAGAAAAAGTGCCTATAACCATACAAAATTAAACAAGAAAAACCAAGAAATTCCAAAAACTTTTTGTATAATAGTAAGTATAACTGAAATAAAACAGAACTCATGGAAAAAGAAAAAGATGACGCAGTACTCACAGTGGGAGAATTAGGGCAGATGATGTTCATCGGGTAGCGGCGCAAAATCGAATTCGAATTTGAGGACGGTGACAGTGAAGTACGCACTGATGCTTAAGCATTCCTCGTAAAGAAAGAGAAAAAGGAGTGGGGTGCATTGTAATTACGGGGGTAAATAGGGGCAGTGCGGAAAAGTTGATTAGGGTGGTGCGCGAGTTGGGATCGCAATGTCGCATGCGCGAGTCGCGACGAGTTGCTGACAAAAGAGAAGATTCGCACTTGCGACGGCGAGTGGATTTTTGCGTCACTCGTTCACGCAGAATAACGTGGTACGCAGTTAGCCTGAGATTATTGGGCTCTATGATGCTAGTGGGCCAAGTGCTAAAAACAGTCCAATTTACTTAATCCGAAAAAACAATCCAATTTACTTTCCATCGCTTCGAGATCGGTAAAATTACTATTTGGACTATTTTATCGAACTCAATAATATTTCTGATTCTAGAATCGAGGCCCACGTAACGTTACAAAGAAAAAATAATATGGAGCACAAATTATTATTTCCACCTGAAACATCTATTAGATCCGAACAATTAATACGAAAAACAGCCCGATTTGCTTTCCAGCGTCTCAAGATCGATAAAATTACTATTTTCGGATTATTTTATCGGGCCCAATAGTATTTTTAATTCTACAATCAAAGCCCATGTAACGTTACCAAAAAAAAATAATAATGTGGCGCACAAATTATCTCCACCTGAAACATCTATTAGGCCCAAATACTTAATCCGAAAACACAATCCGATTTACTTTCTCGTGCCTCGAGATCTGTAGAGTTACTATTTTCGGACTATTTTATTGGCCCAATAGTATTTCTGATTCTAAGATCAAGGCCCATGTAACATTACCAAGAAAAAATAATATAGCGCACAAATTATTATTTCCACCTAAAACATCTATCAACAACAAGATTAATAATAGCTCAAATACTTAATTCATTGAATCCATTTAAACCCCAACCATGGATAACACAAAGACAACTCGGCCATGTAGAACAATAATGAGCACAAGTTGCTTCTCAGACAAGAGGTTTCAGCATCATAATGGAGGGGAAAAAAAAACTAGCAGGTAGAAAGCTTATAGAACAACCCCATAACAATAACATGTGGCAATATGCCTTGTTTCAATATAATATAACTCTCAAGCAATTAACAGCCACCCCTCAGAGCTAAAACAAGATGGAGAACAGAGCCACCCTCAATGTTGTAATCCTTAGCGGTCTTGTCATCAGCAAGTTGCTTCCCGGCATAAATTAACCTGCACCAGCAATTGAAATAGTAAGTCCGACAACGTAGTTTATAGCTATATGAGATGGACCCTTATTTCTGGAGTTTCGATAAAGTCTAGAGAAACTCGACGCCCAAATCGGTGCTTTTTAGTCTTGCAGATACGAAAAACAAGATGCTTGATGCACTTGCATAGAATAGTAATGTTGTACATCAAAGTTCAGATTGCATATATGATGTATTAAGCGAAAGGAAAAGAAAAAGTATTACAATATACATGAAGAATTATAAAAAAAGCATAGACTTTTAAGAGGATGGATCATGCACCAGTATACATGGTCATACAAAACATAAGCAATGGATATGGATAGTTGGACCATTCTTAGATGATGCACATAAACAAACCTTGATTGTAACTTCTATAATATCTTATATCAACATAAGAGAATACAACATTCATACATCACCTATTACACTGTTCCCCTTTCATGGTCATGCAAAATGGCACGTCATATTGCAAGACATCCTTGATAAGATGTTATAGGAGTTATTTATTACCAAGATCAACTTGGAAGACACCACAATTTGGCATCACAACATTAATAGCTTGAATTATCAGTACGAATTCATTAATTATAACAACTATTTATATTGCTAGCTGTGAAGTATATGCACCAACTACGACGATACAAAATTACAAACCATACTTGCAAGTGGGACACATTGATATCATGTGCAAATATTAGAAATGCAGGATAAACTCGTACTTTCCCCGAATTAATTTAATATATGATATCACCACCGAATCAAGTGCAAACACCCATATTTTGGTATTAAGTAACCCTAAAGCATGCAGTTTTAGCAGTTAGGTCGGAATATAAACTCATTTAAAATAGTTAGCTGAGAATAAAATCGATATAGTGCACTAGTACTAATATAAAGTATAGTGCAGTAGTACCAAGGTTTGAGGTGTCGTCTAGTGCCACGTTTCGGTAAATTCCAAACTCAAGATGTGCCGAGCCTACCGATCATGTTGTGCCGATATATTTTTTCGTTGTTATTTTTAAAAATAAAAATAAAAATTCAAAGATTAAATTAAAAACTCAAATATAAGATTTTTGGACACGTGCTGTGCCGGTTCTTGCGGTGCCGACAACTGCTGGAACAAGCTCGTGCCGCCCGACACAGGCTGTGCCGATCGGCACCTAAAATCATGACTAGGACTAATTAAAGTATAGTGCACTAGTACTAATAGAGAGGGAAAGAAAACCCAAAAAAAAAAAAAAAAAACCAAAGAGAAGGGAAAGACAAACCTTTGCTGGACAGGTGGAATCCCTTCTTTCTCTTCAACTCTCTCCTTGATCCTCTCGATGGTATCGGTTGGCTCTATGTCGATTTCGATTTCCTTTCCGGTCAGTGTCTTCACCTTGATCATAGTGCCACCTCTTAGTCTTAAGACAAGGTGAAGTGTTGACTCCTTTTGAATATTATAATCAGCAAGGGTTCGTCCATCTTCCAACTGCTTTCCAGCAAAGATCAGTCTTTGCTGATCTGGAGGTATACCTTCCTTGTCCTGCAGCATCAGCCTTAGCCAGTTACTAACTTAGCCAAACACACTCGATCAGATAACATCACTTAAAGGTACTATCTTTTTGACACATAGCTCAATATATCACCAAAGTTCCTTCTATCATGCTTCAACTCTTTATTTGTAACAAGCTAGTGACAAATTAACAAGGTGGAATGATATAGCTGTCCAGAAAATGCTGGTGTTGTTTCCAGAACATGTTCATATAAGTTAATAACTAATGAAGTCATCAAATAAGTTAATTAATCGCTTGACAAGTCTACCTCCAAAATGTACTCCAACAAACAAAAACAAGATACAACGCTTGAAACTAATCCTTCCTATAACCTTCTTAGATTTATTACTTAATGCAACCAAGATGTAGTGCAACGCATTTATCAGTAAATCAGAGTCTTCTTTCCAAAGCATCACATAGCATTATCATTGATGAGCGCAGCGTATCATCAGGTCTACCAGATATTAATCTAACCTTTAAATTTTCTTTAGTTGTCTCAAGCGCAGTTCCTCAAAGACTAATACTGGTTTCCACCACTACATCTATAGAAGTCGAAAAGTACTTACATGAAACACAAGATTATGAAGCCAAACAAGACAACGAAGTTATCTCATAGCACATGATGTAGAATCAATAGCATATAAACAAGAAATCATGGTATTAACGTCAGTGTAACATAATTAGAAAATCTAACAAAGAATAACATGCTACAGAATTAAGTACGTAACACTTCTGCTCAGAAGGAAAAAAAAAAAAAAAAAAAAAGAGTAAGCGTAACCGTAGAAACCCCCTTCCTACAATTACATAACCCTATAAACCCTTAAAAACACTGATAGACAAATAATGCAATAAAAGTTCAAATCGAAGAAGGGATTGTGAAGACCTGGATCTTAGCCTTAACATTATCGATGGTATCGCTGCTTTCGACCTCGAGGGTGATCGTCTTCCCCGTCAAAGTCTTCACGAATATCTGCATCTTCTTCTTCTCCTCTCAGTTTTTGGCTGTAATCCCGCGTGGAGAGGACGTAGACCGAGTGAGAGAGATCTCAGGACCTGTGATTCACTGATTCGATCATTCGAGGTTGAGGTATGGCCCGTCTGTATAATTATTTTTAAAATCATTATAATCGGACCACAGTCAACTTATTTTATACGATTATAATTGTTTAAAAAAATTACTCACCTCTAATAAATTATCCAATAAATTATATAATCAATCTCCATCACACATATATTTTATGATCTATATAATTTTTTCGTAATTTGTAAAAAATATCAAAATTATATATATACCAATCGTGATGTGTGATCTTGATTGTGCCATTCATCATTTGTATTTTTTTTGTGTGATTTTTTTATAGGTATATTGCATCTAAGCCTTTTTTCGCTAGTTGCGATTCGCGTGTATTTTGTACCGACGTAAATTACATACTTGCAAATTTATGGGGGAGCTGATTTGCAATTATCTGAATTTTTATTTGTGAAAACAAAAACACTTTTGATATTAAAAAAATTGAAAAAGTATTTATATATATATATATATATATATATATATATATATATATAATAACAATATTTTTTGTATGATTATGCTAATTATTACTAGTAGTATTGAGATATATTTTATCAATTGATGAGTTTTTTTTTTATTTGTAGGTTGAAACTCTATATTATCTTCTGTTAGGTAAGGAGAGAAATTTGTCGCATTCTTACATATAATATTTGTATTATTCGGAACTGAAATTTTTATTTAATGAGATACAAGTTACAGTTCACATAAAATAATAATACAAGATTCTTTTGTTTATCTGGTAGAATTTATTTTTGGGCAAAATACTAATAAACAAGTTGTAATTCAAAAATACTTTGGCCCTAATAAGACAACCCGAAAGACATTTTTTCGTGTTTCTGAATCGATAGATCGTATCCAAAGCGCAGAAAAACGTAAATGATGCTTTTTTTTGGGTTATTAATAATAATTACTAAATACTAATTATTTTAAAAATAATAATTATCAATAAATGTTAATAATTTTTACTTTCATTTCACATTCTAATTTTTTATAAGAAAGTTAAAAAAGTAAAAATTATATGGAGAAAAAAAGTGAAATAAAAGTCAATTTTTTATTTTTTTACTTTTCTATTTAAAATAAATAAAAAAATTGACTTCTAATTTTTTACTTTTCACTTTTATTTTAAAATAAACAAGGAATGACTTTCTAACCTTCTCATTTTTTACTTTTGTAGTTTTTTCTCTAAATAAACATATCCTAAAAAAAGTATGGGATGGTGAATTAGCGATACAATGGGCAATTCGTGAGGGAGAGGGGTGGGTTCTGGTGATCACTACTCATAGTGGCGGTCAGGTCGTCTCGTTAGTTAGATTTGAACATTTTTAAAATATATTTTTATCAAAATAATTTTAAAATTTTTTATTATGTGGTATAAAAATATTTGAATGTTTAATTTTATATATTTATACATAGAGGCGTGAAATAGTTATTATTAAATAAATAAGAGCTCGACCCGAAAAAAAAAAGGGGAGCCGTAGAAGGATGTCTCCTCGACCCTCCTAGTTATTAGGATCAAGGTTGCTTCATCAGCTGTCCTCTTGAAACTTCTCTGCAAGCGAACCAATCCATCACTCACTTCTCTTCATCTCTTCTATTACTCCGTCGGCGACCGGCGACAGTTCGAAAGTAACCACCGCAACCATGCTCTTTGTCGCGGTGGCGGCAGCGTTGCCATTCCCGTTCTACTACTTCCTATGGAACTACCCGCAGAAGTGGGTCGATTTCTGCGGCAAAGGCGTGGATCCTTCGCACAGAATGGCGCAAGTTTCCCATTTTCTCAAGGCTATGCAGATCATTGCTCTCTTCTCCGTCGCTACGTTCACTTGGCCGCCGCCATGGTACTGCGTACTCTTGTTCTTCGCCGGCCAGTATCTTAACTTCAAGTAAGTTATTTAGCAAATGCTCATTTATCATACTAGAGACGGGTGATTTTAGCATCTAGGGGTGGATGCAAGGAGATCATTGGGTGAGATTTAGAGATGTAGTGAATTAGAAATTTTATATTTTTTACGAGGGTCATCTGGATGGCTCCACTCTTTTTCTTTCTTTTCTTTTTCCCTTTTTTTGGCAAATGCTTGTTTATCATAATAGGTATGGGTAATATTCAGCATCTTAGGATGGTGAGATTTTGGGAGTGTTAGATTAAGGTAGATATGTAGTGAGTTAGAATTTAGAACTTTTGTTCTTATGTTCTACACGAATAGTCTGTGTTGCTTAATGATCACTTGGTGTACTTACGGCGTTGTTGGATGAGCTTCACCCTTTCGGAAAGGGTGTTGAGAGATTCACCCTCTTGAGGATTCTTACCTTAGGAGTGACCCTTGGATGGGCAGAAACACTTTTTCATTGATAAAAGAGCTAAAGGTTATAGAGAAACATTGTGCTTGAATGATACGCTCACACAACCATTCCCTATATTTATTTAGGTTCATTAATTGGTCTAATAGGTATATTTTTTGAATCTTAACTATTAGTGTTATAGCATTTGAAAAAGAGAAGCTGGAAGCTTGGCCTGATGCTCTTAATGTTGTGTTGTTATTGGTTGTGTTCTGTAGGTGTTATGTATGAGATTCGGGTGCGGCAGCATTTCGTCATGGATTTACTTGTTAGTTAGAGAAGGAAGGTGCTGGTTTGAAACATGTTTAGTTGTGTGTTCGACTGTTTCTATCTAAGGAAAAATCATAGCATCAAAGATGAGTGCTTAGCTCGGTGCTTTTGATGCTTTTGTAGTGTGCATGTGTATTTCAGGTTTTGTGTATCTCTCTGAACAAATTTATTTGGTTGATTATAGATAGTCTAAACTTCATGCATCTTTTGGGTTGTTTTTTCAGGCTAGCTTTATTGTCCGCTAGTGTAGGGCCGATGTTTTCTTCACATTGCTTTCATCTAGTGGCTAAGTTGGTTAGCGTATTAAAATGGTTCAGATTAAGAAGGCAATCTTCTTGGAAAAATTATATAGGACTCCTTCAGAAGCTTTTTGGCTTACTGGGAAGAACTTCATGTAGAAATATGGCAGCTTGGTATTGGCGCTAGTGATGTTTTTCTTGCACTTTGGTTCGATTGGTTAACTTGTGAGCCTACATAAGCTTTTATTTGGCTGCTTTTTCTTTAACCATTCTCTTGAAATTGTGTATTTGAGCTTTGAAGGATGGCTTACTTAGTGCATTAAAGTGTTTTTTTACCATACTGGAAATAGGTTTTTTTTTTTTTTTTTTAAATAATTTTTAAAAGAACATCTTTGAAAACGAAGGTAGGCTGTCAGCTTTACCCCTCAGAAGATATTATCTTCTCAGTGTAAGAACTGGTTTACTGTAATAGTATCAAACTCTACCTATGTTTTGCATTTACTCTGTCCTTAAAAGTAAGGGAGCTTGTCATGCCTGAAATTTGGAGAGGTAATACTCAGTGCACCGATTGGAGTTTTGCTTATAAGAATGTATAGATCTTGGACAAGAAAGTTCAAGACGGGCTTAAAAGTTTTCAATTGTGCTTTCTGTATGGTCTTATGAGCTGGTATGGATTATGGTTGACTTGGACAAGAAAGCTCAAAAAAGGTTTACATCTAGGCTTGGAAACGGGGAGCTTGACTTGCTGTATTCATTTTATCGCGGCTTTTCTTTTTCTTATCTATGTCGTTAGGTGGTTAGAGTAGTCGATACAGCTTTCTGGTTCTTGAGATTGCTTTAGGGTAGCATTTGCTTTTTTGGTGATCACCATTTTCTGAGTCTAGATTCATAATCTGTGCCATTTATGAAATGCGATAGCGTAGCTTTACAAGCTTTCACATTCCTCAGGATTTTTATTAGCATGCAATATTGTTCATATTTGTTTGATGAAAATGAGCTGTTTGGTAACATACCCAGAACACCTTTTCTGCTTCATGATCATTAACATGACTACACCAACTTTTGTTTCGCTTGGTGGTGGGTGCTAATGCTGGTGTTTCTACAAATATTATGTCAAGATGGAACTTTCTGTTATATAGAAGCTGCTAAGAAAGAAGGGTTGTGCAGAAGTTGGCCTTCAACATTATATGTGCAGTGTTTAAACTAGTGAACGCCTCACCAACTCTTTTACAGGAAGGGTTTGGCAAAGCTTTGTTGTTTGAAAATCTTTTCAAGGTTTTTTTGTTCTGAGCAAATTGGTAGCCGTCCAAAGGGACTGCATTCGATAAATCAAGTTCAGCTTCAGCTACTTTGCTGGAGTAGGTGATGAAGACGGTCCAATTGTTACGTCACGTGGTCCATTCCAAATATCACTTAGTGGTTAATATTTTTAATGGAATACATATAGACAAAAGCATGGCAACAATGTAAAAGTTGCGAACTGCTTCCAACCTTAGGAGCTGTACATAGCTTTGATTTTAGTTTGAATAATATATTGCGAAGTTGCTAATAGCTGAAAACTTTGCTCAAGCTACCTTTCCTCCTTTATAAACTATCACCGTTGGCTCGGGTGTCATGTTTCTCTTGTGCTTTCTATGTTTTACTACACATCTTCCGAGTTTTGCTGAAACAGTTGAATCCTTGCTTCATTATTTTATACACAACATTGATACTATCTATATCTCTTGTTTTATTTGTTATGTCTACTTAAGGATTTTTTATTTTTATTTTTCATTGTCGTCCATGTCGCGAGCTCATGGTAAGCTATAAGGAGCTTATGTTTATGTAGAGCGCACAAACACACATTTTTGGGAGCCTGGGAGTGATGGTCAAATCTTCGCATCTTATATATAATAGATCTGCTTCCATACCGCTTTCGTGCAAATTTTCTGTTTCTGTAAGTAAAAAATAGTAGAGTTGCTAGCAGATGGAGTGCTTGAGATCAATGTTTTGTATAGAAATAAGTTTGTATAGACAGCTTTGCTTTCTCTATGCAAAATTTATTGCCCATACAGATTGCTAACATACTGAAAGCCTGCATCAACTTAAATTTTCTCAATTGTGCTCATCTATCATCTTGAATATACTTACTTTTTGTTAATATATCTTCTCATTTATTCATTTAATAATATCAATCCATGCGCTAAGCATCTGTTTGGAATATTAGTTCTCAAGTTCTCTTCAACAAACACAACAAAATGTTAACCATGTCTGAAAATGCTTTCTCGAAAATGTAATATGTATTCTTTCCTGTTTTTTCACCCATTTTTTTTAAAAAAAAAAAGTGTCTAAGGGTTGGTTTATGAATTTTCAGGGTGTATCAACTGCTCGGAGAGGCTGGCACTTACTATGGCGTTCGCTTTGGAAAGCAGATCCCATGGGTAACCGAGTTTCCATTTGGCTATATTGAGGATCCACAGTACTGGGGGAGTATCCTCAGTCTTCTTGCATGCTTATGTTGGGTTCCTCTGTGGTTTGTAATTCCATGGATTATGGGTTATTTTTTCATGATGTGGGTAGAATGCAAGGAAGACCCATCAACCCGCGCCAAGCCACTCTCCTAACTTGATTTATCGAGCCACTCCATCGGATTCATCTGTATGAACTTGAGAAAATAACTTTTAGGTAATAATTATGTCTTAATTTCATCCGAAATTTTTGTTAGGATACAAATATAAGTGTTTCATCGTATAATTGGTTACGACCTGCTATTATCTGTGGAAGTTAAAAAAGTATTTGTTAGTGTAAGCTTGTCTTGCACTGCCAAGGTTGAGAGTAGTATGGAATCGGTCTTTTCTGAATTGTGGTTGCGTACATTTTATTATTCCAGACCTTGTTCGGACTGGATTTATTATTAGGAATTATTCTTGTTGTAAGCTTGTCTTGCACAATTTGTTTCTTGTGAGAAAACTTTGATAGGTATTTATAAAAGTTGTACAGCTCATGTTTTTTAAAAAATTTATGGATTACAGCTGCTGTTGCTGAATTTGTATCACTCAAGAAGTTAGAACTGGTATTGGATGCTGGAATATAGGAAAAATCTGGGGATTTTGTCGTAAAAATCTTGCTTGGCAAAACCTTGATAAAATAATTTTTATTTGTATGAAAAATTTAGAAAATTACTTAAAATAAACATGTATAAATATTTTTTTTTTTTTAAAAATTTGGAACACGAAAAGAATAGATTTTTATATGCTATATAATTTTTGTATTTATTTTTTTATAAACACTTCACCCTTTTTTTTTATAATTTGACATTATTCCAAGAATCATTGCCAATATAGATGCGATTGATGAACACATCCATCAAGAATTTGTGACTAATTTATTCAACTGTATTTTCAATGGCGATTCGATTTTATTTTAGTAAATACTCAAAAAGTTTATTAATAATTTTAAATTTAAAAACTCTATTTTAGGCCGTTTATATTTCTTTATGCTGTTTTGTTTAGTTGGCCGGCTTTCTTGGCGACAAAGAAATAAAATCAATAGACTCCAACACGATAAATAGCAAGTGTTTTTAGTTGCTCTCCTTTACGGTGTCGTGCCTGCGAGACCGCAGTACTACCAAGCTCGAGAAGCTTCAGAACATTGGAAAAATGGTGGCTCCGAATCTTAAATCAGAAACATTCGCGTTAATGGACAAGAGATCGGCGATCGAAGCTGAGATGAACGCCATCATCGGAGTTCTCTGCGCTCCTGGCGGTCCCGGACTCACTGGAAACCTCGTCGATGCCGAGGTTAGATCCCACAAGTATATATATGTCTAAACGTTACTCATGGATTGAGCCGTTCTTGTTGATTGTTGTTGGATTCTTGGCGCAGGGATTTCCACGGTCGGATATAGATGTTCCTGTGGTTAGGGCACAACGGAGTCGTCTCGCTGGTAAATTAATCAGTCTTTCAAGACTTGTATTTACAAAAATTTATGTGATGTTTGCTCCGATTCGTTCTGTTTATCTAAGGTTGTATGACTCTGTTATATATATTTTACCATTTTTAATCTTCTCGTGAATTTAATTCTAGCTGTTTTTTTATAGACGTCGATTTTATCTCCGTTAAATTATTATTAATGCAAAGCAAAGAACTTTATACTTCTTTTACTGTTAATGCACAGCAGCATATTCTATTAAGCGTCTAGTAACTTATTTAAGCGTAATTTGTCAGTATTGAAAGGTTTCTTATATTTTTTGCCTTATGTTGCGTAACTTTTGCAGTTCTACGAAATGATCACAAGGATATAACAAAAAAGATAGATGACAATTTACAAGTCTTGCACTCAGCAAAAGTGACGAGAGGCGGACCAGTGACTTCCCAAAATAGAGGTTTGATTTTATGACGGGAGAAGATGGAAAGTTCTAGCAATATATATATATATATATATATATATATATATATATATATATATATATATATATATATATATATATATATATATATATATATTTGAAATTATTGCAAAAATTCTGTCATTTACCAATTTGTTTTGTACGACTGTCAGCTGATACATTTATGGGTGATATTGATCCATATTCTGTACTCAAAGAGTTTCCGATCTTTCGCTTAGGACATCTTTTTCCCACCTAATTTTATTCTTTTATTTTGTTAAGTTACAAAACCAGACTCATCAATAAAGGTTGTCCAGGCATCAAGTAAAATCTTCAGTCTATTCCAAATTTTAACAGGCGATTGTTTTCAAACTCGAGGATAAAAGAATAGAGGATTTGGACGTCTTGGGGCCTTTTACCCACATGAACCATAAAAGGAAAAAAAGAAAGCATGTCCAAGATGTGGTTGTGCTGTACTGTTTACAATAAACTAGTGGTGGAATGCTTTTGCAATCCTCTTAAACCATATTGGATTTAAGATAATCTAAGCTTTTTGAGTAAGATCATGCAAGACCATTTTTACTTAGCTATCCATATGTTGGTCTATAGACATTAATTTACTTGCACTTTTCATATTGCCTTGCTGCAATATGAGTATGTTACTTTGGCTGGAAGGTTGATTGTAATGCTTGAAACTTGCATATAAGCTTCTCTTTCTCGAACTGCAAGTTAGGACATCTCTCTCTTGTTATTTGAAAAAAAAAAAAGAAAGATAGTTGTTATACTATTTACTTGGTTTGAAATCTCTTTAAGACTTATAAAGTAATTTCTCATGATTCCTTAATATAATAACTCATTTTGGTGAACCGTAGATTTCTAATGCCCTGCTTTGGATTTTCTTTCCATTTGATGCAGCAGTAGAACATGTGAATTCACTGGCTTCTCCTATGGACCAAGATCCTATTGTGAGAATTCCTTTTGCAATGATTGATGAAATAACGGATGCTTCACCAGCTGCAGAGGATGGTTTACAGCTTGGTGATGAGATTATCAAATTTGGAAATGTGGAAGGAGGCGATGAACTGCTTTCGAGGCTTGCTCAAGAAGCACAATCAAATCAAGGCACGCCTGTATCGTTAGTAATCTTAAGGCAGGGTACATTAATGAATTTAAATGTGACACCTAGGCAATGGCATGGCCGTGGATTATTGGGGTATGTTATCCTTTCTTTCCACGCTAATTATGCTTTGGTGCCGTTTTCTTTTTTATTTGTTGGTAGAGTAGTGTATGAATGGCCTGCATTGATTGGTATGGAAGCACCCAAATTGCTTCAAGTAGGTACATGTTTCAAGTCTTATTTTCAAATTGGACTTCTAAAAGGATTCATGCAGTTTGTTAAATGTGTCAGCAAAAAAGTGTTCTTTGATTGCTCTATAGATTACCCAAAATTACAAACTGAAGCTTGCATGTGTTTTACTTTATTAGTATTAGCATCATTTTGACTTCTAAAAAGATTCATGCAGTTTGTTAAATGTGTCAGCAGGAAAGTATTCTTTGATTGCTCTATAGATTATCTAAAATTACAAACTGAAGCTTGCATGTGTTCTACTTTATTAGTATTAGCAGTATAATTGTGATAAACTATGCAATATATGATGTCACCATTTGAAATAAATAGGCAAAGTGTTAATAAAATAATTGGAAAACTCACTTTGCAGTCAATGTAGCAAGGCAATATATTAGGCATCTATGGACTAAAAGCTAAACTTCCTATGGTTTCTCCTAAGGTATTTATATTAATTGAATAATGAACTGCAAATACCTGCATGTTTCTATATAATAGCGTGTAGTGATCTTTTGGAATAATTATCTAAGAAGAACTATCCTTGTAACGGAAATCTTAGATTCTTAATCGCAGGAACTCATGCAAATGGTCTTTCATGGGAGAATGTAAGACTAGCGAAAAACCGAAGTTTCTTGCTTTTAGCCTCTTAAGTATGAGTTCTTAAAGGCTATAGCTGTCAGGAGCTGTACCAAGCATCTATAACTTTATGAGGATCACAAGCTAAAACTGTATGAGAAAAGTGCCATCCCAACATAGTTTTCATCTTTAGCTACCAGTTACATTAATAGATGCGTACTAGAAGCTCTACCAAACATGACGCTACTATCATCTGTTCAATGATATTTTTTTTTATTGTTAACCATTAGTTATCATCTTAGCTAATTATAATCAAGGAAATAAACAAGTTGACAGGTGCTTTCCTCTTTCTTGCAGATGCCACTTTCGAATTGTGCGTTAAGTCAACCAAAGTTCTGCTGCTTTTGTAAGACAATTCTGCCGTGGAAGGAGAGTCTCCGGTGAGGTTGATCTTTTCTTAAGCTTGTTGGTAGACAGTCTTTCTTTTACGATATTTCATGCTCTGGAAGTAGTAAGATAAAACTTCCTATTACTCTTCTTTTCCCCTTCAAACTGCTGGAGTTCTTCTGCATATTCAAAATCTCCTTTTTTTTTTGTTTCTTTTTTGTGTGTGTGGGCGCGCAGCATTGTCGACCTGGCCCTTTTAGTTTACGTTAAGGCGGCTGATGCTTCGAGTGGGATTATTTGAGTACCACCTTTTTAAATAAAAATCTATTTGATTATTTGAGTAGTACCTAAAGTAGCCCCTCTGTTTGATTTGTATTTGCTTATTTGAGTGCGTTGGCCAAAAAATGTTTGAAAGGATTTGTAAAGCAAATTATAGAAATAATCGACATTCCATTAGTTTCCCCACTATTTAATATACTAGCAAAATATGAAAACCGTGAGAAACTAGTTCAAAGTTGGCCTTTTTTCCCACGAGTATCCCTCCTGCAGTGGGTGAGTTAATTTGGTCCGTTGATGTAGTAATTTCTGTAATTTTTTTTCTAACAAATATTTAATATAGATTCGAATTTTTAACCTTTTACAAAGATTTTAATTGCAGAACCTAGTTTTACGAACTAATCGAACTAACACTTATTGGTATATTTTAACTATATATACTCGTCATAATAATCCTTCACCAATTTTGTAACTGTATGTACAGTTCACCTCTGGCGAAGCTGTATGAATAGAAAAACTCTGGAACTATCCTTCATTTGGATGACGGAGTATTAAAGTTTGCCTCTTCTTGATAGAATTTTCTATGCAATTCTTAAGAGATGAACATAAATATCCATAAAAGAAGATCATCAGTTGATATTCTTTCTGAAGGGAAAGCAGTCCATTCTTTTATTTAGATTGGAAGAGAAAAGCTGAGGACAAATTCTTTATATAACTCTTTATTATTTGATGACAAATTTTGTGAAAAACTTTTTGAGTACTGTTTTAAGCAAAAAATTCTAGCAATCCACTTCACTTACAACCCGCACTAAAGACCCCAAGGTTTAAAATACCAACTGAAGTGGGCCTCTTGTTGCAGGCCCCAACTCATGATTATAACTTTATTTCTTGGGATGATTATGCTTCAGCCCGTCGTTTCTCCATTAGCTCGTTTTAGCTTTTGAAAATAGAAAAATACGACGACGCAGTGTGCAACGCATGTGATCACATCAGCGTGTTATTCAATTTTCGGAGGCTGGATCAAGCGAACGCAGATTTAGGGGGGCTGAAGTTTATTTTATTTTAATTTTATTTATTTACTTATTTATTTGTTTCTTTATCACCATAAGACATCAAAACACGAAGGCACAAACATACACCAATATGTACATAGAAATTCTTTCTTTTCATACCTACTTTGCGAATTTGTTGTCATTGTTCATCACTTGTGCCTTTCTTCTTGTCGGTACTCATCTCTTAGGGCGCTAACTAAAGTACAGGTGTAAATAATGAGCCGAGTTTGAACCGAATACTACTAAGCTCGAGCTTGGCTCGACTTATTTAGCTTGACCTCGAATTTGGCTCGATTTAGAAAATCTAGAGCTTGAACTCAACTCGAGCTCAGCTTTGGCTTAGCCCGAGCTCTAGTCAAGTTCGAATCTACTGAAATAATTTTATTATAAAAATAAAAAATTCGTTTAGGCTTGTGAGACCGATGGGCTGATTAACATGTTGTTCAGATTTGGCCCATTTAATCAATTGAATCTATATTCATATTCGGCTCGAACTTGATAAGATCCGAGCTTAAACAAATTCAAATCCAACCCGTTCGTTAGCAGCTCGGCTAGTTTCAGCCCTAGTCCTATACATGTCCTTGCTTGCATCATCTCACACATGTTAGAAACTAGTAATCATCTGTGTTGCATCATAAGTATTTTATGCTGAGGCGACAATAAATTCCTCATGTTAATCTCATCTTAATATGGATATTTAATGATTTTTCAATAATCAGTTTGAAGAGACCCCATCTTGAAAGATTAGACCGGCAACCACAATTCACTTTAAATTATCTATATTTGGTAAGTTATAATTGAAAAAAGATCCTATCTATAATCATAGTTTGTTAGATTAGCAGACATGATTTATGAGACAGATTATTATAAATTTAAGAAAAAATATTATTGACGTTATCTTGAAAAATAAACATGTGTACCTTGTGTCTTATTACCTCACTTCAAAGTGTATGTTTGATTCTCCGTCCTACACCCCAAACACTCCGGAGAAATAATTCGGTATAATTAACTGTACCAAACGTATGTAAAAAGATATTATTTAAAAATATAGTCAACATGAGGGTTTACAAATTATTTTTAAATCTAATAAAATTTTAAAAGTTTAAAATATTTACTAAAAAATATTTTTAAAAAATATTAAAAAATAAAATAATAGATTTTTTTAAATTTATAATTTTTATATTGAATATTTTTAAAGTTATTGTTATTTATAGAAATTTAGTGTAATTAATCGTACTACGATAGGGCTGAATTGCACCCAAACTTGCCCAGTAAAACATCCATGGGGAAATTGGTGAGATGCAGATACAAATACATAGGAAACATATAGCAGAAAATGTCTGGGATTCCATTTAAAAAATTGGAACTTAATTATTGACCGGAAGATAGTGAGGTACTGAATTGGAGTCTTGTGTGCAAATAATGCACTAATTTCCAAAAGAAAAGCATATACGCTAAGAGTTGTACCTTTGTTATGTACGTTGGAATTGAAAGATTTGGTCTTTTCAGATAAATCGGATTTGAATAGTTATTATTTTTTTAATTTAATTTTTATAACTGTTGTAAAAAAAATGTTTGACATCCCGAAGAGTAGTATGGATATTAGAAAATACAATTGACGTGCATTCTATGGACAAAAAAGTATAACATCGCCGAGCGCGACTAGCTCAACTGGATGAGAGGCGTTCAGGAAGCGTCACCACCCAGATTTGAGTTCGCATGGGATGAAATTTATCGTAGAATTTTTAAAAATTCTCTGTATCCCGTAGCAGGAGCTTCCGTTAATGGAAGGTCTATACTCGAATTTCAGAGTATCGGTCGAGACTGAACGTGAAATTTTTCGTAAGTTTGAGATTACTACGGGGGCGTGCGTTGGCATAACGGATTCCACCGTGATAATCTCAAAAAAAAGCACAAGATATATTAACTTTTAAGATGACAACTTAAGTACAAGATACATCGTATAGAGTCCGAGAAGCCACCAGTTTAGTTTAGCTGATCGTGCTGTTTATCTACGAAGGGGGAGACTCCACAGGTTGCTTCCGGCCGCCGTAGAGATTGACAAGAATTCTAGCTATCTTATTCCCTCGTCGACCACATATCACAACTGTCCAAGAGACCATTAGTTGTCTGGTGCGACAGAATATAGAATACGATGTGGAAGCTCGATTATGAAACACACGAGGGTATATATTAAGCTAGATTTTCCCAAAAAAACCCACACACAAGCGGTATGATGCGAGTCATAGCTCTAGAGGGTGGATACAGGTACGCCACCTTCCCCGTCGGCAAGTGAAAGTTCGGCGGTCGTCGGAGAGGGATAGACATTTCCTTGGCTAACAAGCTCCAGACAAAGCGTAGTGAAAGAACAGTAGAGTAGTAGGTGAGACGCCGATTCGGGGCAGAGTGGGCAATCAGTACCGGTGACATGAACCCTAAAGAAAAATTCTACAATTAAAAGTTTACGCCACGTCAGTATATATTTTCATCGTATTTAAATTTTTTTAAAAAAAAATTTACGATCATATATCCAATGAAAAAATTTACAATAAAATATTTACGCCATGCCAACGTATATCTACTCGTATTTAATTTTTTTTTAAAAAATTACGATCATTTTTTGGAAAAACTTTCTAAACGAAACTTATAGATTTTGATGAGATTTATAATTTTCATGTTCAAAAGTTCAAACAAAAACTTATAAATAGATATTTTGTAACTCCAAATTTAAATGAATTCAACGACTTTTAAAACAGTTTTTAAATCCACTTAAAATCCGTTAAATTTTGAAGCACTCAAACATATTTTTATAAGTATTTGTTGAAAATTTTTTGAACATTTAAGTTGTAGACCTCGTCATATTTTACAATTTTAATGTTAAAATTTTTTAAAAAAATTTATAAATAGATTTTTTTTTTTTTTACCATTACAGAATAATATGATATAATCATTACGCCAAAGAATTTGTGTATGCAATCAGTGAACCTGAATATCTATACAAAGAAGATAGGACCACTAAAGATGGAGCGCGGCTCCCCTGATTCGGCCGAATCAGGGTGTAGGAAACGGACGGCCGAGATCGGCCGTCCGATTTCCTACACCCTGATGCCTCAGCATCAGGGGAGCCGCGCCCCCCTAAAGATGCCATTTTGCAGGACCACACTCCTGGTGTGCTTCTCCATAAAGCTATGAAGCTCATCTGAAAAAAAAATGGTGATGGGATATTATGATTTTCTTTTTTTTAAAAAAAATCACTTTTAAGTGTCGAGTTAACGGAGGCTAATGCTCATTAGGTCATCATGTAAAAATTATGATTCAAATTAGAGGAATTTGCTTTTTTATACTTCTTGATAGAATCTATAATTTATATATTTAATTTTTTAAAAAAATATTTTTGAATATATTTTTAAGAACTATAAAATTTAATGGATTTTAAGGCGGGTTTAAAAAGTTACTTTGTAATATATTTCAAATTTATTAAATTTTGAAGCTATAACATATCTATTTAGAAATATTTTTGAAAAAAAATTGAACATAAAATCTGTGAATTTTATAAAAAATTTGTACACTTTTAATTTTGAATTTTTTTTAAAAAATAATAATTAAATTTTTTTTTCGAATATGAAGAAAATATATAGTAACATTGTGTTGGTGTTATAAGCAAGAATTTCTCTCAACAAACATCTACACGAAATTACACTATACGTTCTGTGTTAATATTTATATAAAAAAAATAGTGTGTTTGCTATACGCAATAATAAATCCATCAAACTCGCAACTTGTATGGACAAAATTTAGGAGCATTTTTTTAAAATAAATATCTAACATAAAAATGTTAAATTTTAACAAAATCTACAAATTTAAAGTAATTTAAAAAAAAAAAAATATTTCTAAAAAATATTTAGAAATCCAATATTTAAAAAGTTTATATCGAATTAGTTTAAACCAGTTAAACTTTATAGTCCAAATACCTCTAGAAATATATTTTAAAAAATATTTAACATAAAAATTATATATTTTAATTAAAATTTATAATTTTTATATTGAATTTATTTCTAAATAATACTTTTAAAATTTATTTATTTTTTAATTATATAAATTATTAAATTTAAGTGGATAGATAGCGCTGTTGGTAGAACAAGCATTTTTGAAAAATATATGCGTGCAGATTTGATGGTTACTGTATCGTTACTAACTTGCACCCTGACCGGAGTCTTGACTTTTTCTACCTTGAAAAATTCATGGGAAAAGTCTTAATGAGCCCCTCATGTTAAAGTTTATTCCATTTCAGCCTCCCAACTTTTGCATCTTCTTTTACTGCCTCTGCTCAGTAAATTGTGCATATCATTTTCAACCTCTGAATCAGTATTTTTTTAAAAAAAAATTTAACATAAAAAATTATATATTTTAATAAAATCGATAACTTTTTTTAAATATTTTTTTACAAAATATTTCTAAACAGTTATTTTGATATTTCAAAATATTAACAGTTTTAAATTTGACCAGTTAATCGGTTGAAATTTTTAAATTTTAAAACATCGATTTAAAATTATTTTAGAAAAGCGTTTAATATGAAAATTATACATTTCGGTAAAAATTATAATTTATAATTTATAAAAAATACTAGAATTATTATGAAAAGAAAGTTGGGGACAAATGAGAGATCAGTAAAATTGAGGGACTGAATGTGTACAGTTTTGATCTGACAGAGACTTGCCCTTACGTAATCGTTCTCTACGTTAACTTGAATAACTTATAAAATTATTTCAAGAGGAATTACGTATCAAGCACTCCACTATTTTAAATTTATAATTTTTTTTTATTTTATTAATTAATTTTAATGTTTTAAAATATTTATTTAGAAATATTTTTTTAAAAAAATTATTTAATGTAAAAGTTGTAGATGCTGATGATCTATAATTTTTATATTATTTTTTTTAAAAAATATTTCAAATAGATATTTTGAGACGCCAAAGTTCAGCGGATTAATAGATTAATTTTAAAATTTATTAAGATTTTAATGTCTCAAAATGGCTAATTGAAAATATATTTTTAAAAAAAAATATTGTATATAAATGTTGTAAATCTTATCAAAATTTACATCTTTTATATTGAATTTTTTTTTTCAAAAATATTTATATAATGATCAAATAATTTTGACATGAATATTAAGAAGATGATTTTTTTACAAATTTAAATAGTAACTAGGGATCTGGATATTGATTTGTATGAGTAGAAAAATCTGAATATTGATTTATAGTTATTCTTTATTTTGAAGATATATAAAATATTTTTTTAAAAAATTGAATATAAAAAAATAAATTTTTTATGTCATATAATTTTTATATTTTACTTTTCAAAAAAATATTTGTAAATAAGAAATAGATATTTTTAGATTCTAAAATTTTATACTTGGTAAAAATTTCAAATTTTAATATTTATTTAAGAAATATTTAAAAAATATATATATAAAATTATAAAATATTAAAAATGGGGGAATTGCATATCAGCCCCGTTTTCTAAAAACTTGCAAATCAGTCTCTGAAAACGAAAAAACGTTTGACGTGGCAGCTTACCACAATTTTAATATTTATTTAAAAATATTTTTAAAAAAATAATATAAACATTATAAGTATTAAAAATAGAAAATTCCTTATCTGAAAACTCGCAAATCAGCCGTGCTGCCACGTCAGGCGTTTTTCGTTTTTCAGGAATTGATTTGCGTCGGTTCTTGAAATAAAGGGTTGATATGTAATTTAGCGCATGCTGTCACGTCGGGTGTTTTTCGTTTTTATGGACTATTTATGTCGATTTTTGAAAATATGAGACTGATATGTAATTTTTTCTTAAAAAAACTTATTATTTAATATTTGTATATTTGGCTGCATTTTTTGAACAAGTTTTGGAATGTATTGCTGCTTTAACATTATTAAAAATAAATTTGAAGTTTACCGGCTACAATCCGTCACACACCAGCTCTTACTGGCAGCTTCCAGTCATCACCGTTTAAAAATTTCTAATCTCCCACTGAATCCGTTCTCTAACGCTCATTTCTCACTCTCCCTCTCTCTCTCTCTCTCTCTCTCTCTCTCTCTCTCTTGTAAGTGAAAATCGACGTCGCCGCTGCTGCTCGCCGACGGCGAATTTCTATGGTTTCTCTTTTTCTGATCTCGTGCGCCGTCTAAGAGATTTTATGTTTTTTCTGATGATTCAATCATATGAAGCGCTTTTGCGAGTTCAATTGCTTCAGTAAAGCTACAAACAGTCGACAGAATGATGGAAAGCTTACGCGAGCCCGTTTCGAATTCGAAGATCGAAATGTCGCTAAATGTAAAGATCTCGGCGCTAGCCAGTTTCTGCTGTTTCGATCTGATTCATAACTTCAAGTACTGCTAGGATTCGACGGAGCTAGTTGCTCGAGGGTTTTTCTCTTTGATTAAAACGAACCCGTGAGGAATCTGGAAGTTTCTTGGGAAATCCGGCGGATCCGTGAGTTTTGCAAGTCAAAACCCTAAATCAGGTGATTCCTGTGAGCATTTCAACCGTGATCTGGAAAGAAAGGGGCAAAATTGGTAACTCATAATGTCCGGAGGCCCCAGAATTCGATTGATGAACGTAGCAGACAACAGTGAAACTCGGCCTGTTCTCGTTCCGTCCGGGAACAAAGCTCAGCCACTCGCACTTAGCCGTAAACTGGCATCAAAACCTCTGAAGAAGATCGACACAACGAGAGGTAGAAGTGTTGAACCTAATGGAGATATGAACTCACAAAGTCCGACAGCTAACATGCCACCATCTTTAAGTGCACCGTCAATGTTAAGGCGGCACGAGATGCTGATCCGTTCAAACTTGTCGCTTAATGCTTCTTGCTCTTCTGATGCATCTACTGATTCATTCTGTAGTCGGGCATCTACTGGTAGAATAGGTAGACCTATCTTCAGCAGCCGGGTTCGTAGGCAGACTGCTACCAAACCTGGGAAGATTGCTGCCAAGTTGGAGAAGATTTCTCCGGACGATGTCTTGGTGCCTCCAGTTGATCTCTTCCAAGGGAAGAGGAGGTGTTCTTGGGTGACACCCAACACTGGTATGCTTCTTGTTTAGTTTTAACTATTTCGTGCATGTGTTATTTGTCATCTTTTATTGTTTGATATAAACTTTGTAGTTGAATCATGGTTTAGAGTAACTTGTATTGTAACATAGCAAGCGTTGGAGCTCATCGGCATGAACAATTAATGCAGAAGGTGTGTAGCATTGGCTGGTTTAGTTCTTGAGTTATTGAAATATGTAGATGAAGTCCAAGAATGTTGTGACCTGGATGGAAAACAATGTCATGGGTTCTCTGATTGTTGTAATTGATTTCGGCCATTAGTTTGCAATGTTCAGAAGCGCTTCATGTTAGGTGCCCATTGCAGTTTAAAATTTTCTTTTCTGCTCAATACATAGAGAAGGAATAGATGACGTGGCTCACTAATGATTGAACTAGACAAATACTTGGGAGTCTTACTGGTAGTGTTGCCTTGCTTTTTATGTTACCGAATATCAATGGACATGCATTAGAACAACAACAACGGTCTAGAGGAACATTGGGCCAATGATTGAGGGTATATGCGTATGTTGGAGAATGACCAAGTTGGATATTCAAAGAAGTATCATTTATCCCGAAAGTTTCTCAAATGAATTTTGACATGGTAAGTAGATTTTGTTGTATGAAAAGCTTCCAATTTCCCACTGCCGAAATATTTTCAGATGAACTAGCACGTTTCAGCAAATGTCTTCGATATGCCAAAGGCTATTAGAGCGAGAGTTTTGGACTATAGTAGACTCACATTTGATTTGATAGTAAAGAAGATTACATGTAGTTCATTTTGTTTGGAATGGAGACCATGATGTATGAATTACCAGTGAGGTGATGGCAGCTAGAGAAGTGTTACTTATTAGTTGGTTAACAAACTGCAGTTTGTAGTGGAAATGTGAAAACAGTGAATAAGAGCTATGTCCCACTTTTAAGCAATTTTGTCTGTTCGATTTCTATTTGCAAATTTGTGGGAGCTACTCTATACTACATTTTTGGTTTTTGATTCGTTCAGAGATGCATAAGCTCTATATTCAGCATCATGTCATTTATTTTAAAAACTTTATTTTTCAGGGGTTTATACATTCTTAGGGTCCTGTATCTGGGTGGATCTTATGATGTATTCCATGTTAGATAAAATATGATGAGATGATATTGTAGGGGAATTCTAAGAGTGACATACAGTATAGATCTTTGCTTGTCCTCAAATTTGTCTTCATTGAGGCCTAACTTGCTAATATCATTCTTCCTAAAATTTACCTAACAGGCTTGTATCCTTGTCGGTTCAACGATAAATAGGTTGGCTAATAATCTGACTTTTTTCCAGCTTTTACCAGGTCTAAGTGGAATTTATATGAGGGGTTATGTTATCCTTTGTAGTTCTTATTCTTCCTGTATGCTGCTTTTTTTGTGTTTCCTCTTTCTGTGGAATGCAATTGCAGCTTAAATCATCAAATTTTTAGAAACCTTTTTAATTGTTTTCTAGTTTCATTTTCTATTTCCAGAAGTCTCATTAATTTTTAGTTAAACTATAATTCTTTGCATGGTATTTTTAATCTGTCTATGTTCCTTTATCTATACAGCGATACAATAAACATAGAGTTTTCTCCATAATTCAGTATTTAAAAGTCCTGTCTTGTTCATTCTGCAGGAAAAAAAACCCGGCATAAACAGCTGAGCATTAACCCTTTCTTTTTGGTGTTAATCCTCCCTGGAAAGCTTAACCTAGATATTCCCAGCTTTTGTTCTTTACTAATTGAAGTTGTCTTTGTAAGACCTGTTAAGAAGTCAAACTAGAAACTCAATGCTTCTTTGCTATATCTGGTAAATCAGTTAAATTCGTGATGGCAACCTAGAAATTCTTATAATTAACAAAAGTGATATTGTTTTTTGCCCCTATTTCACATCTTTATGAAAAACAAGTAGTTTGATATCGTAAGTTATATTAATAAGAGGAAGATGATGTGATTTTCTTTCGGTTGTTCTGGATCATAAATTTTTGACATCGACTTAATTAAAGATCTGATTTCATCCTAACCTATGCTTCTATAGGTCTTCTCTTTCTTTGTTATCTTTATTTAGGCAGTATATTTCTTTACCTCATGACTACAACTTGGAAGCATGGTTTTACCTGTCAATCACTCGTGTTGGGAGACACGTTCCAGTGCAGGCAGATCTAGTACTCGGGATTTTTTTTTTATATACTTTTATTAATTTTATTATTAATTATTCATGTTACTTTCAAAAAAAGACATCTATGCTTGGTATTATTGTTATGTGTCGGAATCTAAGGTTACTAAACCCGCATCACTGGGCATTGAAACCTGGCTTGAAAGTTGTCCTAATTTAACAGCTTCAGTCTTTCATTTGAGTTTTGAAACTTTCCATTTTCGACACAAATGAACTCTTTTATTCAAAGAGTTGTTTATATAGGCAAGTCTCAGTTTTCTAAATCATGACTACACGTAAGGGGGTAATGCCGTAATGGTGATAAGTAAGGGGATAAAAGGTGATAAGTTTTCTGTATGGGTTTGATAACTGCATAATCATGTGCTTCAATATCATTTGCCATTTGATGGATCTGAGTTTTTGATAATGTGACCGAACTATCTACCAGGGTCCAACTGTTTATGAAGAAGGTTATGCAAGTTCATCCTAATATAAAAAATATTATAGTTTACTACTATCAGAGTAGATAATACGTCTTCCTATTTATCCTTGATAGATGATAGTGAGATACTGGTACCAATTACTAAAAATATGTGCAAAGTAATTTGGGCCAAGCATTGTTTTCTCCAAACTTAGGAGATTATACACACTGAAATTACTTTTATGACAATAAAGTAGGTTCATGAGGTTTATCTTGTATGATGACGGGATATTTTTACCTTAGTTCTTGTTGAGATCGTCTTTTCCATGAGAATTGGCAGATGTACATATCATAATTAGGATGATGCTTATGATTCCTTTCCCCTAAATCTCAAGTACTAAGACTATGTACTGTATGCTTCATCGTATGACCACATGTTCTAATTCATCCCGTCGCTTGAACAGATCCATGTTATGCTGCTTTCCATGATGAAGAATGGGGAGTCCCAGTCCACTGTGACAAGTACGAAAAACATAAGCACGTATAATTTAATATTTGGTATTTACTATATTTGGATATATTCAGGTACGCTTCTTCTATATGTTTCTGACTTTGAGTATATTCAGAAAACTCTTTGAGTTGCTAGTACTGTGTGGTGCGTTGGCCGAACTAACATGGCCAGTAATTCTCAGCAGAAGACACATATTTAGGTATCCATTCTTATAGCCCAAGTATTTCTACTGTCTAACATTTTTTTAGTTTTTAAGGTCTGATCTTATCCTGTAAATATCTTTTGACAGGGAAGTTTTCATGGACTTCGACCCTGCGCTTGTTTCAAAGCTAAATGAAAAGAAGGTTCTAGCTCCAGGAAGTGCTGCAAGCGGCTTGTTATCCGAACCAAAGTTACGTGGCATCATTGAAAATGCACGAGAGATACTTAAGGTTGATTCTTGATCCACTTACCTTTTCTTGTCTTTATGCTATCCTTCAGTTATGCTGGTTTCTATTTTGTTTCCGTATACTGTTATTGCATGTGCAAGTAAATGTTATCAAACTTGTCAATAAATGAATCATGCCTTTGTCTATCAGAAACTTTTTTTTTTTTTTTTTTTTTTTGAGATTATTATGGTGGAACCCGTAATGCGAGCGCACGCCCCCGTAGGGACCTCAAACTCGTGGGAAACCCCCACGCCCAGCCCGGACTGACGCTTTGGGATCCGAGTACATGCTTTTCATTTACGGGGGCTCCTGCCACGGGTATAAAAGATTTTTAGAAAATCCTGTGAGGGATTTCATCCCGCGCGCACTCGAACCTGGGTGGTGACGCTTTCTGAGACGCCTCCATCCAGTTGAGCTAGCCTCCCATCAAAGTCTAGTAGTGGGAATAGAAACCTTTTTTTTTTTAATAATTATTCCTTTTAGCATTATCTTAAAAAGGAAACCTCGCTTTCGTTTGCTCGCAGATTGTTGAAGAATTTGGATCGTTTGATAATTATTGCTGGAGCTTTGTTAATCACAAGCCGATAGTAAGCAGATTCCGCTACACCAGACAGGTCCCAGTGAAGACTCCAAAAGCAGACGTAATAAGCAAGGACTTAGTAAGAAGGGGTTTTCGCAGCGTTGGACCAACCGTAATATATTCGTTCATGCAAGCTGCAGGAATAACAAATGACCATCTCGTCAGTTGTTTCAGATTTGAGGAGTGTAATGCTGCCTCTACATCAACAAACACCGATCTACTACGGATGAGCCCGAATGTGGATGATAAAGTGGACATTTCCATTGATGTCGGGGTAGGTATAGATTTGGAGTTATCAAGAGCTGTTGCTGAGATGAGCATATCGTCTTAGCAAAGTGGGAGATTGCTTGGCGCCGTGATTGTTAGTTCCTTCGAATGCTTGTTTGGTTTATTTTTTGTTTCTGGCCAATTGTTCGGGTCACCTTTCCTGCGGGGGAGTTTGTGGTCCCTTTGTGTATAGAAAGTTTATAAATCCTATGTGCTTCATGCCTTGTAGATTTTATCCGGGTACGGAAGGTGTAAGGAACACCTTAGTCTTGTTAGTGTAATTGCTCAATCCACTCTCTAGGTATGCTTTTTTTTGTCCAAACCGAAGGTCCTACAGAAACAATCTTATCGAGGTATGCTAGTGTATATCTTACTCTTTCAGACTTTGTTCAGGCGAGACTTGCAACTAGATGGTGGTTGTCGGTGTTGTATTAGCATGATACCCTTTGCTTCTATAAAGTAAAAACAGGTGAGTTTTGAAATTATTGGTGTTTTTTTTTTTTTTTTTGCTCAGCACCCGTCTAAGGGGAGTCTCCGGTGTTCTAGGCCTTCGGCCCAGACTAATTTGAAGCGGGCGTATGGAGTAGCTTTAAACGTAGGACAATCTCCGTCCTCAGGGCGTGTTGGGCGTCCATAGAAATTATTTTTGATAAGCTGGCTCTGTATGGAAGGGTGTACAAGTAGATATCAACATTAGATGCAAGCAGATCTGTGGCAATAAGCATTTAACACTGCAGGTGTCGCTGTTTTGATAGTAATGGTGTTGGGTCTGAATTTACACCTTTAATGGTGGTGGAACACACTCCCAACGCTTGCCTTTGGATCCAAAGTTTGCATATTTTTCCTCCAATAACGATTTTAAACTGATGCCTACAGATATTCTATGACGTTTTTTTTTAATGCTCCGAGCAGGAGTAAAAACGAGCTAAGTTGCTCATAAATAGTTTGGTTTTGAACTAGTTTAAGCTCGATTTGTGCTCGAGTTTTATTGAGCTCGAGCCAAATTTGAGTATTGATTAAAGTTGGAATAATTAAACGAGCTGAGTTTGAATATCGTACTACTCGGTTCGTTAGGGTTGCAGAGCTTAAACGAGTTTTTTTATTGTATTCAAAAAAATTATAATAATATTACTTAAATTGTTCGAGCTCGATCTTTACTTGATCTCGGCCAAATTGATGCTCGAGCTCGGCTCGATTGGACTCGAGCTTGGTTCTTTTGATACAACCAAGTCGAGCTCCAGCGCGAGATTTTATGAGTTAAGCCACATTCAAGCTTAGCCTCTGAAATTCGTCGAGCTTGAGCTCGGATTAAACTAACCGAGCTGAGTTTGAGTTTAGTAGTACTCAGCTCGAACTCAGTTTCTTTTCACCCCCAACTCCGGTCTCCGTGTGCGATCCACCTCCGAGTATGTCTCCAAAAAAGGGGAGGCCATGGGCCTTTACAGTGGGTTGATGTGTTACAGGCACGAGCTTTAAACGACCCGCCACCAGAACCACTATGCATTAAACTGTTCATACTGTTGGGACGAAAGCAGAAAAAGAAATGCTAGCTTAGGTCAGTACAAGGTCTCTCTCACTTCTTTTATTTATAGCTATTTCTTAAATGGCATTAATTCTTGAGAAAATAGCATTTGGCCCCTCATTTTAAAATTATATACAAATCGATATTTGATTTCAAATAATTTACAAATCAACATCTGTCTCGATATTGTTGTGTATATTTTGATTATTTTATAAATAATTTTTAAAAAAGTTTCAATACGAAAAAAAAAAAAAATCAATGAGATCGAACTTTTGTATTTAAATTTTTTTCAACAAATTTTTTTAAATAAATAAGCTTCGAAACAGTGGATTGAATAATTAATCCGCTAACCTGTTAAACGGCTAAAAATTTTAAAACCTCAAAATATCAATATATTAGTATTTTATAGAAACACTTTAAATACATAAAATTAGATTTTGATGTAATATGTATAACTTTTGTATTAAAAATATTTTTTAAAATTATTTATAAATAGATATTTTAGAGCATAAAAAATAACATGTAAACTAGGATATATTTGTAAATTGAGTTTCAAGAGGGCTGATCCGGCTGGTATGACTTCCAGTACTTTGTTGCTTCTTGGAAGACTTTAGAAATTGGGATATTTATATTTTTATACTCATCATTCAAAATGATATTTTTATATCCCTCCTAATCCCATAAAATAACGAAAATATCCTTTTTTTTTGTTGAAACACGATGACAATTTTGTCATTTTCAAACGATATGTAAAAATATTATTTTAAATTAAGAGGATATAAAATGCAAATGCTCCTTAGAAGGTCCTAGTGCCACAGCAGAGTCAACTCTGGGCCATTACGTTTGCGTGCAGAAGGTCCTAGTGCGTCTTGGAGTGCAACAATCCCTAGCCCAAGAGTGTTGCTTAGAGTTATCGTCGCATTCTTGCTGCGTCTAATAGTGGGCCGGAATCGGCCACCTCCCGAGGTTTACTGCATCTAATAGTGGGCCGGGCCCAGAATCGGCCATCACCCGAGGTTTACAGCATCTAATGGTGGTGCCGGAATCGGCCACCACCCGAGGTTTACTGGCCTTGGAGGCTAAGTAAGTGCAACCGCCAGAATCAGAGGGGCTCAAGGACAGTAAGCAATGATAATAATAATAACAATAACAAATAATAGTCCCGCGCCCGCAGCGTGGGTGGCCCGGGCACTCGTCTCACGAAGTGAACGTCCCGGATTCGACTTCCGCGGACGTCCCCGTACCTCGTAGGGAGTGAAATGGGTCCAAAGGGTCTATCCTACCCGTAAGTATGGACCTCTCGATCGGTGGAACAGAAATCGGTGCCAGCCGTGGGTTTACCTGTTAGGACAGTCGCTTGAATGAGGGTCAGTTACGGGCAGGATTTTTCCACGATAATCTCAAAAAAAAAAAAACAATAATAATAAAATTAAACAAAAGAGCACAATGACGGACTGAATAATCCAAGTCAAGATATGATGTTTTCAGTAGGTTAAATCATAAGATACTGAGAAATACCAGCAATGCAGCCACTATGTTCTAGGCCTTGGAATCCACTATATCTGCAACAATTTTTAGGAAAAATATATTATTAGCTCATCGATATCGAAAGTGCAGATTGGTGTGTTGATATAGAAAAAGTTCGGTCGCAATCAATTTTTCGGGCCGATATCCTTCAGAGCACAGATCTGTTCTTCGCCCATGGCGGACATGACGCTCACAACAAGATCCTTCCCTTCAGCAAAACTATCTTTAATCTGCAGGATGCAAAAAAAAAAGCAGAAACAAATGAATAAACATTCAAAATACTATTAATTTGATATTATGATCTCTCACCTTAATATCCACTAACAAATAAAAACAGGCTACGCTTGAAATAGAGTAAATCGTCGGAGTAAGACTTTGACTTAATAGAAGCGCAAACAAACCAATGAAAATATTATGCAAATTGTGTAACTTCCTAAGCACAAACTGAAATCCTTCAGCATAGCGAATGAAAGACTCTCTCTCTCTCTCTCTAAAAATAACAAAAAAAAAAAAGAAAAAAAGAAAAAAAAAAAAAGAGAAAATATCAGATATTATGATGCTATTCAAAACATTGACTGCTTAATCATAATCCTGAAGGTTGAAATAAGTTGCTAGACCTAGCAGCTTAGTCTGCAAGAAGTGTAGAAAGTGCCATTCTAACAACTGAAAAAAGAAAAAAACTACTCACCCCCAACAAACTACACAATAAACCATACACAATCAGTCTCCACCACACACGTACCTCGTGATCCGCAAAAACAATCAAAATTACATATATACCCATCATGATGTGTGGTCATAATTGTGCCACGTCAGCATGTGTGGTTTATGGTGTGGTTTAATGGGGGTGCATAGCAAAGCCCTTGAAAAATCGTCACCAATAAATAACAGTTGGGATATCAGACCCTTGATATTCATAGTACACAACAGATCAAAAACAATTTTCCCTCTGTATATATGCAACACTGGAATACAACTAATCGCAATGTATGACAAGGAGAGAACCTCAGCACATAAAAATTATATGAACTCTTGCAAATAAAACCGAAAGTGATCGAATGACGGACTTATATTCAGTAAACCGTGTGTTCCACAACATTTACTATGACAAACCTGGCTAAGCAGAGTCTCATCAGTAGGGAGTTTGAGATCATCCTTTGTATTTCCATTTTCTGTCAGAAGGCTCACCTGCATCGTTACAAAAAAAATTCATTCGATGAAACCATAAACACCTGAATCTTAGGTCCCAAACTGAAATCTTAAATGTGCACGTACAAAGCCATCCTCAGATATGTCAATCAGTTGATAATCTGTACGTGTAACATGAGGAACCTGCAAAAAGAGACAATAATGTTAGATCACTCTCGCAAACTAGATTTATAAAATGAAAAGAGAGAAGTTAGATATCTATTTGAAAATATTAATTACATCACAGTTGTGAGATGATGGCACAATATCCTCAAGTTTCTTTCCATTGAAAATATCAATTCCAACAAAATGACACTTGGCATGACCATGCTTCCCCGTCTTAGAAGTTGAAACTTCGACCACCTGCATCCAACACAATAGAAAACTTGAACTTAAATTGACATAAATATCCATACAAAATATAATATGCCTGATGTTTTCCAATTGCATAACTCGAGCAGAACAAGGAGACGGAGCCAAGACAATAAGGCAAAACACAATAGTTGCACATAGGAATTATACGAGAGCATCTACAATAGATTTCTAGGAAAGTTTGTCTGAAAATTCCTGATGAAGCAAATCTTCTTTTTTTGGAGAAAACTGATGAAGCAAATCTTACATCTCACTAACTGTTAAGGACCAAGTTCACTCACTTGTTTCACCACCAAACACACATATCCTCTTTCCTAAGTCAGTGTCGGTAACACCATCCTTCGAATTGGCTTGTAAGGTAGAGTGGTCTGAGGTGAAATATTTCGCAGATAGGAAGAAGTTCCTATTCTGATTGCGCATTATTTTGCTATGCACTCGTCGCCTTCTAGGCCTAATTCGCAAGCACAGGTTTCGGCTTTCACCTCTGCTTCAAGTGCACTTGGGAATCTAGAGAAACATTCTTTTAATACCTTGCCATAAGCTCTTCACTCAGACACGGAAAATTCGTGTATGTAAGGTTTGTTCTTTTCGGGTTTCTCATTGGAATTCAAGGGATTGGGGGTGGGGATTTATTGAAAAATATATCGCCTATTACTTCTACAATATCTGACAACCTCATCTCCCTTCAGAACCTCCAACCATCTTAATCTTTCCAAAAGTTACCCTCCTGGAAGCTTTCTACTTCATTACAATGACAATTCAGTTGGAATCTGAGAAAAGGAACCAGTTCGACTCCTATAACATGCAATTACCATGACATCAAACCAAGGTTTTAAAAGCCGTTTCATATCAAGTTTCGGTAAGTCTCAAACTCACATGATAATTATAAAAAATTTCACACGCAATTCATAATTATTTAAAAATTGAACATACTAACTTCAAATACTACCACATAGAGTGTCTGTGTGGCTGATTGAAAGTTTGAATAAAACAAAAAAAAACATTAATAAACGCCCGAAGGGCTGATCATCAAGAAAAAAAAAAAAAAGAAAAAAAAGAAACGCCCGTGAAGGGCTGATAAGACAGCCCTTCACGGGCAAAAATGATGTGTTTCGTTCCTGTGTTGCCTGAGCCGGGTACCGGCACGTGGTGTCCGACATTTTAAACCTTGCATCAAACCCACTGCAATTACCTATCGAGCGGGGGAAGCGTATGAGCAAGCCCATAGGAGAGAGATTGTCCTATGGGGTCTTTAGCCATGAGAACATAATAGTGTTGCCAGTCGAGTAAATCAATACAGGCAAAATTGGGTGCTTCAACTGTGTGTGAATTTAATTGAAGCGTCTCTCTAGAAACCCTTTTACCTCCACATCACTATGTCCTGAAACGGCTTCCCATTAACTAATTTGTTAGGTATTGGACGAGATACCAGTATACCACAACAATAGGATTACATTAACGCGTTCAAGGCCTTCAAATTAACAATCAGAATCGTAAGAGAAAAAGCTAATGGCTCTAGACTGGACTTAAATAGCTCGATGACAAAGCTGTTGCTCATTCTGCTGACTGTACTGTCTTAGATCCAAAAATGAAAGACAGAAACAATTTCCATACCCTTAATCTAACAATTTCATAGAATATGCCACTTGCAAGCTCAATGCAAAAATATGTGATTTTATCATCACCACATCATACATTCATCCATGTAGACTTTTCTTATGAATTGCCGAGCTGAACTTTCATAAATCTAAATTGGTACTGGTTTGGCTTGCATAGAAGTTTATATGTATGATCTAATGTTTACAAGATCTTAGTAATATGAGTTATGAGATGTAGATATAGATAAAAAAAATCCTCAAACTACAAGAGAATTATTGCACTGATCCAGTCTAAAAAAATTAAGCTGACAAGAAAAGCAATTATGGACCAACAAAATCTCGGATCCCACACAGTAACAGAAAAACGAATCTCCATTATGCATGACAATCTAACAACATAAATCCAAAAACTAAAGGTCAATTCGAGCCTATAATCAATCAATTGAGCAACAAAAATTACGATATCAATGTCAACCATCAAAATCTATACGAATATCTCAAGAGCTATACCAGATAATGAAATCTCCTCGACACTAAAACTAGCAGAATCAAATAAAAAAACCCTAAAAAATCACCAAAAAATCAGGAAAAAAAAGTGATATACCTTGCATGGCCTCGCTTTGATGACGATGTATCCGTTCTTACGGATTGTTCCAGCCTGCTGAGGGTAGGTCTTGGAGGCTCCGGCATCACCCTTGGATTCGAAGTGGTGCTCCTCGTCTGACATGCTGATTGATTCTCTCTCTCTCTCTCTCTCTCTCAGACAATAGCTCGAATAGTTGATGAGCAAGGACAACAAATGGCGACGCTGACGTATACGCCACTTCTCAAGACCCCCTATATATACGCTATCTACATTAGGGTTTTTTCAAAGATATACAGCATGTTTCTATAAGTTTTTTAAAGAATAAAGATATATCAACTGATTTCATAGTTATAGAAAAATTTCTCAAAAATATTAGATTATGAAAGAACACTACATAATATTTGTTTATAAGAGATTTTTTTTTTTTAGATTATTGCGAAAAAATCGTAATACAAGCATATGATAAAAAACAAATCTCAATAAATATGAGTTAAAAAAGACTGTTCTGTTTCTAGTTGATTCTGCCCTATATAAAATAATAATTTTGAGAATAATGATTCTGCCCTATATAAAATATCGGATATCCTAAATTTAACTTCAAGATAATTTAAATATGCATCTATTTTGATATCTTGAAATAATGTACATGTATAGATTTCAAATATGCAACCTAATTAGACTAGGATACAAACCTCAATATTTCAATTATTGTAATAGTAGGGGCTCATGATGATTTTTTAAGTGTATGGTACGTACCAAAGTGTATGGCAGTCTAGACTTAGCTATATAGTTTTAGGAAAATTATTTTTCAGGACCGTTATATAAACAAGGTCGTCAGCAGTACATCAAAATATGTATCATTTATCTAATTTTTTAAAAAAAAATTGGAATTCTGATGAAGTGCATCGAAATATATACCACACACAATCAAATACATTGTTGATGTTCTTGATTATATTAGTGCCGTCATAGATCCTTGACATATAGTTTTCAACCTCAAAATTTGGGGATGTTTTTGTACAATAATCATCTTTTTGGACAAATCTGTCTAAATATTACTCTTTTTCGGTATATTATTGTCGAGTTTAATTACTATCTTATATTTCGACAGGATAACAATCTGGACTAAAATTTAATACCGTCCCCAGACGGTGCTTGCATGAAAGGTAGACGCTCGATGAGTAACGCACTCTAGCCCTGAGCCAACTGAGCTAACGTCGCTGGTCGAAAATATTATTCTATATCAAGAATTTAGATAAGGATTGGGATGGCCCACAAGCCTTTTTTGTTTTCCTTGTGGGTCAATTTATTCAAAGATTCTATGGCCACTGAGGTGGAGAAGTTGGGATAAATTTGTTAATCTTGACAAGGAAATATGTCATCTGAAATTATTTTTATTTTATTTTATTTATGTAGCTGGTATAATAAGTGAGAGAGTAAAAATTTGATTTAGTAATCAAGCTCTACATTATCTACCATTTATAAAAATAAGAGATTTATTTATATTACCTCATTCCAGCTATCTCTTTTTTTTTTTTAAAAAGAAATTGTCCTGGTATAATCTATAAAACGAGCATATGCTATCGTAGATACCTCAAATTCACGAAAAATTTCTACACACATTTCCGACCGATGCTCTGAATCTGAGTACATATCTTCGACGAACGAAAACTCCTGCCATCGGATATAGAGAATTTTTCTCGTTTCAGCTAACTCGAATAGTCAAATTGAAAGGAAATTACCTGAAATTTAGCTTTTAATCCAATAATATGGTATGCATATGTTCGGATACAACATTAGCTATCGGTTATATAATTATTATATAAAGTGCGAGACATATATTTATAAAAACCCTTTCGGAAAAAAATTTGTCAATCCTCTAATTATAAAGAAATGACAGCAGAAATTTACCATAAATAATAATAGATAATACAAAGCATATTAAAATAATAAATTATAGATAAAAAATATATCCAACCATTCGAATATTACTCAAATAAAATAAATTGATATTAAGACGACATAAATTGACATCCTACCACACAGGATCCCACGCCTGCCTCAATTGACAATAATAAAATAAATACAAGAATTAAAATTGTCAATTTATATATGTTATAAAATAAATTGTAACATGCCTTTCAATTTTCTATTCTCAAAATTATTATTCAGGATATAAAAAAAATTAAAGAAAAAAATCGGGCCCTTACTTAAAAAGTTATTTTATCATATTAATGACTTTATCTGATAGTTTAATTAAATTTAGTTAATTTTTAATGAATTTTCCACATAATTTATGTTATTTCTATAGAAATTGTTTATGTGATCAATGCGGACGAGCTTATTGACGGCCTTCAAAGCCCAACCTAAACCTAATTAACGCAGATCAGTTGGCATGCAAGATGGGCCCATTAAAGCCTATCTTGCTTGTAGTACGATGTATCGATCATACGGATACACTGTATTTGGCAGCAATTTTAATATATATATATATATATATATATATATATATATATATTATATATATATATATATATATATATATATAGAAAGGCTATTCTCAGCTCGACCTGAAAATAGCCTATTCTCAGCTAACATCTCAGCCGTTGATCTGCTTGATCTAACATGCCTTTAGATCTCAGCCGTTAGAATTAAATCTTAGCCGTTAGATCAAGCAGATCAACGGCTGAGATTTAGCTAAGAATAGACTATTTTCAGGTCGAGCTGAGAATAGCTTTTCTCATATATATATATATATATATATATAGACTAATTTCTATTCGACAGGAGTTCGGCCCGTTCATGTCGACTCCGTAGCCGTTGGATCACGGTGGATCGTCACTATCTGACGGCTACGGAGTCGACAGAAGCGAACTGTGCTCCTGTCGAGTGAAAATTAGCATATATATATATATATATATATATATATATATATATATATATATATATATATATGGGGGCAGATATGCGATTATCCTAAATAAATAAATAAAAACGCAAATTCACGAGATTCTTTCCAAGAGCATTAGCAGAAGGACAAGGTTCCAGTGACTAATAATGGTCGTTTTCCTTGTGTTTTGAGCATGTCACTATGCCCCGTACTACAATCATGCTATCAAAGAACAGTTCTTTATATTTTATTAAGCTTTTTATAAAAAAATATCACCATTAAAATAAAATAAAAAATATTAACTTAATGTTTAAAATATTTTTTTAATTTATCTATAAATTTTTTGTATAGTTCATTCGGATAATTCATATCAAATATTACAATATAAGAACAAATGATATTATATGAGATTTTTGAAATACTAAATTAGTTAATTTTTTAGTTTATATATAATTTTTGAAAAACAGATTAAAAATATAGGAGCTGAATAAAAAATATTCAAAATATTTAAAAACTGAATCAAAATTTAAAAGAAGACTTGCCCATTGCCCAACAACCAGGCACGCTTCGAAATATTCAAAATTAAATGGTTGTTGCAGTAATTAAAGTCATGAATGTCTCTCACCTAATCCTCTTTTATTAAAGGACGTAATAATATTTCTTTTTATATTTTCAACAGCTGTTTTTTTGAGATTTTATAATCCGAAAACACACGACCTTAAAATTTATCGAAAACTTTTACATTCACCTCCGATTGATATTTTTTTTAAAATTTGAATACATACTTTATATAAATAGAAACTCATACTATAAAATACAAAAAAAAATTTACAAAATTCCACGAGAAATTTTAACTCATGAATTTACACGAATTCGAATATGAATGATGATATTTCTGAGACACTTTCGATCTAGTCGAACTAACCAACGTTCAGCTAATTTCAACAGCTATGAATTATGAAAATTAGTAGTGGGTAGAATCTATAGATAATAAAATATCATTAAAAAATAAAAACAATTAATTTTATTTAATATAATTATAAAAGAAAGTTATACTAACTGGTATTGATCCAATTGGTTAAGAAAGTTGGATTATGAAAAGAGATTATGACATACTTTTTGTATTTCAATAATCTGATTGAGAAGAATTTTATCTTAATTGGTTTCTATCGATTTTTGTAAAATAGATATTGAACTCGACGATAAAGATAAATAAAATAAATAAACAAATAAAGAAGGGAGAGCGTAATAGATTAGTGGGTAAACTGTTAAAATTTTAGAGTTTAGAATATTTATTTCAAAGTATTTTTAAAAAAAAATTCTAACAAAAAAAAATATAGATCTTCTCATAATATATAATTTTTATATTAAAAATATTTATATAATAGCAAAAATAATATTAATATATGAATTATAAATGAGATAATAATTTTTAAAAATTTAAAAGAGAGAGGTTAATTTATAATAAATTTAAAAAATAGGGCTAATCTGATATTTTTCCAATAAAAACCAAACTGTACAGCAAGCAATGAATTAGGGTTTGACCTGTGATGCATCTGCAGCAGGACCACTGAAACACTCAACTCAATTTAATTTATTATTTTGATTCGTAGGCATCACCAATTCGTCAAAAATGAAAATTTTAGAATAAAACCTATAACATAAATTAAAATGATTTTAGTTCTTTGTATAATAAGGTCTCTATTATCTAAAATTTGATATTCTTTGACCTTCAAAACACTTTGGTCATTGGTCTTTTAAATTTTTTAGGTATTCATATATTTGAAGTTATTTTCAGTCATTTAGTATTGTTAAAATGTATCATATTCTCAAATTTAATTATTTTTATATATTTAGAGATATTTTAGTATCTTTTTAATTAGTATATATATTTTGAGGTATTTTCAGTCATATAGTAATGTTATTATATATTACAAATTCAAATTTAGATGATCTAATGTATTGCAGAGGTATTTTTAGGAGAAGAGATATATAATAGATACGATGGGCGCCGCTCTTTTACGAAATATCAAATTAATCTATTCAAACATGTAATGTATCGCTCGATACTGCCGGTATCGAATTGATCATACATTATTTTTGGAAAAAAATGGATCATACAGTTTTAAAAGCTTATAAAGATACCAAAACTAATAATGCAAATCTTGCTTTGGAAGATCCTGACATTTTGCAAATTCAAGGGTGTTGAATGTACATTTGCTCTTTGAGTGACCAACAAAACTCAATTTAATATTTGAGAATTGAGGTCATGAATAATATAATTACCTACGAGCATTAGTGGGTGCTAGAAAGATATAATAATTTATTCTTTATAAAAAAATAGGTCGAAAATTGATTTTAGAAAATGTGAGTTGGGAATGGCTTGCTATATATCTCCGTTCGCGATCGATATATGTGATAAAAATCGAACTCGACGGTCACACACACACATACACAGATATATATATATACAATAATTAATAAAAAATTTTACCAACTAGCGTTAGTCCAGTTGGTTAATATGACCGTGACTAAACACTAGAAGCCGACTGTAGCCTATCTCTCGTGGAAAGATAAGTCACATGTTCGAATCTCAGTAACCTATGGCTAGAAAGGACTACCTATTATTCTCAATTTGCGGTCAAAATATAGAATAAAAAAATAAAAATTATAAAGCACACTAAAATCTTTAAATTTTTTTTTTCATATTTAAATTTTTTTCAAAAATACTTTACATATATTAAATTGATTTTGCAAGTTTTCTAAAAACGTACGATTTTATTTGAGAAAGCAGGGGTTTTCTTTGAGGAGTTAAGTATATCAAACAAACATCAAATAAAGCATCTAAGGCCACAGGGAGAACAGAGCACATACAGGAGGAATCAATGTGAATGAGCTCTAGTAATATATGTAAGAAATTAAAGAAAATAAGCAATCGGTCGCGGCACCCGAATTTTCATTATCTGCGAAGAATAAGTAGAAATTCTGCGATGATCAACTAAGCTAACGCTAATACGAAGGATTTCAAGCAAAAGAAACTCTGAGGTTGGGAAAAAAAAAAAAAAAAAAAAAAAAGGTAAAGTAGCGTTCGCGAACTATCACATGAACTACAAATTTGTAATAAACTGAAAACCCGATCAAAATGAGCGACTAGAAACCCGACTCTTTCAGTGTTCTGCTACGATAGGTTCGATATCTTTGAGTAACCCGACGATCTGCTGCATTGTTGGCCTCTTCGATGGCAATTCTGCCGTGCACAAGTATGCGATCCTCATAGCTTCCTCCATTTGCTTCTCCGATCCCGTCTCCCTGATTTTCGGATCGATAGCTTTCGATCCTTCGCCATTTCTTACCAACGCTCTCGCCCATCCGACTAAACTAGTCTCCTTCTCGTTTGGATACTCATCGTTTAATGGTTTTTTACCGGTGATTAATTCGAATAATATTACTCCGAAACAATAGACATCAGATTTGGCAGTAGCTTCAATGTTCTCCGAATCAGAGAATTCCGGAGGACTATAACCGGGCGATCCCCGTGAAATTTCATCCTCTAATATGCTCCCGACGACTTTGGCCAATCCGAAATCAGATAATCTCGGCTCCAACTCCGAATCGAGATAAACGCTGCTCGCTTTAACATCTTTATGAATTATCTGCGGGAAACAACCGTGGTGTAAAAACGAGAGAGCTCTAGCGGTGCCCAACGCGATCTTATGCCGGAACCGCCACGTTGTTAATCCTTGAGTTGTTTTCTGATCATCTTCCCATGCATCGTCCGCCCAATCATCGGTCGTTTGTAACCCTAACGGTAAATCGTGCAGTAAATTCTGCAAATTACCGTTCTCCATATACTCGTATATAGCGATCCTCTGGTCGCCGGCTAAACAATAGCCCGAAAGTGGGACTAGATTCGGGTGCTTGATTCTGCCGAGCCGTTCGAGCTCTTTTGCCGCCTCTTGATCGGTTAATGTGGTTCCGCGGACTAAAACTTTAACAGCAACATGGAATCCACCCGGTAAAAAACCACGGTACACCGGGCCGAATCTACCCTCCGCTAATAAGGTACCCCGGTCGAAATGCGATGTGGCATTCAAGAGATCGGCGAATGAGAAATTAAGCAATGGCTTCTCGAATATTACGACGGGTACCGATGTTGCGGTTTTCACATCCGCAACCCATGTAGTTGATTCTGTCTGGAATGAGAACGGCCCAGAAATATTTTGCTCTTCTCGATAGGGTAATTGCTTCACTGCCCATCCTCTATTTCTCTTTTTAAATCCAATTATAAGGCAAAATAATGCTAACACAACGAAGAACACCGATAATGCGATTGCGAGAGCGAGTTTAAATCCCTTACGATTTGTTCGATGTTCTTTTATCACCTCCGGATCGGCTGCGATCGGGCAGTCATTTTGGGCGCCGATGAACTCTGTCTTTAGTAACTTGGGAGAGAAACTAGAAGCACAGAAGGAAATATTGTTGTAGGAGAAGTTAAATTTCTCCATACTCCGTAATTTAGATTGCAAGGCCAGTGGAATTCTCCTGTCAAATTGTTCATGGATAAATCTAACAATTGAAGTTTTTCGGAGCTCATGTCGGGGATTTTGCCGGACAGATGGTTTTGAGAAAGGTCGATTATCCTAAGATTAACAAGATGAGATACTTCAACAGGAATTTGATCTTTGATGCCGGTTTTCGACAAATTAAGGTACTCCAAACCAGTAAGTTTTTCAATTTGGGGGAATTTCTGATGAGAAAATCTATTGAATGCGAGATTAAGATGCTTAAGAGACTGAGCTCCACTCCAATCACTGATAAACTCTCCACTTAATTGGTTCACAGATAAATCAAGATAAGCCAATGTGGACCAATTGATTCTAGGGTTCGAGTTTACCTGAGGTACATGGCCTTGGAGTTGGTTGCTGCTCAGATCTATCACTTCCAAGTTTCGCTGGAAAACTCCAAGAACTGAGCCTTGGAACAAATTGTTGGAGAGATTGAGATAATTCAGCTTCACCAACCCTGATATATTGGGAATTCTGTCATGAATTTGATTCCCAGAGAGATCAAGAGCTCTCAAATTCATCCAATTCGTACCGAAATGATCTGTTAACGCCCCATTCAGCTTGTTCCTCGAAAGACTAATTGATTCCAAATTCTTCAGCGAGAAAATAAAATCTGGTATTCTTCCTTCAAATGAATTGTCGCTGAAATCGAGATGCACCAATTTCGAAGCCGAACTCAGCCCGGCCGGAATCTCGCCGGAGAATCTGTTTCTAGATAGATCTAGAACTTCTAGAACTCCAAAATTGGCTATATTCTCAGGAAGAGAGCTAGAAATATTATTAGAAGAGAGATTGAGAGATTTCAGTGAGCTCCCAAGACTCCAGAAATCACTGGGGAGTGAAGCGATGCTGTTCTTGCTAAGATCTAAGCTCTGCAACATTTCAAGCTTCCCAATGGTGTTCTCCGGAATGGCACCGGATAGGCCGAGCCCAGAAGCTGAGAAGCTGATAATTCTGTCTTGTTTAGAATCACATACAACAGAGCTCCATGAACAGACTGCTGACGAACCTTCATTAATGGAGTTTGAATCTGAGGCTCCCATCTTCCGCAGAAAGTCTGAGATGTAGAAGCCATCTGTGTTGGGCAGCTGAGCTCGGCAAGCAAAAAGCTTCAAGAAAATGGCTAGAAAGAGAAGATAAGATGTGAAATCCATATCTACGAAAAGTAAAATACTTAGAAATTTTTAGCTTTGTTTCTCTTCTTCTTCATCTCATGCTAGAGATTCTGGAGTGGTTTCAGCGTCAAAGCAAGCAAAGATTCACTGAGAGAAAATGGGAATTATAAGTGTGAATTAAAAAAACAAAAATTGAGAAAAAAAAAAGGAGGGTGTTTTGGGTCAAGGAGGGAACGTAAGCATGTGTTGTCAGGCTATGTAGAAGCTAAGGAAGCTGAGACCAGCAGCACAATTATCTATTTTTTTCTTTAATAAGATTTATTTTATTTAATAGGACATTGAAATGCTACACTCAGTTTTTTTTAAATTAAAAAATTACATATTAGTCTAATTTTAAAAACTTTACAAATTAGAATTTTTATTATTAATAAAAAATATTTGAACTGTCATATAATATTTTTTATTAAAATTATAATTTTTTTTTGGATATGATTTATAATTTTATTATTAACGTTTTTTTTAAAAAAATATTTAAATAAGTATTTTGAGATTTAAAATTTTAGTGTGTTTAAAACTTAATCCGTTAATATGTTAAAATTTTAAATTTTAAAATATTTTTATTTAAAAAATATTTTAAAAAAATTTAAATATAAATGTAATTTATTAAAATTTTAAAAGTATATTTTAGAATGTCAAAAATAATAAATGTAAAATAAAGTGTTTATTCGTAAATAAGTTGGAAGAGAATATCTAATATATAAATTTTTTTTTTTATAGAATAATTGTATATCAGTCCTCTCTAAAGTAAAAATCGTATGTTTTAGCTTTCGAAAATGTCAAAATGTGCGACGTGATGGTGTATATGAGCCAGCGGAAAAATATATTTTTAAAATTTAAAATATAAGATGTAAATTTTAAAAAATAGTATATAATTAATTTTTTTTAAGAAAAATTGCGTTTCAGTCCCCCTAAGTTTGGAGTCGCGTGATTCAGCCCCCCGAAACGCCACGTGGCGGCACGCGCGCGCCGCCACGTCGGCGGAGAAACACGTTTCGGGGGACTGAAAAGTCGAAAATAGAAAACGGGGGGGACTGAAATGTAATTTTCTCTTTTTTTTATTGCAGGGTGAGCGAGGAAAGAGGTGGGAGGGGAGAGAGGTAAGAATTAATGGTGGTATAAATTTAGCTGAGGCGGTTGAGGTGGAGTTTATTGACTGAAATTAATGAGTGGGTACCCTTTTTTTTATTGAATTGGAAAACCTTTTTGGGTTGATTTTTTTTTATTTTATATTTCTTAATAATGTATTAGGTGCAAGGCCAGAATAGATGGATAATAATATTTTTTATATAGACTACTTAGTTCCAACCTCGTAAATGCCATTTACATATTATTATTCGATTTATCTTTTTCAAACGGATAATTACGTATCAGCCCCCATATTTTTGAAGACTCGCAAATCAGCCTCTCGTATTTTTGGGAGCTCGCAAATCAGCCTCTGAAAAAGCATTTTCAGGAGCTGAAACGTTCGAAAATAGAAAACGGAAGGCTGATACGCAAAAACTCCCTTTTCAAATGCTATGAAAGGTGATATGAGCTTTCTGATATGTCTAGATTAGGAATGAAAATGAGTTAGTATATACCGTGGCTTGGTAATGCCAATACTTTATATCAAGATTTTAAATGTCATTTTTTGTTGAATTTCGGTAAATTCTAAATTTGAGACGTGCAAATCGTATTGTGCTGATAATAAAATATTATTTTATATTTTTGTATAATTTTTAAAAGATATTTAATTTTTTAAAATTTTAAAAAAAAAGTAAAGAGTTACACGCCGAATCCTATGTAGGCAGCTGCTAGTCACGCACCTGCACATCAAAAGAAAAAAAAAATAGTAAAGGTCGCCCGTTTGCGGGCGACTTTCGAAGAGACAGAGAGGAGAGAGAGAGAGAGGAGGGGGGGACGGTGCTGAGTCCTGTGTCGGAGTTCGGCAGCTCTCAAAGCCGTCCGGTTTCAAAATCTTGTCCTATATGAAATTTTATGACGGACGTCAGTCCAGAATTTTATTTTTTAAGTAGATCGAATTAGTGCATGCTATATAGTTTGGTTAGAAATGAGATTCTATTGAAAAAATATGATATATCGTCGAAAACTCATCTTATTATCTGCAAAATAAGAACCTATACTATTCAAAAAAGCAGCTGGGGAATCTAATTTCTCAAATATTTTTAATGCTTATATTTTCTTTTTGAAATTAATAAAAAAAAGTCCGATCTGTGCGGGGCCCTAATGCATATATTAAAGGTTCCAAATATTATAATGTGACCGTAGATCAAACAAAATACTACCTATAATTAGGCCAACAAAAGACCAAGCAAAGGCTGAGAAACATAATTGTGAATCTAAATAAAACATATATAATTTTTTAATTATATTTTCAGAGCCCATAATACCGGTCGGCTCATTTTCTCAGAAAATAAATAAACTAATTAAAAAATAAATTAATGTTTTTAATTATCTTATACTGAGCCCATAATGCCGGTTGGCTCATGTTATCAGTAAATAAATAAATTATTAAAAAATCAATTAAAAATTTCTTTAATTATCTTTATAGAGCCTATAATGCCGGTCAGCTCATATATCAGAAAATTAATAAACTAATTAGAAAATCAATTAATTTTTTAATTATATAGAGCCGATAATACCGGTCGGCTCATGTTATCAGTAAATAAATAATTAAATTAAAAAATTAATATTCTTTTAGTTATCTTTTACAGAGCTCATAATACCGGTCGGCTTATATTATCAGTGAATTAATAAATTAATTAGAAAATCAAAATTAAAATTTTCTTTTGTAATTATGATAGCGTACGCATTCATTCATATTAGTCGATGGGCCAAAGTGCCTAGTTATCATTATTAATATAACATGTTCATGCGCCTGACACAAAGGTGGTATGATATCTTATGATCATACTTTTTCAATAATCCCTAAAAAGTTTTCTTTTTTCTTTTTTCTTTTCTTTTTTTTTTTTAATTATTTCTTCCCACGTAACAAATTTCCACCTTCCGACATAAGAATCAAGTGTCCATGAAGTTTCCAACTTCTTTTTTCAAGTTTTTTTTTTTTTTTTTATGTATAATAATTTATTTTCATGTGAAGTAGACTGGTTATTTTTAGAATTATGGATTCACCGCGTCCAATAAACTATTTTATCTACTAAAAAAAATGTCGCCACCCACGACGTCAATTGGGCTAAAGCCCAAAGACCTGCGCACAGAACACCTATCTAAAAGTGATACTTTTAAATAGGTGTTGAAGACTAAAATTTTAACGGATTTTAAAATAGTTTTAAAAATCAGTCAAGATATTAAGACTTTAAAGCCCCAGAACACCTATCTAAAAGTATTTTTTGAAAAAAAGTTTCAATATAAAAATTATAAATTTCATCGAAATCTATAATTTTTTTATTAAATATTTTAAAAAATATATATATTTAAATATTTATTTAGAGTGTAGAGACAGATATTGAAGATATAAAATGGGGTAGAGGATTTCTGTCCGAACCTAGCTGGGTTGGCATGGTTCCTAAGCTGATAAAAACCTCTTGACGGTCTGGACTGGATCAAGTATTTGGGTCATTTCCAATTTGAGGCCGAATTTTAGGCTGATTGTGTCCCTGCATGTATATTTTTGGTGTAAACTGTTAGGATCTGAGATTGGGATTGGCCATACATCTTAGGTCATGTTTGGATCCCTGGTAAGGGTAAAAGTTACCCTGGTAAGTATGTTACCAGGGTAATAGACCGGTAACAGTTACCCATGTTTGGATTACTGATACTTATTACATGTGTAATAGATTGGTAACAGTTATCCTTGTTTGGATTATTGGTACTTGTTACATGGGTAACAGATGACATAATTGGAATTAATGTCAATTATACTAAAAAATATTATTTATAAATTAAAAAAATTATTTATAAAAAATTGTTTATTTTAAAATTGCTAATTTATTAATTTATTTATAAAAGAATAAGTTAAAATAGGGTGCAAATGTTCAAAAAGTGAAATTATAACTTTATGAGCATTTGATATTTGTTGAAGACTGAAAAAAACAGAAGAAAAGATTAGAGTCGCCACCTATATGCTTATAGCAATTTCGAAAATTATAGAGAAGGCATTTTAAAATTCTGTTGTACGTTGATCGGTTAACATTTCAAATCACCTCGACAAGTGATTCTTTAAGGGTGACTTACACGAAATGTTTGACTATATAGTCAATGATAAATTTTTTATATAACGTTTGTCTATTTCGTAACGTATAATGTCAGTCACAAACATATGGAATTTCTATTTTATAATGTTGTTGAAAATATATTTTTTATGAAATTATCGCGGAAAAACTCTAGTCCTAATTGGCCCAATTTTTTATGTGTTCATCCTAATGGATGAATCTATGGATGGCACCAACTCCTTTTTCACTAATCGAGAAGTCCATCCTCTTGATCTGGCAGATCTGAAGCCCCGTGCTACCCTCCACGGGGTACAAAAGGCGATAACTCTCTCATACTATTTGTTGGAGCAATATTTGTGAGATTTGAACCTGATATATTTATCTTATGAGATGAAATTTCCACCATCCGTTTTAGGCGCCATGAGCTTCCTGCAAATAATGTCATTTATCATATATGCATATGACGTCACATTTTGTACGCTGAATACGAGCAGTGGAAGTTCATTTGCAACTTGTTCACATATAATTCATCTTATAAAGGTATTGTTTCAAAATTGGTTAAAAGTTGGAGGAATTCGAATCATCAAAAAAAAGAGAACTTGTTTCAAAATTATTTACTCAAACTTGATGATTGGGCTTAATTTATTGGCCCAGAAATTAGGCTAGCCGGCTAACGGGTCTAAGTTAATCAGCTTGGCCCACGAGCCCATTATTTTATCTTTACCGCCAGCAACACTTCTTCCTCGAAGTACTGTAGCAATGCACGCGCCGCGACTTCGCGGCCGCTGTGTCGCCGCCGGCGACTACGTTTTCCGACCAGAGGTGATCTCCGGCGCTTTAGACTCTTCCGAAAGCGATCGAGCCTTAGAATTTGAGTTTGGAGACTCCAGGTAGTTGTTTAACGTGGGCGCAATTCTGAAGGAGTTTTGACCGACGCCGTATCTCGCCGCCGGCGACGTCTATAGATGACCTGGGCATCTGATTGTCGTCTCCGGGGATCGTACAAGACAATGCAGCTGTCATTGAGGTGGCGATGACGTCCGACGACTTCGCGAGCGACGAGGGACGATGTTAGGCGGTCCAAAGGGGTCTGCACCTTCTAGAGACGACAGTAATGGTAATAAATAGGGTTCAACCATATACCTTGGTTTCTTATACCATTAATAATGAAATAGTCTAGAGACGACAGTAATAATAACTTATTATTATTATTTAATAATGAAATAGTATTTCTTTTCTGTAGTAGTTTAAAAAAAATTATGTCTAATAAATTTTTTTAATATTTATCAGAGCAATTATCTAAAAAAATCTATTTCATTATTACTTAACTTATTACTTCTATTAGAATTAGATGAAAACTCAGTCTACTAATTCTTATTTTCTGTAGTTACTTCGTTTTGAGAAAATGTGAATTTATCTTTCACTACTTGTATGTGATGTAATGGGAGAAAACTGGGAAGTGGATTTCGCTTTTTTCGTTTATTTTGTTTTGAAAAATTGATAATTACTGTTTACTTAGGCAAGAACTGACAGTGAGAAGAGAGAAGTTACTTAAACTTATTACTTCTATTAGAATTAGATGAAAACTCAGTCTACTAATTCCTCAAATTCTCAATTCAAATTTAGATTTTTTTTTCCACTTCACAACATTTTGGTAATAAGTAGGTGAAGTGGCGATAATTAACTATTACTTATCATTAATAAATATTAAATAAAATTATTTATTTTATGAATTTTAAATATTTCGCAATTGTCATAATAAACAAAATATTATTCATTTTATAGATAATTATATATTAATAAATAAAAGACAGTTACAAATTTACATTAACCCTAACTGATAATTTTAATAACTAAAAATTATTATTCAATATTATTTTTACCTATATTACAATCCTAAGTAAACAAAATTCAACTTCATTTTTCATTTACTTCTCAATTTTCACTTTCATCCGCCTTTTTTTACATTTTTTATTTTTCACCCATGTCACTTCATTTCACTAGGGATGTTCAAAATCGGGTCGGGTCCGGGTCCGACCAGACCCGGACCCGACCCGACCCCCCTCGGGTCTGGGGCAGCCAGACCCGACCCGACCAAGACCCGACCCGACCCGAGCTTGTTCGGGTCCGATCGGGTCTGGTCGGGTCGGGTCGGGTCTAATCGGGTCTTGTAAATTGTTTTTTAAATTTTTTATTTCTAATATAAAAAAATATATTAGATTAAGAACTCTTATATATTATATATATTATAACATATAAGCAATATATTATTTTGGTGATCAAAGTTATTACATTAAGAACTCTTATATAGACTAAACATCCTTACTATATTTAACACATATATGATATGGGATAATTTTTAATATTTAGTGTACTTGTATTTGGGCTATACCACTTATGGTTTAAATGGGCTAAGTCCACTAAGTGTAAGAATTATGAAATTGTCTCATATCAACTATGGGTTAAAGTTGGTTAAGTTTTGAGTCTATATAAGAGTGCTTTATGTAATAGTTTTGTTCTTAAAAAATATATTTTTATTTAAAAATATATTTATACATATATATTTTATTAATAATAAATAAATATATAAGGTGGTCGGGTCGGGTCGGGTATCAACAACTCGGACCCGGACCCGACCCGGACCCGAGCTCGGGTCTCAAAATGAGACCCGACCCGACCCACGGACCCGATAGACCCGACCCAAATCCTTCGGGTCCGGTCGGGTCCGCACGGGTCCTCGGGTCGGGTATTTTTTTGAACACCCCTACATTTCACTTTCCGCTTCATATCCATTTTTCATTTCTTGCTTTTTAATGTTCGCTTTTCACTATTCATTTCGCTTTGCGAAGTAAACGGTCTCGAAAGTGGAGCAATGATAAGGAAAAAATAAATCAATCTTGTGGACATATTTTCTTCATAAAACTACTCCTTCCTTTTTATTTGTTAAAAAAAAAAAAAAAAAAAATTACTTCCGTATCAAATGGTTAAAACTTAAGCTAAATATAACAAAATAATGTAATATTCACTGAATTTTGAAAAGTCTAATTTATCTTGATCTACAAAATTCAATGATCGTATCCATCAAACTTCATTTTAGGATTATGTGTTTTTTTTTAAAAATAAAATATTTTGAATTCTAAATTATTTCAACAGATATTTTATCCAAGGCTCGAACATCAAATGTGATATTGTCTTATTCAATCCAGAACAAGACTAACATCAAAACACACACCCGCGCACACACACATCATAAATAATTTACAAAGTTTTTTTTTTTTAAATATACCTAAAAATAAAAATTCAAACCGATGTCTCCGTTCTATATAAAACGACTAAGTGGATCGCTCAGAATAAATTATTATTATTTTTAATTATTTTATTTAAATATCCAACTTGATCTCTATGGTTAAAAATAGTTGCAGATCAATATCAAAAGTTTCCTTTTCAAAACCCATCATATCATTTTCGCAATTATGCAGTCTCTAGCATTTATGTAACCTATCTTTGAGGTATTCAAATAATCATGTAAAATCCCAAAAATAATCTTGTATTTTTATAAATCACTTTTAACGGTCCAGATTTTTATTCAAACGCCGAACATCCAAAAAACAACCTAATATAAGACCTGATGAAAGAAAATCGGCACAAAATTTCGCCTCCCTATAGCAATGCATGATCTAAATACCGTCAAATTGGTCCATGCGGTCTCTATAAGAATCAATTATCGGCAGTAGAATATATTGTAAATGGACAATTTTTAGAATATTAAACATTCTAAAGCGTAAAATTGAGAGAAAATATGCACGAATTGTGAAATATCTCAATTATACATTACAAAATTAGAACAAATGAGTGAACATATTTGCTTTTTTTAATATTTAAAATCAGGAAGAAGCATTAGATTCGGTTGTAATTCATCAAAATTATTTGGGCATCAATTCAAGAAAATTAAATATCGATAAAAAAAATCTTGCTAAAAATAATTATCACGCGCAAAATTTTATTATTTAAATGGGGAACCTAATTTAGTTGCGCGTCGCATTGCAATGCCTTTTTCTATAATATGATATAGGTCGAAAGAGATTATAAATACGCAAGTATAAGATTGGCTTTCAAATGTTCGACGAACTTAAAGCACCTTTTTAGCATTTTAAAAAAATTCGAACCTCCGTCGGGAAGGTAAAGGTAACCCTCAGGATTATTAAAAGAAATTATTGAATTATTAAAAGAAATTATTGAATTTCAACCAACAATTCAAGGATTGAACTGAATTAGTTCTTGCGCAATGTGATCTTAAAAGGAGAGTATCAAGGATATGGTTCCTTCAAATAATCGAAAAGAAAAGGCACTTGTAAATATAAATTAGAAAAAAAGGCTGATGCTTAACCATCTTCTATGAAATCTTGAAAATATTCATTTAAATATGTATTAATCCAGAATAAATTTAAAGATATGCATGCTTTAATCATGATACTACATAAAAAATAACTCAATTTTCATACCCCAAAGTTGTTTATAAAAAATAAAAAATCCATGAGTAATAAGCTTGGAATTTGGAATATAATTATTGCCAATTTATCTCAAGAGAATATGAACAAAAGCATATTTCTTAAAAAAATTTAACTTTCAACAACGGCATTAGGCGATCACTGATAGCACCCTTCAGTGGCCGACGTAGGATCGGTCGCTGATGATGACCACATCAGCAAACGACTTAAAATCAATGGCTGAAGTCATCAACGGCAAGTCGCAAATATTATGTGTTTGACTTTCGACATTGGTAGCTAATATCATCAGTGACCAATTTTCGATCTTTAGTGACTAATTCTGCGGTCGGTGAAAACTATTTTTCGGGTTTGCTTTGGACTTAGACTACTTGTAAACTACATATTAAGTTATTTCTTTGTATACTATTATCTCACCCTTATATTGTCCCCTAAAATATTATCTCAGTGGAAATTAGCCTCATCCTCGGAGCATAAACAATGTCGATACAATAATTCAATACATATTGAACCAAGTTGAAAATTTTCGAGCTAATATTCAAGCTTAACAAGTTGTATTTTTTAAAAAAAAAAAAATAAAAATAAAAAAAGGTTGTATTTCTGTTAACATGAGAAACTTAACAAGCCTGATATAGTACTTTGGTGATGGCATTATTGCTTGCTAATGGGGCATGGTTATTATTTTTTTTCTTAAAAGAAAAAAAAAAAAAAAAAAAAACTGAGGTGGGTGATTGATCCAGCACAACGCATCATTTATGAAGAAGAAGTGAACGAAAAGAAATGGAATTAGAAAATTCCGACGAAATACAACAAAAAGAAATACCGAAAAAGTGGAACATACCTCAAAAATGAGTTGGAAATCTCATTAAAATTGGAATTTGATGTATTTTGAAACACCGATTACGATCATATGGACCACCGGGATGTAGCAACGATCAAACGCCCTGTGTACGTAATTTCTGAAAACTCACGAATCAATTGCTGTCACAGCTGAAAAGTAAGCATATGTTTCAAGACCAAACAAAGGAAAAATGACAGGAAAAAAAATGACAATGAAGTTTTACCAATACAATGCTTTGGATTTTATTTATTTTTATCTTTATAGGAACAAAGATAGGCTGAATAATAGAGTTACAGTACACAGACAAGAAAATAGATCCACACAAACTAGCCTAAGCACCAAGAATTATGATTCCATATGCTCCAATACATAATGATATATTATTTTGAAAATTTTTGAATATATATAATAGGATTTTGATATAATCTATGACTCTATGATTCAAAATATTTCCAAAAACTGCTTTAAAATAAGTATTTTTGGGACTCCAAGGTCTTGGTGGTATACATAATGAAGTTTTTTTTTTGAAAAAGAACCTTGCCAAACTTTTTAATCACATTAACATTTTTTTTAACTTAAAATTCTTTCAAAAAATACCTCGGGAGTGGTGCTTGAGACTTCATACCTTATTACCATATATACTCAAACACTGAAACCGTACCCATTACATGCTGTTCACCAAAAAGCACCCCAATATATATATATATATATAATATATATATATTCACTGCAAGAATTGATTTTATCTGTACAGCACATAATTACAGATGATTTCACCAACAGCTTGACCTACACTTAGCACATGAGCAATATTCTTTCTGGAGACATTTATTTCTATTATTCATCTTTTTGTCCATTGTTCGAACAATTCCTTATGTTTGATAACTTTGGCACTATCGTGATTAAAAATTTAGAATCGATAATAGGGGGTGACGGGGCGTCGCATTGGATGGAAGGGGCTCGGGTTCTCTTCTCATCTAGATTCGACTCTCCGTGCTGTCAGTTGCATGTTTACAAATATTCCGCTAGATGGTACTCCTAGAATAGAAGTATCCTCCCGGGGGTTGCAAGTGGTGATACAGTTACGAGAAGAAATTTAATTCAGGAAAAATACTCGGGTTCTTAATAATAAAAAAGAAAATCCACACCACCTCTATTATTGTTGGGGATGCCCTAAACACCATGTTCTTACTACCAGATTGCCAGCACTTCCTATATTATAACAACACTGTTCATATGGATAGAACAACTCAGAGTAATCCCTTTGGTCTAGCAAATATCTATTATGAGTGGACATAATCACTCGAACAAGTAGACATCACCCACACAATTTCCAGAAGCAACTCTTTGGATTCTCTCATGTCATTATCTCATCATTTAAAGTCTCTAAATGTTTTCATATTTCAATTATGCAGAATATTCTATTAAAAAAAATGCTTCTTTCTTAACTACCACAACAAAAACCTCTGCAAAACTTTAATTAAATAACAAAAAAATAAACAATGAAAAAAAAATATTATATAAAAAGGGTAATGTTTGCTATCCAAACAAACATATTTATACAACATTATAATTCTAAAAAAGAAAATGCAAATCCATTAATTGCAGTATAAAATGAGTTCAAATACATGATGCCAGCTGCGACGCGTAGCAACAATACAATATTTCAAAGGAATAAAGGAGAAAAGATGCAATACTTACATGTGGTTGTAGGCTTGTAGGGATGCCAACCTCAGACTAACTCCTTTTGGCGATCCACCTGATTAGCACATAAGCAAAGTTTCATGCTTATAAACTTAAACAAATTTAAGAGGACCATCTTTGGAGATAACCAATGAGCTTTTACTTAAAATATGTGGCCTCTTGAATATAAGAATTATCTCAAATATGCTCATAGATCAAGGAGGTTTAAGTAATGTAGTAGGGTAGGGACCATCAATGTGGTCCATGTATTAATGAAAAAAAAAGGTTTTGCTTGCCTTGATGAGATCTATACATGATATGATATGAATGAAAGTGCTAGCTTAGCTAGCTAGAGAGATCCAGGATGGTCTAGATCCATACAACAAGGGATTGGACCACTGCAACTTGCTTTGCTTTAGTCTTTGAATATTTCGGAGAATGATGCTTACGCTTGGCGAGAAAATCGGATGAGCCGAAAGGGAAGCAAATGCATATCATATCCCATTACTCCAAAGATTTGGGTAGTCTGAATTGTTTATATCGCCCCTTTTGCGCATGCCACCTACCTTTTCCTCAGACCCACACACACAGACACTCAAAAAAAAATAAAAAACACACACAAACACACAGACATAGAGTTCGGAACCTTATCTTTCACTTTGTCATGTTTATGTGCCAAAACATCGTCGTCCACCAAAATTAGAGAATCACCGGATAGAATAGTTCTTCAACCAATGGGTATATGTGGCCAACTGTCTCATGAAGAATAAAGGTGAATAACAAGAAGACTGCTTATTGAGCAGATCTTAAATTCAATATATATAGGTCCTAAAGATTTACATAGAAAGGATACTTTATCGATAAAAAATGAATTGGTGGCAGTTACTTCACATTCGAAAGTTCTTAAATATTAAGGATTTTACTTTAGATTTATCAAATAAATGTTCTTAGAATTCAAAATTATAGACTATTTTAATTGTTCCGAATTTGTTCTCCAAATTCACCATAAGCAAGCAGATATTTTACTACTTCAATAAAACAAATTGGTTTTATATAAATTAATAATTTTAATAAATGTCCAGAAAAGATAAGACCGAAACCGCGCAAAGCAAATCCAAGCCGTCATCAAATGGATGTGGCCTTTCTAACACATCCTGAAACATCTTGTGATGAGTTTTACTTAGTTTTAGACTATACTTTTTGGGTATAGGAATATTTTACTTCCACGAAAATATCCAAATCCTTAACCATATATCCATATTCAAATACAAAGCACTACAATGAACACAAATTATTCATATGAACAAGAAAAAAAACTACATATGTTACCTAATATATATATATATATATTTCACTTGCCATCTACATCTACACTATTCACAAGAGAAAATCAGTAATTGAGTTTGGTTGGTTTCAAACTAGACAATCACCTGTCAAATTCACGATTTATCTAAGGACGAGTCCTCAGGGGGCGTCATATTACACGATTGTTATCAAATTTGGAATCAAATTCGACGCAAAAATCCATCTACTATCAAAGTACTATGAGCCGCTAGACCACTTCATGGGCAGGCTCAAACAACCGGTTTTATCCTATCATGGGGTTCAAAATTACGAATGTTTACGCAACTTGACAACTTAAGATTGTTATGAAATTCTACTAAGAAGCACCAATCACTACCAAATACCTCCTTTTCCATCACAAAGGCTAAGATCATTAGAACTCCATAAATATTAGAGGTTTGTGTATTATGTGAATCGATATTAACACCAATTACCCCGATCCCGACCAACCTAACTTCTAATAATCTAACAACATGATCGAAGATCTATTGGCCTGGTTGGCGTCTAAAATTTGAACTACATTGCAGATGATACTTTCATACATGACTTGAAAGTTTCTCATTAGAAATTTGCATAATATAAATAAAGATATAAGAATTTGTTACTTGCAAAATGTTACATCATTTTTCCTATTTCTATTTTTTAATAATTTCTTGTTTGATTGAAAGTAGACACAAATTCTATATTGTGACGAAAGTCCCTCACTTAAATTTTATAATATCCCTTTTCTCTAAAACTTTGTTTTTACAGCATCACCTAATTTCTAGCTTTGAAACCAATTCAGGAAGCACGTGTATATATATTAGCAGATGACGCATGTATGATGCGTGTACCCAAAAAAAATTAAAATTAATTTTTAAAATGTAAGATAGTAAAATTTATAATATTTAATTTATAAGTAAATTTTTTTTTTAATTCTCTCAGTTATACCAATATATTATATGTTATTTTTTTTCAAAGAGAATTAAAAAATAGATCTTAAAAATTTTTAATCCACTATTAAAAAGAATACAATATGAAAATGATATGGAGTATAAAAAAGAAAAAAAAAAGGACGGTTTACAACTTCCTACTGAAAATAAACCACTAATATTTATAATAACTATCTTATATATAATTTAAACTTACTTTTAACTATTAAATAATTATATTGTAATATAAGACACCTGAAATTTCTCTTACTCTTTAGTATTTATATATATATATATATATATATATAAAATTTACAGTCATATCATACTATTTGAGCCACTTTATTAGTCATGAACTACAAATAACTTAGTTTTCACTGAAAAAAGTATATTGAAGCGACCTCATCTGTCGAGCTAAAATTCTCTACGCACTCACCTCTAATGAGATAACTAAACCAGGAAATTATGAGAACTCTCAACGCCTGAATCGGTGACCACTGCTTGGGGAAAACTAAAGATATTATTTCACCCACAGACAGATTCAAGTAAATCTACAAGAGGACGTTAAATTTGACTCTATTTACCGTACAAAACATGCTAATTTGGGGAAAGAAAAACAATAGAATTATAGAAGAAAAAATAATTGCAAATAACGAAGAAGACAACTCATAATTTCTTAAAGATAATCTAAAAAATAAGCGTCTTGATTCCGGCGATGCTGTCATGTCGGAGACACCATACGGCTCGCCGACCGACGACAAAACACACGCCTGTCTCCGGGCCCCAATCTACCACACGTAGGAATGTGTTCGAGATGGGTGAGAATCTAGTTATTGAGATAGGTGTAAATAAATGAATGGTTGGATTTATCTCACTTGCGTCTGCTGTCCCGCAGAACACTGTACCGTCGTGCACAAGATTTGAAATGGAAATAGAACTGTCTAATCATTTTACGGCCTCACGGTTCACCACCCACCGCACGACACGTGGCCGATATGTCGTCTGAGGAGAGAGAAAATAATGGCGGAGAGAGCGACAGCGAGAGAAAGTGGAGGTGTTTACCTCGCGTTTAAGAAACCCTAGATGGACCTGAATGCTGTGCTTCGATCGTTCGATCAGCGTCTCCGTTTAGATCTGGCGACGACGTCTCGGGTATCGACGAAGGCGGATCTCCGGCCGGACTTTATTATCTGCGGCGGCGTGGCGTGGCGTGGTGTGGCTTGGTTGATCGAATGAGCTGTTGGGTTGACAGAAGAGAGTGAGCACACAGCGGCCGCTGGCGCGGCGAAATCGACGTCGCCGCCCCCTGTTGCGTGCTCACTTCTCTTGCTGTCAGCCTCCGGTTATCGCCGGGAAATCGCTCCCTCTTCTCCACCCACATCCCCGCGCCGCCGCCGCCTTGCTCTCTTAGCATTATTTCTTTCTTTATTGTGAGCTTCAATTTTTCATCGTCGCGTTTAATTGACATCTACAGGGAATGAAGAGAGAGAGAGAGAGAGAGGGAGAAGAGAGAGAGGTACCTCTGGAATCGAAATCACCATTTGCTCTTCCGTATCGAGATGTCTTGTCCGCTGGCACAGGCACGAATTACACGCTTTCATTCATTCTATCATTTGGAATGGTACTTGGAATGCTTTAATAATGATAATCGTAGATGATTTTCAGCCATTAGCGGCTTTGATTTGATCTTTGGCCGAAAATGGATTGTACTGAGCTCGCGAAAATGGAAAAACTCCAGAGACCCGTGGGCGTGGCTTTTGAGACCACGGTACATTTTTCACAGACTGTACTTGACTTAACGGTAGCCATTGTTGACTTAGTCCTCCTTTCACTTCTCTCTCTCTCTCTCTCTCTCTTAAAATAGTTATTTTTCTTTCATTTTCTCATCATCTTATGATATAATTATTTCTTTCTTATCTTCTCTCTTCTAATTTTTGCCTCTTTTGGAGGTTTCAAGTATGTATTCTTGCAGTTGATTTCTCATTTGGTTCATCCATGGCTGCATCTTTATCGGCCACCATTTTATGTTTCTTCAGAATGTCCATGGAGATCTCCCTTCTCTCCCTTGCAAGCTTTAGATAAAGACCCTTTCCGCTTTTCGTAAGGTACGTGATCTCATCATATGCTTATTTAAACCACTCTTTGATCTTATGATGCCATGATAAATAGGCGTAGCTGGTTAAGAAACAAGTAAATCTTTAACCTGAAAATGTAGATCACGAATCAGCCATGCTCGAAGCCACATGGTGCTATCTGTGCTAGTGTTTTTTTTGTGAAATAAACATGGAATAATATGAAATAAACGTGCTGCTGCGACTGATATCAGTATTATTGTTCATCTACAGACTTCAAAAGATCTGGGGTCGTAGACCATATAATTGTAGTGGTGTACGTAGGTAGGTTTATCTCAGGAATAACAAGTACTGAGTTATTAGGAAGGAAAATCAAGTGTCAGTAGTGAGTTCCAATGTATTCAGATGGGTTATGTGAAAAGCAATACTGAGCTGAGAATTTTGGTCTGTAGACTTTTTCCAAGCAGATAAGGTTGCTTTATAAAGTGGACAAGGTTGCTTTTTTCTACTTACTTCATCTACTTGGGGGTGGAGGGGACAAAATATTTATTATGCTTTGAATGATGAATGGATATAGGTTATGAATGTTTAATTAAATCATATTACAAGAAATCATATCCTGGATATTAGATTTTATATTAAAAGTTAGCCTATAGAGGGGATGCAAATGTAACTTCTTCAGGACCTTATATTCAAACCAAATGTTTGTGGAGACGTTTCAGAGTGGGTGAGTTTATAACTAGAAAGAATAATATCCATGAATCTTTGAGGTGTACTGTACACGACTGTAGGAATAGTGCTCCCGGCCAGGAGGACAAAGAAAAATTGTTAATTAATGAAGGTGTAACATGATTGAGTTTTTTGTTGCATATGATCAATTTCGATGGTGGAAAAGGATCTGTAGATTGCTCGAAAACCCACATGCATCATGAATAAGAACTTTTTTTCTTATATTATATTTTAAAGAGAATAAGGACTATAGATAAGAGAATCACTCATCGGCCATGGCTGACGAGTGGAATCAAGGGGAATACACGAGGGAAGCACATGCATACATCATGAATGGGAACGTAAGGCTGAAGGTTCCAGCCATTTAGAGCAACTAGTGATGATTTCGAGACATTTCTGAAGTATTCCAACATGCAATTAATTGCAAAGTTAGAGGCTGTTAATTATAATTATTAACAAATAGTATCCTACTCTCTCTCTCTCTCTCTATATATATATATGTGCAATATAATATAGTAATTAATCAACAACTACCGAAGTGCTTACAGTAATAACCAGCTATGTCTTGAAGATGACTGTAAATCTGTATAACAAGCATAATAAGAAAAGTAGTTCACGCGAATTATTAACTGTTTGGAAATATTGAATCATTTATCTCATCGCACTATAACAATCTCTCTCTCGTCGGAGCTGTACTGTTAAGACCGAGGTATACTCAGTTGGAGTACTGCTGGTCTCCTCAAAGGTAACTCTACCTGTAATTTCATCGCACTATAACAATCTCTCTCTCGTCGGAGCTGTACTGTTAAGACCGAGGTATACTCAGTTGGAGTAATGCTGGTCTCCTCAAAGGTAACTCTACCTGTAATTTCTCTTGAACTGAGATCTTTCGAATCATTCATCCACGCTCTTGCTATGTAGTAGCCATGGATTCCCTGCATTGTTAGGGGGTACAATCAAATATACAAGACTATGACCAAAGGTATCTATCTAGTTTGTTTTAACATTCCATCATGTAAAGTTTTGGAAAAATGCATATAACTTCTAAAACTTTGGTCAATACTCCATTTTAGCTCATGAATGTTAGGAGATTTTGTTGTTTTGGTCTTTGAACTTCTCAAATCTCCCTTTTATTCTTATACTGCTCTTCTATGACTATTCTCTGTTGATTTGGTTTTATATAAACATTGTCATGAATTTAGTAGTGAGCTTCTATCTTCTACAAAAATAGCTTACAAAAAGATGTTGATTATACAAAAAAAAATAATAAAAAATAATGCATAAAGCTGTACTTGTGCGCATGATTTGGGGGCAATTTTCTTTTCGAGGTCTTGTTTGTAGTATTTTTAAGGAAAATTTTTGTTTGATAATTTAGACATAATATTGATTCAGTCAATGGAAGAAACAAACAACGTGTTTTGCAATGTATGCTTATGTGGATTTGCGAGTTCGAAATATGTGAATGAATTAGGTCCTTTAAATGATATCCATCTAGCATTGTTGTCATACGTACTCTAGATGGTAACTTTTTTATGATTATGGTTAATAATGGTGGAATTAAAAGAATAAAGAGGGAGGGTTTGTGTGGCACTTCTAATCAGAAGATTATATAGGACAACTTGTCGTGGCATATTTGGTTAGGACAATGTCATCAAGCCAAACTATGCCAATTTATTATAAACTGTTGATGCGATCTTGTGAACAACATAGCTACTTAGAGAGCATACTATCACCGGTTGGTATTAGAACGTAATTTGTTTAAGATTGCAAAATATTGCTCACAAGCTGAAATCTTCTGGGAAGCAACAAAATGTAGATGATATATAGGTGTGGAGAAAACTGAAGACAAATTGATGAGGGGTATTGTCATTGACCCTATATGCTCACTATGTCGACTGTGCGAAATTGCTCAGCTAAAAGCCAGCTAGCGGCCGTAGGTTGAGACATACCATCCTCTTCTTACTAACGAGTTCTCTTAACCAAATTATAGTAGGTGACTTAGCCCAATAATGTCGCTAGCCTTGCCGTCAGATTTATAATTTGCGCAATTTGAGCTGATTATGTGATTGTCGACGCAGCCATCATTCTACATGGCTGCTGACTTGATAGCCACATTAGTTACCAAGTAGGAGAATTGATGGCCAAACCAGTAGCGACATAGGATAAGTGATGGTTTGTCAGTAGTTCAAACGACACAAATCACTAAGGAAAAAAGCCAAATAATGACTAAACAACTACTGTTGTTTAGTCATTGATAGTGTGAATTTTAGTAGCAGAAACTTATATTGTCTGAATTAAATAACATTTAGTCATTGGATCCTTATCACTAAAGGTTAATTTCTTGTAGTTAATGGTAGACATGACAGCGAGCTTAAAGGAGAACCTTTTGAAAGCTCAAGGTTACTGCTATATCATTTAAAAGTTCAGCGCTATAATAGCCCATTTTAGTAAAGTTATAGGGTCAAAAACATAATTTTGCCTTTATGTTATTCAATTATGAACATTGTGCTAAATTTAAGTTCAACTTGCATTACTAGCTTTAATGTAGGTTTACAACATTTTTTCCTACATAGCATTATTGAAGAAGTAGGTATTTGTCATTCTAATTACTAATCATGATAACTAGATAGTATTAACACACACACACACACACATATAAATGAATGACTAATACTTGTGCACCAAAAATGGCCACCAAACTTACCACCAATAGGCAAAAAGTCATCTAATAAAACTAATTTTGGTTTATGGGCCCCACTACAAGGGGTTTTTCCATGGTGATTGAGTGTTTTATTATTATTTTTGGTGATTTGTTTGGGGGGACTAGCCACTAGCATTGCTTTAAAGAAAACTATTTACTAAGATTCTAGTTGTCCTTCTAATCTAATGAGTCTTCATATTAGACCTTAGGATTAAATACATGAAATCTACATAACACACCTATCTGCCATTTATGATGTTAAAGCTGTTGGCGTAGCCATTACATATTTAGGTGGTTGCCAAGTTGTCCATTGCTTATCATACATGGCCCACTAATGTCTCCATCATATCAACAACCATGTTAGATAAGTGATGTCCATGTTAGTATCCACATAAGCAGCTCAAAAGGCTCAAAAAACAGATCTAACAACAAGGGTAAGGAGGACTTTTTTTTAGTTTAGGCTTATCGTGGTAACATTTGAAAGTTCATGGTTACGATAACCTATTTTGTAATGTTCAAGTGTCAAAACTATAACTTAGCCTAGTTTTAAGTAATTCTAAATTATGCATATTACCGAAATTCCCTTAGCCATTTAAGAATCACAAAGGAAAAAAAAAAGATGAAGATGTAGAAGGAGGTCAACTATCAACAGTGTCCTAGATCATTTTGGAAGGATGAAGAAAAAGTATGGCTTACCTCGTGTTTTCATAGTCTACTCAACTAGGCAGAGAAAATAATATAAATCAACTTGTGCTACCACTTGTAGTTACTACATTTTCGTCCAAGTTGCGCCGTCTTAAATCATAACCACAGGTATAAATGGACATCCTTGTAATTTCACTTTCTTGTACTTGGACGTACCAGAACCACTAGTGGTGAGTCAGAAACTCTTCTGCTTGCTGTTGGCCTTCATCAAGGATCTGTATTGAACTTTTATTTGCCTTCATCATGTATGAGCTAACCAAGTAGATCCTAGATGATGTCACTGTCCTTGCTATTTAAATATGAAATTGTGCTTGTGGTTGAATCTAAAAAGGGTTAACTCGAAACTGAAAAAAGTGGAAGAATGTTTCAGAATCAAATTATTTTTCAGCTTAGCACTTGTAAATTTGAATATATGGAATGCAATTTCAACCATCATTGTGACCTGACGATGGGGACAAAAAATATCCCACCTTAAGAGAGTTATAAGTACTTGAATTTTATCATGCAAGAAGATGGTGGAATTGATGAGAATGTCGAGCATCAAACCAAGCCGAATGCTACAAATGAAAAATAGCATTGGAAGTCCTATGCGATAAGACGTTTTTCTGAATAAAAATTATAATCATGTTGCTTAAGACTATGTTATATGGAACCAAATATTGGCCGGTTAAACGTCATCATTTTTAGATGATGAAGGTTGCATAATTGAGAAATTTAGCTTAGATTTATTAATAGGATCAATAACGATGCGGTAAGACAATAACTAGGATAGCTCCTACTGAAGAGAGGCCGGGTGAAAGACATTAGCATTGGTTTGGCCATATAAGATGGAGATAGGCAATTCTTTCGAGATGTGAATGCTGGACCAATGGTGGCTGCAAAAGAAAATGACCTAGGCCGATATGACATTGCCTACCTAAGTCTTAAGATCTGGTTGATTTTTTTTTTCCTTCTTTTGAGATATCGAGGCGAAACCTCTCCTGGCTAACTCGCAGTCCACAGTTTTCTACGCACACCCCCAGCCCATATTGGATCTAGGTGTGCGCAGGGAGTAAAAATCCGGCCTAGCATTCGTCCTGGACCAGACATGGAGTACTGCAATACACAGCCACTAGCTTCCCCGCAATCTGCTGAAAACATGCAGCGCGGGCTCATCCCCATTCAGGGACACCACTGGAATCGAACCCGTGACGTATGGCTTTCGAACCGCACGCCTGCTGGTCGACCCAATGGCGAGAGACAGATCTGGTGATTTTGATCAGGTAGAATGACGAGATAGAATACGTGTAAGCGATCCTGTCGTTTAGGAGGAGTAGATGTACTTTGTGCTTTCTTTGTCTTTCCTTTGTTTGGCTTGTTGAGTCTTTTGTCGCTTCTCGTAACAGTGCATGTGTTTTAGTTAACTATGTTTTTACCTTTTGTGTCTTAGATTGCCGTCTTGTTGTTTACATCGCACTTTGCTTTCTCGGCTGCATTTTTGGTCTCTGTCTATGTGCTTGTTTACGCTGACGCTCCTATAGAGTCAGCCCTCTTCTAAGCATTACTACTTCCATAATATCCTGTTCAAATCAGCATGTGCAGGATTCTTTATTGGCTTTTGTTGTCGTCAAGGTGCTTATTTATCATAAATTTTCTAAAACTAATTTACAGAATGATAAAACCAAAATTTAATACAATTATTTTTAATGAATTAATTAAATATAATGAAATATTAAAGTTGATATTAATATATTAACAATAGCTTTTTAAAAACATTTTCTAAATTAGATATAGTAACTTCAAATATCAGCCTTGAACAATATATATTTTAATTTAAGTCTTGAACAAACAAATAATTCGAGTATAGGAAAAGGGGTATAAATATTGCATGTTTTACATTCAAAAACCGTTCTAAGTTTTTTATGCATTTTATTGCGAGCTAAACTAAATAATGAAGATCTAAAACATGTAAGATTCAAAATGCTTGTATGACGTATTTCAGAGTGAACCAAACACTATATAAGATAGTTTATGTCGAATTGTAATTTAGAAAACAATTTTAACTGTTCAAATGAAGCAACAAAGTACACTAAAAAAACAATATAACAAGCGGTAAAAGATTTATTGAATAAACTTAAATATCAAAGTAAATGAAGGTAATGAATTCACAACTTTGTTATAAATAAACTTTATATTTAATACTAGTTGCTGCCTCATGTAGGGGCTCTTGATTCTTTTGATGAGACCAAAATACCTGCATGAATGTAAGCTCGTTTCAGCTGATTTAGTTGTCAGGTCAAGAACAATTCAATATTTCCGATATTTCCGACGGTTTAATGACTTGGAATTTAGACAGGAATATGTAAAAAGACATTTTTGAATGTCTATATCAGAAACATACATTACAAGATTGACTTAGAGGGATGGCTACATCAAAAACTTTATGTAATTTTAATAATTTTTCAACAAACTTTACAATAGATGTCAATATAATTTTGTAAGAATTTTATCGAATATTTAAAATTTGAGTCCCTCTGATATTTCTATTTTTAATTTCCTTTTTTTTTAATAGTATCAAGATACGGCTATCACTAAGCATCTCCTGGCTTGTACCTAGGAAAATATCACAATTCTATATTGCAACCATCGCCGCCTCCTGAGAGCGAATTGTTCCGAGACACACATTGATGAATATTTGAACTTTCACCAAGTCCAAATGACCATCATCTGCACCACCTTTATCTTATTAGTGTTCAGTTGATCCCGTGCTGGAGAAGGATTAAATTGTCATTATTTTCAATTAAATCCATGTTAGAAACAGGTTCATGTCTATTTATCGCAATCTTAGGGTGATCAAAATCAGAAAATAATTACAAAATGTAAAGCAAATTGAAAAGTAAGCAATGAAGAATATGTTGGAAATTATTAACTCATTTTCGATGGATTTTCAGATGAACTTGGCTCATCAGAAACCTGCAAACTTACTGGAATGGGTTTTCTGCTATGTATAGATCTCTCTTTTTTTTCCTCCTTCCTCATCTAGCTGGTCCCTCCGCACCGCACCCCCTTTGTCACACACCACCATCAGCTATCACCACTCACTACCACAATCATCCCGTGTTATGTTGCAACCAACTATCATTACTCTAGGGTATATTTTTGTTTAAATGACGATTTTTTTTTTCTTTTTTAGAAAAATGATTTGTGTATTATGTGCCAATTAAAAATTTTAGTAGTGTTATTTGTTATGGACCATGTATCTGAACTTTGCAATTGTGATATGTACTTTTTTTTCTTTTTTTTTTTTTTTTTTTTTGCTTTCTTGCTTACAAATTCAAAATAACAACTAAAAATCATATAAAATGTGATCTAATTAAATTGTATTTTTTTCGGTTAATGTATTGAGAATAGTGCTTATGAGGCTGATAAAGATGTATAGGAGGATGTTGGTAAAAGTTGTTTTGGTTGGCGAAATATATATAGAAAAATGGAATTCAACAGAACCTCTATGGTCTTGATGCAATCCAAACCATATACTCTGCATCGAGATATGTACAACATGTATTTTAATGCGGAATGTGTGGTTTAGACTGCATCAGAGCCATTAGGGGCTCTTAATGGATAAAAGGTGCTTATATATATATATATATATATATATATATATATATATATATAAGCAAAAAACCGTATGCGTGTTATTTGCCCGAATTTTTTGGACATTTTGGATGGTGTCAAGTTGTTGTGAGGGTGTGCTTGTGGAATTGTCTGAATTTGATAACTATTAGAGTTTGTATGGATGTTTCGAATTAGAACTGAAGTGTTCAGTGTATATGTCGGTGTATATACAAGTTATAAACTCCTTTCAGTTATAGTTGTTATTATGATCTAAGGCTTTAAAGCCCTAGGCTAACTCTACTTCTCATGAGATATTTGAGTTAAGGATGAGTTTATTGTTAGATTGGGCATATCGGATGCGCTTGGGCTTCAAGGACCAGACCCCGGGTTGTGTCCAAATTTAGTATTCGGTCATACTAACTGATATGAAATGAAACATCCAAGGTTGAAATTATTGGCGGACTTTCGATCAGGATGATTTCTGAGAGGAATATTATAATTGTTAAACTTGGTATGATTTTTATGCTAAATGATGCGAAGAAAAAGTTATATTACTTCGTACTCTTCGGTTACTAGAAAACATATTATACATAGTAAACATATTGTTTTGGTCTGTGATTGTCCAGTTCGGTTTTCATCCTACATCTCGTGTTGTAGCTGAGCGATGCATATGGAAATCATTTTTGTTCGAGCACTAGTGCAATTATCGAATATTTAACTATTCAAATATAACATTTACCATTCTATTAAGATGCTTCCCTTAGTAGTGCATGTAACTCCGTACTTTTTCTTAAATATAATCAAATTTCATGGGTCGTTTCCGCTATATATCTCTGTTCATATCGATTAAAACACCCGTATTCTTAGTTGTACTATTATATAGAACAGTAATATTCTTAGTTTACTATTTTTTTATGCTGCGACCCGAACCCGAGTCCCCACGTCCGCAACCCACTTTCTTTGCCAACACATCAGACGGCCGTCCCCTTCATTTTATGCTGACCCCGGCGTGGGCTGGCTTAGGGAGGGGGAAACCATGATAATGTTGATTTGAATAGGTCAGTAAATTTGACATATGAGGTACCTTTTGGCTTCTACTGAATAACACCCTTGTTCATGTTTTGCTTATCTTATAATATGTCATAAAATATAATTACTGAGGAATATTTCTTCTTGTATGGTGAATAACTGCTCAAGTTTTACTACCTTCTTGTATAGTTGTTTAGCTCAACTGCTATATCTTGATTTTCTCAAATTTTCAAACTTTAATAGCAGTAAACGGCTCTAAGTTCTCCATATATGTCCTTGTGGTATGCTGGAGTACTTGGGAAGATTATGCAGATAAACTCTATTTGTAACTTATCCATTTTTATGCAATCAGAATAATAGATAAATCCACGAATAGCACTGAACCATGTCCACCAGTCGAGAAGTCCTAGCTAGTAGTGATAATGTCATTTGCGCAAGATATTACGGTTCGAGGACTAACAGCTAGTCCTCTCCTTTTTTCCATTCTGGGCTTTGTTATGTACCCTCAAAAAATCACACAAAAAGTACACATACTGACGTGGCACAGTCAGGACCACACATCACGATGGGTAAATCTGTAATTTTGATATTTTATACGGACACGAGAAAATTGTGCGGATCACGAGGCGCGTGTGTGGTGGAGATTGGTTGTGTGTAGTTTGTTGGGTAGTTTATTAGGGGTGAGTAGTTTTTTTCCATTCTACAAATCTGTGGATATATTGCCTTCTTCTCCAAGTTTATTATAATAGTTTCTAATCTATGCTTGTTGATAATTCTTTAAGTTGACATATTGAGAAGGAATTGGTAGATATATAACCTACGAAACAAGACGTAATATAAGTTTTTAAAAGAAATCCCGTAAATGTCGTAGATTCGTAATATGGAAGGTATTGGCTCTCAAAACATTGCATGTAGTTTAGGTTGTTAAGGAAACAGAGGCATCTGCTTCTATACTATTATATCTTGCAGTATCTGTAGGCTGCACATGATCATATGTAGATTTAAATATATACATTTGATGTACAGATGAAATCAGATGTTATGAATTTGTTCAGATAAATAATGTGGGCGACAACCACCATGTCTTGACTTCGAATCCTGTGGGCGCACTCGCCCGGTCCAATTTCTGGGTGGATGTGGGATAAGTGCGGGCACCGCGTTTTCTGGCGCCTATGTGAAAGTGATGGACCCAAAAGGGTACCCACTGTGTGGTCTGGGGGAGGACGCCATACCGGAGTTTTACTACCTAACTGCAGGCTGGGCCAAAATAGTTCGATGTCTGTCGGTTAGAAAAAGGTCCCGGTGTTCAGATAGTGCAATATTGGGATCAGATAGGTTTCGCCTCGTCAACTCAAAAAAAAAAAAAAAAAGAAATCATTTTTCTAGGATCTAAGACGAAATTTGTAATAGGACCTCTATGGAATAGCGAGATTCGTGGTGCAGTTCGCTGCCCTGCATCCTTTCATAACGAAGGTTCGAAGATTTCAAGTTAAATTTTCTGGTAAAAATTGTTTTTTTTTTCTTGTTCTTAGCAACTCCTTTTTTACCTAGGTTTTTTTTTTTTGTCAATGTCAGTTATTTTTTAACAAATGAACTAGGTTGGTTTTGATATGCTACTGCTAAGTTGGTTTCTGTTATATATGCCTGCTGATTCCAGGATTTGAAGAATGCTATGTAAACAAACAGTTAGCTGCAGTTCTATAATATCCAGTAGAAGTTGTTCTAATCGGCTCGAGATGGTGGCGAGGTACGCGGAGTTCCACAGAAACTGATGGTTTCGGGTAAGCTCGCCGAAATCATTTGCTTTCAAAATTCAAAATTTGATACTACATCCTGAATCAAAGACTTAGCAAAACAGAAACAGCAACCAGGATGCTTTAAGAGTGTTCACTGCTTAAAGTCACAGACCTCCTACTCCATCTTTCGCAACGTCTTATTGCTTATATCTTTGGACAGGTCTTCACGTCGACAGACGGAAAGCGCGGGTGACGCATGTGCTTCTACACCTCCATAGCCGACGAGACTAACCAAATGCATTGGATAGTCGTTTCAATTTGTTTTATTGGCTGAAAGCTAATATATATATAAAAGATCAAAATGGAAGGTAGATTTGAAAATTCTGGATTATTGTGCATGCAAATATAAGTATCTATTTATATTAATTAACCCTACAATATTTTGTCAAACTATCATATTTCAAGTTAATAGCTGAATATAATGAAAGGCTATGAATTTTTTTTTAAAGAAAGGTTAGGTAAACTACCAGGAATGGGCCTTACAAATTCATAATTTAATTATTAGGCCCAACCCAAATATCATGTGCTCGCTCACTTATCACTCCTCTCCTCAGGTCTTTATGTCAACAGACGGAAAGCACGGGTGATGCATGTGCTTCTATACCATGGCCTACGAGACTGACTAGTTCTGCCATCTTCTAGACGTCTTATAACCTTTTAGTTTTCCCTTTTAAAATAACTACGTTGTTTTTTTTTTTTTTTGGTCGAAAATAACTACGTTGTTTTAAATCAAACCAAATGCATTGGATAGTCCTTTCAAATTGTTTTGTTGGCTGTAAGCTAATGTAAATATAAAAGATCAAAATGGAAGGTGTCGATTTGAAAATTTGGATTATTGTGCATGCAAATATAAGTATCTATTTATATTAATTAACCCTACAATATTTTCTCAAAACTATCAAATTTCAAGTTAATAACTGAAAGGCTATGAAAATTTTTAAAAAAAATGAAAGGTTTTTTCTTTTTTTTTGTTTTTTTTTAAAAAAAAAAGGTTAGGTAAACATACTAGGAATGGGCCTTACAAATTCGCAGCCCAAATATCATGTGCTCGCTCACTTATCACTCATTTCATCAGGTCTTTATGTCGGAAAGCGCAGGTGACCCATGTGCTTCTACACCTCTATGGCCGATGAAACTGACCAGTTCTGCCATCTTTTAGACATCTTATATCCTTTTAAAATTTGAAAATTCTGAATTTATTGTACATGCAAATATAAGTATCCATTTATATTTATCAAAACCTTTAATTTTTTGTCAAAACTATCAAACTTCAAGTTAATAGCTGAATAAAAATGAAAGGCTATGGAAAAAAGAAAAAGAAAAAGGTTTTGTGGACCTGAACATAGCAGGCAAATGGGCCTTACAAATCCGTAAATTAATGATTCGGCCCAGCTCAAATGTCATGTGCTCGCTCACTTATCACTCCTCTCCTCAAGTCCCCTTCTCCGTCTTCGCACTCGTCTCAGCCGCCCGTCGCCACCGCCTGCCACCGCCGGCGATGCCTATCATGCCGGACGTCCTAGCCAACGCCCGCGCTGCCTGCTACAAGGTTCTTCTTCTTCTTCTTCTTCTTCTTCTTCTTCTCTCTCTCTCTCTCATCATCATCATCTACGTTTTCAAATCGAAGTTCGATTTTCTCGCGGCAAAATCGAATTGCAAATTCTGAAATGTCGCTTCTAACAAATTCCAATCGCAGGCACGCGATGATTTCTATTCGTGCTTGGAGAGGGATCATGGAAACAAGCCGCCGACGGAGCTCGCCACCATGGGGCTTTTATATCCCGCTGATTGTCGCAAGGCTCGCGACGTATTCGTCGCCAGCTGCCGACCTACTTGGGTATACACCTTATTTGATAACTAATAGTTTATTGAATGTGCTGCTGATTGATGTATTCAGACCTAATTACCATGATTTTTGCTAGTTATCATAATTAATTATGGAGAGATGATCTAGCAAAAGACGAGATACATGGTCTAAGAAGAGATCATCAAATGATTATATTGAGACTATGAAAATAGAATGTGGGTGGCATTTCAGCCCTTTGGCTTTTGTTTCTAAGTTCGACTTTCGTAAGCAGAAATGTTGCTTTGTTGATTGAAGAATTGGAGTTTATCCATTTAACCCATATTTAAACCTAATGCTACCTCGAATTTTTAATTCTAATGTTAATCAAGATATTATCTTGAGATTTTGAAATAGAAATGTGGGTGACATTCCAGCTCTCTTTCTTTTCTTGTTAGATCTTCGGATATATAGTAAAATTTAACTTAATGAGATCTAGTAGCAGGTTTGATTCATAACGTTGTTGGTGGTAGATGCATTTCATTTTAGTATCGAATCAATAAGCATATTTCAATAGACTCTCATCATTTTTTATCCTTTGGTTTTGCTATTTTTGTCAACGGTACTGCTGAAATTGCTAACTTAACCATGTAACTAATACTATTATCTTTTGTCTTTGATTCTTACAGTTTGATTTGACAATTTGGTACAGGTAAAACACTTTGACCGGCAGTACTGTGCGAAGAAGAGGGTGCAGCGATTGCTGGATAATGACGAGGCGCGCCGAGGTCCCATCTCACTCCCCCAGCCTCCTTTCAAGTCTTAGAATATTGTTTTTCCTTTTTGGGATTATGTGCATTGGTAGTATAATGTATGATTTAATGGTGTATCGAATCAGGTTACTTTAAGCTTCTTTTGTTGATATGTCAGGGTATTGGGTATGGGGTTGTGCTAGCAGAATGTAGTAAAAATAACTGTCAATCTTGTAGCAAAATTCTTTTTCCTTTTGTCTTTGGCAACCATCGTTATGTAAAAATATAAGTATTAGTTATGAACACTTTCTAGATTATTGCCTATTGATAGAAATATTGGTAGAGTGTGTAAGAGATTAATTATATCTACATGTTGTCTAAAAGATAAATCATATCTACATCTAAAGGTGAACCCAGTGTGCGAACCGCTCCCGTTATCAAGGCTCTGGGGGCCTACGGTTTACGCACCCACATCCGCTACTAGTAGATGATGTCTTTCTCTTGGTTTGCCAAGATTCGAACCCGCACAAGTGCTCTGGGAGTCCGGGAGGAGATAACTTCTACCAGTACGCCATTAGGTTCACCCCCAATAAATTAAATGTGTGTGCTGTCATGATAATTCATATTTGGCATTTTAAATCACTAAAAAGCACTTGTGTATGTTTCTTTATTATATATATATATATATATATATATATATATATATATATATATATATATATAAAGGCTATTCTTAGCTCGACCTGAGAATAGCCTATTCTCAGCTAACATCTCAGCCGTTGATCTGCTTGATCTAACGGCTGAGATTTAATTTTAACACTTAACGTAATAACGATTGATGCTTATTCAATTGCTTTTACTACTTGATCTGTTGACATCTATTTTCTTGCAAAGGTTGGAGTAAAGTTGAAGTTCATGGACGGTACCTAAGGAAATGCTAAAGGCCTGTTTACCTACCAAAGAAGTGAGGAAAGTGAGACAAGTGGAAAACTCACTTGCCTCATTTTTTCTGTTTACTTGAAAAAGAAAGTGGAGAAAGTGACTTTCTCCGCTTTCCAATTACTATTTATTTCAATGCATTTTTCACTTTCTCCACTTCTCTCCAAATTGAAGAGAAGTGGGAAAAGTCATAATTGCATACAATTTATATTAATAATAATAATATATATATAATTTATTGTTAAAATAAATTATTTTTTATAAAATATATTAGTATATTATTAAAATAGTAGTAGTAATTAGTAAATATTAATATTAATATATTATTAAATAATAATAATAAATATAATATATTATTAAAATAATATTATTAATAATCAAGTATACTAATAATATAAAAATAAAAATACATGATATATTAAAATAACATTAATAATAATAAAATATATATCATTATATTTATAAAATAGATAATAATAATAATAAGAAAGCATATTGTTAATCATATATTAATATTAATTATAATATTATTACTATTAATATAATAATAATAATATTATTATTATTATTATTAGTATATAATAATACGAATATACTATTAATAAATTATTTAATTTTAATATTATATTAATATATTTTAATAATATTAATGTATATTATTATTAATATATTTAATTATTTATAATATATAATTATTATTTATAATATATTTTAAATTTTTTTAATCACAGTTTCTTCCCACTTTCTAATTACAAGTAAACAAATAAACTCAAACCTACTTTTCCACTTCCACTTCTCTCTCATTTTTCTTTTATCCATTTGCCTGATTTGCCCCACTTTCTTCAAAGTAAACGGCTCCTAAGGCAATGCTAACGCTAGAGAATGTCCTTTCCTTGCATAATATAGTCAGTATTATGAACTCTTCATTCTAAGGGCATCATGTGGCTTAAGATAACACATATTGCTCAGGTGGAATAACAACAATCAGAAAAAATTTTAAACTTTTCGAATAAATAATTGCTTTTCCATCTTGGTTTTATACTTTCATTTAGTGTTATTAAAGGCGCGCCACAAGGTTTTGTGCCCGTCCGGTCTTGAAGCGGGCACTTTACAAAAGGCGTCCCCGAGGCGCGCCTAAGCGTAGGGCTCCCGGGCGCGCCTTTTGTAAACCTAGCTTCCCCCTCTCAAAAAAAAAAGAAAAAAAAAAGAGAAAGAAATCTCTTTAAACAACTCCACTGGCCTAGTGGCCTCTGATCCTTAAAAGAAAAAAGTAGTTTGAGAAGGTGGAGGTAGTAATCCAAATTAAACTAGTAGATCCTCTAAAGGAAAACAAGTTGTTGTAGAAGAAGAAGAACTAGAAGAAGAAGAAGACATTGGTGCTGAATATTCAGAGGGGGGGGGTGGCGGGGACAGGATCTTATTGATTTTGATGAGTGATGATTGATAAATCTCATTATGTTTTAACTTTTAAGCATTGCGTTTGATGTTTGAACTATTTATTAGTTACTACTTATGTTTTGAACTACGTGTGATATTTGACATTTGAAGTTAACTATTTATTGCTAGCTCGTTATTACTGCTAATACATTTTAAAATAATTATATGCGAATAATTCTCGATGTGAACTGTATTTGACAAAATGATGAGAGGTACACTTCACATATTTCTTTTTTTCACATCTTTTTTTTTGTTGCATTTCATTATGCTATTGCACCAAGTATTGAGTTCTCTTATAACTTTCAAAACTATGTCACACACATCAGCAAATTTATTGCTATGTATGTCAATTATTAACAACAAATAAATATATCACATACTATATTCATTCTCAAAGAAAAAATAAAGTCACTAAGTAATATTTTATTTACGGAGACTTGAATGTAAACTTGTTTTGAATAGGGAACATTTTTTTCTATCTCATAGGAAAAAGTGCGCCTCACGTGCATAAGGCGTGCGCCTCGTCTCCTGCCTCTTACCTAGGCTCCAGAAAGATCTTTGCGCCTCGGTGCGCCTTGCACCTTTAATAACATTGCTTTCATTAATCTGTAAATAGTAGTAGTTCCAAGTTGGACTTAAAGAAGAATGGGTGTGAACTACTACTGGGCCAACAAATAATCTACTACTAGCCCCTGTCTACTAGTCTACTTTGGCATAATTGAATTGCCCCATGTAAGCCCGCGGTTACAGGAAAGCCTCGAGTCTTTCACTGAGGGTATTATTTGATCGGATAACGTGGATAAGGAAAAAGCAAGTTATGTTAACATGCTTCTCATCATTCTTGTTCTAAAAGCATTTGAAAAGAATTGGGTCTATCCATCACATACCCTGGAGTTTTTCTTGAATCATCCCGTGCTTTGAGGTCAAAGCTGCTTACAGGAACTAAGATCGAAGAGGTTAAGCACTAAACTCAGCCAAGAATTTAATGGATCTATGTTTGCTAGTTATCTACTTATTGTAGATCTTCTGACTTTGTTACAGGAGCTTCATAGCTTACATGAAAGTTGTCTACTTTGTTGTGGCCCTTTGAGAGAGGTGCGTATTTCTACACTTGAGTTTGTCGATTTCTTCTTTCTCAACCCCTTTATGGAAATAATTGTATGTAGGTTTTCAATTAACTGTACTGGAAATTATCTTGCACTTATGAGCCAGCTTTTGCTCTACTTACGGAATCATTATGTCGAGTTTCTTTTTCTTTTCTTTTTTCTTCCTTTAATTTTCTACTATATCACTTACAGTGAAATTGCTTTGTTTCGATGTTAGCGGTTTTCTCTGTTTTCCTCTCGTTTCTGATAGGTTACTGAGCTATTGTTGAGTTGTTATTCTGAAAGCTTGCTTCTTCAACTGAGGTTTCCGTATGCAAGGGAATCAGGTTATAATTATTTTAGTTAATTGCATTGTGTTATCGCATCCCGTTCTAGATTGACAAAGCAAAATGGTAAAAATAATAATAAAAAATAACAGTGTGACCGAAAATATCAGTATATATAAGTTTGTTTCTTGGATATCAGATTATAAGTAACAACAGAGCTCATACATAGTTTCAGCGAGATGCTGAGTGCAATTCCTGATAATCAATTATGAACAGGAATGCATCCTTTTTCTTGAAGGCTCTTGACGGTGTCATAGAGGCCCTGCTTCGCCGGAGTAAACTGAAGGCCGAGATCTTTGAGACGTTGGTTGGAGATCTTGTATGGCTGCTTCCTCGGATTCACCTCATCGGAGCACCTGCAGCATCAAATGCATATAAGAACTACAGGTAATTATCATTTGATAGTAACCATATTGATGGCCTTGGTATGTAGCTGCTAACTACGGATTTTGCTATGACTTTTTACTATCGTCCTGGGAAATCATAAACTGCCAAAAAAGTAATGAGTCGACTAAGTAAACTCATGTTTCTAATAATCAGTTCGATCCATAGTTTTCGGTGCCGGACGGTACGTGCCTGTTCCGGCAGTTGTCGGCACAGCACGTGTTAAAAAATCTTATTTGAATTTTTAAATTAATTTTTTATTTTTATTTTTTATTTTTGCGATTGAATCTGCCGTAAATTTCAACTTGCGAATTCGAGGTATGAAAATCAAACTAAAACAGGATATGGCGGCGTCTTTCGCCTGCACGCATGAAAGCCTTTGTGTACTGTGTATTCCCCCTTAAGACCCCGGGAACAAGTTTTGCATCCCACAATCAGGACATGCACTAGTGTTTACTGACACGATAGTTCACGCCACGTCCTAGGCCTCACAATTGCGATATTTACATTTTTTATATCTTTCGATAATTCAAAAGTATATAAATATATTATTATAATTTAAAATAATATTTTTATCTCTTTGACTGTTCTGACAAAATTATTTTAATCAAATTAATTGTTTGCGTCTTTAAAAAAATAATAAGAATATTTTCGTTATTTTACATAATTAAGAGATATAAAAATATTATTTTAAATTAGAAATGTGTAAAATATGGGTTTAAATTATAGGAATATAAAAAATATAAATGTCGCTTTTTTTTTAAAATGCTAAACTTGATATCCGGGGTAGTTGGGTCTGGAGCAGTTGGACTCCATTCACATAAAAGAAAACCTTGCTTCTTTGTTGTAGGTGAAGGACCGAAGGTGGTGTTGGGGTCCTACCTCACCTACTTCATCGTACAACAACTTAGCAATATCTGTATTATTTTATGGTAATATTGGACATAAATAATAAAATGATATTACAATTATTACAAAATATTATTATTGAAGTCAAATTTTAACTAATGGGGTAATGTAAGGTGAAGAAAATCAATCTTCAAATTCTATTTATCGAAAATGTTTTAAAAGTTTTATCAATAAATTCTATATATTATTATAAAACACATAATATTTAATAAAAATTAGTGTTATTAAATATTATGGTTTAAGTCAACTTTCAAATAATATCTGTGCAATATCCTGAACCATAAAAAATAGTACAATTAACATTATGAAAAATTTTGGTGCAATGTATGGACATAAAAACTAACCAGAGTTAGCATATAGGATTATATTCGTCGAGTTGTCTTGGTCACCTATGAGTTGTCTTGGTCACCTATCTTAGTGGTGCCTTCAAATATTTCAAACTTTACTAAAAATCAAAAGGAAAAATATGGAATAACTATAAATCAACCCTTAAATTTTTTCTATTCATACAAATTAACTCCTAGATTTTTTAATTACTATTTAAATATGCAACAAAAATTTCTCTCAATATTTGCAGTAGCTATTTTGACCATTATATAAATATTTAAAAAAAAAAAAATCAACATTAAAATTATAGGTTTTATGAGATTTACACTTTTATAATCAACAATGTTTAAAAAATATTTCCAAATAGATATTTTGAGACTTCAACGTTTTAGTGGTTTTAATATCACTCCATTAACCTGCTAAATTTTGAAGTCTCAAAATATCTATTTAGAAGAATTTAAAAAAAATATAATATGAAATTTATATATCTCATTAAAATTTACAACTTTAGTGTGAACAGTTCTCTAAAAAATAATTCTAAGTAAGTGTTAAAAATAGGATATTAAAGTTAATAGGTAAAATAAGAAATTTATTCATAAATTTTAAACAGTGGAGGGGCTTATATATAAGTCCCTAAAAAATATGGCTAATTTTTTTTTATGTAAAGCTAGTTCCAGTCTATGCATCGCTTTTGAAAGTGAATGCTGAATTTGAAGTGAAGTAGGATCAGCTAGTACTTACTTGGTAGGAAGAGGGTATCCAGGGAAGAGCTTAGCGAGGATACCGACGACATCGCCGCGGTGGAGGACACTCTCCGCACAGAGGTACCTTCCGGCGGCCTGAGGGGTTTCATAGACGAGTATATGCGCCAATGCCACATCCCGTACATGCACGTAGGCCTGGACAGCATTCGCATAGGTCTTGGCTGAGCCGTCGAGATATTTCATGATGTGCGCGATGCTCGCGTTCACCGTCGGCTGCAGGAGCGGCCCTAGGACTAGCACCGGGTTCACTACCACTAGATCGACCCCTTTCTCCTCTGCCGCTTGCCATGCCGCTTGTTCTGCCACTGCTTTTCCGTAGCAGTACCAATTCTGTCGAGTTGGAACTTCCATTTAGATCACATACAATTGTATCTCTATTATCTTCTATAATGTTAATATAATTCAACAAAACATATATATATATACTATTCTCAACTCGATCTGAGAATAGCATTTGATAAGCTAATATCTCAGCCGTTAATCTCTTTGATCTAACGGCTGATATTTAATTTTAACACTTAATGGTGCCGTTAAATACTTAAAGGCGTGAATCGTTATTCCGTTAAGTGTAAAATTAAATCTCAGCCGTTAGATTTAGGAGATAAACGGCTGAGATGTTAGCTTACCAAGACTATTCTCAGCTCAAGCTGAGAATAGCCTTTATATATATATATATATATATATATATATATATATATATATATATATAATCTTATAACCATAATCCATTTGAAGTTGTTAGTGATTAAAATCTAGAATATGCGGTGCTCTCGACGTTCCGTTAAGTATATGCTTGTGTCTATTACAATCTTTTAAAAAAAAAAAAAAAAAATAAAATTTCTAAAAATTATTATTTTACATTGCAGCGGAGGAGACATGAACTTATGAGTGACGGTTAATTAGTCACCTGCTCTACCATCAGAGTTATCTTTCAAAGGGCAATATGATTTCCAATATATATCAAAATCAATAAAGTTAATTGTTTGTTCTTTTTTATGCTAAAGAAGGGCTAACCTAAGTCAAACTTTGGACTTCAAGGCCACATACCAAAATTTTAAAATCAGTTAATTCACTCTAAATATCAGAAAATGTGTTCATCAAGAATACACCAACAATTTTTTAATAAAAGTATATTTTAATAGAATATGTGGGAGGTCTAGCAACTTTGTTGGAGGAGACAGTTGATTATTAAATTCAGATCTTTTCCAAAAGTCATGCATGCATGCTCAAATGATTCTCATGACATCATTGATTTATATCAATATATTTTGGGACAAATTTCGGGTGCTCAAGTGTATATTGCTCTCATCATAAGTAAATAATAACATCATCAAACCTTAGTGTTCTTGCAGAAGTCGAGATCGCTCCAGCATGACTCGTCGACGACGACCTCCGGCGAGCGTTTGGGGTCCATGGTGACGGCGCCGATGGAAGAAGTGAACACCAGTCGCCGGACTTTGGCGTCCGCTGCCGCCTCCACCATGTATTTAGTCCCCTTCACCGCCGGCTCCACCATTTGCTCCTGAAAATTAGAATATTATATATATATTAAGCTTAAATTATTATTAGAAGCTTCAAATATTAGGTCGATTAATTATATTTTAGTCATGATAGTTTTGGACATGAACATCATCACCAACCACCACACTTTCTACCTAAAACAAATAATGTACACTGCTCCAGTAACCAAAGAGATTATTTTAGTTATAATTTATTTCTTTTTTGAAAATATATTTAACTTATTGATAAAGAAAATGTAGATATTAATGAAGAAGAATCAATAAGAGATTGTAATGGGACTGACAGGGTCGTCGGTGACCGGAGATGCGGTGTGGAAGACGCCGTCGCAGCCATCGACGGCGGCGCGGAGAGCTTCGTAATCGAGAAGATCAGCCTTGCAGAGGATTAGTCGCTCCGCCGCTCCGTCCAACGATCTCAGGTGATCGTTCTTCGTATCATCTGCTCTCCAAGATCATCCCGAATTTCACAAATCAAACAAAAATTGCTGGAAGTATGACAGATAAATATGTAAGAAGAATTTGGGACCTGGGTTGCGGACGGTGCCCTTGACGGTGTAGCCACGCTCGAGGAGCAGCTTGACGATCCACGAAGCGATGAATCCGCCGGCGCCGGTGACGCAGACAATCTTGCCGGCGGCGGGAGAAGTGGCGGTGGCTGTCATCTCCGATGGAAAATGCGGTTGGTGTATGAAGACAGGGAAAAGAGAGCAAGCTACTCGTGATTTTATAGAGATATAATGGCATTTTCGTAGATATGGTAAAAGGCAGGGGTAGTTAAGTATTAGAACGCGTGTGGGGGGTTGTTGGGCGCAGAATCTGAGCCGTTCCATGATTCCATCTTCGAGTTTCATTCAATGATTTTCTTATTGAATAAGTCTAGTGCTTTCTTTTCTTTTTTCTTAATTGTTTTTTAATATTTTTGGTTGGGGTGTCAAAAGATAATGAAATTATATTAAATTATTTTGTAGACCTTCAACTAAATTTTTATTTTATAATTTACTTTCTAGTTCAAACTCTAATATTAAAGTATAAAATCATAGTCTTATAAATTGTCAAATAGAGGTCAAGAATATGTGAATTATTGCATCCCAAAAAATACAATAAAAAATAAAAAGTAATGAAGACTGCATGAAAATATGTTATATCCTAATGGTCTTCTTAAATGTGTAATGAGGTTTTGCTTTAGAAAAAGGGACCTCAACTAGTGATATATCGCATGTTGTCGCGGGTTGTTTTTCAAATAATTTGTTGAGATAATACATGTTTTATGATAAATCTCACCTTATCATCTTAAATTGGCGTAGAAATAAAATAAATTATTAAATTAAATTAAAATAAATTATTAAACTCAATTATTTTTTAGTACAAAAATTTCAAATGTCTTAACTTTACTCTATTGTATATCGTTGTTGTCATTAATCAGAAATAGTTATGAGATATGACAACACAACGTCTCCCCGAGCTATTATGTTTATCAAATTCATAATTTTTGTCTAAGTATGAAAGAAGTGCATGTTTTTCTAATATGTTTTTTTTAAAAAAAGTTGATAGATCCTTTATGAAGATTATTAAATCAATTAAGAGTCTATTTGGACATATCATAGAGTTCTTTTATGGACATGAAAATTTTAAGCAGTCCTTTTAAATTCAATTAGTTAATAAAATTATAATTAGTTATTTTGGATTAACATAAGGTTTGTTGTTTTCTGAATATGAATTTAAATTTGTATACAATAAAAGATAATAATTTCCAAAAATAGGCTAGCTTTGTAAAATTTATATTTGTGAAAATAGAAGAAATTCTGATTTGTAAAAGGACAGTTGAACCCCAATTTATAAGAAATTAATATTTGGGACAATTAATATTGCAAAATTTTGAAATTAAGCATTACCAGCTATTCATTGATAATATTATTGTTAGCTTAAATTAATATTTTGATTGACCTATGATATTATTCTGATATAATGCTAGCTGGATAATAGTATAATAGAAATATTATTATTCAGAGTCTCTGATAGCTTCATGATACAATCAGAATCGCATATTATACGTCTGATTGCGTACCCACATACATCATAATACACACTATATTGTATCTTTTATCATTCAAAGTATTCAATGCCTTCAATATCTTCCCTCTCATTTAAATTTATTATTTTTTAGTCCTAAACCACTTATATAGAAATATTTTTTTAAATAATTTTGAATATAATATTATAGACTACATCAAAATTTATTTTTCTTGTATTCAAAATTTTTCCAATAAGTATTTCTAAGTAGTTATTTTGAGATTCTAAAATATTACCAAATTAGCATATAAATTTTTAAACCTATTAAAATTTGAATCTTCAAAATATCTATATAGAAATATTTTTTGTAAATTTTTTGAATAAAAAAGTTATAAATTTCATCAAAATCTATTTTTTCTATATTAAATTTTTTTAAAATATATGGCTTCTTCTGCCTACAAAAACTCAGCTTTCATGTATATAAAAAATATAGATAATGATCAATTAATCTCTATTTTGTAACCATTATGAGACTATTTGTCATGTGTAACACGAATTTCTGCTGTTTTAAATTGGAGCATCATGTTGTTTTATTTTACTGATAGAGTGTAACAATTGAACACTTACTCATATCTCAAAATAACTTGAACAAAAAAATAAAATAAAATAAAAAATCAATCATAATATTAGGGATTTCCTTTATAAAAAAAATCCATGCTTTTGAAAAAGTTTGTCAATAAGTCCTTGCTTTTTTAAAAATATTATAAAATTACAATAAAATACACATATAGAATGCCTTTTGAGAAAATATGAATAAAAAAAATCATTTTGGTTCTCTACAATTTGACATTAAAAGTTTTTTAAAAAATATGTCTAAATATATATTTTAAGGCATAAAAATTTTCATGAGTAGGCATTTCAAAATCTAAAAATATTTATTTAGATATAATTTATTAGAAAATTTATCAATACAAAAGTTTTAGAACATATTGAAATTTTTTTTTTTTGGTAAGTATGTGCTTTGTATTGAACAGATTAACTATTACAAAGAGTTTGAAATAAGTAAAAAGTTACAGTATAAAAAATATAGAAAAATCCAAATTTTCTATGATTCATGTGTTATGACGCGGCTCCTCCAATTTAGGCATCCATCTATTGCTTCATGCGAGTAATCACTTCAACAGTCTTAGCGCATGAAGATTAATAGAGGAAAAAAAATATCCAAGACTTTAGCAAGCAACCCCAAAACTTCACCTAACCTGCACAATTCGAAAAAACCTAGCAGTATCTATGTGCTTTATTTAGAAAAATCCTATATCAATAGATATAGACATAGTTTTAGTGGATCAGAATATCTCAAACAGAGGTGTCCAGCAAATAGATAATAATATCATGTTTCAAAACCAGTACTGTATTGAAAAATCAATGTCCAGCATATTTTTGCAAAAACATACTATCATCAGATAAGAAACCTTGTTTTCTTTTACTTTCCTTTTCTCATTAGCATACTGGATTCAAATTAAAACAGCCCCATATGCATATCTATGACCCACATGGACGCCAAAATCCTTTTTGATAGTGTCCACCGAGTTTTATAGGAAACTAATACTCGGGTCTTTAATTTTTTTTTTTTTATCTATAAAGATAAACTTATTGAAATTTATTTCTTCATATGAAAACTTTTTCAAAAAAAAAAAAAAAAAAAAAAACTTATAAATATATTTTTTTGGCTTGATTTGATAATTATAGAAAAAATGCCGGAATTTATTGACAAAGACGGTACAAAAGCAAAGGCCGACTTATTATTTTCTGCAAAAAATAAATCAGTCTCAAAACATAATACGTGAAGGAGACGACAAGAAGTCTAGTATGGTCTTACATTCTAAGAATATAAGACAATATCTTCATAATGTTTTCATGCCTACAAGATCCAAACATTCAAGATGACAAAATTTTGTTAGGCTCGCGAATCTAAACAAATTTTTCTATTTTATTCAAGTATTTTTTACATCAAATTACTTAAACGAGTTCGAGTTCGACCTCGACACAAGTTAAACTCCCGAGTTTGAGTCGAGTTCTAGTTTGCTATTTTCCGATTGAGTCGAGCTCGAGCTAAAACGATCGAGCTGAGCTTGAGCTTAGTGGTACCCTAGGAGTACATGTCGTTTATATATTATCAAAACCGGACTGGACCAAGGGCAGGTTCCACCAGTCGGACCCCTTAAATCGGAATAGATATGAGCCGGGTATGACCGATTGAACCGGATTTCTACAAAGGTGGATTGATTTGGGTCAGTTAAAAGGGAAGCGGCTCCCCTGCTTCGGCTGAAGCAGGGAGTAGGAAAACGGACGGCCGAGATCGGCCAATCCGAAAAAATACGGATTTCGAGATTTCGTATAAAACTTTCGGCGACTTATTTGACCTATGTTTAAGCATTTTTTGAAAAAATTTTGAACTACAGAGTTATAGATTTTGATGAGATTTACAACTTTGTAGTTAAAGATTTTTCGAAAAAATGCCAAAAAATATATCAAAATAATTATCTAAGTTTTTTATCATCATTTCGGTATCTGTTTTGACATTTTTTCGAAAAATCTTCAACTACAAAGTTGTAGATCTCATCAAAATCTATAACTTTATAGTTCAAAATTTTTTCAAAAAATGTTTAAACATAGATCAAAAAAATCGACGAAAATTTTATACGAAATCTCGAGATCCGTATTTTTTGGATCGGCCAATCTCGGCCGTCCGTTTCCTACTTCCTGCTTCGGCTGAAGCAGGGGAGCCGCGTCCCAGTTAAAGAGACCCATCAGTTATGTTTCTTGATCCTTTGATTAGTTAAGTTCATGATGCCCATCAAATGTGCGTATCACATATCACCCTTTCAACCCAACGTTTATAGTTAACATTCTTATACTCATTGTAGGTTATTTTTGTTATATTGATTGTGCTCGCTACTTTATAGACCATTTTGTATCAAATATTATGCTCACTGCTTATTGATTGCAGGAAAATTTATATTTTTTTTGTATTTAGTTTCTATTATTTGCTGAAATTATCTTTAAAAAACTAAATTTTATAATTTAACAATTCTTGTGAATTACTCTTTAAATATTGTTTGTTTTGATTTATTTTGTAATATTTTTAGTCATAAATTTATCAAATATGATTAGATGAGCCAGTGTAGAAGTTCATATTATCTTGTACCACCTGGCTGTAAAATCTACAATATGATACACCGGACCGAATCGGACGAACTGGTTAAACTGTAACCGATGGCCTTACCGGTTCGACCTCCGATCCTGTTTTAAAAACATTAATTTAGAATCATATGTTGAAAAAAAAAAAACATTCGAGCCATATGGTGCCCCCCTATATAATAATATCCAAATTGTAATATCTCTTTTTTCTTTTCTTTTTTTTTTTTTTTTTTTTTTTTTGATAAGAGTGGTACCGATTTAATTAGTTTCACTAAATCTTACTTCTTCATGGGGTGCTTTTGCAATGCATCATCAATTACTTCTCCACATGGGTTTAATATTGGAATAATTAATTTCAAAACTATTTACAAAGTAGTTCATAAATTTTAAAAATTTATAAATTAGCTCCTGTATTCAATATCGGTATATACATGTGTGTGTATATATAGGAGAGAGAGAGAGAGAGAGAGAGAGAGAGAGAGAGAGAGCTTTGCATCAGAAAAATAAATATATTGTACTAAGCCAGTAAGATAATATGCTATTTGTCTAAGCAATATGTATTATATTACCTTTATATACAATAATAGTCTTAATAAAATTTATAATAAACTACCATTAAATCAAGAAAATAATTATAAAATATTATAAATTTGATTCTGGAAGAAAGTGTACTAACCGAACGTGCTCCCGAAGCTTTTTTGAGCTACTCCTGTTGTACTAAATTGCAATAAATCAAGGTTGTTGAGACACAAAATTCTAAATTTAAATGTTTAAATTCCATTGACAATAAGCTCAAATATTATCCTGTCCTGTATTAGTTCTTCTGTCACATTTTGATGGATCTTGAAAAAAAAAATTTTATTTTAATGAAATAAATTGGTTGATATTTGATAAATTAAAATATCAGCACGTGTCAAGCGCTTATTCGCTAGCACTATAATTTTCCTGCATTCGGATGGGCGCAATTCAATTTGAATATTATAAATCACACGAGACATATTACAAACCACACAATAAATAAGTTACAATTTTAATAATTTATACGGATCACGAGATAAATATGCAAATTACAAAACAAACGTATGGTAGAGATTAATTATATGTGATTTATTGAATGTGCCTAATTTTTTTCTATTAGAAAATCAAAGTTAAGTTAGGAATGACACGGCATGTTTTGACATTTCAAAATTATTACAGTTTTAGAAATTCAGAATTATCATGATAAATTTAATGAAGTTCATATATAAAAAAATATAGTTTTTTCTAATTTTAATTGCTTCAGAAGTTTTAAGAGATTGTTCTCGTGCTCATTTAAGTTCCTCACAACTCACATTTATTGGGATTCGAATATCAGATCTATCCTTCGTAAGAAATAGATTGTAATATTTTTCTAACATTCAATATTGCTAAGTAATTTTGTAAATACTGATTGGTACCCAACTTTACTTTTAAACATTGATAAATTAAGCGGTGCATGGTTCACAATTGCAATTAAATAATGCACTGCAGAAAACCAACAGTAGTTGGAACTTAGTTCGAATTCATGATCTGCCAACTTTAAAAAAAAAAAAAAAAAAAAAAAAAAAAAAAAAAAAAAAGAACCCAGCATCTAAACGGAGCGATGGTTAGTGTAAGGTGTTCCGCGTCGAGCTTAATCGAGTTTCGTTAAACTTACACCTCTGTAAATAGTAATTTTGTCAATTATGTAGTATTGCCCTACGTATTTATTATTTTTTAAAAATTAAATGTTAATTTAAATAAAGTAGCTTTTGTTTACCAATTTCTAGTCAATCCTGATTTTTGGGGCGGTGACGAAGGCGACAAGGTGGCAAGGGAACAGCGACGAGGTGGCGAGGAGGCGAGACCGCAATCGGCGAGGCAGCTGGGAAGGTGAAGGGCGAGATTGATTCACGGGAGAGAGAGAGAGAGAGAGAGAGAGAGAGAGAGAGAGCAAGCAGAGCAGAGATAGATCGACGGTTTTGAGGCGGCGGCCCCATCGAGCCTTCGAATTGCAAGCGGCGAGTCGGCATGGAGAGGGAAGAGAGAGAGGTGGGCTGCACAGTGGGCTGCACACCACATTCTGGGCTGGGCTGCACCACAAGCTATATTACAAATTTCAGTCCTAGGTCCGGTCTACGGGTTTTCCGGTCCAGGACCGTGACCATGATCGAACTACTACCATTCTAAACCGGACCAGACTGAACTCACCGGTCCGGTTCGATTTTTCGGTCCAGATCGATATATGCACATCCCTATCTGAAATTAGTTGTTAAATATTTTCTGAAAATTAAATTTTTAAAAAATAGTCGTTCTTAAATGCCGATAGGACCACAGACTATGGTTTGAACAAAATTATTAAAAAAGAAAATGTGAGCCTGCTATAAAGCCCAGTCCATAACAAATGGGCCTTAAATGGACTAGTAAATTCTGACATAAACAAGTATATAACAAAAGTATTATGGTTCAGGGAGGGAGGGGTCGACTGATTCAAGCAATTCTCGTAAGACGGTGGCTGTTTTCAGATTCAATTTCAGATTTGATTTCGCTTCTTATAATGTATAGATTAAATTTGCAAAATTTAATAAATAGGTAGTGAATTGTATAATAATTAGCTTAGGTGCTAAATTTCTCTAAATTATTTCAAAGGAAAAATTGTATTTTTCTCCCTAAAAAATGAAAAACTAAGAATTACAATTTGATAGCAACAATCGGTTGCATATTTCTTTTCTTTAATGAATGAGAAACTTTTTTTTACCTTTAAAAAAATATTGAGCAGATACATAGTTTTTTTTTCTCAAAAAAAAAAAAAAAAAAAAAAAAAAAGGATTGGCTGAGCACATTATTGAATGTTTTGAAAAATTCTTTAACTTCTAGATTTTAGATGTGTGTTTTTTATAATGGTGCAGTTAGTACTAACTTATATAAGTACAGTGAATAAAGATGCTAGTAGATCTTGATGATAACTAAGATAAATAAGAATCCATTAATGGTGCTACAAAGATAGATAAGAAGAGTTAAAGAAGAAAACAAAAAAAAGATGTTATTTCTCCGGAGAGATTTTTGGGTGTAACGGTTAACCACGTCATTCCGTGTAACGGTCTAAAAAAAAAATCTATTTAGAAGTATTTTTAAAAAAAAAAATTCAACATTAAAGTTGTAGGTTTTGACGAGATTTACAATTTTCGTGTTCAAAATTTTTTTAAAATATATTTCTAAAAATGTGTTTCGGGGCTCCAAAGTTTAACAAATTTAAAATAAGTTTAAAAATTATTTTAAAATCCGTTAAATTTTGGAGCCCTAAAATACTTATTCGAAATTATTTTTTGAAAAGTTTTGAATATAAAAGTTGTAAATCTCATCAAAATTTACAAATTTTATTTGAGAAGTTTGTCCAAAAATGATCATAAATTTTTTTTTTTATTATTATTTAAACGCAGGGATATATGCTGACGGAGGGCGTAAACGTTTTATTGTAGAATTCTACATTTCACAAACAATGTTTGAGTGGACTTCAATTCACATGAACAGAATCCGAAATGAATCAATTGAATTGAGATGCTTTCTACATGGAGTGGGGATGTATTTATAGTGCTTACCGATCCTCTCATATTAATTGTATTAATTAACTACGATACCACGATGGAGAGAGGATCCAGGGGTTGGCGGCCAACACCAGAGATCGACGTTGATCCGTCTATTGACAGAGGGATTCTATCTGAGACCACGTATCTGCTCTTGTTTTGGCAGGTCGATGGCGAGGCGGCTGCTGGTCTACGGCACTTTTGCCAAATACTGGAGCATACAAGTGCCTAATCGTTCAGATGGATCTGCGATCTATCTGTCAGCCTGATAGGATGTGAGAGTGGACCGGCGGCTATGAGTCACCTCGCAACGGGCTATTTGCTTGACTTTTGAGTGCCAACATTAGTTAACTCTCGCTTGCCCCGGAAAAATGGTTCGATTTGTGGTTACAAATTATCTTTCGGCAGGCTTTTTAACAGGTCTGATTTCGGCCCAACGGGCTATATATATATATATGACGAAGCGAAATCTACCTGAGCACAATGCGATTTTCTAATCCTAGCATCAGCCCATATTGGACCAGACCCTAGGTCAGGTAGAAAATCTCCGATCTGACGGCCACCTCCGAATCATACAGTGGAGTACCCATTTGGTCCATCACCTTTGAACGCGCGCCTGAAAACTCGGAAGTTGTACTTATACCCCACAATATATATATATATATAAAGAAATGACAAAAAAAGTTTGGAATATATTATAGTTATACCATCATGAGCCAATTCAACTCTTATGTCACCTCTAACTTTAGATATAACATTATAGATGCATAGCTATTAGAAGGGTCGTAGTCTTGAAAAAAAAAAAAAAAAAAGGCATTTCTTAAATACTTGGAAAGAATATATTTACTTGTGCGAGAGGGCAAAGTGAAGTCTTTGGTCTATTTAAAAGAAATTTGATAAGAAAGCTTTTGACGTACTTGAATATGACCATGTATTAGCATAATAATCACTCATTAAAAAAAAAAAAAAAAAAAAAAGAAAATGGTGTATTTTTATGTATAATTATCATTTTTTTTCCTTTTATTATTACCACATGACAACTAGCCCTAATATTTCTTATGTACAAGTTTTAAGGATTAATTGCATATCAGTCTCATATATCCACGAGCTATGCAAATTAGTTTTTAGAAATTGAAAAATATCTGACATGGCAGCATATGTGAGTCGACACGATAACGTGTTTTTTCATTTTCATTTGCTGATTTTTATATTTCTGAAAAAACGGGGGCGATACGCAACTCCCCCAAGTATTAATCTCATTTTTCGGAAAGATTCTCACCAGTTTACTTGAAAAGACATATTATTTTCTCTAATGTATTCTAAACCCGGTATTTGTTCGTCGTTGAGGAAAAAGAAAAGTCAAATAATTTGTGAATTAGGTCTCAAATTCATACTTATATTTATATATGAACCATTCAATAATTGATCTAAAAAAAAAAAAGAACTAAGATTTTTTTTTATATGACTGTTAAGTTCAATTTTTAACAAAGAACAGAGCGGTTATCCTTTCTACCTCACACTTATTGAAATTTGAATCTCCAATATAATTTTTATGAGAAGCACGCCGCAGTAGTCTTTTAGCTCGCATCTGCGCCAACGCTGGTCAATGGATATGGATGAGTTATTTTCCACTTTTTAGTGGATAAAATACTATTTCATTCTCCTGATTTTTCATACACTTAGTTTCTACATTAAATTTCTTTTCTTTACAGAGCGAGGTTAGCTCGGCTGGAAGGAAGATCTCTCAGAAAGTATCATCATCTAAATTCGAGTTCGCGTTGAGTGAAATTTTTTGTAAAAGTTTCTAAAATTTCTGTATACCTTGCGACAGTAATCTCCGTTTATACAAGACATGTACCCAGATTTTAGAGCGCCAACCAGAGCTGGACATGAGAGTTTTTGCAAGTTTGAGCATGTGAGTTTCTGTAAGTTTGAGGTCCCCACAAATATACGCTCGCATTATAGATTCCGTCACAACAATATTAAAAAAAAAAAAGAATTTCTTTTCTTTAATGATTATCAAAATCAGCTCGTGCTTGACGTGGGAGCGGAAAAAGTTTACTGCGGTCCTGCATGATTCTGAGAGGTTGACCGTTGACTCTGACCGCAACAAACCCTAGATGTGACAAATTTCTAGGTCTTTTTTGACTTAGCAACAAAAAATAAACTTTTAGAATTTTAAAAACACGATAAGCACGCTTAGCATGCACTGGCTTGCCGTGCCTGATCAAGCGTCGCTAGGGTTTTTGACAAAAAAAAAATTCTTTAATATATTTTATTTTTATAAAAAGATTTTAATATGAGGGCGACGGAGTGTTGCAGCGGTTGAAAGCCTTAAAAAGACTCGGTATCCTAAATTTGTTTTTCTGTATCGTCAACTGCATATTTGTGAATGCTGTGCCGGTGGATACATACGTACGTACGCCCTCCTCTGTGTAACAGTACACTCTTAATGTCCTTCTGATATAATCAGATGAGGTTTCATAAGGACAGAATTTTAGTACTATGTAGGCACCTGAGTACCTCTAAAAAATGTTTTAATATTATAAGTTACGATTGATGCTCATAATTATGAAAGCGCGTTTGGAAGTGGAGTATAATTTATCAAAAAAAATTTAATACCAACATAAAAATACAAATTTTTTCCTTTTAAACTATGGATATAGTTGTTCATTTGATAAATCCATCCAATTAACATTCCATAAACTTCAACTACCAAGACTTCAAATAAATAACTTATCACATCAAGCGAATTTTTCTCGAACTCCAAATAGCATTTTATTTTTCCTTAAAGAGCTTCGGCACTGCCTTTACTTAAATTGGCTCCGGATATCAACCCGGATTCAGCAATTTATCTTTTGTGCGAAGGATGTATCATACATGATGTCTTTGGGCGCGGAGGACGGTTCCTAATTACCGACTAATTTTTATCAAACGGAAGTTGAAGAGCTCTTCCTAATGCCGTGGCCAATGTCGTCGTGAAGCTTGGATCTCTTGATAATTTATTCGCCATTTGCTCCGCCAAGATCCTCCGAAACTCTGCCGACTCAACAGGCAACCGTGCCGTTTTAGTGAGGTCAAGAGTGATCGTCGGCACGGCAGAATTTATCGAAACCGAGCACGGGGACGACCCATTTTGGGTATGTCCTTCATGTTGGTAGGGATCCAAGCTATGTGTGTGCTCACCTTCATATGTTGCTACTAGAACTGATCTATCTTGTGCACTCCTTTGCACCTAAAACATATTAATATCGACATCGGATTAATCAATATATTCCTTTCAAAATTATTAAAAAAAAAAATTGCATTTTTGGAAATTATGTACCTTCTTTTTGACAGGGCATTCAGGGGCAAATGAGCACCTAAAATAAGCCCTAGGAGAAGGATTATCCTTTGTGACCTTCTGTCCATATTTTCTCCACTGATATCCATCTCTAACTACCTATGTAAAGTTAAATAATACATAATCCATATTTACTCATAAATAAACAAAAAATTTTAAAAAAAAAGAAAAAAAAAAAAACTATTTTAAAGATGGAAATTAGCTCACCAAGCTTGTGTCAGAGGGATCAGTCTGAACATAAACATTTGTAACTTTGACTTTGTGATCCTCCCTGAAACTTCTGCACGAGTCATCACTTGAAGGGCTCTCCGCAATGTTCGAAGCACCATTAATGATCTTGAAACTATTAGCTCTGACGTCCGTAGCATTCGCTCGATCCAGGTCGTCGATCTTCCTCTTTCTCGACGGCGATACCGATCCCGAGGACATCAAGTTGATGATATGCTTCTGAAGGGCGGTGTAGTTTTGATAAACTTCGCCGAGCTTCTCGTTCAGTTTCCGATTCTCTTCGCTCATCTTGTTCAGCTTCTTCTCTAAATTCCTCGTCTGCGATTAAAATACATGTTTTTCAAAATCTCCGTCTTTTTTTTTAAAATCAGAACAACGAAATTAATTTACCTCTTCTTCTTCGCGAGGAGAATTTGGCGAATTTTCCTTTCTTACGCGCGGAGAATTCATACCCAAAACCTGCTGTAATCCCATCACAAAATCAATTTAACAACATACAAAAACCTTGAAATGCATGCATATAAATGAGCGAAAAACAAAATCAGCTTCAATATCAAAAATAGCTTCGAACGCTCACCGGACCGTCCCAGAAGAAGGGAATCGGGCTGAGGCCGAGGCTGAGCGGAGATCCCTCGGTATCCATCGGATCTACTTTCGATCTTAATTCGCAAATTATTTTCGAGAGCTGATGAACTATGAGAGCTCGGAATGGTGCGAAGCTGAGCGAGTGAGAGGCTATGAACTCAAGCTTGATTTATGGAATAAGAATTACCTGACGTCATCTCTCATGACGTCAGCAAATGTGACGTAATAAGAGAAGATAATCGTCCGTGTCGTTAAAGATCATGGAAAGTTCTTATGATCTCAGCACGTAAATTCGAGATGAAGTAATATGACTCCAAAAAGGGGACGACCAAGAAATTAATTGGTGTTTTTATGCAATTCTAATGATATTTGTGTTGTCTATGGACTAAATCGTTTTTTGTTTCCGAATAATTTCCGAGTGATTTTATTCATGTGCCGCCGATTTAAGGTATGTCCCACTCGTGTCTATATTTGAGAATATTCACACTTATCATGGCAGTTATCCTTATACCATTACTATACCGTCCAAAACATAACGAACACGGTGAAATTTTCTTCTCATAAAATATAGAGCTAAATTTTAAATTCTGTAAATAGTATCTGTAAGACCATAGAGAATTATTTTTTTTATTTTCCGTAGACAATAACACGGGTCTTTGGAATTTTATATATTGAAAAGTTACAACTTATCGGTTAGTAGAATATGGATCAGTGTCACTTGTAAAATTTATCTCTTTCAACGGTCACATATAATCGATCAGTTACCGGCAAAATTATAGTTATATATTAAAAAAAAAAAAAAGATTTTGATCCAACTGGTGGGGTCGTAGGAGAGAAAGACAAAAAGTTAAAATAGTAGTAGGACAGAAGAAAAGAAATCTGGACAATGATTAGTTATATGTTCATTATTGGATGACTTGTAATATTCAAAATATAGAAGTCTTTGCTCTTGACTTGACTGTGCTCTATGGTTAACTACATACATAATACCACGTGTACGTAATTTGTATGGGGGTTTTCGCATACCAGCATCTGGTCGGACTAGGTACTGCCACGTCAGTCCGTCTATAGGCTGATTTGCAAATCTTTGCCATGAAGAGAATGATATAATTTTTTTTCCATTTATATAAAATTAATATAAATTTATGTATTTATGATGATATAACTTTGTGATGTCACCATTGTCATCCAATACCTCTTCGTCCGATAATACCATTGTATACGAGAAACATGACAATATTTATTTGCTTGCGGATGAAAGAATAGTCACCAATATCACTAAGAAATTTAAAGGGTTGGTAGTGACCGAAACAGCTTACCAACTTTGCCAAGTCCTTTCCAAGTCTAACAAGAAACCAATTGAAAGTAATAGAGAGACGTCTACGGCGTGTGTGTGTGTGTGTGTGTGTGTGTGTTTATATATATATATATATATATATATATATATATATATATATATATATATATATAGCATCTCAACCGTTAATGATCTTCTTGATCTAACAACTGATGTTTAATTTTTACACTTAACGGCGCCGTTAAATACATTTAACAAAAAATTCTATAAAAGTTAAGGATTGCGGCCGTGTATCTAAAAAAGATGAACCCAGTACAGAAGCGCTCCCAACTATTCAGACTCTGAGAGAGCTACAGTATATGCACCCATATCTGCTACTAGCTGAGACTACTTTTCTCCCGATTTTATCAAGACAGAATATTATGAAAAATATGTAATTTCTATCGGTGCGCCGTTGAGCTCATCCCAGCAATTCCGACGCCATATCTAAGCATTTATGAACCTAGTTGGTGGATATATGGGTACATCATAATGTAAAATGCTTAGTGCTCAGCATCTTTCATGGAGAAATTTCAAGAAATTGGGCCCCATGGTGACAGCAGGAGGTAAGAAAAATATTAGTAGGATGGTGACTCCTAATCCTACGACAAGCTGAGGAGACTCCACGGAAGACTTGAACTGTTGACCAAGTTTTTTTTAAAAAAAAATTATCATATAAAATTTTAACGATTTATTTTTATATAATTAACGTAATATATAAATTTATAAATAGATTAATATATATTCTACTAATTAAGTAATCACAATATTACCATTCGGATAGATTTAAAATTAAATGTCAGCTTTTATTAAATATAAAAATAAATTCTTATATTTCAACGTACGGCGTTTTGAAAATTGAAAATTCAAAAAAGTTCGTGAAATTTTGGCCTTCCTTCTCAAACAACTACAAATTTTCTATTAAAAATAATTAATGACGTCATAATTTGTTTTTTTGGAACGCGTGTTAGATGATGAGGTCAGAAAAGCCGGCTGGAATCGCGTGACGACGCTCTAATAAAATTCCACGTAAAAAATCGCGGCAAATCGGCGTCACAAAAGCGAAATCAGTAATGACGTCATAATAACATTCCAAACAATTCAATTCAAATAATTTCACTTTGTGGAGTGAAATTTTATCCTTCGTTCTCAAACCATTTCAAATTTTCTACTAAAAATAATTAATGACGTCATAATTGGTTTTCGTATGCATGTCAGATGATGAGTAACTAAAGCAAGCTGGAATCGCGTGACGACGTCCTAATAAAATCTATGTTTTCGTACATCAGTAAAAGTATGTTTTGAATTCCTATCTCAGTTAATATATTTTAAAATTAAATTTTTTGCAACAATAATTACCGCTTGTTTGGATTGAGGGATTTGCAAGGGATAGAATTGAGAGGGAATGATTTGGAAGGGAAAATAAAATTTTCCACTGTTTGGGATGGATGGAAAAAGGGAAAATACCAAATCAGCCCCCCCTTTTCAATTCCTATACCATATCAGCCCCTCCTCTCCAAAACATCCCAAATCAGCCCCCCATTTACTGTTTACCTTTTTTTTGGACAAAATTGTCCTTTTGTTGCCGACACCGAGATCACCTATTTAAAAGTATTTTTTGAAAAAATGTTGAACATAAAAGTTGTAGATCTCGCCGAGATCTACAACTTTCATGTTCAACATTTTTTCAAAAAATGCTTCTAGGTAGGTGTTTTCGATATCCGAACTATTTGTAGCAATTTCGGGTCGGGTCGGGTCGACCCGTTATGCTTCCGACCTCAAAAACATAACTTTTGAAGTATTTTTTTGAAAAATTTTCAACATGAAAATTGTAGTTCTTGCCGAGATCTACAACTTTCATGGTCAAAGTTTTTTCCGAGATCGCTTCTAAATGGATGATATCGGTGTCTGAAGTGTTAACGGGTATAGGGACAATTTCGTCCAAAAAAACCCCAAACAGTAATCAGGGGCTGATCTGACCTAAATTCGAAATGGGGGGCTGATTTGAACATTTTCAAACCTTGGGGGGCTGATATGGTAGTATCCCATGGAAAAAAGATGGAGAATGGAAATGGGATGGATTTGACATTGTGGGACCCACCAATTTTTTTTCTTCCCAAATTGGAGAGAATCATTCTTCCCAAATTGGAGAGAATCACACAGGAAAGTGTTGTTTTATGCAAAATGACACTTTTGTCCTTAATTTTTACTTCCTCATATTTTTTCAAATAAAATGTAAGGATAAAATGGTAAATTCATAATACATATCATTTATTTCTATTCATAATTAACTTTCTCTCCACTTTCATTCCCTCCGCTATCCAAACAAATTAGCGAGAAAATATTCCCATTACTTTTCCTCTCTTTATTTTCTTTCCTTTCTATTTCTTTCCCTTCATTTTTCTTCCCTCGTTCCAAACGGAGCCTAAGAATTGAATACAAATGTGCTGCATTGGGTGATATATGGGCTAGGCAGTATGGACATTGATACTAAAATTCGATAAGATACGGATATTGAACGTGATAATTTTCAGAAAATTAGGATACATATACGTTTCGAACACGATAAAAAATATTAATTATTTAAATATATAAATACTATAATAATATTTAATAATAACTTTCATGCTTAACGTAATATTTTATATTCTTGAGATAACTTTAAACAATAAAAATCAAATTATATTAATAAAAATAAAAATAAAAATATTTGAGTATATCACTATATTATATTGCTTTCTATTATGTATTGTTACCATCATATAAAATTTATTTTTTTAAAAAAACATCTTTAAAAAGTAAAAATAAAATATAAAATATAAATACAGACATATGTATTGGTTATCTTATCTGGCGTGTCTCACATGCATGTCTAATTTTTTTTTTTTGGGAAACATCTGTGGTATACTAGTCCATGCAAATAAAATTTTAAGATTGACCCGTATGGCCTAGTCGAGAGGCTGAACTGCAGTTAAACCTACAAGCCACTAACTAGGATCGTATCTCTAACCGCATCGAAAGATTCTGAATTATATTTAACCAATGTAATTAAAAGAATGGGCTTTTACGTATCAGCTCCTCCTATTTTAATATTTATATTTTAATTTTTAAAAATATATTTTTGCGCTGACGTGATGACCGGTCGTTCCATCACGTTGTGTAATTAAAAGTCAATTCACAAGCAGACTCGGCCAATGCTCCGTTGACGAGTCTACGACAATGCAAACCTCAGCTGCTGACTTCACCAGATGTCGTCAGCGCTGACGTGAGCAGGAAATTTTATAACTGCCACGCTCGAATTAGGTAGGATGCATGGCGTTTTCTGGCCCTTTATCTTCCCATGCACGACTTAAAAACGTTGGAGATAGAGCGTTGACTAATTATGTTTCAAGTCGTTGTACAACCTGACAAATCTCCCAAAGGAATAATAATCGGAAGACTTAGATTAAAAAATTTAAATATATTATGGTTAAATTTACAGAAAATTACTATGTAATTTCTTAATATTATTTCAATATTATTTAAATTATCTCCAAAATCAGTTTTTAATACCTTCCGATGATTTTTAATACCTTCGATATACGTCCATTTAGTAAGTTTTTAACACCCTCTAATATACGTCCTCCGATAAATTTTTAAATTTTCTCCATCTTACATTTTGACACTTTTTAGTAAATTTTTAACGACCTCTTATTAATTTATAACACCTTCCTAATAAAAAATAATATATTGACATCTTTCTGATAACTTTTAACACTTTTTGATAGTTTTTTACACCCTTCGCGGAAGGATTTAACAGTAATTAAAATTTAGTTCATGTCCAAATACAATAGAACTTGCAACTTTGGAGCCAAACGTAATTCTCCCAAAATAATTTATCAAAAAAATTTGTAATTAGGTTTAAAAATTTTATACTTAAATTCTTTTGAAGAGTATCTCAAAGTAATCAAGAAAGTGTCGTCATGAGCATTTAAGAAGGTGTTATAGTGTTATTTTTAATACGAATGTGTCATAAATTCACACCAAAATGTCAAAAGTTACCACTAGAATTGTCGTGATATCAAGATGCCGAAGGTGTCAGAAACTCATTAAATGGTGTTTATAGGAGGTAACTCATTCTTCACATGCAATGTTGTTCATCAGAACTATCATGACTCCTGATACAATCAGAATCAAATACAGTAAGATACACATCTTGATACACTGCGTTTGGTTTTGATTGTGTCATGATTATCAGGATCCGCATAAAAATTATATTTCTTTATTTTTATTGTTTCATTTTATTTATTATATTTTGTAGTTAGCGATTGTCTTTATTTATTTTATTTTTTATGTTATTGCTTGTCCAACGTCCATCTATTCACATGAAGGAATTTGAAATGTATAAACGAACCCCATACTACGATCAGAGACTTTACAAAAAAAAAAACAAATGTTGACCTTCGAGTAAACTGTCCTGCAATTTCTATCAAAATCAGGATAACTTCCTCCACGTTCGTCGTAGTCATGCACTTTTTATTTTTTATTTAAAAAAAAAAAAGATATATTTCTTTGGATTATATATTTTATTAAGTTATATCCATTTGCTATTATTATAAACTACATTTATATTGAAGGATAAGGAATGACTTTGAAAGCCGCCACAAAACCCAAAAAATAAAGACCCGCTGTGGATTGTATCAAAATATGGGATACTACCATATCAGCCCCTCAAGTGTTGAAGCATCCCAAATCAGCCCTCCATTTCAAATTGAGGTCGGATCAGCCTCTGGTTACTGTTTGGGATTTTTTTTGGACGAAATTACCCCTATACCCATTAACACTTCAGACACCGATATCATCTATTTAGAAGCGATCTCGGAAAAAACTTTGAACATGAAAGTTGTAGATCTCGGAAAGAACTACAATTTTCATGTTGAAAATTTTTCAAAAAAATACTTCAAAAATTATATTTTTGAGGTCGGAAGCATAACGGGTCGACCCGACCCGACCCGAAATTGCTACAAATAGTTCGGACATCGAAAACACCTACCTAGAAATATTTTTTGGAAAAATTTTGAACATGAAAGTTGTATATCTTCAACATTTTTTCAAAAAATGCTTCTAAGTAGGTGATCTCGGTGTCGGCAATAAAAGGGCAGTTTTGTCCAAAAAAAAGGATAAACAGTGAATGGGGGGCTGATTTGGGCTGTTTTGGAGAGGAGGGGCTGATATGGTATGAGAATTGAAAAAGGGGGGCTGATTTGGTATTTCCCCTCAAAATATAGACGGCACCTTAGGAATTGCCGTAGCGCTACAGGATCTTTTTACGAAGGTGAACTTTAACACCCCGCAAAGTTGGGCCGCCCTAGGGCCCATGTAGAAGCCTTGGACCGAAAAGGGTCAAAGGAGGAGAATGTGGGACTAAAATTAGTCCCACATCAAAAGAGGAAGCTGGCAATATAGGTTGATATACTAGGACGCCACGTATGCTATTAAGCAAATCAGCCTTATTTGTAGGGGTCCGATCAAGTGGGGGTGGCTGGAAGTTGGGCTAGCTATGGTCTGGACAGGTACGGGGCGTTATATGAACACAAACTTGAACGATGCAGACTGAGATTACTAGTTCTTGCTTAGTGATCTCTTTGATTTTTCTTAGCCTATCGGTCGATGCCTGATGGGATCACATGCGCTTATGAAGATGACCAAGTTTCATGTCTATTTATATAATTTCTCACATCTATTAGTGGACAAAATTAATATTTTTGAGTGTCATTTTGACTCTGAAGCAATCGGCCCCGATGTGGACAGTGCCACATCGGTCATCTTTAATTACTTGTTTGTATTAAATATTCTGGGAAGAACCATTTTTCATGTAACTTCTTTGAGAACTGAAAATCAATTATTTCCAAAACATTGTGAAATGAAAGTAATCATCCAAAATTATTTTATTAAATAACTCGCTCACAAGCTCTTTCTTAGCCCAAGTTGGCCTTATCTTTCTCTTTCTTCCTGAAGCAGGAAAAGTTCGTCCCTTCCTGCGATCAGCTCATTCACTTGCTCGTTCAAGTGCCTTCTTTATTCGGCTCTTTAACACTCCCTTTACATTCATGTGCCCACTGTGATTGGCTCATTCACTTGATCGTTCATGTGTATCCTAGGGTCGACTCATTCTCTTACTAGCATGTACGACAGTACAAGTATCCCTCTCTTTCGTTCACACCCGTATCCTCTCTCTCGGTCATTTCTTAGTCTACCTCTATGCTTGGGCTGATGTAATATTGTCCATATGATATTTTTCAGGGTCAAATTGTTCCTAAAAAAATAGCAATTCTATTAGAAGAATACAGAGGCATAGTTTAGGAGCGTCAAGTGACTCTTAATGACACCTTTTGTGCTTTCCTACACAGGCATATGCATTGGAGCAAATACAGTGGACTCCAACATTTATCCTTACTACGGGCTTGTTTAATGGGCAAATCTGAATAGGTCTTATCGGCTTAAAACGTTCGGTTACCCTTTCGGCACATATGCAGTTATAAGTTTCGGATGGAATAATGACTAAATAGTTACTGTTGTTTAGTCATTGATTATGCAAATTTTAGTCGCAGAAGTTTCAAGTGATTAATAGTGTTTAATCGCAAGGTCCTTGTCACTAAATATTATTTTTCTTGTAGTGGATCCAGTTGAGTAGTGCGGCCGGATCTATAATGAGACCACGTTCTGGTTGTGAGAAATTTTATTTTAACATATATTATTTTTGATTGAGATGTAGAATAAAACCGAACGTTATAATCAAGACCAAAATAAAATAATTAAAACAAAATAAAATTTTCTAACGGTGAAAACATTTTACCGAGGGACAAAATTACATTATATGATTACTAAAGGGACTAAAACTTCTATTTATAGGTCTCATGGCACTAAAAATTACACTATTTAAAAGATTGATTCAACTAATTATCTAAATAGTATTACTATTGGTCCGAACATTAATCCGAAAAATAGCCCATTTTATATTTTTCCGCTCCTTGGTTCAATAAATTTACGATTTACCGATCCCGAAGTGCGAAAATTACTATTCGATTTTTTTTCGGACTTCTTTTATAGGGCCTAATAGTATAGTATTTATGTTATTCGAATATAGACACGTTTGATTTTCGAATCAGCATTATCCACTATTAATAGCAATTTCCAACTTTGGCATCTGAAAAAGAAAAGGAATTAGATTATCAATTTTTATATATTTTTTTAATTAGTGACTATCGAGTTCAATTCTAACCAGACATTTCAATAGGAAACAAAGTTGTACGGTAAATTCCTTCAAATTCATGCTTATTGGGATTCTAGCTTTCGATCTAATCTTCGTGAGAGAGAGATTGTAGTATATATATATATATATATATATATATATATATATTAAAACTCCTGATTTTTCTAATGCATTCTCAAACCATCTGGTGAATTAATGATAACCATTTATTTGAATTTGGGACCATGATGAGAAATAATGCCAAATAATTGACAGCATTCAATGAACTTGCAAATGAATTTATTTATGAATTATAATAATTCATTTAATTAGAAATATTCTTAACATTTATTGCTGAAATCAAAGGGTTCACGCTCTGCATGTGAATCTTTTTTGAAGAAGAGCCACCACATTTTGGATCCCTGCCAGCCTCTCTGACTCCTGCTCCTGGTTTTCTATCCTTCTTTGCTTCCCAATCATAGAGACATTGCTTAAATTGAAATTAATGCAAATCTTGATATTAAGAGCACTAATTTAGAAACTTTGCAATATTATTTTATTTTATCGTTGAATTAATACTAATTTTTTTTTGTTTTGACCGCCAAGTTCGATTTCTATCCTACATTTCGATTGTAAATTGAACGGTAAAAGTAAACCCTTCCAACCAGATATTGCTGGAATTTGAACTCCCAATCGATTATTATTGAAGGATCGTTCTATGATATCCTCCCGACATCTCGCTCTGCTAACCAACTGAACCAGCGCTTATTGGTATCACTATTGTTGTTGTTATTATTAATTATAAATTGTAAATCTCTAAATAGCTCTCTTTGAATTCAAATTTGAATATTATTAATCTCAACAATTGATGGCAGGGATGAACTACCGTTCCGCTCAGTTTCTGATCGAAATCTGGATAGAAATGAAACTCGAACGTCACATACCAAAAATAAAAAAGCTCTATTTGAATTCAAATTTGAATATTATTGCAATATGCAATATTAATATATAAATAAAATAGTTCTTTTTTTTTTGCAATGTCAGGCCCTTATATGTTTTTTTACTGCCACTTAAGTGACAAAATTCTGTACTGAAATTACTTTATTAGCCTCCCAATTGAAGTTCGGCTGAAAAAAAAGTTAGATCAATTGGTCATCATACATATCAATTATAAATGTTCCAAATAATATTGTATAAAAAATCCATAATTTATTCGATTATTTATATTTCATGAACAGTGCTAGGGTTGAAAAAGGAAAAGTTTGATTCACTTTGCTTATATAGTTCAATTCATATATGAATTTCGGATAAATATTTTTCAAGTGATCCTCATATCTATATCGAATCTAAATTAAAGACCGATCATCGGAATGCAACGTAACCGTTGTGCATGCTCCGAATAAATTTAGCGATTTGCTGGTTCTCGTCCCCAAAGGCGGACATTTCAATCTGTATTTCTTTCCAAGTATCCCGCAATAAGCTGCGCAAGTACAACGTGCGTCAAACATACATCGTATGTAGCGGGCGTGAATTTATATGTTCTTTGGATCCACCGATTCCTATACTAGCAGAGATTTGTTATTTTTATGAGATTATCGTAAAAAATTCTATCTAATATCATTGTTACAGTAGATAAATACATTTTATGCCTCTTTAGAACCTTGATAATCTATTTTTCTCAATTCTGAAAATTTGTTTATCTTTTTTTTTTTAAATAACGAGCTGAAACCTATCTGCTCGCAATATTGCACCACCTGAGTGCCAGGATCATTTTCTACCGACAGGTATCAAACTATTTTGTTCCGGCCTACGGTCAGGTAGTAAAATTTTGATGTGGTGTCTTCCTCCAGACCACACTGTGGAGTATCCCTTTAGGGTCACCACCTTCGCACAGACGCTAGAAAACGGGGCGCTCACACTTATCTCACAGCCGCCAGGAAAAAGGATCGGACGAGTGCACACCCGGGAATTCAAACAAGAGCGATTGTTTTATGAGGCGAGCGCCCCGACCGTCCCACCCATGGGCGGACGGCTCAATTCAAATTTATTAAATTTATTAATCTATAAGTACCCATGCACGCCATTTAAACTTCCCACATGAACCATCATCCTTCTGAAACGTAAGAAATCGTGGGAGAAACGGGAAACGCTTCTCCATTGTCGACCAGACCAAGACGAAGAAGAAGAAATGGTGGAGATCGACGTCAAGAAGAATGACAACTGCAACTCAACGGACGTTAAACTTCCGTTACCGCCGCCGCCGCGGCTGACTTGCACGTCAAAATATACCACCGCCGCAGAGGAAAGCTCCCCCGCCGCTGCCGCCGCAGCCGCTTCTTGCTACTCGCCACGCCTCATTTTATCAAGGTGGCTTCACCGCCCTACGAACGAAGGAGAAGCCGCGGGATGTCGCGTTCGGTTCCCCAGGCGCTGTGGGAAGAAGAAGAGGAAGGAGGGGGAGGAGAGAGAAAAGGTGGCGTCACCGCCGCCGCCGCGGCAGGCGAGTGATTGGAGGACTAAAGATCGTCAGCCGACGGTGGCGGAGTTGGCCGGAAGCTCATCTTTGGGTACGATTCAATTAACATTATTCACTTTTTAGCTTTAAATAAATCGAATTAATTTTATAGATCTAATTGCAGTCTCTTCCAGTTGCTAATATCTTGTTTGATATAGTTTAGTTATTTTCTTGGAAAAGGATTGCATTTTTGCTGATTTTGTGCATCTTTTTAACGATTTGTAGTATATATATATATATATATATATATATATATATATATATATATATATATATATATATATATATATATATATTGGGAAAAAAAAAGTTTAGTAATATAGATAGACTGCTTAGATAGAGTATTTGATTGCTTATTTTTATTACAAATTAAAAAGACCAAAATAATATGATTTTCTTTGTAATTTCCCATTTTCTGTTGTTCTATATATACTTGTCTTCTTCTTTTTTTTAATTTGCTTGTATCTTTCTTCTTTATATATGAACAAAAAACAATATTGCAACCTCAAAGGCATCTGGAAAACCCTAGCATCCTCTTTTCTCGACAAATTTATTTTAGAAAAAGGGAGATGAGAATGAGATTTAAGTGGTCCCCCGTTCATGGGTCTAGGCATGTGCTTCATAAAGCAGACGTCGTATATTTGAATCCTATGGATGACCCTCAAATAAAAATAGATAATTTTAGCGAGTTTTTTACTGGAGTTGCCAATGGGGTAGCTCGGCGGGGCGCTAGTGCTCCACGCGTGGCTCGGGACACATACCAGACCGAAATTTTACTTTCTGAATATAGTACCGGTCACATGCGGGCCGGTAGATCATGATTAAATAATAATATCTCTAATAATATCGAAGGTTGATATATCAAAAAGATTTCGTTTCGTTATCTTAAAAAAGATAATGGCATTTAAGAGAAAGGCGTCAGGAAAATTAAATATTTATTTCTGTTGGAGACCCTGTGTGGAGGACTTGTTTGTTGCTGTGTATATAGTGAGGGGCTCAGTAGGAAAGAATTTAAAGTAAATTGCAGATCAACCCTCCTACATTTACGGTCACATGATTCAGCCCCTCGAAACGCAAAAATACACCATGTGGCGGCATTCACGAGACGTCACGTCGCTGCAAAAACACATTTCAGGGGTCTGAGTCGCAAATTGTAAATTTAGGAGGCTTAAACAGTAATTATCCCAAGAATTTAAAGAACTCCAATTGTGTTCTTCAGACTCTGCTCGTGAATGCTATTGCACATCAATTCGTCGTAGTTATGCCTTAAATTTAACAGCCTCCTCCAGGACACGGCTACTTATATCTTATCTTTTACTGACTCAGTTCTGACAAAATTTACTATTGGGATGTTGTTGCTGTTCGTCGCTGATGAATGGACTTTCTTTCTTTAGGTAGCTTTTAGATGATAGTGCACTACAATCTTTTTTTTTCTTTTTTTTTTTCTTTTTTTCCTTTTTTTTTGCATGCATCTAAGTGATCTAAATACTTTTTTTTTAAATTCTAACTGCTATTGCTTACTAGGCAAAGTCCTCTACATTCCCAGAGTAATTTCACCAGTTCAACTTTATTATATCCATCTGATTCCTATAGAATATGTTCTGTATTTATTATTTATTTATAAGAAATTTCATGAATCCAAATCCTTCTGTTACTGTTCTTCAGGAAGAAAACCAGAAGAATTATCTTCTAATTTGGGTTTAAGCATGGCACTGGTTTTTCTGCTAGCAAGGGGTGCAACTGAAATAAATAAAATGTCAGAAATGAGAAGGCAGATGGAAGCATTGGTTAAAGACATCAAGGATGAATTTCAAAGAAGAGATACATCGTCGAGCTTCATCGCATCGAATCATCATAGAATTTCTTATTCTGCAGCAAATTTTTCTGAAACTGAGAATTCGAGAAAAAGTATACAAGTTCAGAATTATAGAGCTTTAGTTCGAATGGTATCTGATAGAGAGAAAAGGAATGCATGGCCAGTTCACTTAAATGGTGGTCTAAAAATGGATCAAATGGAAGCTGAACTTGAAATCGAGCTCGAACGGATGCAACTCCAAGTTGCAGAACAAACATCATCATCTGTAATTCAAGATCATTACATGAAACAGGTATATATAGATTAATTTCTACCTTTGCTGAATACTACTACATTAAAAAAAAAAAAATCATAAATAATCAGCTCCATAAGTAGCCTCACTAGTAGATTACAAGATTTATATATCACTTTCATATACAAACTTGAGTTGCTCCTCTTGTTCCTAATAAGATAATAAATTAGCATTTTTTTAAATTAAAGTTGCTTTTTTTTTCTTAAATATCTGAAAATAGGAGGAAGCAAGCAAGAGTGATAGTTCTAATGAAGGCTCAAGTGTAAGTTATGTAGAAGAGACAGAGGATAAAGAAGAAGATAAGAGCAAATATTGCGGCGTTTCTCCTCGGGAGCTCGAGAGAAGATTACATGAACTTCTAGAAGCACAACAGCAAGAAAGAATTCAAGAGCTCGAACGCGCGTTAGAGCACGCTGAGAGAAAGCTCCGCGAGAGAGATATTGAACTATGCTGGTGGAGAGACACCGAAAAGCTCGCTCCGCGACACAAGACGGAATTCTACTTAGATAAGAAAAGAAAAGAACTTGAGATCTCAAAATTTCTCCATCCTGCATGAATTTAATCTGTTGCATGCTCAAAAGTATGTGTTAGAAGAGAATTTGATTGATTTTGGGAGAAATTTCGGGATCTCTTAGTATTATGCTTCTGCAAAAGAAGAAAACCTCAAAGAACAGTAGCAAATGTTAGGTTCCATTTAAGGGGAATGTAGTTCATTTGAGACTTGTTAGCAATGTATGTTGTTTTATTCTTCCTTTTTTTTCTCCAAGTGTTTGTTTTTAGTCTTGTGCTTAAGACCTTGTAGTATTTATACTTTAATGAGAATATTGAGCTCGCTAGCTGATGGTGAACCAAATGTTAGGGTGAAAACGAGCACGAGTAGTTTGGGCCCGAACTTGTTTAAGCTCAGCTCGAGCTGAAAACGAGCATTGATTCGAGCTCGAATAATTAAACGAACATAGTATAAACATCAAGATTGTATTGCTCGACTCGTTAGGCTCGCGAGCCTAAACTAGCTTTCCTATTATACTCAAAAAAAAAAAAAAAAAAAACAATGAAATTACTCAAAAACAAGCTAATGCAGAAAAAATTAATTTACTTTAATATACCTTTGAACCGTCAATTTGAAGTAAATTAAAACTGGACCAGGGATTTACTGTTTGAGTAAATTAACTCCAATAGGTATATTTCATCAAAGCAGGGATTTACTGTTTCAAGCGCAACAATTTTATCAGAGAACAACGAAACAAAAACCAGAAGAGAAGAATTAACCAAAACAAAGCATATCTAAAGAAACCAGTGAAGGTTCAAGCTAACAAAGACCAGTTACGGCCACCTATCAGAATTTAAAATTATCATGCTAAGTACTATATCACAGGCGGGAGAACTTAGTGCTACATTTACCATCAAATCCAGCCACCGCTGGTCGAATCTTTCAGAAATTGCTCAATGCACCCTATATCCTGCTGGCGACGCTGGCGCAACAGCCGATAATATACAAAACTGCATAACCGTAAGTAACAGACCGGACATATCGATCTTATATTTAATACATAATAGCATATAATCAAACAACTTCACCTTGACTATGCTATCCCTTTCTGCGACGCTTCTTCGCGGTCAACGTTTCGCCATCTGAAGACGCTGCAGCAGCCCTCACACTCGCACGAGCCTTAGATTTTGCTTTAGCAGAAGAACCATTAGCTTTTACCTCCTCATCGTTGTCAACCGAGCCACTCCCTCTACGTTTCCTTCCGGAATCTTGGGGTTTATTCTTGCTCGTGCTGCCACATTCGGCATCATCCTCCTTCAGCTTCATCGAACTTCTAGGTATGCGTATAAGATCCTTGAGCTTTTCGCTTTTCCTAGAAGTATCATCCTTCGGTCTGCTGCTAGACGTAGGGTTTTGACTATTTTTCAGAGAATTTCCACGGCTCTTGCTAAATGATTTTTGATTCGATGCCTGGGGAGTATCATCCATTTTTCCACTTTTAGATCTGCTCCTCAGCTTTGCAACGTCATTCCCTCGTCTCTCGCTCGAGTCTATCGCATCCGATGAACCTCGACTGCTGCATCATAAGAGAGTTTTATTTGTTTGCTATATAAGCATGGATCTGCATAATATTTCAAATGCACGACAAAAATTCAGTTTACACGTTTGCAGTGGCCACCTTCTTTGAGGTCTCCCTTTTTTCGAATTAATAGGTGTGGAATCAGGTAGACTTCTTGACTTCTTCTCGTGTGGCCTATTTGAATGCCGAATACAGGAAAAGAAACAAATGGGTCAACAGTGAACATTATTTCATGCAAAAGCATTCTTAACCATTTTTCTAACAGATATGCATACAAGATCACATTATCTTAACATGAAATTGCTAAGGAAGACAGCTAGCAAGCTCCTTATTACACTAAACTCATCAAGAAATTGTGCAAGTCTAATATTAATCGGAAAACAGCTTAACAAAATAAAGACAACAGTACATTTTAAGATCATTAGAGCCCTACAAAGTTAGTTTATTAGTCAAATGGATTTTCCAGATTTAGCAATGATAAGTTGGCACTACAAAAAAAAATATTAAAAAAAAAAAAAAGTTAGAAGCAGACATAAAAGCCTCGTACACTTTCTAGATACCATAAGCATGAGTTAGTTGAGTTAGTAATCTCGTAAATTAAATAAGATTCCAACAATCAAACATGTTGATTATAACTACTATTTCTCATGAGAACACAAGATCTACAAACTAGAAAATAATGTTTAACCAACAGGTACTTTCACTTACGTAACCGTAGCATCTGGGGTCTCATAACTCTTCCGTTTTCCCTGCTAAGAATTAAGATAACAAAAAATCATTTACGATGTCTGAAAGCAGAAACCAATTAGAGTGTAAAAGTATAACACACCTTTTCTTCTTTAATGAAATCCCAGCGCTCCTCCTTTAACGACAATGTCTCCACATCACCATCATCATACACAACCTGAACAAACCGGGGATATTACTTTGTTTGCCACAAATTCAGCCAAATCCAGCAAAATGCAACTTGTTGGACCCAACAAGCAACTGACAAAAATTTACCTTATGCGCATTTTTGCCCTCGAAAAACGATTCAACAATGCCACTATAAAACCTGCAAAAGGCATAAACACCTAAGAAACAAGGATGTACCAATGGCAGACAAATGTAGACAGCATAACTAACCACCTAATTACTCTGAGAAGTAATAAAGAAATCGATGCCAAGAGAAGTAATGCCACATAACTAGGCAACCAAGTAGCCATATCAGCCACAACTATACCTAGAGCATCTTAAGTTGCACAGATTGCACTAATCTAACTAAGAATGGCAAGGAAAAAAGAGAAGCATCAGCAGCAATAATGACTTTTAAAGGACAATAAAAATAATATTACTTTCTGATACAACTGGTTACAAATTTCTATTTGAATATAATTCAAAACTTTAGCTTCCTCGATTGCCTACTTATTAAACTATGTTCTTTGTCATTCCAAGTATAATCCATCACACAGTTATTGCAATTGAGCAATTTCTTTAATGTACATCTATATGTTAAAAGCAGCTTATCTTCGATTGCATAAGCATCAAAAGAAGAATTTTAGAAACAATGTGTCAAATTACTTATTAACTGGAATGGAAAAAACAAGAAAATACACAATACTTTTTTAGAGATATTCTATGCCGGGAAGGGACTTAATAAGATAATGAATGTCATCCATCCAACATAGACAGCCAGTTTGACTCACTTGACAACCTAAATACTTATAAAGCGATGCCAATAATAAGGATTAGTCTGACGGCATAGCCCTTAATAGCAAAACAAGATTGTAGAAGACATAAAGCATTTAGTTGCATGCATGCATTTTCAAACATAACACATCATAAATTCCACTTCAAAAAAATAATAAAAAATGAAAAAAAACGTTCAGACAAAGCCCTATCAACAAATTTCTACATTTCTTACTTTTTGTCATCAGGCCACCAAACTTTAATACGCAAACCGACAATACTTGCATCAAGTTTATAATTCTTATCCTTTCCTGCAACAATCTGATAGGATTCAAGGGTCAAGTGAGATAATTACATCATTTGAAGCCAAATCAAACAAAATTACACATTATGCAAACAATATATACTTATTTGTACAAGAACAGATGGAACCTCAATATCAACGTGTTACGTGTGATATGAAAGAGAGAGAGAGAGAGAGAGAGAGAGAGAGAGAGAAGAAAAAGCTAAGAAGCTGCCTATAACAAAAGATAACAATAGTATTACTAAAAAAGAATATGAAATATATATCTCTGTGTGTGTGTGTGGGTGGGTGGGTGGGTGGGTGTCTGTATGTGTATGTATATATGTTTGTGTGTGTGTGTGCGGGTGTGTGTGTATAAACATATATATAAGTATATATGTGTATATACATATTTATACATATATATGTGTGTGTGCATGCGTCAGCACACGCACACGCACACACACACACACACACATAGACGCAGACACACATAACCAACCCACCCACCGACCCTCACACAAGCACACACAACATCACATTTACATCATACATACATTCACAATCACACGCATATACACACACAACACAATTACATCATACATACATACACACATGCAAACATACATACATACACGCACGCACATACATACATAGCACATTTACATCAAACATACACACACACATACACATACATCATACATACATACACACATATACACAAGCACATACATGTGCGCGCATTCGCGTGCACATGTAAATAATATATATAGGAAGATGAGAAGCATTTGGTAGCATCACTAGATAAGTTTCCAACAACGTTCTAGCCACCCAAAGTGCTTCTCTAAGCTGGTGCATAAATATTGACAAGATATTCCTCATGGATTTGTTTGGCAACAGACAAAACCATATAACAAATCGCCACAATATAATCAACTAACCAAGAGGTCCAAAGAAAAGCCTTCTGAACTATATCACTTTCAATGAACTCAGCTCTCAGTCTTACACTTCAATCCAACACTCAAACGAATACATTTGCAGTAATCTAATAAGTAAATGTCCAACAAAAAGAGCTCACCCATCCGATGTAACCAACATGCGTAACATTAAACACCAATAACACAACAGCAGACATGCATGAATGACGTAAGAACATATCAACAAATGTTCTCTGGTACACCACAACGCGGAAGAAGCATGATACAAAAAAGAAAAACTGTATCCACCATAACCACCATGTACATGTACACACGCATAATGGAAGATAGAAAAGAAAGAGGAAAAGCAGTAATCATAGACAATAAATATTTGAGAATATACTAAACTGTAATTGGATCGGAATACCACTCCAAACTAAGATGACATACTGCAAAAATAATGAAGCAAAGAAATACAAGGAATTCAGGAATAAAGCATAGTATAGCACGAAATACCTCTACAACTCCACGTGAGCGCTTTGACCTAGATTTTGTCTTGTCATCTGAGTGACTCTGATTCTTATCTTGCTCCTTGGTTGGATACACGGGAGACGATACAATCTCCTGGAAAGTATTAAATACTTGAGGAATAAACTCAACGGCATTCTCTTAATAACTTGAACAAGTATTCAGACATACAATGTTTGGTCGACTAAGATTTTAACTAGCACGAGAATATACATTTCACGAAAGAGAAAGCAACAAAGAGATCACATGTCAAAAATCAAAGAAAAAAGAATGTGGACTGCAAAATAATTATGTGGCAACCATTATAATATTAAAAAAGAGAACATTTGCCATAAGATAGAAAGTGGTGTTTAGTCTAGTAATCATAGACGATAAATATTTGAGAATATACTAAACTGCAATTGGATCGAAATACCACTCCAAACTAAGATGACATACTGCAAAAATAATGAAGCAAAGAAATACAAGGAATTCAGGAATAAAGCATAGTATAGCACGAAATACCTCTTCAACTCCACGTGAGCGCTTTGACCTAGATTTTGTCTTGTCATCTGAGTGACTCTGATCCTTATCTTGCTCCTTGTTTGGATACACGGGAGACGATACAATCTCCTGGAAAGTATTAAATACTTGAGGAATAAACTCAACGGCATTCTCTTAATAAATTGAACAAGTATTCGACATACAAGGTTTGGTCGACTAAGATTTAACTAGCACGAGAAAATACATTTCACGAAAGAGGAAGCAACAAAGAGATCACATGTCAAAAATCAAAGAAAAAAGAATGTGGACTGCAAAATAATTATGTGGCAACCATTATAATATTAAAAGAGAGAACATTTGCCATAAGATAGAAAGTGGTGTTTAGTCTAGTAATCATAGACGATAAATATTGGAGAATATACTAAATTGTAATTGGATCGAAATACCACTCCAAACTAAGATGACATACCGCAAAAATAATGAAGCAAAGAAATACAAGGAATTCAGGAATAAAGCATAGTATAGCACGAAATACCTCTTCAACTCCACGTGAGCGCTTTGACCTAGATTTTGTCTTGTCATCTGAGTGACTCTGATCCTTATCTTGCTCCTTGGTTGGATACACGGGAGACGATACAATCTCCTGGAAAGTATTAAAAACTTAAGGAATAAACTCAATGGCATTCTCTTAATAAATTGAACAAGTATTCAGACATACAATGTTTGGTCGACTAAGATTTAATTAGCACGAGAAAATACATTTCACGAAAGAGGAAGCAACAAAGAGATCACATGTCAAAAATCAAAGAAAAAAGAATGTGGACTGCAAAATAATTATGTGGCAACCATTATAATACTAAAAAAGAGAACATTTGCCATAAGATACAAAGTGGTGTTTAGTCTAATAATCATAGTCAATAAATATTTGAGAATATACTAAACTGTAATTGGATCGAAATACCACTCCAAACTAAGATGACATACTGCAAAATTAATGAAGCAAAGAAATACAAGGAATTCAGGAATAAAGCATAGTATAGCATGAAATACCTCTTCAACTCCACGTGAGCGCTTTGACCTAGATTTTGTCTTGTCATCTGAGTGACTCTGATCCTTATCTTGCTCCTTGGTTGGGGACACGGGAGACGATACAACCTCCTGGAAAGTATTAAATACTTAAGGAATAAACTCAATGGCATTTCTTAATAAATTGAACAAGTATTCAGACATACAAGGTTTGGTCGACTAAGATTTAACTAGCACGAGAAAATATATTTCACGAAAGAGGAAGCAACAAAGAGATCACATGTCAAAAATCAAAGAAAAAAGAATGTGGACTGCAAAATAATTATGTGGCAACCATTATAATATTAAAAAAGAGAACATTTGTCATAAGATAGAAAGTGGTGTTTAGTCTAGTATTAGAAAAACAAAATTAACACCACAAAGACAAAGCAAGTACGAAACAAAGCTATCGAAATATAGTTACTCATTGCGCTCCAAGCATAATTCAATGGTCGGAACAAACAAGAATTACGTAAGAGAAAGCAAGAGCCACAATCTTCAACTTGATAAAGAACCAAAAACATACTCAATGCAATTGCGGACTTCAGAACCAGCACCATCTCCCTAAGGACCAAACTAATAAAAAAATTTAAATCATCCACTCCCCCCCTTATATGTTATGCAAAAAGAAAAGCCTAACAAGTAACTGTCAAAGAAGATATGGTCACCAGCGAAAGTATTTAATGGTACCAAGACCAACAGCAAGACCAAGGGAATATTGTAGTAGTAGTCAGAGGACACCCATCAGAATGGACTGGCCCAAAAGAGCATTTATTCATCACCAAAAGAATCTATGTGCTTTTACCAGTGCCAAGCAAACAGGAGAGGATAAGCAAAGGGATCAAGAGGTAGTGGACAGACAGGATAATCAGACGCAACTACCTACACTGCCATTATGAGAGATAAAGGCATAAGAAGTCAATGTTATGTTAAAAAGAGAAAATCGACTCTGAAAAGAGTAAAGCAGACAGCTAGATTCACAATACAAATTCAGCATCATAACTTTCAAATTGACATTTATACTAGCGCGTTTGATTACCTTTGATTCCGGTTCTTCACCAGCCTCCTTTTTGGGGGTAGTTTTCTCTTTCTGTCTCTTACTCTTAGAATTTCTTTGTCTTCCCGAAGAGCGCCCCTCCGAAACTTTTTTTCTAGCTTGTTTATTAGACGGTATAACCACCTCTTCACGTGATCCACTTGGAGTATTCTCCTTTGGTGTATTATTGCTATCATGATTTAGCATCTTTTTGGGATCGTTAGGTGATTTTTCATCTGAATCACTTAGGCTGCCTGCATCCGTCTTTGAAACTATATCTTTAGAAGATAAAGAAACAGTGCCATTTCCACCATCTCTTGAATCTTCATTTTCACCAGGTGGCGATGCAGACTGCTCCAAAGCTTTAGTACCACGACGTTTTCTGCCTCCCCTTCCAACAGCAGAACGACCTTTTTTTGAACGAATAGCATTGGATGCACGTGTTGCCGCAGTCGTATTGTCAGTTAGCACAGGCTCCCTAAGTTTGTCTTTCCTATCTGAACCGGAACCTGCAGATTCTTCTCCTTCAACAGAAGGACCATCATTAGTATCCTTGATCTGATGTTCCATACTACATGATGTTGCCACTTCTTTGTCTTTCACAATCCCTACCTTAGCCGAGTTTCTTTTTCGACCTCCTGCCGTCTTGGTATTCTTCTCAGAAATACTATCTGACTTTTCTGGAACATGGTCACAATTTTTAAGCACAGCTGGAATAGCATCAGAAGCATCAGCAGTCTGCACTTTGTGATCGGAATCCTCAACTTTTGCATCAATTATTGAATCTCCATTCCCAACTTGAGCAGAGCCATTACTCCTCACCGACTTTGGCAATTTATCAGCACTTGTACCAACTTCTGGACACCCAACTTCTGGCTCTAGAACAGTAGAACCCTGTAATATATTAAATAAATAGATAATGGCGTCGCTTTCGGAACTTAAAATTGCAGCTTACAACTTGATGAGACTAAAAGAAAGTCCATAACAGTGCATACCTGAGGAAGCTCATCAGAAACGGTCCGTTCAGATTGTTTGCTGTCATCAGCCTGAGTAAAGAGAATAAAGGCATATCAGAAACATGTTCCCACAGTCCCCTAAAATATACCATTGGTAACAAAAACACAAAAGAAGAAAACATGAGAACATTTTAAATATGATTCCCTAGTAGCAAACTAGGATATCCTAAATCCAAGTAACATTAGCATTAAAGAGATTATTGTCAAGTACTCAAACCTCATATTAAAGTGAAAAACAGAAACAAAAACCGAAAGGCACGATCTCAAATAGACTAGACAACAGGCAAAAATAGATCAAAACTGCTATATTTCACTAGCGACACGATATGATTAGCAACTATTGAGGGTTACATATAAAGCATTCAAAGGATCGGAATGTTATCATGCCTTGGAAAGGGTAAAAAAATCCAAGTGAAGGGCAGGAAAATTTTAATAAAATGATATCTTAATGATCATAATACTAAATTATTAAACGTTTCTAATAATATTTCCAATTAAATTATTAACCATTTCTAATAATATTTCCAACTTCCAAAGGACAGGCTGGTAGGCTACAGGGGGTCAACCTAGTTGACAAGGCAGTAGGAGCATTTAAGCATAGACCCATTCCCAGAAGTAACTGGCAAAACCACCCGCATAGTACATTTCAATTCAGCATCAGGACTGAGAAAAAAAAAAAAACTAGTGGCACTCTTCTACGACTCAAACATCCAACAATATGGACAATAAAAAAGCATACACACATGAAAGGACAGGCAATGTCAAGAAAGAATGTATAAAATTGAGATAGTACCATCAAAGGGAAAGGGGAAGGGGAATCAAAGATTACTACGTAACCAGTTAAGGAAAGCAGTATTATCATTTATTTCAGAAAGATAGAACTATAAAAAACGAAGTACTCAAGGAAACAACTATATCAAAGGATCATGACAAATTACAACAATTAGAAGGTGATAATGAACAGAAAGACCTGCTTACCAAACATTCACTAGAAGCATTGACATTATGCTGTTCCAACGCCCCATTTGTCTTTCCACAAATAGAGGCAACAACTTCAGCGTAGTCATTAAACCGTAAACCCATTGAATCAAAATACTGAATAAAATAAGGTTTCAGCTTGGATGCACTGCTACGGATAACTTTCTCAGCTAATCTGCGAGAAATGTGTAAAACATCCTAAAACAAGAATATATCAGACAGCCAAATAAGCAGATAGTAACAGAAGAAGTTGGAAGCATTAACAAAAGCAGCTAACCTTTGCGTCATTTTTCACACTACGAAGAAGACACAAGACCATGTCTGCGGAGATATCCTCACTTTCCTCCAGAACGAGATGCATAATGGTCTCCATTGATGTAAAGATGTTCTCTGAATGATTTGGCCTACAAGTAAATCATATTCTACTCATTAACAGTGGAAGTAAATAGATATCAAACAACCACATATGGTACAAACATCAAGGCATTTAACAGGAGAAATTAATAGCACATCCAGTATGAAATAATGACCTCCCAGCAAAAGAATCTACATCTAAAAGGCCAGCTTCATAATAGTTAACTACACACAAAATCCATCTTTTAAGTTCCAATAACAAGAAAACCAATAGCCAAACTATGAATATCATGAAAGCGAAAACGAAAGATTATTAAGATTTCTAATCAGCAGAATTTCATTGACTTTATATGTCTGCATTTGCAAAACATGTCATAAACACAGGTAAACACAGGAGACTGCTTCTTACCAACATTGACAACAGCCTGCTACATAGCACATTATCCTCAGACTCTTTAAGAAAGTATTGATACGCACATATAAAGGAGCTTAAACTGTAAAGGCTGAACTTTTGATAGTCGTATAACAAGAAAAGACCTTATGAAAATCGTCCAAATACATTTCTATGCATTCTCGTCATATTTATAAATAAATAAATAAATAAAAGCAGCAAAGATTGATTTGCTCACCTTATTGTCTTCAGAAAGTGGTTAAACATACCCAATATCAAAGAGTCACACTCAAGATCCAGCATCATAACACAAGAGCGAACCTTTGCAACAGTTTCAAGGATTGCAACTCTTTTGGAATAGGAACGACCAGTCAAGTCATCCAGTTTCTCAAAACATCCAACAATCAGCCGAAAAAATTCCTAATACTCCAAAAAAAGATCAGAATTTAACTTCCTCAATAAACATAGTACAAGAACAGAACATATCAAAGTGCACAATGAACTAAGAAGGGGGATAACATCTTCAAACCTTCATTAGATCGTCATTATATGGAGCCTCAGGTGCTGTTATTCTCGTGATTTCACTTATGCAAGAAGCAACACCAACTTTTACATCTGAATTTGGATGATCCAAAAATTCCCTAGCAACAAGTGCTTTTCTTGCAGGATCAAGGGCCTTCTGCATTGACTCAGAAGGGGATTGTTCTACTCTTGACAAGAAATTTTCAGTTTTCTGATAAAAATCACAAAGAAAAGCCATCATATTTCACCAGAAAGCCTCACAGTCTGACAATTCTTCTACCAGATCATCAGATAGATTTCAATTAAATTACAAATGCGAGCCAACTGACTAAAATTCAAAATAGAACACGCTACAGTTACTTCAACAAATATCATAATCAAATAGAATCTGCACCAAACTAAGGTACCTAAATTAATGACACTGAGAAAGTCACATAATTCAGCGGAAAACATATCTTGATACTAACAAAATTATCAACGCACGCATCAACAAAAAGTTCACCGACCTCATTAATAGTCCTGGTCATTATATGAGCATATATTTCCAGAAAGCATGACATGGACGTTAATATAAAAATGATAATAATAGCACAATTACATAAGCACGGAGCAAATCATACATCAAGAAGGGATAGGAGCTCGTCGACAGAGGACGGCGGAGGTGTGATTCGATTCCCGACCTCCATAAGCTGCTCCTCGAGCTCCTTGTCAGCGAACGCCATTGACACCCTAGCTTAAAACAGCCTCCAGAATCCAATGCGTCACAGCATGGACGACGTCAGAGGCTAGGGTTCCGATGAGAGATACCGCCGGGTTGGGAATCGAATCTAGGTTTCGGCGGGGGATTTTCTAATCTGGCTGGAGATTGTTTCTTTTCTTTTTATTTTGGCCACGGAAAGGGAAATAAAAGCAGTTCGGGGGATTTTTGCCGGACTTCGCCAGGAATATGAAATACCGCTCACCGGCGAGTCTCGAGTCCGCTGCTGCCACGTGGACCCACCCGTCACAGTTATGATCATTCAGCCCCTCGGATTGAACATTTTCGTTTTTGGCCTCTATTTTAAATTTTAATATTATTTTAGCTGTTTTTTTTTGTTAAGGAATATTAATTCAACAGCTAAAATAATAATAATCGGCGTTTGAATATTATTTTAGCTGTTGAATTAATATTTTCTAAAAAAATTAAACATAAAAATTTTGAGGGTCAAAAATTTCAAACAAATATTTCAAAATATATGTTCGAAAGAAACTTTCGAAACATTAACATATTTTAAAATATCATCCGTTAATTCGTTAAAGTTTGAAATTCTTAAAAATAATTATTTATCAAAGAATAGTGAATATAAAAATTATAAATTATATTTAAATCCGTAATTTAAAATCTAAATTTTTATAAATTTAAATCTATAATTTTAAAATTTTTTAAAAATAATTTATAAAATAATCAAAATAATATAACATGAAAATTGAGCAGGAACTTAAAATGAAAAAATGAAAGTACAGAAGCTTCATTTGAGAGGAACTTTGCCCATCTAGGGGCATGTAAGGAACTTTTCCTAAGGTCCTGTTTAGATTGGAGGTAGAGATTTACATGGGTAGAGCTTTACATGGATAAAATATTTACTCGGATAATAGAGCGGTAATATCTACCCTTATTTGGTTAACTAGTAAACATTACTATTGATAACTATTACTCTTGTTTGGTATGAGGGTGCGAGATCGGGCGCGACGGAGACTGCGGGTGCAAGATCCAGCACATCGGTGGCTGCGACGACGAGATCGGGTGCGACGGTGGCGGACGAGATCGGGGGCGGCATAGGCTGTGGGTGCGAGATCGGGAGCGACCGGGGCTACGCTGACGAGATCCGGTCGAGATCGCCGAGATCTGGTTGAGATCGGCGAGATCGGGTCGCGGTGGACATGGGAGTTGATCAACTGCAGCAGACGCAGAGCTGAGCGGCGACGACGAACTCCGGAGCTCCGAAGCTGAGCGGCGGCGGCGGGTGCGAGATCGGGAGCCTGAACGCGCTGATTACAGGTTAGGTGGATAGTGATTTATCCCTATTTGAAGGTAATTATTATCGGGAGGTAACGAGTTATCCATATGCCAAATAGGGGTAATAGGGTAGTAACTATTACTCTCCCAATCCAAACATGACCTAAATTAAATTTTGAGTTATACTAATTTTGGAACGCAGACGTTAGTAAGATAAGCAATATTGCTACAATTTTTTCAATATTTTAATTTTATATAAGTTAATTATTTTTATTTATATATTATATTATATTTATTATATATTATTAAAATTAACAAAAAAATACGACATTATATACTAGCAGATGACGCATCCGTAATACACATCCAAAAAATAATTAGAAATTACTTTTTGTAATTAATAAAATTTAGAACTTCTTTAATTTATAATTATAAAATATTTTATTTTATTTTTCAATTATATCGATTTAAATATGATGATAACAAAAACTAGATTTTAAAGAATACTAGAAACACAAATATACAAATAAAAAGAAATTTAATATGAAAATTATATTGAGAATATTTTGGAGAGAAAACAGTGGGTGACTTTACATTTGCTACAAAATATAAGTCACATAATATTGAATATAACTATCACATATAATTTATTTTTTTTGAACAATAAATAATTATATTAAAATATAAAATACCACCAAATTTTTCTCTAGCGCTTTACTATTATTGATAAAAATATAAAACGTGGCGTAAATTTGTGATTATATATATATATATATATATATATATAATATATATAATATAAATTATATATATATATATAATGTTTTTTCAAATATTGATTATAAATTTATATGGAAAAATTCTTATACACTAGATAATATATATCTTTAAGTACATTATCTTTTTATAAATTAATTATTCTTTGAATGATTATAATTATTTACTTTATATTATATTTTTATATTTTTGAATTAGTTATATAATTTTTTAAATTTTTATCGATTAATGAAATTGCCTCGTGGTTCTATTTTAAAAAAGAAACAAATGTCACATGACATTAAATTATTGAAAATACCACGGATCTTTTGATCACTCAAATTTTATATATTTATATTATATCTATATATTAAAAAATAGAGTTATACTCAAATAATTATATATTATTTTTTTTCCTTATTATACTATGTCAAATAACAAAAATTACGAAAAGTTTTTGGTTTGGCCAGTCTTAAACGATTAGAACCGGACTGAACCAAAATATTGGTTTGATCCCTAGATACGCGAGTAGGATCGAACCCATTTAGCGGCTGAGCTGGTATACAAACACCCCTAACCAAAACTATCCTACAGCCTCGCAATACAAACCATTAACATAATTCGACACTACTTTAATATTATAATTACTTTAATATTTTTAATAAGAAATGCATAATATATTCTACCAAATAGAATACAATTTATACGTAATTTATACATAATTTTCTCGAGAATTTCATGAAAAATTTATATTCGTAGTATTATTATTTTTGTGAGACTTTCATAATAAAAGAAATATTCATACTAATATATATTTCACCAATCTCCCCCATATATAGTTGAGAATTTGGATAAGATTCAGCCTCTTATGAGGAATTTTTTATCCATTTAAATCTTTTTTTTGATCCATATCTATCGACATCGAGCACAACGCTAATAAAAAAAAGAAATTCATACACCGTAAAGAATCAATTCTCAATTGTTTTTGAGCCGTGCTCATGTAACAATCGAGGACAATAATTTGATTTTCTCTTTTGTTTTTTGGAAAATAGAGTTATCATCTCTTAAACTTTGAGGTAAAAAAAAAAAAAAAAAAGTTTAGATGCTGATTGTGGGGCACGAATTTCCTGATGCTTTCGCATCAAGAAGTAGGAAAAGCAACGACGGTGATCGTGTCACGCACGTAAAAACGGATCACGAGATATTAAATAACATTTTCGTTTACGTATTTGTCATATTTTTAAGTATTTTTAAGAAAAATATTGAAATACAAAATTATAGATTTTAATGGAATCTATAATTTTATATTTGAAAGGTTTTGAAAAAATACCAAACAATATGCCAAAAAAAAATAAAAAAAAGTAAAAAAAAGAGAAATTCACTTTTTTTACTTTTTTTTTTATTTTTAAAGAGTGAAAAGTTGAAATTAAAATGGAAAAGTCAATTTTTTTAATTTAATTATAATAGAATTTTTTTAAAAATTTAATTTTGTTTCCTTTCTATTCTTTATATAAACTTCACTTCTTCCCTTTCTCATCAAAAACTAGAAAGTAAAAAAAAATAACATTCATTAATATTTAATAATACTTACTAACAATTATTATCTAAAATAATAATATTTAGTAATATTTAGTTTATAATTAATATAATATAGTATACTAATAATAATATTTTTTTAATTAATAATAATTAATATTCATAGTAACCAAATGTTAGTTTTAAATAAATTTATTATTTAATAACGTTATAATTATGAAATAATAATATTTATTATTTAATAATATAAAGAATAATTCATTGTTTTAATAATTATATTCAATATATTGATATATATTTAATATTTAATAATATTGATTGATAATTATTATCTATAAAATATTTATAATATTTATAAAATAGTTATTAATATATCATTGCTATTCTACCAATTATTTTCATCCCTATTTTCTTACTATTTTTTTTTTATTATTTTTGTTTACTTTTCACTTCATACTTTTGATCTCTTTTTTGTTTTTTACTTTCATTTTAATACTTTTTTCATTTTTTTTTTAAATAATTCACTTTTCACTCAAAATAGACAATACCTTAAATATTTAATCACCAAGTTCCTGTGAGTTATGTTCTCTACGAAACTATCTCCGTCTCCGTTTCATACAAAACGTTTTTGAGGATATATCTCCAGCAAACTGCAACGCCCGTAAGACTAGAACCTCCAAACTCATCTACCTCGGACATCTCGAATCACGCCCGCTGCCGTTGCCGGGTTGCCGGATCCGTTCATCTTCTAACAAAATATTGTACTAATGAAACATTTCCTAGCGGCCGTAAGACTAGAACCTCTAACCCATCTACCTCGGACGTCTCGAATCACGCCCGCTGCCATTGCCGGGTTGCCGGGTCCGGGTCCGTTCATCTTCTAACAAAATATTGTACTAATAAAACATTTCCAACGTGAATATGTCCGGTAAGTATGAAGCAAATGAAATCAATAATATCTGCAAAATGTCCAGTAGAATCTTGCAGTAATTGCCTACAAATTGGGTAACACTCCACATGTGCACCGTTGACTTTTTTATACTTCCCCTGTAGTTATTGTTGACTTTCATCACCTTGTTAGGAGATAGTCAACAACCGTCCGATATGTTCATGGCATACAGAACATATATACGTATATTTAAAACCACTTTCAAAATTGTACACATATGCTCCAATTTATTTATTTTTTCACCGAAAACATCGGTTGTTATACGCCGATTCGAAACTAAATCTTATACGTCGGTGCTAGTATTCTATGCCGATGTCTTTGACCACGGATATGACCAAGTCTGGCGTTATGCGGAATATTCGGTCTGGAGTGGTCGAGTTGGCGAAACGTGGCGAAATTGGGTCACATGTTAATTGGGTAATACGGTTATCACGATCCGTATTCATCTCTTCCCCTCAACGGTTCGACTGGACCTATAAATATTTGGCATTATCATCAGTTCAATGGGTTAACTTCTGCTTCACCAGAGAGATTGAGAGATTAAGTCTGCTTCATCAGTTCAATGGATATTTCTGAGCTATTACTATGCTTTCATTCAAATCGTAGTGATACAATTTTACTGGTCGTGTACAGTCCGTAGTTTTACCTTCGCTCTAGCCGATGGTTTATACATTAAAAATTGTGTGTCCGTGTGATTACATACGAGCATATCTTAGTCATTCTCATCTTTGACCACTGAATACGTCGGTCGTGTATCGGACACTTTCTCAAACTTGTAATTAGGATGTAAAATAGGATAAAATAATTACCTTTTATGCAAAATTTGATAGAAGAGTGAGAATTATTTGTAAAATATTTAACCTATGTATCTAAATCACATTTCTTGGCGCTTTTATTTTAATCTAATTATATTATATTTTATATAAAAATTATTTACTCGAACCAACAGCCATTAGATCCCACTCAAGAACCACTATTAAGTTTTCGTTAAATTATGAATTAATTTTATTATGCAGCCTATATATATATATATATATATATATATATATATATATATATATATATATATATATATATATATATATATAAAATTTAGAAAGGGAAACTTGAATCTACTATAAGAGTTTGTTTTGCATTGAAATTCACTTGTAAAAAAATTACGCTTAGATGCTTCTATTGAGGGTGTCAAAAATTATAAAAAATATATTAAAAGTTATAAAAGAAGGTGTCAAATTGTTATTCTTTAATATGAGAGTAATGATGCAAACCTTGCGGACTCGAACCGGCCCGCACAATTGTATAAGCAGGGCAGGTCGGCTCGGCCAGTCTCCCTAAAAAACGCTGACTTTGTAAGCGGGGCAGGCCAGCTCGGCTAGTCCCCCTAAAAATGCCGACTCGGCTCGGTAGCAGCCCGCTGAGTCGAGCCATTTTCTTAAACAAATAATAATAAAAAAAGCAACAGCTCAAGCAGCAGCAAAGTAGTGCGCTGTTGCTTTAAAAAAAATAATAACGACGGGGCGGCCCGCGAGCTGATCCAAGATTATGATAATAATTTAAATTAGAACATAGTGAATATTAGAAAGTAGAAAGTGGTATGTGGCCGGTGTTTTATTCTCAAAACTATCTTTTTTCATCACTTACATAGTAGATAAATTAAGTTGCACTCATTAATATACTATGCATGCGGATATATATGACAACAAATTAAGGTACTGCTTTATTTTCTTTCAAAATATAGTATAAAATTTGAACCTGACGATTATATATCCCAAAAAAAGTACTATATATGTGCCGTTACTCATGAAAACCTAAAATTTTACTCATGAAAACCTAAAATTAGAAAGAGGATTATATTAGTGCTTTAAGAAAAACAAAAATATCATAGAGAATACTGATTTATTTACTTTTATTTATTTATTTATGAGAGTAGCTCAACTCAGCATTTAAATTTAGTCTCGCCCGCTATAATACATGATATAATTTTGTTTATTTTCAGAAATATCACGAAAGTTGTGACGGATATGTTTATGTATCCAACGACATGTTGAAAGACAACACGCCTCTAAAATTTTACTTCTCGTCACGAGCCGAGGGGTGAGATTAAAAAAAAACATATGGGAAATTACGTATCAGCCCCTCTATTTTCGGGAGGCTGATTTGCAAAAAAAAAAAAACAAATCAGCCTCGCATTTTCGGAGGCTAATTTGCACACAGTTGGAAAACAGTGGGCTGATACGCAATTGCCCCAAAAATATATCCAATAAAATAAGTGACAGTTCTTGTGAGAAAGGGTTTGTCTTGCTCTAAAAAATTCATCATTATTTTTATACTACTCTATCACACCTTTTATACTGTATATTATATTTATTTTCACCTATACCAGCTCCTAGCGAAATTTAAATGAAAGCATAAATATCAATATATAGTAGTGTATTTTTAAGATAAGTTAGACTCTAAAAAATAATGGAATAATGCTATACTTATGCCCTTTGAACTTTTAAAAAAATTCATAATAGATAACTCAAAAATATTCCAAATGGTTAGTATAATTTTACCCTATTATATTATATTTTTTTCGATGAAATAGTTAAAAAGTATTTTGATTAAGTTAAAAAGTGTTATGGATAAATTAAAAAATCAGGATTGATGTTAATAATATAACATCAGTCCATTTATAATTAGTTATTATTATTTTGAAAAGTAAAATATAATTTATTTTTCAAAGAGAATAATTAGTTTAATTTTGTTATTAAATATTTGGGGCTTTGCCGTATCAGTCCTCCGTTTTTTAAATTTACGCAAATCAGTCGCGTTTTCGGAGGCTGATTTATTTTTTTTGCAAATCAGCCTCCAAAAATGTGTTTCAGAGGGTTGATTTGCGAAACCCCGAAATAGAGGCTGATACGCAATTATCTCTAAATATTTAGATTGATGTAATATAATTTTTTTAGCATCAAAATAATGCCTAACAAAATCATTTGCGCTAAATATTTTTTTAGAAATTAATACTCATCCCCGCTATATTATACACTACTGTTCTCAGTACGGCCGACATTGAGGTGTGCCACGTGTCGTTCCGACAAGACCGGAACAGCAGGCGGGTGGGTGGGAGGGGAAGGATATGATAAAGACCCATAAAACACACTCCGTAGATCGTGAAATCTTAAGTTAATTTCGCAGACTTGTCTTTCAAGCTTCCCTCGTCGCATCTATCTATGTTCTATCTCTCTGCATCTGTAGAACCACATTGATGTGAATGCGAGTGGTCTTGATCTTGATTCCATCCTCGCCGGAGAGCAATGGCGAAATGCGAGAGATCCTCCGACTTAGGGTTCCGTCTATGGCCGCCATTCTCCGCCGCTGCGCTCCGCCGCCGCCTCCTCGACGCTCTCATGTGCGGCGTCTCTTCTCACCGCCGCAAAACCGCGTTAGCATCTCCCCACCGCCGTCCCAAGCAGCGGTCGGAACGTCTGGCGGAGCTGCTCAAGGCCGAACCGTCCGATAACTCCGTCTCCGACGAGCCGACCGACGCCGAGTTCGAGACGAGGAAGAAGCTCGAGGCCTTGGAGGAACTCCAGCGCGCGGTGAAGCATCTCCACTCCGAAGATGATCGCGAGAGGAGGAAAGAGGGGGCCATTGCGGTCCGAAAACTCGCCAAGGACGACGCGGACGCCCGAGAAACCCTCGCCATGCTCGGCGCCATCCCCCCTCTCGTCGCCTCGCTCGACTGCTCCGATCCCGAGATCCATGTTGCATCCCTCTACGCTCTTCTCAACCTCTCCATCGCCAACGACACGTACGTTGCTAACTTAGAGATTGAGAGCCTTGTTGAGAAATCTAATGCGTGCATGGTTTTGTTTATGTCTATAGGAACAAGGCGGCTGTGGTGAGTGCCGGAGCGGTGCACAAGATGCTGCGGCTGATGGATCTCGGGTGCTCGCATGAAGTGTCCGACGCGATCGTCGCGAACTTTCTCGGACTGAGCGCTCTGGACTCGAACAAGCCGCTCATCGGCTCATCCGGTGCGATTCCGTTCTTAGTCGCCGCTTTCCAGAGCTCTTCGACGTCTGCGCAGGCGCGCGACGACGCTCTCCGCGCCATCTTCAACCTCTCCATCTCTCAATCCAACGCTCAGAAGTTGGTAGAATCTGGGCTGGTGGAGACTCTGCTAACGACAATAAGTGATGACATAGAGTTCACCGACCGATCGTTGATGGTCTTATCCAACCTCGTGAGCTCGCCCGAGGGACGCCGAGGAATAAGCCGGCGGCCGGACGCTATCGCGATCCTCGTCGACGTTCTGAGCTGGATCGACGCCCCGGGGTGTCAGGAGAAAGCTGCGTACATACTCATGATAATGGCGCACAGGTGTTACGGCGACCGGACTGCGATGGCGGAGGCGGGCGCGACGTCATCGTTGCTCGAGCTGACGTTGATGGGGACGGCGCTGGCGCAGAAGCGTGCGTCGAGGTTGCTGGAGATTTTGAGGGTGGACAATTTTAAAGGAAAGCAAGTGACGGAGGACTTCGCCGGCGGCGGCGGCGCCGCTGTGACGTCGGCGATGTCGGCGCCGCAATGTGGAGAAATGGAGGTGGAGGAGGGGAACGGAGAGATGAGCAAGGAGAGAAGGGAGGTGAAGAAATTGGTTCAACAGAGCTTGCAGAGCAACATGCGGCGAATAGCGCGGCGGGCGAACTTGCCGGAGACTTTTGCGCCGTCGGAACGACTCAAAGCCCTCACCGCCAGCAACACCTCCAAGAGCTTGCCATTCTGAAGTGAAGAAGAAGAAGAAAGGTTAGTTTGATTCTCTCTCGATCTCTGTGCATCTCCGTTCTGCTTTCTTCTTCGTCCATGGTGAAAGTCAAAAAATCCCTTTAAATTTCACATTTTTCACGGTTTTGAAGAAAAAGTTGAAGAAGTCCGCTCTTGATGCTTCCCATGAGACTAGTGTTGACTGATGGGAGGGCTTATGGTAGGATTTAAAACATCCTATCAGCAACATGATTCACCAAGGAGTGACTGGTGGGATGACGAATGTCGGTGCACTTAATGTTCTTCGTTTGTCTGTGACAGGACCAGCATTTTCATTTTCCCAATGATGGTTTAAAGGATAGAGAGGCCAGGAAAGACCATAAATTTTGTAAAAAATAGTAAGATCTTAGATTAAAAAATATATATTATATTATGCTTTCCTTAGTTATCAAGAGAGTTAAGTAAGTTTTGGAAGTTGCTGAAAGTATATTGTGCTCGTTGGTAGTGTACATTTTATTGTTCTATATATTAGGCAGTTCAGAATATATTTTTATTTTTTAAAAATAACTTTAAATTGTTAAATTGCAGATTATTTTATATAATAATTTATGATTGAGTAATTCTAGTGGCAACAAATATGCCATCAAAATTTTTCCAAATGATGATGTATAATATCTTAAATATTTAATTTTGATGTTTGGTGTTGCGTATTCAAAGAATATGTGGATGGGATTTTATGAATTATGTGTGGGTAAATTTTTAGGATAATACCGTATCAATCCCCCTTTTTAAAGGTTTACCGGATGAGTTCCTGAAAACGTATTTCAGGGACTGATCCGGCCTTTTTAAAAAAAAGAGGACTGATATGGAATTATTCCTAAATTTTTTGGTAAAAGTTTAGGATAGGTAGTTATTTTTTATTATTATAATTTTTTTTTCCAAAATTGATATTTTATATAATCCATTAACTTTTTTAATAATGACAACAAAACCCACACCCTTGGTCCCTTATTATCACCCATCATTGATCATTTTTGTTCTTTTAAAAAGAATATTTTCCATAGCCCATACGCCTAACGACCCATGCCTGTCTCACTTTACCGTGCTAACTGATTGCTTGGTGGGGCGCTGGATTCTCATGATCTTTCCAGAGGAATTGCACTCCATTTTATGCTTAAAGGCCGCGTTAAATAGCCTGGTTATTGCCGTAACAAGCGCTCTTAGGTGGGTGTATGGTAAGAACAAGTGCACGACGAGTGATATCGATGGGTGTAAGGTAAGAACGAGTGCGACTACGAATTTTATTACTTTAGATCAAGGTTTTAAATGTCGTTTCGTGCCGAGTTTCGATGAATTTTATATTCGAGACGTGTCGATAATAAAATATTATTTTTATATATTTTATTATATTTTAAAAGTTATTTTAAAATTTTTAATTTAAAAAAAAAAAACTAAGTGGTCACACGCATGACCAACGGAAAAAAAAAAAAAAAAACCGTCGCGCCCACTCGTGAGGAAAATGAACTACTATAAAAAAATTTTAAAAATTAAAAAAATAGCTGTGCCGGCCGGTCCGGCAGCTATTCGGTGCCGGCTCCGAGACATTTTGGACAGCACGCTGCGTGCCGTTCAGAATTTAAAACCTTACTATAGATGGATACGACAGTAAAAATGCACTAATTGGGACAATAAGTATTTTCATGTTTACATTAAAGGAATAATTGCATATCAGCCATAAAATTTCACTCTTATATTTCAGTCTCAGGAAATACGTTTTCGCGCTGACGTGACGCGCCGCTTCATGTCACGTATTTTCGCATTTTTTTGAAGGCTAAAATGCGCGACTGATTTTAGGAGACTGATATGTAATTATCCTTACATTAAATGACGAGCAATGGGAAACAAATCGATATTTGGGATTATTATCACCTAATTATATATCTCTATTTCAATCCAAACAAGTTGAAAATGAGCATGCTGTGGTCCAAGAGTGAGGTTGTGCATCATGATCATCACTTTGGAGTTGGCATGCCCTGCATTATGGCACACTACTGGAGCAGCCATAACTAGAAAAAGATGCCTACACCTGCTATGGTAGGAGGATATTGTCAGCCAGAGACTTGGGGACCTCATCATTTGGCATTTTCCTTTTCTTTTTTTCCTTTTTTTTTAAATAAAAAAGTAATGTGAAAAAATTTCTATTCATAATTAATTCATTTTGTGCGACCGTCGCAATACATCAACTAACAGATTGTAGCGACTCATGTCCCACTAATTGAAGAGTTACGGCATTTCGATCTAGAGAGGTCCCTAAGTCTATTTTTACCTTCACGGGGTACAGAGATGATCATCCGTTAGCTATTTGTTACAACATTAGTAACAATTAGTTTTGTATTTCTAATTTCCGAGGTGAAATACTGAGGATAATGTTATAATAAAAGAGCAGCAATATTGATACCAAAAAGTTAATGTCATGCTCATGGGTCGAGCGGTGTGACGTGCGCCTCAGGATGCGCACGTCGTAGGTTTGAAACTCACGCGTGGTCCTGAAATAAAAACATAGAACGTCAGTAAATTTTAAGCTAGATTTGCTAATGCAGCGGCTGGACAGAGAGTAAATACACCACGTCTAGTTCGGAGCGCACAACTGGCTGGAATTTTACTTCATGACTATCATTTTCCATCCAAAGATGAGTGATGAGTCGTAGTTAGAAAATGGTATTTTCGGCAACATCGGAGGATGGGATACCGTAAAGATTTCGCCTCATAATCACATAAGATATTGAAAAATTATATACAACTGTTTTTACAAGAAAACTTTATTCCTCACACACCCTTTCAAGCTAATTGTTTTACATTTACTATCTTAATCATACAATAAACTCTCTACTTGCTAGCTCTCAACACTCTTTAACTGACACTCCAATTTATAGTAGTTTCAAATGAATCTTAGCCATTCATTAACATTTTCATCAATGGCTATTATTCATTTTCTATGTTATTTCATTAAAATATCTAGCTGCAAATTTATCCAAAAAAATTATATGGTAATTTAGTTTCTTTTTTATTTATTTAATTAAGCAGTAGATTATTCTTTGATGGGCCCAAAGGAGTTATTGGGCTTAGACTTATTTGATTTAATAGAAAATCTGTATCGGACCGGCATAGCATGGTAATGGTCGGTCTTCCTTGTATGGTAGCAGTGAAAATTCGGCTTTTACTTAAATAGTAAAAACATTATTATCTAATTTTATTTTATTTTTTATAAAATAAACATTCTTTGATATTCGATCTCATTATCTCAAAGTACTTATTTTGATATTAAATTGTGCTCAGCAAAAAAAAAAAAAGATTTTAAAAGTACCCTATAGAGATGCAAACTCCTTGGGAGCTCTGCTCACGTGCTCAACCAAAGCTTCCAATTCATTTTTTAATTTTTTCTTTTAAAATAAAGTATGCAGATGCAGGAAGTTAGAATTCATTAAAAATATAAAATATGTATTTAAAAATATTTTTTAAAAAATATTAAAATATAAAAATTATATATTTATTAAAATTATAATTTTTATATTAAAAATTTGTTAAGAAAAAAAATCTCTGAATTTGCCGGGACCAACAGCGCAGCATCCAAGGTGGCAACGAGCGGCGATCGGTTTCAAGCGGCGCAACATTTCAACGTGGAGAAGGCCGGCAGAGATCAGCGGCTTTCTCTTGGAAGTTGCATTGTGGCCGCAACATCTTCAGCGGCGGCTTCCGGCTGGTGGTCATCGGCGACGGAGAACGCGATCTTGTCTGCGTTGATAGGCGGCGCCCCTCGTGGTGAAGATCGCGGTGGCGGACAGTGGTGGCAGCGCTGATGAAATGCAACCTCGAGACCTCGGGTCTCGGCAAAGCATCATTTCGGCGAACTCGGCGAAATTGGCGTTGAACAGCAGCAGCTTTCAGATAGAATAAATTGGAACTGCCCATTTATATTTGGATATTAGATATAAAATTAAAATTTAAAACTAATTATTAGTTTATAGAAAATTAAAAATATAAAAACTATAACAAATTAAAATTTAGAATTAATATATATATATATATATATATATATATATATATTATATATATTCAATAGTTGTGTATTGTACTGTCTAAGACTGGTTATTATTATTATCGGATACAATAAATTGGAACTGGCCATTTATATTTGGATATTAGACATAAATAATTAAAATAAAAATTGTTATTAGTTTATAGAAATTAAAAATATAAAAACTATAACAAATGAAAATTTTGAATGTATATATATATATATATATATATATATATAAATGATTAATATTTGTGTATTATACTGTTTTAAACTAGTTATATTATTATTATTAGATAGAATAAATTGGAACTGCCAATTTATATTTGGATATTAGATATAAAAAAAGTTAAAGGTACATATTGGATATAAAAAAAAGTTAGGGCTGGTGGGGAAGACAAGAGAATTACATCGGAGGCCATTTTCCATTTTCCCGGACTGTTTCTGATTTTGTAAGTTTGCAGGAGCTCTAAAAAAATTTGCCCGCCATTATAAATAGCTCGCCGCCATTGCAAAATTCATTTGAGCTCGTAACTTCTATCATTTGCTTGATCTCCTTGTGCTGATTTTGAGGAGGTGAAATTGAGTTCGATCTGGCATTTCTAGGGTTTTCTAACTTGGGAGGAGATGGCGAGCTTGGTCGAGAGGCTGCGCGTGCGGACGGAGAGGAAGCCACTCTACAACGATGATGATTTGGATGATGAAATTTTCGCGGTGGAGAAAGGTGGTAAATCGATAAAGGTGGACAAATCCTCGGAAAGAATTGTCAGAGACGATGCGGTGGGTTCCTTTTTTTTTGAATCAAATTACTGGTGTTGACGTCAATTTCTGAAATAATTGAAACCTTAGGGTATGTTTGTTGATGCCAATCTTCATAAAGCTTGCTCTTATAGTGATAGCAGTTGTTGTTAAGTATGAAGTTGGAATTCTTCATGGAACCTTAGGGTATTTAGTTGGTTGGAAATTGGAATTATCCACATAACTTGAAATGTAGGCGTGTTTTGAATACTCTTGGACAAGTAATATCTGTCTGCTTTTGTACGTTATGTATAGAAACTAAGGTTTTCAGTGCCGAGTCGAAACGAATTTCAGTAAACTTAGATCCCGGCACGTAACTCCTCTGCCAATGGTGCCGATATACATGAGTTTTTTAGTTTTCAAAAATCAAAACTTAAATTAGTTTAAAATATTTAAATATAAGATTTTTTTGCACGTGCTGTAACTGCCAGCATAGAGACGCGACGTCCGTCATCTAAAACTTCGATAGAAACAACAAGAATAACAAAGCTTTTTTCCTGCTAGGTGTAGTATGCTACATGGATCTTTGTATGCCTATGAGCTATGTCTCACTTCAAGTCCAGAAAAATAGACGTCTTCTTTATGGTTTCCGCTTGTTTATTTTTGGTCCTCCTACCTCTCTCTATAGGCTCTTACACACTACCTCACACTCCTACAGGCGCATTGTCGTGTCTTTGTTTTGTATGTCCAAACCATCTTTAATATTTTTCACGGATATAACATGGACCAAAAAGTTGATCGGTTCTTATCACTATGGGTACATCAGAAACTCTATTCCATTAATGCCATCTTATAATGTAAAGTGGTAGGCATTGGGACTAATGGTTCTAGGGTTTGAGGTAGATAAAGGCTACTGTGGTTGTCATTCATTGATTATGAACATCTGCATCACTGGATATGGTTGTTCCCATTTGTATTTTGCTCTGATTGATATTCTATAGTTTATTCTTCTCAAAATCTATAGTATGTACTTTATATAGTTTATATCTTTTATACGTACTTGCTTATATATATTTTTTATTATACTTCTTTCAACCATTTTTAGCTTAGTGCTTGATTACTTCTTTCAACTATTTGTAGCTCATTGCTTGAGGAACAAACATGCTGACCAATTTAGTCTAATCTCAGACCAATATTAGTGGATTTATCTCTTTTATTCACATCTAATGTATTTTGAAATGAAATGCTGGGAATCATGATCAAACCTACAATCCTACTTATCCCATGACAATCTTTTAGTCAGACTGCTAGTTTGTAGCCAATTCATTGATATTACAACTGAAAATCTGGGGAACTGTAAAGCATTATAACGAAGGATTGTTTGGAGTTGATATTTGACCAGATTATTAGTTGTGTTCAATGTTGTTAAACTTGACAAGATTCATCTACTTTTTGATCCATATGCATTTTATTAGTGCTCCATCCCATCTGCTAATCTGAAACTAAGAAAAAAAAAACCTTTTTCCCCCCTTCTTGGGTAAGTTGGAACTTTTATACCCATGTGCCGCTAGAGTATATGATGGAGGGAAACAGATTTTTGCATTAGATATCTGCTTTTGCTTTTGTTATTTGTTTTAAATGAGACTTATATTTGCTTTAATCTTTCTTTTGTAATGACATAGAAGGCGGATGCATGCCAAGCTTGTGGGGAGAGCGAAAATCTAATTGAATGCGTCACTTGCACATATTCTTTTCATGTGAGGTGCTTACTTATTCCAAAAGTTGCTTCTGAAGATAGCTGGTGCTGCCCTGAATGCGTAAGAAGATTAGTTATTCCCTTTATTTGTTTGATTCTGTTCTGTTTGTGAGGTCCCTCCTACTTTTTTTGTTGTATTGTGTTTTCTTTGTAGGGGTTTATGCTGTACATGTGGTTAAAGTTGTACTGGCCATGTCTAATTGTTTCAGGTTAATCCTCTTAATGAAATAGAGAAGATTTTAGATTGTGAGATATGCCCCACTGAGGAAAATGCTGACTCAAAGCCAAGTTCAAAGCAAATATCTAACAAACAGTATCTTGTCAAGTGGAAGGGATTGTCCTATCTTCACTGTTCTTGGTACTTTGTGAGACCTTTCTTTTCTTTTGTTTAATGCATACTGTATTTACCTTAACTTCTTTATCTTTATGTACCATTTCTATGAAGGACTGTTTATGCTAATTTCTATGTTGTTAAAAGATCTAGTTGTAAAATATTTGCTATATGTACCATTAGCTTATAAGGTATATGTTAGATGGTCTTTTGACGTGCTATTCTGTTGTGACAATCAACCTGTTTCTTATGCTTACAAATCTTTCTTGCCTTCATACGGTCATTTAACTTGTTATATATGCAGCATAAACTGACATATTGTGATATTCTTTTATCTTCTATACCGAACAGGGTACCAGATAGAGAATTTCAAAAAGCTTATCGGACATATCCTCGATTAAGGAATAAAGTAAATAACTTCCAGAAGCAAATGGAATCTCTAAATGGCTGCGAGGATGATTACGTGGCAATTAGACCAGAATGGGTATCTGTTGACAGAATTATTGCAAGCAGGTTTTGTTTGTTGTACTGTGGTTGGCTGCTTCCTTGAGTTTTTGTTATCCATTACAGGAATAAGGTTTGCATGTTATTGCTAACATTTAATAGATGCTTGCGAATGTTTCATTAGAAACTTGTAGTTTTTTTTTTTTTTTTTTGAATGATGCTGAGTGTTGATACTTGCCTTTTTTTATTCTATCCAATTCAGAATTGGAACTAATTTTAGTCGGCATGCAGTTTCTTTTGGGAAGGTTTTTTTTTTTAATTTGAAAATTTCTCATTTCTCATACAGTTGAGATTGAACTAGAAGCTATCACAGGATGATAACATTATCAACTTTGGGGTGCCTGGAACTTGGAAAAAACATCCCTTTTATCTTTGATAATATTCACGAATTTCTCTTTTTCCTTTTAACTCCCTGCAATTTGAGACATGTAGTAATGCAAGCCTGGAAAAGTCATGAGCCAGCATGTCTGTAGTCATTACATTTTTTAGTCGCATCAACTGTTTTGTTTTCCACTACTGCTTGCCTTTTGTTTAGGGCCCTGACATATTCGTTCTTGAACGGCCTATAGGAAAAGGGGCGATGAGCGTGAATATTTAGTCAAATGGAAAGAGCTTCCATATGATGAATGTTCTTGGGAAGCTGAGTCAGATATCTCTTCTTTCCAGTCTGAAATTGAAAGATTTAACATGATTCAATCAAGAGGCCGTAAGAAACATTCTAAGAAGGAATCAAAGAAAGATCAAAAGAAGGAATCAATGGACTTGCAGAACAAACTAAAGGATTTTCAACAATTGAACATAGCCCAGAGTTCCTTTTAGGTTGTATAGTAATTTTTTTAAGGTGTATGTTGTTATCGCCTTCTTAGTTAAGTCTAATCAGCTAATTCTTGTTGGTATCTCACATAATGCAACTTAATTTTGAAGGAAAATTACATCCATATCAGCTTGAAGGCTTGAATTTTCTTCGTTATTCATGGAACAAAGGTACACATGTTATTCTTGCAGATGAGATGGGCCTTGGTAAGTATTATTCATCCTTGTCAACAGTAAAACAGTTAACTTCTTGTCAATTTCCTGGGCTGAGCCTTGTTTAATAAATTCAGGTAAAACCATACAAAGCATTGCTTTTCTTGCTTCCCTCTTTGAGGAGAACCTATCTCCTCATCTAGTTATAGCACCTCTTTCAACGTTGAGAAACTGGGAGCGTGAATTTGCAACTTGGGCTCCTCAATTGAATGTTGTGAGTGTTATTCTGTTTGTGGAAATTTTAGCATTTTTATAGTTGAGGTGGTTTAATTGGATAACAACATTGTGCCAGGTAATGTACTTTGGAAGTGCCCAAGCTCGTGCAATCATCAGGCAGTATGAATTTTTTCATCCCAAGGCTCAGGGAAGACCAAAGAAAGACAAAAAGGTGAAAAGGGGAAAGATGCTGATACAAAGAAGCAAAAGAGAATCAAATTTGATGTTTTGTTAACATCATACGAAATGATTAACATGGATGCGACAAATTTAAAATCGATCCATTGGGAGTCTATGGTAATTTCCTGTAATCATCCTATATTTCATCTATTTGCTTATATCATCTCTGATATCAATACTATTATTTAGATTGTGGATGAGGGCCATCGTCTCAAGAATAAAGAATCAAAATTGTTTCTTCAGTTGAAGCTGTTCTCTACAAAGCATCGTGTTCTTTTAACTGGGACTCCTCTTCAGGTAACCCTTTTAGATCTTGAAAATTTTGGCTGGAAATATTGTTATCTTGTCATGTATCTCCTGCTTCCTTTATTGTCTGGATGTGGTTTCTTGAGTAGAGCAGTTGAGTGAGCCATCTCCAATGCTCAAGCCAGCTCTCACTTTGTAATGAAAGTCTATAGGAGTAAGACTGTTTCTTGGACTGCAGATGACATTTAATTTATTGATACAGACAAGTTAGAATGTTATTTTCTTCTCCACATGAGCAAACCTTGATGGTTGTTAGGAGTCTGAGCTTGCAATCATTAGAGCAAGTTGCTGACTGTGCTTTTGTGAGAACTGAACAAACCTAAACATATTGTGTCAGACCTGAATTATCCTGGTTAATCGTAAGTCAGCAGGCCACCAGTATTTTGCTGGATTTGTTCTTCTTTTAGGTTATAGTTATAATAAGAGCTTTCTAGTAGGTGAATATAAGAGGTTAATTTTACCAACATTTGCTTAGTACCTCACTAAGCTAGTGAATTCTTTTTCCCATAAATGATTTTAAAAGAGTGTTTTATGACTCGACATTTACCTTGTTTTTGTTGGGATAGGCACTTAGTTCAGTGCTGAACTGGTCTATTTATTTCACGCATTATTATTATTGTCTGGTGTGCCAGGAACCAAAAGGACAGTAAAACCAAGCATTCAATTGAATATGTCTAAGATTCCGAATAGTCTATTTACAACATGCCTGTTTTCTTCATAGAAGTTATTATACTGCATCATACTTGTGTGTTTGTTACTATGTGCTGAGAACCTGGTCCCACTCCCAATTGATGTTTTTCCGTGTTTTGCAGAACAACTTGGATGAGTTATTCATGCTCATGCACTTTCTTGATACCGGAAAGGTTGGTGCTATTTTCGATCTCGTGTTGCATTATATGTCTATAATTTTCTGATCATAACAATTGTACATATTATGCTTATTTAGGTGGGTATGTAAAGTGCATCTTTTATGGTGTAGGTCTTTTAAAAGAGGTTGTCTTGGCCTGCGGATAGGTTTATCTGTACCTATGTTGATAAGTTAACTTATTAACTATTTTGTCACATTCAGTTTGAAGTCAATGATGTGTTAAATATGAATGTAAAACATTTGAGGTGTGGGGTGTTACCTAACTATGCCCTTTTCACCTGCTACTCAGAACCATTGAGTTTAGGGATTCCATATGGAGTAATTATCCATTGGGCTTGGTATATGGTATTACGGAAGCAACCTCCTCCAGTGTATGGTTGCGTACATATTACCCTCCCCAAACCGCAATTGGGCGTGATTAATTACTGGGCATTGTTGTTACTTGGTATATGGTGTAAGTATAACCATGGGATGATATAGTCCCAAGTAAATAGGAACTTCAAGGTAGACTTGTTCGCCATGATATTTAATTCAGCTTTCAATTTGGTTTAATTGCTTCTTTATAAACTTATACTGCTATTAAAGTTATGATGTGGAAGTTTTCTATTAGAAAACATTAGGATCTCATAATAACCAATGCTACCTTGGAAACCTAGTTAACGGGGATCAAAAACTATTCTATGTGATAGTCTAATTGTATTACAGCAATAGGGAAACATACATTTTTCTTGTGCTAAGGCAAATTTACATGTTTAGTCCCTTCATCATGTAGTTACAAATTGGTCCATCCGGTTTTAATTGTTTTAAGTTAGTCCCTCTGGTTACAAATTTGCTTTACCAATAATTCTTTCATGACATTAGCATGCCAAGCTAGATGGCATGAGTTTGTTGTCTACAAGTCAGAAAGTAGTGCTTCTAAATGCCTGCTAACGCCCTGAGACTATAAGTGAAGTAAAAAATGTAATTGAGGGACTAATTTGAAATGGTTGAAACTTGAGGTAGTAAAACGTGACTTAGCATGCAATTTAGTCGCAGATTCAAGATCTTGTTATCATGATCTTCATTCTCTTTTTGAGTTTTTAATTTTTCTAGTGTCGTGGTTGTTCTTTTTTGTTCTTTTTCTAGTTTGCTAGCATTGAAGACTTTCAGAAGGAATTCAAGGATATCAACCAAGAAGAACAAATTGCTAGGCTTCATAAAATGCTGGCTCCACACCTTCTTCGGAGTACGTTTCTGCATCCCTTTGCTTTCTCTCGATGTTGCTAGCATATATGACATACTCCTTTCATCATGTTGTGGTAGTCTCTCCTTGCATTCAGAGTTGTTTCTTTCTTCTCTTGTAAACTGTGATAAGGATGCCCTCTTATTTATAGCTAGTAGCTCTATGCTACAAGTAATGAGATAACTTATCAAGTTGAATATGCTGTCTTGCTTCCTGATGGCATTGTGCCACTTACAATTCCATTTCTATTGGATCTGTACTATGGTGATGTTTCTTTTCTACTAAGAAGCATGGATCCAGATACGGGGACATGATACGACACGACATGGAGATGAGGATTTGGCAATTCCAAAAAAAAGCATGGACCCGATACAGAGAGGACATGACAAATTTTTTAATAATATATAAATTTAATTGTATTAAAATAAACACAATGCTCATATAAAGATACATTTGTATAAAAAAAATACTTACTTTATATATATTTTACTTATTATTAATTAAAAAATTGCATGATATTAGAGTTCTATATTGTGTCTATAATCTATATTAAACCCACTATAAAAAATAACAAACGAGACTTGTCCTACAAATCTTCCAAGGGTATGATTGGTTTCAGATAGTTGCCTTTCACTCACAAGTGTCATGTTCTAGAGGCCAGCTATCATCTATTAGAACAGCCGTTCGCCCAAAGCTTGGACCCAAAAGCAAGCCCATTTGCAGCACTAACTTTGAGAGTCTCTAGAAGTGACTGGATGTATTATCCATCTAATCGACGATCAGATTGTACCTTCTTCTTTAGCACCATGGAGGAGTGGTTGATCTCTGAGCTACCGCGTCTTAACGATGTCGCAGTGCAGCTCGGATGGCTGGTGGCCTCAGGTTGGGAGGATAATGAGGGCAGGAGGGGACGGTGGCCCAGGGGAGGAGACAGGGGCAACAGCCAGCAGGAGTTGTGGAAGCGAGGCAAGGAGGAGACGTCGGCGGTGGAGGAGAGGTGTCAGCGATGGGGAGGAGATGGATATGCGGGCGCAACAAGGAGAAGCAAACGCGAGGAGCAGCTATGGAGATTCCGTGCTTCATAGCTGTTCTATGTAGTGAATGGTTATGTTATGCTAGAAAGAGTCTATGCATCGGATAACAAAACAGAAAATGTCTATGCAATAAACCTCTATAGATAACATTGTCCTTTACTCCTTTTTGTTAGTTTACAATTGATGTTTTCTTATGGTTCTAAGTTGTGTATGGTTAATTGTATTATGCGTGAAAGCTTCTATACAGATTCAGTTTTGGGAACTAAAATACAATCTTGTACAATTTGTGGCACCATTAGTAATAATGTGGAAAGATGCCCCCTGAAGAAACTGTTTGTATTTACATCCTGAACCTTGTGACTTCATGTAAGTGGAAACTTTGAAATCAATTCAAATAATGCTAATGATATTTTTATAATCCATAGTAGTGCATTTAGTGTTGACCTTCGCTCATAGAGTATCATATTGCAGTGTCAAAAATTTCTCATACTAGATAGTGTGTGTGCAGTTTGTTCATGACGATGATGCTTTAAATAGTTTGAAGCATCAATAAATTTTGTAGAGTAATTTATGTAAGAGTAGTTCACCACTTTTGGTTTGTGTCCTAGTCAGCTCTCAATAATTTTTTGTACTTGCAAAAATATCTATCAAATGGAAACTAGGAAGGAGTTTTTCTTGAGTTCTCTTGTATTATCTATGAAGGAATCTATGATGAGTCCTCTTCCAATTCTTGTAGGGGTTAAGAAGGATGTAATGAAGGACCTCCTCCGAAGAAGGAACTAATTCTGCGTGTTGACTTGAGCATCAGGCAAAAAGATTACTATAAGGCCATTCTCACTCGTAACTACAGTGTTCTAGCCCGCCGTAGTGGACCACAGGTATGAATTCTTTGCAGACATGTGTTCATATCTCTGGAAGACGTCTTAGTCATGCTGCAATTTTCTCCTCCAGATATCCCTTAACAATGTTGTAATGGAGCTTCGTAAGCTTTGTTGCCATGTATTTATGTTAGAAGGCGAGGAGCCACAACAAGAACCATCTGATTCTAATGAAGGCTTAAGGTCAATCTTCTTCAACTTGCACTTTTGTTTTATTCCGCTTGATGAAAACATTGATTTCTATATTCTTAGTGGTTTATAGAAACAGTTTCATGATAGTAAGATTGACAAATACGTTATTAGTGATAGCGACAATGCTTGCAGTACCTATGTTAGCTGATATGTAAAGTAGAGATGTTATCAAGAATAGAATTTCTTTGGTCTTAGCATGCATGAACTCATGATGCTGAGATTATTATGTCATGTATATGTAAATTAGGTGTCTTTCATCTTGACTTGTTTCTGTAATTTGATGTTTGTCTATTCTATACTGTCATCAACTTTTTATGATTCCAGGCGGCTATTGGAATCCTCTGGGAAAATGCAGCTTCTAGATAAGATGATGGTGAAGCTGAAAGAGCAAGGACATAGAGTACTTATATACTCACAGTTTCAGCACATGTTGGACCTATTGGAAGATTATTTAACTTATAGGGTACTTTCAGAGCCATCATGTTTGTTGCAGGCTTTTCTTACTTTGCATTAGAAGGAATGCATTAAAAGCATTGCTATTCGTCACGGGCCCTTGATGGCCTTGATGCAATATTGGACCATACACGCTGCTTGGGATATAGGTGATATATATCCAGATGTAGCATGTGGTTGTGATTGCATCAAGGCCCCCTAAAGAATTTTTTTTTTTTTTTGCTTCTATGCACGTTAGTATTCTCTCTCAAAATTCTGTCATTCATTTGAAGAAATGGAGCTATGAAAGGATAGATGGCAAGATAAGTGGAGCTGAAAGACAAGTTCGTATAGATAGGTTCAATGCAAAGAATTCTACAAGATTTTGTTTTTTGCTATCTACAAGAGCTGGGGGCTTGGGGATAAATCTTGCAACTGCAGATACTGTCATAATATATGATAGGTAATGCCTTTCCAACTTCAGTTTGTTTTACACAAGTATAATACTTAGTTGCTAATGGACTTGCTATCATGCTGTCAGTGACTGGAATCCTCATGCAGATTTACAAGCAATGGCGAGGGCTCACAGATTGGGCCAGACAAACAAGGTTTCTTTTTTATATTATACATTGTTCTATGAAGTGCAGGCATATGGTGAGGACAATGGGCTCAGTGTTTTGTCTTTGTTGTAGGTAATGATATATAGACTCATAACACGTGGAACTATTGAAGAAAGAATGATGCAAATGACAAAAAAGAAAATGATTCTAGAACATCTTGTGGTTGGTCGCCTTAAGCAACAGCAATCGGTTAACCAGGTAGACTATGAGCATTATCATAAACCCACATTATATTGGTTAATTTTGTACATATTCTTCTCTGCACTTCTATTTATAATTATCCTCGAACAATATTTTTCAATGTAAAGCGTATCTGGTAGGTGGAAAAAACGAGTCAAAGAATTCTGTTCATAAACAATGCAAATATTCCCAAATTTCCAATTTGCTTTTAAGATGCTGAATTTTTACGTTCACTTTGCTTGCTAGGAATACTTGGACGATATCATTCGATATGGGTCGAAGGAGTTATTTGCTGATGAAAATGATGAAGCTAGTAAAGCACGTCAGATACATTATGATGATGCTGCTGTTGATAGGTTTGCACCCATTTGTTAACTTTAGATGAAACGTTGATAACTTGTAGAAGTCATGCAAATAAAAAATGTTATTAGGCTACTGAACCGGGAGCAAGTGGAGGCTGAAGAATCATCCATTGACGATGAAGATGATGACCTTTTGAAGGCTTTTAAGGTATACCATCACCAGTCACCCTTTTTTTTTAATGTTTAGGTAGTTTGGTGAAGCTAAAAGCTTTTGCCTTTTTGTAGTCAGACTCTTTTCTAGTTTTAGCGTCTTGCAGTCCTTGAAAATGAGCTTCTTTTTATTTTACAAACTTAAATCACCTGTCAAGAAGTTGAAGCTTTTTGGAGTATCTATTCATTACTGGAGGATTTTGTTGTGTACTTTGGCAGGAAGATCTTTATCTTTTCACATTGGAATTTACTGGTTATTTGCCTTGTTTGAGATAGATAAAATTTATTTTTATTTATGTTTTATGATTTTATGTCTTGAGATATCGGGCTTAGTTATGCTTATCTTGTTAATTTTTCTATTTTCTAGGTAGCAAATTTTGAATATATAGATGAAGTTGAAGCTGCAGCAGCTAAAGAGGATGAAGCTAGAAAGCAAGCAGCTAAGAATGCGGTTGCTAATGCAAATGCAGATAGAGCAGATTACTGGGATGAATTGCTACGTGACAAATTTGAAGTTCAACGACTGGATGAGTTCACTGCAATGGGTAAAGGGAAAAGGAGCCGCAGACAAGTAAGTTCATGGATCCTTCTAGTGTATTCTACGAAAAGTTTGCAGCATAGTCAGTCAACTTTCCTGTATCACATTGTTGCTGATTTTTGTTTTTTTAGAAGCAGTTATGGATAGTCTTTCTCTTTCTATATAAAAATAATTTGCAAGTTTATTGAAATGTGTAAGCTAGATTAATATGTAAAAAAAACCGGGTCATGACTTGGTTATGAAAAATAAAAAGACAAATGTCACTATGACCCAACCAACCATGTAGTCTTCAGATTTCAGGCCATTATGTATCCCATAAATGAGTAATAAGTTTAACTTTTTCTTAGACTTAATTTTCACGTATAGAATCTAATGTTCAACTTCATTTAATTTATATGATTTACAGGCCTCAACATTGCTTTTAGCAACTGTTTGTTTGTACAAACATAGATATCTGTGCCAGAACCTATATATTTCAAAATAAATAGAAACTGGCTAAAGACCATTGGCCATTCATTTATGCACCTTACTAATGTTCTGAGCTATTCTATTGAGGTCAACTCCACTCCAATGTTTTAGTTTGTCACATGCATTCTTTCAACTTTTCTTTAATTCACTTCATTTGGTTTCAAAAGATGTCAGAGGCAGTTATGTCTGAAGTGCAGTATGTACCATTAAAAAAGGAACTATATGATTTTGAAAGTCCACTTTGACTGATTTTTGGGTGAAGTTTTGAAATCGAAATTTGGGTGCTCTAACGAGGAACTTGATTCACAACATTTCAGTCTAGACTACGTACTTGGCAACACTAATGAAGAAGTGAAACGTTGCACTCAGAATATTAAAATTTGTAAGAAATTATTGTACAAAGCAATGATAAGTAATTTTTATATATTTATTATTATTATTATTATTATTATTTTTTGGTTTTGAGGTAGTGAGGAAAACCAATTTTGAAATAAATTTTGGGTGCTCTAGCGATAGTCCCATGTTTTCTTGTTATTGGCCCCTTCTGCCTCCTAACAAAGCTTCACAACATTTCAGTCTAGACTACGTACTTGGCAACACTAATGAAGAAGTCAAACATTGCACTCAGAATATTAAAATTTGTAAGAAATTATTGTACAAAATAATGATTTTTTTTCTTTTTTTTTTGGGTTTTGAGGTAGTGAGGAGAACCCTGCCCTAAGCCGACCATTTGGAGGGTTGGGGCACAGGTATACACTAAGCCTGGGAGGGCACCCACCCAGACAATAGAGCATGGGATGTATGTATAGGTGTTTGGCCTACTGTTTACGAGCATCGATGGATTTAATTAGTAAGGAAACCTGTAGACAAAAGTTCTAGATTCAGCATTGTTTATAATTTCCTAACAACCGGCGGTAGCTGTGTGCCAGATGTGAAAGTTACTTCTTGACTATTTGTAGAAGGTGTCAATACCGCTTTATATAAACGTTATGGCTATTTGTAGATTAGTATACAATTAGTAATACACCTTGCGATGCAGTCAGCTATGCTTATGTTACTCTATATAAATAATCTGACTGCTTGTAGATAAGTTTACAGCTAGTAACACGCCTCGGTGATACATTCTAACAAAGGCACTATAGAATATTTCCAGTGTGTAATTAAGTCAGCAAATAGTAGTTCTTAGCAAGGTTTTAGGTACTGGACGACATGTGATAGAAACGGCCGAAATGGCTGTTTTTGGTTGTGCCGTCACTTTATTGCACAACATTGTATATAAAAAAAAAAGAAGAGAAGAGCCACCTTGGAGACACTCCTCTCCTCTCCTCCCTCTCTCCCCAGCTTTTTTTTTCTTTCTTCTTCCTCGTTGTGACGGGATTTGTTTTTAAATTTTATTTTGTTTTTTTAAGTCTTTTCAATAGTTTAAAAAATTAAAAAAAAAAAAATTGGATCGGTGCTGTCAGCACGGCATGATTAGCACGCTTGGCATGTCTCGAGTTTGGAATTTACCGAAATTAGGCATGAGACGGCACCTTAAACTTTGGTACGTAGTGTATTTGATTTGGATAGTATAAATTGGCAATTTAAAGTAAATGATGGAAGCAGAATTACAAATTATTGCTTATTAACAGATTAACTATTGGAGCTAAAGAAGGACATCGTCTTGAGCGCATCTTGAGTGCCATAATAATAATAGTGTGGCTAGATGGTGAGAGTGTTTTAGTTATGCTATTTGGCAAACTAATATAATCTGACGTTTAGTTTTAGATATTTTGAGCTTTAGATGTTGATATGCTATAGGGATGTTCATTGCCGCTGCTGATTCAAGTTAATACTTTTGTGGTACTACAATTCAAGGTCAAAAGAAGCTTCATGTAAAACCCAATTTACATGCTATAACAATAAACCAAAACACAGTGAAAACCAGTAGCTATATGAATTCATAAATTGTTGGGTTTTGTTATGGTGGGCTAGGCTATTTAGTTTATAGGTCAGAGGCCAAGTTGGGTGGAGGAGTTAAGGCCGATTTTGGTGAAGGTGGAAAGGCAACTAGATTAGGCGACAACGCGCAAGGTCATCATTATCGTCTGGGCTGAGACAATTGGCCTTGATTTGGTTGATCCACATTGACTATATAAGAAACTAGTTAACCCGTGCCCCATATTTATATCTTATTCTAGTTATTTTACTTATTTTTTCATCTATAAAGTTTTTATTTTATTCTTACTATTATATTAGGCGTCCGTGGACCATGTTAGTGTTGTGCATACCCGGTGTGATTGCTGGTCTTGTGAACCTGTGTGGTTGCATGTATGTGTGTCTTGGATTTGTTTTCTCAGGCCGAGGTTTATACGGAAACAGTCTTCGAGGAGGCATGGCTGCGTATACCTACTCTCCCTAGACCCCACCATAGTAAGACTTGACTGAGATGTTGTAGCAGTTCTTAACCATTGCTAAGCACGCGACTATAAGATTTAAATAAATAAGATATTATATAATTTAAAACTGAAATTATTCGAATAATATTAACAACTAAATAAAAATTACTTACTTCAAGTATTAAACTATTTAATATTTATTCCAAATGACTGTTAGCTAAATTGAAAGATTGATATCATTAATAATTAAACTTACAAAGGATTAAAATCTATAAATAATAATTTTATCATATTTTTCGATTTTCTTTTACATTCTTTTGTTAATTTTGATTAGGTTATGTCAAGAGACACACGATAAATAAGACTTATTTATTCTATGAAAATGGTGAAAATATAAAGAGACATATAAACATAAACACTGAGAATTAAATATTTAACACGTGGCACATAATTGAGAGATCTAGAAGTGCCACATGGGATAAATTCATGTTTTACCTATGCTTTACATATATTATAGATATGGTAAAGCTACTTCTATTTGGGGAAGAAGTGCCACATGGTATAAAATCATGTTTTACCTATGCTTTACATATATTATAAATATGGAAGCTACTTCTATTCGGGGGAAAAGTGCTTTAGAATAGAGTAATGCCAAATATCCAAACATAAACAAATTCACTAACGTTTGAGTCAATTTTTCCTTGTGTCCCTATATTATTATTTGTGATAATGATCTAATGAAACTTGGATTAGATTGGTAACCTAAGAGATTTAGGTATGGCTCAAATTATGTGATAACACCATATTTGTATTAATAATATATGAAAGTTTAATTGGAGTCTTGTGTTTCATTTTGTCTCAATTGTTATTAGATTTTATAAAAGGTTTATTTTCTGCATCAGAAATGGGAGATACGCTAATTGGATAAAAAGAAGTGGCTATTTCATTTAAATACTATCTGCATAAATAAGATTGATTTTGTAAAAAAGTGGTTGATTTTGTGAAATATCAACTAGTCTGATTTTGCATAACATAGGTGTTGATTCCTAAAATGGGAAAGATCGTGATTGATCAAGTAAAAATGTAATGTAATGCTGAAGATTGATGTTCATCCACTGTACATGAACAGTGGTCGAACAGGTAGATTGCTTCTAATGTTGTTGATAATGAACTGGCTTAAGGATTACATCCTCAAAAGTGGGTTGAAGATGCTACCTTCTAATGCAGCATTCTTCTTCAATCTGCCTTAGGTTTAAGTCACTTTGGTAGCTCCCATGTGATTATTAACATTTGGGCTCGTGCATCTGTTTTTATTCATGCTTTTGAATTTATGTAGATGGCAGCTACTGAGGAAGATGATATATTACATGACGGAAATTCGGAAGATGATGATTATAGTTATGAGGATGACTTGTCAGACGTTGATATTATTCCTGGAAATGCTGCAGGAAGAAAGCCTTATGGTTCAAGAAAGAAATCTCGTGGTAATATTTCCTTTGCCTTTCTTATTCATCTTGCTGTTAGCTCTATCCTGTTAAATCTAATTTCCGCTATTTCATTAGATTTTGCAGAACCACCCCCTTTGATGGAAGGAGAGGGAAAATCATTAAGAGTTCTTGGGTTTAATCAAAACCAACGGGCTGCATTTTTGCAAATACTTATGAGGTCAGTGCTACTTTTTTTTAAAAAACTTTCAATTCTTTTAATACACTGTTTACATTCCCGAGAAGTTAAAACTTTAGCAAGCCATGGTGGTCTAGCTGAATTTCTAAGACTTTTGAAGCTTAAATTCCGAACATGAGAACCTATCTGGTTTTACCAACTAGGTGGTATGACCAGTAACCAAGTGATACAAAATAACTATTTAAGAAATCATCTTTTGGTAGAATTCAACAAAAAAATTATCGTGTTCACATGATACACGACGAAAAATTGCTGGTGTCCTACTTTATTGTTTACAAGTTGCTTCTTTCTATTACTGCCAATTTGTTCACAAACTTCCCATTCATTACGTGATTTTCAATCTAATACATGATGATCGTTGAAATTCCATATTAGATCTTGGGATCAACAACATATTTGTATAGCATGATGTCATGCTTTTTATTGGATAACTCAAAGATCTCAATAAGGGACCATGAAACATGGATTACATGAGATGATACTATCTGTAATGACCCAAAACCGGATGGAAGAAAACCACGTTTTTAATAAAATTTTAGCAGAAGCTTAACAAGAGAATCTGACCCAAAAATACATCCAAACAAAATCGAATGGTTCGAGCAATGGCATTCGTATAAATGACCATGAGAGAGAAGATCTTCGCACTTGACCAAACATCTGCATGTAGAACTACCAGGAACCAATCTCTCATCGGTTCTTCTGGTTCTGCTTACTATCTATGGCTCGACCCAAGAAACTAAATAAATAACCTTTTAACCCAAGAATTACTTTCACAAATTCATTGTATATATAATCACTTAAAGACCGTAACATGCTGATCAAAATACAAACCAAAATCCAAGATAAACATTATATATATAACGAATGTTTACATTTTTGGTCGACCAATTCTGATAATTGCAGCACAGTAACGAATGTGCTCAAAATCCATTCTAAATACTTTTCAATCATACCAACTGGACAAATATGTTTCAAAAGATAAATTACACGTAGCCAAAGCATGAAGTGGTCATATGAGATATAGAGACCCAGTACGACTGTTGGAAGATGTGAATAATTAACTAATGGTGGAAAAGAAGACGAGATAGGCCAGAAAAGTTGGTGAGGGACGATGTGACATAATCTCATCTATTTAAAGCTTGATAAGGAATTAGCTATTGATGAGCTGAGTGTCGCGTTAGTAATATCAATGTTCGGAGGATTGAGGGATATGGGTTTTGTCCTTGTGTTGCCCTTCTTTTCTTGTTCTTTTATTTTCGTTGATAGGTTTTATCTTTTCTAACTATCACTTGTATGAACATTCCCTTTGCTTTCTTTTGGGCGTTTGGTTTGGAATCATGTTTCTCAAACTTGGGTAATCGTGTATTCGTATGCCTATGTGCTTGGATATTGGTATTCAGGCAGAGGGTACCAGAAGCAGTCTCTTCAGGGGTATGGCTGCGTATAACATATACTCAGACCTTGTATAGCAGGGCTGATCACTGGGTTGTTGTTATTGTTGTATCGTGATGGGGCATTATCATGCTTTTTATTATAGATGTTTAATTATCTATCTATGGCTGCGTATAACATATACTCAGACCTTGCATAGCAGGACTGATCACTGGGTTGTTGTTATTGTTGTATCGTGATGGGTCATTATCATGCTTTTTATATGGCTCTTCTTTACGCTCTCCTTTATCTCATTCATTTTCTCTAATATTATATTTCCGTTGAAAAACCCTAGCACAGCCGCAACATTTAAAAATCCTTCTAGCTAAGTAGCTGCGATCTTATAATGAACATATACCTGCTGAAATGGTTTTCTGATTTTCTGGACTATGCACTTTTTCCCCTTTCAGGATTTTGGAACATGCACTTTCCAATTTAATAGCTGTGCTTGGATATTGTTTTGTTAACCTGAACTATGTTTTCTTTAAGTAAAATTACGTTGTCCTATTGTTCTTTTTATTTGCTACATCTTCTTTGGATGTATTGGGTTATTTTTTATTTCTCATGGTGTTCCGTTGCAATATTTTTCAGATTTGGTTTTCGCGATTATGATTGGAAGGAATTTGTTCTTCGGATCAAGGGAAAAAGTTGGCAGGAAATACATGAGTATGTTACTTATATCTACAAAGAACAACACTTATGTTGTCTATCTAGACCTCAATGTTTGTCCAAAGTTAACTCTTTCAAAAATATGTTTATTTTGTTTCCTTTCAGCAATAAACATTATGGAGCATGTATGTAAATATCTTGCTTCGTTTTATTTCAGTTCAATAGGCACCATAATTATTTGGAATGGCATCATATACATTATGTATTCTTTAGATGCATTTGGAAATTAGTACTATGGATTTGATGCATTACTATTAACAGTTATGGAGCAGTTTTCATGCAACATGTTATTGAGCCAGTCACTGATTTACCGAACTTTTCAGGTGCTTCAACTTTGTGCCAATTTAAGTTTAGTTTGTTTCTACTTTGATCCATATTCTTATCCTTTTTGTTTATTATTAGATGGTGTTCCAAAGGAAGGATTACGTGTTGAAGATGTATTGGTTAGGATCGGAACCTTCCGGACAATAGAAGAGAAGGTAATTTTGAGTTGTCCCCTTTAGTAGATTTTATGTTAATTCTTGAGTACACATACAAGTCAGCACGATATTATGCAAACATCCAATTTTCCCTTCCATGCAACATCAATTTGGTATAGTAGCTTTTTTTTTTTTTTTTTTCTCTCTTTCCTGGTGTAGTAGCTTTTGCATGCTTGCTTCAAAATATTTTGTTGTAAATTCTTGTGCATACTGTGTTTCTTGTTTTCTTCTTTAGTGGCATAAGAAGAGGTGTACGCATGTGCTGTCCTATGCAGCTTGTGCTATGGAGTTTTGATTAGGCAGTGTAATTTCGGTATTCAAGAAATGAGAACTCATGAATTGCTCATTGGGCACAAGGGCTTGCATGTAGGTAGATACCTAAGAGGTTGGAAAACGTGAGTTCTGCATGTTATAGTAGTTACCTAAGAGGTATGAAAATGTGAGTTCTGCCTGTTATCAGCCTTTGTTCTGCTAAGAAAAGGTCAAATTTCATATAAATTTGGAATTGTAGTTGGGATTTCACTTGTTCGTACGTCAGGTGGAATAGACAACAACAACAACAACCGATAAGAATCTCACGCGAATGGCCATTTTAGGATCTTCTGCTTGGACAAGCGCATAAGTACACATTGCAAGATTTCGTACCACATACGTTTAACAAGCAAAGAAAAGATGTTTGTATGTTAAATTAAGAAAATGACATAAGAAAAGGCACTGCAAGGGGAAAACAAGGGAAATCCTCAAACCCTTAATCCTCTAAACAACAGAATTTGCAGCACAAATTCGTCGCTACCACTCAACTTGATCAGGAGCTATCTGATCATGAAGGTCTAGGTCGCGTCAGATGGTCTCCACCTCTTTTTGGTCTACCTTTTCTCTTTCCCCACACTACGTTAAATCCCCGAACCCTTAATCTGCTAAACAATGGACTCTGCAACACATTGTCGCGCCACTCAACTTGATCAATCGGTATCTGATATTGAAGTTCTAAGTGGTTAAATTCATGCCAAGTGATTTCCCTCGAACTCTTTTTGGTCTACCTCTTCTCCTTCTCCATTCTTTGGTTAATCCATTGCATCTCATATCAGATGGTTTCTCCTTCTTCTCCTTCTCTAGTCTTTGGTTAACCCTTTGTATCTCTTTACCAGTGTAGGTATTTCTCTTTGTATGACATCGTCAAGCTAATACAATCATTTTTTCCTCGTCTTCCTATCCATGGGAGCTAATTCGTGTTTCAGCTTTGTACAGACCCCTTTCTATGTGTTGTCAACAAGCACAAGGTTAGCCAAACTAATCCAATTTGATGGTAGTTCCATGTTTTAAAAGAAAAAAACAAATTGCAAGAAAGACAAATGCATTGTGACATATCGTATGGTAATCTTGAAGTTCTTGTATATTGCCAAGTAAAACACGTTATGATATCGTACATCTGGTGCAGCTTTGGTCCCTTTTAGTATTTGAAATTAGCCTTCTATGAATGTAGAACTAATTCACTTGCATTCATCTATTTACTGTTAAAATTTGTAAGCACATCCATATGCATATTCTTTATTTAATTTTCACATCTCAAAGGCTGCAAGTTCAACAGTTTTTTAAGTCCTGTTGGTGTCCATGTTGTTTGATGAAATGAAAAGCTTTCAGATGATTAAAATTGAATCTAACTTTATCATTCAAGCGATCGTTTCTCTCTCTCTAGCAAAATGGTTAGGAGATGGTCACATTAGCAAAATGACAGACTTTATGCTAAGATAGTTACCTACTTAGGTCCCCGAACGCTGTGGTATTTCTTGCACTTTATGGCCTGTTAAGATAACACTTTTTTGTCTCCGATGGAATATAAATGATGTTGGATTTTTCAAACCTCAATTTATTTGGGATTTAGTAATCTTGTGAAGGGGTTCCCCTTCTTAGTTTGCTTTGAAATATAGGATCGACTTTATAGTCTAGATCACTAACCTTTTTTTTCGGACTTATACTTCTGATGCATTTCTGGTAATATGGTCTTGCAATATATAGGTAGGACATGAGTTTTTTGTGTAACTTTCAATTTCAATGTTATATCTTTTGGCAGGTTCTATTTGCAAAAGAATGTCCTGGAACTGCATTTTTCCCAGATGATATAGTATCTTGCTTTCCTGCACTTAATGCAAAGATATGGAAGGGGGAGCATGATTTCTTGTTGTTGAAAGCAATATTAAAGTATGTTTCTTGCCTTTAGTCGGTATCTATGTGTCAGTCAATAATATATTTCTGTAGCACCTGCAATCCATACTTGTCTTGTTACTAAGATTGTTTAGTAAATATATGATAAAAGTGAAAAGGTATATTCAGGTGTGTTACTTTATAATAGTATGGCTTGCATAATACCTATATTTGGTTTTTGGCTATTTGTAAGCATGCTCCAAGGAAAGGTACTCAGAATTTGATGAAACATATGAAAATGAACCAAGGTTTTCCGTGCCATGCCGAGCCAAGTTTCGGTAAACTCAAAACTCAAGACACGCCGACCATGCCGCATGTGCAAATCCGTTTCATTTATTAATTGTTATATTTATAATTATATTAGGTTTAAAAGTAAAAAAATATAAATGACCATGCAAATCTGTTTCAGTAATTAATTGTTATATTTATAATTATATTAGGAATAAAAATAAAAAATATAAATGAAGAAAGTTTTATTATTAAATTTTTTTAATGCAAATTAATTAAAACAATTTTTTTTTAAAAAAAAAAAAGAAAAAAGGGTCCGCAGGCGCGAACCTCAAACAAGTCCTCGCGACGCGAAACGGGTCCGCGCGAAGTGGATCAGTAACTGGTCACGCGCTACGTGCGCACACGTGGCACGTGACCAAAAAATGCATTGTTTATCTTCCTCGTGGAAAATGAACAGTGACGTGGCACGTGACCAAAAATTGCATTGTTTATCTTCCTCGTGGAAAATGAACAGTGTAAATGCGTGCATGCAGTGCGTGAATCAGAAATGCACTGTTCATCATCCTCGCGGAAGATGACAGTGCATTTACAACAGCTTACAAAAAAAAAAAAGAAGTAGAGAGACGCCGTGCTTGTTGGCTCGATGCCGGATCCAGAACGTTTCAGGCGGCACGGCACATGCCGTCTGATATGTAAAACCATGAAATGAACTTAATTTAGACTGTTCCGTGCTGCGCGAAATGTAAAACCATGAAATGAACTTAATTTAGACTGTCATTTTGCTATCAATTGTGAGTCTCATAACATTTGTTTAACGTTCCTGTTCAAAGGCATGGTTATGCTAGATGGCAAGCCATTGTGGAAGATAAGGATATTGGTCTTGCAGATATCATCCGCCAAGAACTAAACCTTCCCTCTATGAATGGAGCAAGTTCTGGAAGTGATCCTCCTAATGATGCTGTAAATCCTCAACAGCCTTTCAATGTAAGATTTTTCTTTCAAGCATCCAGTGGTTTTTTTGGATGAACTGGATGGCTTGACTTCTTGGACTCTGCTGCTAGGGTCTTCAGAAGATACCAAGAACAACCAGGTAGTTGCTGACTATCCTGTGATGCATCAGTGCAGGGAAATACAGAGAAGGATGGTTGAGTTCATAAGGAAGAGATATCTTCTGGTAGAAAAAGCTATGAACATGGAAATCTTTCTTGATAAATGTGTAAGTATCTAATCTGTTGTGGCATCCATGTTAATGAAAAATCCATTGTTAATACTTTACTTTCGGGTTTCTGTCCTGTTGATATTACATCCTTGATTGAAGTTCATACTTTTTCATTCCAAGTTGTCATTTACTATCGGAAATTAGATCTGTGTATTTATGTTAAAGTTTTCATTAAATCTTTCGCGAAATAGGTGGACCTTTACTCCTCGTGAACAGAAAAATAACCGGTGAGGAGTGCAGGAAAAAAGGATAATTTATGGTCATGAAATATTTGATTTCTGATACTTATGGTCTTCCTTTTGTTGAACACCACCTTACGCATTAATTGACATTGGTGGTCTCTTTTTATCATTAGCTCTTATTTTGTTCACTTACAGGGTAATGCTAAGCCATCTGAAACCGCAAATGGAGATTGTGAAGTTGAACTAAACATTCCTGGAGCACGTACCTCTGGGATGTCAGCTTCCCAGCTACTCTTGAGAGAATTGCCTGTTTTAGATCCTATTGGTGAGTATCTTATTTTTGTTTGTTTCCATGTTGTAACATATGCCTCAGATGTGTCTGAGGATGCTAAAATGACCTCTTTGAAAATAACCTTAAGCTTTCTGGGTTCTCTACAAGCTTTTACATGGCTCTTTCTAATAGAGATCACCTGAAATGTGGGGGCTAGGTTCCTTGGGCCTGGGCATGTAACTTCATTGATGTTTGAGTGATTTACTATTTCGTATTCTATAATACTCAACTGTATGTTGTTTTTTCTGTAGTTTAGACAGCGAAGTATATGTGATAAAGCTAGGAAAAGACATGTAGACATTGATCTACATGCTTTTTATTGTTTGTTTTTTGTGTGGTAACAATGCGAACTTTTTTATTGAAATTAAGCAAGCATTTATTTTTCTAGTGTAAAGATAGTGATACCTCTGGATTATTGTCAGTGCATGCTCTGTCATGCAATCCTTTGATGCGACCGTATGACTGATCCATCTTTGATTCCTGAACTGTTTAATCTTAGGGGTTCTTTAGAGAAGTGTGAAGAAGTATAGAATTTCGGAAGTGTATAGAAGTGAAGTTTCGAGGACTCAAGTTAAGTTCTTGTGTACTTGGTGCAGCAGAAGTGCTAAAAATTGAGTTTCTCGCCTTGCAAAGAGAGATCGAAGAAGTCAGGATTTTTATTTTACTTCATTTTTTTTTTTCTTTTGGGTGTTTCCTTGGCATTTTGGAAGGACGAAAGGTGACAAGTAAAACTGTTTTAACTGCACCGAGTGAACAGCGTTTATATTAGAAATATGATTAGATAGTAAACAGTCACAAATATTCCAAACATAATTAGACCTTAAAACTTAATTGATCAGATCATTTGTCAATTGAATGAACTTGGTAACTCTTAACCAGATGCTGTCAGATTCTTAGCAAAATTTCATCGTCAAACAATTTAATTATTCTCAAAGGTCTTCCGCTGCTGACGATAATGACTGCACGAATTGGTCATAGCAATGACTGTATTAGTAATCAGCTGTCACGGTGTATGTAAAAACAAATTGGCAGCATGGAAGAGACTGTGCAAGAGGGGTCTGGCTGGGGCTGGCGATGATGAGGTTTGTTCTACGAGATTGTTGGTGGTGGGAGCTGAAATGTAGTTTGAAGGAGGTAGAAGATCAAAATCATCAATTAAGGATTACTCGCCTGGCCTGTCGAATTGAGCCTACTCATCCCTCGTTCTTCTTGATGGAACCATCAGTTATGTGTCTGACTTCGAATGTGTTGGACTTAATGATGAAACTGATATGCTATTTCTGGGAGAAATTATTCGGAAGAAATAGATCTGATAGAGAAGGGAAAAAAACTGGGGTCAGAGAGGGCGGTAATGACGTAGGACGTTGGTAGGAGAGTGGATGGGCAGAAGTTGCTGTTGTACCCAGATGAAGTGAATCACTTGCAGAAGTTGCCTAGGTGTGAAGTAAATTCTGGAAGTGGGTTTTTGAAGCAGGCAGAAGGGTTTTTACACTTTTGCTTGAAGTAAATAACGGAATCTCTAAGGTTAACTCTTGGATTCAAGATTTGTAGTCAGGCAGTTCATATGGGTACACTCTGTCCATCTCCTAACCTACTGGAATGTTGTAGCAGAAGCTTGTAACTAAGGACCATTTCCTTTGAATTGGATAGTTTGCTTCTTTCTTTTTTCGTAATTTACAGTATTAGTTTTATGACAATTTTTCTCCTTGAAAAACTTGCTTATTGGATCAGGCAAGTTTAGAACTAGTCAACAAGATTGATGTTCGATCAGAGGCAAGTTTAGAACTAGTCAACAAGATTGATGTTCGTCTTTGCTACAGATCAATATTAGGCCTTAGGTTGTTGTTTCTAGTTCTAATTATTCTGTTTTGATCCAACTAGGCATACAATTGGGGTTTTGTCAAAAAAAAAGTGCTTTGCAAAACTTGAACACATTGATTTCTTGAATGAAAACACTAAGTTAGCTTTTCATAGAACTTTTTTGGTTCACCCGGAACACTTGTTTGCTCACCCCCAAAACTTTTTCTGTTCGTCCGGAACATTGCAGCCAAAAACACCACGATACAAGCTGGCAATACTACATTAGCCATTTGGAAAACTAACTAGGCGTCTAGAACACCTTGGAGTATCCAGCCAGGGTTTTTTTTTTTTTTTTTTTTTTTTGAAAAAAGTTGAAAATGTAGTGGATAAGTTCTCTGAGTTTTGAAACGCATGGTTTTTTTTTCTTGACATTATTTCGATATAATTTCTAGTCCATTACTGAACTGTTGGGCTGATCTTGATCGTCAACTACAACCTGTCACCTCTTTTTGGGGTGATTCAGACACCCAAACTTTGTATTGGATGAACTCAGTGAAAAACTCGTCAAACTTACTGTCTGATCTGTCAAGTTCTAGTGACTACAAATTTTTTTTTAAGCATCCTGTTCTTCATTTGGAGCTGGATTAAAGTTTGAATTATTCTCCTCAAGCCTCGATTTTGACGGCTATAAAGTAAAAATATACCATGAACTCTGTCAATATTCTTGCAGGTCAATCAGAATCTGCCTACATTGATCACTCCAGACTGGAAATGAGAAGCCTATACAATGGGGTAAGTAATAAGGGAAACATGTTTGATCTGATCTTAATCCTACAATTTTCACGAGGTAAATTTTCACTTTTATTTTATCCTTGCAGATGTGCCAGGTGGCAGCAGATAGTGCCCTCGACTCCGTGGATGCATACTTGGGTGACAATTCTGCAGCTTTTCGGGTTACTAAGAACTTTCAACTTTTTGAGACAATTTGCAATAATGTGCAGAGGATTCTTGAGGTGTCTCCAAAATCAGATCAAAGATCAAATTCTCCTCCACAGGCTGAATTCGATATAAACAATGCTGGAGACCCCTCTACCAAGATTTCCGATGATGCGTCAACGTTCGGACGTTCAAATGGAGCGAATCCAGCATCTGAAGATCCATCACCGTCGAACAACAACTCCGATATTGTAAAGGAAGTTGAGGATGCACCGATGGTCGATTCAAATGCTGATAAATCAGCTGACGATGTCGTTATTCAGGAAGATCGATGACATCTGGACCAGACGTTAAAAAAACACTTTATATTTTTGTAAAATTCCACTAGTAATGCACAGAAATATTTCAGCTATGAATATTTTAAAATCTTATTTGTTTATGTAACCTTACTCGCTTCTTTGGGCGGTTTCGTTGCAGCTTGAGCATGGATCGATGTGGATAGTTGGTGATATTGAAAATGTTCGCCATCCGGAATTTATTACAAGCATTTTATTTGGGAAACTAAAAATATTGTGTGGAATCATAGTGAAGAAACTCAACAGTTAATATGATACTAAGCAGAGGCGATCCAGAGTCCATTCATGAATCCTCCAGTCCTCTCCATTATGAGATCCACATCCAGATCTAAAGCTATAAAATGAAGAGATAATTGTATATCATCCTTTGATTTCTAAATCTCTTATAAATCAGTTCATAATTTCAAATACTTAATAAATCAAATTTTTATCGAAGTTAACTTATTACATAAATATTTTTTGAAAAATTTTGAATATAAAAAAAAAGATTCCAATGTGATATATAACTTTCAAATTTACTAAGTATTTTAAAAAAATATATTAAATAGATATTTTGAGACTTCAAAGATTTAGTGAGGGTAAAAATTAATTAACTAATTCGTTATGATTTTAAAGTTTTAGATATCTATTTAAATTTTAGAAAAATTTTGAATATAAATTTGATGTAATATATAATTCTATATTCAAGTTTTTTCTAAAAAGTATATAAATAAATATTTTTGAGATGGATTTAAATATAAGATTTTCTTTTGTAAATATATAATTGTAAAATGTAGACGGACTGATATGCAAGTCACTCGTTGAGATCTTACTTTAGAGAGACCCACTTATATAAGATGAAACGACACCGCCCTCTCCGTCACGCTTACTTCACAACCCGTCTCCCTCCCTCCCTCTCTCTCTCCTTTCTCCTTTCCCTAATCACTCGCTTCGCCCCGCCATCTCTCCTTTCTTCTTGCGACCTTGCTCGCTTCCACTTTTCTTGGAATCCACCAAGAACCAGTAAGGATCTGGACAATCAACCGCTATATGAATCCACTTTCTTATATTGCCTTCGGGCTATTCAAAGAATCTTCAGAACCTTCCACTTTGTGTTTTGTTATCTGATTGGAATCGTATGGATGCTTGCTGAGAGCATCGATACACCTCTGCGGCTTCGCTATCCTCCGCGCCGGTGCCGTGATGCCGAAATGCCGTCCTCCATCAGTCCCTCTGTTGGAATTTTATTTATTTATTTATTTTCATTGAAGAGCGAATATCGTCAGAGGTATCGAGATTTGGGTTGTAAAGATGAAAAAGGTAACACCAGGTCATCTTTTAAATAGCATGAAATTGGCAGTCCGTTAATTCAGCAGATCATCTTTAAAATGGTAATCTAAGCCCTTCTTTTTGTAGCTTTTAAATCTTGACATCAAAATGGAAAATACCAGAGGATTTATAACCGGAGGGGGATCCGATCCGGCTATTTCTCTAGCAATAAAAGGCAGCTGTTTATCTCATCCAAATCTCTTGCCATTGCACGTTGCGGGGGTAATCGGCGGCGGCGGCGCAGCTTGGTGAAAATTTGTTTCACCGCCGCTCACCTGAGAGCAGCCATTGCCGTCTAACACCTTAATTCATTGGTAACTCCTACCACCCATCCCGAGTGGGGTAGTCTCACGCATCAAAACCGTTGTTAGTACACACAAGGAGTGATCGGTGGCCATGGTACGGTTTCTTGGGAAGGTCTGCTTCACTAGCAGCCACTGTCCTGCCTCACCCTCCAATGTGTATGTACGATGGCAATGATTGCGATACACAGGTCTCAAGATGGGTGTAAAGTGGAGTGACTTTGTTGGAGATCGTGAAAAGTTTTACGGACAATTGCACTGCAGTCCCTCCATATTGTTTCAATATCATTTAAGTCCTCTCTTTTTTTTTTCATTTTAGTCCTTAGACACATTCTATTGCATTTATAACGTCTTTTAATGCGCTTTTGACACCTCCGAATACATCCGATATCTTGCACCTTGACACCTTTTAGTAAGTTTCTGACACCCTTGTGTTAATTTTTTGACACTCCCCTGTTAAAAAATAACACCTTAACACCTTGACACCTTTTTGATAACTTTTACTACATACTTGATAACTTTTGGCACTCTCCATTAAAGAATCTATGTGTAATTTTTTTACGAGTGGACTGTAGTGCAAGACAAACTTTTGCCTAAGGCTTTCTGTGCCGAGTCGAGCCGAGTTTCGGTAAATTCATATCCTGGTACGTGCCGACCGTGCCGATGGTGCCGTGCCGACCGTGCCGATATATATTTATTTATTATTTTTTTAAAAAATAAAAATTAATTAAAAAATTCAAATATAAGATTTTTTGACACGTGTTGTGTTAGGTCGTGCCGTGCCGACAGCTGCCGGAACAGGCACGTGCCGCGCGGCACGGACTATGCCGACTGGTCCGAAAACCATTCTTTTGCCCTGGACTGAAGTGCAAGTCTCCCAATTTTTTAAGCAGACATTGTCTGCTTTAGAGTTCTGTTGGTAGCCCAGGGTCTGCATTAATTTGTTCCTGCAACCCAGGGTGGATTATGGGTTCTAATCCTGTGGGCGCTCCTCAAAGGATGAAATGTGAGCGAAATAGTTGGTACTCAATTTTGGATTCCTTAGGTGAAATGGGGCTATAAGCCTGTGGATGCGGAAAAGCTGGACTCTGGTTGGTGGAACATAAATTTTTGGGAAAAACTACTCACCCCCAATAAACTACACATTAAACGACACACAACTAATCTCCACCACACATTCGCTCGTGATCTGCACATTTATCTCGTGATCCGTACAAATTATTAAAATAAGAACTATACTCATTGTGATATGTGGTCCTGATGTTGCCACGTATGCTATGTGGTTTATTGTGTAATTTCTTGGATGAGCATAGCAAAATCCTAAATTTTTACTAATTTAAATTCTTGCGTGATGTTTGAATTTTAATAAGTTGGTATGCCTAGTAGGTGCCACAAAATGTAATTGGTGTGTATAATTATATGTTGAATTTTAGCAAGTTGTGCGGACATGTAGTATAATAGTATGTCGGGGTTGGTCACTAGATATAATTTTCCGTAAACCGGTTTCACAAAAGAAAGTTTGTCGTACTTGTTTTATGATGCAGTGCACATTGGCACGATCAGGAGCCTGACGCAGTGCGACTAAGGGATGAAGAGAGATCGGTTGGCAGGTGGGTGGCGTGATCGCTAGGAAATGATGGTGTGGAAAAAGAGTGTAGGTGCCGCTGAAACCATAGATGGAAGGAACTAGTATAAGTGCCAAGCAGGTGGGAATGCCGGAGCTTAGTCGGAGGGTTTGCTTCACAGCAGGCAACTGACTAAGCGGCCATTTTAGACAAGCTGTTATGCGATTAACTTCGCAATTGCTGTTTGCTTGAGCTTTGTGGTGACTGCTCGTTTGCCGCATCTCTGTTGACTTAGTCATGAGATAATGCTTGCCATTCTCTTTGCATATGAGCTCCTCAGGCAATGGGGACTGCTCGAAAGGCCTGCTAAACTTCATAGGCAACGAGGAAAGCAGCCATTCTTGGTCAGCTTGGTCTCATTCAAGTTGGTTTGGTTCATTTTTCATTGATTTTCTATGAAGAGAGTGCAGGCATTGTCTCTTTACGCTTTCAGTTGATGCCTTTCCTTTTTATGTGGTGGAGACATTCGGATAGTTTTTGTGTAAAAGCTTTTCCAATAGAAGACAGTTTCTCTGCCCATCCAAGGGTCACTAGGTGTGTAAAATGTAAATGAGTCAAGCTACTTTTGAGTGGCTCGAGGTTGATTTAAACTCCACACTGTCCAAATTTTTAACCTGCTTAGACTTTGGAGCATTTTGTGGGAAAACAAATATCAAAGTTGTAGATCACGTCAACTCTCTCAAGATCATTCTTCATGTCTTTCGTGCAAATTCTGTGCCTTATCTTGCTAATCAGCAAAATGATGGGCTCATTTCAAGGTTTGAAGTCATTCTCTTTGGTGACGTTTGGTTGGAAGTTAGAATCGGAATGGATATCGGAATTGGAATGCAGTGGAATCGGATTGGGAATGACCACAAGTTGTATAACGTTTGGTACGTTATGGAATTGGAATCAAATTGCAGGTGGATTCCCTAATTCTATTCCGGTGGAGACATCCGTTAATCCCTTATTAACAGGGATCCAATTCCTATTCTAGACGGTTACAATTTCAATATTCTCTTAACCAAACACCTACAATCGGAATAAGTGGTTACGATTCCCATTTCATGCAGTTAAAATACCAACCAAACACCCTGTTAGTGTAACTAGTTGGAGGCCATGGCGGGGTTTCTTGGAGGATCTGCTGATCTGTAGGTCACTCATGAAGCAGCCATCACCCTCTGTTGGTCATGAAAGTAATGAGATAGTTTTGTTAGTATTATTGTTCTGTTGTTATTAACATTATCTTCATAATTAAGGTTGATGTCATGGCATAGACGTGCATGCATGAGCTTGTCACGTGAACTCTCTATGGAAGACTATATCATGCTTTGGGCACATCACCTCCCCTCTTGTAGCAATGACCGAAGTGTCCCCTATGTGCATTTAATTGTTGCTATGTTATGGCTGATAGATTGAAGAGTTGCTGCTTGATAGCTGTTGTTGAGGAAACCATTGTCGCTTTCAGCAAAGCCATTCCATGGCTTGGGGCTTAGGGTTTGGAAGTACAATCACTTAGTGATCATTGCTAATTTGCATTATCGTGTGACGATGGCTTGCAAATTCGAGTAAGATTAATGTTTTAAGACTCCAAAAGATGCTCATATAAATGCTGTTTATAATTGGAAGCTTCCCTGCTCGCTTGCAATCCAAAGTAGCAGCCACTATTTAGTGTGTCTATGTGGTTTGCTGTAGGTATCTCTCAGTTGGATTGCTCTTTATCAACCAGTTCTCTAAGAATGGATTTCCAGAAGCATCATTTGCGACATGTTATAAATCAAGAAATTAATTGGTGTGTTTCTGTTTTGTTTGGTTGGTTATTCGTGTCAATGATCTGAGGCTGTGATGATTTGCGCTACATGGCTTAAAATATCAGTGTTGGCTCGGTTCTTTCATTTTGAGATTATCTCTGTATTTTCGATGTAACATTCAGGCTGCTCCTATAATGGCTGGGTGACCTTGGATGGCCAAAGAGTAACTTCTATGGTAACCTCGGACGCAGCCATTTAGGTGACTTGCTGCCAATTGTTTTGCTGAGTTAAGGGCAATTCTGAGCCTCCCCTTCTCTCGTTTCAAATTTTATATAGCCTTCCTTTTCTGTTTTTTCCGAAAATTTTGCTTTTTTGCGTAATAGTTTTTGCCTTGGTTTTGGCTCGCCTCTTTTCTGTCTCATGTTCAGTTCATATTGTTTGACATATCGGATTTGATGTGACCTTTCTGTTTCTGCAGCTTTTGAATGCTGTATGTTGCTTTCTTTTGTTTTTGCTTTTTTCTCTTTTTTTCCAATTTCATACTGTTCAGAGCTTAGTTTTTCAAGAGTGATGCACATTTTATTGATTTTGGGGAGACGAAGAAATTTACTAAGCAGTCATTGTCTGCTTTAATGAAGCGAGGCTTGTGGTACCACCTCTAGAATCCACTAAGCGGAGGGCTTGGAACAGGGTTGGATTTCCCTGTTTTAATTTCCCAAAAAGCACTTTGGTTGGTACTTGTTGATGCTGTTCACAGGGGTATGATTGAATGTAGGCTGTTGGCGATCTACGAATGAGGAAACCTAAGTTAGCTGGTATGGTGTGGCGATGGAGGAAGAGGTGGTATTGTTGGAGAGTGCAGGTGCCGCTGTACCCACTCAGAGGGAAAGAAGCTAATAGTGCCAAACAAATGGCAGCAGCGGAGCTTAGTCGGAGGGTTTGCTTCATGGCTGGCAACCGTCTTAGCAGCCATAATTAATTTTAGAGAAGCTGTCATGCCATTCATTAATCCCTTGTTTGCTTGAGCTTTTTGGTGACGGCTTATTTGCGGCTTCTGTTGACAATAGAATGCTTGCCATTTTCTTTGCATACGAGCTCCTCGGCAATGGCAGGGCTGCTCGGAAGGCCTGCTGAACTTCAGAGGCAACTGAGGTAAGCAGCCATTGTTGGTCGGTTTGGTTTGGTTCATCTTTCTTATTGATCTTCTGTTCCTCTTTTACAGAGAATTTACTTTTTGGTTGAATACACCATTACAGCGAAATTCTCTCATGGCATCTCTATCCCGTAAATGGTAAAACTCATGCGAGTTACTTCGAATGTTTTGTTCATCCGTCATCTGGAGCAAATTCAAGTTAATACATTCATGGATGTTGACTTTGACATCCCCTGAAGCAAGACTATGCAAAAGAAACAGATATGGCAGGCTTCTCAACAGCTTAGTTTCACAGAAGGCCACTGAATAGCAGCCATTGACACTTCATACTTCCTGTTGATGTCCATCCTTTTTGGTGAGGCTGAGGATTACCCGAAATAGCCCAAAAGACGGACATGAATGGAACTAATATAGTCAAAATTTCGGTTCTGGTCGGGTTGAGTTCGGGTTGCTTTTCTACTATTGGGTTACAGAAAATTTCATTCGGGTTGGGATATGAAATTTCGGGTCGGTTCGGGTTCTCCCCAAAATTAAAGTTTATATTTTACAAATTTCTGAACATTGACAAATTGGATCATATAGAGGCTTTAATGAAAAGTAACTAATTAGGCCTTAATGGAGGCCTGATGGACATTTAGCACTCAAGGCACCGCGTTTATGTTATTGATCTCTCTCTCTCTCTCTCTAGAGATGTCAATAGTGCCGGTTGGGCCCGGACCGACCCTGCTCATCATGCGCCCGGCTCATAGCCTGCTGAGCCAGGGTCAAAGCGTGCCCGTGACTTTTAAGTCTTAAAATCCAGTAGGGGCCCGGCCATCATTTGTCCTTGCACATCTGATTGGCAGATATCGTGGGTCTAATTTGAGATTTGCTCTACAGGCAGCCATTGCCACCTTAGTTGGCAGAGGAATGGTGCAGGGTTTAGGGTTTTAGGGTTGGGTTTAGGGAGGAATAAAATCTTTATCCTTTGAGAATTTATGCACTTCTTTTTTTGAAAGAAAAAAAATAGTCACTTATCATGATCACGCTTCATGTATTTAGTGCAAGCAGGTGGGAATAGTCACTAGTAATAGTGCCAAGTAAGTGGGAATGGCGGAGCTCAGTCGGAGGGTTTGCTTCATGGCAGGCAACTGACTAAGCAGCCATTTTAGAGATGCTTTTATGCAATTCACTTCTCAATTGCTGTTTGCATGAGCTTTTTGGTGACTGCTCATTTGCCGCGTCTCTGTTGACATGTTCATGACGATATGCTTGCTATTCTCTTTGCATATGAGCTTCCCAGGCATGTGGTGCAGACACCTGTACCGGATAAGAACTCTCTCAAGATCACTCTTCATATCTTTTGTGCAAATTCCTTGCATTCTCTCTGTGGGCTAATCAGCAAAATGCTGGGCTCATTTCAAGGTCTCAAGTCATTCTCTTTGTGCAACTAGTTGGAGGCCATGGCGGGGTTTCTTGGAGGATCTGCTGATCTGTAGATCATTCATGAAGCAGCCATCATCTTCTTGTATTATTATTATTATTATTATCTTCATAATTTTGGTTGATGTCATTGCAATAGACGTGCATGCATGATGAGCTTGTTACATGACCTCTCTGTTGCATTTTCTATTGAAGATGGAAAACTGTGTCATGCTTGGGGCATATCACCTCCCCTCTTGTAGCGATGACTGAAGTGTCCCCTATGATATAAGGCCTTTTCATTATCTTTGTGCATTTGATTGTTGCTATGTTATGACTGATAGAAGAGTTGCTGCTCAGTAGCTGTTGTTGAGGATAGTCGTTGTTGCTTTCAGCAAAGCCATTCCGGGGCTTGGGGCTTAGGGTTTGAAGGTACAATCACTTAGTGATCATTGCTGAATTTGTTGCATATGGCGTGCAAAATTGATTACATTAATGTTTTAAGACTTCAAATTATATGCTCGTATAAAATGCTGCTTATAATTGGAAGGTTTGCTGCTCGGCTGCAATCCAATGTAGCAACCACTAGTTAGTGACTCTAAGTGGTTTGGTGTATGTATCTCTCAGTTGGATTGCTCTTTATCAACCAGTTCTCTAGGAATGGATTTCCAGAAGCATCATTCGAGACACGGTATAAATCAAGAAATTAATTGGTTTGGTTGGTCATTCGTGTCAATGATCTGAGGCTGTGATGATTTGCGCTACATGGCTTAAAATATCAGTGTTGGCTCGGTTCTTTCATTTCGAGATTATCTCTGTATTGTCGGTGTAACATTCAGGCTGCTCCTATAATGGCTGGGTGACCGTGGATGGCCAAAGAGTAACTTCTACGGTAACCTCGGTCGCAGCCATCTAGGTGACTTGCTGCCAGTTGTTTTGCTGAGTTAAGGGCAATTCTGAGCCTCCCCTTCTCTCTCGTTCTAATTGTACATAGCCTTCTTTTCTGTTCTTTTCCCAAAATTTTGCTTTTTTGCGTAATAGTTTTTGCCTTGGTTTTGGCTCGCCTCTTTTCTGTCTCATGTTCAGTTCATATTGTTTGACATATCGGATTTGATTTGATCTCTCTGTTTCTGCATCTTTTGAATGCTGTATTTTGCTTTCTTTTGTTTTTGCTTTTTTCTCTTCTTTTCCAATTTCATACTGTTCAGAGCTCAGTTTTTCAAGAGTGTTGCACATTTTTATTGATTTTGGGGAGACAAAGAAATTTACTAAGCAGTCATTGTCTGCTTTAACGAAGCGAGGCTTGTGGCTCATAGTCCCTGCAGGCGCTCCTCGTTGGGTGACATGACGTTTAAGTGGTTGGGACCAAGTTTTACGGTGCCGTGCTGTTTCGAGTTTCGGTAAACTCAGATCTCGAGACATGCCGACCGTGCCTTGCCGATCGTGCCTAATCGAACAATTATCAAAAAATTTTTTTATAAGATTTATAATATAAATGGTAATGAAAATTAAATAACAAGAAGAAATCTCATTCATTTGTCAAAACTCAAAGCACATATTACATAAATTATTACCATATTAAGTGTCGGTGTGGTAGATAAAATGGATCAATGAAATCTAAAACATGTAAATTTACCCCGTGCGTTGTTTGAACATAATACACACACCTATCCTACGAATAAACATGATACTCATTAAAAAAAAGGTGTGCCGGCTGTGCCGACCGAAACGGTCAGCACGGTCGGCACAAACACATCGTGCCTACCGAAACGGTCAGAACGGTCGGCACAAACACATCGTGCCTACCAAAACGGTCGGCACGGGCTGAGACGGCCGAAAAACAGCCGTTTCGGCCATTCCGGTGCCGCCAAGTGGCTGCACCGTGATGTCTCAGTGCCGACCGAAACGAAAACCATGGTTGGGACTAATAGTGCAGGTGCCGCTGTAACCACACAGATGGAAAGAACTAATAGTGGCAAACAGATGGCGACGGCGGAGCTTAGTTGGAGGGTTTGCTTCACGGCAGACAACCTACTAAGCAGCCACAATTTAATTTTAGAGAAGCTGTCATACCATACATTAATCCCTCTTTGCTTGAGCTTTTGATGACTGCTTATTTTCCAGCTTCTGTTGACAATAGAATGCTTGCCATTCTCTTTGCACATGAGCTCCTTGGCAATGGCAGGGCTGGTCGGAAGGCCTGCTGAACTTCATAGGCAACTGAGGTAAGCAGCCATTGTTGTTCCGGTCGGTTTGGTTCATCTTTCATTGATTCTCTACGAAGAGCTTGATCTTCTGTTCCTCTTCTATAGAGAATTGACTTTTTGGTTTAATACACCATTATAGCTCAGAAATTCTCTCATGGCATCTCTATCCCCTAAATGGTCAAACTCATGCGAGTTACATCCAATGTTTTGTCCATCCGTCATCTGGAGCTAATTCAAGTTAATACATACATTGATGTTGACTTTGACATCCCTTAAGCAAGACAATATGCAGAAGGCCACTGCATAGCAGCCATTGACACTTCATACTTCCCGTTAATGTCCTTCCTTATTTGTACGGGTGAGGATTACCCGAAAAACTGACACGAACGGAACTAATAAGCCTAAAATTTCGGGTTCTGGTTGGGTTTGGTTCAGGATGGCTTTTCAACTATTGGGGTACAGAAATTTCGGTTCGGGTTGGGATATGAAATTCGGTAGGTTCGGGTTCTTCCCGAAATTAAAGTTCATATTATATAAATTCTGGGCATTTACCTATTGGACCATAATTGAGGCCTTAATGAAAAGTAACTAATTGGGCCTTAATGGAGGTCTGATGTACATTTGGCGCTCAAGGCACTCGGAAGGCCTGTTGAATTTCATAGGCAACCGAGGTAAGCAGCCGTTGTTGGCCGGTTGGTTTGGGTCGGATCGGTTTGGTTCGTTTTTCATTGGTTCTCTAGTAAGAAACTTTATCTGGTTCTTCTTCTAGAGAGAAATGACTTTCTGATGGCCTCTCTATGTCCCTAGATGGTTACATTAGTATCAACTACACCTAATGTTTTGTTCATCTGAAATCTGGAAATCTGGAAACTAATTCCAACTTCATACATGCTTTGAGGTGGATTTCGACATCCCTCATGCAGACAGGGACATAGCCATGAGAGAACTTCTGAGTGCTGGTTGGTTTTGACTTTATGTCTCTGTTTATGCAGCTTCTGAATGCTGTATGTTGCTTCTTTTGTTTTGCTTCGATATATATTTCTTTTCCAGTTTCATACTGCTACTGGTGAGCTTAGTTTTGAGACATATTACCAGAAATGCTGCATTTCTCTTTGCATTTGCTCCTCAGCAATGGCAGGGATGCTCGGAAGCCATTGAACTTCATATGCAACTGACTAAAGCAGCATTTTTTGGACTGCTTGTACTTGTGCTTGTATGTTTTGGGATGGGTTTGGTTGGTTTGGTCTATGATCACAGGCGCGGAGTCATTTGGGCCAGGCTTCATGTTGATGCTGCACCTAATATTTTCGTTCATGCGGAGAGCTAATCCAAGTCAACGGATGCCGATGAAACCGCCATTGCTGGCCTTCCACACTTCCCAAAAGTGTTTTCATGTCTTAAACCTCTGGTTGGTTCTCTCTCATCTGATTGGTGGCTATCATGTGAACTAAATAAGTGGTATAAAAAAAAGAAAAAAAGAAAAAGAAAAGACATTGCATGGTTTAGGCTGAGGCTTGATGGTGCTAAATTTGCTGAATTAGGTCGAGGAGCAAACTCGGTTTGTTTTTGTGGTTGTGACTGGAAAATTATATCCTTGATCATTCTCGACATGTTATCATTCTACATGCCACGTTGGCATCAGTTAAATATTTTAACATATGCTGCTTATTAGGCATAATTTTTTATTTTTAAATTATTAGAAATTTTGGATTGAGAAGTGGGCAATGCATGAAATTTTTGAGTGATTCTGAATTTTAAAAGTTGTTCCGTCTAATCAGCAGCATATGTCGAAATTTAATTGACGTTTTGATTTGATGATATGTTCAAATATAATTAGTTGTTTGTGTGGTTTCTCGCTGTGATTATGTTAGAAACTGGCTTTTCAGAGGTATTTTTTTTTAGATGAACTTGCATATATCGATAGCAAAGTTTCTATGGGTGATTTATCCCACATATGGTCCTGAAATAAAAAAGAAGAAGATAATTTCAGTAAGTTTTCAGCTCGAAATGCTAATATGATGGTTGGACAGTATGTTAGTATTTTATGTCTAGTTCGGGATGTATAGTAGGTTAAGAGTTTTATTTTTTAATTGCGGTTCCAATCCAATGCGAGCTGATAGATATGGTTAGAAAATAATGTTCTCAGTCATATCAGAAGTTGGTGCATTAGAAAGGTTTTATTTCGTTTATATATATATATATATATATATATATATATATATAGAAAGGCTATTCTCAGCTCGACCTGAGAATAGCCTTAATAAGCTAACATCTCAGCCGTTGATCTGCTTGATCTAACGGCTGAGATTTAATTTTATACTTAACGGAATAACGATTCACGCCGTTAAGTATTCAACGGCGCCGTTAAGTGTTAAAATTAAATCTCAGCCGTTAGATCAAGCAGATCAACGGCTGAGATGTTAGCTTATTAAGGCTATTCTCATGTCGAGCTGAGAATAGCCTCTATATATATATATATATATATATATATATATATATATATATATATATATATATATATATATATATATATATATATATATATATTGTGGCTATTCTGTTTTTGGATTGTCAGGCTTGAAATTTATTTAATTTATTTTCTGGCCTTTTTTTTTTTTTTGTGGGTTGTTGCTTAGGAAAATATGATCTTGAGGTCGCATTTTTAACAGATCTACGGTATTACGTGGCATGTCAGAGTGGACACACGTGCTACATTAGATATGGTCGTATGTTAAATAAGTGACTGAGTATTAAATTTATAAAAAAAATTTGAATATAATTTTTAAATATAATTATTAATTAAAAATTAAAAAAAATTCAAGTAGGTGAAAAGTAAGAAAATGGTAAGACATGAAAAAGAAGTTGAAGTGGATGATGAAAAGTGAAAATTCTGAAGTAGGAAGTGGATAAAAAGTGAGTTGGATCTTTTAATTTTAAAATTATATGGGTAAAAACCAAATTCAACTTCAACTTCGTCAACTTTCTAAAATTAAGTAAATAAAAAAAATTCAGATCTACTATAAATAAAAAATTCTTTAGTGTCAATGAGCTCTCTAAGCTGGCTTGTATCTTAGCTCGAATTAGATTTGATCCTAATTTTTGGTTCGGCATGAATAAGTTCGGATTATATTGACCCTAGTGTTTATAAGGGGATAACATTAATATTTTCTCAAAAATGGTAATAGTAATATATTCTCAAAAAAGGTATCGACAGTAATATTTTTCCAAAAAAGGCAACATTAGTATTTTCTCAAGAAAAAGGCAACACTATTTGGTGCTGGAAAATACTTCGCTGCATGAATAATTTTTACGAATTGAACACAAAATTAATAAAAAAAAAAAAACTTTTTCGTGCCTGCAAAATATATTTTTTTTTAGATGTAAAAAAAAAAAAAAAAAAATTTATGCGTATTCGGTGCTTAAATTCATGAAATCGTTCTTACTCTCGAATATTACCCATTGGTGCTACCAGATCGAAGTTTCTCATCTTCATCGTCATCTCGATTCCAAGTTACCACCTTCTAACTCCGACTGCAATAAATAAGTGAGATTCGGAACAAACTAGCAAGAAGCAGGCAATCTCCACCGAGATCCAAGTCCAATCCCCCTTCTCCTTGAATTTACGAGTACATCCGGCGGAGATGTCGCGGCGATCCGGGACGTGCGTACGGTGTTGCCTGGTGTTGTTCGCGGTGGCATCGGCGCTGTGCGTCTCAGCTCCTGCTCTCTACTGGAAATATAACAAGCGACTATCCAACTCCGCCGCAGGCCCCAATTCCTGCGGCCCCTGCGTCTGCGATTGTCCGCCCCCTCTCTCGCTCGAAAAAATTGCCCCCGGTATAGATCTCTCTTTGGATTTGTTATTTTCCCTTTGAATTTGGGGCTTTAGGTCTCTGATCTGCGCCTTGTCTCGCGAATTGGCGGTGCGTGTGTGATTATGAGTGTGATATGTGTTTGGGACCTTGTCTAGAGTCTCGGATCTGAAGAATGATTTTGACTGATTCTCTACTTACGTTTTGCAATTACTTGACCTTGTGCCTAAATTTTGATTTGGTGATTATTATGTATGATACTACTCCGTACATGCGTAGATCTGATTTAGTGTATACAGTTTTGCTTCTAGTTGGCTGTCTCCGATCATAATTGGTTGAGTTGATTTCTTGTATTGGAGTTGCAAAAAAGCACAAAGCTCATGTGATGTAGTGAGTTCATGCCCAAGGAGACAAATAGATCGTGTGTGTTTTAAGGTTCAGAAATGTTCTGTACTCCAGGCATGAAGTTCAGTTAAAAGAACTTCAGTCCAAAAAAATGAACTTCAGCCAATAAAAAGGGAACTTGAGGCCTAGCTTCTACACTAACTTCATGTACTATAGCATTGCTCTTTAGTTAGTATGTTAGATTTGTCAATATAAGAATTCTGTGTCACATATGAAGAATGCATTATGTTGATACTACACATTGCAGTATGTGTTTCATGCAATGAATTATGTGGATATTAAGTAATGCGTGAAACAGTATGATTATAACATAATTATACTTTTGCCAAAACGTAGTGTCATAGCGTTGCTGGAATTATTGTAACACTGTAACATAATCGTAATGTTGCCAGAATGGTGTAGTTTTTCATGCATAGTTTTTCAGATAGTGTGATTAAAAGGACCTTAAAGAGATTTTAAGATGAGATGTTCTAATTATGGTGGAATGGTGAATATGACACACAATGCTTTGTGTCATATCATAGTATCATACTATTTCAGCCATAATATTCTCACATGAACAATGCATTATGTGGCTAATGCCGGAATGGTTTCTGTTACTGATGGAATTTTAAACCTGAAAATGGAACTGCTGTAGTACTGTACTGATGTTATCTGATCTCTGTATCATTTGTTATCAGAAATGACGTCTATTCATCCTTTTGCAGGTTTGATTAATCTTTCAGTAACAGGTATGGACTTTTACAATATGCTTTCTCTCTCATTCTTCTCTTTTTGAAGATGTAAGCTTTTTTTTTTGTTGATGAGGAAATTTTATTCTATCTTGAGTTGATTCTGGTATTATTTTTTTTTCTTTTTCTCAATATGATCTTAACTAGATGATCTCCTAGTCAAGATGGTAATAATTTCTTTATTGGTTAAGAAAACAGACCTATGACATCAACTCTCTCTCTCTCTCTCTCTCTCTCTCTCTCTCTCTCTCTCTCCCCCCCCATGCTCGCACTAAATTTGGCTGATGGATTGCTATTTGCAATTTTTTATCTAGTATAATTGAAGTTATATCTTTCATATTATTGGAAATAAATATTTCATTTATTCTTTCATACAAGGATAACAAGTTTGCGTTGAAGCCCTATGATCTGCTTCTCGCTCATTCTTGCTGCATTGCCCTAGAAAATATTGTATATCTGGTATTCATTCATAACAAAATGCGGATTCTCCTTAGTTTATGGATGAACTTATAAATTTTTAATTAGACTCTTCATAGGCAGATTCTCGTTAGTTTAAAGGTCCTGTTTGTTTTATAAGTGCAATAATATGCATGAGACTAGCATTTGTTCTTTTAGTTGACAACGCATCTTCAGATCTAACTATTTTTCTTCTTAAAGGTCCTTATAATTAGAAGCTTAGATTTACAAATTTTATTGCGAATTTGGATATGTAAAGATAAGACCTTGTTCATGTGCCAGTTAGGAAGTGTCAGATGTTGGATATGAGCTCTATCAAAAGGGTTAGGGGAAGATTCAAGATAGTTCGGTTGAAACTCCGAGTAATGATCTTGTTTCGCTTGCCTTGAGTGTAGACATGGATCTAATAGAGCGGTGTGGTATATAAAAATCTATGTAGCTGACTCCATCCAGTGGGTAAAAGGTTTCGTTTAGGTGATTTTATATATATATATATATATATATATATATATATATATATATATATATATAGTGGATTCACTTGGAAGTCCTTTTGTAGAAGGTAGTTGAATTTTTGTTTGGTAGCTATCAAGTGGTTTGTCCAGTTAAAACTCTCTAGTTCACCACTTCATTGGTTCTTTTGCTTCGTCGTCTTTGTCTGCTTGTTTCCTAATATATCTCAAAGTTCCTTCCCTTTTTTGTTTTTTTTTTTAAAAAGAATTTTTAAACAGCTAACGGAATATGAAATAGAATTCAAACACTTATCCTTTTAACAGGTCATCTTTTACAGTATACCGTCTTAATCAGTTAAATTCGTCATGTATCATTTTAATCGATCATCTGTCTCTGTGCTACTCCTGGAAACAAATCGTAACAATAGATCTTTTATCGAAGTCATTTGTTCCGACCTGGTTCTTAAATCTTTACAGATTGTGGAAAAGATGATCCGGAGCTGAACAAGGAGATGGAGAAAGATTTTGTTGATCTCCTAACAGAGGAACTAAACCTGCAGGAGGCAGTAGCAGAGGAGCACACCCACCACATGAATGCAACTCTTCTAGAAGCCAAGAGGTTGGCTTCTCAGTACCAGAAGGAGGCTGAGAAATGCAATGCCGCGACCGAGACCTGTGAGGAGGCAAGGGAACGCGCCGAGGCAGGTCTGATGAAGGAGAAGAAGATTACAGCTACGTGGGAGAGAAGAGCCCGGCAACTGGGCTGGCAAGGAGAATAGTTATTTTAACAAATTGTAGCTTGTATTTTATCTAATATATTATTTTTAAAGTGAGTAGGAAAACAAATACGCGTAAAAAGGTTACTCGGGGTTCTAAGCAAGTGTATGTAGCCTTCTCGGTATCTATATCCGTCCTTGTAGTGCTTCGTCATATGTACCGATGCGAGATAATATTCGAAATTTAAGTTTTGCCTGATGAAAGAGCAGGCATTTCTCATTCTTATTGATATAGGATACATGCGATTTCCCGGGAAAATCCTGGACTTCGCAAAGTTATTCCGAGATTTATCTCAAATGCTCAACCAAATTGAAACTATGTGCTGCTGTAAAAGTAAAATAACGATGGAATTTACTAAATTTCTCTTTTATGTTATAGTAAAATTATTTCTTACTGTCGTTTTGGAGATTGTGTAACAGTAGAGCATTCCATGTGCTGTATAGGAGACAGAAGCTGGTGGCATTTGCTGCAATTTTGTTTGAGTTATAAATTAAAAACAAAATTTAAATATTTATGAATATCAGGGTCTATTTTGCACTGTAAAGGCAAGAAAAGTCAACTCTTGTGTGTGCCGAGCATGGATAGACCGACTGGATTGGAGGCATCTTAGGAAACATCATTATCCATATTCGAATCCGTGCGAGATAAAATTCCTCGCAGAATAAATTTTTTTTGAAAAATCTTCTGTACCATATGACAGAAATTTTCGTTCATGAAATATATGTACTCAGATCCTAGAGTGTCGGTTGGGACTAAACATATGTGTTCGGTGAATTCACGTGCCTCAATTATTAAATCTGATTCAATACGTTAATTGTCCGATAGCATCGATACAAGACCATTACCATATTTCGAAAGATTGACACTGATTCAGAGAAGTCAATATCGGCCCACTGGTCCAGCCAAGGGGCTGCGGGTTGGCGGCTTTTTATCATGCTCGCTCCGGCTTGGTGGACCAATAACCGAGCAGGATATCCATACAGTACGGGCCGGGCCCCGCGAATACGGTGGTATGGGCTGGCCCGGCCCGCAGTATTGACGTCACTACGCTGACGCCGAAACTAATGCTTGGACCTTGGTCTCTATACCTCCCAAACCAGAGTCCACAAACCAACATTCAAATGAATCTTCCCGCCACAACAAGGCTCTCTAACTACCGCTCTCTGGAATCTTCCCTCTTCTCCGCCGTCAGCTCCGCCGCCACTCTGAACGATCTCCGGTCATCCCACGCACGCCTCCTCCGCCTGGGCTTGGAGAACAACAACTACCTTGCCGCCAAACTCCTCCGCCGCCTCTCCAATCTCGATACCTCTCTTTCCTTGATTTCTTACTCGTTTCATCTCTTCTCTTCCATTTCCCGCCCTAATTCGTTCGTGTGGACGGCTCTGATCCGCTCAGCTTCTATCGGTTTCAATCTGCACCGCAATTTCCAGTTCCATCCTCTCAAACTCTACTCGCTTATGCGTCGTTCCTCGCCTTCTTCCCCGCCGCTCTCCTTCACTTTTTCTGCTCTTCTTAAGCACTGTTCTTCCGCCAAGTCATTCCTTTCCGGCACTCAAGTCCATGCGCAGACTGTCGTCATTGGTGGATTTGATAAGGATCTCTATGTTCAGAACACACTCGTTGATTTTTACGTGCAGTGCGGTGGCGTTGATGCCGCGAGGAAGGTGTTTGATTCAATGTCAGAGAGAGATATCATCTCCTGGACTTCGATGATTGTGGCTTACACTAGAAATGGAGATATGAATTCAGCTCGTGGGCTGTTTGATGACTCTCCCGTTAAGGACGTTGTAGCTTGGACCACTATGATTAATGGTTACGCCCAGAATGGGAAGCCGGTAGAGGCTCTGGAAATGTTTGAGGAAATGCGGGCGGTCGGTTTGGAAAGCGATGAGGTATCCCTCGTTGGAGCTATCTCAGCTTGCGCTTCTTTGGGTGCGGTGAAACATGCAAAATGGATACGAGAGATTGCAGATCGAAATAGTTGGACGGGAAATGTCGTGGTTGGGTCTGCATTGGTCGATATGTATGCTAAGTGTGGCCTCGTTGATGAAGCTACCTTGGTGTTTGATGAAATGAGAGAAAGGAATGTTTATACATACAGTGCAATGATTGTTGGGCTCGCGGCACATGGAAGAGCTTACGATGCCATCGATTTGTTTCGAGATATGGTATCTGAGACAGAGGTCAAACCGAACCATGTGACGTTTATAGGAGTGCTAACCGCTTGTAGCCACGTAGGGTTGGTGGAGGATGGGCGGAGATACTTTTCTAGTATGAAGGATGAGTACGGACTCGAGCCGTCTCCAGATCACTATGCGTGTTTGGTAGACATGCTCGGCCGGGCTGGCCATATCAAAGAAGCACTTGAAATTGCGTTAACGATGCCCATGGAGCCAAATGCGGGTGTTTGGGGTGCTTTGCTTGGTGCTTGCCGTATTCACGGAAACACCGAGATTGCTAGGGTTGCTGCCGAGCATCTGTTTGAGTTAGAGCCCGACGGTATAGGGAACTACGTACTTTTATCAAACATTTATGCATCAGCAAGGATGTGGGGTGAAGTGTCGAAGGTGAGGAGGTTGATGAGAGGAAAGGGATTGAGGAAGAACCCGGCGGCTAGTTGGGTGGAAGGTAAGGATGGCGTCGTTCATGAATTCTTCGCGGGTGATGGGACCCACCCAAGGACCAAGGAAATAAAGGAAGCACTAGAGAAGCTTCTAGAAAGATTGAAGAATAAAGGATATGAGCCAATTTTGAGTTCGGTTGTGTATGATGTGAACGACGATGAGAAGGAGCGGTTGCTTAAGGGTCACAGCGAGAAGTTGGCACTGGCATTTGGGTTGCTGACTACGACGGAAGATAGCACCATCAGAATCGTGAAAAACCTCCGTATTTGCGAGGATTGCCATGCGGTGTTTAGACTTTCTTCCTTGGTCGAGAAGAGGGAGATAGTTGTGAGAGATAACTTGAGGTTCCACCATTTTAAGGCCGGTAGGTGTTCTTGCGGCGATTTCTGGTGAGTGGCAATTTTATTCAGCTGCTATACTCGTCCTACTAAGCTCGTAACAATATTGCATATTTGGTGACATAATAACTTACAAGATTGAATCATGGACAGTATCGTTTCTGGTCCTACTAAGGTTCACAGCCTGAAAATATTGTTTGAACAAATGAAAATCTTTGGAAGCATACAATATTTATTTTCTGCAATGACTATCCAATATTAAAAAAAAAAAAATGGAAAATACTTTGTTTAGTGCTGTTAGCATATTGGGCTTGGCCTATATTAACATTTATACATGTTGATAGGTAAAATCCTAGGTTGAGCTACATACCAACCATAGATCTAGAGAGTATGCTAGAGGGCAGCTCTAGTAGTCGTCCTGGTCACCGACGAGTTTGCAGGAGTTCGCCGGAGGAGCTGGAGTGTCACCAATGGACATGAACACGAGCAAGCATCGATTCGCTTCCGCAAGCCACGAGCTCGAGGTACTCTTAGATCTATACTTATGGTAGAACGCATGCCTATGACTACTTTAGAAGATCTACTCTAAAGATCCATATGAGAATTAGAATTTAGAAAAAGAAGTAAATCTAACACTCACCTCTGAGATCCAGCTCTCTTCATGCAGTTCACCTGCTATTTCTTCTCTCCATTATGAAAATCAAGGGTATCTAACAGCAGCCAAATATCTGATATAGAGTACGACTTGATAATTTTCAGATAAATATTCTTCGCACCGATCAATCCTTCGATGCAAGGCTGTACAGGCTGTGATTTTGTTTCGCAGAAAGGAGGGAAGATCACACACATGAATACATAATTTTAAATATTTTATATTATTTTAAATATTTTTATATCATATGAAAAACCTCTCCAACTTCTCTTACCTAATAAGTTTCAAGCAGCAGGGCATGTGAACAAAATACTCCAGACAGCTCTGAAGATCATGCTTCCAGATGCCTTCTTCCATATCTCTGTTTATCCAAGTCTTTTCACTGCCCTACTGTATTGTTATCCCTGTAATATATTAACATCACAAATTTTTATTCTTTTCAAAGTTCTTATTAAGCGGACATGATCTTGGAGAAATTTTGGGGACTCTACAATTACTCCCAAAAGGTCATAACGAAGGATATTGGTCATATTAAAATGTTAATATAGTCGATGCCATCTAGATTTTTTTTTTCTTTTTTTTTTTTGTCAAAATGCCATCTAGATTTTTAATAGAACATTATGTATTAGATTTCGACAAGTTATAAACATATATGATAAAGCTCAATTTTCAAATTACATACAATTGAGTTAGGTTTCAATCAAGTAAAATTGCAGGATACAATATATCACAAATGAATCATAAGATATATTCTTGTACGAAACAATCAAGGATTTAAATTCTGGAGGGCACGTTGTGTGCCGTCCGGAACGGGCACTGGCTCGTCCGGCACGGGCGAATTTCTCCAGTGCCTAGAAGCTCCGTGCCGCCTGAAACGGGCGGCACAGAACAAAACAAAGTTACGCAGCCCTTCACGAGCATTTATTTTATTTTATTATTTTTTTTACTTGATGCTTTTTTTTTTTGGTTCTAATTTTGCGCCCTCACGATCACAAAGTTAGTTTTTTTTAATTAGTTTTTAAAAGGATAAAATCGTATTTTTGGTACAGTCAGCACGTTTCGAGTTTGAAACTTACCGAATCTCGGCACGAGACAGCTTTTAAAATCTTAGAAACAATACATGTCATTTTCTCAAGTTAGCAAGCTTTGATTTAAAATCATGTAATAGCGCTATAAATACCAACGTTTAGGTCAAGAAAGCGACGGCTTTTAGCGAGCATGTCGAGCTCATAGAAAGCTACAAAAAAGGGCTAAACCTATATACAAGTGATAAATGTATTGTATTATACTATATAGGCTTAGTGTATTGGACGGTATTTTTTCCCCCAATATAAAGTAAGTATAAGATGTTTTTTCCCACGTGGCGCTGCATAGTTGACTTTTTTGTTTTAAGAAAAGTTTTATATTATATATTTTTAGAAAAACTTTAGAAAATTACTAACTTGGTCTCTTTTATTGTTTAAATTACGAAACTTAAGACCATGAAGCACTAAAGCCTATTAACACAAGCCTAAAATCAGTGCACCATAAGAAACACATAGCCATTGTTCATATGCATGTTTTTTTTTGGCCATAAACTCATCCCGAGGTCCATCTAACGGATGAGATTCTTATCACTCGTTCCAAGGGTCTCGGAATGGATATTGCGGATCAATTTTGTATTATTTCGGGATATAAAACATTAAAAAAAAAGAAAAAAAAAATTGACATAATCTTCCTTAACCTTGTTGGAGTTGGAAGGCATCAATCATGCGCCAGTACAGAATCATGAATGATTGGTGAATTTCATCTGTCCTCGTTAGCAAATCAATCACGAACACGTGGCGGAAGTAGACAACAGTGACAGAAAAAAATTATACTTAAAAAATAAAATATAAAAAATATAGAAATAAAAAGAGGGGGCCAATGGAAGTGGGAGTATGTGCAGCTTCAAATAACATTAAAGAAGAAACAAGAAGCAGAGGATAGAGCACGCGTGCTGCATCACCCGGGCACAACCCCTTCCCACAGGCGCGGGTTTGCTGATTCCAGCAAATCAGGACGTAGAAAAATTAACCGTCTGGATTCAATCCATCACGTATGCACAGATTATAAAGTTTTAAATAAATTTTTGTTCACTTATTTTATCTATTTTTAAGTATATTTAGAAAAAATTTTAAATTACAGAATTATATATTTTAATATATTTTATAATATTATAGTTTAAAATTTTTCAAAAAAATAGTTAAATAATATGTTAATATGTTTATTTTTCTACATCCTGATTTGCTGCCCCACTACTCTGCCATTAGTGCCCTGGAATAGGGATATCCATTTTATATAAAACAAATGAGAATTCGATTTTTTATTTACCCAAAAAATTAGATTCGTAGTCGTAGATTTTCCGTCATGGTCAGAAATGGGGATAAAAAAAAAATTCCGTCAGGATTGGAGAAGGAGATGGGAGGCCCTATTCTTTCGTCAGGCTCTGTTCCCAACCCCTGGTTATGTAATATGTAATATATAATATAAATTTAAATTATCTAATAGATATAATATGATTTATATTTGTATTAACATTATATTAAATTTATTTTATTACTTTTATTGAAAAAAGGAAACAGGACTCTCCTTTTCCGCCGGATGTCCAAGAGACGAGGATGATAAAAAGAATTCTCCTTCCGTCGAAAATGGGGACACTGACAGAGAACGAATATTAAGTTTGAGGTCGAAGATGAAGAATCATTTCTGTCTATATTGTTTTAACCTTTAATAGAACACGTTTGTCCGGATGAAGGGAAAGACTAACCCTCCCCAGTATATTAGATAAATCAAGCTGAGGAAGTCTCGGGATACAAAAAGTAATCTTGATCTACTAACGACAAACCGAGTCCCATGTACTCCAAGTTGATCGTTTCGTAGACAAGACTGAAATACAAAAAATTATAATATTTAAAAACGAAAATTAAGCATTCCGAGCTTATCCAATCGGACGAGACTCTTACAAAATGGATCAAGTGCATCGACAGAGTCAACGAATGTGGAGGTAGATAGACGACGCCCTCCCTTTGCTAGGTGGTCCGCGGCTAGATTGGCTTCTCTGTCGACATCCCACCTCGGGATAAGTATGGGGGGGGCAGATGAGTGGTGAGATTTGGGTGTTAGACTTTGAGGATGTTGTGTATGGGCCCTAAAGAGCCGCATGGGCAAAGACCCATGGATATAACATGTTAATCAATGTGGTGGTACAGTGTTAGTGGACACAAAATAGAGACACTAGTGGAGGACACACAAAATGAAAAAGACTTGTATGTCTTTAGCTAAACTATGAGGGGTCTTCTGCAAACTTTAAAAGTTTTATGATGGGTTACTTCCTTTTTCAGCCCCTGCAGGGGCAAACTTACTCGCAATCAGTCCATGCACTTTCACCCATACATTTTTAACTCTTTTTTTATTTACGTGCGTCATAATTTGACCATCATATTATTTTTTAAATTTTTTTTTAATATAAAGTTTTATATTTTGATAAGTTCTACAACTTTTATGTTCAACAATTTTTCAAAAAAAATATTTTTAAATAAATATTTTGAAACTTAAAAAATACAGCGGGTTAACGTATCGGATCTAAAATCCATTAATACTTCGAAATACCAAAATATCTATTTAAAAATATTTTTTTTGAAAAAAGTGTTGAATATAAAAATTATAGATCTTATCATAATATGTAAGTTTTATGTTAAAATTTTTTTTAAAAAATACTACGACGGTAGTCGAAATGTAAGAGCATAAAAATCGAAAGAGGGGCTAAAAAGCAAAAGATGAAATTATATAGGTTGAAATGGTAGAAGTTATAAAAGCAGGGGCTGAATGAATATTATCCCGTTTATGATCGTTTTTATGAAACCCTGACTTCTGGATTAATTATAATAAACAACTAGTAATAGTCAATACTCGGACCTTGGAGCACCGAAGAAATCAGCGTAGGACCCGTCGAGTCGTCGGAGTGCCGCCGTGGTACGACGGCGATGTCACCGCGCGCTCAGCTGGCGCGCTTCCTGGGGGTGGTTTTTCTTTCATGGCTCGGAGTACGCCCTCGCCGCCGCCATCCACGGCCATCGCAACGTTACGGCCAGCTGTACGGTTTCCCTCTCTCTCTCTCTCTCTCTCTCTCTCTCTCTCTCTCTCTCTCTCTCAATAGATTAGGTTTTCGATTGTATGAGTTGTATTTAGGTATTGTGTTTCTTAACCATTTTGCTGATTTTCTTCCGTGTGAACTTCAATTGACATCATGATCTGAAGCGAGCGCGATATTTAACTAGTGTGGTTAAATATGTGCTGGAATTATGTTCAGATAAAATGTAAGACTCTTAAAATGAGCGTATTATCAGAGGGCTTCCCCTTCCTGCAGAGCCCACCAATGTGGGCGAGTACGGGCACGGTTTTCCTCGTTAATCTATAAAAAAAGTATACAACATACTTTTGATTTATATGTATGAAAAGTCTGCCTAAAATTATATACGCTGGGAATTGAAGTATAAGTTATTGCTGATCTCTATGAATGGGAACTCTGATGAAGGTAAATCACTTAATTTAGACAGCAGCATTGATTAGTAAATGCTTGATAACACCATTGCATAGTTTTACCTGCTGGGCGGCATGCTCCGTGCCGACGGGCGTTGTCGGCACGGATGGTTTGTGACGACCGTGCCAATCCCACGGTCGGCAACGATGTCCAGAGGAAAAAAAAAACAAAAGAGAAAAAAATAAGATGAAGATGTATTACCAATCATCAACCGCCTCGATCGTTGCTGCTTTATCAACCTCCTCCGCCACTTCCTTTTCTCTCATTTTTAAAATGAATCTTTCGGATGAGGGAGTGAGATAGAGTCGAGAGAGAGCCTAGAAAGATAGAGAGAGCTCAGAGAAAGAGGGTAGGGAGAAAGAGAGACGTAGAGAGACAAAGAAAGAAGATAGGGAGACGGGAGTGAGAGACAAAGGGAGAGAGAGCATTTTTTTTTTACTTTTAAAAGTAAATATTGAATAGTCTTTTTTTATTAGCAGTACGGTCAGCACATTCGGTAACTCTTGAATTTGGAGTTTACAGACTCGACTGGGCATGGCGTGGAAATCTTCCACTATTGCACATGCTTCTTGATTATTTGATAGGAGGTCGTACTTTTTGGGTTGGGTATTGTTAGAACAATAGATTATCCGAAGGCTAATCATTGTATTTTGCATCTGTTTTAGTTGTGTTTTTCTAGGTGATCAGTTATGTTGTATTTAGAACATAAGTGACCTCCTTACTGTCTTGTTGCTTTTGTTTTGATGATAATGTGTTAATAATTGTTTTATACCTTTCTCGTGTAGCTCCTTTAACGATAACATTATGCTTCTAACTAAAATCTTGTTCATTTCTTTAATTTCGGCATAAGTTGTAATTTCCTTCCTTTTTTTTCCCTCCTACAGCACTTCTGATCAGCCAGCAATATGTTTTTGCAATGGCATGTGCTTTGCTGGAAAACATGTTGGAACTTGTCGTTTTTCCTGAATTAAAGGATCGTTTGTGGGTTAGCAATGTTGGGCTCGCAATGGTGATAATGGGAGAGATCATACGCAAATGTGCTATTATAACGGCTGGGAAGGCATTCACACACACAATTAGGACTCAACCTGAGAACCACCATGAATTGGTTACCCATGGAATTTATAGGTATGATTTCTTGGAAACGTTTAGTATTACAGAAGGCATGTAGCCAAATACCTGCATTTCTCATCATTCCAAAAACCAGTTCTATGCACTTTTATTTCTTGTACATAATATGCAAATCCTGCATGTAAATGGGTATGTTTGTGTTTCCTACTATGCTTAAAGAAATATTTGTTAGAGATTAATTATATTTCATTTTGATTAGGTAAGATGATCTTCGCAGTTAACATGGTAACTGCGAAGACCACTTTACAACAGCCACAACTCTCCCTATCGACATAGACAAACAAGTATCACACAAAAACGTAACCAGCATATTAAAAAAAAAAGAATCTCATAATGAAGCAGCTGCGAAGCTGAGTACTTCAACTTCCAACTCCTCTATAGACTCTTCATCTGATGATAAGTCCACCACCTCCTTCATGAAACCTTTATTAATTTCCAACATTGCCCTTCTATTTTCACCTGTAATTTGTAATTAGAACATATATTGAGATTAAACAATAGATAGTAATACTCTGCCAGTACATGTTCCTGCTTGAATACTTGATTGCTTCTTTCATGCCATATAGTCCATAAGAATATGACAAAAACCATAGAACAAAACTCTTTCCAGTACATGTAACCAGAGACGATCTGCAATAAAGATTTTGGAAGCCGAGTACTTGTAAATCGAAACTCGGCGTGCCCACTCATTCATAACCCCACCATGCTTAAGAAATCTAGCATCCTCTATATATTTATACGCACACAAACATATATATATATATATATATATATAAAGAGAGAGAGAGTGAGAGAGAGAGAGAGATTACTAGATATGCGCCGATATCATTTCTGTGCATGAATTTTTCTTTTCCCCCTTTACGTTCATGAAACTTTGAACTTGCAGTCATCAATTAATAATTGTTAAAGACAGTATGTCTTCACCATTGTTGATTATGACAGATTCATGAGACATCCTGGATACTGTGGGTTCTTCATCTGGGCAACCGGAACCCAGGTTATGCTCTGCAATCCTATGTGCGCAGTTGCTTTTACAATTGTTACATGGCAATACTTCTGCAGGCGGATACGGTATCCTTGAACATGTGTCTTGATATCCCTGCTGTCAATTGGTATAACAAAATTCTTATGTTTTGCTGGATTTGTATTTTGGCCATGAATATGGTAACCATTTTTTCTTAAAAAAAAAAAAAATCTTAACCCACATTGATTTGCTAGAAATGGCAATCCTTAATACAGAAGCAGATACGAAGAGTTCTTCTTGAGACAATTTTTTGGATTGAGGTACGTGCAGTACGCACAACGTGTCCCTTCGGGAATTCCTTTCATCAGATGAAAGCAGACAAAGTGAGTACCTTTATCCAGTTTCTCCTAGTTTCACTTCTTCCACTTAACCATTGCTTTTTCAAGTTGTGCTGGGTTTGTTGCAGTTACAGTGTAACCTATTGAGTTATCTCTCTCTCTCTCTCCATGCACCATTGTTGATATGCAAAGGATTCGGGGGGGATTGTAGTGATGTAAGATAGTTTTTAGCGAATAAGAACAAATTTTCCTCCATTTCCTTCTCAAGCAGTGTTTATACATCTTACACCAATCTGAGTTGCCAATCCAACATTTTCGAAGAAACGTGTAGCTGATGATCTCAAACTTTTCTGCCAATTTTTCGTCACCACCGAGCATTTGCTATCAATCTAGAAAGATATGCTCTGGTTTGTTCAAACTTTCGTTGTTCGTTTTTGACTCTGAAACATTAGACTTGATGCTTTGATATCGGTGGACGTTGAGTCGGCAAGATTTTTCTTTTTTAATCAACTGTAAATTTAAGTTATGCTGGTGCTTCCAAAAGTTCTCCCAGAATCAAACTAGTTGGCTTTGAGCATCATATAATTTGCTTTTGAGCAGCGTCAAAGTTCAGTTCATGCGGATAATGTAACATGTTTTTGGAGAAATTTTGGGAGTTCTAGCATGTAATTACATAGACTTTGTATTAAAATGTATTATTTAGGCTGTTTGATTGTGTTCTGTATTGGCTTTGTAACGGTTATCTCCAGCTATGATATAGAACCAGTGCTCAGAAATTAGTGGTTAAACACTCAACCGCAAGATCAGTACTTGGATCAATTTTTTTTAAAAAAAACAATAAAGTGAAACAAAAAAAATAGAAGGATCATATCAAACCAGGGATGAAATCTCTGCCATCCATGATTTTTTACTTATGAATGTAAAATGAAGGTAGATTTTTTTTTTTTTTTTTTTTTTTTTTTTTTTTCTGAGAAGTAGTATTGGGTCCGAATACTCAATCCAATAAGTAATTTGATTTGTATGTTTTCGTGCATCGGGATCTGAAAATCACATTTATCGATCATGAGGTACGAAAAAATACTGTTTGGACTGTTTTCGGTTGTTTTATCGGCCCACTAGCATTTTTGTTTTCCTTTTAAATAACAAAGGGAACATGTTGCTGACTGCCTCGATTAGGCACCTGGGACAGCCAAGAACTTAAAGAGGTTTGAACGAAGTTCTACACTTTTGTAACGTATAACCCCGCGAGGGATATATATTCTCTTAATTTTTTTTAAAAAAAATGGACTACAAAAATATATATCATAATAAATTACATAATTTTAGAATTTCTTTCAAATATAAAAGACATAAGCATGTTTGTGGTAATTTTTGTCTTGATATTGCTAAAAAATCTACTAACTAAAAAAACTATATATTACACTAATTTTACAATTTATTACTTTACAAAAATATAAAAAATACTATACTAAAAATATAATTTTTAGATTAAATATCTAAAGATCAATTATTTTTTATATTTACCACCTTATTATTTCTCCAAATTCTAAATAACGGATCCATATAGTTGTTGGTTTAGGAGGTTTGATAGAGATGGTAATATCAACTACTATTGGTTCAGTTAGTTAACATAATTAGATGTTAAAAAAATTATAATATATTTTTTATAAAGAAAAGATCGGAATTAAATTTACTCAATTTCAAATAAGATATAAGATAAAATTTGAAATATATCAAGAAAAGAGTCAAAATAAGATGTGGCCAATTTAGTGGGCAGCAATTATCCTCTTCACCGAGAAGAAATCCCCAAACCGTTGCAAGCCAACCAATAAAAAGAACCTCCCTTCTATCACAAACTCCGTAAAGCTCTCAGCTTTCTTTCTCCCTCCTTTCTTGGCCTTTGCTAATTAGCGATTCTAAAAGATTTTTTCCATCTTGTTCTTGGGTATTTGTAGAACTACAGAGCATTAGTGATAGAATAAGAATTTTTTTCATAATTATAGAGTAATTAGTATGAGTATGTTGTCAACTTCTATCCATAGCCTAAGCCCTACAGCAAGAGCAGCATTTCCCAGCCATTCTTCTGAAAATCAGCATTTTCTTAAGGTACTCAACTCTCTTCCTTTGTCAAAATTTTAATTTTTTTATTTTTTAAAGCTTGTTTCTATTCCAAATTTATTGGTAAAATAAAATTCTTGAAGTGGTAATTTTTTCGAAATTTCAATTATGGTTTTGGTGGATTTATTCAACTTAAAAGGCTCACTGATTATGGTTTTTTTGTGTTGATTAAAGAGTTCTGTTCATGAATGTGGAGTGGCTTCATTCAGACTGAACAGATTTTATAGAGACCAATTCGATATCAGACGGTCATTCCAATTAGTCAGTAACCACAGGAGAAGAAGAAAAATATGTAAGTCCATTCCTGCAATTCATTTTTAGAATTTATATAAATTGTATAAAATGCTAAGTATATATAAAGGGGCATATGTGTTTTATGGCCCCCTATAATTCAAACTTGCAAAACTGTGCCCCTCTAATTCAAAATGACGCTTTTATGCCCCTGACTCTGTGAATTGATGATGCCCTCGTCAAAATAATTATCCTCTTTCAAGAAAAATGACAAATTCACTTTTGTTAATTCACTGGGTGAATGGGGCATAAAAGTAGCATTTCCAATTATGTCGGGATATAGAAACGCAAATGTCATGCATCTCCCGGAATTTATACCAAAATCTCACCCCAAAGTCATCCATGAAGCCCTTTGACTGAACCAAGTGCTGTTCAAAGGTGAACTTGGTGAGTTTTGGGTGAAACTCTAGAAGAAATTTAGGGAGTTTTGGCATTGCTGATAACATATATCATCAATGGATAATGCTAAATCTCCCAAATTTTTAATTTTTCACCTGAAATATCTCCCAAAGTTCAAATTGAATTCATGATATGCGGAGTTGACTTTCATGCCGAGTTGTGGGAGAAATTTTTGAAAGGTCTAGCATTCGCCATCATCAATTTAAGCCGTCCGATGACTTCTGACTTGATGCAGGCGGGCCAGCCTACGTGTTTCCATTGACCGAAGAATATGTGGAGATGGTTTTGGATGAAGTGAGACCGAGTCTAATGGCGGACGGAGGCAACGTCGCGTTGCATGAGATAGATGGACTCGTGGTTGTGTTAAAGTTGCAAGGGGCATGCGGTTCGTGCCCGAGCTCAACTATGACTTTGAAAATGGGAATTGAGACGCGCCTTAGAGATAAGATACCCGAGATCGAGGCTGTTGAGCAGATACTTGATATGGAGACTGGGCTTGAACTCAACGAGGAAAATGTTGAAAAGGTGAGGGGAAGTGAGTTACGTTACGTAAGTCTTTCAATATTAACTTTCCAAAACTTCACCAAAACAATCAAATTCATCTTTTCACATCACCCATTTTACAGAAATATCATTGTTCAGGAGATCCTGATGGTCCTGATGCAATCAAAACAACACGCAGTATATCGGAATATATACCACACATCCGACGTACTTATTGTGTATAGCGTTGATTGCATGAGGAATCCTGATAGCCCTGATGAATAGCAACGCTCCATAGTTTACTCTTAGATTGCATTATTTCAAGGCACTATCCGTTCCATAATTTACTTAATCAGTAGCATATTTCAGCCATACATGAGTTTTCTAAAAACTTCGGACATTTTTGGAAGCTCCGGTATTGACTTTTTTCTTATGGGGTGGTCATGAACCTTTTAGCGAGTATTATTTCCCTCTTGCTTTGAGACTTCATATTATGTATGTTAGCAATATGCAACAGAGATGTATTTTTCTTTAAGAATAACCGAGCGGGTAGGGATTCGAGCTTTTGTTCTCCAACTCCACACAGGTGTTCGTGCTACTCGTGTGGTTGAGGCACCGGACAGGTGATTTTATAAGTTTAGCGACATTAGGTACACAATCGAGGTCATCCGAACACATTTGAGTAAAATTTTGGGACTAGTTCTCCTTGATATATATAAATTATATCATAAATTCATTCATTTTAAAGCTAGCCACCATTTAGTGTATTGGTAGGGCGCCGCGACCTGGTGGGTCACCAGAAAGCGTGCATGTTCGGGTTTTTTCTCGATGTAATAACTCTAAGATATAGTTAAAAAAGAAATAATGCTTGTTGACGATGTTCCTTTTTGTTATCGTCTTTTTACGGTGTAATGTTGTGAACTCAACTTCACTTTAATATTATTGACTACAACTTCTGAAAAATGTCTTTTTTTTTGGTTTCCAGGTTCTGGCAGAAATAAGACCTTATCTTGCTGGGACTGGGGGAGGAGTACTTGAGCTCGATCGGATCAACGGATACGTTGTGAGAGTTCGGCTTAGCGGGCCTGCAGCCGGGGTGATGACTGTCCGTGTTGCTCTTACACAGAAACTGAGAGAAAAGATACCCTCCATTGCAGCTGTCCAGCTAGTAGAGTAATAATGCATAAAAACAGGGCAAAAGTTCAATGATCAACAGTTGTTTTTATGGGTATTTGTCTTTTTTATGCCCCCTTATAATTAGAAACTGACAAAATATGGTCGCTAATTCGAAATAACTTTTATACGCCCCCTTTATACTGTGAAATGACAAAATTGTTGTCCTCGTCAACTAAACCATATTTTTTTAAAAAAATAATAATAACAATTTCGTCATTTTATAGGATCAAGGGGCTATTAAAGGATTATTTTGAAATAGGACACATTTTGACAATTTTGAATTATGAGTGACATAAAATCCCTTTTTTTTGTTTCCCCTCATTCAATGACAATGTGAATGTTACTGGCTTGAGATCATACAGGTAAATCAGTTACAAGTTCAACTAACATTTGTTAGAAAAAATGAGAAGTCTATGCATCCTGGTTCCTGTATACATGAACATCAATTTTGTAATTATGGAAATCAGATTACAGTTGAATTGTCCGAATCGAATCATTATTGTTTTTTCTTTTTTTACAAAAAAGAAAAAAAAAAAAAGTATAGCCATGTATAGAATATTTGACAAAGATGGTTTTTTCTTTTTTTACAAAAAAGAAAGAAAAAAAAAAGTATAGCCATGTATAGAATATTTGACAAAGATGGTTTACATCAAGAATCGATCGTAAAAAGAGCCGCGATATTTTCTCTTTGAAATACAGCACAGATGTTGATTGCCCTCCGTCCACAGGTCGAGCGGTTGGGGCACAGTGGCCACAACCATCGCGTCTCGCGTTCGAGCACGCAGATGTCCTGAAATGGGGATGTGCTCGTGATCGCGAGTTTACAGCGGTCGCGGGGAAACATGTGGTTGGATAACTTCCAGTACTCCATGTTTGGTCCGGGGTCGGACACCAGGTCGAAATTTTACTCTCCTGCGCACATCTGAGTCCAAAATGATCCTATAGGTGTACGTAGAAAACTGCGGTCCGCGAATTAACAGAGACCCATGGAGGGGTTTCACCTCGTTATCTCAAAAAAAAAAAGTATATATGTTGATTCTACACATCATTTTGTTATCTCCTCGATCGAACTTTGCAATCAACTTCAACTTTCTTTTGCCAAGTACCTCGTCAAGGGAACCCAACCGCTATGGTCTTCTCCGTAGAACGATGACTTCTCGGGTCTTGTACTTCTTTTGCGGGCTTTATATGATTGTATCTTGTACTTAAGTTGTCACCTTGTCTAGCTGTAATGGATGAGCATACTCTTGCATCATATTTATCAGATTGAGAAGCTCCTCTAATTTCTCTGTCTCCTGATTTTTCTTCAGAAATCCTTCCAAAATATTGAATCCTCTCCGGGGAGGCTGCCTCCCTCGCTCGACGACCTGTTTAAAACATCGGTAAGCCTCCGTTACTCTACCTCTGCAGCACAGAGAAATCACTAGCAAATCAAGAACATGGCTATGAGGACAACATCCTTTCTCCAACAAATAATCCCACAATCTCAGCCCTAAATCCCATCTACCCCTTTCGCAGAGCGTCTTCATCAGCATCATCACCGTTCTCGTCCTCGGCACGAACCCGTATTTTATCATCTTCTCATATAGCTCGAAAAAATGGGAAAAATCGTCTACCCTCTTCATCCCCCAAAACATCGTAAAATAACTCACATCGTCAAACTCAATCCCTCTTTCCTCCATAGTCGTTATCACGGCAAGTGCAGATTTCAAATCTCGAGACCTCGCATAAGCTCCCATCAACGCATTGTAAGCTCCGCGATCAACACAAAGCCCTCGATCACTTATCTCGTCAAACAACCGCCTCGCTTTAATTGTGTTATGCACAATGCCGGCCCCATGGATCAACGTAGTCATTGTCTCAATTGTAGGTGCAAAATTTAACCTTTCCATCTCCTCTAATAATTCAAGAGCATCCAAAAATCTCCCCTTTTTGCAATAAGCATCGATTCGTATGTTATAAGTAATTATATCAGGATCAAAACCCCGAACTATTGTTTCGTGGTAAAATATATCCAATGCCATCAAATTGCCGGTCTCCTTGAATCCCAAAAGAAGCGTGTTAAGAGTTCGCGAATTCGGGGGATATTTGCGATGAAGCATCCGGAAAATTGCCTTTGCTTCACCAACGCGGCGAATTGTGCAGAACGATCGAAGCAAGATGTTGAATTCATCGACTCCAAAGGGCTTTTTAGCACGTGCCCATAATTGGGACAATTCGTCGAACAATTCGATGGTGTCCTCGAAGGATTTGAATTTCGCGTGGCGGGAAAGGAAGGCAGCGAGGACCGGAAGGGAGAGGAGGGAAGGGTGACTCGTACTGATGTCACGGAGGAGGGAGAAGGCGGCGGGGAACGCGCGGATGCGGGTGAGGGTGCGGAGGATGACGGAGAAGGCGGCAGCAGAGGGCGGAGGAAAAGAGGATTGGTTTAGACCGAACTTGAAGAGTTCCAGCGATTTAGAGGCAGCGGCGCCGCCAGAGGAGAGGCGACGGAGGAGAGGCTCGAGCAGTGACGGGGAGGGGAGGAGGTGCGTTTGGAGGAGTGGAGTGAGTGGAGATGAGGGAAATGGGTGTGAGTTTATCAGACAAGCCAGGCGGTCAACTTCGTCGCCGGCAGTGGTGGAGAAGTTAAGAAAGCGGCGGAGGAGAGGCGGCGCCACCAAGACGCGCGGGAGCCGGAGCATGGAGGATCAAATGTACAGAAACTTGTTTCGAATTTGATGGATTGCACGTCCTCTGGAGAACACACCTAGGATCCCCATCCACCAACACCCATCTCAAGAGCCTGAATCTCACCATCTTAACCGTTGAACACCGAACAACTGCTCCGTGCATGCATTAGCTGCTACCGGTTTGCATGAGTACATCTACAAAATCCTCTGAGTGCAGTTTATCTTAAAAAAAATTAAAATAATTTAAAAAAGAAAAGAAATAAAGAAATTTAAATATTTTTGGTCATGATGTTAACTTCTCATCATTAAGGGAGAGTAGAAATTTGAAATTTGAAAATTGAAAATTGAAAATAATAGATGCAACAGCTCTGGTGCTATCTATGTAGTCTTCTATACATGTAGATTAGAGTCGAAAATAATTACTGCAGCGTAGAGGACGAATGATGAGATTTCTACATTATAAAGTTCTTATGTTCGAATTTTGCAAGTACTATCTATAAAGTTATAGAAAATTTATCCCATTTATATTTTATGGAGCATAACATAGACTTCGATCATGTCCAGATCAAAAGATTGGAATTATTCAGTTGGTAAAATATAACATTATAATATTCGTGGATTTATCTGTTACAACGTCGTATAAAAATAGATCGATTACGGATAGAATTTTTGTACGATAATTTTTTTTTTTTTAAAACTCGGTTAAAAATTTATAGACGCAAATTTGGCGGGTTCGAGTTCACTCTCAGAGCCCTTTTCTTTATAATAACAAAAAAAATAAAGATAGCTGCTAGATGTTCTGAAGCTTTATAGATATAAACTGCAGTAGTAATGAAAACAGCAAGCAAATAGAACAGCATAATAGATAGTAATTGTATATAACAATCATGGATTTTTTTTATTTTATTTTTTTTTTTTAAAAAAAGAACAAAATGATTTTTGAGCTTATTGGTCTTACCTTGAAAATAAATACACAAAAAAGATGAAGCTTGAAATGGAATAACAACAAAATACAGTCTGCAACTCCAAAATAAAACTATCAAAATCATAAAGATAAATACTGTATTCAAACCTCTTAAGTGTAAAATTTACAGTAATATAAACTACAAAATAGAGTTTTTATACAAAAAGCTAGGTTACATTCTTATGCGGCATCAGTAGTCATCGTCGTAGTCGTCTCTGCGTTCATTGAACCGTCTAAAAACAGATGCAATAGCACTTAAAACAAGCATAGCTACGAAGAATTCGAATCCTCCTCCCACGCCCAATGCAACGCTTGGTCCCGGTGCAAAAAACGCGAAGGGCGACCAGCCAAAACCTCCCCCGAAAAATGGCACGCCGTAGCCATACCCATATCCACCGACAAGCGGAGGGGCAACCGGTGGGTTGATATAGATATTAGACCTGTACATATTATAAAAGATGTTTTAAAAATATGAATTAGTTACAATTATTAAGATAATCATATAGTGCTCATATTTAAACATTTTTTACAGCTAACATGAGGGGGGCCTAATAAAAATATTATTATCATAACCAACCAGCATTGGCCCAGTTGGTTAGCGCGATTGGATGACGAAAAAAGACTATACCTTGCTCCTCATAAAGAGTCTGAGTTCGGGAGCACTCCGGCCATTGGGTTCACCGGACATATGTCCAATTCAATGTCCAACTTTTAGATTGTGAAAGTAAACATGGCTTTGGACCTTGGATTTTTCAAGAAATCAAAAGGATCGATCTACACCTTAACTAATTCTGCTCGGTCCGTCAATAATCAAATATTTCGTCTAAAAGACAAGATAAGAAAAGCCATCAAATCTGTTATATCACAGTCTAAACGTAGATATAGACAGAATATTTTTAAGACATTGGTAAACGGAAGGGATAAGACTAACTCAAACCAACTACAATTAGCTAATCTTCATGTTTTAACAGATAGTCTGTTGACAGAGCATTAGTCAGCTAGAAATAAGCAAAGTAAGTACAATTTGCCAAAACAACAAAGATTTGGAAACTAGCATTCGAATTACTAACTATTCTACATTACAAATCCCAGACAGGAGTGATAACTCTGGTACCCATAGGATTACCCGCATCGAGAAAAGTGTTGCAATAATGAACTCGACATCATAAAACAACGAGTACAAAGCCTTTTGCCGCTAGGTGGGATCAGCTACATCGGTCCATTCAAAGTCAAGAACATCATAGTATTTAAAAATAGAAAAAACTATTTCTCAACACCAAAAGAATGTCACAAGCTCAATCAAAATCACATCATAAATGCTATATAAGCTGTCCCGCGCCCCCAGCGTGAGCGGCTCGGACGTTCACCTCACGAAGCGAACGTCCCGAGTTCGACTCCAGGGGGCGTCCCTTAAAAAGGGTGTGGGGGTTGAAGACCCCCCTATACCTCGTGGGAAGTAGAATGACCCCTGATTTGAGATCCCTTCAGGGGGCGTGCATCAGGGTCTGACCTACCCGTAAGGATGGGATCCCTCGATTGGTGGAACAGTGATCGGTGGCACCTGTGAGATTACCTATTATGACGCTAATCTCAAAAAAAAAATGCTATATAAGGCTATAAGCTAACTATGAACTGTCATATACATTGCGTACAAAAAATGTCATTGGTTTTTCACCTTGAGTTATTAATTCTCGGCCTAGAAGGCCTCGGTGGCGCTGCAGAGCGAAACGCTTGGCCGCCAATTCTTCCGCCTGATTTTGCAGCCACCGCATCCTGCACCGGAGATAACGCTAACACACCTGCCGTCACGGCAACTAAGGCTAGTTTTGCCAGTCTTTTTTTAGTCTTACCTCTGTAATCAAATTAATCAAATGCCTAAAATTAGTAAACATTAAAAACCAAGAGAAGAAAATAGATGCCCAAAAAAAAAAAAACACTACTGATGTACATAAAAAGATCTACCCGGCTCGTGGATACATCAATTTGGGCCACCTAACGGCAAGTTTTCCCCCGTTAATCTCAAAATATCAATAATAATAATAATAAGTTGGCAGTCATGAGACAAAAAAAATACCACAGGAGTTCACATACATGGCTGTCAGTATTCCTCTGATCTCGTAACTACAAATTTAGTATTATTTTCTTGAGATTAATTGGAGAAAACCCTGTTCATGCATTGATCACATCTGTGGTTCTGCAAGACAACTAAATCCGTAAAATTGTTCAACAACTAGGGTTCAAAAAACTCCAAAAGATAGTAACTGGTAATAAGTAGTAAATGTCAATTACTATGAACTAGTGAGAATATTGAGTAAATATATAGAACAGACAGAAGAAGATATCAGATATGATAATTACTTGTTTAACAATTTTTTCACGAATTACAGCAATTAGTTTGTAGCAATTAGTAAAAACTTAAATTACTTCCAATTTTAGAATATTTTGAGAAACATATAACTCCCTCAACAAAAAGGGGAAAAAGTTGCCAAAATCAAATTTCCAATAAGAAAAAAAAAAAATGAAAATTTCAAGTAGACCAATAACACTACCAACTGAACTACTTAGTCTTTTTTTTTTTTGAGATTATCGTGGGGGAACCCTGCCCGTAACCGGCCCTCAATCGAGCGACCGTCGTAACAGGTAAACCCACGGGTGGCACCGATCCCTATTCCACCGACCGAGGGGTCCCATCCTTGCGGGTAGGGCAGGCCCAGAGGGCCCATTTCACTCCCCACAGGTAAGGGGGGTCTTCGACCCCCACACCCTTGCGGGACGCCCCCTGGAATCGAACCCGGGACGCTCGCTTCGTGAGGCGAGCGCCCGGGCCACTCACGCTGGGGGCGCGGGACCCCTCGGTCGACTCCAGGGGGTTTACCTGTCTTAACCACTACTTAGTCTTAACCACTAGTACCAAAATCTCACACTTCCTCTCCCAAAAAAAATATTAAAAAAACCAAAAAAAGTTTAATTCACTCTTAGTACCAAAAAAAAAAAACATAAAAACATAAAATTCTTACTCAGATTGATTGGATCCCTTGTCAGCAGAGCATCTGTAAGAGACTGAAGTGATTTGTTGGAAACTGGGCTTGAAATAATTGTAAGATCGGCTGAGAGGTTGGCCGGTGAGGAAGATTGATTTAGGAGAAGTACAAGAAGCCATAGCCATGGATGCTTGCTCAATTCTGTTTCCGATAAATTATTGCCTTGGCTTTCAGCTTGAGAAGAGTATAGATTTTATTGACTACTCTATTACGAGCAATTTGCTATAAAACAAAAATAAAATAAATAAAAAATAAAATAAAATAAATTTATGAGATTGCTACGTTGCCACGAGTCTGGTGTCCCATTGGTTCGCCGAATTTTATCATTTCATGAGGTGGTCAAATGATTTTATTTTACCAGAAAAAAGAGATATTTTTTATTTTATTTTTCACAGAGAAAAAAAATCCTGATATTCTCAAATTTGCTGGCTTTTTCGGTTACTATCTTTTTTTTGAATAATTGAGCCCATATAATGGTGAATGTCTTAATTAGTAGCTTTTTAAGTGCTTTCTTTACCTGAAACAAAAGCCGAAAATTTGAGTTAAAATCAGCCTCGTGAAGTTTCTCTATAGGAATTTATCTTTTTATAATAAAAACATCTTTTTCTAATTCCAAATAAATATTTTTATTCTTCCTGTAAAAATTTATATTTTTATATCTTAATAATTTAAAATTATAAAAATATATATTTTTAATTTAAAAATAATAGTTTTATTCTTTTTTAATCTTATAATATGGTAAAATTATCCTTATTTTAATATAAGACAATATTTGTCATTTAACAGTCAACGAGAGAAAAGAAGTAACATTTCAACTTATGAGAATATAAAATATAATTTTTTTTTTTTTTTTTTTTGGGTACGTAAGCACTTGTATTGATCAAAACTATATAATTACAACATGTTTGTTGAATGGGTTGTAAAAACCAATTACGAGACTGAAAGAAGAAAAAGCATCTAAACCAAACTTTGTGATATCTCCATACTATCAAAACAGTAACATCTGAAGAACCTTATCATCCAACAGCTATCCAGGCTTCAGTTGGTATTTAAAACTCAACTAGTCAGCTTAGCATCCTCATCAAGTGTTTACTGATTTTCTAAGCAGATTCAAAGCAGTTTTTCTTCAAACTCAGATTCCGAAAATAAAAAATTATTTCCACCTCCGGTACCGTGCATTAAGCACTCCAATCTGCAAAAAATTAAAAGACCAGCAGTATCTTCGAGGCAGAAATCATTATGCACTGTACAGAAAATTCAAGCCAGTGAATCAAACAATAAGTAGGATCAGATATTCAAAGTCCCTAATATATAGGATAGTGAGAAGACTACTAATAGAAAGAAAAAAATCCCAAAGAACACATTATAACTTCAGCTAATGGTAATTTATCTATTAGAAGAGTAGAGTCCAAGGAAATTCACTGACCGGGTCTAGGTACTATCCTTTCTTGTACAAAATAACAGATAGTAAGAACACAATCTCTAATGAGAACCCACATAATCTCCAAAATTCTTTTTGGGGATACCACTATCAGATTTTATGGGTTTCCAATACTCGGGTCTTAATCTTTTTGCAAATTACCCAAAGCACTTTTTTAATATTTTTCTCCTGAAAGAGCAAAAGCCACAGAAATTAGAAAAACCAACCCAGACAATCGATCCAGGGCCCACATGGATACCAGAACCTTTTTTGATAGGGCCCACTAGATTTTTATGGAAAATTAATACTCGGGATTTACCAACTAGCCTCAAAAGAGAAATTTAAACTACCTAGAATGAATATAAAATATAATTTTAAATTATAAACTACAATAATCTTACCAGTTTGGCGACGAATTCGCAAACCTACGTGCATGGTATAGTGAATGGATAAAAATCCTCTACACTCAGATTTTATACACTGCTCCGTATATCAATACTTAAAATAATACATATATATATATTTTTTACAAAAAAATTTAAAATAAAATTATAAATTTTAGTGAGATCTACAATTTTATATTTAATAATTTTTTAAAAAATATTTCTACATAAATTTTTAAAACCTATTAAATCCATTAAAATTTGAAACCACATAACATCTATTTAAAGTTATTTTTTTAAAATACTTTAAATATAAAAATTATACATAAACTTTTTAGAACTTTACCAAAAAATAATCATAATTTTTTTTCGATCCAAACATAGAACAATATATGCTGACATAATGTCAGCATTACATGCAAGAATTTCTCCTTGAACATTTGTGCATCATTTTCTCTTACAATATAGAAAACACATGCATCAAGTTCAACATCAAAAGGTCTCGATCACAGAGGATTATCACAAATCCGCTTTAGTTTATATTAGTTAATATTTTAATATATATTATATTATAAATAATATATAATTTTATAATCTACAATTTGTTAAATAAAAAAAAAAGAACCATTGCTCTTTTTTATGTTTTAACAAACTTCAAACCACAAATTATATGTAACATCAAAATATGTTAATACCGTGACTCATACTCGATAAAAAAACACACACAAAAAAAAGAATGAAAATAAAAAATTAACTTAAAATTGGTGGATTTATTATAACCGTCCAATCACCAATAGTTGTGATCGGACGGCTGCGACCTTAGTGACAGAAAAGAACAGAAACTATTGAAGCTGAGTGGAATTGTGCTGTGCCAGACAGCATTGCCATAGCAGAGCTCAAGAAACCATATTAAAACTTAGAATAATCAGAGAGTGATACCTAATTTCTCTAAGAAAATCTTGAAAAACAATACCGGCATGAACTCGGATCCCGAATGCTAGTGAGCTACCTTCGTACCGAGTCTAAATCGCGGCTTTCCTAATATTTTACATCAGCTACAGCCTACAAATGAGCCGTTGTGTCTCCACATCCGCAACTTGTCAGACGATCATAAACAGCGCGAAAATTTCTTTCTGATGGGCAAGCTATGCTGCTTTTAAAGTACCGTGTACCTTTAACTGGGCGAGACGTGTGGAAACATTTGTTGAAGCACTCCTGGAAGATTCAGCACAATTTCTGCAAAAGCTGGCAAATAAACTAAATAATCAGTGGTCAAAATAGAGTGATTAGTATATTTTTTAGTAAATTATGTAAAGAAAATGCTAGAACTCCCTTAAATTCATCCCAAATTCCTCCTGATAAAGGAGAGGGAGCTCTAGCATTACTCATTCACGTAATGTTCGAAAGAATGATAGAGCTCCCAAAATTTATCCCAATATTCATCGGCAAATCCTGCAGGTATATGGAGCTTTCGTTGCATTGAATTGAGCTTTATTGATTATGGGAAGAATTTGGGGATAAATTTTGAGAGCTCTAGAATTACTCATGTGGGGCGATACAACCTTCAGGCAAACTCATGGTTTTCAGTGCATCTTCGGCGAACGGGACACGGAATGACATGGATTGAGGAAAAGAAGCTCCGCTACCCTTTTCGTCAATTACTAACATCTTCTTGGAGGGATGTAGGGGCCAGGCAAGGGCTCTTACTCGAGTCGGAAGAACAGCAGCAAGATCACCGTATCTGAGACTGACTGTAACTTTGCTGCTTCAAAATAAAATGGTTAGATTACGTTAAGATCAACCATTATCATGGATAAATTGGTAGTAAAGGGTCCAAAAAAAGGATATCTAACAGGGGTCCGTTTAAATGGGTATGAAGCAACTGCACTTACCGATCAAAGTCATCAAGCACAAATTCAATTAAGTTGTAAGTAAGAGTAGTGTAAAGATCTTTAATTTGATCACCATACACATACAATCTACTGAGCTTAACCCTGGTGATAACTAGAATCACCATACAACTCCTTGATAAGCCGAACCTAAATGCACCCATAAATAATTAATTCAATAAGTTGCAAGAAAAAGAAATTATTTAAAGTAAAACAATATCAGTATATAGCCCCATATCGGTAAAGAAATATAACCTTATAAAATATCAGAAAAGAAAGTCTTTTAAAGTAAAGAGATATCAGTATAAAGCAAGGTTTTCTGTGCCAAGCCGAACCGAGTTTCGGTAAACTTAGATCCCGACACGTGCCGATATAGACTTATTTGTTATTTTTTAAAAAATAAAATTTTAAATTAAAAAATTTAAATATAAGATTTTTTGATATATGCCGTGCCGATAACTACCGAAATAGGCACGTGCCGTCCAGCACGAGCTGTGCCGATCGGCACCAAAAACCATGGTATAAAGAACGACATTGCAAGAAAAGAAATTCTTTACAAGCTCGAGGACAGTGTATATAACTCCATAAAATATAACATCCACAAAAGTGCTAATAAAGATTAACACTAAATATTATCAACACACATTCGTTATTGCTTTCCATGATTTGGACATTTTCCTTGTTAGCTTCAGACTGCATTTATGTGCATACACACGGATGAGATAGTTCTAAGGAAACAACCTCCTCCGAAGTATGATTGCGTACATCTTAGCATCCCTACACCCCGCCAGAGAAGAACTTTATCATTAGGATGTTGTTGTTCAACAAATGGGTAAGATACCCATAAAAATGCAATTTATTTCTTTTTAAGCAGTACATATTGGCAAATGGTCAACTATAAGTTTCGAATCTAAAGCTAAAGGCACATGTTTTTCTTTACCCTAATAGCGAATCCCTTAACATACTTATCAACAGCATGGAGTATCCCGAGTTTCACAGGCATTGCATTTGAAGAAGGTCGCACAAGTTGCGAGCAACTTCAATATGTCCATACCACATAGTAAATTCATCACTCAATCTCACACAACATAGCACTTCACCTTAAGGCAGCGACGATATAGCATCCCCTGACAAAGTGGTAATTAAGGAAAAAACCGGGCTATTAACTGGCTTTAGTGATGCAAACCGTGCGGGCCCAAACCAACCCGCACGGTTCTTAGCGGGCCGCGGGCTGCGGGCCGGCCCGCACTGTAACTTGTGCGAGGCGGGCTAGCTCGGCCCGCCCCATAAAAAATTTTAGCTCGGCTTGGCTCGGCTCGAGGCCCGCCAAGCCGTTAATAAAAATAATAAATATATTATAGAATACGAAAATAAAAATTATTATTTATTGATAAAAATAATAATAAAATATTTTTTTTAATTAAAAAAAATAAATAAAAAGCTCTGGCAGAGCAATGAATGCTCTGGCAGAACTGCAGCAGTTGAAATTGCTCTGCCAACGAGGCAGAGCAATTTCAAATTGCAAATTGCTCTGCCTCGTTGGCAGAGCAAGCGAGCAGCAGAGCTTACAAAGGTCTGCCGCGTGCTTATGTAATAATAAAAAAAATTACCCAGCCGGGCGGGCTATGAGCGGCTCGCTGGCCGGCCCGTCCCACCTCAGCGGGCTGGCTTTTCAAGCTCAGCCTGGACGGCATGAGCTGCGGGCCGGCCCGCGGCCCGTACGGTCGGCCTTGCGGGGCCCGGCAAGCCGGGTTGCGGTACAGGCCGCGGGCTTTTTAGCATCTTTAACTAGCTTTGAGAAGAGAACCTCATTAGAAGTTATAGATACCACGAGTTCAAAGAGCATGCACAGTTGTTGAGACAAAAGTAAGCTACCTGTTCTCTTCTATCCACATAAGACTGCAACATCTCCCCAACATAGTCTATGAATTTCTAATGAAAAACTCCATGTTAAAAATTTAATGTCATAGATAAATAAAGTAAAGAAAACCAAACATAGCAACTCAAACGGAAAAACCTACCACTGCATTAGAGGAGAGAAAATCGTTCTGCACTTCCCGTATCGGGAGAAAGAAGGGAACAGTATGCTCAATTATGATCATCTTTTCCAAAAACGATTTACTCTCTAGTACACAATGGAAAATCTCACAGGGTTCACCTGCAAAATGGAATATTCATCCTAACCTCAACAAACCAGATCAATGCAAAAGCTTTACCACTAAGATTATTATAGCTGTTTCAATCAGCAATAAACCTCAGTATTAATAAATTTAGCTTGGGAAACTTAACCTACTTTCCCTAATTACATGCATCTGAAGTATCACAGTATTTGGAAGAAAAATAGTTTTTACTTACCAGCAAAAGATGTCTCATATTGTATGCCTATCCTTGCAGCTCCTAGGCAACAAATAATCTGACAACGAAATAAGTTTTGAAAGACTTAAACAAGAAAATGTTAACCATTGTAACAATAACAAGTTAGCTGGAATTTAGGCAGTTGAATAAAGAAGGTTACAAACTTCGAGAGGCGAAATTGGCTAGGAATTTTTGTCAAAGTATAATAAACTAAATCAGCTATCGCATATAGCGATCAATTTATATTGCAACTTGAGTAAAATATTATTGCGTCAAGCGTCATTGAAACAAACCTAAACAAGCAAAGGTTCGCAGAAAAATGCATGAAGGATGAGCAAAGAAGAAGTTAATAGCTATACTCATCAATGAAAGGAAAACCAGGTATAAAAAAAAACCTAAACACAGTTTGATTTAATGCTAAAGTGCCACTATATAACAAAAGGGGCTCATTTTGCCATCATTACGAACTTAGAAGGTGCAGAGATAAAGACATCAGGTTATCCACTTATAGAAGAGCCTCTAAAGTTCTTAAATTAACCATCAACTTTTCAGTATGGCGAGAAGAAATACTTCTACAGGAATATATCCATTCACACACCTCGAAGATACCAAAGTAACAGCCACTATCAAACTACAATCCTGAAGATATGAATAGCAGAGAGTAGTTTTAGTGATCGTTACCTTATTTCCAACCCTATATGACGTTTTTGTTTGAAAATGAGGATCCATGGGCATGCTTGTTTGATTCGGCATTGCCTTTTTTTCAGCCTCGACATGAACCTGATCTATGAAGGGACAACGGTTCATTAGCTAAAAGTCATATGTAATACTTAGAAAGTCCAATACACGAAACATTTTCGTAGTAAATTAGCCAAAGTATCAAAATTTTCAAACCAATAGTTTACGGTTACCTTTTCCCTTATTGTGGCTATTAAACCATCATTCCACTGTTCCCCATCCAAGGATACCTCTATCACGTAAGAACAGACTAATCAGATAAAAATATCAAAATATTGATGCCAACAGCATGAGCACATATAGAAGCCATATTAACATTTCCTGCCAACTACCAATAGAACAAAGATAATGAGGGAAAGTCAGTTGCAATGGTTTGGTAATGTGAGTCGGGACCAACCACCACACCGGTCAAAAAATGTGAAGGGTTAACAAACAAGTGGAAAAGAAAAAGAGGTAGACCTAAAACGAGTTGTAGGAATCCATTATACAAGATCTTACCTTTCTAGAACTAGGTGTGGACTTCGCTATCAATCGTGTGAAGTGGCGGCGTAAAATTTGTGTTAGTAATAAAATGGTCAAGATAACATAGATTTTCTTTTTTGAGTCATGCGCGATTCGTGCTTGTTTTGGGTAGGCTCAATTTGATTTCGCGGTCTACAAACTTCCGTGCTTGTATGTCTTGGATTTTACTACTCCATGATGAGGATCCAACATAAAGAGCCTCCTACAGGGCATGGCTGCGAACATCTTACCCTCCCCAGACCTCAATATGGCAGGACTTATCACTGGGATGTTGTTGTAATAAAGAGCAAAGAAATTGTCAGAAGAATCCCCTCTTAATGATTATACAACGTCTTGTCAATAAGACTCCAGAAAAGTTTAGTAGCACATAGTAACATATCAAAAGTTAAATAGTTCTAAAATCTGGTGAGTGATCATATATTGTCTTGTGCAATTAGTTTGGGAAAAAAAAGGTTTTAACTACATTTTTTTCAACTATATAACCATGTGAATACCATGCTGCACAGTCCACACAAGTCTATATTTTAACAAGCTAAGAGGAAAACGATTAAGATATATGGTGAATCAACATCTACTGTCTTGTGGAATAATTTCCTACTAGAGTTTAAAAAAAAAGAATTTACTGATGTAAATACGCTTTGTAAATTTCTGTAAGTTAAACCAGTGAAAGAAGATGAATTTAAGACCTTCCAAAAGGTGCAACCCTGCATAAAAGAAATATTGACATCAAACCTTCAGTTTGGACGGCAAATGCTGCTTCAAATTCCTTTTGAAGGCGCTCATAAACTAGTTTATCAGTGTCCCTGCCGCATAGTAGAGGTTATGAGAGATATAAAAGAAAAGGTTAACAAGAACTCCATATAAAAAGTTACACAACCTACAAAATAGAATGAGAAGGCACTTATGAAGACTAACAAAGTACATACAAAACCAAGTCACATTGTAATCTTGCAGATGAATCACTAGATAGTTATCACAAGAAGCAAAACTTTAAACATCCATTATTATCAGCTTCTTAGCAGATCAAGTAAGGGACAGAGACGCGTCATACATAATAATATTCCTAGTCGTCTAGAAGAGATTATTGAAGCATTCATATATTTTAGTAGCTTACCGGGTCATACTAGTACAAAATCTAAAAGATTATCTCATGTTTACTACCTAGACATCCGCTCTTTCAATTCGTCATGTCTTTTCAGCAAATTCGACACTGCAATGAACCACCATAGCAAGCTTAATATCTCAATATACAAAATTAAACATTAATAGTAATTCAAAAATAACCATACATCTCGCTCTTGTGGTTTCCAACCGTACGTCCTCATCTTGTACAAAACTCTACAGAACATAAATGTAAGATGTAAGAGCATTCATTCTCAAGACATGATGAAAAAATCTTCTCAGGGAAGTGTGAAGCATACAACTTCACCAGTCAATGCATAAGAGCGGCTCCGTAATCGCTCCATCTGAAAGGGCAAAAATTTGTTCATTAAATTTTTTTACCATTATGTCAAGAACACCTTACCGATGGGCGTATCCACCATGGGATCAACTGAACCCACTCTACTGTGAAACTAAGGCGCCAAGACGGTGATAAATACCTCACTCGGCGGAGGGATTAGAAGCCGGAGGCAGAGCAATCAAGGGAGGAGGAAGTTCAGTCGGCTGGAGAATGATGGTCCGGGGCACGGTTGCTGAAACGGGCAACGAAATCGACTTGTATAGACGATTGAGGCTTTAAAGCTAATTGGGCTTTAACATCTACCAGAGGATGGACGCTTTAACCATACGTGTACCAAAAATAATTAAAACTATTTTTAAAATTTATACTTAATAAAACTTCGTACTTAGGGCTGAGCATTACCCGAACCTACCCGAAAAACCAAACCGAACCGACCCGAATAAAGCCAAAATTTTGGGTTCAGTTCGGATCCGGTTCGGTTCGGGTCGATATTTTAATAGTTCGGATTTATATAATTCGATTCGGGTTCGGTAGTCGAATTTCGGTTCGGTTCGGGTTGGACCCGAATTATCCTAACGAGTCACATTTTAGTTAGTTTTCGTTGGTTTTATGTGCTAATTTTTTCTTTTTAAACAAAACATTAATATTACAACTATTCGGGTCGACTCTAACCGACCCGAATCCGAATTGGTATTGAATAAAAATAATTTTTTTTATTATTCGGGTCAACCCGAACTGACCCGAATTTTAGTCGGTTCGGATCGGTTCGGATTGACACGAAATTCGGGTCGGTTTGGATCTGAAAGTATTCAGTTCGAGTCACCTTAAGAATTTCGGTTCGGGTCGGTTCGGTTCGGGTTGACCCGAATGCTCAGCCCTATTCGTACTTATTTAATTAAAATTATTATATCTATTTTTAACTATCTCAATTATATTGATCAACAAATTTGGAGAATAGAGGAGCTTTAGCTTTCTTATAATATTTAAACGAAAAATATCTATTTGGTCCGACTGGATAGTCTGAAAAATAATCCAATTGTATTTTCCGCACGTCTCAGGATTGATAAATCGTCTTATTTTCAGACTAAAATTTTATAGATAAATAGTATCGCCCTATTTTATATATTTTCCTTAGACATTACACCATTTATTCTTTTTTTCTCCTTGGCTATGTACTCTGATGAATTTTAATAGCAAGTCACATTAGAAGTATCCAATGTTCATTTTACAGATGATAATTTCTTTTTATTGATTAAATTGTTACTGTCGAATATATTATTTCTGAAATAAAGTTTTGTAGATTCAATCATATTTCTTCTTCTTAGCTTGACATTTCTCTGTCCATTCCTGTAGTACATCAAATATGGTCACTAATGCACTTGTTATTCTTGCCAGAATCCCCTTTAATCCTGGAAGATTTTTGGCTTAACATCAAAAAAGATTGTCGAATCCCGTTTAATCCTGCATGCGCGGTGTTGGAGATTTATTCCTTATATACCCCACAGAGAGTGAAACGGGCTTTCGATCTTGCCTGGATAGACTGTGACTTCTTAGTTTGTGAATTATGGATCGATGCTTTCCGTGAATTTATCTATTAAAACGGCTGTATAAAAGTTGAACGGTTACTGACAGATTTTTTTTTTCACGATGATCTCAAAAAAAGCATTTATGTGTTGTTTTCGATATATGCCGTGAGTACAAGCATGCTCCTGCGACATTTCGCAGAATATTTTTTAAAAATGTGAAAAATTCTATCAAGTGGGCTTGTGAATATGATTCATGAGCCATCTATCCCATTAGTTGAACCAACCCGAGACAATAGGATTTAACAATAATTTCCACAGTTCATACAAAGAAATGAACAGAAGAAGACTTTAATTGCAGATGACAAAAAATGAGCTAGGTTTCAAAGACATTTACACTCCTACCCTCACTTTTATCTTCTCACTATAAAAACGTTGAAGGTTTGGAAGAAAAACTCCACCAAATTTGGAAAAAAATATAATTAATATTTAAAAAATTTTAAAAAAAAAAGCTTGAAATACCATTGATGAATGCTTCTGGAGGTCTTGTATCATTGCCACCAGCAAATATAGCTGAAAAAAGCACTGCTACTGCATTATTCAGTACATGTTCTGTAAGAAAGAAAATAAATAAATATAATGAAAGGAATGAAAAAAATGAAAGCAAATTATGATGAGACGAGGAGAATATTACGATGTCGTAATGTTTGCTGATTTCTTTAAGGCTTGCTTCAAAGATTTGGGATGAATTAGAAGCACTTGGGAAAATTAGAAAAGTTCAAGGGAAACTTTAATCTTATTCTGCTTCCACTTTGGTAAGTTGTAGAATGCACTCCGTGTCATGCCGAACTTCTCGTTAAATTCTTCCAGAGATAAATATGACTGAAACAAGAAAATATATAGAATTTCATTTATAAATGAAGAAAACTGTGAAAAATAAACAAGGTTTCGAGGTTTCTACCTCTCTTTTCGACACATCGATCCCTGTTGCTGGATCAGTAGAAGATATCTTTAGGCGTTCGTATGGGATCTTAGGAAGTCCATCTTCGGTCCCACCCTCTTCTACATCTTCCTGTATCGCGGGGGATTCTTTGCTATTACTCGTGGAATGGGAGCTGTCATTTGCATCTGCATCTTCTGTAGCTTTGTTATCTTGAAGTAACAAAAGGGACCAATGTTATATTTAACAAAACAAATGAAATATTATATCTTCTAATAAGGGTAATAATAGTGGAGCTCAAAAATTCACCAAAAATCAATCAACTTTCAGGGTCATTCTTATATCGAGTAGCAAATAGCTCAATTTAGCATTGTTGTTTGGTGAAATTTTGGGAGCTTTAGTATATTATTAAGAGAAAAAAAAGTACACAAATGTTTTATTCCCAGAAGCACAATGTTGCAAGTTCAAAAAAAAAGAATGAACTTCGGGCCAAAAAGTTGACTTGGAGCAGTTCTAAAAGAAAAACTTCAAAGTTTGTTTAGTTGCATACCGCATGGTGGCCTTTTCGGAATAATATTTTTGGGTTCAAAAGAAGCAGTGAGCGCAGCTATTGCTGTTGATTTCGGAATAAGCTTAGAATCTGGTGTGACTGACTTCGGGTAAAGTTTCCCCACGGCTGGAGGAGTAGAAAGATTCCTGGAATTTGAACTTTCAAATGTAGCTGCTAATGCGTTGAATGCTGGAGACCTTCCCCTTACACGAACTCTGTCAGGGCTGAAAGAGACGCTTCTTGAGCGCTGTGACTTGTCTGGCACATTTGACCTCCCATATGATGTTGGAGTCCGTCGTTTGGGTTTCTGTAGATACAACGTAGAATATAAAAATTCTATATATATATATATATATATATATATATATATATATATATATATATATATATATATATATATATATATGTTTCTTTAAAGCCATAAATTTATTTCCAATTTGTTGTAGAACATTATGAGCATTTGCCTAAGAGTAAATATCGAACTCCAAAAGTTTCTCCCATATTTTACGCAAACCTCAACAAGTTCACCTTTAAGTAGCACATGCTTCAATCCATGTAAGAATTTTGGTTAATTTCTGGGACAAGTTTTCAGAGGACTAGCATTTTTGTTTGGCTTGTACAGTAGGTTGCAGGATGAAAAAGATCAAGTTGTAGTTACTCTTTGCTGATTTGCTTTTTTTTTAGTGATCAATTTAGAGATACTTATATGGCATGAACATGCTATGTCACATGAGAAGAAATCTGAAGGAATTCAGGCATGAATGTCGCGACGAGATTAGGTTGGCAGGACAAGCAGTGAATTGAACTTAACAAATAGAACAGTTACTATGGCATATGGCACATGTGGCATATGAAGGATCAATATAGGTTTCTTTAACCTGTAAGAGTTGGGCTGGTTGTAGAATATATCTAAAGAACAGTCAATCCTCATCAAATTTGATTTAGACTTGACAAAATGACCATTTTAGAGGAAATTGGAAAAGAAAGTTTTAAGATGCTTGAACTCAATATGGATAAAAGATTTCCTAATAATACAACTTCAACCTTTAACTTTCAGTCTTGATTCTCCTGAACATGCTGATATTCTTTATCAACCCCTCATAGACAAAAATAGTTGCAATACTCGGTCTTTTTGTTCGAAAGATACGAAATTAACCAATAGCCAGATCTTTTAAGGAAAATTACTCGACAAATCAGCTTTTAATCCACCATGTCATGGAGCATTACCTCATTTTTTCGATCCAGCCTAAATTTTATATTAGTTGATATGGTTAATGAATCTTCATCCTATCCTTCTCTAACCAATTACCCAAATAGGTCTCTAGAGGAACACAACAAAATTTTGACCGCTACTTCTATTATAGACATCTTTGTAAATAATTATAAGGTATGAAGTTGGGTTATCCAATGCACCAGCAATTATTTAAGAAAAGTTGACAATGAAACTTGAAAAACTATGGTGTGAATAACTGGAATAACAAACTCAGATTGCATTAATGGGTTCAAAAATCTCTAAGTTTATTGTTTGGGTCAAGCATTTTTCTACCTAAATATAATCCTCCAAGATGGTCAAGAATGTGAAAGAGTAAACAAACCCAGTGCAAGTCTTACATCTAAGTTTGTACGCACTCCTTTTACCATTGCAAGCTTCCTTTGAAATGAATTGCCGTGCATCTAAAAATCAAATTGCAGCAGAGATCAGTCTATAGTATCTGGTAACAGGCTTCTATCCAGAACAATACGTTGATTATACGGATGCAAATATCTTAACCATTTTCTAAAGAATAAGCAGCTTACTGCTGATTTCGTGGAGTCCCAGGTTGAAGAAACGAGTGAAGAATGGAGGCTCACTTCCTTCTCTGACAACAAATATTGGAGTCTCAGGAGATTGTTTCTCCAAAAGAAAATCATGTTCAAGATATTTCTGCAGCAAAGGCAAATGTTAGGATAAATATCTAACAATTGTCAAGGAAGATTAATTTTGCGGACATCATATCGTGTACCTCTCCAATGACCAAAGCTTGTGATTTTATCTTTGAATCAACATGCTGTCCAACCCAGACAAAGATGGTCGAATGACAGTCCAGAATGAATAATCTTCGGTCATCAAATCATCTTGGGTGAAGTTGTATATTTCATAAACCTTAGAATCATACCATAAACAAGGCATCAATTGACGGTGGTAAAGACAACATGACGAGTACTTCCATTAATATAACTAGAATTGAACCCGTGCAAGGTACGGTACTTGCTTTAATAAATTGAATTAAATAGAATAGACAAATTATATTGATATAGTTCTAAAATTAAAACAAATAGAAGTAAAAAAAAAGTTAGTACCAGGAATTAGTTATAAAAAAATGGAACATAGTTTACCTCTTTGTAATTTACTTGTACATGGAATTTAGGTTAATTGTTGAAAACACCATTACTTTCACGCATGTTGTTGTGGAGACTCGGTAGTATAATCTATGAGGTTAGCTCTTTATTTCGTTTATAGAAAGCGCTAATAGATGGATACATATTTATGACAAGTTAAAAGATGCATCTCTAGAACATTAAGAAGAAGCATCTTTTCTTAAAAAAAAAGGAAGCATCGTTTCGTAACACTTAGTAGGAGTTGTCTCTTTTGATAGTGCCATGTGACAATAGGAGCATTTCTTGATGCGAGATGATATTCAGCAGAGGGTTAATTTTCTGATTTACAAAATTAAGATTAGATGTGTCCATTGACGCTAATGAAGCTGTAAGAGTAAAAATCTAGGGGTTTATATATGAGATATACCTGTATATTATCTGAAGTTGAATATTGCCAGAGAAACAACCGTGAAGAATATGTTAGCAATAAAGTTCGTCAAAACCAGGAGTGAGAATGAATAAATTATTGTAATTACTATGAGATATATATACCTTCTGAGAAAGTGCAAGAGAACAAGTGAGGATCACTTTCAGATTCCCTCCCATGTCTCGCTGGAGTATTCACATTTACCTCCAAGTAATTCCCAGAACTGCTCAGACTCAGATCCTTCCTTTTGGGATTTGGCTTGTACATTTGGCTGTATGTGAAGAATACTCTTAGTCTCCAGAATAGCAAAGCAAGCGTAAAGTATTCGTTTAGCTAAATCTGAATGCAAAGCAGAAAGAACGAAATATGACAATCCCAAAGTGGAAAAAGGCAATCTTAAAAGAAGCGTCAACCTATTTTTTTCTTATTTTTTTCTTTTACATGAGCTTTTAGCTCTTGTTTTTTACCTTGTTACTTCTTCATCTTCTTAATGAATAAAGTACTGTGGAGGTTTTTTGCCTCCTCAGTTTTTCTCAAAAAAAATAAAGAAGCGTCAACCGAGGACCATATTGAGGGCTTGATAATAGCAATCACAAAAGATGGTTTTGCTCTTAAACCCAATATCTACAACGTCTTGTAAGTTGTGAGTGTGAGCTGGCACCATTGTCCGTACCGCACAAGTAAAATCCGAATCCAACATTTGGTTCACACATACACTGATGCCATACTTGCAAGTCAGTATCTTTCCGTAAAGTATAAAGATCCCATTTAGCAGACTTCCAAAGACTTATAATCATGCGACATGTGATTAAGTGGTAAATTTGTTCTTGGGTTGAGCCAAGGCAATGTGACAAAGATTAAGGTACTTGGTAGATGGAAAAAGGTTAAAGTCATGGCAACGTTAAATCTAAAATATGTCATGTGGTTTGCAGTTTTAAGTGAAGGCAACAACTGATTCCAAAGAAAGATCAGTTTGTGAATCAGTGCATCTCTTTGGAAAATTGTGATGTAAAAATGGAAACCATTTACCATTTTAAGTAATTTTGAGAAATGAAGGCAAAGTATAGGTCTTTTAAGAAAGTATAATATTGCTGTCTCCCTCAATTATAGAAAATAGATTCTGAGGCCTTTTACTTGTGGCTTTTTTTTTGCATGACATACTGTCTTTTACATACCTAATAATTCATAAATGCTCTATATGCTCCTTTCAGCTTTTTTTTTTTTTTGGTAAGGAAAAATGTATTAGCTCAAACTTGAATTACATCATACAGACGTTGCATCCAAAACGACCCAGCCCCAACCTACAGCTCCTTTCTGTTTTGATGCACAATACGAAAGAAATATACACCTAAGTTTCTGAACCTAAGTAATGTAATACATCTCTAAATGCTTTGTCCAGCGCAAGAAGATTGACAAACCTTTATCAGATCAAGCTGCCTTTCAACAAGCTCTTGGCTATCCGTATTGGTAAGGCTTCCGGCCCATGTATAAACAGTATCACCATTGTGTAATATATAGTAGTAAGACGAATTCAAAGATGATGCCACCTGGAGAATATTAGTCAAATATTAAGGATTTATACTGAAATAATAGTAAAGAGGTTGTGATTAGTGTTATTAAAGGCGCAAGGCGCAAGGCGCACCGAGGCGCAAAGCTCTCTCTGGAGCCTAGGCGCGAGGCGCGAGGCGAGGCGCGTGCCTTATGCACATGAGGCGCACTTGTTCCTATGTGATACAAAAAAATTTCCCTATCCAAAATAAATGTATATTCAAGTCTTTGTAAATAAAATAGTCACTAAAGTGACTTTATTTTCTCTTTAACAATGAATACAATATATTATACATTTATTTTTTGTTAATAAATGATATATATTATAATTTATACTATATATATATATATATATATATATATCAACTAATTTGTTGATGTGTGTGACGTAATTTTGAAAGTTATAAGAGAACACAGTACTTAGTGCATAGCACAACACAATGAATGCAACAAAAAAAGAAGTATGTCAAATACAGTTCGCATCAAGAATTATTCGTATATAATTATTTAAAACATATTAGCAGTAATAGCGAGCTAGCAATAATTAGTTAACAATTTCAAATGTCAAATATCACACATATATCAAATAAAGTTCATCTCAAATATCTTTTTTTTTTAAGGGTCACAAGCCACGGGCTCAGCGGGGTTGTTTAAAGAGATTTTTTTTTTTTTTGGGCAAGGGGGGTGTAGGTGTACAAAAGGCGCGCCCGCGTGCGCCTCGGGCCTCGGGCGCGCCTTTAATACAGCGCCCGCCTCAAGTCCAGGCGGGCGCAAAAACTCGCGGCGCGCCTAGGCGCGAGGCGAGGCGCGCCTTTAATAACTATGTGTGATTTCTTTCTAAAAATTCCTGTTTCATCCAAATTGTGTAAAGTTTTACAAAAACCTACATACCCAAACACATTTAAATTACACATGTACCTCATAGAAAGGAAACAAGCTTAAGAAGACAAGAAAGAATACAGACAGCAACCACCTGGTTGCATATGCTCATACTATTTAAGAAAAGGGGTACGTTTAGGCATTATCCTACGCAAGTCCAGCCAAATCTCTGGTCAAGAATATCAATGTTTACTAGAATTATCCTATGTGCTAGTTCAATTAAGCAAGTATAACCTGCTAAATTATGAGAATGATCCCGAAAAGTAGTGGTTTGAAACTTTTATGATAGATCAGAGATAAATCCGCTATGTTCTCCTGGAGCAATCCGGCTACGATGCTGAGCCAGAAAGCAAAACTTGGACAAATTTGAGGAAAGGAAGAGAGACGCAAGACAAGATATGCTGAGGACGTTTATAAAGTTGACACATGTATAATACAGGAATTCATTTTAAGCACTATTATTAGGTAGGAATCATAGGATACAAGAAAATCAAGGAAAGACTCATCCCATCACATGATAGGAGCATGTATAGTATACTCCAAAAGGGTCGGTGCACTCCTTTCCACCATTAGACAGGACAATTCTCGTCCCCTTACACAGATTCAATCCTTTCCCAAAACCTTTTCTTTTGAAAAACCATAGTGAGATTACACAAACTATCATATGCTATCGACTCATGACATGTGCTAATTAGTTAGAAAGGAAAAATTCATATGAATAATGTGTTTAACTGTTGAGACAACAAAAAGAGTGCAGCTAAACCGCTGGCTATTTCAACGACGACTTTTTATGGCTGAGAAAAAAAAATTAATATGCAGACAAAGGGGCTAATACAAGAGACATCTTACTGGATCAACTTGAATTGCTTGCATATTATCAGGACTGGAACCTTGGATTTGAAACAGAGCAACACCATCCTCTGTGTATGTCTCATCAGAGATGTCATTTTCTGAAATGAAGTTTTTATACCCAGAGCTAAGACCACCCTGCAATATGACATAATTAGTAGCTGTCAACTCACCAAGAGCCAGAAATACATATAGGAAAGCAAGCTGTCTACACAAACATGTTCAATGCTGAAATACGAACCTTCAGCACAATAAAAGTCTGAAAGATAGAAAAGAATAGGATAGGTTCCTTTCCTTGGTAAAAGCGGGCCTGATCAAGAGAAATTGTAAGAACAGAAGTCCAATTTGTTGTTTCGAAAGATGGAAAAAATAAAAAAACAAAGACAGCTACAAGAGCAGGACAAATCGGTCAGCAAATCACCTGAACGACCTGTGATTTGAAAGATTCAACCATCATTCTTGAAAGTGAAAGTGCGGCTGATCTTTCCTCCTGTTTTCAGTTACAATAAGGATGTTGAATTTTCACCATTTCATAGAAATATAACCTCAACATACATGCTCCACAAAAATAACAGTCATGAATGCCATCTGTAAGTTGTACAGATTCGTAATTTAATAACACAGGACCAAAAAAGAAAAAAGAAAAAGGTTTCACTCAGAGATTACCCTCCGTCTGGTTCCACTAGATTCAGAACTTAATTTGATGAAAACTATTAATAGTTAAAAACTAACGAGTTATGGGATCCAAATAATCGTCATTACCAAGATGTGAAGCAATGAAATAAAGACCTACAAAACTATCCACTTAATAGTCTTGCCAAGCTCAAGCAATTCTTAATCATCTCCCGCACTTGGTTGGGACAATATGTGGAGTTCCAAAACTCTATCATAAATGGGTTAGACATTTCCTTGAGCTCTAATTCCCAAAATTTCAAATGCTTTACTCTTTACAAGCAAGTCTAATCAGCTTAGGCCAAAGGCAGAGATTCTAATAAATATTCTTGTTTTACATGTCGCGAATAGCTTATAGTGAAATCTAAAACTTGCGTACCACAAACAAATAAACCCACATTATGTAATGCATGCATAAAAGACGCATGTCTACTACTCGATCCGATTTTCAACTTGAATCCATCTACAAGCATCCCCGATAGCTTAGCTACCGCCTACCAAAAATAAGTTAAAAACAATCAAAGAACAAGCATCAATACACTAGGTCATTCACAACATAAGCAGTCCTAGTCAGTTATGTTGCTAAAATGAATGCCTTAATCACCTCAATGCTCTTCTTTCCAAACCAAGTACCTATCAGACATTCCTCTGTATTTTCTCCTGAATAATTGTACTGAAAAATGTAGCAATCACCACTATAGAACTTTGACTGCTCTTCGGATGGTAAAATAGTCTTCGCCTGGCCATTCACACGCCATACCTAATGAATGGAGATTGGTCAAAAAATCACAATCAGTACTGAGATTCGAGGCCTTTCTCTAAATAACTTCCAGCAGCGGTTGATTTTTTTGCTTTGGAATATCAACAGCAACTGCAGATTGAATTTGAGCCATGACGTTATGTCAGTCCTATTGTTACCTGCAAGTCACCTGTACAGTCGATATGTGGTTGAGTTTCTTCTTTCATTGGACCACCTTTCATTAGGCCTTTCACATCGAGACCTTGGCGCATAAGAAGCACTACCAAAGAAGAAAAGTCAGAGGTGTCAGCAAAACTTTTTTTTTCTTCTTTGAGCATGATGAAATCAGCATTAAAAAAACATGTATGCCTTAAAATAGGCAAATAATCTGACGGGCATATTGCATACCAGCAACTTTTCCTCTACCACCCCCCTCTGAAGCGGTACTAGTAGTTGTTTGTGGCCACTCGTCGAACTTTGAACGAAACATCACATTCTCGAATCCCTCAATGACACGAATTATATGAGCATTTGCTCTTTCACTATCACGAAGTAGTTCCTGAAACATCAAAGTAAAGACATTGACACAGAACTACTTAACAATCAAACACAGTTTTGATGCAAGAAGTAGGAATAACCTCTGCAGCAGTTGAAGTACTTTTTCTATACTCAAGAGATGTATTTCTGCCAATCCATACAAAGACTTCTATCCCACAATCAAGCAGGTAGCAGTTGTTTGTCTCCATTAATTCTCTTTTCAACCCATCAGCTTCAACTGGCACAGGATGTCCTTTGTCTATGCTAAAATGAAACGAAAAACAAAAATAAAAAAAAATACCGTGCATCATGTCAGAAAGCACCTAGAGGTACAATGGCATGTACCACTGGCGATATAAACTCAAACGAAAATTACCGAAACAGCTTTGAAGTAGCGACCTCAACAGGTTTAGCATCCTCAGAAACAGCCTGTCTTGGAAGAGGAGCAAAGCCCCCAAAAAATCCCCAGAATTCACCAGCATCAGCATCAGCCATCAGCTTTCCATCCTCTTAAAAGAGAATTTTATGTTCAATACATGTTAGTTTCAAACTTCATCAGAAAACCTTTAACAAGAAGCTTACCCACAGCTGCAACCTCACATTTTCCTTCATGATATGTATCTTTGATATGTTGTCCAACTTCAAGAGCTTTTGCACGTTCTTGGATAGATGAGTTGGATCCATTAAACTGGAAGATCTTGGACTTGGTATCCAGGATAAATATGTCATCATGATTGAGAGATGAACGAGAATAAGGAACCTACACAGTGATTTTAGCAGCCGAGGATAAATGGGCTATCAAAAGAAATTAATATAGCATACATGTATAAGTCTTACCTCTTTAACATGGACAACATACTTCCCTTTACATACAAATAAGCGAGTCGTGTGTTCCTGCTCGTTGATCTCAATATGATTGAAACCAGATGCAACTCCACCCTTTTTTGGAATTATACATGGCTTAAAATAAGAAAGGAATTTTTCAGTCTCATAACCTTGAACCTCACGATATTGAACAGCACGTCCTCCAAGGGCTGCATCAAGTTCTACACTTTTGATGGCGGCAGCACCAGCCTCATCCTATCCAATAAGCATAGAAAAGGCACCGATATAGAATAGGAATCAATAGAGTTTCAGTCAAACATGAATTTTGCAATGGTATTAAACACGAAACAAGGTACTTTTAGCTACCTGGCTCGTATCATTACCAAGCCAATAATGTATATCATGACGAAGACTTCCACTTTTCGAGCTGGTTGTCTATAAGAAAAACAAGGTATCATAATCTCAAAATGAGAAAAACTATTGATGAGAAAAATAAGCCATGCTGCGACAAAGTATAGCCCAGTTATGACTTATTTACTTTGGAATCTCTGAGTTATACTTATATTTGGATGATTGAATCTGGATAAGAATCTCGCTTCTCCATTTAAATTGTTTAAACTGAAAACGCTATCCATCTTTTGAGCCCTTGACTAGCAAGAAGCGATGGCTGTCGACATCATCAGATTACCACATAATTGCTCATTTGAGGATACTAGTATTCACTGGCATAGTACAATTATAACACTCTCGTCTGTTTTACTCGGGGTAGATGATCTAAACAATAGCTGGTTCAGTATCCAAACATCCTTTTGGCACACTTAAGTCACTCCATTTAGGCTAAAGAAATCTTGCCAAACTTGTAGAGAAAAATATCATATTTCTCAAGAAAGTATAGAAATGCATGTTTCACCATTCTTTAGGAATACCATTTGCTGAGACTCTTCAAGATGAATCGTGGAGATAACACATAAAGATGGTTCGAACATGTTCATCAAAAGCAACAAGAAGGCCAACTAAGGCAAACATCAACTATAATATTATCTAATTCCTTTGATATAGCACTCCAAATTGAGATGGTTTGAAGCATCTTTCAGTATAAGCATCAAAGAATAAATGGTATCCTCAAGTTCAGTTTTATGAGTCATAGCTGTGGCATAAGATAAGCAAGAAAGTTCACGGTAAGCTTATCAGAAGAGCCGAATAAGTACCTTCAGAATTACATATGAATCTCCTGTAAAGAATTTACCATAAGACTCATTGGGAATAGAGACTGGACGGAAGTTCTCTATGCGCCATATCTCCAATCCTCTATGGTTTGTCAAGACAACAATACAATAATGACAGACGAATAAAGCAAAAAGGGTAATACTGGGAACATAAAGGAAGATGCATAAGCATTGTTTCTGCTACATGAAATGCAAACGTGAAAATTGGATTACCAACAGTCTAAACAATGGAAATCAGAAATTATTAGATGATAACCAGCAATATATCCGATTCAGGAGTTGCATGGTGTCGGTGGTCTTAAAAATTCACAAGTAAGACTTTCATATACACAGGAAACAAGCAACTAGTTGCCAAGTAAACACCACCCAAAGAACAAATAGAACCTCCAAATTATATGATTTCTTTATAAATATTTTTATTTTTGCCAAAAGAAGAAGAAAACACAACTCTGCTCTTTAAAAAGACTGCCATAAACAAGTCTAACTACAGGAAAGCTGTTGGAATGATAAAACCATAAAGGATACGCTTTCTGTCCAGCTCCATGAAAAGCAGGATCCAAGTCCTTCATAGAAACTCCCATATGTTCCTCGAGTTTTATAGCAGCACTAACTTTAAAATTTTGCTTCAAACAAGAACTAGAGAAGTTCCGCAATAATATTTATCGAGTGACTAGTGAAAGACTGCAATCTCTAGGTCGTCGACTGTACATATAAAGCTGCATGTAACCATCAGTAGCTATCGAAATTAACTGCAGGGACATAAAGAAGAAGGGACCGGTTGAGTCAAACATAGAATATCATGCTGTCTCTCACATTTCTAAAACTTGACATAAACTTATATGACAACAAAATATTCAAGAAGATAAGGTCAATGCCTAAGCATCACTTACGTATTACTTGAAAACATGCTATAAAAAAACATTGACATCAGAAGAGTGGACTTCATAATCGTTTTAAGGAATGCAAACAACTGAATGACGGAAGAACCAAAAGTTGCAAATAAACAGGCTTTATTTGTAACAAACAAAATTAACAGTTCAACAATGACAAATGCTCTCACCAAAAACAACTTCTTCGTGGTGGTAGTAAATGAATTAACATGGAAAAAAGGATCAATAATTTCAAAACATTATAATTGAAAGTTGCAATCTATCGCAGTAGAACAAGGCCCAACTTACTGCAATCATTTTGTCCTTGAAAATTAGAAAATAAAAGGAAGAAGAAAAGATTTGGTGAACTATATATTTCAAATAATCAAGTAATAGCCCATAATCAGACAACACAAAGCGTTCTTATTGAAAAACGCCCTTACGTAGCCCATATCGATGAGGTCTGCAGGACAGTTAAACCATCGAATGGCCTTGCCCAAGCTCCACCATTCGAGTTAGCTCCTCGCGCATGTTATGCGTTCGGCTTGCCACGATGAACAAACGGAATAAATCTATGCTTTTCCCCATTAATGGGGGCACCTGTGTGTTCAACCAGTTTGTTCGGGTGAATTCTCACTCCCCTCAACGATTGGGCCACAATCAAAATTACAAAGTAAACAAATTCATTCGCACAAACACCTAATAAAATCAAACTTCACATATACCTCTACTGCCGGCAATGGCAGTATAATAATCTCATTGAGAATTAACTTTGAAGATAAGCTGATCGATTTACCGTGATCCATTTAAATGAACTATAAATGAAGGATTGAAGATGGGTGATAGTGCTTACCTTTCCGAACGAGCGTCGCCAAGGAACCTAGCGGGCATTGGAGGATGGAATCACGAAAATCGCCATTAAATACCTTCGGAGAAGAAACTTGAAGATGGCGAAGACAAATTGAAAGGATGAGCGCCGCGCTACGTTCGATGATGTTCGGAGGTTGACACGTGGATTTTATTCGAGTGTATATAGTGGGACCCTCGTTCTAGATTACGTGCCGGACAGTTGTGGAGCTTAAATGGTGTAGGCTGTTCGGTTAGTACAGATGAGAGACGGCGGGAGAAGGGTTCAAAAGCGATCCGCGGGAGAGGCGTCGAGCGAGAGACGGCGTCGGGAATGGACCCTAAAACTCATGTTCTAGCCAACAAATGATTACCACGTGGAGCTCATTAGGATTTTTACATTTTTAAAATTATTTTTTTTATAAAAATAAAATACGGTAACAAGTTAAACTGACAACCGGTGCAAGCATGACAACGCCTGAATATGTATTGCTTGGTTAGCAAAAAGTCTACAGCTAGACTGGCGAGCGTGATCACAGTCAGTTAAATTAGTGATCCTATCGCCATTGTAAGTGATGATCGGGGGTTCATGTAATATATATATATATATATACATTACTTGTATATTAGTAGTGTAATATACTAAAAATATATATATTAATATTTATTTTTACTAATATTTCTTATAATCTGTTTTTGTTGGATACTAATAGATGTCGTAGCGCCAACATATTTGTTATATAAATGCAATATAATAAAAAGTCTAAATGGTTTTTTTATAACCGTCAGTATGTAAGTACTGTAATAATATCGTGAAAACATATATATTTTGTCAGTAAATTATGTAGAAAATTTTGTGATGATATGTCATAGTATTTGCTCAAATATTTCATAAGTGTCCAGTATTATCAACTGATGAATCTGTTTTATATGCATTGATACATATTGATTGCGAAGAATATATGAAAAGTCTCGACGATTTATTATATTATACATCTAGAGATTTATTTATTTTTTATTTAATATTATTATCTTTTAGTTAAAGATATAATATCATATGCGTAAAAAATTTAATATAAAAATTATAAAGTACACTATTGAGCGAGAATTAATGTCTGAACAGTCAAATATACAATTCTGTCTGGACAGTCAAACATACGTGGTTATATCTTGAAAAAGGCTATTTTCATAGGTATTATGCTTGATCCACCAATCTTTTGTCTTAAATCAATTAACCTCACTCTTCAATATCATATGCATAACTTTTTTATCATGAAAAATCAGCAAATTATGGAAAAAATTTAGAGCGCTCTTGGAATTTCCCACGAATACACACTATATCACACGTTTATAATATTATTCTTCAGAATCATAAACACAAGACAATAAACAATGTAGTTTTACAACCCAAAAAAAGAAAAAAAAAAGAAAAAAAATCATTACAAATACATCACACAATGCTAAATTAAATTTTGCGATTTAATCCCATCATTTTCCTAGTCCAGCTGACGAATAAATCTTTCGATTTGAACATGGCCGGAAGTCGGCCGGTCATGGTCATGAATGGCAACTGCGCCACACCTGATTTCCTCCCCAATGAAACCACAACAATAGCCTGTCCAAACTTGTATTTGACAAGCTTGCTCTCATTGGCTCCCTTCAGAAGTAGCTTCAGATTCTTTGCTACAACTTCTGCTTGCATTTGTGCAATATATCCTTGCTTAATTTCCTGCAAAAAATCCAATTTTCACATTAAATAAGTAAAATAAATCTATTATTTTTTAAAAAAAAAGAGTTACTTTCGGACTTTGCGTTATAGTTGCAAACCGTGCGGGCCCGGGCCGGCCCGCATGGTCTCGGCTCAGCCCATCCACCTTATTATGCCGGCTCGGATCGGCCGGCGGCCGCCGAGCCGAGCCGGCCTAAAAAAAACACCATATGCCCGCACGGGCCGGCATGCCCCGCCCTGCGCGTGCGGGCTGGTATTTCCAGCCCGGCTCGCGCGGCTGGCAAGACGGGCCGGGCTGCGGTACAGGTCGCAGTCTTTTTTTGCAACTCTACTTTGCGTCAGCAAAGGCTGATGAAACTCCGGCTTATAATGAAGCAACATTTTTTCTCCAAAGAAAAAGGAAAAAGAAAATCCCTCTTTAGCTATCCTTCACCGCTCGACTCTCATCACATTGATTCCGTAACATGGACCATTCGAGGATGATTCTCATAATTACGAAAACAACAATATCAATCCAGTAGAAGTCCCGTCTTAGCCGGGTCTAAGACTCTAAGAAGAGTAGGATGTAGGCAGATATATCCTGAATGAGACTATTCCTAATGATGAATTTCACCATTCCCGCCCGATATGTCTAAGGTGATAGATAGAGTACTCCACGGCCTACTCTTAGAAGATTTTAATAAAACAGCATGTTTTTTGAATAAAAATAAGAAAAAAATATTAATACTTGCCAAGACATCGGTGATATCTCCAATAGCAAAAATATTATTGTTGGCCTTGACTCTCAAATTCTGATCAACCATCAAACTTCCATCCTTATCTATGCAATCCCTCAGAAATGTATCGTAGAGCCACGACGAACCGAGAGGTTTCTCGGTGCAATCAAAATGGCAGTCTGCGGTAATTTGTTTGCCGGCTGTCGTTGTATAGACTCTGTTATCGTTGTCAACCGCATCAAAGTCAACAGCTTGGTCTAGAAGCACGTCAACCTTATTTGCGGCTAACCAATTTAACGCCTTCTTGGAAGCCTTCGGTCCTATGAGTTCAAGAAGTCTCGAGCCATTGTGAACAAGAGTGACCTTCTTCTCGGGATAGTCAACAGAAATCTCGGCAGCAAGTTCAACACCAGTTCGACCTCCTCCAACGATTAGGATAGAACCAGCAGATTTTATTTTTTCATTATCTGAATTCAGAAAAATTGCAAAAATTATGAAGGACATCTTCTGCTATGTAAAGCCATAGCATAGATACTAGTATGAGAGAGATCGTTTAGATATTTTGCAGTGAATATAATAGAATAACTGATTTTTATCTAAATTTAGAAAACATTAATGGGAAGAAAAAGCAGAATGATTTAAAAATGTTTCTTTTATTTTCTGATAAATGTTGGTGATACACTGAGAATGGAAGAATATCATTTCAGAAAATTGAAAACGAATATTATATGATTCTGATATACGAATATAAGGGAATAATATCACATATACACATACATATACATACATGAGCATGAATCAAATATGGGTTTCTCATGAATGATGAATTCGAAGTTGCATTTTTAAAGCTCATATAAACAAAAGCGATGAGAAATTATACCATTTTGAAACTGATCAAGTCTCTCTTTTTCATGAGTTGGGGAAGAATTCGGGTGCCCAGTAGCTATGACCAAATAATCATACACAACAGTATGGCCGTCCGCGGTAAGCACCTCGTTTTGGGTGATATTTATGGCAGAAGATATAACCACTTTCCCATTAGTCAAATAATCAGTGTGCTTTATCAGTGTTCTCTTTGCGAACTCTGGCTCTACCTTTGATCTCGAACTTGTCCACGGGATCTCAAAATACTCTTTCCTGGTATATTTAGTCGGAGTACAAACAAATTTTAGTGATGTTCTTCAAGAACCGTAAATAGTGATATAATCGGTTTGAAAATTAGAAGAAAAAAAAAATCATATTCACATTTAAAGCACAAGATGTTAAGTATAGTACTGAATACAAGAAATAACACATACACCTTTTTATACAGATTTGAAGTCTGAAAACTCCAAAAAAAGAACATTTTAAAAAATATATATGTTATAAGTCCTAGTTATCCAATACCCAAAACAAGACTTTTGTCGGTGTTTTTACGCGCAAACTTTTTGGTTTCAGACTTGGCTATGGGATCTCAAAATAATTTTCCTGGTATATTAGGATAAATTACAAAATGAAGTTAATGAATAAGCATAGCCATGCATGTGCAGGAACCGTATAAACATATAATTTGACAAAAATAGTGATCTAAAAGCTTTGAAAATAGGGAGGAAATTTGCATAATTCAAGGACGCAAACCATCTTATCTACAAAAATGTAGAACTTCTTACTGAATCAAAATTTCTAATATTCAAAAATTTTCTACTTTCAAAAGGAAGACTTCGTCTTGTGTTAATAAACACCAACATATATCCCTGGATTTCTTAATATCTAATATCCATCCCGATCCCAACAGGAGCTCCATAGAACCCTAAAAAAGTACCAATTTTTTACCAAATTCAGAAGCAAAATAACACTTTAATTGATAGACAGACAGATAAATAACTAATTTACTACAATAAGGACTTACGGATCAATGAGAGTAACAGATGCGTTGAATTGGATGGACTTCGCGAGGTATCCGCCGGCGATTCCGCCACCGACGATCACCACGCGGTTGCGGCCATTGCCGTCCATTTAAGTTCTTGATTGTTGAGATTAAAAATTTAAAACTAGCTCTTCTATATTTGGTAAATGATTTGCAGGATGAGGAGAGGATAAAATCACAAACTCTTATATATAGTGTATTAATCACTATTGATTGATAGGAATGTGGTAACTAGCCGGTCAACGAAATCGGGATAATTGCATCTCAATTCCAAACCTATATAAATCAAATTTTGTTTGAAAATTTATGCTAAACATATCTTTATTTATTATATTAATATTTTTAAAAAAAATTATTATAATATCTTTTTTTAAATAATTTTTAAATAATTTTTTTAAAAAAAATATTTATAAATAAATATCGAGACGTGAAATCTTAACAAATTTATAAATTAACACACTAATTTATTTTAGAATTTCAAAATATTTATTTAAAAATAATTTTTAATATAATAAAAAATTTTATTTATAAATTTTATGTATATATATATAATAAATTTTAAACAGCCATTTTTTATTTATAATAGGAGATTGGAGGGAGGGGCTGAAAATGCCAAGTCTCCCTCAGAAATTTATTTGTTTAATGTAGCGTATTAATTACTCTTGATTAAGGAATGCATGAACTGGCCGGTCATTAAGAAATTCAAAATTGAACCTAACTCCTATTATTTAAGCATATCTTTTCTTTAATATATCATAAATATATAAATAAACCCCACCTAACAGAACCTGAAACCTTTCACTATTCTTATTAAGGAAAATGCTAGTGCTTTTTGTCGCACAGCTCATAAATCAACCAAACTTTAAAAATTTATATGATTAAAAACATTAAAAAAGTAGAAGTAGTTTTTTTAAAATATATATATATATATAAATTATAAATTTTGATAATTGTTATAATTTTATATTATTTTTTAAAAAATAATTTTTAAATAGATATTTTAGAGCTCCAAAATTTAACAAATTTAAAGTGATTTTTAAAAGCAGTTTTAAATATATTACAAACCAGTTAAATGTTAGAGTCTATGTTTCGAAATATTTTTTCGAAAAAATATCAACAAAAATGTTGCTTATTTTAACAAAATTGATAACTTTTATGTTACATATTTTTTTTAAAAAAAAAAACTCCCCCAAAAACTTTATTTTAATTTTAATCAAACAGATTAGTAGATTCGGTGGATTATTGGTTTAGCAGCACTCATCAATTTGTGAGCCTTGCAAATCAGCCCTTACCTCGTTTAATATGTTATAAATAAACGCCTCGTTTATAATCTGTTATTTTTCATTCTATAATGCATATTTAAAATTATTTTTTAAAAAAATAATTATAAAAATATATATCAAATCAAGACCTTTTATAATGAAAACAATATTTCTAAAATTTTAGCAGATTTTGCCAGTTTCCAAATCCACTAAGAAGCCTCAAAATTCTATTTAGAGGAAAAAATTTTTGGATATAATAAAAATATAAATTACAACGAATCTATAATTGGACCTGACATCAGCTATGCTATCCATATCCTCAGTCCATCTCTTGCTGTAATAGGAAATACAACTTTTTCTAAATTTTTTTTTTTTAAATAATTCTAAAAACTATAATAGATATATGACTTTACTCAATAGCGTAACGAGAATAATGCGTAGAGATATGTGAAGAAATAATGTGTGGAGACATGAGATGTGGAGTTTGAGCAAAAAATATATTTTTAAAATTATTTTTTTGAAAAATTTTGAATATAAATTATAGATATCGTCAAAATCTATAATTTTAATGTTAATTTTTTTTTAAAAAAATATTTTTAAGTAGATATTTTTTTACCGTTATATAGAGTGACGTGGTTTCACCGTTAACTCAAGAATCTCTCTTAAAATTGATATGGTATTATCTACGTCATCCAACTTTTATAATTAAATGCTTCACAGTAGCCATTTTTTATGTAAAGTAGACGAATACAAAATGGTCATTTAAAATATTTATTTAAAAATGGGCCGATTTGAATAACATCACAACGGACTTTATTTTTTTTTAGAATTAAAATATTTTAAGAAATAATATTATCATATTTTTTAAGTCTTACTTATCTATCAGAATTATTAGAATTTTTAATACAATAAAAATCGTATATTATATATCAGAATATCTATTAAACTGTGCTGGTTGTCATACTGATCCAATATTGCAACTACCGGATTATATATGTGTTATTATAATCATTACAAACAATGTTTTTTACTGCTAATTATGCTATGAAATCAAATATAAAATTATAAGCACAACAACAGGATCTATTTAGGATCAATTTTTTTTTTAGTCTCTATCAATTATGCTAAAAATTATTTTTAACTATATATATATATATATATATATATTAACACCTAACTCAGTGAGCGTCCATACATCCTACAAATCGAGAATATTGTCCCGCACCCCCAACGTGAGTTGTCCGGGCGCTCGCCTCACGAAGCGAGCGTCTCGGATTCAACTCCAGAAGGCGTCCCCTAAGGATGTGGGGGTTGAAGATCCCCTGTACCTCGTGAGGAGTTAAATGGACCATCTGGATCTGTCTTAACCGTAATGATGGAACCCCTAGATCGGTAGAACAGGAATTGGTGCCATCCGTGGATTTATCTGTTACGGCAGTCGTTCGAATGAGGGCGGTTACGGACAGGATTTTTCCACGATAATCTCAAAAAAAAAAAAAAAAAAAAAAAAGAAACATATTGAGAATACTTATAATACCTAATAATGTGTTCTACCGTGGTTATATGTCCAAGAGCATAAACTTAGTAGCATAACTCACTGTAAATGATATATCAGGTCTTATAATAGTTATTAAATAAATAAGAGATTGACTAATCTTTGAGATCTCTCAATATACTCCAAAAGCTTATCAATGATATTGTATTCTCCTTGCCAATCATAAGAGAATCTGCGAGCTTGATCGCTAGCTTTTTAGTCTCTATCAGTAGATGAACAGCACATTTTTGGGAGATGAACAATCTTCTTCTTAGAGTTAGGAACAGTCTTAATACTAAAGAAATATTTCAAATAGTGGGTAAAGTCGAGAATACTTTTACAATCGTCACAAAAAAATATCGATAACATAAATAATAAAAATAATAGTTCTTGAGGTACATTTTTTAACAAACATAGAAAAATCAATTGCACGAATTTAAAGTGAAAATTTGTAATTGTAGAACTTAGCTTTGTATGCCACACTCTTGAAGATTGTTTAAGCCATATATCACATATTTAGCTTGCAGACTATGTCATTTTTAAACTCCAATGAATATCTATCAGAACGGTGAGCTGGATCAATCTGGACCGCAATCTGAGTTGATCCAAGGGGTCAGAATGGTGACGTGGATCTATCTGGAACGCAATTTGAGTTGATGCCAGATCAGATCTCGGCTGGATCAAAAAACTAGATTGTAGATGGGCTGAAATCAGTTGGGCTTGTACATCGCTACTTCGGGCTGGGCTGAATCAAGATGGTATTGCATTTCAACCGATCGAACGGTTGAGAGAAGTTAGGGTTTGCACAGAGCACGGTTGGCCAGATCGGACGGCTTAACTTTTCCTTCCACGAGCAATTGTGCTGGGAGTGGCGGTGGTGGCAACGCGATCAAGGATGGCGACGACAATGATCGAAGACCGGCGGCGGCAATAGGGAGGACAGCAGTGATTCCTGCGGCAATTGTCAGCGCGACGTCTGGCGGCGGTGATACCATTATATCGTCGAGTTGCGGCGGTGTCTTCGGCCGTTGAAGTCATTGTAGAAGAGATGAGACTTCGGCCGTTGAAGTCATAGTAGAAGAGAAGATGATCGCCGGCGATCGTTAGAGTCGATGCCAACGGTGATCTTAGCTTTTCAAAGTAGTCGGCGGATGCTCGTTGTAGGCTTGTAGCTAGGGGGTTCAAAACCGGGTCGATCCAAACTTTGACCCGATCTCCCTTAGGCCTGGGTTAGCCAGATTGGACCCGACGATCCGACCCGACTTGAGTTCAGTTGGGTCTATTAAAAGATTAGACCCGGGCCGACCTGAGTTGATTTGGGTCTGGTCGATTCGGGTTTGATTTAGTCAGATCTGGTCAGGTTTTTTTGTTTATAGGATTCTTCAAATTTATTTTAAATTTTAGGTATTAAAATATATATTTTTGTAAGTATTTTTTTAAAAAAAATCTATAAATATAAAAATTATAGATCTAATCAAAATCTATATTTTTTATATTGAATATTTTTATAAAAAATACTCGTAAAATTTAATTTTTTTTTTTAAGTTTCGCAGCTTAGATTTTGGATTTGGATCTCAACAACTTCGGTCCAGATCCGATCTGGATCCAAACCGCGTATAAAATTTTGGCCATATTCGACCGTGAATTCCGATAGATCGGATCCAAACATTTGTATCAGATTGGATCGGTCTTGGGTTGGATTATTTTGACCACCCTAGTCGTAGCGGCTGAATGAGAGCTTATGAAGTTTATCAAAATAATATAACTATTATCAAAAAATGATCAAAAAGCTATAGGAAAATAAATAGAAATAATAAAATTATAACAATAAAAATTTTAAAATTAGCTCCATTTGTTCTTGTAAGAGTTCAGAAAAGTTCTAGAAAGACAATGTAGTTCGAAAAAATTGCAAATAAATAATTTAATTTTATAAATATAGATTTTAGCTTAATAAAGCAGAATTTCCCAAAAATAGCGAGCGGTAATTAACATTTTCGGGTCAGAATTTAGAGCATAACCTCTAATAAACCAACCACCTCTCTTTATTTACTCTCAGCCTTTAATTTAACTAATTAAAGATAAATAATTTTCACAAATATTTCTTCCATCTTCACTTTCTTTCAGCTGCTCCAGAAGATGAAGAGACTCATCTCCTAATTTCAACAATTAAAGGTAATTTTTTTTCTTTTTTCTTTCTTGCCTGATTATCTTGAGTCAAGAGTATCATTTTCATTTCTTGTTGTTCCTTTTCTATAATTAAACTTTAACCATATTTTTTATATATTATCACAATAAAAATAGTAAAACGAATGTACGATCTCGTAAATACCTCAAACTCATAAAAAAATATTTATATAGTAGTTAAATCATTTTTAATAGAAATTTTTAGATAGAAATTAATTTATAGTAATTTAAAATTATATGCTGGTTTGGAGAAATTTAAATAAAGGAGTAATTTGTAATTTTTTCAAACTTTTTCATAAACCTTTAATAGAGTATAGAAAAAATATTTGAAACACAGATCCGCACATAAAATTATATATATATAAATAATAAAAATATATATTTTTATTATTTTTATTATTTTTATTTTTATTATTTTTTACCATTTTTATGAGTAAATATGTGAGTTCCTCTGTGATCTAAGCATTAACCTACCGTCCGCTGATTCCAAGACCAAATCCAAATCCAAGAGACTAAGAATTTTTAAATGACATTTTATTAGGATAACGAAAAGCAAAACATGTAGACACGAATAATATTCCCTTGTTAATATAAGATCCATACTTTATCAGACGACAAGCTTTTAATAATTTAATAATTTAATAATTTACATTTTGACATATTCTCTAATTTAATAATCTAATTAGAAGACATGTAGCCCATAATCCCCTGTCATTCGCCAATCAATAAAAAAACTAGCGGATGACGAATTTGTAATATATATATATATATATATATATAATATGTTAGTTATAAACTATTTTAAAATTTATATTTATTTTAATTTAATATTGTATTGTATTTTAAAAATAAAAAATAAAGCTTAAATTAGTCTTAAAATAAAAAAAAAAGTTTTATAGTTTCCTACGAATATAAATTATATAATATTTATTATAACTATTATATATAACTTAATTTATTTTAAACTATTAATAATTATATTAAAATAAAAATATTAGTAATTTTGTTACATTTTAATATTATAAATAAAACAAATGCAAATCCTCCAAAACTTCTAATTTTTCTGCAGTTTTTGTCATTGAAATTTTCTCCACGATATTATTTTTAATTTATTTTAAATTAAACATTAACACAATTCTCAATATGTCAATCAAATTGTTCTTCACTTTGTCCTACCTTCACGGTTTAAATTTTTAAAAAAACGTCACAGTTTTAGACATCACCATGGCTACTTCGAAGACGACTTCTCACACCAAGGAGAAGACCACCTCCTCGCCGGCGACGGCGGCATCGCATGGCGGTGTCCATGGCCGAAAACCTTCACGTCCGTCCACTCCAGACAAAGAACCAACAGCGAACTATCTTAAGCCGACCGCAAGTTCCCGTGCCGGCGTTGGTACGACGGCGCGCCCATCGTTAGCCTCCGCTGGGAAACGCGTCATATCGAGCAAGACCACGACGGCATCGAAGACTCTGCCAGCGACGACGAGAGCTTCGTCGGCAATGACAAGCTCCGCCGCGAGGCCGCTGAGAGCTCCGACATCGACGTCAACGTCCCATTCTCCCTCGCCGAAAGTTTTTTCAGTTACGAAGGACAAAGCTGCTCCGATGAAGGGGGTCCCAGCTAGCGGTAGAGCGCAGTTGACACGTGCGAAAAGCTTTGATAAGACTACTGGTGGTGCAAACACGTCGAGGGATCGAGCGCGCAGTGCAACTCCGCCGCCGCCGGGGGAAAACCCGGCCGTCGAGGCGGCAGGGAAGGAAACTTTGCGTGAGGTCGTCGAAGTTACGCCGCAGCCACCGCCGCCGCCTACATCTGAAACTAAGAATGAGGTCGTAGAAGAAGAAGCGACGTCAGCAACTAACGTCGACGTCACGGAAGTTGAGAACCTTGTTCATGAAGAGCCGATCGAAGAAACGGCAACAAACGGCGATCTTGCTCCCCTGCCGTCTGTTGCCGATGAAATGCCGCCGGAGAATCACGCTAAAGAAGAAACCGAAGAAAAAGGGGAGACAGTAACGGAGAATATAACCGAGGTAATACCAGAGTTAACGGAGATAGAGCCTACTATAATGGCCGATGACGGAGCAGTTACGGCGCCTGAGGTGGAGAAAGAATTAGAAGATAAGAAGGAAGAGAAAGCGGCGGCGGAGGTGGTGGAGAAGAAAGTAGAGATTTCTCCACCGGCGCAGTCGACACCAACTTCGTTGGGGAGGAGAAAGGAAGCGCTGCCGGCGGGGAACACAGTGATAGAGGAGAGGCTGGTGGCGGAAAAGAGAAAGAACAAAGTATTAGCACTCGTCGGAGCGTTCGAGACGGTGATATCGCTCCAGGAACCGGATGTCGGTGGCGCATCGCAGCACCAGCAACGTGCGACGACGTCTGTGACGGCAGCGATGCCGGAGAAAGTGGAGGAGAACGAAGAGACGGAGGAGTCAGCAGAGGCCAAATAATTAACGTCGATATCGAATATTATTGTGCGAGTCTATGAACAGCCTTTTTATGGTGCACTTTTTTTTTTTTGGATATATTTACAATTAGTTTTTTGCTTTTTTTTTTTAAATTGAAGAGCATCTATATCTGTGTGACTGCATTGTATTGTTTGATTTTTGAGAAATGACTCCTTTTTTTTTTAATTTTTGAAAAGAAAAAACTCAAATAATTCAGGATGATGTATATGATACATGATGTTTTTATGAGTGTGTTTTTGGCTCTAATCCGGAGCATAAACAAAGTATTTTTTGGTCCCATTCTTGGTAATGGATATTAGCAACCTTCCACTACTATAAGATCCTTGGTCTCATCAAAGGTACTTTTTTTTTAAACCATCAAAGTCAATTTTATATCTTAATTGAAAATATAATGATATGATAAATTTTTTCAACTCATGATTACTAGAATTTGAACTCTCTATCTGCCGTTTATAAGAGAGTTAGACTATAATTTTTTTTTCAATAATTATGTTAACTAACTGAACAATACTGATCGGTGATATTTATTGTTATTAAGATGTAAGTACCAAAGACAATACACGAAATTGGTGGTTAACATATTTTCTTATAAAACCTATTTGGAATTTAAAATTCCTTATAAATGCTAATTAATATTTTAACTTCTACTTATCAATTTTTAATTTAGTATAAATATAGATATACTTTATATTTTCTTGAATAAATAATAATTTATTTAATATTTTTAGTTATATGCGGTTAACATACATGTATAAATGCTGGAATAACTGAGTTAATAAAAATATTAAATATTATCTCTTCAACTTATTTTTATCACATACATTCAAAAAATATCTAACGACAGTGTTATATTATTATGTATAAACACACATATAATATTTCATAATAAAAAATAACTACTGTAAATATTATTAAAATTTTATGCAACTAATTATAACCGATGTTCAACACCATATACAGTCATATAAATTAACATTTTAATTTCTATTTGTCAATATGTATTTAAAAAACCTAAATAGAAATTGATAATTATTAGAAGGTATTTGACAAGAAATTTTACAAGAATTATAAGAATTTATTAATTATGTTTTAGCAATATCCATGTAATATTTATTATCATATAAAGTAGATATAATCAATAATGAGTAGAACAATGCGCGGATGTAAAACTAATTTAATTTTAGAAAGTTGGAACATAATTGTAAAAGTTGAAATTAAAAAAAAAAAAAAAAAATTTATACATTCTATATGAGTAAGATTGTAAAAATGTTAGCTGTATACAGAAAACCAAGCCCATTATGTGATCCATCTCGGCCCACGGTGCATACAGCATGCTGGCGAATCGTGCGGCTGAGATGCCCCACGTTTACAACGAGACCCGCGTAGCATGAAGAAATACAACCACCAGACCCATCCTCATCAATTACCAGGAAGCATCGCAGGAAGAAACATGCGCCATGAATAATGGCGAAACCGAGCTTCACGTGCCGCTGGCGCAGCCGAATGGCGACGATCTTGGTCATCGCGATCCCAAAGACGGAGACTCCACCAGATATAGACGCATTAATCATTATATTATCTGAAATATAAACATAGAACACATACTTTAATTTCATGAAGAGCTCGATCATGGCCGGCGCATGGCGCCATCCACGAAGGACCGCGTAGACATTCTTCTATCAACTTCTCCCTTATATAATACATTCACTTGCACGTTCCATTTAACTCGCTTATCTTCGAGATTTTAGAGAGACTGAGCATGAAAAGGAGAGAGTGATAATCTAACATTCATCAATGGAGTGGTACAAGAAAATTAGGGTTTTTCTTCCAGCTCATAAGAGATCCATCATCAGATCCAGAAAAAATGGTGGGATAATGCAGCTGAGAGAGGAGATTCAGACATGTGACTACGCCGACATACAGGTGATGTGGGAGATAGTCCGGCACTCGGAGCTCCATAGATCTTCGTCACCAGTTAGGTTTCCGGCGATGTCGTCTTCTTCGTCCAAGACAAACAGGTCGCCGCCTTCTCGTCGGACTTCTGATGATATGCGGTTTGAAGAACAGTAACTGGGTTTCTGAGATTGTGGAGCTGTAAATAATATCAAATATTATTTTTAAATTAACCTATTTATTTCTATTTTTTGTTTTCTCCTTGAGTGATTTTGTCATTTTGAGGTCGTGAAAAATTCAATTGGAAAAGATAAAATCATAAAAGAGCGGATTTGTATTTTGATTAAATAAATACCCCTCAGTAAAATATTGTGTAATTGTAATTTTTCTTATTTATTTTCAATTCTTCATAATTTTTATGCCTTCAAAAAAAAACAAAAATATGTTAATAACAACAATAAAAGTATAATCAATAAAATACTAATTTTAAGAAGGTTTCATCAATAAAACCTCATAGATTAAGGTCATTGTGTAATAAATTGAAGGAATTGAATTTTTTTTAAATTGACAACATCTTGGGTATGAGCTTCTTATTATCAAGACTTGTATCTGACTTATTTATTTAAATTGAATTGAATTTATGACCTTAATCTATGAGGTTAAATCGACCAAATTTATTTAAATCGTTATGAATTATTTAAATTGACCACTGAATTGACCATCCTGAATATGAATTTATTTAAATTGAAGGAATTGAATTTATTTAAATCGTTTTATTGACCACTGAAGATATATGATAATATGGTCAACTCAAACTGTAACTTGATTTCTAAAAAAATGTGGATGTTTCTCCCAAAAATATTCCTTAAACATAAAGGAAACTCTCATTGACACTCAAACCAAAGTTCACATAATATACCTAGACAGTTCTAATACATTTATTAAAGAGGTTATTCATCCTTGTGCCACCAAGGACAAGCTGCCAACTCTTTACAAAATAAAATAAATAAATAAATAAATAAATATATATATATATTATATATATATATATATATATATATAATCATTAGGTACAAGTGGAAAGCTTGAAAGAAAGAAAGTAGTTTGGATATTTAATTAACCGATTTTTTATATAATAAATTAATTTGGATTAATTTTTAGGTAACACTTTTCTAAAGTTTTTCTCCTAGACGTGGTCATTTGTGTTCTATGGCGGCAACACAGGGAATTTAGAATTGCTTAAGACTTATCAAATTATTCTGACAGGATAATTCAATTGGTGTGGTATGCGAATTATCAGTTACGAGTTCGAATTTTATCTACTGTATTATTGGATAGGAATTTGTTTTAATTTTTTAGAAAATTTTTTAAAAGATGTGTAGATACGTATTTATATACATCAGTGTGCGGGAAGACGACGCAAGCCTAAAATTATAGGCTTAGATCACCGTCCAATACAATTTGATTTATATCTCAGAAAAAAAAATTCACCTCGTTATTACAACAATATTCTCAAAAACTGTATCTATGCAGTGTCCGTGCCGTGTCCGAAGCGGACACGCCGTAGACATGTGTCAGACACACCGAGAAGTGTCTAAAGAATAAAAGTAAAAAAAAAATTCCAGACACGCGTGTCGGACACGTCAGACAGAACACGCATGTCCGAATTTTTATTAGTTTTTTATTTTTTTTTAAAAAAAACTTTATTTTATTTTTTTATTGTTAAAGAAGTAATATCAGTACTAACAATAAGTAGCAGTAAGTAATATAATATAGTTATATACTCAAATATTATTATTTTTGTTGTTAATATAATTAGACTTTTTTCACTTCAATTTGTCTTAAAAACGTAAAATATTATATTATATATTAATTTTATTATTAAATATTATTATATTTTTTATACTTAAGTACTTAAATTAGTTATTTTTAATTATTTATATTTTTTATTATCGTGTTCGAACCGTATCCGTGTCCTACTTTTTTTGAAAAATTATCTTTTATAATTAAAAAATTATAGGTAATTAATTATATTATAATTATTATAATAGTTAAAATTAACCAACTAATCATTCACCCGTAAATAAATCGGTTGTTTAACTTAAATAATACAGAAATATTAGTACTGTTGTCCTGTTTTCCTCATTTCTTCACATGATTGGAAAACTTTTATTAGAGTTGCTAAGTTAAAAATACAAATAACAATTTAAAAATTGAAAAGAAATTCTACAAACTAATTTAAAATCATTTAAATATGCTTCTGTAATTTGAAAACTAATAATTACTAATTATGTAAATGTCGAATATGATCTTAGAAGCAATTGTATATATATATATATATATATATATATATATATATATATATATATATATATATATATTTCTACACAATATTATCACACGTAAATCTGTATTTGATTTGCTGTGGTAACATCAACATGAAATTCGGCAGCCTAATTTACTCAAATTTTAAAGTAGATATGAGCAATAACAAAAATATTTTAAAAAGGGTGAATTCAATTACATAAAATTATAAAATGAAATCAATTTGATTCACTGGTATTATGCTTGATCGATGCATGATATTGGTTAGCGTTTTTATGAAATATAAGTCAATATTCTTTATTAATTCATCTAATTCAATGATCATATATATAATGATTGCAAATAGAATTTCTCGACAATTATATATATATATATATATATATATATATATATATGATAAAAATTAGGATATTTGATTATTATGATCTACTATTTATTATTTAATGTATGATTGAAATATAGAATAGAAATTAAATTTGATGGTCATAATCAATAAAAAAAAAATCAATTTTTTTTATTTCCTAGAAAGAGAGTTGTTGGATTTTTGTCTACATATTTCAATCAAGAAAATGAGACTTTCTGTACTTCATCTCCAGAATATAGCTCTGAATTAAATGGTGTGGACTGATAAAGTGACGCTATTTTATTATTATTATTATTAATTATTATGAATTAGAAAATAAACAAGAAAAATAGAGAAATAAGAGAAGATCACGGTAGTATATATATGACATTGCTGAGGCTGAGCTTCACCATCTCGTGATATGTGTTGTACGATAGAGGGTGCAGATTAAAAATATTTGTTATCCATCTTTTTTTTTTCTGTTGGCCTCGAGTGGGCGGCTGTCTGCGTCGCTGTAGCATTCCCTTCTCCTATGTGCCATCCACGACACCCCATTCTACTCGAATCTCAACGCAGATTTGACGGTGTAGATTCCATCTCTGCGTTAACAAGCACAAGAAGTAAAGTTTTCTCTTCGAGCACGTTTCTTTCTATTCATTCTTCTTCCTCCTTTCGAAGATCTCTGTTTGCTGAGCAATACAAGCTAACAAATCCATAAAGGTCTGTTTTTATGTTCTCTTTTGTTCTGATAAAAAAAGGATTTCGGGCATGTTTTGCAGGGTATTTACATGTATTTGTTTTTTCTGTGAGGATTATGTTGCGGTTCTGATTGTGGTCTGGATTGTATTTTATAATCTAATTTATGCAGATTATTGAATTCTATATGGTTTTTTTATTCTAAAAAGGGTTTTTGATTATTTGTTATGGTTGCTCTGATTGAATTCTTATCGTTTTTGTAATCAAATTTCTGCAGATAACTGTGCGTTGTATGGGTTTTTATTTTAAACAATGGTTTTTCATTTGTTATGGTTGTTGTTGATGAATTCTCATTGCTTTTGTAATCCAATTCCCTCACATAATTTGTTCAATGGTTTTTTATTTTAAAAAAAAAAGGAATTTTGAATTATTTGTTATAGTTGTTATCATTGAATTCTTATTATATAGTGATTTTTTGATAGTTAGAGATTTTATGATTCGGAGTTTCGGTTTGTATTGCTATTTATATGGTTCTATTATTTCTTATGGTTGTTGTGTATTTACTTTTATGATTTTAGAGAATTTATTAGCTCTGAGATTTTCCTTGAATTGGTGATTATGCTTATCCAAAAATTATTATTTTGAGAAAATTATTTATCTTAAAATAGTGGGGTCTAATATTGATATATGTAGATTTTGAGTGGTCGGCAGGGAAATTGCTAAAATTCAGATGCCTAATATAGAAAGTTGGACTTTTGGAAGGGATTAAAAGTCCTTTTGGATTGACTTTCTTCTTTCTCTTCTGTGGTCCTTTGTACATGAATACTGGTTGTTTCTCTCTTTAGAATGATCAGGACATGCATCCATTGGTAAATGATTTTGCATGAGAATTTTTAGGATCAAGTCTCTCTCTTTTTTTTTTCTTTTTTTTTTAATATTTTTATCTTGTAGCAAACTTTTGATTTATTTATATGCTTCTATGAACTGTAGAGGAAGGATTCCCTTTGCTGTTAGTTTTCTGATGTTTTCTGTTTTTCTTTTTAAAAAAAAATAAAAAAAATCTAGGATGGTGATTTTATTTTGTCATATTATGTTTGCCCCTAGAAGCTTGTGGGATACAATCTTAATGTTCATATTATGTCCTTGAAGCATGCATGCAAGCTAATTTAGTTACAAGACGTAGTTTCGATATTTGAGGATTGAGGTCTTGAGAATGTAATTGAGATTTTGAAATTTTATGATGCTATAATATCCAGTGAGTACTATGTATGGGACTAACAAAATCGATCAGTTATTGATGCTTCACGATGATTTGTTTCAGTTTGTACTTCAAATGTGAAACCTAACAACGGATACCCGTAGTTGTTAATTTTTAATATGGTCGTTGAGGGGCAGATCAATTAAATGTAGCATTATAGGCCCGGCCTCACCATTTTGTGAAATGTATATAGTCCTGGTCTGATGAAGACCTAGTTCTGCCTAAAAAGAATTAAAGAGAAACCATCCGACATAACCTTACATTTCTAGAAGTTGACGAAGATATAGTTTCGATCGAGCAGAGTGGCAGCCTAGACTTTATGTTAGTGACATCGAGGTTTAGATAACGTAGCGCCTTTTATTTTATCTGTATTGTTCTTATTTGCATCCTTTTTTTTTCTTTATTTCTCCTATTATATTCTCTTATATTATTATTTTATGTTATGTGTGCATGGTTTGTTTTTGGGTAACAAAACAATCTTGAGAGTTGTATCGAATTCTTTTTCCTAGATATTTTGTTGAGTAGGTAATGAAGGAGAAGGCGTTTTTAGTTGATAGGTTTCTTGACTCCTGCATAGTATGATAGAATTTGAGTGGTCGATATTGTGTTATAGATCTAACTTCGATCTTCTGTGGCCATTCCAATATGCCGATTGTTGGTTCTCTCTGCTTTTGATAATATTCTTTTTTTTTTTTTTTGAGATAATGAGGCGAAACCTCTCCTGAATCTTCGCTAACTTGCGGATCACAGGTTTCTACACACACCCGCAGCCCATTTTGAACCTGACGTCTACCTTCGGCTACCAGCTTCCCCGTATCTGCTGAAAACTCGCCGCGGGGGCACTTCCCCATTGCAGGATGCACATCCCCTTGCGGAGCAAGAAGTCGAACTTGGGTGGTGCGCAAGCTTCCCGAGGCAAGCGCCCCACCCGGTTGACCCGAGTGCGGAGGGCTGCTTTTGATAATATTCATAATTTTTACTCACGCGAGATAGAATTTGAGTCTTTTTGGTTTTGGATTGCAGATTTAAGTTTGTCTTTCGTAAACATTCAATTTGCTATGTTCCTATTAATTTTTTACTCCATGGTTTCAGCCATCGTGCTGCTACTTTATGATTTTACCGTAAAACATCGAGACATGTAGACATATTATGTTCCTTGCTATAGTAAACTTATTACAACTTGCTTCTTGTTGCGCAGATGGAAACGTATACACTTAAAAAAGCTATTGGTGGCCCTAATTATTCTGTGAGAGGGGGAAATCTTGCTTTCAGAGATCGAAACCGCGAAGACAGGCAGAATTCCAGGATGGCCCCCCAAACGGGACGGCCTCAGAAAACAAAGTTCGCCGATAGCTCGGTTCGCTCAAAGTGCAACAAGACCTTAGCATTTGGAAGTTCATCGAGATCACTTCCTTCGAGTTTTGGTAAGCATGCAATCGTTGAGCAACAGGAAAGAAGATCCCTGGAAGAATTATCTCATGGAGAATTCGTTCGCAGACCTTCACTCTTGAGCACGGGATCAAGTTCCAGATCATCTATACAGATAAATCAAAGTAATTCTCGTAATCATGAAATTTCTTTAAGTTCTTCTTTAAAGCGTCCCGTAACTTCTAGAAGCGGTTCAAGTCGCTCTTCCGAACCTGTCTCACATAATCTAAGAAATCTCGGTCGCAATTCGGTGAGAAAGAGGCTGTACGAGCGTGAAACCTCTTCTTCTAGAGCGAAGAGCATCACCGCCTCATCGGGATCAGCGTTCAGTTTCTCATCGTAGCTCTGCCGCTACTTCGGGCCTTTCTCGTTCAGAAGGCTCATATCCTATCCAAGCTTCTAGAAGGGGCAGAAATCAAACAGTTAGAAGTCAAGGGGCACGGTCCCTGCAAGACGAAGGTTCCACTTTGAAGCTGTTTCTGACAGTTCATCGAGATCCGTGCCCGGCGAACTTCCACCAGCGTTCCTTGAATCACTCGGGCGCCGTAGTTCTATCAGTAGAGCATGTAGAAACCGGTTAAATTCCAGGGTCGAGGATCGTAGCTCTCTCATGTTCCCTAGGCCTGTTGCCTACAGAGATGGTTATCGACGTCTTAACATAGAAGATATTGCCGAGGTCTCGTTCAAAAACTTTATTCTTGTACCCGAGCTTCTGACAGTAAATATTATTTGATTCTACGATTATTGAATGTTAGACCTGATAATGGTAGCTTTTCTTTTGTCTTATTTGTACAGCAACTTTTAGTCTTAGAGACAAATATTATACTTGGTCGGCGGAGCTTCTATGATCGGCACCGTGATATGAGAATGGACATCGATAACATGACATACGAGGTTTGTATCTACTTGTTTAATATTCAAATTCATCAGATTATGCTTCTTTTAGGGTCTGTTTACTTAGACATGAAAGTAAAAAAATGAGAAATTGAGAAAGTAGAAATGTCAGTTTCCTTCATTTGATATAATAATCTAAAATATTAGTTTTTAGACTTATTATGTTTCATCATTCACTTTGTCACTCGTTCGTTTGGGTTTTTCAACAGGAATTATTAGCTCTCGAGGAAAAGATGGGTACTGTTAGTACAGCTCTCTCAGAAGAAGCGATCACAAAATGCCTACAGAGAAGTATTTATATATCCGACTCATCGGCCTCCGATCATACTAGTAAGGAAGCGGACGATACTAAATGCAGTATATGTCAGGTAAAATTTCACAGCCATATTCTTAACCTAAATGGTTCTATGCAATATGCAAAATATCAAAGTATCAAATATGAGTACCATATTCTCACCCATCCAGTCTCAACACCTATCTAGAAATTATGAATCGCACTCATCCAGATCGTATAAAGTAGCTTCCTGTGTTATGTAGTAGTTGGAACTTGATTATTTTGGTATGATTTATTTTGCCGATCTCTTCAATTTCAGGAAGAATTTGCTTCGGGCGACGAGGTGGGAAAACTGGGGTGCGGGCATCTGTTCCATGTCGCGTGTGTCCAACACTGGCTAAGGCTGAAAAATTGGTGCCCAATTTGCAAGGCGTCGGCCTGCCCTTCGTAAGAACAATTCCACAGTAAACAAATTCTCCGATTGAAGAGAAGGAGTTCCCCGAAACCTTTTACATTTTGGAAGCCTCTTTCAAGATGTACATAGATATTTTTCACATTTCCTCCGGGAAATGAATTATAGACTCTCATGATGCACTTTGCCGATATCATTCCAAGCTCCATGAGGCGAGGTTTATTCAACAAGGTTCGTAGTCGGTTCCCGTGGTTGGCTGGTGGAGACGAATCGCAACCCCGCCCGATGAAGTCAGTTCCCAGTTTGCAGTCAACAGAGGATGAACAAACAATTTTGCAACTCGGAAGTCAGGAAACAGAGCTAAATTTCATCAAGATCAGATTCTGTCGGCGATTCATTAGAAGTCAGGAAATAATGCCGGTGCAGTTCACTGATTGGATACTCGCCGGAGCTGTGTACCGACCACGAGAGTCGAATAGTTCATGCTATCGGGTTTCTGCGTTGCATCGTGCTCTTCAAAATTGTGGATAATTTGTTGTTCGCGGATCATGCGTGAACTGTGAAGGACATGTTTACAATCTGAAACATCACATTATCTTGTACAGAATTGATTCATAATCCATATTTTCAAGAGGAATTATCAGATACACATTAAGTGCTTGAAGCTTAGTATACCAGTAAATCGCTACCGTATTTTTTTTAGGATTTCAGCAAATTATTTCGTTTTTAATTTAATTATTAAAAGTAAACTTTTTGCTAGATAATATTAAAAAAAAATGCTTATCCCTAACGTTAATCCATCTTATTCCTGGCTCCCTTGAGGCTGGTCTCAAAATGGTAGGATAAGAAGAGTACGGGGAAAATGAGCGAGTTTAGGTCGAGTATTACTAAGTTCAAGTTCTGCTCGATTCATTGAGCTCAAACTCGAGTTCGAGCTCGACAAGTTTCAGAGACTGAGCTCGAACTTGACTCGAAAATTCTCAAGCTCGAATTCGACTTGAACTCGGTTCGATTGTATCAACTGAGCTGAGTTTGGATCGAATCGAGCCGAACTTGAGTCGAGTCCAGCTTGATGTATGAATTAGTTCAAGTTCGAGTCGAGCTCGAATTGAACTTGTCTAAATAATTTTATTGTAAAAAATAATTAATTAAAATAGAAAAGTTCGTTTAGACTAACGAGCTTAATAGGCCGAATAACAAAAAATTCAGACTCGGCTAGTTTAACTATCCGAACTTAAATATGTACTCGAACTCAACTCAAACTCGCGATACTAAAATTCAAACTATTCGTCAGCAGCTCAGCTCGACTCGTTTTTACCGTAGACGAGACTTTATTTGTGGAAGCTGGCAGGATAACAAGTGGGTACAGGGACAGGGGCAACTTTATTTTTGTCACCACCAACCCAAAACGACAAAAACGACTTTAACGGCTAAGCAATAGTAGATGACGTGGCGCGCTTGGAAACTAATTGCTTCTAATATGTGGCTGAAGTGGGATTGCACGTAGGGCTGCATGAGATTACTTCTATAATCTAAGATATTCTGCATGGGATGAAAAGAAAACGTAAATAAATAAATAAATAATATGTGCTAGATAGTAGACATAATTGATATAAGTTCTCCAATTTTCTTTTTTTCATAATAGTTTTGTTGAGCTTTCAAATTTTGTGTCTAATTATTATTATCTCATGTTTTAGAAAGTATTAGTTGCAGGATGATTCACTTATATAATATAAATTCATGTAATTTTTTTTAAAGTAACCTTAAGTTGTCATTTTTAAATTTATAAATTTTATGTTATAAGTTGTCATTTTTAAATTTATAAATTTTATGTTAAAAATCTCACAAAGATACTCCTAAAATTTATTCTTTTTAGTCTTATGGATTAGATTTTTAAATTCAGATCTTAACGTCTAAGACTCGAACCCAACACTAATCCGGGTCTAAATTTTGACTCGACCCGATCCATAGACCCTATAGAATCGACCCAAAACTTTGGAGTCAGATCGGACTGGTTCAGATCCTCGAGTCGAATCATTTTCTGAACACCTTTATTACAAAATAAACTTTTCGAACCGCTATTCCAGTCAGATTAAACTGTCTGATCGAACTAGATGAACCTGCCGGCTCAGCCTATTCAATCAAAAAATAGTTTATCCGACTAAACAAGTGGTCCTAAGTTTGATAATACAGCTAATTCTCCACTAATTAACCAAAGAAAAGGGTAAAGTGCAGCTAATTTACTTGGTAAAAAGCCCCAAAGTGAACATCAGGGTTCCTTCCATCGTCATTCCTGATTACAAGCAAGTCCATTTCACCACCCGGTGCCCATACCCTCCAATGCCAGCCGCCCCTTGTCCGTTCTCCCCGCAAAATATTATCCGAAAACGATCGAGTGCACGGCAGCATTTCCGAGCCGCACGATCTCGTCCCGCGCGCCGTCATCTCCGTCCTCTCGATAAAACACGGATCTCCGTGCCTCATCGAACTGACACGCGCTGGTCGCGTGACTATTCAAAGTGCTACTCATGTCCTCAACTGCGCCTGTACTTTACCGGAATCTCGATGGTATTGCCCCGTAAATAAACCAAAATATATTGGATTTGCCCAGTTCTATATCCATCTTAGCTTAGCCACCACCACTCGGCCGCTGGAGCCACCGCGCCGTGCGCTTGCCGCCGAAGCTAAGCCACCGCCGTAAAGTGCGCTCCTCGCCAACCGCCGCCGTCGGGAACCGGCTGACTCCGGTGATCTCCGACGCTGTCCTCATCGTCGACGATGAAATTATTCTAGCTGTCTTGGACGTGGAGAACCGGCCGCTGTCGGTGATGATCATCTCCGATCTCAAAAACATAATATCCGACGGCCGGAGATCGCTCCACCGTTCGGCTGCGTCCGGTTCACCACCGGTTGAGACGACGATACGGTGCTCGAACCGATCTCGATCCGGTTCCGCGACCGGCAGCAGCTCGTCTTTCCTGCTCGCTGGTTGCTGACGTAGGATCCTGCAATCCACCGATCTCCGATTCGAACGATTCTCCGCCGATCCCACCGATCTCCGGCTAGATTTCTCGCCGGCGGAGGAGTGGCGGCTGGAGATCAAACGCCCAAACGGGTTGCTGAACTTACTCTTCTCGGGCGGCGGCAGCGGAGGTGGTGGGAGGAGAAGAACATCTTCGGGGTCGACGCGGAAGCGGCAGAGAGGACACGTGGAGTGAGCGTCGAGCCACGTGTCAACGCATTCCACGTGGAACGCGTGCCGGCATTTCGGGAGCAGGCGGAGAACCTCCGCTTGTTCGAATGGGTTCAGGCAGACGGCGCACTCGAGCCCTTCCTTCTGACCCGAGAGAGAACCAAACCGGAACACAGGGAGAGACTCCACCACCACACGCTCAACGCCGGAGTTGCGCTTCTCCGTTGAAGATGCCGGATACCCGGCGGACCAGTGGCGCCACATTCCGGCGTCGTTCTCGCCGTCGCGCTTGCAGTGCTTGGCATATAGGAGGAGAAGGAAGGTGAGCGAGAACACGGTGGTGAGCACGCCAATGATGATGGCGATTCCGGGGTGGAACGACGAAAACGAAGGCTTCGCCGGGGATATGAGTGGAGAAGGGGCGGCGCCGGCGGCAAGGAACGCTCGCGGTAGGGCCAGGGAAGAAGCCATGGCTGGAAGCTGCTGGGGACATGTGAGGGGGGGGTCGTCGGGCTTAAAAAGCGCGAGCACTAAACGACAAAAGCAAGACCGCTACAATCGTACGCCTAGCCTTTTCTTCCAATGTCTATTTACCGTACTGCCCATAAGTTCCCAATTTGAATTCAACTAGAGCTAGTCGCATTCAGCATTACAAAAGTTATCAAAATTATTATTTTATACATACATTTAATTATTTTATTTATCTAAAATTGATTTTCTAGCACTATTAACATCCTACAATTTAGTAGTAAAAGTAAATTATTAGTTGAATTATGTACAACATGCTCTATAATAAAAATTACAAAAACATGAGGATAAATGGGTCATTTGATATAGTTGTTTAATTGGCTGATCGGAGTTAGGAGTAATAGTAGGGGTTTAAAGGACAGCAGGCGAGTCGTGTTATCCGCCGGTCGCTTAAATGCTGGTATTTAAAGGTCGAAATTCATATTCATAAATTAAACCACGTGACCTTGCTGCTTCCCTTCATTCAATCCGATAGGATTTTGTTATTCACCTCCCACTAATTTCCAATTTTGTACTCTAATTCCTGTTGCTTGCAATAGTCTCGATCTTGTACGTAAGCAAAGGTGCAGCCAACGCAGTTGAAAGAGAGGGGCTTCTTTTGAGTATTCAATTATTCTGCCGACACTTTAAATTAGAGGTGGTCAGCTGGTCTGGATTAGATTGGATTGGACCGAAGAACGAACAGTAAAAAATTATCAAACAGAAGACCGGACCGCTAAAAGACAAAGCCGGACCACTTAACTTGTGAACCAGACTGGATCGCACCGATTATGGACCGGTTTGCTCCGATTGTCATCTTTAAGTTAAAAAAAGCATTTTATGGACTTCGAATAAAAATGAACTGGTCCGATTATGGATCGGTTTGGACCGATTATATTATAGCTGGCGTTATAATCCGTCTCGGGCCGGTCCACCCTTTTTTCTATTTTGGACCGGGCCGGAGTGAAACTGAATAATGTATGAACGTGAACCGACCCGAAACTGTACTGGTCCGGACGAAATCGACCAGTCCGCTCTGATTTTTGGGTCCGCATCGATATATGACCATCCCTACTTTAAACTAAAGCGATTATGTAAATTTTAAGATAATTTATTATCTCATAAGTGAATGATTAGGAGGTTTGACTCCGATATCTTTACCGCATGACTGCATCTATCTTCTAATAGATCGTTTATGAGTTATTTACCTTAAAATATTATTTTTGAGAGCAAAATTTAACTTGATCTCGAATCTTATCTAATCTGAATAACTCAGATCCATATCTAGTTGAGTGCGAAAGTGGAATGCATATATAGTAAAATTGTGATTATATCTATTTGTTATGAGCTCCAATTAAGATCTAGTAAAAATTTTTGTCCGTCGGCTCATGCGTGAGACCCAATTGTTATAGTTCATAACCAAGAGTTTATCCAACAAAGCTAAGTACAAATTTGGTGATTTTCCTGGTCTGTTTTCTAACCTTCTGTTGGACTATTATTTACTAATATGATGCTAATATTTACTAATAATTAATGGTCATTATTTAATTATTTTTATCCTATTAATTATGTTTATAAATTAGTTATTATGTTTAGACAAAATGTATTGTTCAAATTTAATTCAACTACTTTTTTTAAAAAAAAGGGATCATTTTAGTCATTCTTAATTCTTAATTACTTTTTAAAGTCCACCAATTCTCGGTATTTATTTATCTTTTGTTTTCTAAAAATTTTACTTCACGATCAAAAAAATAGTTTATTCAAGAAAGAATTGTACTATTTTTTATATTTCTACAAATGAGGGCGTGAGAATAGCGCGTAATAATATATAATTTTTTGAATAAAAAAGAAATGGTGAGTGTTGTTAGCGATGGGTGGCAAGCAGACAAAGATCCCAATTCCTCTGCCATTTATTACGCTCTGGCTTCCTAATTTAAAGCATCCTCACTTTCCTCTGCATTAATCACCTATCCACCCACAAACACACCACACCTTACCAAGCAAATAGAAACTACCCACATACTCACTCCTTCTCAGCCACCAATTTCGAAATACTTTTCTTTTTGGTTTCCGATTATTCCTGTCTCACTAGGATAAAATTAAGGAGTTTTGCCATTCCAGCCCCTAATTTGAATGATGTGAATTTTAATTTAATAGATATTGTTAGCATTTTATAATTTAATTTTGACTATGAATTAAAAAAATAACTGTAATTTTTAACCAAAAAAAATTAAAATTTTTTATTCCGATCGGTGATGTGGATGGAAAAAAAATTTCCACCTCTTTAGAAACAGGGTCGGAAATAGGAATTAAAATTTGGAGAATAACATAAAAGAATAATATTTTATCTATTTTTCATTTTATTGACATCTTTGAAAACCAACTTGACCTACGTAATCACAATCTCTAAGATCACTAAGAAGCCAATTATGAGGTGACACCTGATAACTTTGCCACATTCCTAGCCCTTCAGCTGGCAGACGCCAGGCTCGACCATAGAAAATCGTGCTGTTGTGAAGAGGTCAATTCACCATCTCTTTCGGCTAACCATAGACAAGCACGCCGATGACCACCGAACAAAGGGACTAACATGAAGATCAGCGACTGGATAACAATATTTTGTATTTTCACTCTGCTATTATTTTACCGTAAATATATGCAATTAATGAGACATGGATTAGATGGCGCTATAAATACAGCACATACTATGCAGAAGACAAGTCGTGCGTGCAACGAACGATCAAAATTCACTACGACAAGAGGCAAATAGAACATTATACGAAAAGGATAAACTAACATTCTATTTATATAATTCCTAAAGCCATTTGAAGGAATTCATTTTGTTTTCTTCATCATAACCATAAACTCTTTATCTTAAAGTTTTATTATTCTTTATCTATTTTGTTGTCGTGTCCCTACTACGAATGGCAACGGGTCGGGTCAGGTCGAATTTGAGGCCACCCGAACCCGGTCTGAACGTATTCGGATTTGGGATTTAAAATTCGGGTTCGAATTCAGATTATTTTTTCTCGGATAAGATTCGGATTCGTATGACTCGGATCAGATTCAATTTCGGGTTTGGATTTAAATATTTAAATTTATTTATTTATAAAATAGAAAATATATTTTATTGATCAAATTATAGCATAAAAAATTTGATATAGACTAAAAAACTTACAATATCTAACCTGTAGGCAATATGGGATAAATTCTTAACTCAACTCTTAATATGTTAAGTCCACTAAGTATTGAGAAATAGATAATTATCCTATATCATCTATGAATTAAAAATTATAGAAATTTTTAGTCTATTTAAGAGTATTTCATGTTATACTTTTAATTATTAAAAAATAAATTTTTTATTTATATAAAATACAAAAATATTTTTAGATAAAAAAATCATATATATATTTATATGTATTGTGTCGGTTCGTGTCGAATTTCATGCCGACCCGAATCCGACTCGAATTTAAATTTTAAAATTTGGATTCGAATTAGAGTAAATTTTTTTGGGTCGAATTTAAATTTTAAAATTTGGATTCGAATTAGAGTAAATTTTTTTGGGTCGGGTTCAAATTTTTTATCTGATTCAATTGTGGATCCCTAATCACTATGGAGTATGGACCTAGGATGCTAATGCTGTACGGTACACTGACCCATTATTCATATTTACACTTGCGTATTTTGGCAACATTGTCAGGGACAACTTTGTCCTTTCCATTCACCGACTGCGATGCGGATCCAATCAGAGCTTAGCTGGTTAGATCCACGTGCAGCACAGAGCTGGATTAATTGATTGGGACCCACATTAAGGTGGTGGACGATCCTAAGTAGATTATACTAGCTCTCTTTTGGTGGGCCCATTTGGCCCAAAATTGAAATTGTGTGGTTAGGATGAGCAGATCTCGAGGATGATCTAATGGTTGGTATCTACTGTAGAATAATAGTACACACATAGATGGGTACATGTTAACTGATAATGATAAGTACATTAAAATCACGAGTACATTAAATCGAGACACTGCTGTGTCCCTGACAAGCCGCAGACTCTTCATCGCGCTTTGTGCTTGAATATTTTTTTTTTTTTTTTAAGTAAATGATAAAATTTTAAATATCTATAATAGAAAATAGAATATTTGACATAAATATATAAGAAATAAATTTGAATCATAGACTACTGACATCAACACTATTTGGGACGTTGAAAATGAAAGAGAAAGAATTATCAACGAAGGAAATCGGAAAAAAAAAAGAACTTTTTTGGTTTGGATAATATGAGACGAATGGAAAGAGGAAAAAAAACTAAGTAAAAATTTTCGATAGTCCATAGTTTTTTTATTCTCCCCAAAATCAGAGAGAAATCGGAGGAAAAATGAGCAATACCGTATTTTCCAAAAAAAAATATCTAATCTCACGGCCGAGAAAGGGAGAACGGAATAATCTACTGTTGGGGAATGGATGAGGGAGGAGAAGCTCCACCGTCGAGGGAGAGATGCGAAGCAACATCGTGGGATCAGAAGAGGAGACATAACGGTTACGACGGCCGAAGCAGAATCCGAAGGCATAACTGTCCCGGAAGGAGAAAGTCCAATAGGCTGGGAAGAAAATGGTCCGGAGAGAAGATGCTGAAACGAGCGAGGTGATTAATTTGGATAGGGGGAGAGGGAAGGTGAGAGAGAGCTGAGAGAAAAGTTTCTGGAAGAGGGACAAAGAGAGGGATAGAAGTCAAATAATAAAATAATTATTTTTATATAAATAATAATTTTTTTTTCTTTCTGTATCCAAAAAAAAAAGAAAGAAATTCTCTTCAATTTCTTTTTCTCTCATTTTTATTCTTTTTACTTTCATCCTCTCCATTTGCTTTCCGCTTATCCAAATATAGCCGAAAGCACATCATAATATTACTAACAATATATTATAATTTTTAACATAATATATTATAAACAAACTATATTAGTTATAGACAAAATAAATTTATATTATAGAAAATTATATTTCAGCCTCCTAAAAATAACATTAACTTAGTTCAGCCTCCTAAAAATAGAAAAACGCGGCGACGTCGCGCCACGTCGGTGCGAAAAGTATTTTCAGAGGCTGAAATACATATGTACGAATCGAAAAGCTGAAATACAATTCTCCCTTACTTTTATTGTGAGCAAGTATCCCTTTCTTTTATTAAATATATTTAAAACATTTAAATAAAAATAATAAAAATATGCTAATTTTAAGTTTAATTTTAAAAATATCAAATAAGTTTTTTAAAAATCATGTTAAGAAATTATACAAAACATTAGACTTTTAAAAAATACATCATAATTTTTAAGTTAAAAATTTTTTTTAACTTGAAATTAATATTTTACAGTTTCATATAATCTTTGCAATTACTTTTTTTTTTTTTAAAATCTTTTTAATAATAAGTCTAGAAGCCAATCCAAATAATTAATAGTGGAATCAAATCAAAGAGAGCAATGCTCTTTGTCTTTTATAGTTAATGATGTGAATAGCGCGAGTCTAGTTCGGCCGGCTGCTCGTGCCTTTACTCAACTCGACTCGTAGTCCGTCAATACGGGGCCAAAGTAGAGCCAGGTGTATCTGTTTGTTTTAAGGCAAAATAAAAAAAAAATAAAAAAAAAAAGTACGAACCTATTGGCGTGCACTATTCGAGCGGATCAAGAACTGTAGCTAGTCCAAATATTAATTTCAAATGAGTTGGGCTTGGCCCTTACATTTTCCTTTTTTGCAATACAACATACCCACACTTTGACCTAGATTATTTTAAGCAGAATCAGTATTAATCAATATTAATTAAGTTAATTAGTAAAATTAAATTTTATGCAAAAAATTTACAAAAGTTTATAAGTTTGAACCCTTAATAAATACTAGTTTTGAACCCGTACGATACACGATTATTAGTCATTAATATAAATAATAATATTAAAAACTTTTAATATTTTAATATATAAATTAATGATTATTTTTATTAAATTATTATATATATATATAATACTATTTGAAATCTTATTTTATTTTGAATATATTGATTTTATATAAATAATATTTATTTTTATTAAAATATCATGTATATATTGTATATAATTATATATAGATTATTAAGAATTTGATAATATCTTTAAAATTTTTTATTACATAGCAAAAGTTACGATTTTGATCATCCATTTATATATATTATATATAATTATATAGATTATTAAAAATTTAATAATGACCTTTCAAATTCTTCTATATTATTATAATTTATCTTTTAATATATAAAATAAAAATATTATAATTATACTTAATTTTATATTTAATAAAATTATTATTAATACATTAAGTATTTATTGAATTCAAACTCTCATTAAAAATATAATTAATTACATATTTATTATATTTAAGTGACATATGTCAAATGGTAAGATAATAAAAACGTCATGTGTCATATTATGAGTTATAAGAAGTGTCACATGACGCTCAATTAGTTTGATACCGAGTTATATATATATATATATTTGTCGTAATTATTCTATTTTTCGAAAGTGATGATATCCTTGGAAAAACTTTAAAAGAAAAGATTCAACACAATTTCAGAACACTAGATCGAACTTTGCTGTAAACCCTTTCCTTTTTGAGGCGATCGCAATCTCTCCGGATTACCGGAGAAAAAGAAATCCTTCGCTATCCGGCGTTGATTCCGGCGACCAGCCATGCCCTTATGTGATTGCCGTCGTTGTTCCAGCCCTCTTGGCATTCGCCATCCAAATGCAGGCTAAAGTTTACTCTACACATAAAATCGATCAGTTTCGATCTCGAGCAGCTCATGGATGTGATTGATGCCAATGGTCTCCAGCTACCAGTTCGAAGGTTTCTACGATTTTTTGTTTTCCCTTATTAATTGAACTTATCGATGATATTTCATAAGTTGCAGGCATTTGATTATGTTATTGTTAGGTATGGTCTATTACTGTCCGCTCGAATGCTTGCTTCAAATGTTTTGCTAATTAGTGTGGAGCCAGAATTTCTAGCCGGGGGATTGGAAAAAAAATGTACGTGGCAAAATTTTTTATTTAGAGATTATATAAAAAATTGTTCACTATCCCAAGCAAATTCAAATATACAACTCTACAACAATAAGGACAGCAATAATAAAAATATGGCTGACAATAAAAATTACAAAATAGAATAGCAGCAAAAAAATGTTGTTGGCAACAACGTTCAATAATGAAATATGATTGAAAATTTGTAATTATAATAATTGAAATATATGAGGGTGAGCAATCGGCGGCTGGCATACCGTCGGCATCGATTTAGAAATTAGGGATTGGGGTAGTAAAGTCGATGGTGATTTTTGAAAAGTCGATTGTGCATAAATTTAGAAAGAAATGTAGTTTTTGTGCTGATTTTTTAGAAATGTAGGGGGTGTATAAATGGAGGCCGGATCCTCTGCTCCGGTTATCTGTTTAAATCCTATATTGAAAGTTTTTTTAATATAAAAATCATAGATTTTGATGAAATTTATAAATTTTATGTTGAAAGTTTTTCCAAAATATAATTCTAGATAGGTGTTTTGGAGCTCCGAAGTCTTAACGGGTTTAAAAATAGTTTTTAAAACTCTTTTTAAACACGTTAAAATTTTGGAGTCCTACAACACCTATTTAGAAGTATATTTTGAAAAAAATTTGAATATAAAAATTGTAGAACTTATTAAAATCTATAAATTTTTTTGAAAAAAAAATACATAGAATAAAGAGTATTGAGCCAGCAAGTTGGGAGGGTTGGGGGGGGGGGGGGTTGAGAAGTGCCATGGTGCATGTTCAAATTTTTCCAATAATAGAGAAAAAAAAGGTTCCATGAGTTAGCAGACATGCGTGCGTACACTTGGTCCCCCTCTCTTCTGGCCCGAGTTTGGATAAATACCTGTGAAAAAGCGATTGTTGCTAATTGAAAGACAAAGTTCTTATTCAATGTGGATTTTAGAGTTCATTCTTATTACTTAGTTATATATTCAAATTGTTATCTTTTGATTTAAAATTACTCCTTTATTCCTTAAGTTGAAACCTCCGGCCAATTTGTTCTCAAAAGAAAAAAAATTGTGGGTAGACGACATTCGGCGTTCCTGGGCTGTTGCTTCTGTAACTCTGCTGCATCTATTTTTGTTCAAAATTAGAGTGCAATTTTTGGTGCTTGATTCAGTAGCCGGATCAGTATGTTTGTTTGTGCAACTTTCTGTTTTTGCTTATTCTTATTCTTATTTTTTTTTCCTATAAACTTGAGATTGGAGAACATAAACAAGGTGTAAATTGTCATTTGGTGCAACATCAGTTAAATCAGGAATGCAAGATGCTACTAGTCAAAATGACATAAGTCAATCATCAAGATTGTGACATTATTGCTTACTCTTCTCCGGAGGAACCATAATCGACACGTTATTCCGTTATTCAGTTAAATTAGTCTTAGTTGTGAAGTATTTGAGGAACTATTATTGCAGGATCATCAAAATTGAGACATTATTGCTTGATCATCAAAATTGAGACAGTATTGTAGAATTTAAAGTTTCTTTCTATGTTGCTGTTGGTTTGCTCTAGCATTTTACTTCATTTGCCCAGCATGATTTCATTATGATTTATCCGGCTTTTCTTAGAATTGGCTATTTCTTCTCTAGACCGTCCTTCGGTAAATTTTGGATTAAGAATGGATATGATCCGTATAAAAGATCCCGAGTCACGAATGTTGTTATGAATTCTCATCACTTGCAGGTAGATGCATAAAATTTTGTTTTGGGCTGTGCCTAGATTTGAAATAATCAATTTTCCTATTACCTCTTTATTAAAACATCTTCATTGTGCTGACAAAGATCAAGAGTAAGTTTTTCAATCTCAAATTCTTGGGATGGGTGTACTCGATAGATTTGTGAGCTTTTGTGAGGGTTGTAAAATGAGCACTCTCTGCCATTTTTCTTATATAGATGTTGTACAACTTTAAATATCTTCAAATGGTATGTCGAATTTGTGGATCAGACTTTTGGTTGGCGTAGTAATTAGATTTCTTGGATAGAACTCCCAAAAACTGCACAAACTTTCTCTCAGTACTTTTTTTTTCTTTTACATTAATATTTCCTCTTCTATAGTATCGTAAATCAAATCTAAAGTTTTAATCTCTCTATACGCAGGTTTTACAAACTTTAGAGGGTGAAACAGTTAAGGTCTTGACTACTCTCACACATTTTACATAGAACTTCATTTTCATGTGGTGTGTTTGGTTGCACAGAAGAGCATGGTTTTCGGTGCCGGTCGGTACAGCCCGTGCCGGACGGTACGTTCTTGTTCCATAAGTTGTCGGCACGGCACGAACCGGCACGGCACGTGTCCAAAAATCTTATATTTGAATATTTAAATTAATTTTTTATTTTTTAATAAATAACAAATAAATATATTATATCGGCACGGTCGGCACGGCACCATCGGCATGGTCGGCACGTGCCGGGATCTGAGTTTACCAAAATCCGGCTCGGCTCGGCACATAAAACCATGCAGAAGAGTATGAGAAGGGTTTTTTTTAGAGAGAGAGAAACCGAGGGAGGAGGAAACTAGAGCAATATCGGTTAGAGCTTTAAAAGGTAGAAAGAGAAAGTTCTACAGAAGTGGAGTAAGTAGCGGCGAGCATTTATCAATATGATGTATCCATAAGTATTGCTAGAATTCTCAAAGCTTAAAAAAATCAATCAAGTCCATTGTATGCATTACTTGTTTAATTATGAGTACAACATAGTTCAAGTGGTACATGTTTATTGGGAGAATATGGAACAAATTTTGGTGCTTCAGAGTATCTGAAGAGCATCCTACGGCCTTGTTGTGGTATCAACCACGATGCATTATAGATTGTTGGTCATTGTCACATCAACCATGAAATAGTCATGGTCATTGAATGCAGCAGCCAAATCAATTATGTTTGGTCTGAGGAAAATATTCAAATGTTCGAATATGTAAATGGGCTAGAATCTAGTAGTTTCTAACAACCATGATATATTTCGTGGCTAGACAGGTGCAGGTAGATATGAAATGTCTCGAGTTTGAGCCTCCCAACAGCTAGCTTAGGAGAGGGTGAATTTTTTTAATGCATATAATCGCTTCGGTCTAGATTAGTCGGCTTAAAAATGCGGCCGGACACTAGAAAAAGAAAAAGAAGTGTATGTGATATGTGAATATTGTAATATCCACCATTATATGCATCAGAATAGAAGTTTTTTTTTTTGCCACATCATTCATGAAGATTGAATTTATTACTTTTTTTTTTTTTTTTTAGATAACGAGGCGAAACCTCTTCCTGGATTTCCGCTAAATCGCGGACCATAGTTTTTTACGCACACTTATAGGATTATTTTGGATCCAGATGTGAGCATGAGAGTAAAATCTCGGCCTGACGTCCGCCCTCCGGATCAGACATAGAGTACTGGGAGTTAACCAGCCACCAGTTTTTCCGTGACCGCTGTAAACTCGCGATCACGGGTACATCTCCATTTCAGGACACCCGCGGGCTCGAACGCGAGAAGCGATGGTTGTGGCCACCGCGCCCCAGCCGCTCGACCTGCGGGCGGAGGGCGACTGAATTTATTACTTACTAGCCTTATTTACTGCTTCTAGTAGATGGAGTTCAAATTAGAGACTCCAAGAGCCATGCCCGAAATAGAGCGCCTTCTCCAAACAAGCAGCCAATAAGGATCTCTATAATCAAACCTGCAGGACTCGATCGAGGACGCGGAGTGCTGCGAAGACGGATTGGTCACACAACGCTTATGCCTGCAGGTGTTCGTGCAGCGGATCGACCATCGGCTTGTGGGCTAAATCGAGCTTACAGAACAAGAAGGAAACAGACTCTAGCAGACATGGCAGGCTATCAAGGGTGCATGAAGAACAATATGATCCATAACTACTATACTGATCCCAAGAGGTACTCACAGGGCTTTCCATATTGTTCGTTATAAAAACCTTGTAATCTTCTCTTTTATGTGATGTAAACTTTTGTACATAATCTTGTAATCTTCTCCTTTATGTGATGTAAACTTTTGTACATAATCGGGGTTAAACACGAATCGGGGTTCACAATCTTTTTTTTTTTTTTTTTTTTTTTTTTTTTTTTCGGTGTTTATTTTATCATGCTAGTGTTATTGCTATTCCAATATTAATAGGAAAAATGCCATATCAGCCCCTCATTTTTAAAAATTATACAAATAATTCATTAATCTCCAATTTTTTACAAATTGATCTTTTTTTCTTGAAATTCGTGTTAGAATATTATAATTATTATATGAATTTTTTTTGGAAAATTTTGAATACGAAAAATATAGATATTGATATAATTTGTAACATTAATATTTAAAATTTTTTCAAAAAATACTCTAAATATATATTTTAAGACTCTAAAATTTTAATAGATTAGTGAATTTTAAATACAAAAATAAATATTTGGGCTAAATAATGAATAGATATTAAATAAAAAATTTATATGTAAGTTAAAATATTGCAGGGCTGCTTCCCATATTGATATGCTGTGTCATTAGATGGAAGGTGAAGATTTGGAATTTGGTGATAGAACAAGATGCTGTTCTACGTGTAGAGGCTGTGCTAATGGGCTTTTACTTCTACTTCTTCCTATTCTATACATATTTAACCGAACCCACAACCCGCTAATCCATCAAGAAAAATAATTTCTAACCCACATTTTTTCCTTCCTCAAAATTTACATTTCATCTCTTAGCATAATCCCCACTCTTATTTTGTAGATCATAAATAGATGTCTTTTTTTTTTTAAGATTATCGTGGTAGAATCTGTAATACGAGTGCACGATCCCGTAAGAACTTCAAACTCGAAAAAACTCTCAAGTCCAGTCCCGACCGACGTTTTGGGATCCGAGTACAGGCCTTCCATAAATATGAACTCCTATCACGGGGTACAAAAAATTATCCTTTTAAAAATTTTTGTCGAAGATTTTCACTCCACGCGGCCTCGAACCCAGATGACGACGCTTCTTGGGGCACCTTCCAACCGGTCGAGCTAGCCGCACTCGGCTGATCATAAATAGATGTCATTCGTGAATTTATTTGTTATAATTATTGTATAAATTAGATTGATACGGACATAATTTTTTCACAAACCTTTAAAAAAGTTAGGAATAATGTCCAAAAAACTCGTACTTTTTAGAACTCGTATAAATCAGACTCTTTTTTTAAGATAATTGTTAAAATAATACAAACACGTATAAGTATAAAAAACTTTGAAAAACAAAAATTTATTGTGTCCTATGGTTTTTGTATTAAAAATTGTTTTATAAAATATTTTAAAAAAGTATTTTATGACTCTAAAGTATTTATATTACATAAACTTAGGAGTCTCAAAGTCAAGTTAGAAAAATCTTTTTTGAAAATTTTATTATAAAAATTTTAGAGCACATAAATTTTTTTTTTTTTCATATTCATTTTTTATTACACATATTGATATATATATATATATAATAATAATAATAATAATAATAATAATTTTTTAAAAGAAGAAGGACTTCTTTTGTTAACATTTTAAAAAAATTTCGATAAAATCACAAAAACTATGAGCCGTAACAAATGGTGGGGTTGGAGTATTCGGGTTCTTTTTCGACCCGAAACCCGTTAAGGGAGCATGACTACACCCCCATCTTCCAAATTCTAGGGTTCATGCTTTAAACATCCCTCCGCCGCTCGCGTCTCTCTCTCTCTCTCTCTCTCTCCCCCCAGAGCCTCGCCGCAGCCGCCGCCAATGGAGGAAGCCGGCGGCACTGCGCCGTCGCTCACCACAGCCGCCCTCGCCAAGCGACTAGCTTCTCCTCACCTTCCCACCCGACTCCGCGCCGTCCGCGCTCTCCCCTCCCATCTCCTCTCTACCTCCTACGCCATCGCCGCTGGAGATCTTCTCAAGCTCTGGAAAGGACTATTCTACTGCGTCTGGCATTCTGACAAGCCCGCAGCGCAATCCGATCTCACCGCCAGAATCTCCAGCATCATCACAGCGCTTCCTCCGCCGCTCGCAGGAAAGTTCCTCGACGCCGCGCTATACACGCTCCGCCGCGAGTGGTCCGGCATCGACTTCCTCCGCCTCGATAAGTTCTATCTACTCCTCCGCCGTATTCTCAATTCTGTTTTCACTCTTCTGAATCTAAATTCATGGAACCCTAATCTCACAACCAAATTTGTCAACATCCTCTCGGAAAAATCGTTTCTTGCGAATGATAAGCACCAAGCTAAGGGCATTAACTACCAATTATCTGAGATCTATGTAGATGAGCTGATGAAGTTCCTGCCATTGCCTCTAGAAATTGTAACTACGGTTTTCAACCCCTTTTTTGATTTGTTGTCAAGGACCGAGGATAAAATTATGGTGAGTAAGGTTAAGAGTAATGTTTTTGACAAGTTGTTGGCTTGTGGATCAAAGCTTTTGGAAGGAAAATCCGATGAGGAAATTAACAAGATTGCAGGTGCTGGGATTCTGACGGGAATGTCAAAGAGATTTTTCGAATTGGCATCGAGCCAGGAGACTTTTCAGGGGAATAGGAAGGTGTTGTTTGGTCTGCACCATGAATTTCTGAAGTTGGAGAATGATTTTGAAAACTCCGGGATTGAGATTAAACTCCCTGAGTTAGATAATTTGAATGGTCCTGCTCAGAAAGCTGGGGATGAAGATATTATTGGGGAAGGAGAAATCAAGAAGCCCTTGTCGAAAAGAAAGAAAGAAGAGAGTAGCGAAATTGACGGTGGTTTAGTTGATAAACAGAAGAAGAAGAAGAAGAAGAAGAAGAAGAAGTCTCCAAAAGGACATGATAGTGAGGAGAAGAAGGATAAGAACAAGAAGAAGAAAAAAAAGAAGGAACATGAGGATTTGAGTACTGAGATGGAGAATGTTGCTGATGTAGAGAAAAGTGAATCGGAGTTGAAGGAAAATGACGATGAAAAAGATGATGCTTTTGATTCATTTAGCTTAGATGAAACATTAATGTCAAACTTACAAAAGCAGTTCGAGAAGGTCGCCGCAGAAGCCGGCATGACAAACGGCCTCCCGGGTTTTTCAGATATGCTAGCAACCCCACTCTCTTCAACAATCGCAAAGAAGCGGAAACGAACAAAGGCGACAGAGAAGCAGGAGAACGTCAAGTCTGATGTTTCTGCAAAAAGTGGTGAAAAGAGTGTGAAAAAGGTTAGATTTTCGATGAAAAATAACTTAGTTTGGAAACCTAGCAGTCCTCTGCCGCCTCAGAGTTTGAGATTGCCGCCGTCGTCGACTCCTAGAGGTAGTGCGCTCAAGAAAGGTGTTCCACCGGGGCCTATCAGGGAAATTTCTTCGCCTCTGGTTATGAAAGTTAAAAGAAAGGCTAATTCGGCAAAGAAGGCTCTCAGGAGTGCCAAGTCTGTATCTCCGGCCGTGAAGCGTCTTCGTAAGTTGCAGAGTTCTGTGTAGTATACACGAAAGTAACGATGTATTTCCCTCGAGTTTAATATTTTTGAATCGGTAGGATTTTTAATGGGTATTTTACGGTGAAAGTTGCGGTTTGTGGATCGTGGAATGCGAGTCTAATCCGTTTTGGGTATGAAGTTGATTTGTACAATCAAAACAATTATTTGATGTATTACATGATATACATTGTCTGTCGGATTGCTCTTTCATTTTCCAGCCACAAAGCCATGCACCAGCCATGAATGGGAAGATTGTTACGGTATGATTCGTTCTTTCACTTCTCGTGGCTTCTTACGCATTTCTCATGTTGTGTGCCTCAACTTTTTACTTTTTTTGAGCATTGCAATACCGTGCTGTTTTGATTCTTGATCTATTGCCGTTGTCTTCATGAATATAGCGAGCGCCTGCTTGCAATTCATGGTGCTTAGTGATTTACTACCTTTCTTTATGTAATTGTTCATGGTTCTTGTGATGTACTAACCTCGTCGGACTCTTTCATATATATATATATATATATATATATATATATATATATATTTGAAGAATGCCAGACAACCCTCCGCCGCTGGGTGGAACGGCCGGGGCGCTCACCTCATGAAGTGAGCGCCCGGATTCGAATTCTCACGGTTGCACTTGGCAGGTCCGTTTTTCGGATGGCTGTGAGATAAGTGCGGGTGCCGTATTTTCTAGTGCATGTACGAAGGTGGCTTGCCCAAAATGTGTACTCTACTACGTGGTCTAGGGAGGACGCCGCACCGGATTTTACTATCTAACCGCAGGCCGGACCAAAATGGTTCGATTCTTGTAGATTAGAAAATGGTCCTGGCGTTCAGATGGTGCAATATTGGGACCAGATAGGTTTCACCTCGTCACTAAAAAAAAAAAGAATGCCAGACAATCTAGTTTTGGATTGTCATTGTATGCAGGTTTATTTGATTGATCTGCGTCGAATGTGCTATCATGTATTACATATTGTACACAATTTTAAAAAACTAGCAGGGAAAGATGCTTTATGTAATACATTCAATAAACAACTATAGTGATAGGAAGAGGTTCAATCATGACTTCCTTCTAATTATTATACAATTAAATGATGATTTTGCTTATATAGAAATATAAATTAGAGATTGGAAGGATGTAAATTCATGCATGATTTAGTAACTATATCTGTAAAACATACTGGAATTAATTTGTTTTTGTGTTATTTAAATTGAATTTCTCCCTTTTTTTAATATAAGTTCGCACGGCCTCACAAAAAGGGGTCACTGATAAGCAAACAAATAGATTTAAATAGTACGCCGCCGAGGGGCAAACCTTATAGCAGCACAAGTGCGATGTTATGTTATACGAGGAAAGAATTATTTTTTAACTCTTAACATACCCTTAACAGGTAATGTATTTTGAAGCAAAGAAAAATAAAGTGGAGTATGATCAAGTTTCTAAAACAGAGTACGGTTTAGGATGTTGGTTTTATTAAAATAACAATATAAAACTAAATCTCTTTTTTAAAATAGTTTATTTCTTATGTCATCACGATGATGTATTTGATATCTTATTTTCTAATTATTAAGTGAAAAATATCAATATAATATACACCATTTTTAAAAATAGTTTATTCCTTCCGTTATTACGAGATTACGTACTTTAACTTATTTGTTATTGACAATCTGAATACAGTGGTGAATATAGAGATGTAAAAAAAGTCCGAGGCCCGCGGGCTGGCCCGCCCCGCAACGTCGGCCGTGCGGGCCGCGGGTCTGCCCGTATTGCTGGCCGTGCGAGCCGGGCTGAAAAAACCAGCCCGCTCGCGCGGGGCGGGGCAGGCCGGCCTGCGCCGCGCGTAGCCCGCCCGCGGCCTCCAACATTTTTTTTTTTTTTTTTTTGGGGACGCGCTCGCTGACGCGAGCCGCGTCAGCCGTTGCCAACAGTTTTTTTTTTTTTTTTGGGACGCGCTCGCTGACCGAGCGCTCGCGTCAGCTGCTGCAACGGCTAATAGCCGTTGCAGCAGCGGCAGCCGTTGGCAACGGCTATTTTTTTAGCCGTTGCCAACGGCTTTTTTTTTTTTTTTTTTTTTCTCTCTTAATTCTCTCTATAAATACTATAACTTCTTCACACATTTCACTACACCTCTAAATCTCATTCTCTCTCAATTCTCAAAGCTAAAAACACCTTCAAGCTCTCTAATTTATTATTATTTATTTTTCGGTATATTTTTATTTTAATCCAATATTATTAGTATTGATAATGGATCCATACAATATAGATACACAATATAATTTTGATCCGGAAAATCAATACGGTCCATATCCTCATATAGATACTAGTGTTGCTACCGCTATCCCTAGTGCTACCCCTACAGCAGAAACGGAAGGCCAAGTAAATCCGTCGGTGGGCGCTGCTTCTGTAAGCGCAGCATCTAATGTTCCCGTTGTCGCACCAACAAGTCAAGAAAAAGGTAAGAAGGTAAGTGATGTATGGCAATGCTTTACTAAGGAACAAAAGCCCGACGGCACGTGGAAAGCAATTTGTAAGGTATGTCGAAACGAATACGCTTATGGTAAGCATAGTAGTACATCTCATTTAAAAAGACATATGCAATCACACCAAAAAGCTGACGACCGCCGCCAATCACAATTACTAGCCACCGGCGGTGGCTTTAGCAACTATATGTTTTCGCAAGAACAATCTAGATTAGCATTAGCTAGATTAGTTATAGATGCCGAATTACCTTTTAGTATTAGTGAACATAAAGAATTTCACAAATTTATGGAAGTAGTACAACCTCATTTTAAACCAATATCTAGAATCACATGTAGAAATGACTGTTACGGCCTTTATATGTCAATGAAAGAATGTTTAGTCAAGGAAATGTCTTCCTTTAATTGGAAAATATCCCTTACATCTGATATTTGGACAGCTTGTACCAGGAGTAGTTATCTTTGTTGTACAGCACATTTTATTGATAATAATTGGGTTATGCAAAAACGCATAATCAAGTTTGTGCAAATTGAATATCCACATAATGCTAGTAATATTTTTGCAGTAATACGTCATTCTGTTAATGATTATAATATTAGTGACAAAATTATGTCTATTTCTTTTGATAATGCAAGTAATAATGTCGGTGCTGCTGATCTTCTTAAGAATGACTTAAATCCTATTTTAGATGGAGCTTTTTTTCATATTAAATGTGTATGTCATATAATGAATTTATGTGTGCAAGATGGACTTCATCAGATTGCTCCTCATATAGAAAAAATAAGAGTTGCTATTTTATATATTAATTCTTCTGGCTATCGTTTACAAGAATTTAAAGAAATGTGTAGATCATTTGGTAAAACACCAAGAAGAATGTTACAAGATGTAGAACATAGATGGAATTCTACATATGACATGCTGAAAGTATGTATAGATTATAAAGTTGTTATTACAAATTTTTACAATAATAAACAATCAATCCAACTTTTAGAAAGTGATTGGAATATTGCGATTTTGATGAGAGATTTCTTAAATGTATTTTCGCATTCGACAAAAGCTTTATCTGCCAGCTACACTCCGACTACTTGTAGAGTCTTACCTTGTTTAGTACGAATAAGTACTACTTTAAGAAACTATAGAGCTAATTTTCCTGAAATTGTTACACCTATGGACGAAAAATTAAAAAAATATTTTTTCGATATTCCTCCGATTTATTGTTTAGGGATGGCAATGGATCCTAGGTTTAAGTTAGACGGTGTTTCTCATTTTTTAGGTCTTTATTATCAGAATATGGATATAAATATAAGTTTATCTAGAAAAACTAAAAATATAGAGAAAATATTGAAAATTTGTATATGTTGTATGCCCCTTCTTTTGCTAATACAGGAAGATCCCATGATGGTGAAGGAACAAGTGCTGCTGCAGAAGGAGATTTCAATGATGATTTCGCGATGTATCAGAGTACTTTTACGGCGGAGCAACAAAGCTCAACAGGATCATCCTCTAGCTTAGCTCTTCGTAATTATTTAGAAACTAACTGGATTGCTTTTATGACTGCAGAAGAACGAAACAACTGGGATATTTTAGATTGGTGGAGGAGATTTACCCACCAACCAATACTTCAAGCTGTCGCACGGATATACTCACACCACCGGCTTCTACTGTGGCATCAGAGTCTTGTTTCAGTGCAAGTGCTCGTGTACTGAGTACAGAAGGCACCGCTTAAGTGCAACAACCTTAGAAATGTGCGTATGCGTGAAAGATTGGCATCGATGCAGCGCGAAGAATCAAGGAGAAGATTTGGAAGATTTATGATCGAAGATGCACAAGACTAAACCTTTTTTTTTTTTGTTTGAATTTTGTATGTTAATTACGTAATATTTGATTTTGTATTTGAAACAACGAAACACTTCGATTAATATAAATTTTCCAATTTTCCAATTTTTCTTCAATTTTTTTTTTTTTTTTTTTGCGGGCCGGCTCGGCTCTGCTGCCGGCCGAGCCGAGCATGATGAGCCCTGGGTGCGGGCCGAGCCGGCCCGCCCCGCTCTAAGCACCGTGCGGGCCGGCCCGCACGGTTTTCATCTCTAGGTGAATATTGATATGCTGCTTGTGCATATTGAAATCACCACGTTTAGAAAAAAAAGCGGCACTTTTTTTTTTAATTAATAAATTATCGTGGTAGAATGTATAATGCGAGCATATATTTTTATAGGAATTTTAAATTTATAAAAATATTTTATGTTTAACTCAAACTGATGTTCTGAAATTTGAGTACAAATATTTCAGTGCCTCCTTTTAAGAGAAATAAAATGTTTTTTAAAAAAATTATGTAAAAAATTTCATACCACACGATTTCGAATCTAAACAATAATATGTTTTAAAGTTTCATTTGGTCGAGCTAGCCACGCTCAGTAATATTTCTTATTTGGAAACCATCATTCTTGCAATACTTCTGAGAAAGGTAGGTGGTATAAAAAAATTGGTAACGGCAATGCTTTTTCATCTAATTCTCTCTCTCTCTCTCTCTCTCTTCTCTCTCTCTCTCTCTACATATATATAAGGATTTTTGAAAAACTTATATTTTATTATTTTAAGAACTTTTATTCTTTTTTTTTTTTTTAAAGAAGAGGTTTCTCGCGAGTTGCGGCGAGAGTGTGCACAGCAGTCAACTACCACAAACCGCCATCAATGTCCATCGGAGCTCTCCTCTGTCACGAAACAACCACTCCGCTTCACTCCGCCACTACTTTTCTCCATCACCGGCAACGTCGCAGGTCGCCGGAACGTCCACGGCGGCCAGTCGTCGGAAAATGGGTAGAAAAAGGTCTCATCGCTTCCTTAATCGTGCTCTCCGTCGACCCAATCTCGCTAGCTCTTGTTAAGCCAAAGCCACTGTTAGATTCACAGTTAAAGTATCCGTGCGAAGATGTTAAACGCTATTACGAAGGCGCCGATGGATTAGATAGTGATAAGTTGTTGGAGAAGCTGAACTCAATTGTCTCCCCTCACCGTTCTATTACCTACAAGGATGTACGTCTGTGATTATTTTTTCTTTAATCTTGAAGTTTGAAATTGGTGATTCATGTTTAATTTGTTAATAGTTTAGAGTAATTTAGGTGTAGATATATGTATTAGGAGAAATATATTTATTATTTGTTCAGCAATAGATTTGATCAATTTCAGTATTAGTTCACCATGTATACTAACACCAGTGCTTGCATTTAGGTTTGGGATGCGCTGAAAATCCTCGATGCAGCCGATGCGGAGAACCCCGAGGCATCACCTGAAGTGTGAGCTATATGCTTATTAATATTGATTTTAGGAATATGAATGATACATTTGGATATTGTAATTTAATGGATTTTTTTGATGTATTTTATATGAAAGGGTCGAGATATATTCGTTGAGGACGGTCTCCAAACAGTTGGCGGGCAGACAGGAAGGGTGGAACAGTAAGCTTGTTATCATGGCAATAGATGATTTATGCTAAGTTTGTCGTTTGTTTGATCTTCTTGCTTTTGTGATGAGAATTTGGCAATTTCATGAAATAATTGTGCATGTATAGCATATACATTAACACTAATACGTTAATACATTAGAAAAGTTATGATTTCTCTCAAAAAAGAGTTATTTTAATAATGAAATTATTGATTTCTCTGGAAGAAGTTACTCTTTGTTATATTAGGCAAACTTGTTTGTTGTGGTGTATTAAGAATAGAAGGTTGCATTCTAATGTGTAATAAGGTAGGAGGGCATAATGCCGCTAATTGTCGATTTCTCAAGAAGACTTCTATAAATATGTTCGATAATTTTTTTGGGAAATTCTGAGGTGCTAAATTATGTAAAACGATATGAATGGTTGATTTCTATGGAAGAAATTTATCTCTGTTTTAAAAATTAAAAGAATGTGACCGACACAAGTAACTATGTCTTAGGTCCTTGTGATCTGATATAAGTGATTTATACCATTCTTCTTTTCTTTTTCATTATGTTTTTATAAATGTTTGGAGCAATCCTTTCAAGTTCAACTACAACACTGACTCTTGTCTTTTACAGGGGAACATTTATGGCCTCGTTCATATGGCTTAATGGATGCTCCATCTCTAACTGATTTACATAATATTCGTCCAGCGGATGTTAATGGTAAGATATATATATATATATATATATATATATATATATATATATATATAGAGAGAGAGAGAGAGAGAGAGAGAGAGAGGCTATTCTCAGCTCGACCTGATAATAGCCTATTCTCAGCAAACATCTCAGCCGTTGATCTGCTTGATCTAACGGCTGATATTTAATTTTAACACTTAACGGAATAACGATTCACGCCGTTAAATATTTAACGGCTGAAATGTTAGCTGAGAATAGGCTATTCTCAGGTCGAGCTGAGAATAACTCCTATATATATATATATATATATATATATATATATATATATATATATATATATATATATATATATATATATATATATATATATATATTGCAGCCTTATTGCTGTGAGGGAGAGAAGAATTATTTGAATGTTGTTTATTGGTTCTTCTAGATTTAAGTTACTCCCATGGGAATCTTTAAATTATTTCCATATTTCTATACTATGTCCTTGAAATTTCAGCACGATTCATCTACTTCATAATTACTTTGTTCTTTCTTTTTTTTTTTAGTGAACTCATCAAGAGGAAACAAGTATTTTGGAGAGTGTCTTGATGTTTCAACTCACTGCTTGAGGCCAGCAAACCCTGAAGCAGCTCCTGACACCGAAACTGATAAGAAAAGCTGGGCTCCACCTTCACAGGTTTATAATTATATCTGATGCACTAGGACACAACTAAGGTGGCAAGCTTGGTTGACATTAAAATCTACATTCGCATAAATTCACACGTCCATTCTCTTAAACAAAATAGCTTAGTGTTCAAAGTAGATTATAACTGTGATTTTGGGTGAACACAATATTGTAAACTTTTGCAATGCACCTGAAGTACTTGTAATTCTTCTTTTTTTTTTTCGACGTTATTACTGCAATAGTTGCATGTTTTTCAATTGATGAAGGGTCTTCTACTTATTGTCTCAAGGATACCATGGTGCATTGGAGATACTTCTTTTATTAAATGGTTTGTAAGTTAGTGCGAGAGTAGATTTCTGGCATGAGCATTGAATTTCCTTGGCAATGTCAGAATTGCGCTTGGGCCGCCTGGGTGGGGCGTTGCGCCTCTAGAAGCGTGCGCCCCACCCGGGTTGGAATCCTGCGCGGCATATTTGTGGATGCGTACTCCATGGAGTGCCTCCATGCGCTCCTCGGTTGGGGGTTTGGGGACGGGACCGCCCGTGGGGGTTTACCCGCGAGTTTGAGGTCCCTTCGGGGGCGTGCGCTCGCGTTTCGGGTTCCACCACGATAATCTCAAAAAAAAAAAAAGATCAGGAATTAGCTGAATCTTTCGTAGGATATTGTCTTTATCTTGGTTGGAGTTTGTAGTAGTATGATTGTTTATTTGGTTAAAGTCCACTTCGTTCGTGAGGTATATTTCCCTTGAAATTTTAGTTTTAGTAGCTAACATTACTTAATTAAATGTAGGTTAATATGCATCTTTAATTTTTTTGTTGGTATTCAGGTAAGAGGTGATATAGCAAGATCCCTTATGTACATGGCTGTGCGATATGGATATCATCAGCCGAACACGAATACACATTTGCAACTTTCGGATTCACCAAACGTTGGTAAGTTTACTGCAAATAAGGCATTAAGTCTAGAAATGCATGGGGTTTTAATTAAAGTAATACCCCGCGCAAACATGTCTTTGGAAAACTTAATTTACAGCTGAATCAATCCGTTGCCTTTAGTTGCATGAAGCAGCTGTATTCAGGATATTCGATAAATGACAGCGTTAATTGTTCCACAAGACTTGTTAGCAAGCTCTTTCTATCAAAGTTTTATGTGCCGAGTCGAGCCGAGTTTCGGTAAACTCAGATCCCAGCACGTGCCGATGGTGCCGTGCCGACTGTGCCGATATATATTTATTTTTTTTTAGAAAATAAAAATAAAATATTAATTTAAAAATACAAATATAAGATTTTTTGACACGTGCCGTGCTGGTTCATGCTGTGTCGACAACTGCCTGAATAGGCACATGCTGCCCTGCACGGGCTGTGCCTGCCGGCACCGAAAGCCATGCTTTCTATAAGTTATCTAAGCATATAGTATAAAATATCCATGCTAAGAGATAGATATCTTACATTCCTCCCTAATTTTATTGTTAACCTTATAGCCTCTTACAGGAAATAGGGAAATGGGTCTCCTCTCTGTATTGCTGAGGTGGAATGAACTTGATCCACCATCGAGGGTGGAAAAGTTGCGAAACGACAGAATTTGCAAGCTCTACCAGCATAATCGGAATCCCTTTATCGATCATCCAGAATATGCAAATTTAATCTGGAATCACACCGGTAAGGACAAGCTGAATACGATGAGCTCTTTTAAGGCTTGGATAACCAGATTGTTTACAGACGCAAAGACAAGAATAAGGTGCGTATGTACATTCATAATCTAGTACTGATAGGTCTTCTAGAAAATACTAAAAATTGCAGATAGAATACCTTTTGGTTATTACATATAGTTAGAGAAGTTGCTTTACGAAATACAGAAAACTGCATCTTAAATTCATGTTTACATGTTTGATGAAGCACCGTAGTAGAGAATCGGTTATGCACCTTGAAATCATAGTTTATTTCACTGATGTCCTGCAAGCAAAAATGCAAAAAAAATAAAAATAAAAATAAAAAAGTTCTTGTTCTTCTTGTTTGTCTGTTTTTTATTTTATTTTTTTATTTTTTGTGCAGTTTTGTATGACTTAATATGGTTTTGCCAATATTTCTTATGTTACAGTCCGTTAAAGCTATAAATCGTTAACTACGAAGTTTGGCTATCTAGATAGCGGCATCTTTTCTTCTTGAAGCAAATGAAAGAGCGTAGAATCCACAAATCTGAAGGACGGGCCAAAGTTTGACGTTCATATCCATTCAGAATAGTAGTATACCGACACTCTGAAATTCGGCTAAAATGAAGTTGCGGAACAGGGTCAACTCCATTCAAGATCGCAGAGCAAGTGTAAGCATTTATATTTTTTTTTCCTCAAATTGAAACTACAATTTACTGAATGTGATTTTTTTTTTTTTCAAAGCTTTATTGCCGCCATAATATCATCAAAAATTTCTAGGAATTAACCAGCATATCTCTTGCTCTAGATGGCTTCCATTTTCCAAATAGAAGGTACTCGCTGTGGTTCATGATTCTTGAAGTCTCTCATCCGCCATGAAACTGCATGCATGAATGCACAAAACATCTTCATCATTGTCGAAAAGATAACTGTTTCCATAATAAAATATAGTTAATTGATGGATTAATAGAAAAAAAATATCATACAAATATCTTAAACAAATTAAAATGATGATTCATAAGTAAGGTTAGTACAATTTGAAGCTTACGTAGTAGGCGGCGATGGTTCCAGCAGTGTTGCCATGGACAAGCTTGAGCTGCATGGCAGCGACAGTGCCAGCTTACCGATCTCGAGGCCTTAACGAGGGACGATGTTAGTAGCTGGTCATCGTTGAGGATTTTCGCTCTGCCATTGCTCCATGTGATGTCGCAAGTCCTGGTAGACGTTGGACACCATTGCTAACGAGCTTGGCAGGATTAGCAGCGCCATTAACTTCACCACCATTGCAGCATATGAGAAAGAAGAAGATGACGCCGCCGCCGATGGTTAGTTTAGAGAAAGGCGTTTACTTTGAGCTCAGATCAACCTGATCTCAGGCTTAGTGACCGTTAGGTGTTGGGGAAAGATAACGAGGGTCTGATCTTCTCCTGTTTTCTCCTCCTCTTCGCCGTGCCTGATCTTCTCTATACAGATCATCTGTACACAAGTACTGAGAAGCATATTATTAGTTAGATATATTAACGGATGATATCGGATACAGTTTTTTTTTTTTTTTTTTTTTTTAATATTTTTTGTGGGGCAAACCATATTTATGTCCATGATTCATTACTGATTTATTTGTCATCGTCTGCCGTGCACGTCGATCTAGCCTAGCCTTTCTCAAATTCCATTCTCTTTATCTTTTTTTCTCCGGTAATAAACATCCTCTTTAATGGAGGGATGGTGATGTTTCTTCATATACAACTGTACGTATTCTCACCTTTTGATTTCTCTTCTTCTTCCTCTTTCTTCTTCTCACCATTTGCTCGGATGACTTTGTTCGAGAGGCCAGCAGCTCGAAGGGGATTGATAAGAGTGTTATTATCGCCGGCGAGGTTCGCCGGTGCAACTCCACGAACGTGGCAAATGCGAGCTTGATTGATGAGCGGGAGGTGCCGACGGGTCCCAATCCACTCCACAACAGATGAAAGTTTTCGCCGGCGCGTAGTTCTTCTGCTATCTTCTTGTTGCTTCGTTTCTTGAGGCTCAGTATATATATATATATATATATATATATATATATATATATATATATATATATATGAAATGTATGAAATCGTACTATATGTCTCGTTCATTAGCCTAATTTTAGAGTATTTGTTATACAAATAAAATTTAGTACAATTTAATGATTTTTTTTATATTTGAGTATTTTTGAACTTATAGAACATTTCTATCTGTTTCAATTTTTTTATTTAAAATTTAAATCATAAAAAAATAACCTAAGAAAAGCCTATCCCTCTTTCTATCAAGTGAAGATTAGCGTTGCCTTATATATTTATAATATAATAGTAGATTAAAACATCATGTAATTTGCTTTTTTTTTTTTTATAGAATATTTCTGCAAGATTTATGACTTCATTTCGAAGCTTTTAATTATCTAATTTGGGCGTAGATGGAAGAGCATTCATGCTTCTGTTTGTTTGCTCTGTTATTAATGGATTTGGGCCAAATGGACCACAAGAGTGCACGTGACTGCAGAACATTTTGCATTTACGCAGACGATAGATGGACACGGAAAATCTGAAAAAAAAAAAAAAAAAAATTCATTTTATTAACTTTTGGAAAGTACTTTTTTAATTATGAAATTATTTATTTGAACTGTTCTATAATTATTAGTTCAAAGGCAAACATATTGCGCAAACGGCTTCCAAAAATTATAGTTAAAACAAATCTTAAACAAACACTCGTATAGAGAGATAAATATAATAGCAGACTACTTAACAACCAAATTTTTTTTCTTATATTTAGGTTTTCACTATTTTAATTTTGAGGCTTTGCCGTATCAGCCCTCCGTTTTTCAAATTCGCGCAAATCAGTCCCCAAAAATACGTTTTCGGGAGTTGATTTACTTTTTTTTTTTACAAATCAGCCTCCCGAAAACGTGTTTTGTGAGGCTCATTTGCGAAGCCCCAAAATAGGGGGGCTGATACGCAATTATCCCTTTAATTTTTCTCCGTCAGAGGTTGTCTGTTACTTTATTTTAATATATCGGCGGTTAGCTATATAAAATTTATAAAACGTTAAGGTACGTTCTCCTTCTCATACTATGAAATAGATCACTATTAACAAAAAAAATAAAATTAATAAAAGCAATTTAAGAAATTCAAAATCGTAGATAATATTAGTCCGTAGTATGATGGCTTCGTTGACAAAAGTACAATGGTCAAAGTTTGTCTTCTCTTCTTAATTTTGGCGTGTTATTTGGGAGCTTCGCAAATGTTATTTGGGAGAGTACCTTCCGTCTTGCGACTTGTCAGACAAGCAAATTATTTCCAATCCGGAGTTGTACGGATTCTAATCCTCCGATGACTAATAATTCCTTTATGAGATTTTTCTTCTTTGACTTATTTTCAATTAAATCTGAAATGTACACAGTATTTGTGTATGATATCTACGGATACGTTCATATACATATTTGAAATATTATATAAATATTTAAGAAATAAAAAAAAACATTTTAGGTCTGCAATCAAATACGCTTTATAGAAGTGTTTGACACGTATGATCATATTTTTTTAAAAAAAATTATTTTTTATAAAAAATAAAATAAAATATAATATTAATAGTATATAACCGTAAGAAATATACAATATAGTAATGTACTTTAGTACTATATTATAATTATAATATTATAGTAAATACAATTATATTTTTATATGGTCAATTAATTATTATAATTTGTTTGTATTTTGATTATCGCATACGAACAACATATTTAACATATTTTTAAAAAAATTATGGTACCTTATATTTACGTACGTGTATTTATATCCATACTTCCTAGTATTAAAACTGATGGTGGGATATAAACCACCGTCTGATTTTATATGTCCGTACTTCATGGTATTAAACCTACATTGCTTAGCAGTTAGCAAGGCGGATTGTGGACATAATATGAAAAACGTAAATATCAAAACATCAAATACATGTAAATATAAAAGAAAAACAAAAATTAGAATAAAAATTCATCATATCTTTTTTGAAAAGAAAAATGAAATCTGATGGTGGGATATAACAATGAACTCGTTAGCCTATAACTTTGATGTGAATATTCATATAATATATATATATATATATATATATATATATATTAGGGGGGCTGAAACATAATTTTTCTATATATGGTATTTTCCTACAATGAACGCCACGTGGCGTTTTGGAGGGCTGAATCGCGCGACCCCAAACTTAGGGGGGCTGAAACGCAATTTTCCTATATATTATATATACAACCACGTCCAGGTAAATCGGTCAAATATTTCATTTTTGGATATAGCAAACTAAACAACATATATAAATCTAATTATAGTCAACTAGTATTTACAAAAGTGCTAGCACAGCAAGCCATGGCGGCGGCCAAGCTCTTGCCGCCGGCTGCCGTCGCCGCCTGCTCGCAGGAGGGGCAAAGTACGAGAGCCGTCACCGCACTCTGTAAGTTTGTGTACGACGGCGGCGACGGTGGCGCTTGGGCCGACTTTGCCGCCGCCGCCCGCAACTCGTGCAACTCCTTACGCAGCCGCCGGTTCTCGTCGCTCAGATTCTCGCAGCATTTCTTCAAGAACTCGCAGTCCACCTCTGTTTGCTTTACCTTCGTCCTACACAAAACCACAAATTAGTAAACATCTAAATGGAACTTATATAATTTTTAAAAAATTAAGTTTAATAAATACGATTATTTCTTCTTCAATTCCTATGAATATAGTAATGTTAGAGCTCCCAAAATTTTTTGCAAGTTCGTTTTGAGCACCACAATTTTCTTGTCATATTGTAACAAATAGGTTTGACTCTACGTTATATAACTTAAATTGTTGCTGTTTTCTTTTTTTTTGTCAATGAGGAGAAAAAGATTTTTTTTTTTTTTTTTTTTTTTTTTGTTGTGTTCCACGAACTTATTGATCGTATTCAATACTGTAGATAACAATTTAGACATAATATTGGACATTATGAAAAGAAAAATATCGTTAAGAAAGTACCAAGATTTCTACCCAAAAAAAAAAGATAACAAGATTAAAACATGCTGCAAATTAATCATGATATTAACTTCTTCTTTGATCATATATATGCAAGAAAATAGAATTTATTCAATTTTATTACTATTAATTAGATGAAATAGAAGTGATTTTTGGATATATGCACCTTGCTCTTCTATTTTGGAACCAAACTTCCACCTGACGAGGCCTCAAATTCAGTCTTTCAGCCAGCTCCTGTTTCTGAGTCTATCATAAAATCCACTCATAATTACTCCTCATAATCCTCCCAAAAACTTAAAACAAAAAACAAAAAATACCGAAAAATAACATAAAAAAATTGAAATACGTACCGAGTTAAGTGTGGTATGTTCTCTGAAGCTCTCTTCAAGCAAGGCCGACTGTTCCATGGTGAGTCTCAGCTTCTTCCTCGAACCTCTATTCCTCAATTCTGATACACTTTTTTCTTCTGTTATCTCCTCTTTTGGCCTTGGGAACAACTCATCCAATTGCACCGGCGCCGGCAGGCGTTCGATCGACCGGGGAAGTGGATGATGATGATGATCTCCTCCTCCTCCACCTATCGCCAACCCTAACTTTGTGTTGCACTCCTCTGCAAACATACTAAAATTGATAAAAACTCAAGAAAATCAGGAAAATGATCAGATCAAGAAGAGAATCAATTTGCGAGGGTTATCGGTTTATTGTAAAGTTGGAGGACGAGAAGCTTAAATATAAAGGGGTCGAGTAAATGGTGGTTTCATATAGGGCCTTAATTATAAGGAAGATTGTCAAAGTAAAAGTTCATATTTGTTAATGATAACATGGGACCCGAGAAGATAATCCACCTTAGCAATTAGGTAAGCAAATAACATTTCCTGGCAGTTTCTCTCTGTGGTCAATTGTCATTTAGTGAAAAGGTAACAACAAATTCATATATTATATTAATAACACAATTTTTTCAATGCAAATATAAGAAATAATGAAAAATTGTCTCTAATATATGACAAAAAATGACAAATTTTCATACTTTTTTGATGTTGAGATATATCCTGATAATTGAGAAAAGAATTAGAATTTGGGGACCTATATATAATAGGGAGAATTATTCGAAAATCTATAATTCTTCTTCGTTAGATAATATATATATATATATATATATATTATTTAGCCTACTATATTGTAGTTTTCTTATTTAATGGATAATTTATGTCAGTTAATTAAAACTTCTCCCAAAATTACTCATCATATAAATGCAATTGAACTTTGGATCTATAATTTAAGTATAAAAATATAAAAAGCCACATATAAACTTTTTTTTTTAGATGTTAAAAGATGGAGTAGAGATCAAAGAGAACATGAGCATATACAGTAGAATATATATAGTTGAATTTATACGAACACAACTGTGTCGAATATTTTTCTCGCTCTTTGATTTTCTGTAGTTATTAAAATATCTACGAAAAGAACTTTCTTTTTTTTTTAAAAAAATATATAACTACGCATGTGTAATTTTTTAGACATCATTTAATGAAAATTATCATTGAAATTGTTGTTAGTATGGTGTATTGGAGATTGATTTGACTTTGGAAAGAGGGGATAATTTGTCTGGTGTAAGGGATGCTAATTAAACAGCTTAATTATAACCACTCATTTCCAACTACAACTCTTTGTACCATCGAATTCTCATTTTTCAAAGTACGTGGATATCTTCTGTAACCCTTCTTCTTCTGCATGGCAACACGTGGCTGCTTTCTGTAACTCGACAAGGACCCATGCATCCATGTAGCCACATCAAAAAGGAGCTCGTGGTTTGTATATTCCAACATGTTTATCTCAAAAAAAATATATATAACAGAAAAATTCAATTAATTATTTTTCATTTCAAAACTTTAGTTTAATTATTTATTTTAAGTAAAGCAAATTTATTAATACAATCTGTAGCTCAGCAGCTATAAAATAGTAGATAACCAAAAATGATAGGATATATTAATTCTTTATATCATTAGTTTAGTTATTTGTTTATTTAATTTAATACAGCAGAAATAGTTTAATTATTTTTTGTGAGGATTGTTAATAAAATTTACTTTTATTTTTTATTTAGCATCTTTCTACTAATCTACAGTACAAAATGAGTAGATTATCTATATTTTTATCTGTTCTAGATATAGTATTTCCGTAACCACATGAATTATATCAAAAAAAAAAAGTACAAGTCCATTCTTTTAAGAGATTTTCTTCTTAGATATAAACAACAACCTTTCTTGACCCCCCAAAAAAAAAACAAAAATTAAAAAAAAAAATCTTTAAAAGGAGATCGTGAAGGTTTTTAAAAGAAAAGGGAAAAAAGAAAGCAATGGTGGAGAAAAGTCGGAAGGGGACTTAAAGAAAAGTACAACGATAGGAAGGAGAAAATGGAGTAACATAGATATCTTTTATAAAAATAATAATAATAAAAATTAAAAAAAAAGGGGTGGGTAAGTGAAAATAAGTGGTTTGTTTGAAAGTGGCATTTGTGGCAGCATGAGTGCCGCATAAATCATGACAATGCTGGTTGATTCGAGGGGGCGCATGCACGCACGCATACACACCGGATTATTTACTCCCACGTAAGGCGACAAGATGACCCCATCACGGGCGGGTGGGGCCCGCCTTATAATAATATAAACAATTTCTCTAAATTTATTTACACTTTGTATATTTGATTAAATTCTACTGTTCTAGTATTGAATATATGTAAATTATAAAACTAGTAGGAATAAAAAAAATAATTTCTAGCTAGCCCCTACTCTTATACCTCTCTCTAATAAATAACTATTTTTTTCTAATAACTACTAAATCAAGACAAACGTATAAGTATTTTCGAAAAAAATTTGAATATGAAAAAAATAGATTTTAACGTACTTTACAAATTTACATTAATTTTTTTTAAAAAAAGAAGTCTCCAAATAAATATTTTATGTATTCGAAATTTTTACTATTTACAAAAACTACAGAACCTCAAAATATAAAATTAAAAATATTTTTTTAAAAAAAAATTAACATAAAAATTATAAAGTATATTAAAAATATTTATTTATTTTTTAAAACTATTTATAAATATAAAATGAGTGATCTTATAATTTTTTTGAAAAGTAAGAAATATTGTTTGTCAAAGTTTTACAAGGAATATCTTTGACAAAACCCTTAGCTTCTGTCTATGCAACTAATAATAAGGGAAGAACGAGACGTAGCGTGCATGCCAAGCCATCTCAGAAGCGTACACGTGTCCTCGGGAAATGTCAGCTGCGTTCGTATGGATGGTTGGTTTGGGTCCGGTCCAATGCGCGGGCTCTACCATGAAGATGGTGACGGATACGTCCAATTCCGACCCTAACCGTTTGGACCCACCGGACCAGCAAGCTTACATCGTCCCCTTTGAAAATAATTAATATTATTGACGTTTTGACTATCCGGAGTACTTCCGACGGTAATTTATTAAAAATTATTTTTGATTTAAAGTAAAAATAACTAAATTCAAAATTCATTTTCTTCTTAAAATTTTGGTATTATTTTTTTTATTTTTTGTGTTACTACCGTTTTAAGTAGTTTCTAATATAATCAGCATCACATAATACATCGAAATATACATTCGTGTGATTATAATTGTATAAAAATTCTGATAATTATAATAAATAGACGGTCCTCATTTTTTTAAGATTGAGTTATCATCACGTAGGTGGTCTTAAATTTTATTTCAATTTTGTTGTTCAGTGCGGTCATTATCTTTGAATATTTTGAGTATTATTCTGAATTTTTAGTCTCCATTTCACCATTACATCATACGTTTACTTTTAGGGTATAATACTTTTACTTTTTGGGCCTAATTATTATTCATATAATAAGTCAGCAAAATCTTATAACATTTTTCTTTTTTTCTTTTTTTTTTAAAAAAAATAAAAGATTAGAGATGGGTTGGTTTCTCAACATCAAAACTGTAGAGGAAAGTAGTCAAAGAAAAGCTAAAAGTTGATGGATAGAGGAATTTTGATTCAATAACTTTGAAAATTTTGATGCCATAAATATACAAATAAAAGTAAATAAAATAAAAAACAACGCTCATAAAACTATTCTTATTAATTGGATAGGCCAATGATAAATAGCAGATGCCTTTTCACCTTTGCTTATGGGTTAATACTACTATTTTTCTAATTATTCAGAAGATAATATACCAATATATTCTTCTTTTTTTATTCTTTTTTTTTTCTATGTTTTGCATGTTGATAACTAGTCGTCCATGACCAAGTGTAAAATGATTAAGGCAAATCACATGTCAGCCCAAAAGTCTTTGCAAACAAGCCCTTAATTTTGAATTTGCTACAAATATACTCCTATTTTGAAATAGTATAAAAGTATTTGTACTACTATATAAATGTTTTTGGAGAAGCTTTAAATATAATAAATCGATGTGATTTATAACTTTTTTATACTTAATTTGTTTTAAAAAAATATATTTTTAAATAAATATTTGAGGTTTTTAAAGTATTCGTGGGTTTAATAATTATCCCGCTAAAATTTGAATTCTTAAAAAAACTATTTAGAAATATTTATTATATTTTTTTAATGCAAGTAAAATAGATTTTGATGTGATTTACAACTATATTTTGAGGTTTCGAAAAATGGGTTATAAATACGAGATTTCTTTTGTACATAATGTTTCAAAAGGAGGGTCTGAAATGCAAATATCTCAAATTGGCAAATTCCCAAATGATTATTTGTTAACCAGATAGTTTGATTATCAGATATTAAAGCTAGATCTCTTTGGATTTGGTGATGGTAACACCTTGATTTGCCATTTTTGACCATGTATCATTGTGTCAAGACTGGACCTTCAAATGTAACTCATGCAAGCTTAGACCTTCATTTCTACAATGCTAAAAAAAAGAAAGATAGATAGATATATTGATTAAGCATCTTATTCTTACCAGAGATATAGATACGGAGCAAGGTTTGGCCCGACGGCCCAGCCCAGAAGTTTAGTGGTCTACATATGACGGAATAAAAGCAAAAAATTGAAAATATAGGATTAAACAAAACAAAATTTAAGTTCACATGTGAAGAATAGGCCAATGCTTCGACTCTCAGCAAACGTGCAAACGTTGGCCGAAAAAGATTACTACTTCGTTCAATTTTCTATCGAGATAAGGATAAAAATTGAACTCGGCCATCACAAACTTAAAAATAAATGAAATATGAGTTCATTACATGTTATAATTCTAAAAAAGAAAAAAAAATTAAAGATTTGTTTTGGTTTCCAAGAACTGTGCTTAGCCTGGTACGGGATGAAATAAATCCCGTTTCATATTTTTTTTTTTTTTAATTTTGACCGTCGAATTTAATTTCTAAGCAACACAAAATTGAGCTCCTAGTTCCCCTCCTTGTTGATTACTGCGTGGAACTCGTGCTCTCGGGATTGGTATGTTGTGAGATATAGGGTGGAGATTGAGAGCGAGAGCATAGAGATTTTGAAAATGTAGGGCCATGGCCTCCACCAGACGGCACAGCTTTTTAGCACATGCAAATTGTATTATTTTATCATAAATATTGACAGCATCTTGGCGCCCAAGGCATCTTATTTGTACTCTAACTGATATATAATATTGACAGAATCTTGGTGCCCAAGGCATCTTATTTGTACTCTAACTGATATATAATATTGACAGAATCTTGGTGCCAAAGGCATCTTAAAGAATAAATAAAATTTATATAGAAAAAATAATAAATTAAAATTAAAATAACTAAAGCCTGATCAATTACACCAAGTCAGGCTGCTAAAAAGGGTCAAATAACATTATATATTACTTATTTATTTTCACTATAAATAGGGCAATATAGCTATCTCTTCTTCTACTTCATATCACCCCTTCACTCCTTTTGTCCTCCTTTTATTTCTTTTATTTTTTTTTATAGGTCCTTTTAATACTTGATATTTACACGATTTTTTCTTATTATTTTGACATGTGGTGTTTAAATTCTTGATCCAGAACTCGTCCGTTGTATACTTGGGAGTTAGTCATTCGACCGAGAATTCAACGAATATAGTCTATAAAGTTATATACATTCTACCCTCTCGGATTCGACTTATCACCGAGTTGTTGTCGATGTATTGCTAGAACAAGTAGGGTGCTTTGGATTTTATATGCATATATAATTCTTTTAGTCAGGCAAATGCTTCATATTATGGTCTAGTCGAGATGATTCAGCTCATTTTTTGTTCTTTTTCATAAATTTTCTGCTATTTTTTTTTTTTGGAATATTTGCATTTTGAATGTATTAATATTTTAAGGTTTATATCTAATTTATTGGGTTTTAATTTGGAGGAAGACGATGATGATTTCCAGTGATGGATCGCTCGCCGAACGTATTGGCTATTAATAAATTATTATTATTATTATAGCCTTGACGATCATATTATACACAATATTATATCTGAGTCTTCCTCTAACAAATTACAAACCCCAATATTTTTCAGATTTTTTTTGGTCTTGTTAATTTCGTTAATTGATGATAATTGTTATATTTATGTTAAATAAGTGCTTTTATTCCTACCCGAAGTAGTTAATTTGAAAAAAGTAATAGTTTGGGCTACAAGGTCGCCTGGATGAACGTGGCTTTAAGAAGAAGTGTGTTTATTTTGGGTATATTATATATTAATTAAATGAATAATTTGAATGAAATTTAGGTATGACTGAAGTGAAATGCAAATCAACCAATTTTATATTAACTCATAATATTTACATTAAATGATTAACCTATGGTTATATATATTTTAGAGTGTTGTTGGACGCAGTGAAAAATTCATCAATTTGTAAGTTTAAAAATGTTTGGGAGTAATTTTTATGAAAATTTTTAATATTAAAATTGTAAATTTTGATGAGATCTACAACTTTAACGTTAAATTTTTTTTTTTTAAAAAATATTTTTAAATAGATATTTAAAAATTTAAAAAAGCCTTGAAACGGATTCTAAAATTATTTTTAATCCAAATAAATTGGAGCAAAAGTGTTATAATTCAAACAAAATGCAGTCTTTGCCAAAAAAAAAATAATAATATAAATAAATAAATTAACATTTTCACCATTTTGTAAGCAAACAAGTGATTTAAATTATTATCAGTGACTTTGCACATAATTCAGTTGCTAAGAGCTTTGAGGCTTTAAGCTGGAGTACAAAGTGCAGTCTTTGAGCAAACATAGCTCATTTTCTAGAGCAAAAGTGTTGTTCTAATCTCGATACAATCATCACCATACATTGCGTGCTTGGATGTATACTTTACATATTTTGAAATATTATAAATAATTTTAATTATATAAAAAATTATGATAATTTCAATAAATAGTAGTGTATTAAGCCACTAAAAGTTTTAGAGGGAATTTACTGTTCAGCCCTCTTAATTTTAGGGTGTCGTAAATCAGCCCCCCGAAACGCTACGTGACGGCACGCGCGTGCCGCCACGTCGGCGGAAAAATCGGTTTCGGAGGGCTGAACAGTAAAAAACGAAAAACGGAAGGACTGAACAGTAATTTTTCTAAGTTTTAGTTCAACCACCCCCCACATTCACGTGGTCACATCAGTGCCGAAATCCAATCGAAGCAACAGCGATTTAAAAGTCTCCTCATTCCCGCCGCCACCATTCCCGCCATTACCATTTTCCCTCTCACCAGCTCTAATGGCCGCCATTACCTTCAACTCCTTCGATGTTCCCATCTTCTTCCTTCCACTCTATCTCCTCTTCTCCTCCAAAGGCATCACCTGAAGGTCAGAACCAACCACAACTCAACCCACAACCATTCCGCAAGAATTAATTCTGTTCTCAATGCTGACTCCCTGCACGCCACAATCCAGTGGAATACAATGATTAGATCTCGCATCGATGCTGGTTCATTTATCACCGCTATCTCCATTTTTAATGCTATGAGGGCGACGGATTGTCGCCCTGACTGTTATACTTTCCCTCTCATAATCCATGCCATATCGGGCGTTCTCGATCAATTCGAGCTTGGTGAGGCAGTGCATGGGCTCGGTATTAAAAGTGGATTTGGAAACAATATATATTTTTTCAATACAATAATCGAATTGTATGTAAGATATGATCGTGTAGACAGAGCTGCTTACGTGTTTGATGATATGCCTGAAAGAGATGCCGTGTCTTGGACCTCGTTGATTTCTGGTTCCGTCAAAGTCGGGAATCTTTATGAGTCATTCAGACTGTTCTATGAGATGCAGTTAAATGGTTGTAAGCCAACTCATGTGACTGTTGCTGTAATTTTACGTGCTTGCAATCTCGAGAGAGATCTTGGTGGTGGGAGGAAATTGCATAGTTTTGTGATAAAGAGCGGGTTCGCGGATCATGAATTGGTGCAAAATTCAATCTTGATGTTTTATAGCAAAGTTAGTTCTTGCGACGAGATGGAAATTTTTTTTATCGGACTGGAGAAAAAAAGTGTTGTTTCGTGGAACATAATGATGTCAAGATATTACAACATCGGGAATATACCAAAGATTGTTGATTGTTTGGCGAGGATGAAAGATGAAGCATCTCCGAACTCCGAGACACTCACTTTGGTTATCTCTGCGTATAGGAAGATTCACGATCTTCTCGAAGGGGAAAAGCTTCACAGCTTTGCGGTGAAAGCAGGACAGCTCGATGAAATCTTAATTTCGTCTTTTATATCCTTCTATGCAGAATGCGGACAGCTGGCATTAGCTGTTCGACTATTCGAGGAAGTCAAAGAAGATAACTGTGTTGCTTGGAGCGTGATGATGCGGGGGTTTATTCAGAATGGAGAATACGGAATGTCGATTGATTTGCTGCAAAAACTGCCGCTAAAAAGATTTAATCTTTGCATTGACCTCCTCAGGGGCTTGGTTCTATCATATTCAAATCTTGGTTCACTTAGATTGGGAAAAACAGTTCATGGATACTGGATTAGGAACAAAAAATATTCCGATCTCTATGATGAATCTTCGGAAATGGAAACGTCGATACTCAACATGTATGTGAACTGCGGCAGCATCTCGTTAGCACAGAATTGCTTCGATTTAGTACCGGTGAAAGATGTTGTAGCCTGGAGTTCGATGATCGAAGGATTTGCAGTCCATGGGCTTGGTTTTGATGCTCTTCGGTTATTCATCAAAATGCAAAAGAAGGGAATTAAACCAAACAATATTACTTTTCTTAGCTTGCTAAATGCTTGCAGTCACTCGGGTCTCGTTGCCGAAGCTTGTGAAGTTTTTAATTGCATGACAACAAGATACAAGATCGAGCCGGAACTGAACCATTACACATGCATGGTGGATCTCCTCGGAAGATCGGGAAAACTTTACGAAGCTCTTGAAATTATCGATAATATGATTATTTCGCCAGATGCAAGAATTTGGGGTTCTCTTCTTGCGTCTTCCAGAATGCATTGTGATGGTAAGCTCGGGACTTACGCGGCTCGAGAACTTTTCAAGATAGAGCCCCAGAATATTGGTTATCATATTCTGCTGAGTAATATCCATGCGAGTGATGATAACTGGAATGCAGCTGAAGAACTTAGAAATACGACGAACGAGAAGGCGAATAAAAATCCGGGTTGGAGTTGCATTGAAGTGAGTGATGTGGTTCACAAGTTTGTTGCTGGTGATAGAACACACCCACAAATATAAAAATTCAAGAGGATCTTGGGATGTCATTCTAGTTTTCCACTAGCAGCAGATCCAAGATCAAATCATCACTTCTATTTTTTGAGGATAGGACACTGTCGGCATAACCTGCATCCAGCTCTCCCTAAAGGAGATTCACGTGTGGTCATCCACAAGCTGAATCACTCGTCGCATATGAGGGAGCAACTGTGCGTTACTATATACTAGAAGAAGAGATCGCTGGCGGCACCGAGAGTGAACCTAGATGACCATCCAAAGCATCACTTTGATGATTACAGGTGCGGCTTTCTATACTCTATTTTGTGATCTTTGGCTTTGTTCATTATATATATATAAAATTCCACGGTCAAAATTTTATGTTGACTTATTGGGAAAAGCCAAAATGTTGGTGATGTAGGTCTACAGACCAAATGTCAGGAATATATTTATAACTTCATTAGTGATCGTGTCCATCTTCTCACCTACTACCAAGTTATAAGAGGAGGCTCAGACTTTTTGTTTACTATATAGTGTATTAGTTATGCATATGATAATTTGAACGGTTGCAAATGTTTCGAAGCATCAAAACAAAAACCAACGGGCAAGATTTTTTTTTTTTTTTTTTTTTTTTTTTGAAATAGTGAAGCAAAAAATTTTCGGTGCACCAACCCTAATTTTATTGGGAATATTATTTTTCTAACTACAAAATATTAGCACGCATTGGACCGGAACCGCGGTCAGTTAGTAAAACTCTGGCCTAGTGTATATTCTTGAGCTAGATGTAAACTATCGGTATTCTGACCAGCCACTACATTATTAATTTCAACCGAAAATTCGCTAAAATTTTTTATTTTTTATTTTTGGACCACTCGTAAGATTTAAACTTCCGTCGTGTGCTTTATGATGCATACGTCATGCCGTTAGACCTATAGGTGGGATACAACGAACGGACAAGATTTACTTGTGCCAGAAAATAAGAAGGCAGATAATTTTTTTTTGAAAAATGCTACGGTCCCTGAACTTCTCCACCGAAAAATTCTCCGAATTAAGGGGAAACGCGTTTCTCCATGCTGTGAAACGCGTTTTTCAACCCTGTGAAACTCGTTTCACATCGTAGGAAACACGTTTCCCCTTAATTCGAGAAATTTTTCGGTTGAAAAGTTCGGGACCGTAGCATTACTCTTTTTTTTTTTTTGTTAATCCCAAAGTCACATTCACTCTTTAACTTTTGCCATTTCGGAAGAATATTATATCAATACTTTTCGTATGAAACCAACCATTTAAGAACAAATTTGCCGAAAGGAAGATAAGATGAAGTAGGATTCTTCTTTTTTTTTTTTTTTCCCATTGGAATAGATGAGAGCACTTTGGCTAGTGGCCACTAGGTCGAGCTATTTAAAAAAGAAATAAAAAATTAATCTATATGATGGTTTACATCACCGCCGCCTGAAACCTTTTATTTTTTGACACCTCTTTGGTATGTCTTACATATATCCATAGTACATTCGTATCGAACACTGTACGAGATAAGATTTTAACGTGTGTATGTATCTCCTAAGTCCGGGCTATAGTCTGATTATCGCACACCTCTTAGACGTTTTGGTCTGTACTTTCTTATAAACACAGATCTTTGATTTTACACCCGCCGCCTCACATCACCCTGAGATCTCATTCGTCTTGCAAGAAAATTCATGTTGCAATTCGTCTTTCTTGTTTTAATGTTCATCTCCCAATTTAACTGTTTTTTGAGAGTTAATTGATTGAAAAAAAGCCATTCATCTGGGGCTCCTAACGGTCCTGATGCTATCGGGGCCGTCCGAGGTCCCTCGGGATGTGTGTATACACATCCCGAGGAGACCGTAGACGGCCTCGATAGCATCAGGACCATCAGGGGCCCCTGATGAACAGCAGTCTTCTAATTGATTTCATAATATCAATTTTGGCCGTATTTTTTATATTCCATCACTACAATGAATTTTTAATCCCAAGGAATTTTCCGAAATGTTTTTTATAAGAAACTACTATTCCCAGCAACCGCATCACCCACAAATCTACCAAAATTTAATAATTGGTATGATTAAAAGAATGAAAAAAAAAAATTAAGAACATTGTTAAGAAAACCTCTATACATAAAACTTATAATTTTTTTAAAATATACAACTATTATTTTGAACGTTATTTAAAATAATATTTTTACCTAGATATTTTAGAATTCAAAATTTTAATTGATTTAGAACAAGTTCAAAAAATAGCATTTAAACCAGATACAAATAGGTTAAAGCATTAGACTCCAAAATATTTATTTTTAGGTTAAAAAAAAATTAATATAAAATTATTTATCATAATAAAATTTATAATTTATATTTTAATTTTGTCCAAATAGATTTCAAATTTGGTGAATTTATGACTGAAATAGTCGGCGGGAGTATTATTACTCTTTTCATAATTAAAACCAATCTCACAATAACAACATAATAATGGAGGACTCGGAAGAGATGGGCAATCGAAAAGACAGAATTTGACGAAGGACAAGTCAAACATCATCTCTGTTATCATCGAGATAATCCCCAACAAATCTTGTCCTTTTATATGAATTTAACAGCGTAACTTGTCCTTTCATGAGACAAAGTCTTCTTCTCATTGAAACAGACACCAAATATATAAATAAATAAATATTGATTGAATCATGTTACGATCCACTATTATCAGTTATCACCTGCTATAATCACAAACACTACTTTATTTGCAAGCATTATGTGGATCTGCATGATTTTCTCATTAATTCAAGATTAAACATGAATTTATCCAGTAATCTGGATCTCTCAATTGGCAATTCCCAGCTGATATCTCTTAGATTCCGAGTTCCTTCTTTAACATCTTAAATCACCTCAAATTACATAATAGTGAAAAGACAGACAGACCTTAATATCCTTCCTCAACCTCGCCGTCGGCCGTCGCGGCGGTCGTGGCGCCGCCTCTCACCGACCCATCGCCGTGGTGATTGACCTTCGCACCCAGGCCTCTAAACCCACTTCTTGAAAGCTCCGCTGCCGTCGTCCCTGGCCGCGCTTCCACGAACTGAGCCGCCGACATCTCCATCTGCGCCACCCTCACCGCCCCGAACAACTTCTCCGGCAGCTCCTCCTCCGTCTGCGCCTCCACCACGAACCCCATGTCGATTGTAACGGCCGTCACGTGCCCTAACGCCAGCCTCAAGACGGCGTTAGCGATCGCCGAGCTGCCGATGTCCACATCGATCTCGAGGTAATTCTCACCCCTATGATACCGACACGTAAGCGCCTTACCCAGCAAACAAGCCGCGTAGTTCCCCACCGCCGCTTTTACAATCCAGGGCCCCTTGATTATCCTATTCACAATTTTGAACCTCGAGTTTCTGAAATTATCGTCGCCGTAGATGAACCTACCGAGCAGCGAGCTAGGGTTGATGGGGCCGTCGGAGACGAAGTAGAAAACCGCACTGTAGCAGTCACGGCCAGGGATCTGGAGATTTACGGCGAGTAGGAAGGCTTTGCGAGGGGCCCTGCAGGCGGACTGAGCACGTTGGAGAGCGGCGGCGATGCGGTTGTCAGGACGGGAGAGGACATCATCGAGACGGTAAGTTGATCGGAGCCAGTCGACGCCGGCGGGCTTGAGAAGCCAGTCGCCGGAAGGAGATTTCTGCCGGCGGGAGAAGTAGTTGTGGCTGCGGAGATTGAAGAAGTCGCCAGGGGGAGAAGCCCAGCCGTTGGATCCAGTATAGAGGTCCACATGTCGCAATGATCCACCATCTATCGCTTCTTGCCTCCAGCAGTCGCCGTCGTCGGCGGCCACAGGTTTGTCGCCGGCGGTCGTCGGACACATTGGTGACAAAATTGTTGTTCTGTTTTTGCAGTCAGGGACTCGGAAGGTATGAAATGATGATTTTGGAGGTATACTAATATACGACCATGCGATCGTTTGAAGAGGAGGGGAGAGAGGAAGTGGCATTAAAAGAGTGAGGTCAGATTTGAAAATTACCATCGTAGATATGTGAAATTACGAGTATGCCACCAGTGGAGCTATCTGGATTTCTGGACTCTCCTTTCGGACTATGTGAAAGCAACGGAGTCGTGAAGAAGGCGACGCGTGAGTCGGTTTTGCAAAATCCTGTACACGTGTCAAATCCTCAATGGATGAGCAAGGTTTGAGTCTTGGAGAGTACGAAAATAATTTGCAGATTTGTATCACTTTAAATTTTGGTTCAAATACAGCTGTATACTTAGTTACAATACGTCTTACAAAAGGAGGAGTTTTTAATGAGGCTTTACAACTGGCACATCAACGATCATTAAACAAAACGTAAGAATAATATAAAAATATTTAGAAGCAACAAAATTAATTTGTTTAATTAAATAATATCAACTGTATATGAGATAATAATAATAATATATATAACATTGTAATTATTAGCAGTTTCCGATGGTTAATTTAATATTTATTGATCTTGTTATCGGTTATTCTTATGCATCAACTCATTGTGTAGAAGGCATTAATCATGATGGACAACACACTTATGAGATGATCGGAAGACCGGAAGAAAACTTCCCTCACGGCGATCTCTATCTAGTACTAATCCACTTTTACAGCTAGAGATATTCATATATACTAATTATAACCGAAAATTCAGACTGGAGGTCAATTTGGTCATGTTCTATCCGGTCCCAGTTTAAGCTTATGGACCATAAACCATTGGACTCCACGTCCTATTCTGATCACATATAATTGCATACCAAAACTGTAGACACTACTCTTTCATCTTAATAAAAAATGTCTACTTCAATTTTTGGCTTCTTATCCTTTGTTTTTAATATTTTGATTGAAACCACAACATCTCACCCACACACACACACACACACACACAATATGATAATAATAGAAATTGATTTAACAATTCTAAATTAAAAGCAATGTCCATCCACTTCTTAAAAAAAAGAAAAAAGAGCGAGAGAGAAGGAACAAAATAGTATAACAAAAGAAAAAGACATTATATGACATGCTCCGCTATGCTATTGTGTTACTTTAATTATTTATTTTGTATTAGAATGCTCGCATGGGACACCTTCGGTCCAATATATAGGAACAAAATTGCGCTATTATTTTCTCTCTATTCATCACCCTGTTCAACTCTTATGCTGTTATTTTAGTTGAACTTATTTTCTCTATAATATTAAAATATAAGAGAAAAAGTTGATTTATCTTATATATTAAATATTATATGAATTTTATTATGTAAATATTTATAAAATCATTCAATTTTTCTCTACTATATATCTTCTATATATTTTTTATATTAGCTTTTTTATTAATATATTTATATTTCTAAATTTTTATAGATCTATTTTTTTAAAAAAATATATTATATATAATAGATCATACAAGTCAGAGAATTAAATACGTTTGAATTATAAATTAAAAAAGATTAAAATTTGCTAATTATAAAAATTAAAAATAATTTTATTTTTTTTTACACACGCATCACGAGCCGCTTGTCCACTAGTTATTATTAATTGATTTGAGGTAGCATTGTGATAAAGCTAGTTTAGCATCATAATTTGCAATTATATCATGCAATATTGTAATTAGTCAAAATTTCAAATAAAAATTAAATACTGGTAACCAGCTCTGTCAAGGGTCCACCGAAATCAAGAGACACCCCCGATACGGTGGACCAGGAACACCAACTCAGCCATCTACTTTCTGATGATAGAGAACCTCAACTACTTCGTGTCCAACTATATCATCAGAATTCTGTCAGATGTTCCAGCCTGATTTTGCAACATTTTTTAATGCTTCAACCAGCTATGGAACCACAAGAACAGTTCACACCTTTATACGCACACATTTCCAAAAAAAGATTCTTTTTAAAAGAAAGATATATGAATTTAGATTTTAATAACAGGTTTGTTTTTTTCTTTTCCTCAGTTCTTGAACCAGTATTTGACCAAGCTTGCAAATGAAGTTTCGCTTTCTTTAACCCTTTGCTTTCCAGATTACGCACTTTACAAATCATGCTTTCCCAACTTAAATAAGATTGCAAGAGTTGGAAAGTGAGTAATCGGGAGGAATGAATCCTGGGCAAGCAAAGGATCCCTATTTTCTAAAAATGTATAACACATACTTGGTAACAATCAACCTTTGCAGAATAACACTGAAAATGGAAGGAGGGAGGGACCATACCTGACCATGTGGTCTCCATATCAGACCTGGGATCTGAGTTAGTAATTCGGATAAAACTGAATGGACTTGAACCAACCCGTATCAGTAGCTGCATTTAAAAAATACTGCAATTACAAAAGCAATGGTAATGCATAAGTTTGTTGCATTTACAAGTATTTTGTTGCAATTACAAATTACTGCATTTATAAGTTTGTTTCTACTCAATTTAATATGTACTTTCAACATTTCTAATCTATTTTCTATTTCTTCAACTTGCTTTTTAGAGCATAATGAAGCAATAAATAGTCTGTAAGCAAATTGCATTTAAAAGTAGCAAGATATACAAAAGCGTTTTATGATATTACGTAGTTTTTCCAAACTTGCACAAGAGAGCCAAAAGGCATAGAAAATAGCTAGCTTTCCAATTTCCATGCTGCTTGAAAGACCAAGTATTCAGCTCCTATGCAGCTCCAAACAGACCAAGCATCAAATAAAAGAAAAATAAAATAAAAAGAAGAGAAGAAGAAGAAGAAGAAAGCAACATATAAGTTTCAAAATAGCAGTAAACAGTAGATCCAAAGGTGTTTTGGATAATGAATTGGATATCACCACCACCGAACTAGAACTGAAGTCATATCTTCTACTAGTGACTCATTATCATCAGGCTAAAACTAAAGTAAGCAAGCAACTCAGAAAATTTTGCTCGACAGAACATGTAAAACCATTACCAATGGCAAATAAGCAGCACTCTCTCATAGATGAGCAATACAACAACAGTTACTCTATGTATACTTTAATACAGAGTTTCTTCCTTATACTGACGATTTCCTCAGTATCAACACCACCAACCTTGTAGCATATACAGACAAAATTTCTAAACCAGCAAGAACGCAATACGTAAAGAGATTTTGCCAATCCAAACCTAGAGTAGTAAATGACAACAAATTTTGTACATGTCAAACAGAAAAGTCCCACAACAACATCACATGTCGATGCTTTTGTGAATAGTTTTGCGCTCAAACTTGAATGCAATTCCACCAGTAATGAAAGCTGAGAATTTCCGCATAATTTTATGTCAGCATCATCAAACACTTCTATTATAAAAGTCCTTAAAGAACTAAGCAATTGCAAGCACGCGGAAACATTAAAAAACCTAAGACGCTATGGCACAGTATGCAGGATGGCTGCAAATTCAGCTATCAAGAACGAATGTAACTTTTTATACCATAAACAAGACAAGCGGGTGATAGAGAAGCGATATAGATCAACAACAGAACAAATGAAAAAGGCTTCCAATGATGAGATACCCTTTGGAATAGCCTCGTTGGAGTTGATAGAGCAGTATCTTGAACTTTTAGAGGAATCTGTACTCTAAATCCAGGATGCACCCTGAGTACACCTCGACTTTGACTCTCCGTCTTGCCAGTAAAAATAAAATTCCACTGGCGAGAGCGCGTGCGTGTCTCCGACGTGCGATAGCTGACTTTGCCTGGGATCGGGCCCAGGGTAGTCTCTTCCCGGGTCAAACGGTCTACGGGTAACGATGGCAATGCCGGTACCCAAAGAAAAGTTTACATATATATATATATATATATATATATATATATATATATCTTATCAGTTTACCATCATGCATCAAGGATACACATATGCCAAAACAATGAAACTTCTACAATAATTAAATGGTTTTAATACACTGCAACACCATATTTGTTGTAGCCTACAAACATTAACATAAGATTATCCACAAAATCACCACCATTAAAAATGTAACTTACAGGAGGACAAAACTTCATGCATTACTGGTATAGAAAAGAAAGTTTGATAAAGCATTTGACAACAATGAAATTTTCTTTTATGTATCTATAGTTAGCAGTTAATCAATCTGTTTAACAAACCATATATAGCACATCAAGGAGCTCCGGAAATATTAGCAAAATGCTCTTTATAATATAAGATATAGCTGAATGTGCATTCCCTTGGGTTCTGCCTTTACTCAACTTATATATAGCATCAAATGCTGTCGAGGCATCAAAATTGGAAATGTAAAATACATCTTAATATACATATAACACTTCTACTTAAAATATTACATTTAAACTAGGACATGTCATATGATTGCTAGTATTATGAACCATATACAGATTTTAGATTCCTCACCAACCTGCTAATCAACAGTTAGCATCAAGAAAGCCATTGTTTTCATGAATATAATATCAATATAACATTTTAACTGGCCTAGATATGAACTTAGGAAGCAACACAGATTAAACTATATCTTTTTACTAACACGTACAAAGCATCTAAAGATTTTGAGCAGAATTAATTATGAAGAAAAGAACTGTAGTACAACTCCACCGAGAAAATAGAATACCTAAAAGATAAACGTAACTTCGTATATTTATTAACTCATAAATGAAAAGCCAACCATAAATCCGTTTTGAGTATCAAGAAATATAAGGAGAACCGAATCACCTAACCTTAGCCCCAAGCGGAGCATACTAACTCTGTGTTCCTTAGAGCGAATCTTCTACCACAGTGTCCTGTTTTAAAAGGCATATACGCCCCTACCATTGTTTTAATCAATTAAATTAATCAATTAAAATCAGATCATAAAAGGATCTTGGGATTTTAAAACTTACAGCAAGATGACTCCAAGTCACTAGCACCAAATGAGGCAACTACATTGATATTTCTAAACCATTCACATAAAAGTCCAATGGCAGCACTTTATGGACGAACAACACCATATGAATTGACATATATGCAATTCAAGATTATCACCAATGCCCTCTGGGAACATCTAATGTATATCTACTGCATCACAACCTCCATAAAAGTTGGCAAGATGCACCTGAAAAAAAAACTCTCACAGAAATTAACCAAAACACCAAAAAAAAGTAGCTCCACATTTTACACATCGTCATCTACATAGGTGTTAAACAATTTGAAAGCTCAAAGAGAGCCAACGATACCGTGAAAGCATTGCCAATTATTATTCCACAAGTGCATACAGCTAGACGGACACCATGTTATGAGAACCTCATAGTCTACAAAGCACATTGAGCGACAGAATGCGCGCTACATTTCAGATATTTTACAGGCCCATCATTCACTAAAAACATTACCCAAGCAGACAAAAAAAATAAAGAAAAAACAAAACAGATAGAGGTAGATATACTAAAGCGCCATGTACAGCAAACGTAAATGTACTAATATGCAATGTTCAAACAGGTGGGATGTTCTCGAAAGAGAACCCCTTGTGACCCTTATAAGCATAGTATGCAATCCTCGTGTAGTAGAACCCTGGTATGAACAGCACCGATCCCAAGATGGCAAAGAATACACCTAAACACAAATCATAATAATCTCATTAAAATATTACATATTATAATAATTATTATTGTTGATGTTAGTAGAGCTATAATTATTATTATTGAGTTGATTATCGTTAGACGTAGTGAGCTAGGGTTGGGGTATTACCGTGGGCGCGGTCGCCGCCGACATGGTTGGCGGCCATGAAGATGCCGATAACGATCCCTAGGCAGCCGAAGACGAGGAGAGAGACCGCGAGTGCGATCTCCTTAACGGGGGCGCGATTCCTGACAACGAAGCTCCCGCCGCCGTCCATCATGAAATCGTCGTCGTCATCTGTGATCGAGAACGCGTGATCCACATACGCCATCTGCGATCGCTCGCTTAAGCTTTGATTTGAGACCCTAGATTAACAGAGAGAGAGAGAGAGAGATAGAATCAATCAGATCAACAGGAGCTGAGCAAATCTGAAGAAACCTTTACGAAGAATTTGTGGTTGAATGAATGCACAAGTAACAGTATATTGCTTTAGCTAATCTAAGCCAGAAAATGCCACTCACGGACTGCTGATTAATCATACCCATTAGAATCATCTACACCCAAATTTTATGTACTACTACATACAGTAATATTTATATAGATTTTTTTAAAAAATAACATAAAATTATAAATATTGATAAATTTTATAATTTTATATTTAATAATTTTTTTAAAAAATATCTCTATATAAATGTAACGAGACTCAATGTAACAAATTTAAAAATAATTTTTAAAATTCGTTAAAATTTTGGAACACAAAATCTATATTTAGAATTATTTTTAATAAAAAATTATTAAATATAAAAATTGTAATTTTTTATCAAATAACGTTTATATTAAAATTATTAATATACGGAACGATGCATATAACACCCGAAAGGATTTTTATCCCCTACTTTCACACACAATTAGTTGTTTCTAACTATAACTTATATTATACTTATACTTTAAAATTATTTATCCTCATTACACAGAAATAATTACTCTTTGTGAGTAACACTAGCAAAATTAAATCATTCTTAGCAAATATCTATAACTATCTCAATTTATAATATTTATATTTTTTTCTTATTTAATTATCTACATAATAATTTTAAATATTTATTTTACCAACCGTCTATTGTCAAATATTCAACGCACAATTCACGCATCTCAAAGTTGATGTCAGCATATATTTGAAGGTAGACTAGATAGACAAACCATGGAAGCCGGCTCCTCTGTTGCTAACGTAACATGGTGTAAAAAATTTTACGGTCTGGATCGCGCTACGTCAGCAAACATGGATCATGAGATATTAAATAAAATTTTCGTTCGCTTATTTGACCTATTTTTAGATATTTTTAGAAAAAAATTTGAACTATAAATAGATTTTGATATGATATACAATTTTATAGTTGAATATTTTTCGAAAAAAATATCAAACGGTAAGCCAAAAAAATAATCATATATGATTGAACTTTATTTTAAAGATATAACTTTATTTTAACCTATCATGAAATAATTTATATGTTATAGTACATTATGATGATTTTTTTTCAAAAACTATAAAATTTATTTTGGAAAAATCTTATTGCATTACATAAAGAATATATAATTATTTTTATGCTAATCTATATGTAGTTACATAGATCAATTTCATCTAATATAATTACTTTCTTATTAATATTTATGTATATGTATAAATTATTTTTATTAAATTAATTGTTATTTTGATTAAAGTACTCAATATAAGGAAAAATGTGAATGCATCGCACTACTGCTGCTGCTAGCAGAGATGCGTATTTTTTTAAGAAAATACGATTGTGGGGGCCGAGCAGTCCATATGGGCGCTGGCTCAGAAGGCCACCAGGCCGAGTCTGCTGGGCTGATATAGTGGCCGGTACGACCAGCCCGTGGCCTGCCACAGGAGTGCGGGCGCTCCTGCTTCTTTACGGGAAAGGGAGAAGACGGTGATTCTACTGCAATTTTAAAGAATCATAATGTAATTAGGAAAGACAAATGGGGTTAAACAGAAAAGTTTAAATAATTGGAGCACATCACCTAATTTGCTGAATTAAAAAAAAAAAAAAAATGTGCATAGACAGTTGCAGTCACATGGTGAGATCTGGATGACAGACCTCGGGATCTCAAGATGCTTGTACTTAATTTATTTTTAAGTGATTGATTCATTTGATAAATGAATATCAATAATTTAATTAATTAATTAAGATTATATGTAAACAATAAAGATTAAAATTTGGAATCTTATGTGCAAATTTTATGCAAAATTATATTGTGCTGGTAATTACAATGTTTGCCACGTCTAAGAATGCAAGGGGATTTGTTGACAATATCTAGGCTTAGGACAAGAAGCTTGGTAAAAGTCAAAAAAGAGGTTAGCCAATTAATTATCTTTGTAATTTTTAATCCTTGTTTATTTATTTATATTTTGAAATTGCGAGATAAAATCTTAGCTAAGGCAAGCATTTTTTTTAAAAAATATTATCAAGAATTTGTTACAGCGGCCCCACAACTGGAAGCGCCAACTTGTAAGACACTACACTCTGGTCGAAAAGTGTGGCTTTCATTTGAAGAATAGAGTTAACGCGTGGTAAGCCGACAGATAGACGTATGGTAGGAACTATCTTAGATGTAGAGCTGGAATGAAGTCACCAAATAATTTATTTGTTATGCGCGATCCAAAATTATGGTCGGTATACGATATACATACCAAGTATCCTATTATTAATTTCAACAGAAGATGAAATAGTGTCTAGGATTGTATTTTCAGATAATTAAAAAAAAAAATCCATAACTAGCCCTATTTTGTATTTAAGGCAGCCTACCAAATCCAGGTTGACGCTTGGTTTTATACCATACTGTTCAACCGAGCTACTAACTTACCTTACATATACATGCATCTTACGAGCTTACGTAGAAAATACTACCATGATGCGTACTCCATGAGGATTCAGGGATATGATAGGATCGTCATCTTGATGTACTCACAAAATCCAAAAGAAACACAACCAAAATACCTAGAATAATATTCATTCCTAGGTTAGCCGAGCGTGGCTAGCTCAACTGGATGGGAGGCGTCTCAGGAAGTGTCACCACCTAGATTCGAGTCCGCGTGGGGAAAAATCACTCGCATAATTTTTTAAAAATTCTCTGTACCCTGTGGCAGGCGCCCCCCGTTCATGGAATGTCCATACTGGAATCCCAAAGCGTCGGTCGGGACTAAGCATAGGGGTTTTTCGCGAGTTTGAAGTCCCTACGGGGGCGTGCACTCGTATTACGGGTTCCACAACGATAATCTCAAAAAAAAAAAAAATCATTCCTAGGTTGGAAAAAACAAAAAAAAGCTAAGTACCTACTTGCTTTTATAAGAAGCCTCTCTTTTCTTGCATTGAAGGCTCCGTATCCATTACATTATTATCACAACTAACTAAAGAGAAAGAATGTAGCTTTTAAAAGAGTTCTCAACTGTCCAAAAAGTAGAGTTTAACAAACTTGCAAACTAAGTCGTAAAACGACTTGAGATCTAGACACTGCTATTTATATATTGTAGTTCGGGATAGGAGTATTGTTAGAGTAAACAACAAGATAATAAAACCTGCAACGCAAACGGTTAAAATAATCAATTGTGGCACAAAGTGGCCGAGTTTGACCTAGAATCCTTGGTTTATTTCTCATAAAAAAAAAGATTAAAAAGGGGACAATTATTAGGGGCATAGGAAACCCTAGAGTTCTTGATGAACTTAAAAGGAGCAAAAAAAGAAGACCTTTGAAAGATGGAAATGGATGGGGCCACCCAAATTGGAAGGATTGGTAGGTGGGTTTGCTTGGAATTGGAACAAGACTTGTCTTTTATTGATATTGTTATTAATTTGTTTTATATTATATATTTAAGTTATTTGTTAAACTAATTGTTTCTTCAACACCAATTTTTTTCTTAATTTACAAGAATTTTGCTGTTGATTACTCCTTCAAATTTACATCATATATATATGCAAATTCAGTTTCAAGTAAATAATGACATATACGATCTTAAATATGAAGAAGGATAAAAAAAAAAGGAAGATCATTTGGCAATGTCTTACAATTCACGACTCCAAATAAAAGATCATAAAATGAGCTGAAAAAATTTTTAATGGAAAATGGTTTCCCAAAAAACAAAACAAAGCTAATTACAGCAAATTCGAACTAATTCTCATCAAGAGATGGAGTTATGTATAAATTGAGATGATCGTGTGATCCGTCTTACACTATGTATGAAACCATAGATATCTAAAAAAAAAAGGAAAAAAATAAAATAAAATTTACCATGCACGTAAAAAGAAGAAAAAAAAAAAGGAAGTTACAAGGAGCTAGAGCTAGCTTGAGGATATAATTCAGATCAACCTACTCGGATCCTCTTCTCGGGATTAGCAATCGGCAGAGGCAAGAACACCGTGTTCAGATCTCGAGGCACCGGGAAGGAACCTTGTGGCGGCGGCGCTGCCGTGAATCTCCTCTTTGCCGGCCGAGGCTTTTTAGGAGCCGCCGGGCAGACGAGGGCTGTTTTTATTCTGCTCTCTTCTGACGTCGGTGTACAACATTCCTTCTCGCCGGCGCCGGTGCTCGCGCCTTCGTCGCCGGCGTCGAAAGTAGCGACGGAGGTGCGTACCGGTGGAAGCAAAGGTAGATTTTCTAGCAAGGCTTCTGAGATCACCATTAAAATTCCCCTCCTCTCTTCTCTATTGCCTTAATATTATCAAATATTGTAGTTGTTGAGGAGAATTAAAGTCGCAAGAATTGGATAAGAGAATTCCTGGATGGAGATTGTGCATGGAGTTATATAGTCTCTACACAGAATGAGAGAGGGAGAGAGAGAGAGAAGAGAGAGAGAGAGAGAGAGAGAGAGGGCTTGGAAGATGAGGAATAAAGGAAAAAAAAAAAGAGAAAGAAAATTGGTAATATAAATTAATAAATTATAATTAATAATTTATATTAGTAAAGAAGTAATGGTGATTGGAGTTGTGGTTTAGTACTGTGCTTAGCTGTTTATATATGATTTAGCAGCTCAACAAACCACACCTGCTTATGGCTGGATTGGTCACCTACTTGCCCCTCTAGGTGTAGGGAAAACCGATTCTATCTCGACCGTCCGTTTATAAGGTTGAATTTCTCACAATTTTTTTTTGAAAGTATATGGTACTAATTTATATTTCACTAGTTGAAATTTTAAGAATTTTTGTAGCAATTTCTACCGTTATAATTTTTTTTTTTTTTGTCAGAAAAATTATGGTTATTTGTTAATTATTTTAGATTTGACGTCAACTTTTTAATGAACCAAAGATTTAAATATTTAAAGATATTTTTGTAATGATTTAGTAAGTTGTGGAGTTGCAATTTAAATGTCATAAAAGGGGAACATTTATGTTATAAAGCCACGTTCTAACCTCAACTCCTGGCACAAAAAACTTCCCAAAATGATGATGAGCATGAGGAGCAAAGGCATGAAAAAAAGCCCTCCACTTTTAGACAAATTACAAGGGTGCCACTATGCAGGTTAACAACCAGATCTAGAGGCTAAGGCAAAAGCTGGTGAAATCACATGGGATTTGTTGGGTTGGAAGGGAGATTAAGCTTTTTCTTTTTTTCATGATTAGATAATTAAAAAAAAAAAAAACCTTCTTTTAGAAAGCTAGAGGTTAAAATATCAAATGAGCTAACTTTGTTGCCATATAATCATGTGATCAGCAACTCATTTTTTATATTCGTCATCGGTTTCTATATCAAGGATCTGAAATCTTTTTCGCAAACTATAAGGTGGGTTTTAGTTTTTAAAAAGTTTTTATATATTTTAAAATAAAAATGCTAACTTATCAACTTTGCCTTAACCTTTTGCGACTCGATCAATCGTTGATGGTGCTTGATTGATCCAACCCGGCTATTATCAAATAATCGACGCTAATAAATACTCAACCATGGCTCCTAGATCAAATATCTGAAAATTTCCATTAATTTTAGGATGATTTTTAGTTTTTTTTTTTTAAAATATTATTATCTTTTAAAGTAAAATTGCTAACTTCTCAGCATTTCGTGATCAATGATCGGAGGTGCTTGATTGATCCTACCCAACCATTATCTAATATCCGATTCCAAGTTAGTCTTTAAGATTAGAAAATAATGAGGACAAAATAACCGGGAACGACACTACTATTATTTAGAAGTATGTTTATTATGTATATTGCATGGTCCCGACCCGATCGAGCAAACGGAAATATAAATGGATCTACGTCCTATCCACTATATGCATCTAAATGCGGGTGATTAATATACATAATCTTAGGACCACTCAATTTATCATCTATTAAATCTACACTTTCAGCATAATATTACTACATATTTGAGAAAAATGTAAAATAAAAGAGTTCAAAATCATGACAAATGTTTGCTAAATTTTAATGTCTTTGACATGTAGCTCCCAAAATATGCGCATGAGCTTAAGTATATGTTGCACTTGGTCGAGCCATGGCGCATTCAAGAGCACAGATAAATTCCAAGGACTACACTTGCCGTTTTTTATGTGTATATTCTTTTGCCGGATATTTGATTTTATATACTTTAATATATTTCAGTGTGATATTAAATTCTTTTTATGCACTTTATGAGTATATATATATATATATACATATATATATATTCATTGCCCCTTTGACATTCATTGCCCAAGAAGATGTCAACAAAAAGCAGCGAAAAAGGGGAAGTTGCATGAAATTGAGTGAAGGGAAGAGACTAACTGATATTCGGTTAATTGCCTATCAGGCCCTAATTTTAAATTTATTCATAAATTAGCTCCTAAGTTTAAAACTTTATAAATCAGGCCATATTCCAAAATATGTGCTAAGATTATTTTCATTATTATAAAAGTATTTTTTTCTTAAGAAGATTCGAATATAAATAAATAGATTTTGATATGATATACAATTTTAAAATTTAATTATTGTTTAAAAAAAATTATTTTTAAATAAATATTTGGAGGTTCTAAAATCTTAACGGATTTAACCTGCTAAAATTTTGAAACTCCAAAATATTTATTAAAGTATTTTTTTAAAAAAAAAATTAGTACAAAGAACGCTAAATTTTGATTATATTTTATAATTTTTATAAAATATTTAAAATATATAGTTTAGACGAGACATTTATTTATAACACAAGATTCGATGAATAGTAATGATATACAATTGTCTCCCACTGATACCTTCTTCCTTGATGTTTGTAGCATTTTATTTTTAAAAAGTATTTATTAAATAATAACAATAATAATAATAATAATAATAGGCTTAAAATTGTCCACATTGCTAAAGAGACTTGTCTTAATTGTCTACAGTTCCCTTTATCACCTAGTAAGTAAAAAACTTTAAAAAAATTTATGTGGATGCCTTCAGACCACATGAAAAATAAAAGGTTATTTGCAAATTTGATCCTCTTATAATCAATATGGTGCGATAGAGTCCCTTCATATATGTAGAAAAAAGAACCCTCGTGCCTTTGAATATTTGAGCGTTGAGCAACTTAAGCGAACGCGTTAAGCAGGTTGGCTACGCATAATGTTCAAAAGCTAGACGCAAGTGTGTGGTTTTGAATTCCTTCTGTTTTCGTAGAGGATAATTAGCGCGGACATTTAGACCAATTTAAATCGAAAAACTATAATTATTTAGTTAGTGCAATATGAGTCGGTGTTATCTATAAATTTATCGGTTACGATGGATCGGTCTGGCTAGTAGTAGACCCGTTAGATCTAGTCAGTACAAATCTAACTTTCTGTATGGACACTTACCATAGCATGTGGAATAATAAGAAATAAATCATCTTTTCATCGTATAACAGACTAAATTGTGCAAAATTACTATATAGTTGGCTAATTCATAACTTTTCAGTGATAATTCTCGCCGAAGCGGATTCATTTTGTAGAAAATGACTTTAATATCTCTGATTATGCAAAATACCAAACAAAAATTAATATAAAAGTTCACCCAATACCCCCTCAAAAAAAAAAAAAAAAAAAAAAAAAGGTGTAACATAAATTACTTAATTAGGAATAAGATAATTAAATGACTAGGCGCTTCCCCATGAGAAGGAATCTTTCATGCCACATTGTTACCACTCCTTTCCTTCCTGGATTCATTATTGCTACAACTCCTAAAATTTTCTTTGAATTACTCAATGTAAATGCTACCCAAATATATAATATATATATATATATATATATATATATATATGGAGAATTTATATTTTTAAATTGTAAAAATGTGCCTCCTAAATTCGAAATGGCATGTTTGTATCCCCATAACTATGTAAAATGACGATATTGTTCTTGTCAAATTAATTGTCTTTGTCTTTCAAAAAAGGATAAATACAGTTTCGTCATTTTACGTAACCAAATGGGTATAAAAATACTATTTCGAATTAGGTGTGCATAAAAATATAACATTCTAACATTCTCAAAAAAAAAAAAAAAAAAAAAAAGATCGAAAACTTTGAAAGTAATCTAAGAGTTGAAAACTATTTGGATACCAATTAAAATAATTTGTTTATATCCTTGGATACTCTTTTGTACGGTTAAAATAGATGACTCGTTATAATTTAGTTAAAAAGAATATTTTAAAAATAATTAAATTGGATTAATTTTAAATATAATGCATTTTTTTTATAAAAAATCAAGAAGCATCTAGACAAGAAAATTAGGACAAGGAACAATAAGGTTGGTGGGATGTCAACCATCTACAACATGATGATAAGGAGAGATAACTAATATTTGGGATTTGCTTGGAATCTTATAGATACTTGCCTTACAAATTAGTTAGAGCTCCCAAATTTTCTCCCAAATTGGTCCAAAAAATTGTTAGTAGTTATATATACTTCATTAATGTCTGAAAATAGTATTTTGTTAATTGATTTTGAGTTTAAATGTCTGGCTTAGTACACACTTAATTAGGGAGTTAAATAAATAGTAATAGGAATTGATGGCTAATACAATTTTTTATGGGGATAATTTCAAATTAGCCCATATTTTTTAAAACTTATTCAAATTAGCTGCTGAACAAAAGAATTTGTTCAAATAAGTCATTAGTTAGAAACTCATAAGTGTTACAAATGGCTACAATAGTGTTGTCATTGCTATTTCATAATGATGTTAGTACTGTATCGTAGTATTTAGACTGTAGTATTCTGACGACTTATTTTTTGTGATATAAATTATGATAGTACAATACAATTTAAATTTGTATTATTACAAAACGAAATTAGTGTCGCGGAAAGCTAATTTAGTATTGTCGTTGAGTTGATAAATAATGGCAGAAAATAGGCTGCTGTGCCAAAATTCATGTTCCCATAAAGGGTTGTTTACTTTGCTACAAAGTGAAAAATTCGTGGAAATAAAAATTGAAAACTGAATTTTATTGTTTTTTAGCGAAATAAATTTTGACTTCCATAAAAATATAAGTCCATGAGTTCACCCACTTCGCAGCGAATCGCTACAAAGTGGATGAACTCATGGCCGCGACTTGTCACTAAAGAGCTATGGTGATCGCAGTTCTCACATGATCACTATAGCTCGTGCTTCTCATTTCTCCAATCGATCCACCACCTCCTATCTCCGTCCGATAATCGTCGTCAGCAAAAGTTGACGGCGGCAAAGGCAATCGTTGCCTATCTGATTTCTACAAAAATCGAGCAAATCGGTTGAGACCATAGACCGATCTATTTTGCCGGAGGCAGAAGGTGAGAAATGCGGATTGTCGTGTCGGCGGCGGTCCTCTCTTTGCTTATGTTGTGATGTTGGTTAACATAAGAACATTGTTTTAGTATCCCAAGTCTCTCTTTGTTTACTATGTCATACAACTCTAGTAATAATAATAATGAATCATTTGCATTCAGCCATTGCTTTTAAAATATTTACTCATTCAGCCCCTCAACTTTGTTGTTTTTTGTCTTTGGCCCCTCCATAAAAAATAGTGCCATACCGTTTTGACTATTATATAAGTATGAAAATTTTGAAAAACTTTCAATATGAAAATTATAAATTTTGATGAGATCTATAATTTTAATGTTTAACGTTATTTCAAAAATTACTTCTAAATAGTTGTTTTAAGTCTCCAAAATATTCACGAAATTTGGATCCGACTCGTTAACCCACTAAAATTTTGAAATTCCAAAATACCTATATAGAAATATTTTGTAAAAAAATATTAAATATAAAAATTATAAATTTTATTAAAATTTATAATTTTTATATGCACAATAAATTATTGGTAATTAGTTTTAGTATTTAAAATAAAGAAAAGGGATCCTCTGCTCATGATCTATCATGAGGGGCTCGTGATCCGAAGCTGTGGAGTTCGGAAGAGACATCCTCTGCTCTTCAAACCCACAGCAGCAGCATCCAATGTTTTCTTGTACTTCCTTGCCCAGGCCCCAGAGAGAGGGTCATGTTAAGCCCGGCCTCACCATTATTGAGATGACCAATGGGAGCTATACATCTAAAATTATATTTATTTTTTTTAATTATTTCTAAATTATCTCCGTAATCCGAGAATACACCTTTCATGAACGAATACTCATGTCACTGAATAAAGAAGAGTTTTCAGAAAATTCTGCGAGAAATTTTACCCCCACATTTTGGTAAAGACCTCATACTCATGAAAAAATTCATGTTAAATTCATGCAGACGTTCTGAAATCTGAGTACAGACTATCCACTCCTTTCGCATCTGATCCATTCCCTTCTCAGGCGCATCTTGCATGTATGCCTTCTCTTAATAGAGATAACTTCTCCTCCAATTCACTTTGTTATGTCCCCATCTCTGCTGCTATTTGGATCCCTCTCATTCATTTTAGATCTCTCTGCTTCTTATTTTTAAAAGACTGCAGTTTATGATCCATCCACCCCTCACTGGCCTTTGTACAGTTTAATCTTACATTATAATCCCTGTAAGTGCATGATAGAAACTGTGGTCTGCCCCTCATGAAGGTTGGAGGTTCGAATTGCAGTAAACATTGGCTGTAAGAGACTACCATTCTACTCATTCCTATGGAGATGAAGGATATAGATTTAACTCGGCGGTCATAGACTAAAAAGATCACTATAATTTATTTACTTTTAGCAAATCCGATCCAACTTAACATAGATAAGCACCACCATGTCGGAAAGATAAAGACCTAGAATAACCCACACAAAATCTATTAGAGATTGCAGAGAGTGAGATTGATTCTAGTAGCTGCCACCCTCCACGTCAGAGAGAACGTTGGAACTTAGCGGAGTTACCCAACAGACGTAAGCTGGAGATATATCAACGATCTGCTTCCGCACAAACTCGAGATAATTTAAGATCTCTAGTAGAATGCGTACTTAGAACCTCGATTGCCTTCAGTTATCTGTAAATTCTTAGCTATTTTCTATATTTATAATACTCTAACGTACATATTTAGATACAAGGATAGCTATGCAAGGCAAATATATGTTTAAATTGTGTCGGGACGGCATCGCGAACGTCGGTCGAATTGGTAACCACCATAAATCTAGGCCTTTATTAACAATTACTTAATGGGCCGATGGGTCAAGACCAATAATGGCCCATGTAATGATTTCTCAACATAAAGTATCCAATTATTGATTTTTGAAATTCAGATAAATGTTTTCTCTTCATATATGTAATGTAAAACTTAAAAAAAAAATATGTGAATTATAATATTTCAAAATATATATAATTGTTTTTTTATTAACAATTATAATTTTGAATTATATATATGTAATTCAGATTGTTGCCGCGTTGACTTTCCCTATAGTGACATTGATGATAGTTACATAGGAAAGTCTACTTTTTAAAAATTATTGATGGAGGTTAAAAGTCAACTATCCGTAAGTCAACTATCCTATCTCCTTGCTGATACTCGATCTCCACATACTCAAAAATTGATTTTTAATTTTTAATAATTTATAATACCTCTTTTTTTGTCTCAAAAATTACCAAGAGCACATTTTTTGTTGTCTTAAATAAAGCAGCTCCAAATCTTATAAATTCAATGTTTGCGCCAACATCACACTTCTATGCTGATAAATGATACTAATATAACAATAAACTCTGAATTATCAAATAATATTATGTGGTATTATTGTGTACTGCGCACCAATATTTTAAAAATCGTTTGATCAACAAAAAATAAGGTCTAGTTGATTCAAATATTACACTACTTAGACCTCTTAATTAGTTAAACTTGTCACGTCGTGGATGTTTAGGGTTGCTGTCTAGAACTTCCGCCTTACGTGAATTACAAATATCGTCTATGTATTTATTTATTACAATTGACATACAAAATGTACCAATTATAGATAATTTTTTCCAATAATAGTTTTTTAAAGAAGGCATTATAGCCATTTTTAAATGGGAATATAGAGGTTGACATTTTGTGCTCTATATCTGAACGTGACATTGAGACGTTGCATTGTATACACGCATCTACTACAGTAATTATATAGAGGTTGACTTTTAATCAAGTTTTTAACCCATAAGTCGTAATTAGTTTTATAATAAACGAATATAATAAATTAAAAATAAGTCGTAATTAGTTTTATAAATGAACGAAAATAATAAATTAAATAAGTCGTAATTAGTTTTATTAATAAACGAAGATAATAATTGGCTAATTTAGTCATGAAGATATTGCATCCGGAATCAACGGCGGATGGTCGTAGACAACCAGCCTTCACGATAAAGTCATGTTCGTCCACGTGTCGAATAAATTTTAGTTTTTCCAGATTAAATAAAATTTTTTTATCGTGGTCAGCACATCTCGGCCGTCGGATTTTAAGGCCTTGATGTTGCACTTATTTCAACGAAAAGGAATATACATAGACTAAGAAATTAGTATGAACACGGTTCATGAACTAAAACGTGATTCTTTGTCCCTCACAAGATCGAATTTTAATAAAATATGGAGAATTTCATAAAAAAAAAAGATTTTTTGAAAAATTTAATCAATAATCATTCTATTCTTTAATAGTATTTTTTTTCACATAATGTCAAAATATATATATGTATATATACTTTACAAAAATCGTGTAAATCAGTTCATATACTTTTAGCTGTTATAAATAAATTCATATCCAAATACATATAGATATTTCGTAAGTAAAAACAAAATGGATTAAGCAAATACGATATTATCGTTTATATATTTTTTCTGATAAACATATATAATATTTCGGACAAATAAATATGATGTTGGAATGAATAAATAAGGTGTTAGATTTAAATGTTTAATTATTCGCGATAAGTTTTGTTAACAATGTCTTTTTTCTTCTTTGGCACACATCTTTAATTATATATTAGTTTGTTGGGATTTATTAAAATTTGTCAAACTACAAATAATTCAAAGAGATAAATTGCAATATATATATATATATATATATATATATATATATATATATATATATATATATATATATATATATATATATATATATATACTGAATAATTACAGCAACCCAACCACCAAGCTTTCTAGAAACTCCATCACGACTCCAACTATAATAAACCAAGCCCACGACCACTACCAAATATAATATTTTATTTTTATTTTTTATTCCCATCCCAAGATCTTCAACGATACTCCCAAAACATTGAAATAATTAATTAACAATTATCTGATTTATTTATATTTAAAATAAATATTTTTCTTACTAAGTTGCACCTATCTAGATTACAACGTTTGACTTTGTTATAGATAGACAGCCACGTTGTACGTTCCCACTTTGAGTCCCCTCATGGGACGGCTGAGATTTGTTCTGGAGAGATATGGGGCCCGTAATTGACGAACCTGGACGCTTTAATTTTTAAAGATAGATTAGTAATTTGTAGATTTTTATAAATTATTTTTAAATGATAATACTGGGACAATTGTTTTAATTATTTTTTCCCGTGTTAGTTTGACTTATTTATGTTGTTTGAATAAATTTGATAAAAATATTATTAGCTTATTTAGATAAGAAGTTTTAAAATTATTTTTTTTTAAAATGAATTTTATGGATTAAAAACACGCCACATCGCGACACATTTTATAGACCAATGTTATCATCCGAAATAATTTTCAAATTTCTATAAAAATTGTTTTCCACAAATGCAAATTTTTACCCCGAAAACCTATTTTACTACACAAGATATGAAGTTTGATAATTTTCAAAATATTTATAAAAGTACTGATACAAATGAAATAAGTTGATTGTCTATATTTTCGAAATTTTATTTCCAAATTATAATCGGGATTCACAAATTACATGCATGGCTAAAAATGTGTGTACAAGTGGGATTTTCTTTTATTTAACTACAAAAAAAAAGTAATATGAGAGTTAATATTTAGGAATATACGTCAAAAATTCCTTTCAAGTTATTCCTAGGATCTAATTAGTTTAACCCACAATATAAATATATATATTTTTTTTGAGGTTAATTGATTTTCGTACATAAAACACAATATTATAAATTTGAATGCAATTTTAATTGTTAAAATTAAGAACTTAATTCGTGAAAATACACACCATTCGCTATTTTACAAAATATCTTTTGTAATTATCGTGAATTTTTTTTTAATCTATTGGTTGCATGGTATATCTAGTTACGGCTCGTACTTTTAACCCACCGTATATACAATTCTAAATTATTATTATTTATATTTTATAATACACAATCTACAAACTATTTTTTTAAAAAAATCAGTTGTTATTTATCTTTTACTGTGAGTAAAACCATTCATCTCCCGCTACCTACTGGCCTTGATTTATTCCCATCACGAGGATAAAGTTTAAACCAACCACAGCCGTTGGATGAATAATCTGACCTTTAACGCGTTTCTTAGTTGAGAACACGTTTCAGTGCCGTTTCCTTTTCCCTATATAATCACCTTCCTAGCGTCCCTTCATCTTCCCCCTCTAAATGATGCTTGAGCTAGCTCTCTAATGGCGATCTAATAGAAGGGTAAATGCGATTTAGTGTTTTGAATTTGTAAATTCCAATCTTGATGGCGGTGGATCTCATGGGATACTCGAAGATGGAGGAGTCGATGGCGATACAGGAGGCGGCGGCGGCGGGGCTTCGAAGCCTCGAGCGACTCGTCGCTCAGCTCTCACACGGAGGAGCTGGCGCAGCACAGCAGCAGATCGACTGCCGGGAGATTACAGACCTCACCGTCTCGAAGTTCAAGAATATGATCTCCGTCCTGAATCGCACCGGCCATGCTCGCTTCCGCCGCGGCCCTACGATGCCGCCGCCTTCATTGCCCACCACCTCCGCCTCTCCACGGCCGCAGATCGCGCAGACGAAGCCTCAGCTGCCATTAGCTCCTCCTCCGCAGCAGCAGCCAGTGCAGCCGCAAACGCTGACGCTGGATTTTGCGAACCCCTGCATCTCGTCACCGGCGATCGCCGTTGCCGATAAGCGGACGAGCCAGTTCTCGAAGGAGACCAGCAGCTTCAGCATCTCAACGGCGCTGTCATCGGCGACCTCCTCGTTCTTGTCGTCGATCACAGGCGACGGAAGCGTCTCGAACGGTAAGCAGTGCCCATCGTTCCTCGTAGCTTCCGGCGGCGGCACCGCCGCCGTTTCGACTGGCAAGCCGCCGCTATCTTCATCTTACAAGAAACGCTGTCACGGCCACGCTCACTCCGAAGGAATCGCCGGTGGCGGCTGTCACTGCTCTAAGCGCAGGTCAGCGCACGTTAGCCTGACCAGTTTACATCTCCATTATCCTGCGCCTCCTAATTATTGCATTTTAAGTAATATCATTTTCAAATTAATTTCAGGAAATCGAGAGTGAAGAAGACGATTAGGGTTCCAGCAATCAGCTCAAAAATGGCAGATATTCCACCTGACGAGTACTCTTGGCGTAAATACGGTCAGAAACCGATCAAAGGATCTCCGTACCCGCGGTAATATCCGAACTACTTCCCTTTTTTATATATAATATTATTAGTATTGATAATACTAAGTTGGTCAGAATTAACGGATTAGATCTGATCTTGGTTTCTTTGATTTGGTATCTGCAGTGGTTACTACAAGTGCAGTACAGTGAGAGTTTGCCCGGCGAGGAAGCACGTGGAGCGAGCACCCGATGATTCTTCGATGCTCATCGTGACCTACGAAGGCGACCACCGCCACACGCCGGGCTCTGCCGCCGTACCAGCCGCCGTGTACGGCGGCGAGACCGTCGTCTTTGATCAGTGTCGTTTAATTTAAGCTAATTTTTTATTAGTTTTCTTTTTTTAACCTCTTGCAAGCACTTTTTAATGTACAAAATGAAATTGGCGAACAAGTAATAGAAAAAAGTGTAGGAGCTGTAAAACTCTGACCGAGCTGCGGACTAAAGTTTTTGTCGTATTCTTTGTGGGGACCGTTGACGACTTTAACCGTATCATTAGTTGGTGCGCGTGGCGGTCAAAGCTGGGAGGATGGTGGTTTCATTTGGCGCAATTTTTAATGCAGTCTCCTTCTATCCGATTAGTCATTACGCTTTTCCTTTTAAAACTTTATTGTTTAATTTATATTTTCGGACCAAGATATCATAGTTTAATTTTCGGAAGATTTATGTTGATATTGAATTGTTGAATAAAGTGTTATAGATAAAAATAAAAAATAGATTGGTAACGTATTTTTCTTGACCGTGAATTTAATTTTTATCTTATATTTTAATCGGATGTTGAACGATAAACAAAAAAAATTTCAATCAGATGTTGCTAAAATTAGATAATTAATCTTATTTAGACATTTATATTTTACTTTAATTCGATGTATTGTTTAAATTTAATAGAATATAATAAAAAAAAGTTAATTGAGCGTTAAAACAGTGATACTATCTATATGTTTGTTATAGTTCATAAATTATGTTCATTAAGTGAACTCGGTATGCGGTTTGATAACTGCTCCTAAATTGTGTTCGTTAAGTTAAGTGAACTCGCTATGCGGTTTGGTTTCTAAAGGAGAACAATTACATACCAACTCATGATTTTAAAGGTTTTATAAATGAAATTGATCTCTAATTTTTAGTTTTAAATTTATTGTGAATCAATTATAAATATTTTGACTATAACATTTTTTTTTTAAAATTTTTTTTTTTGAAATATAGATAATTTTAATTTTATCTGTGATTATTTAAAAAAAAAAATGCGTCTAAATATTTATTTTACGACTTCAAATTTTTATTTTTGTTGATATAATCGAACTTTTTTGCTTAAATTTATTTTAGAAATATAAAATATTATATTATATATAAACTTTATTATTAAAAAATATTATATTTTTATATATTTAAATATTTTAAATATTTTTTTTATTTATATTTTGTTGTTGTGTCTAAATTATACATGTATTTTTTTTCTTAAAGTACTTTATATCTGTATCGTGTAATATTTTTGTATCCCTATATTTATCCTCCTTTTTCTATAGATAGCAGTTGGGAGGTGCAGGTTGACTCACACCAATTCAATGCACAGTAAATATCTTATATATCCTCCAAACGTCCTCATACCTAATCTCGATACACTATTTTAATTAGGACTTCGCTATGCACCTCTAAAAAATTATACAAAAAATTACACATACTGACATGGCACAATCAAGACCATACGTCACGATGGGTATATCTATAATTTTGATATTTTTTAGGGATCACAAAAAAATTGTACAAATCACGAGACACGTGTGTGGTGAAGATTGATTGTATGTGATTTATTAGATAGTTTGTTAGGGTGAGTAGTTTTTTTTTTCTTTTAATTATGGGAGACTTGTGTATGAATCCATCCCTTAAAATTTAGTTTATAGATAAATTTATTTATTTATAGTCTATTATATTAAATATTTATTTAAAAATATTATATATGAATTATAAACCACATCAGTCTTTCTTTAATATTATTTAAATTTTTTTAAATAATTATTTTAAGATTCCTTACTTATGCCATTAATTAAGTATTATTGGTGACATTAAAATATTGTGATAGTGGACTTTAGAAAATCCGCAAATAAATAAATAAATAAATCTATATATATATATAATAACAAGTTACAGTAAGTTATAACATTTGTTGACTTTTTAATAATCCGTTCGAGAAGCAAAGTAAGATTAATTTATTATTAGTTCATCTAGATCGTATTATCCGTCTCCGGTCCGATCGGACCAGTTTAGTCCAGGAGGAGCGATGTGACCATCTTCCACGATTCTCGTACTACCTCGTGATCTTGTATTAGAGACCCAATCCCATGTAATAAAAATTACGAAAAGTTCTCTGTAAATTTTTATTTAGATCGTTTATCGATTCAGTATGTATCACGAAATTTTTTAATTAAATTTTAATTAATTTATTTTTAATTATGAAAAATTTTGAACAAAATGTTATAGATTTAATGTGAATTAGATCTTTACAGTTGAAACTTGAATTTTTTTTTTAAAAAATATTAATTATTTTGTCAAAATAATGATAAAAAATTTTAATCATCATTTTAACATAATGTTTGATATTTTTTAAAAAACTTTTAATTACAAAATTATATATCGTAAGAAAAACTATAACTTTCTAGTTTAAAATTTTTTTTATAAAATTATTTAGAATTACATCAAATATTTAGAATCCCATGCAATAAGTTCTTTTTTTTATCATATTTATTAAAATTTCAAAATTTGATCTATATTATGAAAAATAAATTGTAATTTTCCAAAACATCTAATTCCACCAATTAAGTAGACTAATATTGATCGATTAAAATAAATACTTCGCAGATCATTTGCTCGGTGGTCATCTTAATTTTAAATTTAAATGTAATATAAAATAGGTAAAATTAAAACCGATAGTGGAAGACCATCACCTGTTAATTTATCAAATCGTCAACATGTTTAGTCATTTTTATAATATTATCAGCTACATCGACAGCTTACGGCATCTTATGTATGGATTTTTGTTAGAATTCCAATTCCATCTTTAAAAAACAAAATGTTTTTTGTCTTTTATATTTCAAATTATAAATTAATATATATATATATATATATATATATTTGTAAAAACAAAACTATCAACAGATAATTGTAAATTTCATCGGCATCAATGTTTTAATCCCAGTTAGTTCAACAGTTCTTTCTCCAAAATACTGTACAAAAAGAATAATTGCATATCAGCTATTAAAATTTAAACCTCTCACAAATCAACCCCTTATTTAAACTCATTCCAAATCAATTGCTCTCTTAAAGTTCGTATCAGAAGTATTTTTGCTGCTATATAAATATTTATTGAAAAAGTTTTAAATTTGAAAAAAAAAATCTTAATATGTAATTTTTATATTTAAAACTTATTTAAAGAATATTTCTAAATAGATACTTTATACCTCTAAAATTTTAGCATATTTTAAAATAATCCGTTAATCTGCTATGATTTTAGAATCTAATAATATTTATTTAGAAATACTTTTAAAAAAAATTTGTATACAAAAAAAAGTTAATTTGTTGTGATTTATAACTTTTATATATGTTATTTCAAAAAAATATATCTAACTACATATTTTGGGGCGTAAAAACTAACGAATTTTAAATAAAAAATTTATTTACAAACCCGTAAACAGTGCAGGGACCGTCCTGCAATTCTCCTTTAAAAAAAAGTAAAATCCACAAGAAATAAAGTTATGGTAGAAAAGTAGACATGCTACTCCATGCAATCTATCCTTGAAACTTAGCTTCTTGTTATTGGGCCAGGTCTCTTATTGGGCTTCTCAATACTTCAGGTCAGGCCATACTTGGGCTCAATGTATTTTAATCAAAATTATAAAATCAAGGAAATTTCAGCAAATACACTTCCATTTACTTAGAATTTGATATAATAAATCTAAGTCTTATGTTTTATATTACAACTAGTTTGCACCCATGCGAGCACAAATATTAGTCATATATAATCATATATAAATAATAATACTAAAAAACTTAATTTTTTATAATTTTTATTTTTTATATTATAAATTTATATAATTAATAATTATTTTTTATTAATATATTATTCTTTATTATTATTAATTCAAGAAAAATGTTACATGCCATATGTAAAAATTATTTGAGAAGCTGTGTGAAATGTTGGTGATTATATATATACATGATAAAAAATTTTATATATAAATAAAACTTTATTTTAAAAAAAATATTACATAAAATAAAATATAATTATTTTATATTAATATCTATATATCTATTTAGAATTTTCATAAATTATTATCTTTTAAGTATTTAATTTAATATTTGATTTTTTATATTTTTTAAATAAGTTACATAACTTTATTAGTTCCATTCAATTAATACAAATGACACGTTACTCTTTTAGAATAAAAATAAATGTTATATGGTATATTAAAAATGGTGACATATATATATATATTATATATACACACATTATTATTGGCAAAACTTATTTGAATTAAATTTTTTAGAAAGTCATTGATAAATCAAAGTGATTAGAGCAAAAACATCACTGAAATCAGGGCCACAGATTCTCTGCTATTTCATAACGAAACAAAAGAGAGAAGAATTCGCATCGTCACATCTGCGGTCCTACTTCTGATCTCACCTGAACTGCAATCCCTCGGACGCGGATCCTCTGCGGCGCGTCCCTGCGACGCGCCGCTGCGGCCGCGATCCCGACCGTTGATCCTGTTCAGCACCTATCTCGAGATATCATATAAAATTTTCGACAGCTCATTTGACCTATTTTTATACGTTTTTACGAGAAATTTTTAACTACAAAGTTATAGATTTTGATGTGATCTACAATTTTGTAGTTGAATATTTTTTTAAAAAATGTCAAACAATGTGCCGAAATGATAATTAAAAGTTTGATCATCATTTTGGCACACTGTTTAGCATTTTTTCAAAAAATGTTCAACTACAACTTTATAAATTTTATTAAAATACATAATTTTGTAGTTTAAAGTTTCTTATAAAAATGCTTACAAATAAATCAAATGAGTTGCCGAAAATTTGTAAAAGTACAGGATATTATACAAACTTACGGTAACTTATTTGACCTAATTTTAAGCATTTTTGTGAGAAACTTTGAACTTAAAAGTTATAAATTTTGATTTGTTATATAGTTTTGTAGTTGAACATTTTTCGAAAAAATATCAAACAATATGCCAAAATGATGATCAAAATTTTAATTATCATTTAGGCACATTGTTTGACATTTTTTAAAAAAATATTTAACTACAAAATTGTAGATCACATCAAAATCTATAACTTTGTAGTTGAAAATTTCTCGTAAAAACGTATAAAAATAGGTCAAATGAACTATCGAAAATTTTATATGATGTCTCGAGATAGGTGCTAAACAGGATCAACGGCCGAGATCGCGGCCGCAGCGGCGCGTCGCAGGGACGCGCCGCAGAGGATCCGCGTCCGCAATCCCTCCCTCTTTGGTATGACTCACAGTATGACTCTAAAGTGCATACGTCAACAAAGCAGCTCCTGCGTCCGCTGTCTCCAACTCCAGTTCCACTATAAAAGCTCCCAGCTTTTTTTGAAAAAACAAAATAACTTTTTTAAACGGATTTACAAAAAATGCATAAAATTTTTTCGATAAATATTTAAATTTGTTTTCAATAAGCACTTAATTTTCGTGATTCGTGCTTTATTCTATTTTTGAATATTCTAGTTGGCCATAATAGTCATATTAATCAAGAATTAGTTTTGATGATAGCATATAATACAACTCGTTATGAACTACATTAAATAATAACAGTGTGTGAGAAATCGTCAAAAATAATTTAATTAACAAAAATTCTGCCATATATAAGAAATTTAAGACTTTTGAGAAGTGCATTTGTTCGGAGGTAATGAATAACAAAAAAAACAATAAAATTAGAAGTTTTGTTAATGGATTAAGAGTCTTACAAATTAAAAGCATTTGTCAAAATTTTTCATAGAAACTCTAAAAAGATTTTTATAATAACTAAAAACAACATTTTTTAAAAGATTTCTAGAAAATGTGTCAAAAAATATATATTTTTTTTCCAGCTTTAAGTTCTTAAACTAGGCAGTTGATGGTGGTTCTACTGCCCAAATTCTCCCAAAGTCAAAATTAGATAATCCTCTTAAGTAATTTTATTTCACAAGTCAAAATTAGATAATCTCCTCACACTTTTTATTTCTTATATATATAATCAAACAATCTCTAAACAGTACACAAATCAAAATTTGTAATCACACTTGCTTCAGTCTTCGCCGGCGGCATTGGCGGCGGTGGCGATGGACGCATCTCTGGAAACCCTCGTGGCGGCACGGCAGTCGCTTCGCCTCGGCCTGGAGAAATCGCGGCTGCTCACAGCGGCGCTGAGCCGCACCGGCCCTCGCCTCGACGAGATCCAGCAGCGCCTCCCCTCTCTTGAATCCTCTGTCCGCCCAATCTTAGCTCGTCGGGAAGCCCTAATCTCCGCTGCCACCAACATTGACCGCGCCGTGGGCCCCGCCGCAGCTGTCCTCAAGGTCTTCGACGCCGTCCACGGCCTCGAAGTCCAGCTCCTCTCCGACCACATCCTTGCCGGCGATCTCAACGCCTATCTTTCCCTCGTCTCTCGCCTCGAAGAAGCCCTCAAGTTCCTCGCTGACAACTGCAATCTCGCACTGTTGTGGCTCAATGACATCGTCGACTACCTCTCCGAGCACTCGCTTGCCGATGCTCGCTTCTTAGATACCCTAAAATTATCTCTGAACTCGCTCAAATCATCCTCCGCGCCGCTCGACGGTGGGCTACTCTCAGCGGCGCTCAATAAGCTTGAGCTAGAGTTTCGGCGGCTTTTATCGGATAATTCGTCGCCATTGCCATTTGAATCCGGATTGAAATCGTTATCGTCGACCCTAACTCCGCCGCAGCTGCCGTCGCTAGTAGTCGACAAGCTGTCGCTGATTCTTGACCGGTTGATTGCCAATGGACGGCTTGACTGCTGTGTGAATGCGTACGTCGAGATCCGCGGGGCTAATATTCGCTCTAGCCTTGGTAATCTCGGGCTGGACTACCTCGACATGTCGTTGGACGATGCGCAGACCATGAAACCTTACATTGAACGGTGGAGGAAGCACATTGAGTTTGTGGTACGGAATCTGTTTGACTCCGAAAACAAGCTCTGCGTCGACGTGTTTGACCGAGCGCCTGCGGGAACTGCTGCCACTTGCTTTGCTGATGTGGCAGCACAGGCCGGAATGCCAGCGTTCCTCCGGTTCGCCGGAGCTGTCGCCGAGTGTAAGAAAGACCCGATTAAGTTGCTCATTTTATTGGATATATTCTCAGCTCTCCATAAACTCCGCCCTGATTTCAACCGTTTCTTCGGTGGAAAAGCATGCGTTGAATTTCAGAACATGACGCGTGATTTGATCAAACGGGTGATCGAGGGAGCTTGTGAGATTTTCTGGGAATTACTAGTGCAGGTGGAATTGCAAAGACAAATGCCACCTCCCGCAGATGCTGGTGTTCCAAGATTAGTCAGTTTTATCACAGATTATTGCAATAAGTTGCTGGGAGAAGAGTACAGCCCTGTGCTGAAACAAGTTCTTGTTATACACCGTAGCTGGAAACAGGAAAAGTTCCAGGAAAGACTGCTCTTGGATGCAGTTCTCAGCATTGTCAAAGCTCTGGAATTGAATATGGATCAGTGGGCGAAGGGATACGATGACATTGCACAATCTCATTTGTTCTTGATGAACACTCATTGGCATTTCTACAGGAGTTTGAAGGGGACTAAGCTGGGCGAACTGTTGGGCGAACAGTGGCTGGTTGAGCAAGATCAGTATAAGGATTATTATTGGACCCATTTCATGCGGGCGAGCTGGTTAAACTTACCACCTTTGCTGAGCAGGGAAGGATTATTACTGTTTTCCGGGGGAAGGGCAACTGCTAGGGATTTGTTAAAGAAGCGATTGAAGGCTTTTAACGAGACTTTTGATGATATGTATCAGAAGCAGTCCAATTGGGTTATCAGTGATAGAGATTTGAGAGAGAAAATGTGCCAACTAGTTGTGCAGACGATAGTTCCTACTTATAGAAGTTACATGCAAAATTACGGTCCTCTGGTGGAGCAGGATGCAAGTTCAAGCAAGTATGCAAAGTACACCGCACAGACATTGGAGAAGATGTTGGGATCGTTATTCCAGTATAAACCCACAAGAGCACAAAGCTTCATGGTTAGACATTCCAGTGTCAAGATAAGCAGTCCTGTGACTAGCCCGTATCAGTCTTCCGCTACTGTAACGTGAGATGTGATTTTTCATTTACAGCTGCAGAAAAAGCTTGCATATAAAACATTTCTGCACAAGTAAAGCTTTGATGTGATATTTGATTATTGAAGAAAGGGCATGAGGTGGAGGATAAAAATTCTGTTATTGCCTGACCATTCATCAAGAGAGACAACGATTTAAACATAAGAATGAGTGCGAGTTATCACGCAACTTTCAGTCAATGTTTCACGTGGGAGCAAGTAATCCGAACAAATCTTGTGGAGGGGCATTTGTAGGGCGTTTAGATTCTTGACATATTTTTCTGGTAAAATATGATTTTCTAAGTTCTTTTGTCTTAGATATATGCTTAATGCCAAACTTATCACATTAGGGTTCTTATGGAACCTTTATGTTTAACAACACTAATTGTTAAAATTTTTATTGGTACTTTGCAATGGCAAATAGAGATTGTATGTAAAATCTATGAAGCACCACCATAGGGTTTGCTATATCTCCTAGATTGCTAGCCGAAATTGAGCACCTGTTTTCCTCAGCTTTCAATGCTCCTTCTGTTGTGTACTATTCGTGATAATACGAAATCATTTTCCTCAAATTCGTGATAATACGAAATCAAAATTTTGGTGTCTTATTGTATGCTTGATTTCTTTTATCTCATGATTTGCATTATGCACATGCTTCTTCTTTTATTTTAAAGTCATTAAAAGGTAGGTTAGGGGTTAAGGATAATCATGGATACGCAACTACATTCAGTCAAGCAAATTGAAAAGATTAACACATCACATAAGGACGAAATTATTTTCTATAACGAAAAAGAAGAGAAACTCGTTTACCTAGCAGAGTTCGTCTGGATTAGGTGGAGGTGCTAAATTATGGAGCCCCCACGCCTTTGATATTAGCAATATCATTATGGAACAACTTAAAAAATCAGGGGCACCTTAACACCAACTACACCACCATGTTTAAATCTTCTCTACTTAGATGATAGCATAAGAGACTGCAACTCATCGTTTTTTCGAATTTCGATTAGGGAACGTTGGATACATAGCACTGTAGATGCTTACCAAAGTTACTAAATATAGTAGATATAAACAAATATGCTTGTTGTTTACTATTTTTCATTACTGAAATGGTCTTCATAATGCAAATTCCCTAGTTATTCAGCTCCTCTGTTTGCAAGAGAACTGTTCCCTTCCAGAGTAAAAGAGACCACCATTCAGGTGTCATTATGGTAAAAGAGTAACTAACTATACTCGAGATATTTTCTGCACAAATCTTAGGAAATATTGTATTTGTCCAATGAAAGAATTGTCTTTTTCACATCGATGTAATGAATAGGCTTTTGCTATATTTAGTCTGGTTTTTACAGAAAGGATCTCATGTTAACTTCATTTCCTCTTGATTTGTGTATTTTGTGAAATTAACTTGTATTATGGGCAAGTATTAGACATTTACTGTAAATTAAAACAGTATGATATTGTTGCATCTAGACTGCTGGATATCATTCGCATGAAACACATAAGCGCATAACTAAGTACTTTGGTTGAAAATAAGCAGGTTTTGTTCAAGGGTTTGTCAGAAGTTCACTGTTGTTTTGACCTTTCTCTAATATTGTGATTAGGTATTCCTCAGGAAAGACGTCTACTTTATTTGTTTTCAGTTTTGCTAGCTCAGGTAGTTGGAATTAGCTATGATCAAGACTGCAAAGAAAGTAGAAAATTGGCAACCGTGAAAATTGTTTTATTTATTTGTATATTGTTTTGTTATTATTGTGTGGATGGACTGGTTATCATTAGGGTTATGGCTAATGACCCCCAACCAATACCCTACCTGCTTTCTCATATCCAGCTCCACCTGAGAGGACTGGGCAGAAGCCCAGAAACCTGCCGCATGCATAGGTAGAATTGCAGGCTTGGTGTTCAAGAACATAGTAAGGACTGTCTAAGTATGAAATGAACGAGAGCAATTTAAACCAAGCTAATATTTTTCTCTCACTTTGTCATTCATTTGCCGTCACTTACTTTTTTTTTTCTTCTATGGGCATCACCTTTATATCATCTGTTTAATAGGAAAGTAAGACGATGTTGAAAAATTGCCCTATAAGAAAGCCTGCATGCATCTACACGTATGGGAGCCCTTGTGGTACTGGGTAGTCTCTTATAAAGTCAATGGCGAAAAGATCTGGTGTTGTTACATTTCTATAATTGTTATCAAGATTCCTGTGATAATGTATGTCTTTCCTTTTCTCTTTGCGCTAGTTATGCTTGGATTGTTCTTGCTACGGTACCAAGAAAATTTACATTGGAGAGTGATATAGGCTGCCGAATCCCTGCTTTGCTGAAATTTCCAAGCCATGCAGGATATGCAGATAGTGATACAGGCATATATTTCCAGAATCCTTGTTGCTAGAAATTACAATGGTAAAATGTTCTTCATTTTAGTAGAACAGTTAAGAATCATATCTATTGCGAGTCTAGCTGCTTTTTTTATGTAGGATGAGGTCACTTGTCTCATTATATTTTGGTGAAGGCTGTTGCAGGACCCAAGGTTTAAAATGCCGGGCGGCACGTGCCAGATCCGGCACCGGCCTGCCCGGCACGGGCAAGTTTTGCCCGTGCCGGACGTGCCGCTCCGTGCTGCTCCGTGCCGCCTGAAACGGGCGGCACTGAGTAGAATTTCGTTCATGTGCCGCCCGTGCCGGACGTGCCACGTATACTTGCATCCTGAAAGGTTAGTAACGATTGACAATGATATCTCCCAAGTTATGAGAATGATACATGTCGTCTTGTCGGTTTTTCAAGTGACCTTGGTTTTATGCCTGTTATATGCTTGTTTGTATGGATAAATTACCTTTTTGAAATAAATGTTACTTGTGGGAAGAAATTACTTTGAGTTTCCAAGATTTCTAGACTGGACTTGCTGGGAAACATCTCTTTAGTCCATGATTGAGATCATCTGGATGGGAGTTCCATTTGACCTGAACATTGGGAGACTTGTGGAAAGAAATTATTTTGAGTTTCCAAGTTGCATGTTCTAGACTGGACTTACTGGGAAACATCTCTTTAGTCCATGGTTGAGATCATCTGGATGGGAGTTCCATTTGACCTGAACATTGGGAGCTTTGAATTTTCAAAGCTAAATACTCTTGTCACTTTTCCTTGACTAAACATCACATAATATCGATACTTAATAAAAATTTTTTCTTTATTTTAGTTTAATTTTCCCCTGCTCCTAATGGAAATATGGGGTCTTTTATGGGGGATTTCTAGTCTAACACTGTATAGATAATAACCATATTTGGTTCAGTATTTCTCTTCCACTGTTTTACAGAGGGGCTGGTAATAGTTATTTGTTAATCTAATTGAAGCTTCCAAATTACATTCAAATTGAATTGTTTTCATCATAAATTGAATTGTTTTCCTTGGTTTACCATAATATAAGGGTTCTATTAGAAAGAAAGTGTTTTTTTTTTCCTGTGCCTTCTCTTTTTTTTTAACAAATTTTTTTTTTGGGAGATTCACTATAGGGATGGATGTGGTTATTAAATATGACACAGAAAATCTAAAACATAGTTAATTTTATACCTCTTGAATTCTCTGCTTTTGTCTCTTCCAACATGATTCAGTTGTACCTATAGAAATGCAATTATAAATTTTTTAAATTAGATGAAAAAATTCTATTTTTTCTGTTATTTTCTTTTTTCCTTTTTTAACTTCTTTTGAATATTATGCCAGCTCTGGTTATGTATGCGGAAATACCAGATTCAGAGTAGAACATCCCAAAATGAGAATCGTGTGCTCAGAATATTTTTACTTACTGCTAGCGGCACAGCCGTTCATGCATGATGTGTTGGGAGAAATTTAATAATCTGAATTTGGGAGAATTATTGTATGAATTCATCAAAGCAGAGAGGAAGCTGGTGGTGGGATGCAGAGATTGCAAGCTGGTGTCGTGTGAAAGACTGTCACCTCCGCTGGCGGATTCCAGGTACGTACACTCTTTCTTATCCTTATCTCATAATTTGGCCACCACCACCACCTTGACGAAGAGGCCTTCATCATCTGTCTTCCGTCTTCGATGTTTCTTTTTTTTTTTTTTTAATTATTATTACTATGGTAAAATCCATAATAGCGCATGCCTTTATAGAAAATTCAAATTTGTGAAAAATTTGCACGTTCAGTTCCGACCAATGTTCTAAAATCCGAATACATATCTTCTATAAACGGATGCTTCTGCTACGGAGTATAGTAGATTTTTCAGAAGCGGACTCGAACTTGGATAGTGATGCTTTCTGAGGCGCTTTCCATCTAGTTGAGCTAACCGTGCTCGGCTTTGTGTCTTCAATATTGCATTACACAAAAACAAACTATCAGGTAACACAAAAGTTCTCTATACTTGTACTTCGAAAGGCTGGGCATTATTTTGCCTAATGTACGCTTTATACTACATTAAATTAATAAATAATTGGGGAAAATCTTGTAGTAATTCTTGAAAGAATACTTAATCCTTTTTTTGCAAAAAGAATTAGAGAATTATTGTTTGTCTAATTGAAAGGTCTTAATTTTTACTTGGGATACATTTTCCTCAACTGTGAATAAAATGATGGTTGGATCCATTTTGTGAATTTGCCAATATACTAATCTTTTAGATTGCACTTCATTATGCTCCGTCGTCCGTCCCGATTCTTATCCACATCATGTGTAGTAGCTTAAAACGTTTTACATATCCGATTCTGATCCATATTATGTGTAATAATTTAGAACGCTTTATAGACGGCATCAAGCGTTGCAAACTATGAGCTATCATTTCTCGGAAAAATTTTAGTGTCCTGGTAATCTCAAGTAAAATAGATTTAATTCTACTTGAAATAAATTTCTCAACTGTGAAAAAAAAAGACGAATAACGAATTATTGTTTCTTTTCGTATCTTTTAAAATTCGAAAAGGTCGAGTAACTCTTTCACCTGATTTGCTTGCTAATCTATTAAGTTTGGGCGACACTCTCTTGCTAAATATTGAGGTCGCTAATATTCTAAATTTAGAATTGTTCTCCTCCTCCTCCATTATTAGATCCAGATATATTTCCTCTTATATATATTGAGGCAGTTTAAGACTTTTCACAGATAAAAATAAGTGCTGTGCAATTAAAAGTAGCACTTTGAAGCATCAAAGAGTGATCAATTGCTTCTGCTTGAAAGATTTGCCAAGTGATGCTCCTTACCAATTTTGAAACATTGGTTTTTTTATATTTTATTATCTTTTCTGTTAAAGATAATGAACACCTGTGTTATGTATATTGATATTATATATAACTTTATAGTGCAATGTTTTTTTTATATACTATAAAAAGTTTGTAATGAACCGCCTATATCGTTCAAAATGTTTTTTTAAGGAACCGTTGAACTTTAAAAAAAAAACAAAAAACAATAGAATTTTTGTGGTTGAAAGAGCAGTATAACCGTTTCATCCAAGAATGAGTCGGCCAAAAAAAAAAAAAAAAAAATCCAAGAATGACTCAATAGGATGCGGGCCGCTTGCATGGAGATTACTCAGACTTTTTTATGTTTGATTTATAGGTTGGAATGATAATTTGTACATGGATTAAAATGCTCGGAAATTAAAAGGAAAATGATAACCAAGAAATATGAAAGAAATTTCGTAGCTATTAGATTTTTATTCTCAAATGGTTGGAAATAAATGTCGCGATATATCCAACCAAATATTATCAATCAGATAAATATAATAAATTATGATTATCATTTGTAGCTGTCATTATGAAGATGTGAGGCTAAAGAATCATGGTGCAATTAATATGATATGCATGCTTAAGTTGGCAAAGTCATCTTAAATATGTGGTTCACGTACACCAAACTTGGTCCACCATATCTTCTCCCTTGATCATGAAATTGACCACCACTCTTTCCTCCCTCCTCATTTAGGGTTTGTGGTTGTGTCCACAATTTTGCCAGGGAGTTTCCTCATTCCTGGTAAGTGGACCAGGTCACTTCCATTACTTCCTATTCTTAATTTGCTTCTTTGCTTGTGACAAGATAGCACGACTGATGAGATGGGTTATTTATAAATCATCGCTCACGGATTCGAATTTTGCATATTTATAGTGTGATAGAAATTTTTAAAGTTTTTAGAAAAATTTCTTAAGGTTATGGCAGGGATGTATATATACCTAAAGGCATATTTAATATTTGTTATTTGACTATGGTCCAATTTCTTATCTTTAGAAATTTATATCTAACAATTTAGCGTATGTCATAAGGAGATTTCTTTTTTTTAATCTTAAATTGATTTTTGCTGTCTCAATAGGAGATGAGTCTGAATTTCAGCAACCAGGATCATGATGCTCTCCATGAGCAACGTGGATGTTTATAACGATTGCTCGCAGTCGTCTTTGTCACTATAGTATACAAGCATCAATTGCTTACCAAAGTCTTGTGCAGTAGTTGTCATACAGAGGTTTTCTTTATTTACCTAAAAAATAATTTTGTTGCCTCCGTCGGAGACGGGTCTGAATATCAGCAACCAGGATCATGATGTTCTCCCCAAGCAACGTTGATGCTTGCGATGATTGCTCGCAATCGTCGTTGTCACTATAGTCTACGAGCATTAAGTGATGATGGTTAAATAACATGAATCATCAAAAATTAATGGCTCTATATGTAGATTGCCACATGTTCTTATTCTATTGTATCATGTTCATATCATTGAATCATATCCATGAGTTTGGTAGATCTCCCATATATATTGGTCATGAATTGGGTGCAATTTTGGATCCACAATATATCATCCTACATTTTTTGTAACCAATTTCACTAAGAACGGTGATGCTTAGATTGGGGACATAATGTTTAAGATATAATAGATCCAATGGTTAGATTCAAATGAGTGGTTCATCGATAACGACAATTATAACTATAAGATGAAAGGTTGATAGTTGCTGTGAAGAATTCTGCAATCGACCACCGTTGAAAAAGTTAAATTTAATAATGGTATTGATTTATCTTTTACCAATTGAAAAATTATTATCTTTTAGTTTGAGCAGGTTTAAGAACCGTGTCAGTTGTTGCAGAATACAGAATGAATAATTCTATATAACCGTACAGGTGACGCTTGTAGGACTCGAATATGAGATCTCAATTTCATGATATGTGAGTCTCAATCATCCATCGTAGGTGTCATAGGCTATAACAATTTTATATGACTATGAACCCCATGAGATTCCATGACAAAAGCAAAAGCAATCACCAATCTTATCCTCACATAAAGAGATATCCCACTAATCCAAACTACCACACCATCTCTCTCTCTCTCTCTCTCTCTCTCTATCTCTCTCTCTCTCCCTCTCCTTGGATTCATCACCTTCACCTCAATTTTCTGGTTTGACTAATCAATTTGGATTAACCAAAACAATGCATGTTCAACAAGCAAAAGATTACACAATTTCTCTTAGTTGGTGCAATCCACCATGTGTTTTACGATTATAGGCTGTATTTGCTGAGAAAAAAAACTCAAAATATTTTTAGTTGTCCCTTTCAGTAAACACAATGGTCGCTTTCCACTCATTATGTCGTATATTGCTGATTTAAATACCAAAATAACCACAAAAGATATATATGTTACTATTGTATTTAACCATTTTTTTTTAAATGGAGAGGCGAATTGTGAGTGCTGGGATTAGAGAAGAATCATTACTCTAAAATGGTCTAAAGGGACCTTCTAGCCTAAACTAAGAGCTTATTGAGAGCCCTATTGTGCAAAATAGTAGAAAATTCCCATGGCTTGATGAGAAATGGAGAATGGGCTAAAATATTGGATAATTTATGATTTGTACAACAACTAACAATATACTATTGTGAGAAGATAATGTGGGTTGATCAAGTGGTAAGATAATTAAGTATTTCTTAAAGTTGATTGGAGAGCTTATTTAATATATGATTTATGTACAACTCCAATCTTATCGTTGCTGATTGGATTAGGATAATTGACTATATCGAAGATACGAGGGGCCCTCTAATAGATTTTCACAAATTTGAAGTCTTACCAACTGTCGATGATGGAAGAACAGTTGAGATCAAATCGACATGCTATCTTTCGACATGAATGTGTGAATTTGAGCAAACCTATATGTTTACTAAGCTTTTTCGAATAGTATCAGTTTACGCGCATATATAAGCGGTAGACATAAGATCTTTCTCGATAAAAGTAATATGCAATATAGTTTTATAGTTTTAGGGATCATACCCATGATTTTGACAAAAGTAATTGAAAATTATTTGTAGTAACTACTAGAATATTTGACTTGCCTTTTATCTATTAATTACAACTCTATTTATAAAGATGATCAAACTCAAAAAATATCTTAAATTTGTTGTTTATCTCTTTTTAGATTACATTGGTAGAAACATAAAAGGAATTTATTAGCTTTCTATGAGAACCTTAATCCCTGAAATAAATGAAAGGTTTTACCTTCTTTTAGTGTGTTAATTAATGGAAACAATTCTTTCTTTCGATGGGATATTTTATATCCTAATATAATTATTGAATAATTAAAATATATTTAAATTTAAATTATATATAGTAGTTATTATAAATATGTATCGCTTATATTCGGTAGAAATTTATATGTTAGGTTCTAAGAAGGGGATGAATTGGATAATTAAAAATATTTAGAGCTAATTAAGTAATTTATCGATGTAAACAAGATTTAGTTCTAATCAATAATAAATCTCTAAGCATGCAAGTGTATATATCAATTAAGTTTTAGCATACACTCTAGTGAATATAAAAGCAAAGGTAAGATAAGAGAATCAAACCAAGATTTATAGTGGTTCAGCGAAATCCCGCCTACGTCCACTTCTTGCCTCTTTTAGGACTTGCTTTAATCCACTAGACGATAGACTTCCGGGTGTCTATCAAACCGTTATAACTAACTTTTTGCGGCTAAGCTATAACCCGTATTCCTCAGCTTTGCAGGCTCACTGAGTAACCGTTTTTCTTAGCTTTTAGCGGTTTTTCTAGCAACCCGTTTCTCTTGATTTTGTAGCTCACCAAGCAACCTTAACAATCTTCTCACAAAAAAAAAAATAAAACCTAACATCCAACTTACAACTTCTCTACAAGATTACTCAATGATAGGCAAGAGGTTTAGGGTTAGATTTATGGATTTGCAAGTTAAAACTCAAACTAAATATTCCAAGGGGGTGTTGGAACCTCTCTAGAGACAAAAAAATATTTTGGCAACTGTAAAGATTAGTTTTGGTCAAAATAATTCATCCCATATTTATAATTTTTACTTTAAACGGTTATAAACAGCTAGTTCTACTATTTTCGGTCGACCGGATCAATCTTTCTGTCGACCGAAATTATCAATTTCTGCATTTCAGAAAAACCGTCAGAAAAATAATTTTCGGTCGACCGAAAATCCTTTCGGGTTTGGACTAATTTAGAGATTAAATAATTTTTAATTTTGGTTTTTAAATCACTCCAAACTTTGAGCATAACTTAAAATCTATAAATCTAGTACTAGAGAATACCAAACACACTTATAAAAATAAAAATACATTAAATTTATAGAGATTCGGTTCAGCTACGCTTTCGTAAAAATTCGTCCTTGTGTTATTAAGCACCTACAAAATCAAGATCCAAGCATCCGAAAATATTCCTCTTAGTTTTCATCATGCAATAACCTCCGTTGATTCAACGATATAATTTTCAGATATATATTTTTTTTTAATTTTGTGAATTTGTATATAATATAGATCTCTTTAATATCTTTTTTTTTTATCAGAAGAGATATAATATATAGTAGATTAGTATAATTGATAGAATTGAACATATTTTTTAATTATAAATTAAGGTGTTATAAATTTATAAATTATAAATATCAATATTTATATATATAATGTTGGTGCTACCAAAGGTATAAATCCACTAAACCTGCCCATATGATTAAAGGTAAAAAAAAAAAAAAAAATTTAAAAGTAATTTTTGAGAAAATTTTTCATAATAAAAGTTATAAATTTTGGTAAGATATATAACTAATATGTTGAATAATATTTTTCCAGAAAGTACTTTAAATATGTGTTTTCGGATTCCGAAATTTAATAAGTTTACAACGAATTTTAAGTCTTTAAAATCTACTTCAAATTCGTAAAATTTTGGAACCTAAAATATCTAACTAAAAATATTTTTTTAAAAAAAAATTAACAAAAATTATAGATTTTATTAATTTATAATTTTTTTATTTTATGAGTTATTAAATCATAGTAGATTTTTTAATGATACGATAGAGAAACTAGCATTTTTTTTATAAAGGGGTAGAGAGAGCATACCCACAATACCTTATCATCCACACGAAGATAAGGTTTTTAAAATAAATATAACATGACCTTCTTGTTTTGTATTTGTTTTATGCCCATACGATATACGGTAGTAAATTATATATATTTATATATATTAAACATTTTAATTCTATATATTTTTTTATTTTTAAGTTTATATAATTTTATTATATTAAAAGATTATGCTTTATTTATAATATGTTATTAAAGTAGAAAAAATTGTCAATACTATGCACAAAATTATTTAAGAATTGATGTTAAACGGTATATATATATGATTAAAAAATTTTATAAATGATAAAAATTTATTTTAAAAAAAATTATATACATAATATATAATATATTATATTTATACTAATTTTTATGTTGTATTTATATAATTTGTATAATTATTTTAAATATTTTTTGTAATAATAGACTTTTAATATTTTTTAAATAAATTATAAATTTCTATCAATTAATATAAGTATCATATTCTTTTTAAAAATAAGAATAAATATACATATCACACTAAAATTATTTAAAATTCATATGACATAATAATTTTTATCATCCAATTATATAATAATATTATTATTATTATTATCATACACAATATACATTTTTTTTGGGTAATTTAGAAAGATACATTCAATTTACATTTGGACGAAACATTTATAGAGTGAGAAGCAAAAATAGAGAGAGAAAGTAGTGGGAAAAATAGATGATAATGGACGCCCGGATTCGTACAGCGTCACTGTCGCTTGCCGCTGGCACGTAGACGGAACGTGTCAAACCTCTTCTCCCTCTCTCTCTCTCTCTCTCTCTCTCTCTCTCTCATCTTCTTCTTTATTTATCCTCAAGTTTCTTTCCTCCTCTTCTCTCTCCTCTCTTCTCTCGACTCTTGGTTCCCATGGCTGCGTAGCTGCTCCGAAAGATCAACAAACTACGAGATTTCGCAGTGGAAGTAAAGAATAAAGAAGAAGGGTAAGAGGTCATGTCGGTGGTTATACCCAGCATGGAGGTGGCAGCGGCGGTCGGGAAGCCGGCGGAGTACGGCGGAGGCGGTGGAGTTTTCCGGCGGCGGCAGCCGGATGAAGAGAGCTTTTGGAGACATGATAATGAAGATGATGACTCGTCGGGAAGCTCGTCGTCTATCGGAGCTCCCGGATATAGCTCGGTGTCGTCGAGCTCCGACGAGGTCGCCGGCTGCGCTGTCGACGATGAGGCGGAGAGCAAGCCGAAAAAGGAGCGTTCTTTTGGGTCCCTTGATGCGTTGGAGGATTCTTTGCCTATCAAGTTAGAACTTTCTTTTTTCTTCACCACTGACTTTATAATTGTAATTGTTTCTTAATTTTGATCTGTTATTTTAGTATATTCTCTCTTTAAATTTGTCTTACTTTAATCTAATTATGCTTTTTTGGATGATCTATTGATCTAAACCGAAGTCTTTTGTAAATTTTGTTGAATTATTGTCACAAAACTGCTTTTTTTTATGTTCTCTTTTAAAAAAAAAAAATCTTTATAGTGTTCACTATTTAAATCTACATCTAATGATTTGCTATCAGTTTATACATGCTGATTTGATCAATAAAATTCATTTTTAACAAGTATTTATTTTTTTTCTTTTTGGTTTTTGCAGGAGGGGTCTTTCAAATTTCTTCAGTGGAAAATCAAAATCATTTGCATGTCTAACAGATGTAGCAAACTCAAGTGCCAAAGATCTGGCGAAGGCGGAGAACCCCTTCAACAAGAGGAGGAGAGTTTTAATGGCGGCAAAGAGTTCGTGGAGAAGTTCTTCATATGCTTCTCTGAACACATCTTCTTCTTTACCTCCTCTTGTGGATGAAGACGATGAAGAAGAAGATAACAAAAATGGTGGTGATGATTATGATTATAATATTATTAATAATATTAAATTTCCATTAGTACCATTTACTGGCAATAATGATGTAAATAAGGGAAGTAAGGCAAGGAGAAGGGCATTTAAATCCCCAAGATCTTTCTCCCTCTCTGATCTTCAACATGCTAAATTTCCAACAACAGAAGAAAACTAGTAAATTTTTACATCAATCAAAGTTTCTTCTTCTTCTTCTTCTTCTCTATTTCTCCAAGATGAACTTTATTTATTTATTTTTTATTGAATTCTTGAGTAAACAAGTTGGGGAAATTTTGGTTGTGTTGTTTATTTAGTAAGATAAGAAAACAGGGGAAGATGTGATATGATTCTCTCTCTTATTGGATGAATCAAATCATATTTTAGAGATGATAAAATGAGATGTACTTGTTTAATTTTTCTTAAAAAAAGAGAATTTATTAATAAACTTTTATTATACTACTAAAGGGGTAGTTGGCTCTCTTTCATGGACATCCTGAGAGTGTTTAGGATGCCTTTAACTACTACTTTTATTTTGATTTTTAGTTGATGGATTTTGTGGTTCACTAAAGATTTTGGTTGATTTTTGTGGATATATATGGAGAAGATAAGGTGATCATGACTTTAAGATAACGTGCGTCCCTGCACTTGCGACGAATATTTAGACCGTTTATATTACGATATGCATACAAGTGCTCGAGATCGTTACGCCTAGACGTCCCCTCCGACCGGGATAGGAAATAAATCTCCGTCGTAAATTAGATAGATATTGCGCTAAATGGACCGGTATTATCGAAGTTCATATGTTTATTTAAAAAAGGAAAATAAAATGAGAGAAACAAGGTCACTGAAAAGGAGATGATAAGATCACATTCCCATGTGTGGATCTTATCCTCTTTCCCCTACCAACAAATATAAATATCTCATATAAATTTAAATCCATATTTTTTAATGCACATTATGTTAGGTAGGTTTATGTGGGGACTAAACATAGAGAGAGAGAGAGAGAGAGAGAGAGAGAGAGAGAGAGTTCTCCACAGTTTTTATAGTTTCTAAAATTAAAAATATGGATAATGCTCTCTCTTTTTCTTTTTGTTTTCTTTTCCAATTTTTAACACCCATCTTTTTTAAATTATGTCCGTAACTAATTATTTTTTGCGACAGCATTGGTTTATTTTCCTTTTTTTTATTGACATTATTTAAGTTGAGAAAAAATACTGAACGAGTCCCATCTGATTATCTTTTTTTTTTCTTTTTTTTTTTTGGTCAAAAGGAGGAGTCCCATCTGATTTTGAATTGAGGAGAGTAGCACCGGACTTTAAGTTATATAATAATAAGTAGTACGAGCAAACGAGAAAAAAGAATTGCTTAAATATGAAAGTCTTAAGCGAAGAAATATGATGAGAAGAAAATATATCTTAAGCGAGCGACCCAAAAAATTCCAAATTCGACCGAGCAATTTCCCTTTTTTTTTTTTTTTTTTTGAAATAAAGGAACTGAGATTCCGATGAACTAAAGCATCAACTTTTTAGGTAGGGATAAACTACTATTCTTGAAAAATTGTAAAATTTTTATATTCGTTACAGGGAGGATAAATTGATTTTTTTTTTTTATGATAACGAGACGAAACCTTTTCCTAGGTCTCCGTTAATTCGCGGACCATAGTTTTCTACGCGCATATATAGGATCATTTTAGACACAGATGGTGTAGGAGCCTGACGTCTGCATTCGGACTAAATATGGAGTGCTTCAATACGTAGCCATCAGTTTTCCTACAGCCGCTGTATATACGCGGTACAGGCACATCCCATTACAGGGAGCACTTTCCCTTTGCAGGGGTGGAAGTCGAACCTGTATTGATGGGTACGCTTTCTGAGGGAAACCCTCCAACCGGCTGATCTAAGTGCGGAGGGCGAGCAGAAATTGAATCTAACAAGCCAATTCTCCAGAGTGCGCATATTACTTGCCTTGGAAAGTTCCGGTTATCTCAAAACATAAATTGTTTTATTTTGAACATCATTTACATTAAAAAATCTAATCGAAACGTAACATATTTGCGCCGTTTTGTTTGATCTCAAAACAATCAATGCCTTACTAATAAGTACATAATACTCTACTTCTTTCCATGAATTTGGACATGATTTAACCTAATCTTAACACTTAAGCCGAAAATTTTTATAAATTGCGTGATAATCTACCTCTAAAAACTTTAGAGATTAAGCATTATAAAAACCACATACATGTCCTGAATTTAAATCCAAAATCAAACCAAACAAAGATGGCCTCTTCCTCAGCAGATGCAATTCTCACCTTCATCTTCTTCTTCATCATATTGATATCTATGGCTTCTTTATCGACATATGGCTTTAATGTTACTGATATCAATAACAAAGATGCGAATACTGAGAGCATCAGTCCGGCGGTCACGGTGTCGGAGTTCGTAGCAGCTCACAACGCCGCCAGGAAGGCGGTCGGCGTGCCGCCTTTGGTCTGGGACCGTAAGCTCGCTACGTTTGCCCGAGTGTATGCAAACCAACGTCGAGCTGATTGTACGCTCATCCATTCGCCAGGGTACGTAACAACATGTCAACATCATGGTTTTTTTCCCTCCCAACAAAACTCTAAAGAAAGCTCTTAAAAATAAAGTGGATATGAATTTCACATTCATGTTTAGAAATACTAGGCGTATTTGGATTAGTATATATGATCAAACTTAGCCAGTAAAGATACCCGGGCTGGGGCTGCCCGTGCGTTCGCCTCAGGAAGCGAGTGTCCGGTTTCGAACCGCGGCGGGAGCATACTCGACCGAATTTTCAGGTGGCTGTGAGATAAGTGTGTTCGCCGAGTTTTCAGACAGTATGTGTGAAAATGGTGGGCCCGACGACGCCGAGTTTTCAGGCAATCTAGAGGAGGACACCACACCGGAGTTTTATTATCTGACCGCATGCCAGATCAAAGTGGTTCAATACATGTCGTTAGAAAATAGTCCTGATTTTAAACCAGATAAGTTTCGCCTCGTCATATTTAAAAAAAAAAAAAAGGATCAGGTGAGACTATATTTACATGTACAGTTACGTATATATTATTCTCTGTAATAGAAAATTCATTCGTTAGGAGATCGTGATGGTTATGATGCAAACAGAACCGTACACATGTGTTAAAATATGAATAACACATATATCGATATACTGTATATAATTTTAATTGCATTAAGAATCATGATAATCATGATGAGTAACAATATTCTTTCAATTGGTATTTGAAGGGTATGATAATGATGTAGGTATGCATACGGCGAGAACATATTTTGGGGGCAAGGGCGACGGTGGAGGGCGAAGGACATAGTGGCGTCGTGGGTGCGAGAGAAGCGGTGGTACCACTACAGCAGTAACTCGTGCTCGGGACCAGACTGCTCTCACTACACCCAGATCGTCTGGCGCAACACCGAGAGGATCGGTTGCGCCAAGATTGTATGCAACACCGGTGACACTTTCTCAGTCTGCGAGTATTTCCCTCCGGGGAACTACATCGGGGCAAGACCCTATGTTAAGCCCCCCAAGAAGCCGTAAATTCTGTTCCAGTAATTTCACTTCCCGCTGCTTGTTGTAAACTTCCAAAGCAATTGTAAATTTTACAGAAAAAAGTCCCATGAAAAAGAACTAGTAACATTGCTAAAATTAATGTTAAAGGACAAAAAACTTTTTTTTTTAGATTATCGTGGTACAACACGTAATACGAGCGCACGTCCCCGTAGGGATCTCAAACTCACAGAAAACCCCCACGCCCAGTCCCGACCGACACTCTGGAATCCGAGTTCAAGCCTTCCATGAACGGAAGCTCCTGCCACGAGATACAGAGAATTTTTAGAAAATCCTACAAAAAATTTCACCCCACACGGACTCGAATCTGGGTGGTGACCCTTCCTGAGGCGCCTCCCATCCAGTTGAGTTAGCCGCGCTCCGCGGACAAAAAACTTAACAACAATATTCTACAAAAATTGCAACAACTATCAAGTGAACTACGTGATGTTCAAAGATAAACTTGGGGTAGCAAGCAAATGACTTCCAACGAAAAATATGAAAAAAAAAAAAAAAAACAGAAACTTGGTTGATTTGGGAGAAGTTTTGGGGGCTGCAGCAGATCCAACCCAAATTGCAAAAGAAAAAAAAAACTTAATTGACACCAAAATTACAATCAGCAAGTACCTTCATAATACCAAGAACCAGCTCACACTTTCAGAAGCTTATGTCAATGTATGAAAGAACAGTTACGTCTTTCGAACCATCATCGCAAGGTACAATCGATGTTTTTGCGAACGTATAAAGGACGAACTCTACAGAAAAATATGGCTTATATGAAAAGCATATTTAAAAGCAGCATGGAGATCGAGAACCTAAGAATCAGAAGAATCCCGAAAAATTTAACAAGCAAAAATGATAATCCTTTATAATCATCCTAACTTCCTCCCTTCTGTTTGAGGGTAATCTTGTCTCCTAAGCTGAGAGCTATTCCTTGGGTTTTACTCCTTATTCTGATGTAGCCGCTGAGCTTCCCGTCTGCTTGTTTTTCGATGCTTATATTCACCAAAGCATCTTCTCCGAACACACTCTTCGCGTATAGGTTGGCTGCGAGGAAGCCGCATTCTCCGTCCAGTGCAGATCTGAAATAAGTGCCAATAGCAAGAGGAACTAATGAGATTTGCAGTGGTGATGGGTAAGATTCAGCCTCTCGAGATGGGTGCATGAAGATAGAAGGTGGAGGACCTGAAGGGACTATCAGTGGAGCATCACAAACTACTATGTTTTACGAAAACGCTCCAACTCAAGTGTACCGAATGAACAATAAAAAGGTGAACAATTGATACTCTCGAGATGGGCGCATGAAGATGGAAGGTGGAGGAACAACTGGAGGAGCTACCAGTGGAGGATCAAAAACTACTAGTACTTTACGAAAAAGCTCTTACCAAAATGTGTCCCATATGAACAATAAAAAGGCGGACAGCGAATGCTCAAAGTGAACTTTTTGGGAGATATTTTCGAGCAAATTCTTGGAGCTGTAGATTATATTAATTAAGAAATCATAAAATGCTGCAAAACATAAGCTACTTCTTAAGTAAAACTAGGTAGATAATAGAGCAGCTTACGGTGGTGTGAGGCACTTCATATTTGTCGACTTGATGATGTGATTTAAGAATTCCTTCTCGTCCTGGATGACGGTGTTCACCGCCACCTGAGAAAAAAGCACCAAAAGAGAAACAAATGGTCACTATGTAGACAAGATAGTAGTCCATTGCAACTTTTTAAAAAAAAAACAAACATAATGGTAAAGCACAATCAACTAATACTGGAAAAAAAAAAAGCTAGCAATAGAACTTTCAGCAGGCTAGAGCTCCCAAATTTTCTCAAAAATCACAGGTCACTGTGTACATCACATAGTTCATTTTGAGCAGCACATGGCTCAAATGGTGCAAAATTTGAGAGAATTTTGGGAGCCAAAAACATTTCCGATAGCTTAATTCAGGTGATACTTGAAAAAACTTCCCATAAATCCCTGATCACAGCATTCTTTGTTCACATGTGGAACACTTGAACCCTTTACGCATGATCAAGCGTCAGAAACCTCCAGCGTAACCAGCAAACAGGTTTTAACATAATAATACTTAGCATGCCCTCCATGAATCAGGCTGTCAGAGAGAAACATGGGACAACACTAGCTTGCTGTGTTTGTGTTGTAAACTAATGAAAAACATAATGACCTTTCTCTCTCATGTAAGACAACACAAGCTTACTAATGGTAGGCTGACTGACCAATCACACATAGACATAGTAAAAGGGCTACTACATGATAGGCTAATTGGCCACCTTCAAACGTATTTAACCAGTCATTTGAAAAGAATTCGACTGGTTCTCTCTCAAAAAAAAAAAAGAAAGAATTCGACTGTATACACAGACCACTTTGATTTTAGTGGAGATTTAAGAAGTTCAAATCTTGTATTTGCTATAGTAGTAGATGTGGATGAAGTATCATGGAGAAATGTAAGGCCCATGTTTGATTGTTAAGTGGGTGACCAACTCTAGCAAACAAGAATGCAAGAAAAGGATAGAACCCGCTACGCATGATCAAGTGTTAGAAAACTTCCAGCAGAACCATCAAAAAGTTTTAACATTAGTAATATTAGCATTCCTTCTATGAATCAGGCTGTTAGAGACAAAAGTGGGACAAGATCAGCTTGCTGTGTTCGTGTCGTAAACTCATGAAAAACATAATGATGTTCCTCTCTCGAGCAAGACAGCACAAGCTTACTATTGGTAGGCCGACTGACCAATCACACACAGAAATGGCCTAAAGGGCTACAGCATGATAGGCTAATTGGCCACCTTCAAATGCATTTAACCAGGCATTTGAAAAGAATTCAATTCCATAAACAGACCACTTTGATTTAGAATTTTAGAAAGTTCAAATCTTGTATTTGATATAGTCAATGTGGATATGAAGCATCATGGATAAATATAAGGCCCATGTTTGATTGTTAAGTGATGACCTACTTACGCAAACAAGAATGCAAGAGAGGGTAGAACCCATTACACATGATCAAGTTTAGAAATTTCCAGCAAAACCATCAAAAAGTTCTAACATTAGTAATATTAGCAATCCCTCCATGAATCAGGCTGTTAGAGACGAAAGTGGGAAAAGAACAGCTAGTGTTTATGTTGTAAACTCATGAAAAACATAATGATGTTTCTCTCTCAAGCAAAACAACACAAGCTTACTATTGGTAGGCCGACTGACCAATCACACATAGAAACGGCCTAAAGGGCTGCAGCATGATAGGCTAATTGGCCACCTTCAATGTATTTAACCAGGCATTTGAAAAGAATTTGATTCCATACACAGACCACTTTGATTTTAGGAATTTAGAAAGTTCAGATCTTGCATTTGCTATAGTAAATGTGGATATGAAGCACCATGGAGAAATGTAAGGCCCATGTTTGATGGTTAAGCGGTGACTTTGGCAAACAAGAATGCAAGAGAGGGTAGAACCCATTATGCGTGATCAAGTCTAGAAACTTCCAGCGTAACCATCAAAAAGTTCTAAAATTAGTACTACTAGCATTCTCTCTATGAATCAGGCTGTTAGAGACAAAAGTGGGAAAAGAACAGGTTGTGTTTGTGTTGTAAACTCATGAAAAACATAAATGTTTCTCTCTCAAGCAAGATAACACAAGCTTACTATTGGTAGGCCGACTGACCAATCACACACAGAAATAGCCAAAGGGCTACAGCATGATAGGCTAATTGGCCACCTTCAAATGTATTTAACCAGGCATTTGAAAGGAATTTGACTATATATGCAGACCACTTCGATTTTAGGATTTTGGAAAGTTCAATTATTGTATTTGCTATAGTTTATATAGATAGTTCGAATCTAATATGCTATTTTAGAATCATGGTGAAAGCTAAGGCCCATGTTTGATTGTTAAGCGCTGACTCACTTTGGCATTACTAGCTGATGTCAGAAACAATAGTGTGAACAGTGAATATGACAACGCTACAAGCACCATTGACATTGAAGTGATCATAATGGAATGGCTACTTCGAAAAGTCATATCATTGGAAGTGATATACTCATATCATTTGCCTGTGCTATTCTTTCAGATTCTGCCAACATAATCAAATGTAGCCAAGAAAAGTCACTAATAAGTAAAAGAAACAAATAGCAGAAGTGGAAGCAAGCTCGGGGGATTTTTCTTTTCCTTTGTTTTTTTTTAAGGGTGGGGGGATATATAATATACCTTGTTTTCCCATTCAAACTCTGCCCACATGTTCCTGAAAGCCACGTCAGCACAAGTAGCAGGTGCTATGTAATCCATGATGTCAATGTGAATGTCATTGAGGACAACGACCGAGCGCTCAAGAACATTAGATGTCTCATACACAATATTACCAAATATCACTCCAGTTTCTGTTGAAGAGACCTTGATGTTGGCGCGTATCTGCTTGCTCGACTCTGGTGCAAGGGTATAGTTCTGTGGACGCTCGACAAGCTTAAGGTCTCCCATAGTTGCTAATTCCATACACAAGTTTTGAAGCGTCTCCTTTGTACGGTTAATGACTGTAACATCTAGAACAATATCATAGTGATGGACAGTTACATAGGCTTCAGCATACACAGGATCACTGAATCCAGTCAGCTGCAGAATACGGTTCAGTTTGTTTGCGTCATCTCCCTCCTTCATGAACTCTCCAGTCGCACGTTTGAGATCATCTTGAACCTCATCCTCAAGCTCAAGCTGGCTCATACCCTATAAGTGCAAATGGTCATTAGAGAGCATAATCATCATTTATTGATACATGCAATAACATGGAAGCTCTAGAGCTTCAAAGTATTAATAAGTCACATAGACTTCAAAGCCAAATCAAAATTTCAGAGTAGCCATTTTCAGTTGACTAGCTCTATGGCATGTATACCTCAACGCAACTTCATGACTATTCCAAAGTTAGCATCTTGAATATTATAGAAACAACAAAGTCTAATCTAAGAAAATCACCAAAAGGGTACACAAGCAAAATAGATATCACTGAAGATGACTAAAACTAAGTCGTACATCAAATATAGTAGCAAATAGAATAATTTTTTGTTGTTCAAGCCATCCTTGAGCTATTTTCCGCCGACAAATGAAGACATATCAAATACCTAGTAGAAATCCATACACAAGAGTCCATAGCCTGCAACAGACATCTCTACTATCTTTTAAAGCTTGATTTGACTGCAATAAGTTGCCAAAAACCTTCTTTATGTAATCCAAGACAAATTTAAAGAAAGGAGAAAAGAAAAACGTTTACCAGGAAGTATGCGGTAGCTTGTTAGTATTGACAAGAAAACATTGTTAAGATCCCTTACTTCAAACTACTCTAGTAACAATCTATGAAACTTGCAATTCCATCCTATAGAAAAAATTCCAGCAGAAACTTTAACAAAACACTATCTAAAATAGCAAACAATCGAATGGACACAAATTCCTTGTCAAATTTTCCTATTCTAATTTCCAGGAATCTAAAGCGTCCACCAAAACGCATAGCAGATACGCTTCAAACATAGCTAATTGTAGGTGTTAGGTGCAGGTGAATATTGTTACATCATGAATTTATTTTGATTACATTATAACATGTCATCAACAATCCTACAGCATGAATTACGTCTTAAAATGATACAATTAAAAGCACTTCTTAAGAGGAGATACAAAATAATACAATCAAAGATGCACGTGCATAATATCGCATTTGAGCAAAAAATTATCTCAACTTTCACTACGATATTCTTAATGGTATAGTTTACTTTACCCCAAAGCAAGTCATAAAATCTACAGAAGTGAACTAAAACAGGTACAAGAAACATAAAACTTTCCATGCACATAGTAGTTTACTTGAGGAAAAGTTTCCACTTTACCTTCCTACTTTTCAAATGGTAGAAATCAATAAGATCATCAGGCTGTGCATGAGAAATCTGAGCCTTTGCCTTAATCTCCTCTGTCTCTCTGAACTGCTTCTCAGAAAGCATCTTAGCAAAGCTCTGGCGGCAAGACTGCAGCCATATCTTCCTGTCATCATCTCCAGTATTACAGAGCAATCTTATGCAAAGAACAATCCTATCGTATGAATCACTATCAATTGGATGATTCAAAAACGAAGACTGTCCAAGCTGCAGCATGGCCACCATTATCAGCAAAGCATCAGTGCAAGCCTTGTTAGCTTCAGCTTTTGATGGTTGCACTTCTTCAAGTCTCAAAACAAGTTTTGTCAGAGTGCAAGCTACCACTGCACCCAAGAAGAAATCACCTGCTAAAATCAACGATCTTAAATTTCCAGCAGAAGCCAATGAGCCAGGAGCCACTATGGGTGAAGAAGCAATTTCTGATGCAGCACTTTGCGTAGCATACGTTCCATCAGCTAAAACAGCAGGTCTTCTAGAAGATACAGTCACAGTTGAGTTTACTTGCTGTTGTTTTTTAAGTAAATCGTTTGAATCACCATCTTCTGATACCGTGTAAAAAGGAAGCTCACCGAGGCACTGCTTGATCGTGGAGATTCCACTTTCCACTTCTGATGGAGATAAGCAGTACTCACCAATAATCCAGAGCGCGCAGGAGCAGACACGTGTCGCGCGGATCTGGTAGAACGTGTCCAACAACCGCGTGATGATCGAAACGCGGAGTTTCGGGTTTGTCTCGATGATCTCTCGTACAAAGAGAACGACGTCGATTGCCGAAGCCACATTGCTATCTCCCAAAAAGTCCATCAACAAATGAACCACAGTGCTCGCAACTTCAGGGAATTTGATTACGCAAGAATGAATTGCTTGAACTAACATCTGGCGGTACTCGCCGTTTTTCTCGAGCTCCCCGCTTTGGGTCTTAACAACTTCTCTCTTAAGTGTCGATACAACTTCAGCTATGTTGCGTGCGGTGATTAGCTCGAGCACTATATCGATCGTCTTACGCCGAATATCGAGATTCGGGCTTGACAAAGCACGTAAAACGTCCATCACCTTCTCCACCATGATCTCACGGTGAGACGATTTGAGCTCGTTCAATCGATCGAGAATAATGAGCTTCACGTTGTTATCACTTTGAGATGACAGAAGCTGGCAGTATGTTGACGCAGCAGCGCCGATCGCCGTCGGAGCAGAGGAGAGTGAAACGAGTGCGCCCGCACCCTCGTACACCACCGCAGGTGACGCCGCACTGAGCAGGGAAAATATTATTGTAATGTATTTACCTTTTCCAGCTGGATTAGATCTGCAGACTTTGCGGATGAGATCCAGAGCGACCATCTGCATCAGCTCACCCCATCCCGAGACGTCGTCAGAATGCTGAAGCAAATAGGCGATGGCGCGATCCTGGGCGCAATTGCAGAGCATGAGAAATGCGTTCCTCTTTGCCGACGCGTCCTGTTCGGATGCCAGCAATTTCTCGATCAGATCTGGGGCGTCGGGGAGGAGTTGCTCGCCCTGCGGGAGCCTGTAAATCGCAGTGATGGCGAGGATAGCGTGGCGACGGACGAACGGATGCCGATGATCGAGATTCGATAGCACCGACGGAATCAACGGCTCGATGATCTCCGCCTCCAGCAACCTGCAGAGGAATCTCAGCGTGACGCCGCGGATGTACTCGTTGGGGTGCTGCAAGTTGTTGCGGAGATTCTGGCAGATCAAGATCATTTCTGGGAGGATCTTGCCTCGGGAATCGGTTTTGTCGATGATCTCGAGGTAGAGGAGGAGAAGCTTTTGGATGGTGTGGTCCTCCGAGGGAAGGACGTAGCGGACGATGGTGATGAAGAGCTGGGGGATCTGGTCGCCGTTGAGGAGGAGCATCACCGCCTTCTTCATGGCGTCGACCTTGGCGGTAACGTCGTTGCCCTCGAGGGATTCTTTGATCTCGTTGGCGAGGGCGGGGGTGCCCTTGTCGAAATGGACCAGCAGCGTGCATGATTTCTCCGCCGCCATCTCCGGCACACAGTGATCGGAGCTGCAGAGCAGGTCTCTGGTTTATGGATCCGGGAGAGAGATGGTCAGATCGGAGGAGATCGGACGGTGGAAACTGGATCTGTGTGAGTGTATGAGAGAGTGGAGCGAAGAGAGGGGGAAGAAGGAAATGCAAGTTGCTAAAAAAATGTTAGGCTTAAGGGTAGGTTCGTAAATGCATGACTTGCATATATAAGCCCCCCTAAAAGCTCAGCCGTTGATCGCTTGAAATTGACGTCAAGGTGTGATTTGATTGCTACATTTTGGGATAAAGTTAAGAAACAGGGCCCAATATGGAGGCACTTTGTGAGCAATATGGGCTCGTTCGGATAAGAATTAAAAGCACATAGAAATATTTACTCTCTCTCTCTCTCTTACGCTCCCCTTCCTCGGTCCTCCGCCCGACAAAGTGATAAATTTAACCATCATACTGACTCAGAATGAGTTCAGTAAGAGAGTAAATTCCTGCTCAACGAATTATACTAATATCTCATTCATGTGTTCACCTAGATATCGCATGAACGAAAACAAATGCCGAATGTTACTTGCTAATACAGTATTGACTAATTATATCATACTAATACAAATAACCATTGACCAATGACCAAATAAAGCCATCTGACACAACAATGGTTGCAAAATTATAATACAAATCGAGAACGAAACAGACCTGAACAAATAGCTTCCCGAAAGCAAACCAAAGAGTATACACATCACCCTATTCTTCACCAATGAAAACAGCTTGTTTGAATATTACCTGTGTAGATCTACGCCTTTTCTTTTTTTTTTTGGAGAAAACAGACCTGGTATATCCAAGAAAATACCTATATTGTGATCACAGATTTCACCAAACAAATAGCTGGTTGATAAATAGAGTAAGACTGGCGCGATGGATAAATAGCTCGTGATAGGAGGAAAACAACATATTTTTACCACCACAAGTTCAAACAGAGTTTACACAGAACTATCGAAACTAATGCACGAGCTTGACATGATTCTGCAGTGGATCGGGTTATCATGTCTGAGATGCTGATCCAGAAGAAGCTGATGGTTGATACTGTTGGGCGGCAGCTGGCAGAGGTGGTGGGGGAGGCCTCATTGGTTGATAAGGCGGGTACTGCTGCTGATAAAGCTGGGGAGGCATGTAACCATAAGGTGGTGGATAGTACTGACGATACTGCCCCGGCATGGGTGGCTGTGGTGGTGGCGGACGGGTAGTATGTCCTTCGTTAGCATCTTGTGATGCCACCACAGCTCCCATTCTCTGAGGATCCATAGACGGGTAGTATGTCCTTTCAGACGGCAGAGGCGGAGGTATATTGAAGTAGGGCTGTGTCCCGGGGGGCTGAGGCTCTTGCATTTCTTGCGGTTGCTGCTGCTGGGACACCAGAGCCCTAGGGAGCATTCCAGAATGGGTAATAAGACCGTGCCTTGCTGCCTCATCATCTGCCCCTCCCTCGCCCTCGGGTTTAGGAGCCTGCGGCCTACCCCACATGAGCTTTAAACGTAGTCCCTTTATCACAAGCTTGTTTGATAACTCCTCCGCAGCCCTCTCTGCAGCCTCCCTGGTCGTGTATGTTACGAAGGCGCACGCCCGTTGTATCACCATCCTCACCGATTCGATCTCACCGTGTGCGTAGAAATGATCTCTTAGATCTTGCTCAGTGATACGAGCATCCAGACCACCGACGTAAAGAGTCCTTATGCTTTCGTCCTCTGGAGGGGCAATGGAGGACATCTCGCCTGCCTTGCCGAGAAGCTTCAGAGCCACAGGATCGTTCACTCTGAATAGAAAATCATTAACATCAGGCATATGAATCAATGATTATTTATATTCACAAGCGTGCAGCTTCATTCAGTTGCACTAACAGACATCATTTATAGACTTCTTATACAAGAATGAAATCAAATACAGAAAGTGATGGTGTGTATACATTTCAAATATATTTTTACTAAAGCATACCAAAGCTTGAAACTACATCAATATAGACCGTGTGTAAAGTAGTGGTTTCACAACAATGACCTCATGAACCCTGTTAGAGTTCTGGTTCCAACATTACTTCATTAACATATCTACATGATCGGATGGAAAGAGATTGAGAGCTTCTTGATACTAACCAACGAAATAGTAACTAGAAAGACATAGCATGCTAGAATGATAATATGTTATAACAAGCAAGGCCAATTTGTGGTCTTTTTGCTAGATCGAGCAAAACGCAAGCATGTGAAAAGAAGTCATTACTATCACAAGGTCTATTACATATTCAAGAGATCGTTAAAATTCAAGAATGTCACTTACAATTGCATGTAAGATTAAAAGGACAAAAGAATGTATTTTTTAATAAAAACAGGGATACTTCAAAGAAACAGTTAGAATTTCAAAATTCAAAGCTGAAAATCAAGCATTAGTGCATTAAATCATATGATATGAGTCATTCTTACAAGGTAAGCATGAACTCACTTAAGGAATAAGGGGCAAAGAACCCTATTACAATTATAATAAATCGACATGCAGGCGCTTCAACTACATGAAAACAGATTCTGATTGCTGGAACAAAATTGTTTGCACAGAGTATGGAAAAGCTAGGATAACACGGCTACATTGCAACATACAACAACAACCACCCAATATGTCAAAGGCACAAGGATGTTCCTGAAACTTAGGCGCAAGGAGGGGCGCACTTTTTTCCTAAGATATAAAATATACATAACAAACATAAATTACAAACAAACTTTAAATTTGAAGTCAGCACACCAAATGACAAGAGTTAGTTCGAAACTTTAAATTCCAAATACACATCCACCAAAACATTAGTAGTAATTAGTAAATAGTTCAGAGATTTTTCCAGACTATCTTAACAGAAAACATAAACACTGCAGAGTAAAGCAACAGCACAGCAGTAAAGCAAGGCACAACAGCAGCAAAGCAGGCGGAACAGAAGTCAAGCACACCAGCAACAGAATTTCAGAATCATCACCACACCATCAACAGTGAGCACAATATCACACCAGCAACAGCAGCACATTAAACAAAGCAGGCAGCAGCAAAGCAGGCTGAGAATGAAGAGGACCCCAGCAAGAGGAGTACGAAAGCAGAAAAAAAAAAGAGAGAGAAGAAGAAGAAAGTGCAAGCAGAAGAAACAAAAGAAAGGCGCATAGCAGAGCAAAGGAGAATGAAGAGGAACCAAAGAGGAAAATAACTTGACAAAATAAGCTGATGTTGTCCTTCTTCTTAATTCTTCCCTTGTCCTTCTCCTCTATGAGGGCTATGGCTAGCACTACCTCTGGCAATCGGTTTCTTTGCTCCACCTTTTCACAATTTATAATTAAATTTGTGGCCCACATTTAAGAGGCGGACCTGACGGCGGGGCAAGGGGTGCCTTGCCTTAAACTAGCGCCCTTTTGTTTGGCGCGCCCTAGACAATGTTGCAATAACCTAGTGATTAGTCCCGCCCAAGCAGAGTCTACAAAGAATAGCACCATCGGCTTGCATAATCAACACCTAAGAACACTAGCACACCAACACACAAGCACACAAGTTTGCATAGTAGGATTTCAAACCACACAAGCCCAAAGCAAGCAATGACAAGATGCGAACAGCAAGTAAGCATTAGAAGGGTAGGTTGAAACATAGAGACCTAAAAATTGGCATGCTTTCTCACAATATACATACCCATAGTATCGATCTTTTATGTTCTGTTGTGAGAGCTCTCCAGTTTCAGGCATCTCATGCCTATACGGGCACTCAGCACCTCGAGTACATTCACCACGGATATAGAAACTACAAACATGTGCCCGGTTTCTTTTGTAGTATGGTGTAGTCCTCTGAAGCTTTAAGATTGTGTCGTTTGGACGCACCTTCCCATATGATGATTCATAATCTATGCCAGCTCGAGCCTACAAAACCACACCACGAATAACATCATAGTTATAACATGTAAAATCACTAATTGCAAACAAGAACCATTGTGGCAAAACCAGTAAAAGCATTAACATAGACATAGAAGCAGCATTTCTCTTTCCATTCAATACAACCAAACATTTATTGGTGAAATATCTACAATATTCACATAAACACCTAGTGTAAACGGAACGGGCAAGGACACATGACATGACACGAAACGGACATGTGAGTCGACAAATCTCAAAAAGCCCAAGACACGACATGTGGATATGACAAATGAACTTATACAATTGTATGCTTATTTCTATATAACACATTTTAAAACCATATAAGAAAAAGAAGTAACTCAAAATTCAGCAATCATTATTATTAAAATTGATATCTTCAAAAGATTGTCTTACAACATCACCATCAATGAATTATTCCCATCGAAATTAATATGTATACAAAAACTTCACTTTACTTTCTTACAGCCTAAACCAATACGTATAAAATTAAGTAATAAATTATTCATTTTTTTAAGAAATCACTATTTAACTTATTTAAAGACTTGAAGGTATCGGGTTCCACCATATGCCCACGGCGCTCAGGGGCTTTCGGATTAGGAGCCAGAGGTCTCGGGTTTGAATCCCGCAGCGTCGCCCGCAAGGGTGTTGAGAGCGAAACTCCCCTATACCCTGTGGGTAGTGAAATGGGTCCTTTAGGCCTGCCCTACCTGCAAGGATGGATCACCTCAGTTGATGGAAACATGAGTCGGTGCCATCTCTGTTGTTTACCTGTTACGACGGTCACTCACCCACGATAAATTTTTTTTAAAAAAAGACTTGGTTTTATTTATCCTGTATTGATAAGTTGGGGCGGTAAAAAATCTCCTACCTAGCAACTAAAAGTCGTGAGTTCGAAGCACGAAAATCACCTCCTATAGAAGCATGATATGGTCGTGTACATTAGGCAAGAAATTACGGCCCTCTTCCCGGAGCTTGCCTACACACGTGAGAACCCTTGTGATACTAGGTCGCCCCCTATAAGTTAAACTTTAGTTTAGTTTATTACAGACCCATAATTGTTTTAGGAAGCATTTGTAAGTGATCATCACATACATATGAAGTATAGAAGTGTTTAATAGGGGGCACGATGATACGCTTGTCCAATATGTGCTGAAGGATTGTCAGGGAAATGCCGTACCGAATATTGTCGGACACGACACTTTGGGGAAGTGTCTGTATTGTGTTTATCCATCTATGACCTAGGTTGTTTGTCCTTCCAAAAGAATCAATTTCAAGCACACACCTTAAATATCTGTAGCACCTCCCAAGAAAAGGAAAGAAAGAAAGAAATATGAATGAATGCATTAAAGATCGGCCTGTAAATGTACCATAGGAAGCTATATGGAGAAAATATAGTGCATATTTTCATTCTGTAACCCCAACACAAATCATATTTAAGAAAATTGAACATCACCAACTATCGTACACTTAACTGAAAGTAACCAGCAATTGTATGCATGACATGGCAATACCAAATAGATACCCACCTACCTAAAACCTAGGCTACCTGGGAATGCATACAATACATTGAACTACTGAATGCCAATTTGATAAAATATATTAGGCTAACAAAACTTAAGTCGATAATAGAAATAGATAAAGCGACTAAACGTCAAAGAACAAGGTTTGAAACAGCCACATACCCTACGATCATGCTCCTCCGCGAAATACTCCCTATTCACATCACTCTTCGGAATAGCATCATTGGAATTGATAGAGAGAGCAGTATCTCGAACTTGGACAGGTAAACCATACTCCAGATCCAGAAGGCACACCTGACAGACATTCTTTAGCTTGCTGCATGTCTGGCATATCTCTGTCTTTTTGTATCTCGCATCCCTTCCCGGCCTCCAACGGAAGACCGTAAACGGACGGGTGCAAATCTTGCATTCCTTATCATAATCTGCTTTTGTCTGTAAAAGCAAAACATAAAGTGTCTCAGAAGAAAACACTATGAAAATTTATGCTAATAGAATAAATAAAATTCACAAAAAGATAACTTAATAACAAGTTTTGAAGGGGCTCCAATGTGAAAGTTTCATTTAATTCTTAGGAATTCGAAGAGCAATGATATAGTAATCAAGACTTCATGGTTTTGTCACTCACAAAAAGAACAAAAATCTATCAAACAAACTCCACCGCAAAGTCAATCTTGCAAATAAAAAATTTCTCTAATTCTTTTTAGCAGATAATTTGCCCTAGCTAAATTAGGTAGTAATAATCAGCCACAGCACCCAGTCCAGCGACAATCAGCTCTCAAATACACTAATCATGATAAGTAATTAATCTCGCTAGCAGTAACACACAGGATCTGAAACAATAGAACTAGTAACAATTTTAAAGCAAAAATAAGAATAACTGCGGATGTAAGGGTTGTCGTATATCCTAACGTAAGATAGGGTTTCGATTTCAAATAACAATAAGGTACGTGAGGGAGAGAGAGAGTGAGAGAGACCATGCGAACGTAAGGGTTGTCGCCAAGGCAGGATTCGCAGATGATCGGGAAGTCGGAGCGTTCCCAACCATCGGCCTGTGCGTCCCGGAGCAATCGGTGCGCCATAGATCGTCGCCGCCGCCGATGAGCTCGATCGCGATTTCAGGCGGAGAATCGCGGAAATTGATATGCGGATCGAGTGAACAGGTCAGGCGTCGCTTGACTCGCTGCGTGTGTTCTTGTTAGCATAACGAAGAGCAGCTGCACGGGACGGCGGTGATAACGTTACTCGCTGCAAAACCAGGCCCCATTTGTTTCAGTTTTAGGGCCCGGCCCATCTCTTGCTTTATCTTTCCATCCAATAGTTTGATATCCATTTATTAATTAAGACACACGTTCTAATCACCAAATAAATCAACATTTTTACTGTGTTTTATCAAATAAATGATGAATTTGTTTTATTATATTTTAATTGATGGTACATAATTTGTACGTGTATTTGCGTATCATTTTTTTAAATATCATTATTGATATAAGATCTTTTTGACTTTGAAGTCCACTATATTATATTAAATAACAACATATGGGATAAAAAAGATGAAAACACTGCCACAAAAGGTATAACTTAATACTTCTATACTTAGATCAATCACAACATTCTAATAGTCGCAAATTACAATATATAATGCTATTGGGGGATCATACAGTTTCCAACTTATCACACTGTAAAACAAAATATCCATGTAATTGTAGCATGTACCATGAAAGCTTTATTTCCGTCCATTCATCACCACTTTCTGGAGGGACTCAAATTCTTTGCCCCCTTCTCTACTCTGTCCTCTATTTTAATCCTTTAAAATATATATTTATAAAATATTTTTCGAAAAAAATTCAAATAAAAGTTGTAGATAAGATCTACAATTTTCATAGTAAAATTTTTTCTAAAAATATTTTTCAAATATATATTTTTTAGGTCTAAAATTTTAACAACTTAACGAATTTTAAAACTATTTTGAAATCCGTAAACATTTTGGGACTTAAAAATATAAATTTAAAAATATTTTTCAGAAAAAATTTTAATATAAAAATTGTAAATCGAAATTTTTTTTAAGACATACTTATTTGAGAGATTGGGACAGGATAGAAAATAGGACAGAGAATTTGATTCTCTTTTGGAGCACCTAAAGAAAAGGGAACATGAGAAACACGGGATGGAGATCATGAGGGGAGACTGTGATGGCGATAGACAGTGAAATTATTATTGCAATCAAAGCAGTTGTGGCTATTTTGGCGACAGCATGGGTGACCTCTCGAATAGATACGGCGAGCACCGTTAGGCCGAGGCCAAGAACAAGCATCAGCAGAAGTGAGAGTGTGTAGGCGTAGCTGAGACGTGGGTGTGAAGAAAACGTTCGTCGTCGCGGGAGAGTTGAAGATCGCCCCGGCGGCGATGTTGGCTGACGTAAGGCCGGCGTAGATCCAGAGCTTACGAGTGCTGTGCCCAACTTGATTCATTGGTCGGCGGTTGGTTCTGGATCGGAAAAAATTACATGTGGATTTGGGGACAAATGGAGAGGTCTATGGAGGGAGATTTATAGGCTGGGGTTACAGAATTAGGTGATTATAAAATTTATTTTTATTTATTAGTATTATTTTTTTTACGTTGAAACTTCCTGGAAGCTGCCAATCTCATTTGTTTAAGTCCGGAAGGCTGTCCGGTCGGTTTTCCCTTCGAGCCGCAATATGCAGACAGTTACAGTAACTTCGAGTTTCAAGCCCATACATAAAGCCACATGGCTTCATCACAGCCCTTCACAGATTTGCAACATCAACTCTGAAAACGTGGCTGCTCATGCCCAACCATAAACCTACACCTGCACTCACAGAAACCACCAAAAGCATCAGAAACCACCACAGATTGATGTCAAAGTCAAGCTGCTGTGATTTACAAACCTCCACAGATTTACAACATCAACTCAAAAATATTATTATTTTGACACAATCCAAAGAACATACATCATAGAAACAAACACCAGTCAGATCACATCAAAGAACATAACGATGTTTTGTTCGCGGTTCGAACATGAATTACAATTAAAATAGGAATGCTCTGGATTCAAAATTAGAAGGGCGCGTTTTTTTCCGGCCCCTAAATGGGCGAAGCGGCTGAATTAGCCCCTATGGTTTACCAAATTTATTTTTCACCGATCTTCGATTTATATGCAATACCGTTTTCACCATTGTATCAGTATTTTTTGAAAAAAAAAAATTAATATAAAAATTATAGATTTTGATGAGATCTATAATTCAATATTTTTTTTCAAACATATTAATAAATAAATATTTTGAGACTTCGAAATTTTAGAAAATTAACGGCTCAGATCCAAAATCGTTAACTCTTTGGAGTCTCAAAATACCTAATTAAAGTATTTTTTGAAAAAATTTTAAATATAAAAGCTGTAAATCTTATCAAAATCTATCATTTTAATGTTGAAATTTTTTTCCAAAAATACTGATATAATGGTCAAAACAGAATGATACGAATTACGAAAGAGGGGCCAAAAATAAAATGCGTAAAGTAGAGAGGCTGAAACGGTAGAAGTTTTAAAAGGAGGGATAGACAGACCGATCATTATCCCAAATTAGAAAGGCCAAAATTTAGTAAATACCCATCTACTATGTATCTTTGGGCATTCATACCTCTATACTTATTTTCGTGACTTTTATACCCCTTTATTATTAGTTTGGGAATGCGATACCCCTCAAGAGAATTTAGATGTTAATTACGCTGATGTGTCACCAATTAAGCATTATTTAATTATTTTTTTAATATAAACATGTGTACTTTTTAATGTCCAACTAATGTTTAAAAATAATAAAAAATATTAATTAGTGCCACGTCAGCAAGATTAGTGACGTGTCCGTTTAATTAATCGAATAAGGACATCGCGTTCCTAAATTTGAAGTAGAAGGGTATGAAATGTTCTAAAATAAGTTGAAGGATATGAGCGCCTAAAAGTCTATAGTAAAAGAGCATTTACTAAATTTTGGCCAATTAGAAAGAATGATACTCTTACTATATTTGATTCAGACAATAAATATAAATAGAAATTAATATCTCCTTACATAACCGTGAGGGATAAGGATTATCTGTATCGGCTTCTATGCATTAGTTCGTATACTGATATCTAAATAAATATTAATATATTTTTTTGAAATTTTTTTAATATTAAACTTATAGATTTTGGTGAGATCAACAATTTTTAGATTAAAAGCTTTTTCCAAAAAAAAATAAAATCTAAATAGGTGTTATAGAACTCCAAATTCTTAACATCTTAATTAGTTTTAAAAATTATTTTAAATCCGTTAAGATTTTAAAATCATCTAATTACATAATAAATTACAATTAGCAAGGGGATTGCAAATCAACAATGATGATGGCTACAAAGTTTTTATGATCTCACACTGATCTGAAACAATCAGCATAATCGCACGTTGTGGTGCTGGAAAAAATAGCAGCCATAACTGAGTTTTTTTATCTATTTTTTTCTTTACTCTGCATTTTTGTTTTGTTGTATATTAATAGCTATTTCGCAAGATGATGGCTTCTTGCTTTCTGAGTTTTGCGAGGAAATAAATATCATTGTCTTTCAATCGCAAGATGATGGCGTGATTTTCTTTATTCATATAAAGAAAAAAAAAAGTTTACAGCTTTTTTACGTATTTGATTAGTTCAGAGTCAGTATTTGTGAATTAAATTTTGCATTTAGATTTTGCGTACTGGTTCTACTTTTATTCGAAAATTCGCATTTGGGAATGCTTTCCACCGTACAAAGAAAGGACAATGCTAAAGAGCCCCCACCTATTAATCCGTAAATCGTCCGAACGTGTGAAAAATATGTTTCCCATACATTCGGCGAAAAATCAAATTAATGGGTCGGGCTCAGCAGCATTACCTACAAAAAAAAAACTCAACGCCAACGATCGGTGGTGTCCTAAGAGCATACCGAAATGGAGAATCCTCCCAGAACAAAAACTTGCATTTCATGTAATTCATTTATAGAAATACAACGATCATTGGCTGATTTAATACGGTCGACACATAAATTTATTTGTTAACGAATAAGTGTACATATAGGCTATAAAGTCTTTTTCCAATAATCTTAAAAAAGATTAATGATATTTTATAGAAATCTATCAACCGCAAATCCAACTATGTCATTCAAATGAGCTATCACTTGTCGGTATCTTTCTATGTCTTTCAAGAAAGGGTGCATAAGAACGCGAGTTTGGATGTATAAATAATAATGCCTTCCTGTTAGATCTGCATGATTTATGATATTTTGTTAGGAAATTTGCATTATTATGCCCCTATAATTCAAAATTCTTTTTTTTTAATATATCTAATTACAATAGCACTTTTATGCCTCTTTTGAATGTGTTAACTGACAAAATACATTTTTAATATATGGGCCTTCATATACACCCATACATATTTAGAAAATTTTAAATATAAAAATACATTTTTCTGTCTTTTATAATGCGTTTAAATTCTACTAAGATTTAGAATTGAATAACATATTTTTGAAAATAATTTTTGTTTAGAAAAAATTTAGATTAAAAAAGTCATTGAATGGACGAAAATTCATTAAAAAAGTCAATGACTCCATAACTTTGTTTTCGCATGATTATTAAAAAGGATAGGAACAAAAAAGGAACATTATAGCCCCCTTTTCAAAGTTACACTTTCTCATTTCAGCCTCACTAAAAATAAATTTTCACATTAGCCCTCCTTTTTGAATTAAGTGGACGAAAATATTTCTCGCATACTATACTTTTGACGGCCCATTTATAATTTTAATGTTAAAATATTTTTAAATAAATATTTCGGAACATCAAAAATAACAAAGATATTTTGACTTTACAAGCTCTAAAACAACTATTTAGAAATACTTTTAAAAAAAATATTTAACATAAAAGTTGTATATCTCAATGAGATTATAATTTTAATGTTGAAAATTTTTTCAAATTTTTTTTTTTAAATAATATTTTAGAATGTAAAATATAAAAATATATATATTTGTTCAAAAAAAGTTGAATTTTTTTGTAGAGGTGCTGACTGATGAGGGCGACGTTGTTTGGGGGGGGGGGGGGTATTTTGGGAGAGGCGGCTAAACAGTAATTATCGAAAAGAAAAAAGAGAATAACGACAAGCGAACATAACGAGTTATTTAAACGTCTTGTTTAATTTTAGGATTAAGCCCTTTCTTCGGAGTGATGCTTATTCTTGTATTAAAAAATTAATAATATATCATTCCCCTAACAACATATCTTCTCCCACGGGAGTCGGCCGAAGGAGTTCGAGGGACGCGGATTCCCTGCTCTCCTCTCCGCGCGTCAATTGCTGCATCTACAATTCCAACGGCTCATCACGAATAGTATCTATTTTGATATACTATTTAAAATTTTCGTCGGCTAATTTAACCTATTTTTTTATTATTTTTAATAAATAATAAAGGTAATAAATTTATGTTCTTTAATAATAAAAAAATAATATAATAATACTATTCAAATTACTATAAATAATAAATAATAAATATATTACTTTTTATATAATGATTTTTAATAATTTATTATTATTTTCTAAAAATATAAATAAATAAAATTACTAAATTGCTAAATAAAATAAATAATAATTTTTAATTATTAATTATTATATAAATAGTAATTATTTTAAATTATTTATTAAAAATATTAATTATAAATTAGTTTTTAATTATTTTAAAGAAAATTTTTATTAATATTTAAGAATTATTTTTTAATTATTAGTAAAAATTATTTTTGTAAATAAAAAATTTTACTTATTTTCCATTTTATAATTAAAATTTGTTATTTTAAATAAATAATAAAAATAAAAAATTATATTCTTTAATAATAAATAATACAATAATAATAACAAATAAATTACTACAAACAATAATAATGAATATTATATTATTTTAATTATATAATAATTCTAATAATTTATTACTATTTTCTAAAAATATAAATAATAAAATTATTAAATTAGCTAAATAAAATAAATAATTTTTAATTAATAAAATATTAACTATTTTTAAATTATTATTAAAATATTAATTAATGAATATTTTTTAATTATTTTTAATTATTAATATTTAATATTAATAAAAATTATTTTTGTAATATAAATTTTACTTACTTTTCACTTTACGATACAAAATAAACAAAAAAATTCAAATCTACTTTTTTATCACTTTTTTTCACTTTCTATCCCATCATTTTCTTTTCACTTTTCACCTTATCACTTTTTTTTCACTTTCCATTCTACTACTTTCTTTTCACTTTCTGTAAACAGCCCCTAACGTAATGCACATCTCCGCCAGCTCCAGCACAGGCCACCAGTCCATCAACGTCCGACGAGCTAGCAAGCTATGGGCTTCCGCTGGCTTTACGGCAGCCACCGTTGCAACCGTGGAGGCCTTCAACTCTTCGGCGGCCGGCAAACGTTCTCTTCCCACAAAAATCTCAAATATATGCCTACGGTGCTCGCACTTCTGCTGCTTCTCATTTTTGGCGTGGCCCTTGCGACGCTCGCCATCTCGTCCGGAAGGTCACCGCCGAGGTCGCTAGAGCAGCTAAGGTCACCATGTTGATGATGACATTGGAGCTGGTTGATAGAGAGAGCAGTATCTCGAACTTGGACAGGTAAACCATACTCCAGATCCAGAAGGCACACCTGACAGACATTCTTTAGCTTGCTGCATGTCTGGCATATCTCTGTCTTTTTGTATCTCGCATCCCTTCCCGGCCTCCAACGGAAGACCGTAAACGGACGGGTGCAAATCTTGCATTCCTTATCATAATCTGCTTTTGTCTGTAAAAGCAAAACATAAAGTGTCTCAGAAGAAAACACTATGAAAATTTATGCTAATAGAATAAATAAAATCACAAAAAGATAACTAAATAACAAGTTTTGAAGGGGCTCCAATGTGAAAGTTTCATTTAATTCTTAGGAATTCGAAGAGCAATGATATAGTTATCAAGACTTCATGGTTTTGTCACTCACAAAAAGAACAAAAATCTATCAAACAAACTCCACCGCAAAGTCAATCTTGCAAATAAGAAATTTCTCTAATTCTTTTTAGCAGATAATTTGCCCTAGCTAAATTAGGTAATAATAATCAGCCACAGCACCCAGTCCAGCGACAATCAGCTCTCAACTACACTAATCATGATAATTAATTAATCTCGTTAGCAGTAACACACAGGATCTGAAACAATAGAACTAGTAACAATTTTAAAGCAAAAATAAGAATAACTGCGGATGTAAGGGTTGTCGTATATCCTAAAGTGAGATAGGGTTTCGATTTCAAATAACAATAAGGTACGTGAGGGAGAGAGAGAGTGAGAGAGACCATGCGAACGTAAGGGTTGTCGCCAAGGCAGGATTCGCAGATGATCGGGAAGTCGGAGCGTTCCCAACCATCGGCCTGTGCGTCCCGGAGCAATCGGTGCGCCATAGATCGTCGCCGCCGTAGATGAGCTCGATCGCGATTTCAGGCGGAGAATCGCGGAAATTGATATGCGGATCGAGTGAACAGGTCAGGCGTCGCTTGACTCGCTGCGTGTGTTCTTGTTAGCATACCGAAGCGCAGCTGCACGGGACGGCGGTCATAACGTTACTCGCTGCAAAACCAGGCCCCATTTGTTTCGGTTTATGGGCCGGCCCATCTCTTGCTTTATTTTTCCATCAGATAGTTTGATATCCATTCATTAATTACGACACACGTTCTAATCACCAATAAATCAACATTTTTACTGTGTTTTATCAAATAAACTAGTGTATAACCCGTGCTAAGCACGGATCTATATTAAAATGAAATAATAGTTAAAAAATAATAAAATTTTATAACTGAGACAAGCTTTATTTATAAACATAAATACCGGCATAGTTAAACGAATGATTGTTAAATCAAATATCTTTTATAAGATATAAAATGGAGTAATTTGAAGTTCAAATCGGAGAAAATGAATACTCTTTGTAATTTTAAGAGAAGAATGGCAAATAAACACGGTATTCACATGGCAAATAAAAGTGTACAATAGCAATTTAGAACCTGGCAATATTCCAAACAAAATAGGAACAAATTCACCAGAATTGGAAGTGAAGAAACAACAACAATATATTACAAGGAGGGAATAAATAAATGAAAAAATAAATCTATAAAATATCCATGGCAACCTCTTTGTTGAATACAAAAACAGATGTATATAAATAAAAAATACATTAGCTAAATTAGCCAATACAATCGTAAAAACAATGCATGGCCTTAATGAACTAATGAACAAAATGCTACAAGAAATTTCTAATGCTTTGCCTACAATTCAACGAATAATTATAGTATACTATGCAGAAATCTTCATTACTTTCAATTATATTGAATTTATGTTAATATAAAATATTAAAATTCTTTGAAAGTTAAGGTTAGACAAGTTGGTGTACCATAAATTACATCACATACTGAATTTTTAGTTAAATTTGAATCATAAAAACCAATCAGCAAAATTTCAACAATAAGAAACTTAAAAAGATCACACAGTAGAAGCGGAAATATAAATCAATAAAAAAAATTCACGATTCAAATAAAGCATAACAATGCAAAAACTAAATACAACTATTTAACGATTAAAAGTAAAGGTCTTGCTTAGTTGGAAGATAACACCCGCCAAGGCAGTTATGGCTGCAACTTATCGTCAATGAAGTTGAAAACCAATGTCGGCATATCTTCAATATCTCCACCAACTATTATCTACTCTTACAAACAAAGTTAAAAACCTTTTACTGAAAAATATACATTGCAATTCACAACACAGACCCTTCAATTTAGGATTTCTGTTGGACTCAGAAGTAGGCATCGGCTGCTGCTGAGTTCGACGATCTCGCTCTTATTACTCCCACCACGAAAGACTAAAGACAACGGAAAAGAGTTCTGGCGCCATGGACGAAAATTATCATTAATGGATAGTTTTAGAAGGCTAAGAATTATTTGATAAATAAATTTCAGTAGTGGGAAGGAAGAAGACCAGTAGACTTTGTCATCTACATAAGATGAAGAGCCCCTTGCAAACAAATTAAATGTCTAGCCGATCTCATTATTGCAAGTTAGCGAAACTAATTAAATGATGTTTGTTCGTGAATCTTCATGTTAACCATCAACCCTTCCTTTACGGCTTCAAAACTTCCTAGGCAGCGCCTCTTCGCCTCCTCATACATTTAACTAATCTAAATATGTGGTTTCATTTTTTTTAATGAAACTAATTAATGCAAAAATGTGGGTTTAAATTTTTTTTAAAATGTTTATAATAAATGGTGACACGTGGCGAATAGCGGAGAGTATATCCATGTGCCACGTGGCACAATTTCTAAAATTACCTTTACTTTACATATATTATAGAGATGATTAATTTATTTTACTAGTTTTGTACCCGTACGATGCACGGTTATAAGCCATATATATAATCATGCATATAAATAATAATGTTAAAAAATTTTCTACATGATAAAAATTTATTCTAAAAAATTAATATTAAATAATAAATAATATAAAATATAATTATTTTTATACTAACTTTTATTATATTTAGATTATTTTTAGTAAATTATTATTTTAATTAAATATTTATTTTGTAACATTAGACTTTCCATATTCTTCAAATAAATTATATGACTTTATAAATTCCTATCAATTAATACATATGCCACATGGTTTGTTTAGAATAAGAGTAAATGCCACATGGCACATCAAAAATTATTCAAAATGCCACATGGCATAACGACTTTTATCTCCCAGTTTTATATATATGTATATAGATTATATTTTAATTGATGGTACATAATTTGTTCATGTATTTGCGTATCCATTTTTTAAAATACCGTTATCGACATAAGATCTTCTGACTCTTAAATCCACTATATTATATTAAATAAGATGTGTCATAAAAAAGATAAAAACACTGCCACAAAAGATATAACTGATACTTCTATACTTTAGATCAATCACAACATTATAATAGTCGCAAACTACAGTATATAATACTATTGGGGGATCATACAGTACCCAACCAATCACGCTGTAAAACAAAATATCCATGTAATAGTAGCATCTACCATGAAAGCTTTATTTCCATCCATTCATCACCCCTTTTGGAGGGACTTAAATCCTCTACTTCCATTCTATATCCTGTTCTTTGTCCCAATCTCTTAAAACATATATTTATAAATATTTTTTTTAAAAAAAGTAATATAAAAGTTATAGATAATATATATAATTTTAATGTTGAAATTTTTTCTAAATAATGGTTCTAAATATGTATTTTTAATCATAAGATATTAACGGATTTTAAAACTGTTTTAAAATCTGTTAATATTTTTGGAACTTAAAAATATATATTTAAAAAAAAATTAACATTAAAATTGTAAATCTAATTAGATCTATAATTTTTATATTGTAAATTTTTTTAAAATATATTTATAAATATATGTTTTGAGAATTATGAGAGAAGACGTAGTAGAGAGTTGGAAGGACAGTAGATTTGAGTCCCTTTTGGAGCACCTAAAAAAGAGGGAATGTGAGAAACAGGGGATGGAGATCATGAGGGGAGACTGAGATGGCAATAGACAGTGATATTATTATTGCAATCAAAGCAGCTGTGGCTATTTTGGCGACGGGTGGGTGACCTCTCGAACAGAGACGGCGAGCACAGTTAGGCCGAGGCCAAGAACGAGCATCAGCAGAAGTGAGAGTGTGTAGGCGTAGTTGAGACGTGTCTGTGAAGAGAACGCCGTCGTCGACGCGGGAGAGTTGAAGATCGCCCCGGCGGCGACGTTGGCTGCCGTAAGTCCGGCATAGATCCAGAGCTTACGAGTGCTAACCCCAACTGGATTCATTGGTCGGCGGTGGTTGTCGGACTGGGATCTGGGATAATTACAAGTGGCTTTGTCGATCGATAATTGGGGAGCTTTTGGGAGGAGGGGGCTTTTTATAGGCAATAGCATGGGTCCACCACTTGCATGTTTCAATGAAACTTCCTGGAAGTAGAGGAACTAGAAGCTGTCACTGTTCTAACCAACAAAAAAGGCTGTAAACTATCGAACCCATCAAATAAACCGACATGGTTCCATCACAGCCCATCCCAATAAGGGAAAAGCCACATGGCTCCATCACAGCCCTTCGCAGATACGCAACATCAGTCAAAGATTTTAGCCGCATCGTCAAAAACATTTCAATCAAAAGTACGCAGCCATGTGTATATATATATATGAGCGATGATTCGATGACCGTGACTGTTCTGTACTATAAGACTGTGCGTCATCCATATCCACCCATACACATTTAGGAATTTTTTTTAAAATATTATTATTTTAATAAAATATTATTAAAATAATGATGTTAAAATCTTATTTACCAAACTAAGGTCCGCAGCGCCACGTAGACGTCACGTAGGAAGAGCGTCTTTTCAAAAGACGCACTTTCTGCACAGTCAGTATTAAAGGAAGAGCGTCTTTTTAAAAGACGCACTTCCTAAAAGCGGTAAAAAAAAATACGAGAGGAAGAACGTCTTTCTAAAAGATTCAAATTAGAAATGTACGAATTACGAAAAATTATATAAACTTTCGTATATTTATTTGACCTAATTTTAATTAATTTTTGAAAAAATTTTAACTACAAATTTATAGATTTTGATGTGATCTACAACTTTGTAGTTGAAAGTTTTTCGAAAAAATATCAAATATTATGTCAAAATGATAATTGAAACTTTAATTATCTTTTCGGCATACCGTTTGATATTTTTTCGAAAAACTTTCAACTACAAAATTGTAGAGCAGATCAAAATCTATAAATTTGTAGTTTAATTTTTTTTTCAAAAACTAATTAAAATTAGGTCAATTGAATATACGAAAATTTATATAGCTCGTATTTTTTTTTTACTATTTTTCTGTATTTTACTTGGAAGTTACGGAAGAGCGTCTTTTTAAAAGACGCTTTTAGGAAGTGTGTCTTTCGAAAAGACGCTCTTTCTACGTGGCGCCTACGTGGCGCTGCGGATCTTAGTTTGGCAAATAAAATTTTAACAGTATTATTTTAATAATATTTTATTAAAATAATAATATTTAAAAAAAAAATTCCACATTTAGAATACATTTTTCTGTCTTTTATAATGCGTTTAAATTCTACTAAGATTTAGAATTGAATAACATATTTTGAAAATAATATTTTTTAGAAAAAATTTAGATTAAAAAAGTCATTGAATGGACGAAAATATTACACCTCATTAAAAAAGTCAACGATTCCATAACTTTGTGTTCGCATGATTATTAAAAAGGATAGGAAGAAAAAAGGAATATTACACTCCAGCCCCATTTTCAAAGTTTGTTGCATACCGCCCCTTAAGTTACACTCTCTCATTTCAGTCCATCTAAAAAAAAATTTCACATTAGCCCTCCTTTTTGAATTAAATGAATGAAAATATTTCTCGCAGAATACTATACTTTTGACAGCCCAAAATATCTATTTAGAGATATTCTATTTTTTTTAAAAAAATTTAACATAAAAGTTATATTATGCAATAAAAAATAGTTGCAATAAGATAATCATCGGCCCGGAACCAGTAACTACCGCTAGTCCAGATAAAATAAGATGTCAATAATAATTTATTTCTCTTTTGACTCAATTTTATCATGTAACTAATTTTGCACCCATACAATGCACAGTTATAAGTCATAGATATATATATATATATATATATATATATTAAAAAAATTTAATTTTCTATTTTTTATATTTTTAATTTTATATAAATTTTATTTTATTTAAATATTATATTTTATTCGTAATATATAAATTTCTCTCAATTAATATAGATACCACATATCTTGTTTAGAATAAGAGCAAATACAATATGACATACCAAAAATTATTTAAAATGTCACGTTGCATAACGAATTTTATCATCCAATTATATATATATATTATATAGAGAGAGAGAGAGAGAGAGAGAGAGAGAGAGAGATTGCTCCCAATCCAAAGTAACAAAAATACCCTACAACCCATTTCTTTTTTTTTATTTCCCTCATTTTTTTTTCCCTCATTTTTTTCTTTTTTAGGTTGCAATATCATGCAATAAAAAATGGTTGCAATTGCATGCTCTAAATTGTATGCTTGGATAGTTGGTGTCCTCTGAGAACAAAATCCTGCACCTCTCATGTAATTCATTTATAGAATCGAAATGCGCTCTAATTCTATGCTCGGTCAAATACAACAATCCTCGGCTGATTTAATAGCCCGATTCATGAATTTATTTGTTATGAATGATTGTACAAAATAGGTCGTAAGGTTTTTCCCCGATAATCTTAAATTAAAAAAAAAAAAGAAAGAAATGTGGGAGAATTGGTATCCATTCCTCACGCAAGAGGAGTGGATAAGGGAAGCGAATTGGTATCCAAAACAGGCGTATTTGTAAATAAATAAACGGTATGTTAACTCTAAAGAGAGAAAAATTCTATAATAAACGTTTATGTCATGTTAGCATATATTTTTCTGTGTTTAAATAAGAAAAAAAATTGCGATCATATTTTGGAAAAATTTTCTAAATGAAATTTGAAGATTATAATGAAATATACAATTTATGTTCAAATTTTTTCAAAAAAATACTTCTATATAGATATTTTTGATCTCTAAAGTTTAATAAGTTAAACAGATTTTGAAAGTATTTTTTTAAAAAAAAATTTGAATATTAAAGTTATATATCTCGTCAAATCTATAATTTTGATGTGAATTTTTTTTTTTTCAAAAATTATGTTTAAATAAAGATTATATTTGAAAATTTTGTATTTTGATACAATTTTGAAACAAGATGCAACTACTGTTCTTGATTCACGGCGCTGGTGGGACAAAGTGAGCCGGGCAACGACAACAACCAGCTCCAATGTCATAAAAATAAAATTTAGAAAGAATGCTATGGATTCAAAATTAGAAAGAATGATACTCCTACTACACTTGATCCGACAAAAAATATAATAAAAATTAATATCTCCACACATGACCATGAGGGATAAGGATCATTTGCACCGATTTCTATACACTAGTTCATATACCGTTATGTAAATAAGTATTTATAATTTTTCTAAAAAAATTTCAATATCAAAATAGTAAATCTCATTAAAATTGTAACACCTCGAACTTGACGGCTTGATGAAAAACTCCCGTTAGGAGTGAGGAAGACGATGATCTGCTTAGAGACCTTAGGAATTACAGAGCAATCTGTATTGAATTTGTAACTTTGATGATTGTCTTACAATGGGCCATCTATGGGCTATTTATACATTGGGTCGAATCCTAACAGACTCGGTTTCTGTCCTAACAAACTCATTAGCTGACTTACAAACTGACCTTAGCGTTACTGAAAATAACAAGTATGCCATTCTGCACTTCATAAAATAGTCATTGAAGTTAGAGATAATTACGGTCGGTGCTCTGGACTCGTCTGCTGCCACGTGGACTCCACTAACTCTACTTCCAGGTGTGTCTTTATCTTCACCTTCTTCATTCATTATCTGTATTTCCTTCGTTTCTCTTTTAATTTACCCCTTTTTTCTCTTGCTGTGATATGAGGCATGACAAAAATATATAAATTTAATATTTATTTTTTTTAAAAAATATAAAATATGTAATTAGATATTATATATGAACAAGTGTATAGAAATCGGTGCAGACGATCATTTATCCTGCCATGAGGGTGCTCTGGAATCAAAAAATTCGTAACTTCAGAAATTACTTGTATCAAAAAACAAATTTTCAATCCTGACGTTGTGGTGCTGGAAAGATAGCAGCTGTAACTGAGTTTTTATTTATTTTTTCTTTATTCTTTCTAAGTCTTGCAAGGAAATTAAGTATCATAGTATTTCAATTGATACATGGTAAGTTCATCTGCTCGATAAGTCCACAAATACTTTGACATGCTTCCACCAATTTTCATCCTTTCTTTTATTATATTGTGCAGATTTGATAGAAAGAAAAATTCCAATTATACTACAACAGTTATAATGAGGAATCAATCCCGAGTTTTGTATTTTGATGCAAATACGACGTCACCATTCTGAAGTTCTGCTCCAAATAATGCTAAGATGGATGACTTTATATGGTTCTAGGGCTTTTGGACGAGTTGAAAATATTTCGGACAAACTAAAAAAATTATTTTGGACGAACTAAAATCAAGAATTCAGAGAAACTAACTCTGTTTTGTGAATCATGATTGTTCTAACAAAACCCCGAAGATTGAACAACCGGCACCAACCAGCACCGGTGTCATCATCGCCATGGCGATCTTAGCTGCTCTAGCCACCCCGGCGGTGATCTCCAGAACAGAGATGGCGAGCATTACAAGGGCCATGCCAAAAATGAAAAGCATCAGAAGTGCGAGGGCGTAGGCGTATTTGCGTATTTTATAAATTAATTATTATTTTATATAAGTATTATTATTTTTTTAAATTTTATTTAGCCTTTTTATATTCTTCAAATTAATTACGTGATTTTTAAACTATTAACAGATAATAAAGATACCATGTTTTTTTTTTTAAAAAAAAGGAAATACTAATGACACACTGAAAGTCATTAATATGCCACATGATGTAACTGTTTGACCACTCAATTTTATATAATTATTATTATTATTATTATTATTATATATATATATATATATATATGTATGATAATATTCGAAATATTAAGTTTTTTTAAAATATATTAATTTTATATAAATTAATATTTATTTTATTAAAATATTATATTATATATATTACATGTTATTAGAGTAAAAATAAATATCAAATGATATACCGAAAGTTACGACTTTGGTCACCCCTTTATATATACTGTATATAATTATATATAAATTATTGAGAATTTGATAATAACATTCTGAGTTCTTCAAATATTTATTTTATTAAAATATTATATTATATTTATTACATATTATTAGAGTAAAAATAAATATCAAATAACATACCGAAAATTACGACTTTGATCACCACTTTATATATGTTGTATATAACTATATATAGATTATTGAGAATTTGATAATGATCTTTCGAATTCTTCAAAATTATTATAATTTATATTTAGCATAAGTAAAAAATAAATTATTATAAATTATACTTATTTTTATATTTAATAAATTATTAATAATATTTTAAATATGCTTTGAATCAAAACTCTTATTAATGATTTGATTAATTACATATTTATTATTATTAAGTGTGCCACATGTCAAATTGTGAGATAATAGAAATGTCATGTGACATATTGTGAGTTATAAGAGGTGCCACATGACACTCAACTATTTTAATACCAAATTATATATATATATATATTCCAAACAAAGAGAATGAAAGACAGTGCAAATAGTAGCCATAAGTATAAAGATATAAGGCGTCTAAATTTCCCATCGTAGTCGGACGATTGTTTGTCGGTAAGTATGTGAAAAATTGCTTCTCTCGATAGAAAAAATTAAATTCCAATTTTCTTCGATTTAACGGTCGGTTTAATCGATTTAAGGAGAAATATACAAATGGTAAGACTCAGCCGTGATCTTCTATTTCATGAATTTCAAAAAAGACAATATATGCACCAATCAACAAACAGAAATCATATAAGAAATACACGTTTCTCTGCCGGCTAATACCATATCAGCCCCTCATTGTTTGCAAAAATCTAAATTAGCCCCCCGTTTCAAAAACGGTCGTTTCAGCCCCAAACACTGTTTGACTTTTTTTCAGACGAAAATATTCTTGTACCCGTTAACAGTTTGGACGCCAAAAATATATATCTAGAAGTATTTTTTGAAAAAAATTTTAACATCAAATTTGTAGATCTTGATGATATTTATAACTTGCATTTTGAAATTTTTTTTCAAAAAATACTTCCGAACGAGTAATTTCGGGGTCCGAATTGTTAATAGGTCGACCCGTAATTCGCTGAACAGTTTGGACACCGAAAATACCTATCTAGAAGTATTTTTTGGAAAAATTTTCAACATTAAAGTTGTAGATCTCGTCGAATCTATAACTTTTATATTAAATTTTTTTCTAAAAAATATTTTTAGATATTTGTTTTAGACATCCGAACAGTCAAGATTATTTTCGTTCGAAAAAAATCAAAACAGTAAATGGAGGCTGAAATGGACGTTTTTTAAAATTGGGGCTGATTTGGAATGAAAATTTTAAATGAAGGGCTGATATGTCATTATCCTTTTCTCTGCCGCCGTCACTGCTGAACTACAAGCCAAAAGTCTCGCCATATCCAATGTTTTGTGACTTTTGACTTTGCCTTTTCGTTTGCTGCTTTCCTCGTGGAGAAGTCGGCTGATTTTTGTTTAATAAAAATGCTATCAGAAATAAAATTTTGTGTTTTTTGTTGTAATAACTAAAATCAGTTTTTAAAAGGCGCTGTTTTCCAAGATGGTACACACGACCCTACGTTTTGTTCGCGGTTCGAACATGAATTAGAATTAAAATAAAAATAGGAATGCTCTGAATTCAACATTAGAAAGAATAATATTCTTACTATATTTGATTTAGACAAGAAATATAAATAAAAATTAATATCTCCACATTACCATGAGAGATAAGGATTATCTACAATTGTAGATTTTAATAAGATCTATAATTTTTATATTGATTTTTTTTTTAAAAAAAATATTCTAAATAGATGTTATGAAAATGCCAAACTCTTAAAGTCTTAACGAATTATTTTAAATCTGTTAAGATTTTAAAATCATCTAATTACATAATAAATCACAATTAGCAAGGAGATTGCAAATCAACAAAGTTTTTATGATCTCACACTGATTTGAAACAATCAGCAAAATCGCATGTTGTGGTGCTGGAAAAAATAGCAGATATAACTAAGTTTTTTATCTATTTTTTTTTTATCTTTATTCCGCATTTTTGTTTTGTTGTAGATTAATAGCTATTTCGCAAGATGTTGACTTCCTTCTTTTTGAGTCTTACGAGGAAAAAAGTATCATTGCATTTCAATCGACACATGGTAAGTTCATCTGCACGACAAATACTTTGACATGCTTCCACCAATTTTCGTGCAATTTTTTTGTTCTTTTATTATATTGTGCATATTTCATAGCTAAAAAATTATTGTGAACGAGCTAAAAATAAAAATTTGGAGAAACTTTGTTTTGCAAATCATGATTTTTCTAACAAAACCCAAATTGCATTCACCTGGATAAATCCAGAGCTTACGAGTGCTAACACCAACTGGATTCATTGGTCGGCGGTCGGTTCTGGACTGGAAAGAATCACAAGTGAGTTTGGGATCCGGATCCTCTGCACCCCTCCCCTGCACCAATCTCCTGCACCCTCCATCCTCACCGTCCATCATATTACGCACCCATCTCGAAACATCGTCTGAAATTTTCGTCGGCTTATTTGACCTAGTTTTAAGCATTTTTACGAAAATTTTTAAACTATAACATTATATATTTTAATGTGATCTACAATTTTGTAGTTAAAATTTTTTCGAAAAAATACTAAACAGTATGCCGAAATAACAATCAAAGCTTTGATTATCATTTCGGCACAATGTTTAACATTTTTTCGAAAAGTATTCAACTACAAAATTGTATGTCACATTAATTTCTATAACTTTTTAGTTCAAATTTTTTTATAAAAATACTTAAAAATACGTCAAATGAGTTACCGTAAGTTTGTATAATGTCTTATTTTTATATAAATTTTCGGCAACTTATTTGACCTACTTCTATGCATTTTTACAAGAAATATTGAACTACGATATTATATATTCTAATATGATTTACAACTTTGTAGTTGAATATTTTTTTAAAAATATCAAATAATATGATAAAATAATTATTATAATTTTAATCATTATTTTGTCATAATATTTGATATTTTTTTGAAAAATTTTTAACTACAAAATTGTAGATCACATTAAAATCTATAATATTGTAATTTAAAATTTTTCGTAAAAATCTTAAAATTAGGTCAAATAAGCCGACGAAAATTTCAGACGGTGTTTCGAGATGGGTGCGGAATATGATGGACGGTGAGGATGGAGGGTGCAGGAGATGGGTGCAGGGATGGGTGTAGAGGATCCGGATCCGTGAGTTTGGGGACAGATGGAGAGACAGCTCTATGGGGGAATATTTATAGACGGGGGGTTACAGAACTATTAGAATTAGAAAATTGCCAACGTTGTAACGAAACTTCCAGGAAGTTTCGTCTGAAACTTGGTTTCGTTGTCGTCACAGTCTAGATACGCCCCATCAATTTGTCAATAAAAAAAAGATAATGACATATCAGCCCCCATTTCAAATTTACATTCTAAATCAGCCCTTAATTTTAAAAAACGTCCTTTTCAGCCCCCTATTTACTGTTTGAATTTTTTTCGGACGAAAATGTCCATGACTGTTGGGATATCTGAAACACATATTTAAAAGTATTTTTTGAAAAATATTTTAATATAAAAATTATAGATCTCGTATTAAAAATTATAGATCTCGACGAGATCTACAACTTTTATGTTAAAAATATTTTCAAAAAATACTTCTAGATAGGTATTTTCGGCGTCCGAACTGTTCAGCGGATTACGGGTCGACCCGTTAACAGTTCGGATCCCGAAATCACCTATTTGGAAGTATTTTTTGGAAAAATTTTCAACATGAAAGTTGTAGATCTCGATGACATCTACAACTTTCATGTTAAAACTTTTTCCAAAAAATATTTCTAGATAGTTATTTTTGACGTCCAAACTGTTAACAGGTATAAGGATATTTTCGTCCGAAAAAAATTCAAACAGTGTTTGGAGGGCGAAAACGACCGATTTTTGAAATGGGGGGCTGATTTGAACGTTTTCAAACCTTGAGGGGCTGATATGGTATTATCCCATAAAAAAATACGGATAATTACACTAAAATTCCTGCATATTATTTCAATATTATTTAGATTTTTTTTTTAATTTTTTTTTTGTATTTTAATTTTTTTGACATTTTTTAATAAATTGACACTACTCTTTAATGTATTTTCACCTTCCGCACACATCCAACATCCTACATTTTGACATTTTTCAGTACGTTTCTGACATCATTATGTTAATTTTTGATATTTTCATGATAAAAAATAACACCTTGATACAATTCTGATAGTTTTTAACACCTTCTTGATAATTTTTTACATCCTCAATAAAAAAATTTAAGTACAAATTTTTTTGAAAGATAACTGCAGTACAAGATAATTTGTTGTCTTGAACTGCAATACAACTCTCTCAAACAAGAAAATAAATGCAACGGGATGCAGTAAAAAATTCACCATAAATTTGACCAACTTATATAGATTAAAAATATTGAAAATATTTTCAAATCTATTAAAATTTAAAGCTCCATAATATCTATTTAAAAAAAAATAAAAAAATATTTAAAATAAAATTTATAATTTTTATATTAAATATTTTTCAAAGTAATATTCCTAATTTATTTCTCTTTGATTTCATCATGTATAATTCCTCCCAATTCAAAGAACAAAGATACTCTCCTTTTCTTTCCCTCACTTTTTCATTCTTCCAAACACATGGTGCGTTATACGCCGGGCCACAATGTTATGCAATAAAAAGTGGTTAAGTAAAAATAGCTCTAATTGTTATTCATTTATACCGAAATGGAGAATCCCCGCAGAACAAAAACCTGCATCTCATGTAATTCATTTATAGAAATACAAAAATCATTGGTTGATTTAATATGGGCCTGAATTTATTTGTTAACGAATAATGTTACTCAACTCATTTTCACCCCTAATTGAGACATTAAGAGCGCTCATCACATTGCACCCATCCCGAGTCTCTGACTTCCACTAATATCTACCGGATACGTGCTCTGTTTAGAGTGAGATCCGCAACTTTGACTGATTAGTTTTTCAACCTAATGAGACTGATTAGGGCTGTCAGATCCGGATCATTACTGTTGTAATTATGTACTTATAAAATTATATAACATACATCATACAAACAACAAACACCAGTTGGAGCACATCAAAGAAGAACATAGCGATGTTTTGTTCGCGGTTCGAACAGGAAGTAGAATTGAAATAGGAATGCTATGGATTCAAAATTAAAAAGAATGATACTCCTACTACACTTGATCCAGACAAAAAATATAAATAAAAATTAATATCTCCTCACATAACCGTTAGGGATTAGGATTATCTATATTGGCTTCTATGCATTAGTTCGTATACCGATATCTAAATAAATATTTATATATAGTTTTTGAAAAAAAATTTAATATGAAGTTTATAGATTTTGATGAGATTTATAATTTTTATATTAAAATTTTTTATCAAAAAAGAAAAATCTAAATAGGTGTTCTAAGACTCCAAATTCTTAACGTCTTAACCAGTTTTAAAAATTATTTTAAATCCGTTAAGATTTTAAAATTATCTAATTACATAATAAATCACAGCCGTTAATATTTTTAAATAATATTTTGAAATGTGAAATATAAAGAAAAATATATTTGTTCGAAAAAAGTTGAATTTTTTGGAGAGGTGCTGAATTGATGTGGGCGACATTTGGGGGGGTGCGGGTGCTGAGTTGCATTTTGGGAGAGGAGCTAAACAGTAATTATTAAAAAAAAAAAAAAAAAAAGAGAGAATAACGACATCCGAACATAACGAGTTATTTAAACGTCTTGTAACCCTTATTTGGACGAAAGATGAGAGACCCTAATCCCCAGCCCTTTTTTTGGAGTGATGCTTATTCTTGTATTAAAAAAATTAATAATATATCATTCCCGAAACGACATATCTTGTCCCACGGGAGTCGGCCGAAGGAGGGAGGGACGCGGATCCCTTGCTCCGCTCTCCTGCGCCCATCGTTATATCCACAATTACGACCGTTCATCACATACAATACCTATTTCGATATATTATTTAAAATTTACGTTGGCTCATTTGACATATTTTAAAAAATTTTATAATAAATTTTAAATTAGAAAGTTGTAAATTTTAATATACTCTCCAATTTTATAGTTGAATAATTTTTTAAAAAATATCAAATATAATATTAAAATAATAATCAAAATTTTAATCAAAATTTTGACATATTATTAAATATTTTTTTAAAAATTGTTCAACTAAAAAAATTATATATCACATTAAAATCTACAACTTCTTAGTACCATAATTCTCATAAAAATATTTAAAAAATAGTTCAAATAAGTTACCGTAAGTTTGTTATTGTGAGACATTATACAAAACTTACGGTAACTCATTTGACCAATTTTTAAGTATTTTTATGAAAAATTTTGAACTATAAAATTGTAGACTTAATATGATTTAATATGATTTAGTTGGACAATTTTTCAAAAAATATCAAATATTATATTAAAATAATAATCAAAATTTTAATTATTATTTTGATATATTATTTGATATTTTTTAAAAAAAATTTCAACTACAAAGTTATAAATTATATTAAAATAGACAACTTTATAATTTAAAATTTTTTGTAAAAATGCTTAAAAATATAACAAATAAACTAACGAAAATTTTAAATAGTGCTTCGAGATATGTACTGCTCGTGACGAACGGTTGGGATTGAGAGAGCAGGGACAGGCGCACGGATAGCAGAGCCGGGGATCCGCGTACGGAGTTAGACGCGGATCCCCTGCTCTGCTCTCCCTACGCCCATCGCCGTATCCACAGTCCCAACCGTTCATCATGCACAATATTCCTATTTCAAGACACTATTTAAAATTTTCGTCGGCTCATTTAACCTAATTTTAAGCATTTTTACGAGAAATTTTGAACAACAAAGTTATAAATTTTAATATGCTCTACAATTTTATAATTGAACAATTTTTCAAAAAATATCAAATACGATATCAAAATAACAATTAAAATTTTAATCATCATTTTGACATATTATTCGATAGTTTTTCAAAAACTGTTCAACTAAAAAATTATAGATAACATTAAAATTTACAACTTTTTAGTTCCAAATTTCTCATAAAAATATTTAAAAATAGATCAAATAAGTTGCCGTAAGTTTTGTATATTGCGAGACATTATACAAAACTTACGGCAACTTTGTAATTGAACAATTTTTCAAAAAATATCAAATATTATATTAAAATAATAATTAAAATTTTAATTATTATTTTGACATATTATTCGATATTTTTTCAAAAATTGTTCAACAACAAAATTATAGGTCATATTAAAACCTATAATTTTGTAATTTAAAATTTTCTCGTAAAAATACTTAAAATATGTCAAATAAGAGGACGAAAATTTTAAATAGTGTTTGAGATAGGTACTGTTCGTGATGAACGTTGGGATTGAGGGAGCAGGGACGGGTGCGGGGAGAGTGGAGCAGGGAATCCGCGTTCGGAGTAGGAGGTGGAGCTCAGCGAGTTATTTAAACGGATAATTGCTCTGCAGTCTCTCCATATTGTTTCAAGGTCACTTAAATTCTCTCAATTTTTTTGCACTTTAGTCATTTTGACACTTTTCGATGAGTTTTTACACCTTATAATGAATTTTTGACATCTCCGACTTGCATCCAACACTTGTATTTTGACATATTTTAGTAAGTTTTTGACACCCTACGCAGAATGACTTAACTACAATTAAAATTTAGCCCATAATTCAAGTACAATGAAACTTACAACTTTGGATTCAGATACAGCTCTCCCTTATTTAAAACTCTTGTAACCCTTCGGTCAAACCCATCCATTTCCTCTCGCATATTCTCTCTCACTTCCTCATACTAACGTAATGAACATCTCCGCCAGCTCCGGCACAGGCACCAGCCCATCAACGTCCGACGAGCTCGCAAGCTCTAGGCTTCCGCTGGCTTTACGGCAGCCACCGTTGCAACCGTGGCGGCCTTTAACTCTCCGGCGGCCGGCGAATGTTCTCTTTCCACAAAAACCTCAAATATATGCCTATGGTGCCCTCGCACTTCTGCTGCTTCTCATTTTTGGCGTGGCCCTTGCGACGCTCGCCATCTCCGTCCGGGAGGTCACCGCCGAGGTCGCTAGAGCAGCTAAGATCACCATTGTCAACAAGCTCCAATGTCATCATCGACATATGGTAATCTTAGCTGCTCTAGCGACCTCGGCGGTGACCTCCCGGACGGAGATGGCGAGCGTCGCAAGGGCCACGCCAAAAATGAGAAGCAGCAGAAGTGCGAGGGCACTGTAGGCATATATTTGAGGATTTTGTGGGAGGAGAACGTTCGCCGGCCGCCGAAGAGTTGAAGGCTGCCACGGTTGCAACGATGGCTGTCGTAAAGCCAGCGGAAGCCCAGAGCTTGCGAGCTCGTCGGACGTTGACGGGCTGGTGGCCGGTGCTGGAGCTGGCGGAGATATTCATTACGCTAGTGTGAGGAAGTGAGAGAGAATATGCGAGAGGAAATGGATGGTGGTTGATCGAAGGGTTACAGGAGGTTTAAATAACTCGCCGGCACTGGGCGGCGCCTCCACCTCCTTTGACCTACGGTTGTCCCGCCACCCTCCAGTCTTCTGATGTTCTCGCGTTTGATCGTTGTGTTCTGAGTATTTCTCAACTGTAAATTTTCTTTCTTGTAACGTAAAAAAATCTAAGGAAATTTATATATCAACCCTTTTATTTCACATTTCGCGCGTATCAGTCTCTAAAAACGTACTTATATGAGCTGTTTTGAATGAAAAACAGAAACGGATGCTGATATGCAAAAAACCCAAAAATCTAAGTGTATATAAATATATATGAAAGAAACGACTCCTTTGTATAGCCCAACATAATTGGATCTTGAGCCTATGTTTGGGGGACTAACTTAGGGCCATATAGCATTGCTCTATTTTAAATTCTGAATTAAACTCTACATTTGATTTTCATTTTTACGCCCCATAAATCACAATGGCAAAAATTTGTCCCCCTAAATTGAAATAAAATGTTTATCATTTTATGCCATAATGACTGTAAAATGACGAACTGCCATCGCCTAATTAACTTTTATTTTCTTTCAAGAAAAATAACAATTGAAGTTTTGTCATTTAACACGTTCATAAGAGGCATAAAAGTGATGTTTTAAATTATATATATAAAAAAAAAATTGATTTTGAATTATAGGTGCATAACAATGCAAATGCCCTACGAAAGAATGAAGAACTATGGCATGTGTCTCGACTGGTCCTTCAAAATTCATTCCAGGATCTGTTTGTCCATCATGTTTCTACATCCCAAATTGTATTCTTATTTACCCTTTCTTGAAATACATAGAAAGATACCGTCAAGTGATAGCTCGGTAGATTAACAAAGTTGGATTTGCGGTTGATGGATTTCTATAAAATATTATAAATTCGAGCTAACAATAAACACTTATTAGAAGAATATTATTGAAATTATTTCATCATCGGACAAGCTTAGTCCGCTCTATATATGGGTGGGATACTCATGTGAAAACCGAAAAAGAAAAATTGTTTCCTTCTAATTTGAGTGATTAGGAAAGAAAAGAATTGAAATGACAATAATAACTTTTTTTCTCTAGCATTTTATTTTTTGCTTCAACGATAATATCGTAAATATAATAACAATCCTTATATAATCATTTCCTTCCATTCTTTTTTATCCAAACACAATTCCATAAAAATATTTCCAATTATTTTTATTTTCTTTACTTTTATTACCTCTTTTTTTCCTCATATTTTCTTCCTTTATTTCAAACAAAGCCGTAGAGAATGAGAGACAGTTCAAATAGTAGCAAAAAATATAAGGATATAAGGAGTCTAAATCTCACGTCGTCTATAGAGCCGATTATTTGTTAGTAAGCATGTGAAAAATTGCTTCTCTCAGTTGTCGGATGACTTAGAGAAAAGATCCAATTTTCTTCAATTTAACAGTTGGCTTAAATATCGGTTTAAGGAGAAAGATACAAATGGTAAGACTCAGCCGTGATGTTCTTTTTCATGGATTCCAAAAAAGACAATATATGCACAAGATTTAGAAATTAAAAATAAAAAAAAAATCTACAAACATAATAATACATATAAAAAGAAACGACACCTGGCCAAAAATTTATAGCCCAACATAGAAAAAAAATTTGAGTATAAAAACTACTAGATGATGGTAGCACGCTGCGAAGGTGGCATGTCTTGTTCGCGGTTCGAACATGAATTAGAATTATAATAGGAATGGAGTGGTCTGGATGCAGAATTAGAAAGAATGATACTCTTACTATATTTGATTCGACAAGAAATATAAATAAAAATTAATATCTCCACACATGACCATGAGGGATAAAGATTATCTATATCGGCTTCTACGCATTAGTTCGTATACTGATATCTGAATAAATATTTATATACTTTTTTAAAAAAACTTTCAATATTAAATTTGTAGCGGACATGAATATCATTGTATTTCAATCGACGCATGCTAAGTTAACCCGCACGATAAAGTCAAAAAAATACTTTGACATGCTTCCACCAATTTTTCATCTAATATTTTTTTTCTTTTATTATATTGTGCATATTTCATAGAAAGGAAAATTCCATTTATACTAGGACAATTATAATGAATAACCAATCCCAAGTATTGTATTTTGATACAAATACTATGTCACCATTTTGAAGTTTTTTGTTCCAAATAATGTTAAGACGGATGACTTTATATGGTTCCAGGGCTTTTGGACGAGTTGAAAATATTTCGGAAAAGCTAAAAAATTATTTTGGACGAACTAAAAACAAGAGTTCGGAGAAACTAACTCTGTTTTGCGAATAGAAATTGTATTCACTTGGATAAATCACACCATATATAATAATGATTTTTAACCATAGATAACTATATTTTACATCAATCAAAGACCCCCCCCCTCCCCCCCCTCCAAAAAAAAAAAAAAAAAAAAAAAAAAAGAGATATTGATGGTGGCGGCACAAGGTTGATGTATCACGCTAGTGGGACAAAGTGAGACGAAACTGCGATGGCAACGCCAACAACCAGCTCCAATGTCATCATCACCATGGCGAGCTCGTCGGACGATGATGGGCTGGTGGCCGGTGCTGGAGCTGGCGGAGATATTCATTACGCTAGTGTGAGGAAGTGAGAGAGAATATGCGAGAGGAAATGGATGGTGGTTGATCGAAGGGTTACAGGAGGTCTAAATAACTCGCTGGCACTGGACGGCGCCTCCACCTCCTTTGACCTACGGTTGTCCCGCCACCCTCCAGTCTTCTGATGTTCTCGCGTTTGATCGTTGTGTTCTGAGTGTTTCTCAATTGTAAATTTTGTTTCTGGTAACGTAAAAAAATCTAAAGAAATTTACATATCAGCCTCCCTATTTTACGTTTCGCGCGTATCAGTCCCTGAAAAAGTATTTTCAGAAACTATTTTGAATTAAAAAAAAAAATAGAAGCTGATATGCAAAATGCCCAAAAATCTAAGTGTGTATATATATATATATATATGAAAGAAACGACTCCTTCTACAGCCCAACATAGTTGGATCTTGAGCCTATGTTTGGGCGACTGACTTAGGGCCATATAGCATTGCTCTATTTTAAATTCTGGTTTAAACTCTACATTTGAGCCAACAATTATTTTCATTTTTATGCCCCATAAATCACAATGGAAAAAAATATGTCCACTCAATTGAAATGATATTTTTCTCTAGCATTTTATTTTTTGCTTCAACGATAATAACCTAAACATAATAACATTCCTTATATAATAATTCCTTCCATTCTTTTTTATCCAAACACAATTCCATAAAAATATTTCCAATCATTTTTAATTTCTTTACTTTTATTACCTGTTTTTTTTTCCTCCTATTTTCTTCCGGTATTCCAAATAAAGCTGTAGAGAATGAGAGATAGTGCAAATATAGCAAAAAAAATATAAGGATATAAGGCATCTAAATCTCACATCATATGTAGAGCCGATTGTTTGTTGGTAAGTATGTGAAAAATTGCTTCTCTCGATAGTCTTACGACTTAGAAAAATGATCCAATTTTCTTCGATTTACAAGTTGGTTTAATCGGTTTAAGAAGAAAAATACAAATGTTAAGACTCAGCTGTGATCTTATTTTTCATGAATTACAAAAAAGATAATATACATACCAAGATCTAGAAACATAATGCATATAGAAATAACCAAGTCCTGGCCAAAAATTATAGCCCAACTCCTGGCAAGTATATCATCATAGAAATATAGAACTCTTTAAGTTGGATATTTAAGCTATTTATTATGAGTAAAACGTATAAAATTGATAAAAAAATAAATAAAAATTAGTAAAGTGAAAAGTAAAAGAAAAGTAATAAGAAAGTAAATAAAATAGTAAGATGAAAAATACTGAAAAAGTGGTAAAAAAGTAGATTTGAATTTTGTTATTTATTTTGAAATATAAAGTGGGAAGAAAGTAAAAAATTTTATTTACATAGAAATATTGTTTGTTTAGTTTTTTGTTTATTTTTTAAATAATAGTAATTAATTATTAATTATTATAAAAATAAAAATATAATAAAAAGTATTTATTATTTATAGTAACTTGTTTGTTTATTATTTTCATTATTCTTTTTTCTTTATTATTAAAGAATATAAATTTTTAACTTTATCATTTATTAAAATAATGAAACTTTTTTATTACTTTATAGCCACAAATTAAAATTTGTAAAATTTACTAATTAAAAATATATTAATTTTTTAAACAATATATTAATATTTAATTATTAAAACATAATAATTATTAATGACTATCATAAATACTTATACTTTTCACTTTCCTTCTACTTTCTTTTTTGATGAAAAAGAAAACAAATTTAAAGTGTACAAAAAATAAAAAGTGAAAAAAAATGTAATTTTCTCACTTTTCCCTTGTTATTTAAAATAAAAGAAAAACTAATTTTTTTACTTTTACTATTTAATTTTATTTTAAAATAAATAAAAAATTAACTTTTTAACTTTTACACTTTTTCACTTTTCAAAAGCCCTTAGAGAGTTAGACCATCTTCGGGCAACAGACTTTGGGTCCGATGTCATTTTTCTGAAATTGCTGGCTTAGAAACCGCAAAAAGAAGAAATTCATGGCCCAGGCCTGTACCTCGACTGGCCTTCGGTCGCTGAAACCTCTCTGATTACACGTCAGCTTATAACGTGGGACAAGAATATTAAGAAAACTCTATTTGTATGACACGCGTCCAACAAGTTGCTGCTTAAAGTCTTCCAAGCTCGATTCTTCTGCTTGTAATCCAAGAACAAAATCTTTCATGGAGAACGACAGAGAGAAAAGAGTGATCACCGGAGAAAAAGAAAACTCCGCCGCTGACGTGTCACCGTCGAAGCTCGATCCAAGTGCGGCAGCGCTGCTGCACGAGGCCATGTTCAAGCCAGGTGGAGTTGGAAACGCAGCAGAAGAACAAGTTAAAGAGGAGGCGCAGAAACCTTCTGATGTTCTCGCGTTTGATCGTTGTGTTCACCAAGTCGATTCGTCGCTTGAATGAATCAGTTAATTTGTTTGATAAAAATAAAAATTTTATTTCTGTCTGTTCTGGAAAAATAAAAAGAAAATTTTGTTAAATAATCTTCTATTTCTCCACTGTAAATCTTCTTGCTGGTAATGTATTTATATGAATTCCGTGTTGGAGCAAATTGTTGAGGTGGAATCGAAACCACATAATTAATAAAACTAGTAAATATATAGAATAAAGCTACAACTTGCAATATTTACATGATCGGAGGAAAAAAGAAAAACAAAACTTTTTTTTTGTTTATTGCAAACCTACAACACACTTTTATTTGTTCTGTAGAAATTAAGGCGAATTAGTTGTGTTTTGTCAGGCGTAGCTGTAGAGCGGGCTGCCGCAGCGGGTGCAGTGGAAGCGGCGCTTGTATTTAGAGTAGAAGGGGACGAAGCAGAATCTCCACTCGCTCTCCACGTCCGTCGCCACCACCCCGCCGCCGCAGTACGGACAGTTCCCCGGAGCAGGCTGCGACCCCAGGCTCCTCTCGTCGGCGTCGCAAGTAAACACCAAACACATATTGATGATTTCTCTCTATTGTTCTTCTTCTTGATTTGGCCTTCCTAGGTAGAACGATCACTGGATTATTCAGCTGGATTATCCATTATATTAAAAAATAAATAAATAAAGCAATGGAAGCTTCCAGTGACCAGGCCAGTCTTACTTTGTACGAACTATTTAGGGAAGTCGAGTAGAATCTGCGTGGGCTTATCGCGGTCCACTAATTAAACTTCTACTTGAATCAAGCCCAACTAAACTCAGAACATTAAACTCCAACTGAGCTCAATGTTTAATTAAGCAGACCTCAAAGTTCAACGCAAGCCCAACTAGACTCAGAACATACACGTCATAGAATATAATTAGTTTTACGCAATGTATGGATGCAGATCATAAATAAAAATAATTATAATTATAATTTTTTATACTTTTAGTTATAGATAATTAATAATTATGTAATTAAAATTATTATATTCAATATTATGATAACAAAAATAAATACCACATTTTTTATCACCAAAAGTTATTATATTTTATTAATTAGTTCTAGATATTTCATTTCTAAACTTAGTTATATAATTATAAAATATTTGTTTATGATATAAAGATAATTATATAATATTATAAAATATTTGTTTATGATATATATTTATTTATATATGAAATATTGATATATTTTAATATTGACCTTTTAAATTTATTAAAGTTATTATAATATATATTTTATATAAATAACTTAAAATTTAAAATAAAATATATAGATAATTTTGATACCCGATTTTCTATATATGTATATATATAGATTCCCAAGAATTTTAAAAATTTTATCTCATATTGCAGATGAGATATGAATTAATAATATACGAATTTGTGAGTAATTGATTAAAATCCATCTTTTTCTCATAAGTTAAACTATTCCATCAGCAGATACGAAAGAAGGTGAGCGAGAATACAAATTATTTTATTATTTAGGATATAATCAGAGTGCCCTCAATTTACGCACCTAAGTTCAACCGCCAAGTCTGGTCGATTCCAATTTTGCCAGCAAATCATTTCTCTGTTTTTAGGTGATGGTTGTTGTAAGGTACCTTAACAAATCATATGGGATAGCATTATATTATGTAAGCATTACAAAAGGTTTTAAATGGGCTGGCCTTTAAGAGCGTTGGGCCTTTGGACGTAGCCACAGACACTTGAAGAACGAAATATCGAGGCCTTAGATGATAAAAAGGAGGCCTAATTGGTATTACCAAAGCCCGACTAAAAGTACGTACTTGTGTTGGCCATATTATACTTTTTATAATAACAAGTAAAATTATGAGTTTGTTCAAGTTTCGGTAAGTGCTATGTTCGATATATCTAAATTGATCTTGTCTTGTAATTAAGTAGGAGAAAATATTAAGTAATAGATAAAAATGACAAGTAAACAAAAGTCCATGGGTTACATATGCAAAGTTTTACCGTAAATGGGCACATAAATAATATATATGAACTTAAATATTCTGAACTCTAATGTGTATATTAGCGGACAACACATCCGCAATATGTATGTAAAAAATAATTAGCAATTATTTTTAAATTTTATAATTTATTAAATTTAGAATTAGAAAGTATTTTTATCTCTCTATTAATACCGATATATTATATATTATATCTATTCTGAAAAGAATAAAATAAATAGATATTAAAAATCAAGAAACACAATTTTCAAATAAAAAGATGTTAATATGAAATTTATATTCATAATATAGAGTAGAGCAAAAAATGGACAGTTTCAACTTATCTACAAAATATAAGTTCCAAAATAATTTATAATAACTACTATATATATAATTTAAATTTATTTTAAATATTAAATAATTATATTAGAACATAATATACTATTAATATTTTTTTTGAGCTAAAATATTATATATATATATATATATTATATATATATATATATATAGAAAATTCGGTATCAAAATAGTTGAGCTCCATGTGGCACTTATTATAACTCACAATATGCCACATGGCGTCTCTATTATCTTACAATTTGACATGTATCACTTAAATAAAATAAATATGTAATAAATCACATATTCAATGAGAGTTTGAATATAATGTATACTTAATGTATTATTTAATAATTTTATTAAATATAAAAACTAAGTATAATTTATAATATTTTATTTTTATATATTAAAGATAAATTATAATAATTTAGAAGAATTTGAAATGTCATTCTCAAATTCTTAATAATTTATATCTAATTATATACAATATATACAAATGGGTGATCAAAGTCGTAACTTTTGGTATGTAATGAAGAATTTGAAAGGTCATTATCAAATTCTTAATAATTTATATATAATATTTACGAATGGGTGTTCAAAGTCGTAATTTTTTGTATGTAATGAAGAATTTTAAAGGTCAATATCAAATTATTAATAATCTATATATAATTATATATAACAATACAAATGGGTGATCAAAATCGTAACTTTAGGTATGTAATTTAAATTTTTTCACTAATTAAATGTGATAAATATAATATAATATTTTAAAACCTAAAAATTAATTTATATAAAATTAATATATTTAAAATAAAATATATATATATAACTGAATATCACCACCATTTTACGTCACTCAAATAATTTTATTATTTTATATATACCATATGGTAATTATTTTGCTCTAATAATATTACAAATAAAATATAATATTTTAATAAAAATAATTATTAATTTATATAATAAATATAATTTTTTATAATATTATTATTTTATATTGATGACTAAAAATCGTGCATTGTACAGGTTCAAAATTAATTTATTTTAATTTAAGGGCCGGCCCATCTCTTGGTTTATTTTTAGGAAAAATGCATATCAACCCTTTAAAAGCCAAAAAAATCTGTTTGGAGTGCGACCTGCAAGTTTGACTAATTAGGGCTCTCAATCCATATTATTATTACTTTTTTTTGGTAAAGTAAGTAGATCCGAATTATTACTGTTGTAGTTATATTTTTTTATAAAATATATAACTCTATCATATATCATACAAACAAACACCAGTTTCAGAGCACATCAAAGAAGAACATATCGATGTTTTGTTCGTGATTCGAACATGAATTAGAGTTAAGATAGGAATGCTATGGATTCAAAATTAGAAAGAATGATACTCTTACTATATTTGATTCAGACAAGAAATATAAATAAAAATTAATATCTCCTCACATGACCATGGAGATAAGGATTATTTACACCGGCTTCTATGCATTAGTTCGTATGCCGATATCTAAGCACCATCTATTAGAATGATTATTAATTTAACCAAATACCATCTAATTATTAGTAGCAAGGGGATTGCAAATCAATAATGATGGCTGCAAAGTTTTTATGATCTCACACTGATTTTGAACAATCAGCGTAATTGCACGTTGTGGTGCTGGAAAAAAAATAGCTGCTATAACTAAGTTTTTTATCTATTTTTTTTCTTTATTCCGCATTTTGTTTTGTTGTATTGTTTTCTAAGTCCTGCGAGGAAAATAAGTATCATTGTATTTCAATTGATACATGGTAAGTTTACTTGCACGATAAATCGACAAATACTTTGACATGCTTCCACCAATTTTCATGCAATATTTTTGTTCTTTTATTATATTGTGCATTTTTCATAGAAAGGAAAATTCCAATTATACTACAACAATTACAATGAATAACCAATCCCAAGCTTTATTTTTTGATACAAATACGACATCACTATTCTGAAGTTTTCTGTTCCAAATAATGTTAAGATGATGACTTTATATGGTTCTAGGAGGGCTTTTGGATGAGTTGAAAATATTTCTGAAAAGCTAAAAAATTATTCTGGACGAGCTAAAAACAAGAATTAGGAGAAACTAACTTTGTTTTGCAAATTATGATTTTTTTTACAAAACCCCGAAGATTGAACGGACAATTCTATTTTTCAAAAGCTACAAATTGTATTCACTTGGATAAATCACACCATAATACTGATTTTAATCATAGATAACTGTATTTTACATCAATCAAAGCACCCCCAAAGAACAGAAAAAAAAACATAAACATTTAAGTAGTAGCAGCAAGTATCACACTCAGAAGCCAATAGTAAATAAGCGATCTGATAATGGTGGCGGAAGAAGGCGAGATTGATGTATCACGCTAGTGGGATGAAGAGAGCCCAAACTGAGATGGCAACAGCAACAACCAGCACCGGTGCCGTCATCACCATGACGATCTTAGCTGCTCTAGCGACCCCGGCGGTGACCTCCCGAACAGAGATGGCGAGCGTTGCAAGGGCCATGCCAAAAATGAAAAGCATCAGAAGTGCGAGGGCGTAGGCGTATTTGAGGTGCTTGTGGGAGGAGAACGCTGCCGGAGAGTTGAAGGCCGCCCCGGTTGCGACGGTGGATGCCGTAAAGCCAGCGGAAGCCCAGAGCTTGCGAGCTCGGCGGTTGATAGGCTGATCGTCGGTGCTGGAGACGGGGTAGATATCCATGGCGCTAGTGTGAGGAAGTGAGAGAGAATATGCGAGAGGAAATGGATGGTGGTTGATCGAATGGTTACCGGAGGTTTAAATAACTCGCTGGCACTGAGCGGCGCCTCCAACTCCTGAGTTGGAGGTGGAGGCCATTGCAAGTAAATCTGAGTTTTTTTTGGTTCCGAATGATATTTATAATTTTTTTAATAGAAAAAGAGCATCACACCAAAGAAAAATTGGTCCCCGTCTCATCGTTTGACCGGTACTGCAGATGGACTCGGGAAGGGAATGAGAAATCATAATATTATCTGTTCAATGACTTTTTTAATCTAACTCTTTCCTTAAAAAAGATATTTTCAAAAATATATTATGCAATTCTAAAACTTAGTAAATTTAAACGCATTATAAAAGACAGAAAATTCTACTTTTGGGTGTATTTGGAGGCCGCACAGCCTCATAGTACAGAACAATCACGGTTATGGAACCGTCGCTCATATATTTTGTAAAATTACTGGTCATTCAAAATTCATTCCAGAATATGTTTGTCGATCATGCAGACTTAACAGGAAGGCATTAGTTATCATTTCTACATCCAAAAACGTGTTCTTATGTACCCTTGAAATACATAGAAAGATACTGACAAATGATAGCTTAGTTGAATTTACGGTTGATGTATTGCTATAAAATATCATAAATTCGTGCTAGAAATAAGCACTTGTTAGAATAAAATTATCAAAATTATTCATCAGAGAACAAGCTTAGTCCGCTCTATATATGTGGGTGGGATATTCATGTGAAAACCAAAAAAGAAAAATTGTTCCCTTCTAATTGGGGTGATTAGGGAAAGCATTGAAATGACAATAATAGCCTTCTTCTCTACTTTAAGTTTTGTTCTTCAAAAATAATATCGTAAATACAAGAGCATTCCTTATATAATCATTTCCTTCCATTCCTTTTTAACCAAACACAATTCCATAAAAATATTTCCAATTATTTTTATTTTCTTTACTTTTATAACTTCTTTTTTTTTCATAATATTTTCTTCCTCTATTCCAAACAAAACTGTAGAGAATGAGGTACGGTGCAAATAGTAGCAAAAAATATAAGAATATAAGGTGTCTAAATCTCATATCGTCTATAGAGCCGATTGTTTGTGGGTAAGCATGTGAAAAATTGCTTCTCTCGGTAGTCGGACGCCTTAGAAAAAAATATCCAATTTTTTTTTTTATTTAACAGTTGGTTTAATCGGTTTAAGGAGAAAATTACAAATGTTAAGACTAAGCCATGATCTTCTTTTTTGTGAATTCCAAAAAAAGATAATATATGCGCAAGATTTAGAAATTAAAAATAAAAAAAATCTACAAACATAATACTTAGAGAAAGAAACGACTCCTGACCAAAATTGCCCAACTCCCAGAAAGTATATCATCGTAGCAAATAGCACTCTTTAGGTTGGATATTTAGGGCTATTTATTTTGACTAAAAAGTAGAACACTGAAAAAAAATAAAAACATAGTAAAGTGAAAATTAAAAGAAAAGTGATAATAAAATAATAAAGTAAAAAATAAAATAAAAGGTAAGATGAAAAATACTAAAAAAAATTAGTATGAAAGTAGATTTACTTTTGTTGTTTATTTTGAAATGTAAGTGAAAAGAAAGTAAAAAATTTTATTTACATAGAAATATTTTATTTACATATAAATATGGTATGTTAAAAGTAGTTGATAAGATTTATTTAAATTTTAAAAAAGATAACATTCTTTAATAATAATAAAAAATTATTATTTTTTAGTATTTTTTAATAAATAATAAAAAATTATTTAGTTTATTTAGTAATTTAATTTTATTTATTTTCTAAATAATAATAATAAGTTATTAAAATTATTACGAAAAATAAAAATAATAAAATATATTATAATTTATATTTACTTGTTTGTTTATTATTTGTTTATTCTTTATTCTTTATTTATTAAAGAATATAATTTTTTATTTTTATCATTTATTAAAACAATTAACTTTTTTAACCGGCAAATAAAGAAATTAATGGCCCAGGCCTGTACCTCGACTAGCCTTCGGTCGCTGAAAACCTCTTCGATTACACGTCAGCTTATAACGTGGGACAAAAATATTAAGAAACTCATTTGTATGACACGCGTCCAACAAGTTGCTGCTTAAAGTCTTCCAAGCTCGACTCTGCTGCTTGTAATCCAAGAACAAAAACATCCATGGAGAGCGACAGAGAGAAAATAGTGATCGCCGGAGAAAAAGAAAAGTCCGCCGCTGACGTGTCGCCGTCGAAGCTCGATCCAACTGCGGCGGCGCTGCTGCACGAGGCCATGTTCAAGCCAGGTGGAGTTGGAAACGCTGCAGAAGAACAAGAACAAGTTAAAGAGGAGGCGCAGAAACCTTCTGATGTTCTCGCGTTTGATCGTTGTGTTCACCAAGTCGATTCATCACTTGAATGAATCAGTCAGTTTGTTTGATATAAATAAATGTTTTATTTTTGTCTGTTCTGGAAAAATAAGGAGAAAATTTGTTAAATAATCTTCTATTTCTCTACTGTAAATCTTCTTGCTGGTAACGTATTTATATGAGTTTCGTGTAGGAGCAAATTGTTGAGGTGGAATCGAAACCACATAATTAAATAAAACTAGTAAATATATACGAATAAAGCTACAACTTCCAATATTTACATGATCGGAGGAAAAAAAAACACTTTCTTTTTTGGTCAAATTATTGCAAACCTACAACACACTTTGATTTGTTCTGTAGAAGGCGAATTTAGTTGGGTTTTGTCAGGGCTGCCGCAGCGTGTGCAGTGGAAGCGGCGCTTGTATTTAGAGTAGAAGGGTACGAAGCAGAATCTCCACTCGCTCTCCACGTCCGTCGCCACCACCCCGCCGCCGCAGTACGGACAGTTCCCCGGAGCCGGCTGCGACCCCAGGATCCTCTCGTCGGCGTCGCAAGTAAACACCAAACACATATTGATGATCCCTCCTTTTCTCCTTCTTGATTTGGCCTTCCCAGGTAGAACGATCGCTAGATTATTCAGCTGGAGATTTGATCTTAAATTTGCAAACTCTCGCCTTGATATATCCATTATATTAAAATAAATAAATAAATAAATAAGCGATAGAAGCTTCCAGCGACCAGGCTAGAGAAATCGAGTAGATTCTGCGTGGGCCTAACGCGGCCCAGTAATCAAAATGAACTCAATGTTTTATTAAGCAGAGCTCATGTTCAATTCAAGCTCAACTAGACTAACCACATATATGCCATAATTTTTAAAATATTATACCAAAAAAAGTTAAAAAATTTATTTGTATTGCAACTAATACGAATTTTGCACCGGCTGATTCATGATCCACCTATTTCATCATTAGTTGAAGTGTGGTTATGTTGTACATCCCTATGAACACAGTCTAGTGCCCCCACTGTACGTACCTAAAGTTCAACCGCGACGTTTGTTCTATTCTGAATTCGGCAGCAAATGGTTCTCTCTTTTTAGGTGATGGTTGTTGTAAGGTATCTTAACTTTAATCATATGGGAATAGTACTACATTTTGTAAGCATTATGAACGGATTTAAATTGGCTGGCTTTTTGGAACGGGGCGTGGATATCTCCATTACTTTTTTCTCAACTTTTCTCCATTACTTGATTAAAACTGTATCTAGATACATTTTTTAAAAAAAAATTTAACATTAAAATTATAAATTTGATGAGATTTATAATTTTTATGTTCAAAATTTTTCTAAAAATACTTCTAAATATATATTTTGAGGCTCCAAAATAATAAAATTTTTGAAAATAGTTTATAAAATCTATTTATACCTGTTAAGATATTGAAGTCCCAAAGTATATTTAGGAAAGATATTTTTTGAAAAAATTTTGAACATTAAAGTTATAAATTTTATCAAAATCTATAATTTTTATATTGAAAATATTTTAAAAAAATGTTCCTAAATATAAATTTTAATCAAATAATAAAATAAATTTGAGAGAAAAGTATTGGAGAGTATCCATGCCCTTTGGAACGTAGGGCCTTTGGATGACGTGGCCACAGACATTTGAAGTACGAATATTCCGGGCTTACATGATACAAAAGAGAGCTACTTGATATATTCAAAGCCCAACTAAAAGTATGTAGTTGTGTTTGTCCAACTATAATTTTGATAATGACAAATTATGCGTTTTTATGCCCCTTCTACTTAATTTTTGTGTTTTTATGCCTTCCAAAATGATTTTAGTATTTTTGTGCTCATTAACTATATGAAATGACAAAAATACTTTCAACTTTTTATTCAGAAAATATGCGAACACTCGCGAACACTACGAACACCCATTAACGCCTGCGAATACTCACGAACACATCCGAACACTAATATTTTCGTATATTTTTGGTGTTCACATGTGTTCATATGTGTTCGCATTCGTGGTTGTTCGTAGGTATTCGCAGGTGTTCGAATTCACGGATGTTCATAGGTGTTCGCATTTGAGGATGCTCGTAGGTGTTCGCATATTTTCAGAATAAAAGTGATGGTATTTTCGTCATTTCACATAATAAAAGGATACATAAATACCAAAACCAAATAGGAAGGTATAAAAGTATAAAAATCAATTAGCCGGAATATAAAAATGCAAATCGCTCTTATAAGTTTGTATATCCAAATTTATCTCGTAATTAAGTATGAGCAAATATTAAATAATCGATAAAAATGACAAATAAACAAAACTCCATGCGTTATATATATGCAAAGTTTTTGTACATAGGCACATGCATAATAATTGAACTTAAATATTCTGAACTCTAATCTTCCATATATATATATATATAATTAACTAGCGGAAACATCACCCCCGATACGTGTAAATTTTTTTTTTTTAATTTTTTTTAATTCAAAAAAATATATTTAAAATATGTAATTATTTAAAAATAAAATATTTTAAAAAATTAAAATATTATTTTAATATATTAAAATAATTAAAATATATATTTATATATATAATATTATTTTAATTGTATATATTTTTTAAAATATTTATAATATATATATATAAAAGGGGGTGCACTTAGATCCGGCAAAAATTACCCGCAACTACGGGTTTACCCATACCCGCCCGCAAACGGGCGGGTACGGGTAAATAATTCACTCTTGAATAATAAAAGCGGGTACGACCCATACCCACCCGCATATAACGGGTGTGGCGGGCGGGTACCCGCGGGTGGACGGGTACCCGCATCCTAATAACGCAACATTGAATAGTCTTATAGCATTTTCACATCCAGTTGTTAGGATGACCAAAATCTTCACATCAAATTGTTAACAGTCATGGGCCAAATCCTTAGAGGGCCCGACTGTTAAAAGCTTGGAAATAATCAATATTCATACTTCCAGTTTTGAATCTTCTTGAGTCTGATTTCTAAGTTCATGTAGTAGACTGCTAGTTTTTGTAGTGGACTATTCTTTTCTTTGGATTTTTTTTTTTTTAATTTGTTTCTATATCTATTAGTTTTCTTCTTTGAAATTATAGGCTGTTTTGAGTAATCTTCCAGAAAGCATATTCTTCTTCACATATAAAGAGCTACGTGCTAGTCATCTGATAGTTGTAGTGCATAAATCGGATAGCTAAAATTATTTTTCGAACCACTTATTAGCAAGTACATTTTCAACAACTATTAATAGCACTATCGCAACATAACATAATTCGGGAGCAGTGGCGGATCCAGGAATTTCGTTAAGTGGGGTCAGAAAAAATAAATAATATTTTATGATAATACAATAATAAGATACTAACTATAATTTCAGAAAATTCGTAAGTATTTAATTCTGAACTATAATATAAAATAGTTCAAAATATCTGCGAACGTCTAAGAACACACAAAAACTATAAATTCAAACTCTGCATTTAATCGTAATAAATACAAAAAAAAAGAAGTAAAAAATTATGAAAAAAATAAATCAAATTTTATTCAACAGCAAAATCAAATTTTAGGATGTTCGTAGATATTTTGAGATGTTCGTAAGTATTTGTATATGTTACGAGATATTCTGGAGTGTTCATAAATATTCTTGGGTGTTCGTAAGTATTTTTTAATATTCTGAGGTATTTGTGAGTGTTCTAGATAATTTTGGGATGTTCTGAAATGTTTGTGAATGTTTTAAGATATTCGTAAGTGTTTGTAATATTTTAGATAATTTCATATACAAACTCTAAAGAATTTTAATATTTTTAATTTTTGAATAATGAAAAAGTTATCATATAATACACTAAACACACACATACACACATATATATATATATTATAAAATCAAGTGGGGTCATTTGACCCCACTTGCAATAGTGTGGATCCGCCCTTGTTCAGGAGACAATAATTTTTTTTGTGCAAGAAAAATAAGTTTAATACGGGTACCCGCATACCCACCCGTATTACCTGCGGGCGGATACGGGTATCAATATTTAGATAACTCGAGAGCGGGTAAGTCTTTGACCCGCAACCCATTGACCCGCGATTTGGCGACCCACGGACGGATCCGACCCAACCCGTCCATTTGCCAGGTCTAGATGCACTGTAGCAACCCCTCGCGTGTAATATATAATAAAGGATATATATATATATATATATATATGAGAGCTATTTTTCATATAAATAAACATTTAGCATTACAAGAACTAATTAATTAAGGGAAAAAAAGAAAACAAAGAAAAGCGCGAGAAGAGAAATAAGAAACACGAGTGGAAACGACGACAGGTATCTGATTTCTCGAGCGTTCTCTAAATCAACTCTGCGCGCGCGAAGAATAGCAGCAGGATTGCGATTGCGAGCTCGATCAGGGCGTCGATTTGGTCGGATTAGAGAGAATATTGCGAGAGGATTTGATTTGAATTGTTTTTGAGAGCGTTTGATCAGGCGTGCAATGGTTTTTTCTGTTCTGGATCCGCGCTGGGCGTGATCTGTGGGTTCGAATTGTTGCAGTCATGTGGCTCTCTTTCTGGCGTTCTAGAGATCGATTCTCCCTTGATGAACTACGGTGAGTCAATGATTTTGCAGGATCTAGTCATTTGTTTGTTTAATTATATTGTAATTCATGTGTAAATTAGAAATAAAAGGAAAATTGAGGCTGCAATGCGGATCATAAGAATAAATTATATTAGATATATTAATTTAGGAAAGTAAGGACGAATACATGTGCTAAATGTAGCTCAAATGGAGATTGGAGGAGCATTTGAAATCTTCCTCTAGCAAAATTATTTAACTCTTTTATGTTATTGTATTTGTCGTTGGTTGTAAAGGGAATTTGTAATTAGAGGATAGGGTAATTAAATTGGATGTATAATTATGAGTATATTACTGGGTGGGTTATGATTCGTCATAGAAATGAACAACTGTCTTGTCTTTTTCTTCCTTCCTAAAATGACAATGTATGAATTTGTTTGTTTATTCGTGGTCTATATATTTTATCTCTGTGTTGATTTGAAAGCTTATGAACTTTGCTTTAAACCGGTTTACAACTGCAGATATTTGACTGAGCAGCTGCAGAAGGTGCACATAGTTAATGATGCTAACAAGGTATTTTCTTATTTATGTCATTTCGATTCTTTACTTCAGACACAGCTATGCTTATTCTTTTTGTTTTCTGGCTAGGATTTTGTCATTGAGGCTTTAAGATCTATTGCAGAGCTAATCACTTATGGAGATCAACATGATCCATCCTTTTTCGAGTAGGCTATCTCATTATCTCTTTTTTTCTGGATTGATACCTTATACTTCTTACCTGATGAGATAGAATTTTCTTTAGGTTTTTCATGGAGAAGCAAATTATGGGGGAGTTCGTTCGTGTTCTGAAAATGAGTAGGCCAACAAAAGTTGCACTTCAGTTGCTACAAACAATGAGCATAATGATCCAGAACTTAAAAAGTGAACATGCAATTTGTGAGTTGAACAGTTAGATCTGCATAAAAAAAGCATTTCTTAGTTCATGAGGTTGTTTGTATATGACATATAGTTTTATTTTATCTGATGCAGATTATATTTTCAGTAACGAGCACATCAATCATCTCATAACCTATTCCTTTGACTTCCGAAATGAAGAATTACTTTCATACTACATATCGTTTGTAAGGTCTGCAAATTACTTATGATATGTTTACCTTTTTGTCTTAAAAACTCACTATTTTGTTGGTTGCTGTTTTCACGCTTGACTTTATCAGTGGTTCACAAACATTTACTCTTTTGTCTTGAAGGGCGGTAAGTGGAAAATTGAACAAGCATACAATCTCGTTGCTCGTGAAGACCGAAAATGTATGTGCTTAGCATCTGGTGGAATGATTGTTACAAAGTGTTAGAAATATTTCAGTTGCATTTTTGTCTTCTACTTTGTTGTTTCCTTAAAAGAGACCAAACCTGCCAGTTGGCTTTATGATTCGGTCATTTTACAAGGTCTCCTTCATATCCTAATGTATTACGGTAGAAGGAGGCTTTGTTGCCTTAAGTTAATAGTTTCTTGTGTCACTTCAATTTTGGAGAATTTTCCATAATTTCTAGATTTTTCACATTTCAAGGATCTGTAATACATTGTTTCTACCACGTTCCTTTTGTAGTTGTTCTTGAAGATTGTTTTAGTTTTTGTATTTTGTATTCCTGGTTCCTGCTAACTATATAAGACTTTTAAGTTTTTCCCATTATGCTGTATTTAGGATGAGATAGTATCCTTTCCGCTTTACACTGAAGCCATAAGATTTTCATTCCATGAAGAGAGCATGATTCGTATCGCAATACGTGCGTTGACACTTAATGTCTATCACGGTAAGTTGGTAAGGTCTCATTGCCTCTATATCTTTAGGTTAAATTTTGTACCATATTCAATAATGGGATGCAATTTTACTGTATGTGCATTCTTTGGTTTTTGTTTCAGTTGGTGATGAACTTGTGAACAAGTTTGTATCAAAGCCTCCACGGTCCGATTACTTCTCGAATTTGGTTAAATATTTTAGAAAGCAATGCCTTGAATTGGATAGCCTGGTCTCTCACGTTACAAAGTAAGGTTATCAACTTCTGATTAGGCGTACTCCGGCAATTGCTTAGCATTGTTTTGATGTTTCTAAAGATAGCATCTCATGTGGCTATGTAAACCATTGATAGAGCATACAAAATGTTAAGAAGGTTGGTGATGTTTCTCCCACTTACTACTGCTCCAATCTGAATGGAGAGAGCATACGCAGTGATAGCTCAATTTCTCCATTTCAACTCAGGGTAGGACTTGAAGTGTTTAAAATGACAGAATGGAAAGCTGTAATCTTCACATATGCTTTTGACCATTTGGGTTATTTTTTCGTGACTGACACCATAGGTCTTCTTGCTTGCCTTCCTCTATGTGTATTTAATGACTCATCCTTTTCTACGAACATTGACCTTCTGTAGTTTCTACTTGTGGTCAGTTTGGAAGTGCTGATATTGCTTTATGCTTTCCGTTGATGAATTTAATCTTTGCATATGACGGAACTCTTACCCTTCCCTCTTCTGAGCGGCATGGATCAAGGCAGACACAGTTTTTTCAGATTCCTTTTTTTATTTTTGGGTTGGTTGGGGGGGGGGTTGGTGGTCAATGGTAAATGGTGCATTTGGGATGAAGGGATTGTCTGCACGAATGTATGCTAACATGAAACAAAAGGGCTGCTTCCATTATGCAAGCTTCTTTATGATAAGTTGATAGCAACTGTATGAGCCAGTGTTGAAGCTTTAAGTATTTCTTCTTTTGCTATGGATAGTAGAGTAGGTCATGCTGTAATTATATCATAGTCCTATAGATGCTTGTTTGTTCTCACTTTCTTTCTGAAGAACGCCGAGTATTTAATAGCAACTTATTGTATTAATAAGTACACTTGTCTTTCACTTTATTTCAAGACTGAAAGTAGAATCTTCCCATGTATAGATAAATGCAAGCTGAGCTAATCCTGTGTTCTTATTAAGATCACTATTCGCTTATTGAACTAAAAAATAATTTAACTATTTGGTTTTGAACAGGAACCTAGATTCAAACCCAAATGCTCGCATTTTTTCTGCAATCGACGAAATTGAAGATAGTCTCTATTATTTTAGTGATGTCATCTCTTCTGGGATTCCTGATCTTGGCAGATTGATATCTGACAATCTTTTGGAATGTTTGATATTTCCATTGCTGCTACCCACTTTGGGGAAAACAACAAATAGTTAAGTCTTGTTTATTAGCTTCCTTATCATAACAATGTTCAGATTGTTACGTATTTACTGACTAATGGCTGCTTTTTCATTTCTCAAGGACGCAAAGATAGGTATCAATACATCCTATTATCTTCTATGTTGCATTTTGCGCATTGTTAAAACCAAGGAATTAGCAAGTACAGTTGCTGCTGCACTTTTTTGTCTGCCTGAGACGTTTGTTCCAAAGCCTGAAGCCAAACCTAATGGTTACATCACTGAGAACCACGCCTCCGAGGATTCGGAAGATCAAGATAGTAATTCTGCTGGTGTTGATGGAGAAAGCTTATCTGGTCAAGTGCTAGATACTAGAGATTCTTCTTCCTTGCAAGCTCGTTGTTTGATGAGCCCCATCATGTTGAGGTAATTAATTTCTATTGGCCCTTTGCAGTTCTGGCAGATTCTCTTGTGTCTTAGATTCGCTTTGCAGCTGGTAGCAAGGGGGAATCGACGAATGTATTTCATCTTTAACATTTGAAGCAAGTTATATATGCTTTAGTCGAGGATGTTTGAATAGTATTGCAAATACGGGATGGAAGGGCTTACAATATTTAGCAATTGTTATATCATAATCTCTTTGACAATCTGAATCCATCAGTAGTGAGGCTTTATATGCCTTAGCATGTTTCTGGCTGAAATTTTCCAAGCATTGAAACTGTTCAGGCAAGTGAATATTTTATCCAGAATCATGCCTTCCTATAGGCCAGTGATGGTTGATTTGGCCCCATTTGACTGTTGACTCACTTACGGAAGCACCAATTGCATGAAGAAAATCTAGACAATGTTTTAACTCAATGTTTTCGACGAAATGATTTGGTAGAGATCAGGTTCAACCATAATCTCTCAATTAGGGAGTAGGCTGTTCTATGTAAGCGAGCAAATTTCGGTCAGTATGGATATCATTGTTGAACTAAACTGATGTAGTTTTCTGGCTTGGACAACCTCTCTTCAGGAAATTTCATCATCTATTGTGCTTTAGTAGCCAATGCTCTTGGTGGCCTTTCCTTTGTGAAACTAGCGATCGTCGCAGCTTAGAACCTTTGTTTGTCATTTGGTAATCCTTACTTTCTCCAATTAAAAGGAGAAATGGTCTAAAAAGTGCACTCTTGTAAAGCACCTACATGCGCTTCAATATGAAACTCAAATACGAGTTAGAAGCAGCATATCCATAGTATATTTCTTTTTCCGTCTGTGATATCCTGGCTAGATTTCAAAGGTAATTTGTCCAACTAAATCTACAAAGAGAATCTTGTAGGTTTTTATAACATGTGTCCAAGTCTTTGGTCCTGGCGGTGCTTTATAAACTACTTGAGTTGTTTACGTATCCACTTGCCTAAAGAAGTGCAAGACTTTAAGTGCCTTCGCTTTAGAATAATATGTTGGCCATTTTGTAAAGTGTCTTGCAATTGCAAATCTTACAGACTGACTTTGGGTTGAAAAGGATTTCAAGCTTGTCACCGGATATGTTATTATCTCCTTATGAGAGGAGTGCTAGCTCCTATAAGGCACAGCTATAGGGCTTTTTAAGGGTAGTTAACAGAAAAGGAGTCACTGTACTTATACTATATCTATTTGAGCTGGATGTTTTATTTATAGGCTTTTTGTTTCTTCGTTCGTCTTATGTGTTTTAGTTTATCTTCAGTTTTAAATGTTTTTGCTACATTATCCTGAGACTTGTTCTTATGAATTTCTAGGGAGGTGTTGCTGTCATATATTGTCAATGGAGAAGATGTTGAAGTTGTTGGATCTCTAAGTTTGCTGGCTACTTTTTTGCAAACAAAAGGTTACAACAATTGTACTGTTGTGAATTTTCCTACTTCAGTATGTGCATACTGTTCAATTGAAAATTTCTCTACCATGCAGAATTGGATGAGTCATTGCTAGATGGGCTTGGCATTCTTCCACAAAGAAAACAACATAAGAAGCTCCTATTCGTAAGTGTTCCCCAATACTAAGCGATTCATTGCTGTAATTTTGATTTTATTGACCTTCAAAAGTTAGCTAATTATTTGATTGCATTTGAAGTTTGTTTCTGATTTAGTTTATAAACATTCCATTTTTATGCATTGACGGTGCGAATTTCTGAATAAATTACTCGGCCTGCATGATTTCAAGAATCAAATATATTGCAAAAGACTATACTCACTGGAGATCATGCTTGTCAAATTTGCATTCTTGCTGTGGAAAGGCGCACAGCTCGATAGTAGGTTGTGTGGCCCGAGCGGTGGAGCTTCGACGTCTCAGCCACAACATCAAGGCCGATGCCAAAACAACACCAAGAATCGGCTTCGGCCAATTCAGTTTCTGCCGGTTTTGGCCAATGCTGCTAGGTATCGGCCAGACGGCCGGAACTGGCTTATATATATATATATATATATATAGTGTCAAAAGTATATATCTAGATATATATATATATATATATATATATATGTCAAAAGTGAAGACATGAAGTGTACTTTTGACACTACATATTACCCTGGACATATATATATATATAGTGTCAAAAGTATATATCTAGATATATATATATATATATATATATATATATATATATATATATATATATATATATAATGTCAAAAGTGAAGACATGAAGTGTACTTTTGACACTACATATTACCCTGGACATGATGATGAAGATGATTATAATGTGTTGTGCATTCCACCACGGCATAGCTATTGGTGTTGAGTATATTTGTATTGTATTACGAATTTTGTTTCTATATATATATATATATTGATGTAATTTATTTATTCTACGTATCCGTTCATATTCTTTGCAATTTTTTATTTGGTGTTTTTTTAATTTTACTAGTATTTTCAATATTTTTTAAAATAAATAATTAATTTCAATATCAATACCACTGATTTTGGTTCAATATTATATTTTTTTAGAGGTCAATACTGATATTGCGAACTTTGGTTCAACTCTTATTAGCCTGCATATCATAAAAAAAAAAAAAAAATCTTTTTTATGCTGTTGTATGCGTAATTGTCTCCTTTTAAGGTGCTTCCAATTAGCCACAATCATACTCCTTTTTTTTAAAGGTTGGGAATTTAACTTTCAACTGATGTCTAGTACTATAAACTAATTGATAAGATGCTCCTGCTAGTATTTGCCCAGAACGACTATTTCCATCTCTATTATGACCAAAAGAAGCTGATGTTTCTTTCTTTAGAAGAATAGGGGTGTTCATTGGTTCAAACCTTGACCAGACACAGTCCAAATGAAACCCAGTCCAGTTAGGACCAGACTATTAAAACTTGAACCTATGTTTAAGAAATAATTGGAGTATAAGATAAAAACTAAACCTACTAATAAGTTGTTCATTATTTACATCAAATACACGGTAGGTATTGTTTCAAACAAAGATTATTATTTATTAGTTACCTAAATGACTTGAAGAAAATGATGGAAGAAATCAGTCTTCGGGCTGGTGTAGTGTTCATTGTCTTTGGTATGGACTGTGACCGGTTAGGTTCCAAGGGCCAGAATGAGGAGCAGATCGGTTTACCCTTTTCGTTCGAAGAAGATTGACCTTTGCCCTACGGTAGTGGTTTTGTCCTAATTCAGGAGCCTACTGCTTGGGTTGGCTAAGACAATGCTAATCTTTTGTTAACTATCTGATTTATTGGTGAAAATCATGCTTTTTTTCTTGTGTATCTGCAGGAAGCTTTGGTTGGTGAGGGCTCTGATGACGAGGAGCAGTTATTTTCTCCCAAAAGTACCCTAACAAAAGATGACATAAGTACTGAACTTGATAGGTACCTCAAAATCCTAAAGGTACTTGTTTCACTTTTATCCATACAACTCCTATACCCTACTGTTGCGACTTACTCTTTTTCTTCTTTCCCGGTCTATCATCTATAGCTTTCATGTAGTTCCACTGTAGCGTTTTTGGGGAAGTATATCCTCTTATGGCATCTGCTGCGAAGATCATTTGTTGGCACTTGATTCAGTACAGATGTGCATCCTCTATTCAACATTGGCAACATCAGTTGTTGCTAAAGAGAAGTGGATGTATACTAAAGTTATGAAGATGACTGACTTTCCTTCTTAGAGCATAATACATTGAAGTTGGTATTGAAATCTCAGCAAGTTTCTTGTGTGTCATCTAATTGGTAAAAAGATTTGAAAGATATGTAGAGTTCAAGATATAGCTTGAGATCAGACCTTGAGAAACAAGTGTATTTGTAGATTCAGTCTTGTTTTCCCTAATGACTTATGTTGTTTCAACTACTAAGGTTATGCTCAAGGTAGTGAGATTTACCACTCTTTTGAATCATATTGTACACTTTGCTAGTGTTCATTATGAACATCCCTCAGCATGGACGGCAATATATACTGATTAGAGAAGTCATTGAACAGGGTAGATATCTTAGGATGAAACTGCAGTGCTCTATCTTCGCTAATGCATGCATATATAAGACTAGATATTTTAGTTGTCATGGTTCTAACATCGTGTCTTCATTCTTAATTATTACGGTATGGATTTGGCTTATTTCCAAAAATTTACAAATTAAATTCTCAAGTTCATTAATCTTGTTTGTCTTAAATGTCTGCTTAGAATCTATTGTGGATTTTTTCTTATGTGTAGGACAAGTATGGGATGTCGCATTGTTGTGGAAAATCCCGACTAAATCCCCGGGCACATAGATACCAGGTCTTTTAACTACCTCATTGTTTATAGTTGTATCTGTTAATTCCATTTGTAACTAGAAGAATATCAATATAATCGTTTAGACCAAAATTGGAAAGAATAAGACCAATATGTCATAAATTAGTAGCAGGAGTTGATGGCACTGGAAGCTTGATAGTTGTTGATGGCTTGAGCTAACATAATGTGTTCAACCATTATAAGGATTTGATGTCTATCTTTTGAAAATATGATAGTGGCTTTTTTGATGTTTTATGTTGAAGAGATGTACAAAACCACTTGTGGAGATTGTAGTTGTGCTGACGTCATGGTCTGTGTGTTTTGTAGGTTCTTGATGCATTGGTCAGTCTTTTCTGCAGATCCAGCACGTCTGCTGATACACTCTGGGCTGGCGGTTGGCTCTTAAGGCAGCTACTTCCACATGGACAAGAAGAATTTAACAGCCATCATCTCACCCAGCTCATGGTGCGTTTCTATCTTATTTATATGCATCTCATTCTCGAAGTCCCCCTTCTTTATACGTTAACTGTGATGTGCGATCTTGAATATTCACATTTTGCAAAAATCTCACTTAAATCTTTTTAAATGTGAAAAGTGATGGTTTAATGAAACAAAGTCAAACAGAAAATAGAGGTTCTTAAATTGGACTGTTTCAAATTTTCATCTCAGTTTACATATCTAACGTGGAATTTTAGTGATCCTTGTTTCTTTAAAAAAATTAGTTGCACTTCCCTTGTATTTGAAAAACTTTTGGAGCGTTGTTAAATAAATGTGGGTGAGCAGATCCCATCTAATTTACATACAAGGAGCTCTAAGAAGCATTTTGCTTTGGCAGTGAGTAGTCAATCAGAGGGGACTCAATTTTGTTGGTTTGTTTAAGAGGTGGTTTTAAATTTCTGAGGTGAATTATGGTTTACATGCAGGAAGAACAGCTAGAGTTTTTATTTGTAACATGTTATATATGCTAGTGTTATGCATTTTTACTGTTATCACAACAACGTTATGAACACTGATTTTCTCTACCATGTCAATTTTGCGTCATTTCAATCTTTCAATGTCTAACAGAATTTGTGAAACTAGGATTCACATAAACGTTCAGTTAGAAACCTCCTTGAGGAAATCAAAGGAAGTTGGTCAGATTTGCTTATTGCAGTTCTCAAAGAAGAGTGGAAAAACTGCAAGAGAGGTATTACTTACGTAACTTCGAGTTATCAGTTTTGCATGGCTCTGTTGACTAATCTAACCTATGCCAGCTTGGCTTTCTATCAGCCGTTGAGTCCCCCTCAGCTCCAAAAGGTCTGAGGTCTTTGCTCATGCCATCGAGGCCTTCCTCTTCAGGAGGTTAGTGTTAGAAGAGCTTTGTACCATCTAATTTTACTTAATATTATCTTTATTGTTATGATATGTACGTTTGTATTTAGTCAATACAGATAAATATTTTCTGTCTCCCAGGTGAATCATCTCTAGATGCTGGTGAACAGATGTGCGAGATGGTGAAGGTTCGTCCTGGATGTGTTTGCCTTGTTCATCTTTCTCTTTGCGTTTGCATAAACAGATGGGTTTATCAATGTTTTTTCTTTCTACTAGTTACTTAAGTGCATGCGTTATTAAATTGTTTCTACTTTATTCAACCACACTTAAGAAAATTTGAGTTTGTGGTACTGCATTCGTTTATGTTGTCTTGATTGCTCTTGATGTTCATATCCTTCTTTTGGAAACTGCTGTTAAGCGCAAAATAAGATAACATAACGGCTTCTAGAATGCAACCGTAATTGTAGTTATGCTTTGGCTATGTAGTAACTATGTTTTATAATGCATGCATTCTGGTTGGTTTTTTCCTCTTTTTTCTTCTTTTTTTAGGTCTGCGTTATGGTTGATGACTACAATAATTGGCTCTTACTTTCTAGGTTGACATTTTTTCTTGGTTCCCAGGTCTTTGTGCTTCAACATCAACTACTGATATTCTTTCATGGCGGATGTGTACCTGAACAGCCACCAATAGAGTCTCCAGCATATTATCCTGTAAATACACGAGCAAAAAGTTCTGGCTTGGATGACTTAGTTCCTAAGCCTGGCCATGAGATAAGCATAGGTGAAGTATTTGATCCTTTTTAACTTGTTTGTGCTTTGTATTAACAAATCCTTCAGTTCATCATTTACTTTTTTACCCTTCAAAAACTTCTCTAACTGATCTGATGGATTTGTTAACTTGCAGTTAATTCAATACCTTGTAGAATAGCATTTGAGAGAGGGAAAGAACGGCATTTTAGTTTCTTGGCAGTATCTAAGGGCATATCTGGATGGCTGCTTCTAGCTGAAGAACTGCTGTACAAACAACAGTTTGGAGTCATTCGTGTTATCGCACCTTTGTCTGGTTCAAGTGTATGCCCTCTGGACTTATTTATCCTGATTTTCTAATCTTTGTGATCTTGAAGCACTTTTGGCATGCATTAAGCTGTTAATCTTTCGTGCTTAAGTGAAATCTACCTCTCGTGTTACATGGAGTTACAACTAACATGTAACACAGGCCGTTAAATATTGGCTATGAACTGGGTTGCATTAAGCGCTTAATAGACAATCTGGTTGTTTAAAACATCTGCTAGATCTGATCATGATCTGAACCCTAGGTATATCTAACGGCCCATGATTTGAGAGCCTCCAGGCTCTGAGTTGAGATGAGCTTAGCTCTTTGGTATATACATTTACCTTTTTCCCTAATTTTTTTTAATATTTGCATTTTGCTCATGCTGTCACCTTATTCTCCTATGCATGCATCATGAATGTCCAGATTAGTGGGATTTGTTTGTTTGTCTTTTTTTTTTTTTTTTTTGAGAAATCACCCCGATATTTAAGATTTTAAGAAAGCAATACAGGGCTATGGCATTGACCTCATACCGGTTTAAAAAAAAAAAAGAAAAAAAAAAAACATATTAAATCTGTCCTGAAGTAGACAGACAAGTACAGATGATTATAGACATTTAAGCACAGACTGTAGTAGCTTACAAAGATGTGTACCAAAAAAACTTGCAAGACTCTTTACAATTAAATCCTAAAAATAGAATAAGAAAAACTATTTGTAGCCTGCAGAATCAAAGGGGCCAAGACATACCCAGCTGTTAATTAGTATCCCCAACTCGTCCATCTTAGCAAATATCATTGTGTAACTAATAACCAGAGGGTTTAGGAAAGTCTTCCCTATTGTTTTGCTTCGGAGTGTGAGCTATGCAAATTTGAGATATTCAGACTAGCTGTGATAATATGCTTAAAACTTTTTAACTATCTAGTAGAAACCACTTACATCCTCGAATTATTTCTTTTTATCTATCTAATTTGTGTGAACCAAACAATAATTTCCATCTAGAAAATGCTGATTTATTATTATCCCCATATTCAGCCCAGAATTGATGACAAGCATCAGAAATGGCTGCATCTGCGCATTCGGCCATCCTGTCTACCTTCGCTGGACCCCACCAGATTTGATTCCTTTGGCCGAGGAAAGGGTAAAGTCCTGGTTGACGGAAGATGGACATTGGCCTTCAGAGATGAGCAAGCCTGCAAGTTAGCTGAATCTATGATCATTGAAGAATTACAGCTTCAACAGAATGAGGTGCACAATCGACTAAAGCCATTCCTCCAACTTGATCTTACGGGAAATGCCCCGGATAATCATGACACGAGCGGCGGCACACCAGGTTGACTTCCTCGAGGCGAAATTGATTATAGCTCAGCTTATCGATCGGAGGGATCCAGTTGCTGACTTTAACTAGCATGGAGTACCCTTGTGTATGTATACGAGTCTTTTGTTGGCGATTCTATCCAATCAGCATGAAAGTTTTGTACTGCCGGCATGCCATTCGTTGTATATTAGTGTAACCTTTTTTTTTTATATAATTTTTGTAATTTATAATATAGTCATTCTTTATTGTCGTGACGGATTCTTCGACATGTTAAGGTAATTTCTGTACGTGGAGAGAAGTTAAATGTGATTGTGTGTGAAGGAGGTCACCATGTTACATGTATGTTCAAATGCAATTATTTTCCCAGGCAATGATAAGGCACCTAGCAAAATAAGCTCCAAATCATTCTCTTTTACCTTTTCTTTTTCAGAATTTTCAATATTTGGTTCCATTATGTCGGAGATTCTGTTAGCTCTGATGAAAAATAATGTTATTTCTTTTTACATGTCCTTTTTTTATATGAAAACAGTGAATCATCACAAGTGAAAAAAAAAAAAAAAAATCACATCCCAAGTGACGAGAAAATAAAAACTCGTATGTTAATTATTTACTTTTACTTTGTGAATATATATATATATATACACACACACACACACATAACTTTTACCTTTTTTTTTAAAAAAAAATGATGATATATTCCTTGAGTCCTAGTTGATTATGTCAACTGTTAATATGTTCTGCTCCGCATTTAGTTTTTCTAGCATTATGATAGTAGTATTGGACGGTCTTCAAAAGTTACCCACTTCAGAGGTTCGTTTTGAAAAGAATATACTCTTTAAGACTTATTGCCTGAATTTCTATTTAATTAGAATATAAGCATATTAACATCGAATAAATTCTTGATCTGACGAATTTTTTCATATTTCTCAAATATCTAAATTAAATAATATCTTAAGATGACAGAGTATGCAAATCCAAACCCGTAAATATGTTTTTTGAGAATATCGTAAAAAAAAGAAAAAAATCTGCGTATAGGTCTATTTTTTTTTTTTTTTTTTGCTACTGTTATTTTCGGGTTGCACCGTTCTATTTCTCGCCAACTAATAAAGTTTCAATTTTTTAACATAGAACCTACAACCCCCCCCACCCAAAAAAAAAAAAAAGAAAAAAAAAAGAAAAATAAAAGAAAAATAAAATAAAATAAAAATAAAAGAGAGAAAGAAAGTATTAATGTCTTCCAGAAAGGTGATATAAACTTAAACTTGACTTAGTGATATAATAAGTCCAATTATTATACATTTCTTTATGTTGAAAGTGTTATTGCTTTATAAAAAAACGTTTCTTTACAAAAAAAAAACACAAAGAATATACTTTTTCCTTGAGACGAGGAGAACCACGGAAACAGAAATGATTCCAGTGAGCATTACAACTTTATTTTAAAATAAACTTATGATTACTACATTATATCAACAAAAAGGCAATTTTTAAGTTCTTCATTAATCGTATAAATTACGTCGTCTTACCTGTTTGAAAATGATCTCATTTTGCTTGGCTCGAAAGGAAATACGGGTCCAAATAAAGTAAATGACGTATAAAGATTCATATATCCGACGCCACTAGTTGGAGAAATAATTTGTTATAGTCTTATTACTACCATATAAGAAGATCCACATAACGCAAACGGTTGAAAAATTAATTGTTCCGCATCGTCTTATATCTTTAAATTTTGAATGCTATAATTCCTATATTTCGGATATATAAGGGTATTACTCTACCCTGTTCGTATGCTCTTTTGGAAGGCGAAATACTGAATTCTCGACTCTGGTTATCCTGCGAGAATTTTTTAAGCCGCTAGGCAGGATGGCGTATGCACCTACATCGGCTACTAGCGGAATACATTTTCATCCTGCCTTCGATGGGATTCGAACATGCACCACTATCTCGGTGACATCACTGCGTCTTTGGACTGGTCACTTACTACAATTTACCCTTATATAATAAATTAATTCGTCCAACTCATCCTATATTTCAAGGTGATGCAGGTGGTGGCATCAACAAATTCACCAAATTCACAACCTATTTGATTCAAAAGTAACAAGATTAAACTTTTGGAGTATTTTTTGGTAACATTTTCAATACAAAAGTTATATATTTTGATAAAATATATATTTTTTATATTGAAAGTTTTTAGAAAAGCACTTTTAAATAAATATTTTGATTTTTAAAATTTAATAAATTTGTAGCCGGTTTGAACATTGTTTCTAAAATCTATTAGAAATATTTCTTGAAAAAACTTTAAACATGAAAGTCGTAGATCTCGAAAATTTTTCTAAAAGTAAATAGTTGATTAATCAACTTCCATCAGCTATGTTTAATCAAATCAAAATACTTTTTTCAACAATCACTTGTTCACTCACCTGAAATCTCAGAGGTCAAAAAGTCTTCTTTTTGATGAAGAAAAAAGGTGTAAATGATCATTGCTTTGAATGCAATTTAGTGGAGGATTAGTTGTTTTGCAGATTAGGGTTCTGAATAGATTAGTTTGTCATGATCATGTCCTTTCCACCTATATATCTATAACATGTAATGCAATCATAGCTGATCCTTAATGGAATAATTTTCAAATTAATGCTAGAGCTCCCAAATTTCTCCCAAAACTTGATTGAGTTCACTTTAAAAGGCGCAATATTCAACTACAAAATGTTCTAAGCGAGAAGTTTGGCTCAAAATGTGTACGTTTGTTTTTTTTAAATTGAATATACGTCTAGAGAATAAATTTCTGTCAGTTAATACTAGAACTCCCAAAATTTCTCCCAAAAGTTGATTGAGTTCACTTTTAAAAGGCGCACAATTCAACTACGGAACCTTTTAAGCGAAAAGTTTGGCCCAAAATGTGTACGTTTGGTTTTTTTAATTAAATATATGTCTAGAGAATAAATTTTTAAAAATCAGGAAAAATAAACTTGGATTACCTTATCGAATAACTTTGTATATTATAATAGAATTTTTTCAGATAACCGGTAAAACTCAGCACCTTGCCCACTTTGTAAATCCGTGAACCTAAAAAAGTCAATAAACTTCTGACTCATGTTATGTATTGGAGTGTCATATTCTACATACGTACATCATTAAGTACTACGTATTTTAAAGAGCCTTTGGAAGTTTTAAATATAAAACTTTTTACTATAGCAACTTTTTTAGGTTTTTCTGAACCAAGTGAAGATATCATATGCTATATATCCAGGCCCAAAAAATAAAAATAAAAATAAAAGAATATTATTTTGATTTCATTATATAAAGTTTACAAGAATCCAAGGAAAAAAGAAGAAAGAAGAAAGAGGGGGGGGAAAAGAAAGAAGATAAAGCTTGTGAAGATAGCCTTGTGCTTTGGGAAGAAACCCTAGGGTTTATAAGAGAGAGAGGGCCATGGGAGCTGATTTGGCCTTGCTTGCTAGGGTTTCTGTGCTGTTTTTATGTAGCTTTTTTTCATTATTTGCCATGACTTTTGCGGCGTGCATGCAAAAGCGCCCCCAAACGAAAGCCTGAATTGTGTGTGCTAAAAAAAAAGATTTTTAACTTTGTCCTCTCTCATGTCCTCATCAAATCAAATGAGATTCTATCAAACTATAAAAACCCCCCTAAAACCCCCCTAAATACTTAGCACTAATCCCCGTCGCTAGAGATCTCGGATTCTTCCCAAACTGCTGCTAATCAGTAGGACTGTCAGGATTTCTCAAGCAATCAAAACCGCATGCCGTTCACGGTGCATCGATATATGTTTGGTAACATTTTGATACACGACATGTGGTTCTGTTCGCATCAGAACATCTCTGATATTGAAATTGTTGGTTATATTAGACATCTCTCTGTAGTGGAAGAATGTCGAAACTTTCCCACTTAGTAAGTTCTATAAAGAACTAAAATATTTGTTCATCGAAATATAGATTAGCAGATTGCAAAACACTTGACTATAAATAATGATTTATACTAAGAGTCTAATAATACTATAGTGCTAATAATAATACGGAAAAAGTCACTAATTTGCAAAAAAAAAGAAGAAAAAGAAGGTACCTTCCCATTAACTTGACTTCTAAACTAAATAAAAGAAAAGGGAAAAAAAAAGGTGGCATTTTTAGCCATGTGGATGTCTTCTTTTGTACATAGACAAGATAAATTAGACAGAGAGTCTCCAAACACTTAGCCAATTCTGATGTTGTTGGGAAGAATGGTTCCATGGAACCCAAACTCCTGTGAATTTCCATTTTTACCCCCACCATCTACAGTTAGCTTCATCTTCCCGCCCTTTTTGACCGTTGTCAATGTGGTTTGAAACACCTCTCTGAGCCAGTCCTCAAACTGTCCCTCCGAAAATGAACCAGATGATCCGATCAGCTCATCCACCACCGTCCGATCGATATCCAACGTCTCGCGGTTCTCCTCTCTGCCGCCTCTAGCTTCCTCGAATGCTCTCGAGAACTTTTCTGAGAGAAATTCTGCCATTCTGCGGCTCTTATTCTCATCTAAGTCCATTGTAATGCTAGCTCCCATTAGTTTGAGAAAATCACAAGAAAAATTGCAACTTTGTGCCTCGTTATCTTGAGTTAGATCACTGGGGACCTCGTTTTCATCTTCTTCCAAGCAGATATTAAGGTCTACTGTTCTTGGCTTCTTCGATTCTTGGTCGGGCGAATCGAATTCTAATTTCCTCTTCAAATTAGGCGAAAAATCTTCAACCACGAACTTCAAATTCAACACATTTTCATCCCAATTTCTGATATTCGATGAGCTGCTGCTTGTTGTAAGAATGAATATGGATTGAGCTAAACTGATCTTTTCCCCCATTGAATCCTTCGTAAATCCGTTTTCAAGGAAAGCCGCTAGAAAATTTCTGAATTCGGTCGCTGCTTGATCTATGAATTCGATAAAAAACACGCATTTTGGATTGTTTTTAAGAAATTCTGCGAAGTTTTCAGAACCAAATGTTGCTGATTTCTTACTGTTAATACGAACCAGTCTGTTTAAAGATCCACATAGAAACTCAGCTGCTACTTTAGCTACTCTTTTCTTTGCAATTTCATCTGTACCTTGCAAAGTTAACCAGATCCCCTTCTCCGGCGATCTAGAGTCACAAAACGCATCCACGATCGACGAAATAGTTTCCGATTGCCACGGAATATTCTTTTCCAGTAGAGAATTTAGCATTTTTCGATCTTCCGGCGATATCCCTTTTTCTTGGCCCTTTGATGTTGCAGAATCTGAGAACAGAGAGGTTCCAAGAGCTAGAGTAGTCTTAACTTCTTCGTTATCGAATTTTCTGGGAGATTTGAAATTCACTTCAGTTAACCATTTCTTTGATGCTTCTAATTCTGTGCAGCTCTTGTTTTGATTGTAAATTGAGCTCGACAGCAACCATGGATTCCATGATGAAGGGAAGAACTTGTAAATTTTATCTTCGAAATGTCGATGATGAATTCTTTGGCAGAGCCTGCTCCATTTTTTCTTCAATTCAATCAAGTTTTCCTGAAATTTATTAAAAAAAATGCAATATTATTATGACTTTATGCTGAAATATTTCAATAATAATAGTAAAAGATGAGATTATTATGATTTGGATTATATACCTTGTGATAGTTGTCTGGCCTGGGTGGTTGCAACCAAGAGGGTAAATTAGATGAACACTTGTTTATGTCCTTGGATTCATTTGATGCCTCTTTTTCATAATTTAAATTGCACTCTGCACACATTGTGAGCTTCTCTTGATCATCCTTGAAATTAAAAGAATAATGTGCAAATTTTGCACCCCTTGAATCCAAACCACTGCAAAATATCGAAAGAAACAGTTTTTTTTTTTAGATTTATTTTTCTATTTTACAATATTATTTGTGAAGAAATACAAGTTTTCTCTTTTAAAAAGAAATGGGTGATAAAGCAGAGTAATTTCCAACAGGAAAAATCCTTTTTTTTTTTTTTAATTTTTCATGAGATTCCTTCTTTACTGTGACTTCTGTACCCAACATCAGATAAACTTTATCTGTTGAAAAGCTGCTCCAAATAGTGACATGAAAACAAAAGAATGTATGCATCCAAGAACAGCCATTCATCAATGGACATATTAAAATGCAACTTTAAACAATAAAAAGAGAATTGTAGAAATCCAAATAAAAAATCATAAAAAACGTGGCATATTCTTTTAAAAAAAAAAAAAAAAAAAAAAACTAAATGACTGTATATTAGAAGCTTATTATCTATCTTGAAAGCAAAGAAAAGAATCCAAAAAGAAGCATGTTCATTTCATGGAAACATTAACAGTGACACTTCATCTAGATGTCAAAAAGATTTCTGATCTTCTGATTTTCTGATACTTTTACTTGTCTTTTATCTATTTACTTTTAAATTTATTGACAAATATCTTTTAATAAATAATAATAATAATAAATAATGATAATACTAACCTTGAAGAATGTAGGCTAAGTCCAAGGCCAGCAGAAGGAACAGCCACAGCTTGTAATCCCCATTGATTCTCCAGCTGAGGATATCTCATTTGACATCTCATGTAAGTCTGATAGCTCGCCGTCGCCATCAACCACACCTTCCCTTCGCCGCCGCCGCCATCTCCGATGGCTGCGCCGCCGCACAAGCCCCTGAGCTCCGCCAGCATCTTACTTATCTCCGTAATCAAATACTCAACTTCATTATCTTCTTCTGCAGCCCATTTCAAATCTCCCACGTAGAGTATTACCTTCTTCCCTGCTAGCGATCTAATCCTGGCCGTCAGATCGAAAATCTTAGCTTCTATTTCATCTCTCCTCATGAACTTCAAAGTTAGAGAAGATAATTGGATTTTGACAAACTGCGAGTGTTTAAGTTCTTCGGGGACTTCGCCACGATCAACTTTTCCAGCCAACTCTCCGACGAGCCCGTCGGTGCAACTGATAGAATCTCCTATTATAACAACATTACAACGCTTCCCTTGTGTGCTACTTCTCAACATCACATCCAACACCATCTTGAGATCATCTTCTAGTTTGTTAGAGGTTTGATGAAGATAACTAGAAAGACTAGAAAAATCTCTGTTGTTAATCTGCGTTGTTTCGAAGATAGAAGACGAATGTTGTTCTTCAAGGTTGTTCTTCACAGTGGTGCTTGAGAAACCAGCTTCCCTCATAACCCTACTGACGCTTGGATCGTCGAGGATCGATATGATCAACTGCTCTAACTCCACCTACATACAAAAATATTTAGCAAAAACTTTATAATACAAAGTGGAAAGCAATATTTCCCTAAATATGTATATGTAGATTATACGTTAACTAATATAACATGTACCTTGACGGCGAGGAGAGGAGGTTGGTGTTGGTGGTGGTGGTGGTGGTGGTGATGGTGCAACTCGATGCAGCCGCGGCGCTGGTGAGCTTGGGCGCGTTTGAGAGCAGCGACGAGGGCGTTGCTGAGAGAAGGACACGCGGCAGCGAAGGGTGAGGTGGTAGAAGGAGGGGCGCTGGGGAGACGGTTGAGGGCGACATTGAAGCAGAGCTCGAGGGCGCGGCAATGGAACGAGGAGGTGGAGGAGGAGGACAGGTGGCGATTGTTGGTGGGATGGGAGCGAAGACAGGCACGACGGAGGAGCGATATAGAGGATGACTGGGAGGGGGAGGAAGAGGAGAGTAGAGTGGCAGCGACGTGAAGAGGAGTGACCTGGGCGTGGCCACGGCGGTTCGCGAGGGCGACGGAGAGTTTGAGCACCGCCGCTGACTCCGCCGTCAGAGCCTGCTGAACGCTGTAGCCTCCCGTTCGCATTACCGCTAATAAAATATTCCCCGCCCACCTGCACCAACTACAACTCTTCTTATCTTTATATAAATATAAATATATCTTTATCTTACTGTGCAAGTTCTTCTTCTTCTTCTTCTTCTTCTTGTAGTAGTAGATGCTGCTTTGAAGTGTCTGAAGAGAGAAGAAGAGAGATGGATACGGTGGATAAATAGTGCTTATAATGAGGATTTGAGAGTTCAAAAAAGAAGAGAAGGTGAAGTATGAGTGGTGTTTCTGAGAGATGCTTTATAAAGCTACATACATTACCACCTCTCTTTTCTTCTTATACACTATAACCTCTCTCTCTCTCTCTCTCTCTCCCTCTCTACATGTGTAAACACCTCTGTACTACACTTACATATATATATATATATATATATATATATATATAAGAGATGCAGAAAATTCAAAATTTGTCCTAAACTTCATCCCAAAGTTAATTCAACAACAACAATTTCATCAACACAATATTAGTTCCGCCAAAGCAGGTTTGAAAAAGACATAACGTATGCAGTCATACTCCGAAGAAGGTTATTTTTTAAAGACACATATAAATAACTAATATTCAAGTACAATAGCATACCATAAGCAAATAAGTCCGCATAATAAAACTTCAATCCAAGTAATCAGAGCCAACGCACACAGCAAATAAGTATAAGAATGAGAAGAGGAGAAAGTACAAAAATAAGTACAAAACTCTCAAGAAACCACACAAAAAATCTCACATGCTGATGTGGCACAATCAGGACCACATATCACGATAGATATATATGTAATTTTGATATTTTTTGTGGATCATGAGAGAATTGTACGGATCACGAGACATATGTGTGGTGAAGATTAATTGTGTGTAGTTTATTAGGTAGTTTGTTGGGGGTGAGTAGTTTTTTTTCCTAACTTTATAATACATTGGTTTAATTTATAATTGTAATGAACACTTTGGATGAATATATATATATATATATATATATATATATAATCTCTCAGAGTACATATTCTATGTATATGATGTTGTTTGTCGGTCCAAGAATGAGATGTGGGTGTTGGTGATGGTGGTAGTGAACCTTTCTATTTTCTCTTTCTGCGGCGTTCTTTTTCTCCTTTTATTTATAAAAACATGGCATGCACTGTACTGCTTCTCTTTTTTTTTTTCTTTTTGGTTCCATTATTCTTCTTAACCTTACTTAAATAACAAGACCTGTATTATTTGGCGCCAAAAATGAAAATATATGGACCCATTACCATGATTTTGTTCCTACAATGAATATTTGCAACATATTTATATATATATTTTTTAATATGATTAGAGATGATGATTAGATATGTAAGTGGGATTTATCAGTTTCATCATGATACATAAATAAAAATTATGATTAAAGGCTAATTTATCCAGTAATCCTCATTATAAAGTTGCACACCACTGCAAGTGATTGACCAATCAGAAAATATAGTACACTTATCAATGTTACCACTAGCTTGAGAAAGAAAAGCTCTTTCAGATGATGATGGAAAATTTATCATTTATTTATAACAATTTAGATTATTATATATGTTGCGATTAATTATATATGTTATATTCATATCCAATTTAATGCTCGAAACGACTTATAATCCTACAATATTCCCTTTTAAATGTGATGTAAAGGTGCGGTCCGGCCCACTTTAGGAGCTTGTTATATTGAATTGGAGGTGGCACTACGTACCCGAGATATTGCATATATATATTGGGACTAAAAGAAGATAAAACCTATATTTGAAAATTGAAGACATTTCAAACGAGGCAAAAAAGAAAAGATAAGTCCAATATCATTAATTATAAATTTGGTTTCACTAATAATAACATTACCAGCTTTTGAAAAGGTAATAATTAGTAATAACAAGGAGCATGATAGACCCACTTTCAGTCCAAACAGGTGACATCAGACTGCCTTCTTCTCTTTATCTTGTCATTCTCTGGAATTTAAAAGAAAAGAAACACAAAAAGAAAAAGAAAATAGCAGAAAGAAGACACTAAAAGTAAAAAAAAAAAAAAAGCAAAAGAATGGCAGTAAAGCAGCACTCAGCAGTGCATAAATACAAGAAATCACAGAGAAATCATCCAAAAATTACAGATCCAAACTTGCAATTCTTGCAAAATAATCTGATATTAATCTTGTTAATTATGAAGGAAAAAACATATAAACAGAAATAAGAATCCCACTCTCTTTGTTCAGATAACAATATATCATTTTTTTTTTTTAATTTTCTACATTTTCCATTATCTGTTTGTAAAAGCAAAAATGAAAAGAAAAGAAAAGAAAAGAAGCCACGCCAATCCTGGGAGAGAGACAACTGCTCTGTTCTTCTTTCTCTGCAACTGCAACATATTCCATGATTCTCTCTCTCTCTCTCTCTCTCTCTCTCTCTCTCTCTCTCTCTCTCTCTCTCTCTCTCTCTCTCTCAGCAAATAAATGAAGTGAAGTACCCTAAAAAGCAAGCACCTGTCTGCTCTTCTCTGCACTCTGTTGTTTTTGTTGCTGCTGTTGTTGGCATTCTCTTCTTTTTTCTTCAATCTTTTCTTATCTTTTTAAGGACTTTTCTTTTTTTTTTTTCTGTCTATATCTCAGAAATTCTAGCAACTCTATTCTCTTCTATTCTTTGTTTTTATTTTACTTTATAAAACAACATTATCTTCTCTCATAAATTTCATTGTGGTCTCTCTAAAGTCTAGACTATAATAAAATTTCTGTCTATATTTTTATTGACATTTTTTATTTCTTTACAAAATTTAACCACAAATAGATTCATGCAGCACCCTTTTTCATGAAATTTCTGTTCCTCATGTTGCATGCTAGTAAGATATCTGACTTGGAATTAGGGTGGCGATAAGATATTTGACTTGTGCTGACATGGCAATAACAATATGAGGAAATCTCATACTTGGATTTGTATTCTATTAACTATTAATATACTTGATAATGAGATTAAAGCTTGAAGATATGAAGATGGGATAATGACATATCAATCCCTACATTTGTACATACTTCCAAATAAACCTATATTTATTTTGAGAATCAATAAATCAAGCCAAATATATATATGTATTAGGTACTGTTTGGTATATAAATGAATTAAAAGATAGATTTTTTATGTGCTTTTAATTTTTTACATTAAAATTATGTTTCAAAAATTATTTATTTGTATTAATTTTTTTTTAAAAAAAAAATACTTACATTGTTGGTTTTAAAGTGATTTTGTAAGTTTTTTGAAGAACCATGAACTTATTTGATAGAGTATGTAAAGGATGGCTTTTTTTTTTACAAAACTCCTATAAAGATCTTAATAAGTATATATATTAAAAACAGAGATATGGTTATGTAAGTTAATATTATAAGAACACCTTTTTATTGAACAACTTTGGCAAATGGCAACTTTTTGACCAGGCCCTTTTGGAGCTCAGACCACTTGAAATCAGTGATATAAAGGACTTTCACTATCTCTGTGCTTTTTTCTTGTTTTAATTCCCCAAGAGTTTTGTTTAGTACATTAAAGGTGAATGAGTGTCCCCCCTTCATTCTTTCTATCTCACCCTTCCATTGCATGGTGAAAAATAAAAATTATTTAAAAAAAAATGTATATTAATATTAGAGAAATGATGTTCTTTATGGTTGTTTCAATCCTGAAGTTGTTCAGGACTGTTGTGGCTCATCCACATCAGCTCTGATTTATTATCTTTTTGTACATTCTAATAAAAGTATTTATAATTGGTATTTATCTAAAACATTCTCAAAGGTTAATATTGGAGATGAAGACATTGAGAACATTTTAGGTAAATATATAATATTGTGATTGTGATCAAGCAATTGTCTAAATTAGAACGGTTGAAGAGTATAAGTAATGTTAGTATAAAGCACAATAAGACAATAAATAGGAGTTCTGCCACACCAGTCCTGAACTGAATAATTCTGAAAAATAGTATTTCTCTTAATATTATTAGTGATTTATATTTTCAGATTTAGTATAGCTTTCACAAAATTATGATAAGTTATGCTAGCGTTTCCCTTTTTCCTATTAAAAAGATTTTTAACATCCAATTACTAGATAATCGTGAAAGAGCCGTACAAGATTATTAATGGTTTTTTATCATGTCATTCATAATTTAAAGTAAGCACAATTTTGACAGAAGTTTTAAAGAAATGCCAATCCTCAGATAATCTCGGTGGTTCTGATGTAAAGCACACTTCGATAAACTATTTGAATTATGATTGTATCAGGAGTTCCGATGGCCATAATAAATAGCAACGCTTACACTTTTAAACTGTCTTTTAGGTGATTTTTTTTTTCTTAAACTAAATATATTAGTGATCTTTAAGATATTTGATTTGATGACAACAAATTTAAGTGTCCCCAAGTTTTTTTTTTTTTATAAAAAAAAAAAAAAAAAAAAAAAAACTTCCCCAGGTTACAAGAAAGGGATTCCTTTTTGTCTTTATCATGGTTCCATAATCATGGCTAGTTCTCCATCTTTTGGTCCTAGCTAACTTTATGGCATGTTACCATATATTCTGCTCTACATATATGACCATTGCTTTTCTTAGATTTTCTATTTTATTTATGCAGCAAAGTTTGAAAAAAAATAAAGAAAAATCAGTCTACCATAGACAAAACAATTATTAGGATCCCCTTTTAATATACTTTGTTTTTCTTATTAAAATAATGAGATAAAATCTCTTCTCCTTGTGCACCCGTTATCGTCGCAGCTTTGTAATCATAAGACTGGACATGAGCTAGTATACCTTAGCTATAATTATAAAGTAAAATTCGTGACGACGTTAAACGTCTCTGGATCAGACGTGCAGTGCCTGAGTTACTTCAGTACAACTTTTTAAGGAACTTTGTAGAATTCGAATTCTCCATCCGATAATTAGTTTGCATTTGACGCATACTCACATTTAAAATTGGATTTTTTTTTTTATTTTTTTTTTTGGGGAAATTTTCTCGTCGGCTCTAAGGTGGAAGTATCTTTTTATTAACAATATCATATAAAAGTTCTAGTGGTGGAACGTTCTACTTTTATACGATCATTACAATAGTAGAGAGAGAGAGAGAGAGAGAGAGAGAGAGAGAGAGAGAGAGAGGATTGATCGATTGATTGAGGGTTTAGAATGCACTGTTATTTTTCGGAGCCCCTGACGGCCGTCATGCCCCGGAAGAAATGATTTTTTTTTTAAAATTTTTTTTTGGGGGGTTTAGAGTGAAAGGGCAAGAGAATCAATCAAAAAGAGAAAAGAAAAAGCAACTTTAAACATTGAGTGAATGAATGAACCCCGACAATATTTATCATATGCTCATTGTTCCATCCCTTTCTTTTTTCTAAATTCGAGGAAATAATAACAAAATTAGCCACTTTTTAGAATATACATATGAGTGCAGCTTTCCTTTCTTTTCATTGTTCTTGAACTTAAAGTTAATAAAATGTGCATTAACATTTTAAAAAATATATAATATGAATAATGAAAATCATGGGATGCAACTCTAATTAAAATGTAATAATACTAGACAAAATACTACCTTCAAACTCTTTTTGTTCCTGAAGAAAATAATAGTTAATGTAAAAAAAATATCACATCAGTCCTTTTTTTTATTAATTTTAATTATTAAATATTTTTGGGAAGAATTATTTCCTATATCACTCATCTGACAAATAGAAAGTGATCATTTTCAAAATATTAAAAAGTGAATAGTATATTAACTATTTGGCTGATGTGGTATTATACAAATCAGTTTTTATTTTTTTAGGGTTAAAATTATTCTAAATAATAGCACTTGTTATAATACTACGATTATGTCGGGCGAGTTACTATGTAAACGAGGCCATGATAATTTAAAAGAAAAAAGAGGGGTACTTTTGGTATTTCAAAATATGGAGTTTGTAATAATTAAAAAGTTCTTACTTTTAGAGATAATAATAATAATAATAATAATTTTATTATTATTATAATGATGATTAGATAGAGAGGAAAAGAGTTTTCATATGCCAATAAAAAGATAAAGGAGAAGATTTTGAATGAAGTTATCCCCTTGCATTGCATTGCATTGCATGCACAAGGCTGGCTGAATATTTAGGAGAAAGAGATTTTTAATGATTACCCCCTCTCAACTTTATCGAATCCCAAAACACCCCTTTTAACCCTTCACCTCTTTCCCATCTTACTTTCTTTCTTTGTATTGATTTTACTATTATTTTTATCTATATAAACGCCTAAATTAAAACACCTTATTAAAGTAAAAAAGTAAATTCACCAATATATATATATATATATATATAATATATATATATATATAATATATATATATATATAATATATATATAAGGGCCTACGGCTATGAGGGTCTTACGGATGCCCACGTCCTACACATATATGAACAACTGGAGCTTCTTTCTATAGATTAGCCCATATCTATACTGCACAAATCCATGCTCCACTCATATATAATACAATATTTATATATTTTATTTTTAAATTGAACTGAGAATAAGATCCATAAGATAACATCAGCGACGGTTTTATCGTACAGCTCCATCAAAATCACCAATCTGAATCTTATCATGAGAAGTAAGATCTCAATCGTTGATTTGATCAAGCTGTTCTATTCGACGGTCGTTGATATTTCCTTACAGTTCTTCCTCAGTTTGATCTAACAATATCATATCATATATTTTATATATATATATATATTAATTTTGTCCTATATAGAGTATATATAATAATGAAGTAGCACACAATTGCAAGGGGAGGAGACCAAGGAGAGGAGAATGAATGAGTGACGGAATGTCCCTCTCTGTTTTCGTTCTTGTGAAGCTCAATGAACAAAGCTTCTCTTAAACAAGACAAATGTTACAAACAACGAATCATTGATATCATAACATTTTTTATTTAATATTAATTTAAATAATCATTTATACTTTTAAAATTAATTTTTGAATATTTTTAAAATTAATTCATTTAGATGACGACCATATGCCACCGTAGTAAAAGCTAACCTGCGGATTCGCTTTTAGTACGGTGGTCTCTGTTTAGTGTTTCAAATGGCAAGTAAATTGTAATTTTAGAAACTCAAAAATTATTTATAATTATTTAAAATAATATTAAATAAAAAAACTCGGATATTCCCATATTCTGTTTTTTATTTTAGATCCGCAAAATATATTTTTGAAAGTATCTTGTATGTATGTATGTTTTATTTTGGATGGTGCAAGTAGATTTAAGGGGTCACATTGCATTTATGAAACATTGACATATATATATATATATATATATATATATATATATATATATATATTGGAGGGACAAAATAACTTTATCCTGTGTATGAATCAGCTTAGGATACCCCCTCTGGATCCTAATATAAAGGCTGAAATAAAGCAGCAAAATGACAATTAGATACAAACCAACACACCAAACATTCCCCATCGGTTTAGGGGTACCCCTTCTTCCTATAAGGCATAGCACGCTTCTCATTCCCCCTCTTTCTCTAATAAGAAATCTCAGAATATTCTTTTTGCATCTTAGACCTCCCAAATCATCTTTCTACGACTACCAAAGACAGAGCAATTAGTTTCCTATCCTGAGCAATTTTATTTTATTTTTTTATTTTTTTGGAGGAGCTAAAGGGGCGAAACTTCTATTTTGTAACCACATCTCTTGCAGCATAGTTAGGGAGTAAAAGTCTCAAAGTGCCCTCATAAATACCGTTGAGTAGAAATAGATGTCTGCCATAACATTCAGAATTTTTTTCTGAAAATTTGAAAAACATTCCTTTTCATTTTGCATGTTAGACCCCCTAAATGCCCTTTCTACGCCTAGCAAAGACAAAGCGATTAGTTGATATATAAAGTTCTAGCTCCGAGGCATTGGTTACTTGCAAGGGGTCCAACAACCAACAATACATATAGGAGGCCTTTCTCTGCAACATAAATAGTCAGAGACCTATCATGCAAATAACTAGCCCTAATGTGATTGGGCTCTCCTTTTAGAGACCAAATGGTAATGGTTTGATTCTCTGTCAGAAAAATACCCATCACTTCTAGTCTATCATAGGCTAGTCCATATATGATAATACAAGTGAGTTCCTCTTTTCTTAGCATGGAAGTTTGAAGAAGACAACCAGACGATCACCAAACCAATCTTTCTTTCAAATCTTTCTTCTCCATTTCTCTTAATTTAGATTTTTGTTCAATTAATTAGCCCAATTGATTATCGGAGCTGGGTGTTGAGAGGAGACGAAAGACTTATCTCTCATGAAGGATAAATCGGAGATTCGATTTAGCAACACCTGATTATAAAGATCTATCGTTTATCGCTCAATATCCGGTCGAAATGTAGAACAGAAACCGAACTCGACGGTCAAGATAAAAAAAAAAAAAAATTTTGGTTCGATAATAGGAAAATATCATGCTGCAATATAGTTTAAAGCATCGGCTGCGGGAGCAGGACAGCAACCAAAAGAACACACCCGACATTCTTAAGACCATCAACAATAACATTCAGTTAAAAAAATAAAATTCTTTTCAGTGAGATCTAGAGAGAGTAGAATATACGTAACTATCTACAGAATGAGATTATTTCCAAGGACTCTTAGAACCATCTTTTGATTTAAAAAAAAGGAAAGTTCACTAGAAATTTATGAGCTAAAATTGCATTTGCAATTGAGTGCTGCGCGTTACTCACCAACAGAATTACCGACAAGCAAAATAATCTCGCAAGATTCTCGGATAACAATCCTGTGCAATATGGGCAGCAATTTGCAAAGATTTCAAGAATTTTTTTGGCCCTGTTGGTGAAACTTTTGGTAAAAATTTTGTTGCAACTAGCATTAATCGAAATAATTTTCAATAGGATGATTACAAAAAGGTCCCTTTAAATTCAAATCCGTTATGTAGAATCTTACAAGTATGCAACTAATGACATCATAGTCCGATGCAATTTAGAATATCCAGGGGAATAGCGGAGACGAAGAAAAGGGATTGTGTTAGGATGCAGTATCTCGCTGAGACGAGCTCAGTTTTCTCTTCAGGGATTCGTTCTCTTTCCTTAGCTTCATTACCTTCTGCTTCAACGTTTCGACATGATGTATCGAGATCGACTCCCTTTGTTGTTCTGCGTGCTTTGTTCTAAGAATCATCACTGCACCATCATAATTTAACGTGCATTAGAAGAAAGTATGGTTGAATGATGCACCTGGATCTACTATTGACAAGAGCTTTTTTTTTTTTTTTTTTTTTGTTTTAAAAAAAAACACGTTATAAATAATTGAACATCTAAAGAAAATATATATGAAACATGAAAAACACGAATACAGAAACTACTATGGTGGACAATTTGCAACAATTGAAGTCCTATGTACGGTATCGGCATATTGTTTCTACCAGAGAAGAGCGCGCGTCACAGGAAGCAGAACATTGAACTCCAAATACTAAGCAATTTGCAGGAATTTTTCTTGGTAAACCATGAAAAAAAATGAATATAGTTTAAAATTAGTACTTTAGAACTAGTTCAGACAACAACTTTGCAACAATCGACGTTTTAAGTGTGTCTAATTAGCATCTGTCTTTTTTAGAAATGTTCGTAATATAAAGAAAAAAAAAAACACAAGTAGCCACTTGTTTGAACTACTGAAAATTCGAATTTAATTAATAGTGTGCAATAAGTTAATTTCTTTCATTCTAATAGTTTATTTCTAGGGAAAAAAAAATGTATTCCAAGCCCAAAGAAAAATGTTTAGGATAACTCCTGTCAACTAATTTCAATTTTATTTTCAGACACTTCCAACTCCCAACAGTTTTAACTTTACCATGAATTATTTTACAATTTAGTAGCTTACTTTAGTGATATATTGTGTAACATTTTCCACCACAGTAAAACTACAGAAAAGAGCATACATTATGAGAAACAGAACTAGATCATAAATGCTAGCAAAGCAAAGGTAATATTCCAAATAAAAATCGAAAAGACAGTATAAAAAGAAACATGAAAACATCAATATTGCATAACGAGTTTTTGGAACAACTAATGGACTAAAATACTTAAGCAGTATCAGCATATGGTTTTTGTAACTCGTTTTAAGAAACAGAATACTGAACATGGACAGCTAAGCAATATCGTGGGGAATTCGTCCATGTATAACATTAAGAAAACCAAATATCAAGACATGAAAACATATTAATATTAACACCTATTATGGCGATAACAAATTATTGTTTCAATGATTTGCAGGAAGCTTCTTCATAGAAAAACTGAAAGGAATTAAAAATATGAACATAAAAAGGAGTGTAACATTCATAAGAACTGTATTCCGTTGCCAATATGAAACACAATAGCCAAGAAAGAGGATTCAATTTGGTTCATATATTCTCAGATTAAAGTGCAAATGTAGATAGATCATCGAATATCAAGACAGTTCTAAGTTCATATGCTAAGACGGTAGCAATCACTGACAAATTACCAGATCAAGTTATCACTGTTAACAACAAGCAGTATATGAAATGACTTGCGAGACACGGAGAAAATATTTAGTTCAAGGTTTTTTGTGCCGAGCGGAGTTTTGGTAAACTCAGATTCCGACACGTGCCGAACGTGCTGATGATACGTGCCACCCGGCATGGGCTATGCCGACCGGCACCGAAATCATGATTTAGTTATCATTCAATTGAAGGATTAGGTTATGTAAATACGAAGACTGTATGACTCTTGGAGGTATATGTTCTTGGCAAGTATGCTTACATTCAGTTTCTGCATTGTGAAGCTTTTTTTGTAGTTCATGCTTCTCTTCTTGTTCAAATAGAAACCAATCTTTTAAATCCTGGATCTCATGATCATCTGTAAGAAGATACAAAGTTCATGAGCAGATTTCATACACTCTATCCTGGCCTGCACGTCAGTTCCCTAAAAAAATAGTAAAAAAATTAAAAAATTCAATGCTCACGTTTTTCATTTGCATCTTTTGTTATGTATTTTAAATTATTGGTTAACATCTCAATCTGACTTTTATGAGCAGCCAAGTCTTGTTGTAGTTGACTAATGACAGCTTGATCTGCTGCTTGTTGGAGTAGACAGCAGCTGGTTCATGCAAATCAGGACACAGATTAGGCAAGTCACAAAAAAGCAACAGGTGCAGAACAGAGGACTAACCTAACTTGTTTTTCCAGTTCATCAATCTTCAGTTTATCCTCTAGTTTAAGCAATTCAATCTCTTTCCTATGTTCCTGTAATTGACAATTAACTGACTTTAAGCTGACTAGAAAGACTGTCATGCCTAATCAAAGAGTAAAGTTCCTTACATCTTCTAAAGTCAACAACCTCTCATCTGATATTTTAAGCTCTTCCTTTAAGTTTTGGCACGTTGTATGATATTTAATCTACACAAAAAATCTAAAGTATTAGAATTTCCTCGTACAATAACATCACCCAGTGGATAGACAATTAGACATTGCTATGATAGTACCGTGGAGAATGATAAATGAGAACATTATCACTATCAATCCGTCCATCCACAAAATCATCCAGTTAGACCAGCGGACCCGCGGTAAACCCATTTGAACATTTATAAACAAGCCTTTTTCATGGCTCATCTTTTAAGGCCTTTTCGAGGACATCTGCCCCTCGAATTAGGCTCTAAGAGGTAAGAAAATGATAATAAAGAAACAACCTACCTAGACGACATAAAACACACTTCTCATAATCAATTTGGGTACATAAAATCAAAGCGAACCTGATTCATCATTTTGCTCAAAGATTCAGTATACAATCTTCTCAACCGTTCATTATCTGCATCATATTGATTTTCTATGAGACAGTACATTTATGATACAAAGCCCATAAAATTAAGGCAATACTTCATGTTCATGAACTATATAGCCAGTATCTTTTCTGGAGAACCTAAGTCTATTGAAAAGAACATAGTGCTAAGTTTAACCTATCTTTTATGTTCATGAACTCATTCATTGTTTGCTTCTGCAGCCTACCATTAGATGCTACTTCTATGGTAAGGGAGATCAAAACGTGCTTCCTACAGTCACTTCCGATAAACCGAAAACTGGAGTTTTAACTCAGTTATTAAAAAGGAATAAACTCAAATTCTTCAACTAAAAAGCAGACATCAATTGTTATCCATAATTTCCAACAGTCAGTTACGCACACCTCTCTTTCCTCAACACTCCCAAGTCCCTAATGTAGATCATATAACTTTCTGTTTCTAGTTGATCAATGATGCAAACAATGATAAATCTCCACAAATACAGCTCAATTTTCATGAAGCGGGTGAGAATAACTAGTTTAATTCCTAAAAGACTAAATTAATTCCTGAACAAACTCAACAATTATTCATCCGAATTTAATATATAAAAAGATGATAGAAATGTAATAAGTTTTTTATACTGTTCTACTTCAATCCCCAGTTATAAACAGTCACCATTTCCTATGGAAACTAGCGCACTCAAATTTATGCTAACATATCTCAATCTCGTTAAGGCCCATAGTGATCAAGAAAATATTAGTTCATCCCGAGCTCTTATAGATCGACCAACTCTTGTCAGGTAAATAAAAAGATAACTCATAATCTACTGAAATGCTATCACCTTGCTTGAGATCATTGCAACTGGTTTCCAAGGATTCACGTCTGACGACTTCGGCGCCGTAACTTGATTTTAGGGTCTGCATCTCCATCATAGCCTCCTTGTACCCCTGCGAATAACGACGACTAGAGTACTTCTCGAATCTCGAGAACAAGACGAAACGGTAGCTGCGAGAGATGATGCAGTTGATGGATTTCAAAGATAAATACTAAAACAAATACATTATAAATACGATCGAAATCGAGGATGACAGAGTCCAGGGCCTCGTCGCTCGTTGCTGCCATTCCAACTCGCCCTCGTTCTCGCTCGCTCGAGCTTCTGTACTCGCGGCAATGGCGGGATTGAGCTCAACTTTTGTCCTTTGACGAGCATCACATACAGAGTGTGCATATAGGGCGTTAAAAAATCGGGTTGGCCTCTGGTACCACGAGTATATTCTTAGCTAACATATCAGCCGTTGATCTGCTTGATCTAACGGCTGAGAATTAATTTTAATATTTAACGGAATAACGATTCACGCCGTTAAGTATTTAACGGTGCCGTTAAGTGTTGAAATTAAATCTCAGCCGTTAGATCAAACAGATCAACGGCTGAGATATTAGCTAAGAATAGGCTATTCTCAGATCGAACTGAGAACATTCCATATATATATATATATATAGACAACGGAACTCGGCGGTCGAGACAAAGAAAAGACAATATGTAAATTTGTAACACATCTCTTAACCTCTCGCATCCTGACTTGTTAGATCTCCACTTCTATTTTAGAAGTGTTAGAAAGTAGAAAAGAAATGGCGACAAATTAATGAAGCATACAAATTAACATGAATATATGATACATTAAGATAATTCAGACATCATTCAATGGCAAATTGCCAAAGACATAATAATAATAAAAAAAAGAAAAGTCATTTTCAGATAACTATGATAGTTCTGATACAACTAGAAAGACATGTAGTGCAACGGGATGTGTAATACACACATTCTGATATACTGCGTATGGTTTTGATTATACTAGAAATTCTATAGTACATTCTGATAAATAGTTGTTCTCTTTGTTATTATGTCTTGCATATGTTGAGCTCCTATAGATAGATCATAGTTGGATGTCATGTCCGTACGGAATCAAATGCCTGGCATTACACAGAGTGCGTGGTCCATCAGGCCCGCGGCGCATCGCTGGAGCAGGACTGGCACTTATTTCTACATTGATGGCACCTACAATGATCAACAATCATTCATTAGAGAAGTTACACACAAAAACTACTCTATGAGAATATGCAATAAAATTTTGCACTCCCTGTGGAAAATCATGCTTAAGAAGCGCTAAACCCGCGCCAACTTCCCCCTATTAGACATTGATTTTTCCCGAATGCTATGTTTATGTCTACACTCTGCAACAAATCATTTGAACGTATAGCTAAATGACTTGGAGAGTAAATTCCCATCCCGACTTCCCCCTACTAGAAATCATTGTCGTAAAAAACATCGACAGAGTTACAAGAATACGAGTGAATACGAGCACGACGTACTACTATATGAAGAAGATATAATACGAGATCTCTATTGTGAAAATTTAGGTACTATAGATTTTTAAGAAAACTATAAGACAGTCTCCTCAAGTTTCTGACTTTACTGGACAGCCCCCCTAATTTTAGGGTGTTTCAAATTAGCCCTCCGAAACCGGTTTTTCCGCCGACATGGCGGCGCGCGCGTGCCGCCACGTGGCGTTTCGGGGGGCTGAACAGTAAAAAATAAAAAATAGGGGGCTGAACAATAATTTTTTCTAGTAAAAATGAGGTGGATGATGATGGAAATTAGTCCTTAAGATGATTGATTGAGGTTGCATGTTAAGAGATACATATTGAGGATAACGCTTTCCGATAACGAATTTGAAGCACGTGCTAAGATGTGGGACTCTGACAGATGGTTCACGTGCTTCACGTGCGTTTTATGCACAATGCGTTTATTAGATGGTACGTGGAATTCTAAAACGTGTTATTGCCGTGTGATACGACGCTGAAATCATTTAATTCCTTTGCAAGGCTGGCAGTTGAGGTATCTTTCACTCCATCAATATATTTTAATATTAAGGGATGCTCCGCCCTCTGACTATTTCTTCCAAAAATTTGTTAAATTAAATGAATTATTTTAAAAAATTTATGTATTGTATAAATATTTTTTTAAAAAAAATTAAATATAAAAATTATAAATGTGGTAAGATCTATACATTTTACATTACAAAATTTGTGAAAAATATTTCAAAATAAATATTTTTGAACTTCAAAAATATATGAGTCTAAAACCACAGTTTTTACTGTAATCCGAATCCATTAATTTGTAGAGATCTAGAATAATAGTTATGAATAAATATTTTATAATTATAATAACAAAATCACAGTAATAACTACTACTGGACAAAAATAAATAAATAAAGGGTTTCTACATATCAGCCCTCGTTTCTTTTTTTTGTCTAAATCGGTTTCTAAAAACGAAAATCAATTGCTGATTTGAACCAAATCAGTTCGTAAAAATATATTTTCAGAAATTGATTAGGCGAAATGTAAAATAGAGGACTGATATGTAGATATCCGAAAAAATAAAATATACACAACACATTATAAGATAAATTTTGTGCCATTAGCAAGCGTGGGCCCTCTATTGAATGACAAATAGGTGTGGATGGTTTAGTAAAGAGAGCATCGCAAAGAACATGGTTGACATTGACTACGCGACACATGATTGACTTATTTTCATACGTTCACGTTGACTACTCGGTGTTGACTACGCGGTATCACACAAGACTTGAGCAGTTCGTGAGTTGTTCGTGTTGACTTACTACAGTCAAACGACCGGGCAAAATGAAGAGCTTATTTCTTTTATTAGTTCATATTGTTCTAGACTGGACTCATGTCCCTATCTTCAATAAATATACACAAGAAAAAAAATATATATATAATAATATCATTGACTTAGACGTTCATATTGTTCATGTTGACTTAGACGTTGACATATTGTTACAACATTACAAAAATAAATTGATTACGAATATATTATAAATAATAAATTGATTTCGACGGATGAGCAGATATATAAAGCTTGGAAGTGGGAAAGTAAACACACACACAAAAGACAAATAACATTTACGTGAAATGTTTCGTTTTAAACTGTAGTAAAATTATGTGTATTCATGCGGACATCAATAAAAATTCATTAAAGTGGAAAAGAATTATATTTCTCTCCCACTTCACTCAATCGACTAGGTCGATGGCGAGCCTCGATCAGATTGTAGGAGTTCTCTCAAAAGTTCCTAAGTTCTATCACAAATCTCTAAGTCTCAATTGCTGTATCGTCGTTGGCATGTACATATGCTCGTTTTAGCAGCACATCGTAAGCCACTATCTCACCTGAAAGGGTCGTGGGCCACTACCCCGTGAGCGATATACGATCTCTATCTTGTTGCGGGACAAGAATCGAAGCCAGACTACTGTCGTCTTGTCTGTTCATATGTCTTCGGTCAAAGCCAAAGTATCATATGCGCTTTGGACTGTGGTTTCTTTTCTGCCTAAAAGTAATTCCATCCTTTCGGCAGATCTAATTTTAGAATCCAAGAGGGGAGGGAGCCTCGGCCCGCTTGCTCACCACCACAATCATACAAATTCTTTTACCGCTCTCCCGTGGAGGATCTTGCATCACAATTCTCCTGATCGAGGTTAAAGCGGAAGGGTTAACCCACTCCTAGGGACACATGACAGCATAACGTTTTTAGAAGATTAAAGACACCACGCGTGACTATAGAAGTGAATCAATTAGAGATCGTGGGTTGAATGGTCAGCCATATTCTCAGCTTGCAACGTGCATCTGCATGTTCTCGCAGTCGATTTTGTGACACATATTATCCTACCATCTCATAGCAGTCGCAGCTTGTTAACTTATTCTTCGATCATTCTGTTTATTTAGTAATCTCAGTTTGACGTTGGAAAGTCTGAATTGAGTTCGACCTTAGTTCGCACGTAATAAGAGTCGGTGTTTCTTTAACCGGCACGTGGTAGGTCATTTATTTGTTGTGCGTTCTCATGTTATGGAGTCTTCGCTGCAACATGATCAATTAATAGTCACTAGAAAAATTACTATTCTGCCCTCCATCCAAAATGTTTTTTTATTCTGCAGCCCTCCATCCTATATTTCTTGTTAGATAGCTCTCATTTTAATGTTTTACTTTTACCACGAACAAAAATACCTCTAAAATTTTTCACTGTAGCACTTAAACGTCATTTTTAAGTGTTATTTAGAAACATTACTCTAAAATATTTAACACCCCAAAATGAATATTTAGAAAAAAATTTAAGAAAAATTTTAACATAAAAATTATAAATCTTACGAAGATTTATAATTTTCGTGTTGAAAGTTTTTAACAAAAATACTTTTAAATATTTATTTTGGGATTAAAAATAACGGTTAAAAATAATTTTTAAGTGCTATTTTCAACACCATAAAATATATACTTAAAAGTAATATTTATTTTGGGTGTTAAAAATAACAATTAAAATAGAGTTAAAAAAATATCAAAAATATATTGGGATGGAGGAATTTTTTTTTAGGATAACTTTTCAAAGAGAGCTGATACGATGAAGTCAAACTTTGAGGGACTATCCAGCAAAAAATTTGAGGGGTTGTCTGGTAATTTTCTTAATCTAATCACTTTGAGTAGTTAGTTGGAGGTGTGTCATACGTTGTCGTCATGCTATGACCTCATATCGAAAAAATCTTAATTTTCAGCTAATTTCTTATTCTAATAATTATCAGCATTGATAATGGTCCCTTCTCAATACAGTTCATACACCAGCATGCCTAAAATAAGGAAAAATTGCATACCAACATGAATTTAAAAACTATTTATAGATTAATCTCTTGAATTAAAATATTTATAAATTAATATCTATCTCAAAATTTATCTCAGTAGTATTCTAACTATTAAGTAAGCTTTTTTTTAAAAAATTATTTGAATATAAAACAATTGGATGTGATGATCAAGTTTCTTTTTTTTTTCGAATCTGAAATTGCTTGATTTTTACGAGTTTTTGGTTACCCCAAAATAATTATGTAAATATAATTTTTAAAAAATTTTTTAACATAAAAATTATAGATTTTGATCAGATTTACAACTTTTATATTCAAAAGTTATTTCTAAATAGTTATTTTGGGATATCAAAATTTGCAAGGAACTTTTTTGTCCATAAAATTAAAAACAGAGGCTGAAATGTTCAGAACTGTTTGAAGGGGGCAGAAATGAGGGAGTGTAACATAAGGAGGCTGATTAGTAAGTTGAAAATTTTTAAGGGGTTGATATGTAGTTTTCTATTGAATTTTCTTATTTTAGGAATAAAGTAGGATCTTTTATTTATGTATAAATATAGCAGATTGAAAGTCGTTGATAAGATTTATTTTAATATTAACCTATAATTTAAGAAATAATATTCTTGAGTAATACATTTATATTTGTTATTTTATTTAATAATAATAGTAACATTTTTATTAGTTTATTTAGCTAATATTAGTTAGTAATTTTATTTTATTTTATAAAAAGAAATCATAATTATTAAAATTATTATAAAATTAATGAGTATAATAAAATAATATATTATTTATTATTTGTATTTATAAAATAAAATTTTTGTATTTTTTATTACTTATAAATATTGTTTATTATTTTTGTATTATTAAAAATATCAATTTATTAGTAACTTTTATTATTTTATGTCTATACAATAAAATTTATAACATTTGGTAATTATAAATATCAATTTATTTATAATAATGTATTAATATTTTATTAATTTAGAAATAATAATTATTAATAACTATCATTGAATATAATTGCCATCACTCAAAAAAAAGTAAAAATAATAAAAATATATAGAGAATAGAAAAAAAAAATGTTAGCTTTTCACTTCTTCTTTTTTTATTTAAAGTAAAAAAAAAGGTTGATTCTCTAACTTTCTGCTTTATATTTTTCTTGTAAAGTTAAAAAAATCTTATTTATTTACTTTTGTCCCTATAAATAACTACAAAAGTCTCATTACACTCAACAGAATAAACAAAAAACCAAAACTAATTATAATAAAATATTTCAACAAATTCCATAAACTGGCAAGCCTCCCCCACTGTAGGATAGGAGAAGAGAAATCACAGCATACGAAAAACGTGCGCGTTTTCTGTCCCCACGCGGGACTGAAGACTAACCCATTTCCCCACATTCTAACTTAAAAAAAAAAAAAAAAAAGAATTATTATTTTCAAGAAACACGTGATTACCTGATTGTTGTTCTTCTCGTTCAGCTTCTGTATAAATAGCCCGCTATAAGCATAGATGCGCTCAGCTAACTGCGCCATGGACGACATTGACGACTATCTCAGCTTCTACTTGGAAACAAAAGAACTCTTCAACGTTGAGGAGCTCGAAATGTACGACAACGTCGTCGCCGTCTTCTTCTTCTTATTTTAGCTTTTCTGTGCTTGATTATTCTGTGATTACATGTATCCGATTTGGATGAAATTGGTTCAGCTTTGGGCAAGATGAGGCAACCTCAGCGGAAGCTTTCTCGGGATCAGGATCTTACGATTCTAGCCCACCCGGCGGAAGCAGTGGGACCGTCGCGGCCTCCTCGTCGGCGACGGCGGAGACGAAGAACATCGTGACGGAGAGAAATCGCCGGCGAAAGCTCAACGAGCGACTATACGCCCTTCGAAGTGTAGTCCCAAACATTACAAAGGTAATATTCGTTATTAAACATTTAACTATGATTAATCGATCGATTGATTGATCTGTAAATTGAATCATTTGCGATGAAATTGGGGTTAGATGGACAAAGCTTCGATCATTAAAGACGCCATTGAGTGCATCCAAGATCTCCAAAAGCAAGAGAAGCAAATGATCGCGGAGATTACGGATCTCGAGGCGCTTAAGAACCAGGAAGTGCCTGTAAGGAGAAGGAAGAAGAGGGCTATTGCAAATCCACCTCCATTTCAAGCTCCCGAATCTCCATTATCGCCCGATGTTATGGAAGTGAGCTTCAATTCTCTCTTTTCGAAATTTTTATTCGAAAATTGATCCCAAAAATCTCCTTACCTAATAATTTTATACAATTTTTCATAAAATGTGAGTTTGAATTTGCTGCTGAAATCTGTTTGCAGTCGAGTGTGAGTGAAGTTGGAGAGAGAACTCTTGTTGTGAGCATCAGCTGCAGCAAGAAGAGGGACACGATGATGAAGATGTGTGAGGTTTTCGAGTCGCTTGATCTCAAGATCATCACTGCAAACATCACCTCAATTTCTGGGACTCTCCTTCATACACTGTTCATTGAGGTATCATAATATCATTCTCTCATCCCTTGCCAAAAAAAAAAAAAACCTTTGCTCCCCACGGTGAGGGAGAAATAAATAGTTTTTAAAAAAAAACTAATTCTCATTAACATTAGTGAGGGAGAGTACACTATTTTAATTGTGCATTGAATAGTTTAAATTAAGTTATTTAAATAACAAAAATAATATGATATGCACTTTATCTAAAAAATTAAACAAATGATATTGATATACATTTATTTTAACCATCAAGAAGTTACATGTCTGTAGAGAGTATTTTTTGGAAGAATTTATTTTGGACGATATTTTTGTCATATAAGATAGCACTAAAGGATAAATCCAATTATTTGAATATTTGTGGTAAATATAATTTCATCTCTTAAGTCACTCTGATTTTTTATGTCAAATAATATAAAAATGGCTTTATATGAGAGTAGTTTATCTTCTCTTGAGAAAATATCTATATTTAACTAAAATTTTAAATAGATATATTGAAAATATTTTATTACCATATACACTGATATATACTAATTCTCAATATGCTTTAAAAAATAAGATGAAATAATTTCGCTGATTTTTCTCCTTTAGAGAGAAGATTACAAACATGTATGTATGTATGTGAGTGGAGTGAGAGATAAATGATAGGGCTAATTTTATATGAGAAAAAGTTATACTAATACAGAAAAAATTACATGGAGTAAAGTTTTCATAGTAGTGATTGTTAATTAATCCTACACGAATAAATAAGAAAAGATTTATATATTACTTATTATGGTAAATATGGTTTTAAGAACCAAATAACATATTATATATCTCATAACACGTTGCTTTGTGTTTGTTATCCTAGTTTTTTTTTTCGTGCTGTTTACATACTTTTAATCTGCATCTGATATCATGTGTTTTTGTTAATGGAAAGCTGATTGGTATAAACTGCAATGTGTAAAATATAGGATGATAAATTATGAAGTTGGTGTATTTCGTAATGACGCCAACAAAAAGAAATTCAGTTTATATTCCGAGATATGTTATTTTGTTTTTTACGTGGTACGAATGGCGATTCGAAAAAGATTCGGATAGGAAAGTGCAAAGTGAAGGTAATTTGGGATATTTAATAGATAATGTAGCATAAACTCCAACCTTAAAGCACAAAGTCTAAATGGGTGGACGAAAAAATTTTCTCCAAAATAAAAAAATTGGGTATCTTGATACCGGAGAAAAATTGGATAATGTCCAACACTTTCAACTAGACATGATTATATCATTATCAGATAAAGTTACATTTCTGTACGTGATTATCTTTAAAAAAACCAATCATGAATCTTATCTTCACATCTACTACACAATTTAGGTAAAGATTCAAAGCAAAACTTTTTAGAATTAACATATGCCACTTATGATTCTTTTGCAAAAGTGTGTTGGTGGAGCAGGGGTGTCTCCTGTATTTGTTGAATTAATAGATTAATAAAATGGTTCCAATCTTCGATTTTTTGATAGATATCTCAATTATTTAGTAATAATACTAATAATAATAATATTATTATTATTATCTTCTTTTTGGCAAAACACAGTCTAATGCATTTTGGGATGTCCCAAATGAAATTGCGTGGTTTTGCCTGTTCAATTAGTGATAGTAAAGATTTTATCTTGCTATTACAATTTTACTGTGAAAATAGCAAATTCAGAAATAGACTTTTCTGAGGCTTTAAAAAGTCGTTTATGTTTATTAACTATGACATAGACAACACTAAATATGGATATAATAGATATTTTCGAGTAGTTGTTTTACATGGTTAGCTTATCTATTAAGGAGTCCACTTCATTTTCAATGTTAGGGACCCGGTCGATATTAGGTGACATCTAATCTTTTATTTTACAATCAAACAATAGTGCTTGAAGTTTATTTTTTGCCGATTCGGTTATTTTACCAAATATTCTTTTCGGAGATGGGAGTAATTTTTGGACTTATTATGGTCATAAACTTTTATAATTAAATAAGAAAGCAAACAAACCATGGTGGTGGAAATTACAATACATGAAAAATATTTTCAAACAATACTGCACCAACCATATGAAGTATATGATAAATGAGCTGAAAGTGTCCTTATTTTACACACGGGGTTTTATTTTATTTTATTTTCTCTTTTTCCAAGTAATAACTATGCTTTTATCGTGTTTTCAGAGCGACGAGTTGGATAGCGCACAACTGAAAGGAAAGATTGATAGGGCAATAGCAGATCGAGATGCGTCGTGTGGTTTTATTACTTACTAAGCGAAGTAGAAGAAGGAGGTGGTCTAAAATGTGCCTTTTTTTTTAATCCCCTTTCTTCATAGCTCTCTCTGTTCTGCAATTTGTGCTTGTTTTTTAACCTCCTTATCCAGTCTTTAGATGCTGGGAGGGTCCACAAGCAATGTGCTTCAAACAGAGGGATATATGATTTAGTAAAATTGGGCTTTAGAGTTCTAAGTTTCACCAAAAAAGAAGATGCCATCCATGATATCATAGAAGATAAAAAATCTTATTTGTAGTAGTTATAAAAGAAATGGCAATCTTCATCAATGGTTAATCTTATTTGTAGTAGTTATAAAAGGAAATGAAGGTCATCTTCCTCAATGATTCTTATTTTTGAAAGACGATGATATTTATGATAGATGAACTTTACTAAAATAGACCGTGGTGAGTTTGAAGTTTTAAATATTGCCACCATAAAGATGTCATTTGCTTCCCGCTGTCAGATCTGGAGCTTGCACGGTTAGAGCTGCTAATTTGGATGGTTATGTAACTCTTAATTTTTCTACATGAATAATAACATGTTGACCACATCAGTGGCCACATAGATAAATGATAGTTAAGTTAGTAGCCATTTTGTATAAGTGATAGTCACGTCAGTTCTTCAAATATAGAAAATAATTAAATCTAACAGAAACGTTAATGATGACTTTTTTAAATTTCAGGATTGCAAGGGTAATATTTGAGAATTTAAAACTATGGCGGTCTATTTTAATAAAGTTTAGAGATAAAAAACATATATAATTGAGCCTTTTTTTTAAATAAATAGAGAAATTCCGGAGCTGGCTCTTCTTTAAGAGTCTTCTAATCTATCAATGTCGACAATGACGCTATGAGTTATCACATATTCTCGTACGTTGTATGAGCTGCAGATTTGAAACAAACTTCTCACACAGAGCGATGGGGGACAAAATTAGCGGGTCGCTTGCGTAGGTCTTCTTCGATGAATACGTGTGGGCCTTGGGCCTTGTGGGTAATCGTAAGCTGACTGGCCCTTCCAAACTACCCACCAACAGTATTTATACATATTCGAATTATCTAATAATCTCTTCATTATTTAGAAAAATATTATATAATATTCATCTAAACATACAATTGTAAAATAGACCAATCACACGATACAAACAGACAGCGATATACTTTAAAACTGCCAGCTGGTGATGCGAACGGCTACCCGCTCGACGACGCAGCAACGTTCCACTCATCAAAGCTCACACCACGTGGCCCAACGGTCACCAATTGTGGAATTGTATTTCCTAAACTACCCCGCGAGAGCAATGTAAATGAACCGTACGGTCCAGGGTTATATTAGTCTTTAACCAACGGAATGATTCACTATTTCTTAAATTACGTATCGATCCCTAATGCTCGAAATGTTGTAGTGTAATTTTAAGGGTAATTCGGTCAACTAAAATCCATGCGCAGTTCAGTGATCCGCTGCAGGACAAATCGCATCCATATAATAACAAATCAAACGTCTCGTAAAGAAGCCACGTCTTCTGAAAGCTCTCCATTATCATCTTCCCCAAAATCCCTCCGCCTTTCAATCATTCTGCAGTTCAGATCTCGAGAATTGCTGATCCTCGACACTTCTCTGAGGTAATGTGTTTTGGATTCAACATGATAGTTGAATTCTTTATTTGATTTCGTGATTGATTGCCAGTGCATTCGCTTGGATAAGAATCTAGGGTTCTCTGATTATTGGCTTCGATTGAGGTTCTTTAGCAGGTGTTGACGTTTGCTTCTTCAGGAAATGTTTGGTTTTAGCAATTGATGTTCGACTATGGTAATGTAGGGTTGGGGGGAAACTGTCAAGTTATGATCTTCGGATAGTCATGTTCGTGATTTATGCAAATGTGTTATTGTTTGTAGACAATCTTGATTGGTTTGTGTAGGATGTTTATTACTTAGTGACTTAATGAGGGAAATGATGGATGTTGCTGTGTTTGTTTAATTCCTTGAGGCATGATTTACATCTCTTCATTTGATCACGTCATACTTCGTAACAATTGTCTTATAACGTGATTACCTTTGATCAAGAAAGCAATTTAAGGACATGTTTACAGTGTGATTAACTTGTGTAATGATGATTTGATCACTCTCTTATAACTTGATACTTTGATAAAGAAAGCAAAACTCAAATCTATTGAGTCTGTTATGTTATTTCGGATCTTGTAAACTTTAAGATATGTTTACAGTGTGTGTAACTTGTGTAATGATGATTTTCCAGGCTTGGATATCCGTAAGGAGCAATCCTAGCTTCTAACAATCGGAAGGATCATTCTTGGAGCTGTCGATGGTATGCAAATGAATAAGTCATCGAGTTACTGTTCAGATAGTTATTCTTGGTAAAATGTCTTAAGCGGTTTTTATGCTTATTAATGGTAATATACATAACCCATTATTGATTTTGGGCAGGCTACGAACGAGAACCTCCCGCCTAATGTTATCAAGCAGCTCGCTAAGGAATTGAAGAGCCTAGATGAAACGCCACCAGAAGGCATTAAAGTGGTCGTCAACGATGATGATTTCTCAACTATTTATGCCGACATCGAGGGCCCCGGTATATTACTAATGCCTTACTGTTGGAACACCTTTATCGTAATTATTTATTTATTTATTTATTTTTTGAGCTATAGTGCTGAAACTTATGTAAGTTGTGATGCAGCTGGAACGCCATATGAGAATGGTATATTTAGAATGAAACTCCTATTATCATGTGATTTTCCTCAGTCACCACCAAAGGGTAAGTGTTTGCTAGTAAAAATGTGAGCCTTACAGATTTTTGTGTTTAATTCACTTGTATGATTCTATGCCTAGTTTTACTTATGACGGCATTTGCTTATCTTTGCAGGCTATTTTTTGACAAAAATATTTCATCCAAACATCGCAACAAGCGGTGAAATCTGTGTCAACGCTTTGAAAAAGGACTGGAGTCCAAGTTTGGGTCTCCGGCATGTTTTGATAGTATGTCTTTGACCTTTTGTTTTTCTCTTCTGATCTTAACTCTATTTGCGTTGTCATGCTATTCATGATACTAGCCGCCAATAACCTTGTAGATTTTTTTTTTTAAATGGTTTGTAAAACAGGTTGTGAGATGTCTACTTATAGAACCATTCCCAGAATCAGCTCTAAATGAACAAGCTGGTAAGATGCTGCTAGATGACTATGAGGATTATGCAAAACATGCCAGGTCGGTCTTTTTTCTTTATGGTATTGTTAATTTGACATAAGCAAAACTTTGATACTAAAAACTCCCTACGCATCATATTTATTATTGTAAAAGCTCATAATTCTTGAAAAAAGATTCCATTGCACATTATACACCGCCTATCCATGCCCTCAATCCAAAACCAAGCTCAAAGTATTTTTAGTGGACTTTTCATTTTGTCGATCTTTCTTGGACATCACAAAACCTTTGACATTTAAACTGGAAGATTTATCCCCTCTAATAGTGCTGGATAAGTACCGTCTCATTTCTTCATAAATGATCATTATTATCCTTTAATCAGAAAGCTTGTAATTCGTTTAAATAATACTATTGCAGATTGTACACTGCTATTCATGCTCTCAAGCCTAAACCGAAGCCGAAGTCAGGTGCAATCTCCGAGTCGACTATGGCTCTTAATGTGGATCAGACCAGCAACGCTCGAAGTGGCAAAAATCCTGCGACAGTTGTCCATTTGGCCGGCTCAGCAGCTGCAAAAGCGCCGGTTTTGAGCGTACAGAATCAAAACACTGTTCCTCCAACATCTGGATCCGCCTCCAAAGCACCAGTTCTTGCTCCCTTAAAAACTCAGGTCGATAAGAAAAAGATAGATGCTAGAAAGAAAAGCTTGAAGAGATTGTAGGTTGAATTTGCGTGTTAGGACTAACACTTTGCATTACCCCCCTTTGTTGTTGTATCATTGAATTAGTTCCACTGAGAGGGATATTCTTTGTGCAAACTCTTGATAAACCTTGTAAAATCCTCACTTTCGTAATCAATCATTCCTTTTATCAGTCAATAAATATTGTATTCCGAACTTACCCGTGTATTCCAAAATTCTTGCCTTTTAGTGCACTAAAATTTCACCGACTGATGGTGTTATTTGTTTGTGGTTGTTCTTATCCGGATTGCCTGCTCAAATTTTACGTACTGTCGACATATGGTTCTAGTTCTCTATGATCTAGAGTTGCTGATTATTTTGATAATTTTTCTTGTCGACTCTTATTATTTCCTCTGTAAATGCTCTCTAATGGTATTCTGATAGAAATCTGATAATTATTCCTTGAGCTAGAAAAACTCCAAAAGCATTGTCCTGAAGTGAGGGTTCTAAAAAGAAAACAGGGCTGCAGGAGTTCTTGACAATTTTGAAGAGGGAGAGAAGTACGCGCAACATGGATTAAGAAAATTTCTGCGTTCCCAGCGCGCCGATATCATGCCTTGTGTCAACAAGTTCTTTTCTGATCCAAACTGAGATATTATAATTTGCAAATAACATGTCTAAATACACACACACATACATACATACAGGTTATATACACATGTATTCTGGAGGTCTATGTAATCTTCTTCAAAATTGATCTGATGGAGTTCTTTTTTGGAGCATATCATTTTCTGTACATTTCCTGTGATGCATCCATCTGAATATGATGAAGGTGTAGGATATCTTGCAATAAAAAAGTATGCCAATTGACCCATGCTCGGAGGCAGCGTGGCACGGGTGCACGCTCCCTGAGCGACATGTCGTTGCTTCGAGCCCTAGCGGACAATTTTGATTCCGCATGATGCATGCCAATGGATATCTAAGAAAGGTCCAAACGTCAGTACAGGTGCACAATTATCAGTTTAGCATTAATAGCTATCAATTAAGCACGCGAATTCAAATGCAAAAGTCTGATTGCGTAATTGGAACGAGCACCGTCCGAGAGTTTCCTGTCACGGAGGTCCACTAAATGGACCTGTTGCCAGCAGGATTTTTCCTCAATAATTGCTGGAAAAAAAAAAAGAACTATGCGAATGAAGAATTTCTGCCAAGACTTAGCCCAGAATTTCTTGTGCTGCTATCCTGCATGCCAAAAAGCGAGCTTATTGATATTAGGAAAAACTTCGGGGGATATTATTATGTCCAAACATTACTTATTTTAACATAAGGAAAATATAATGTTTAAAAATATGAAAAAATGTTGCTGCCGCATGCTCGAACACACGACAGGATACGTCTTCATATTACTTAGAGAAGAGCAAATGAAATTTGAGTTTATACACAATAGTCTATGACATGAGGTAGAACTATTTTATTTTATTTTTTAGATTATTGCACGTCCTCTCAACGAATCGGAATATTTAAAAAAAAAAAGAAATCTATGAATTAATATATTTCAAAGTCTTTTTTTTTTTGAAATTATCGTGAAAAAATTATGTCCCGTAATCGGTCTATTTTTATATGACCTCGTAAAAATAAATTCATAGGCGCCACCAATCAAAATTTTTTAATAATTTAATCTGGATAGATTCGAAAATCAGTGTTATCCTCACGGCCGGGGATAAGGAGGGGAATATATTTCAAAGTTTTCAACCTGATTCCTCAAGGGTAGCTAAACCCACCAAAACAAGTGCCCGGTCCATTACGTGGTGACTGAAAGCCCAATAAGGCCACCACTATCGTCTTATCCATTACAGTGTTCCTATTGGCTTTGGCAGATCTACGGGCCCCACCAAATATTATATATATATATATATATATATATATATATAAAGCAACGACATTTTTTTTCTTGAAAAATAAAATAAAATTACAGAAAAACGACCACATTTCAGCTGCTGGTGGTAGGCTGGTGCTTTGCTTCTGCTTGTGAATACTGAATTGTGATTAACAATGGCGTCCTCCAACAGCCTGCAATTGTTCTCCTCTTCAATCATCAAGCCAAGTCGACCTTGTTCAATCCCTCGTTTCAGAAGCGTGATTTACAGTTCGAAATCGCGAAGGCTTATAACAGTTCGAGCATCGATCGCCGCCGCGCAGCCGTCTCTCGCCGCGGCTGACGAACTTGTTGCGTCCATCGTCTCAAAGGTAGTTGTTTTGTAGAAACGGTGGAATTTTTCTACCGTGTATTAGTTTACTATAAGCTCTAATTTCTGTTATTTTAATGGAAATTTCATCTTGAAGTGCTTTAAGTTTTAGTTATCTTCCTTTTATTAGTTTTATGTAGCGGAAAATCAGATTCATCAAGAGCCCGGCCTGATGCAATTTGATACAATCGAAAACTATCCTACGAATTTCCATGCGGATGTAACATATTGTATTAAGATTATCAGGATCCCCGATGAATAGGGTGCTCTAGTTAACTAGACAAATGTTGAAAAGAATTATATCTCTGAAAAAATTGAAATCAGGTATTACAAATTGCAAAATCGATTCTTCACAAAATTTTCTAAAGACTGGTCTCCAGAAATTTGTTTTACTGTAAGCTCTAAGTTTTGTTTATTTTAACGGGAATTTCATCTTGACATGCATTAAGTTCTACTTGTCTGCAATAATAATGACTATGGCTCTGAATTGCAGTTTCATGTCCTTCTGCTCCTGTTATTAGTTTTATTTTAAGTCAAAAAAATTACTGTATATCCCCAGAAAATTTCAGATAGAAACCTGGAAAAATGGGACTAGTTATGAATTAGATAGTTTGTGTTTTAATTGAAACTGGTGATTGGTTTTGAAGTTTATGTCATAGCATGTATACAAATGATATTTCAAAAACTTGAGATCGCGATCGCCTGTGGAAGGGTAGAGACACTTGCATATAAATGGCAGGATCTAGCTATACGGATCGGTATTCTCAAAAAAAGGTACTAAAGCGTAAAGAAATAAAAAACATTTTGTTTTTGGAAATGGGAATCAATCAGATTTGGCCAAACGATTCCAGTTTCCGTTGATCTTGCACGATTCAACTATCTGGATAGCTAATGTCGGTTGATTTTTCAATACATGTTGCAAAATGATTGCCTAATTGTGGATGAAAACTCCAAAACAAGTCAGTAAAAATGACTAAATTTGATTGGTTTTAGGTGACTGGAACTGATAGAGGAGTTTCACTTACGAAGGAAAGACACCAGGAGGTGGAGAATATCGCACAACAGTTGCGAGCACACTGCGTTGATGAACCCGTCAAGTGCCCACTTATTTTTGGAGGTAAAATAGATATCAAAATTTTCCCAAATTTTTTATTTTCCTTTAAAAAGCCTCCAGTAAATTTGAGTTCTATAGTAACTGTAAATGTCTAAGCTTTATATCATTCTTTGCCTTCTCGAACAAATTGAGTCTATGTTCCTTTGCAAATAATAAAAAGGTTTGTACACAATTGCTAAAATAATGCCAGACCTCCCAAATTTATAACAACATTTCATTCAAAAACAAGAAGGTCCACTTTCAACATCACTTATTCACTTTTGAACATCACATATTTTAATTCACAATTGACTTCTCGATGAAATTTTAGGTCAAAATTTGGTATCTCAAGCATTTTTGCACAGATATGTCAAATTTTACTATGTTTCGTAGGGCTGAGCGTTCGGGTCAATCCGAACCGAACCGACCGGATCCGAAATTTTTAAGGCCGACCCGAACTGAATACATTCAGACCCGAACTGACTAAAATTCGGGTCAGTTCGGGTTGGTTCGGGTTGACCCAAATAACAACACAAATTATTTTTATTCAACACCAATTCGGGTTCGGGTGGGTTCGGGTCGATCCGAATAGTTGTAACATAAATGTTTTGTTTTTAAAAAAAAAAGAGTTAGCACAGAAAAATTAACGAAAACTAATTAAAACGTGACTCGCAAGGATAATTCGGGTCCAACCCAAACCGACCCAAAATTCGACCACCGAACCGAATTATATAGACCCGAAGTATTAAAATGCCGACCCGAACCGAACCCGACCCGAACCGAATCCGAAATTTTGGCTTTGTTCGGTCGGTTTGGTTTGGTTTTTCGGGTAGGTTCGGGTAATGCTCAGCCCTAATGTTTCGCTTTCTTTTCAAATTGTGTTTCTTAGTTTATCACACTAAAAAACTAAAAATTGTTCATGTAATTCTTAGAATGGGAGGTTTTGTACTGCTCCAATCCAACTTCACCTGGAGGTGGTTACCGTAGCGCACTTGGCCGCCTCGTCTTTAAAACAAACGAGATGTTACAGGTTGTAGAAGCTCCTGATACTGTGAGAAACAGGGTCTCATTCTCTATCTTTGGTTTCATTGATGGAGATGTCTCCTTGAAAGGTAAAACTTAAAATGAAATATACTCATTTTTACTTTCCTTCGACGTCTGATATCTTGAGCTGTCTTTTCTTTTTTATACGCAGTAAGAGTGAACGGGTTATGATTAAAAATTATGCATTTTATTCTATTCGTATTCCCAACAATTTTTCTATCATGGGTTCTGCTAAAAAAAAAAACAAAAAAAAAAAAATTCTATCATGAGTAATATAGTGGAGCTTCCAAATGTTCCTCCCAAAGCTTCTCCTTGTAAATTTGTCTTTTTAATATATTTGTTTATGGCACATTTTCCTGACCCAAAGAAAGCCAAAGACCTTCCCAAGTATGGGTAATCCCTATTTGGTTATCTGTTGTCAGCATCCTTAACATTTTTTTTTGAGAAATTGTTTGGTAAAGTTTTGAGAACTTGCAGCATTTTTCTAGTCATATAGAGTTATAAGAGTCCAGAAACAAATATTACAGACATAAAACCATATTTCTTGCAATAAAAACATAGTATGTACAATTGTTTTTTGACTCGTTTCTTATTATTTTTTCAGAAATGTATTTACACGCAAGTATTTTTCAGGTAAATTGACAGCTCTGGATGAGAGATGGATCCAAGTCAACTTTGAACCTCCTGAGTTCAAAGTAGGTTCACTTGGCTTTCAATATGGCTTTGAAAGTGAAGTTAAACTGGAGATTACTTACATTGATGAGAAGATAAGACTAGGAAAGGGATCAAGAGGCTCTCTGTTTGTCTTCCTTAGAAGAGCATGATCAGTTTTTTCATTCATTCCCTTAAATTTTGTAGCTATAAAGTGCTTAATTACCCTGACCGAGTGTGTAATATTACCAGATACTGAACAAACAAAACTTTTCTTTTTCAATACATTCTGGATACATAAAATTTTAGAAATTGGTGAAAATTTAGCTATCGGATTGAGTGGTGGCGAAATTAGTGTTAGGGATGTCACTGTTTAGATGACTTAGAATTAGAGTTTTGGACGTGCTCGGTTTATTGCATTGCAAACTTCTATACTTCTATGCTCATATGTTAGTATTTCAGGCCGAGAGTTCTACAAAAGTAGTCTTTTTTGCATTATGATTACGTATATCTTATTCTTCCTAAACTCTGCTTGGACTAAATGTTTCACTTGGCTGTTGTTGTTGTTCTATATCAGACTATATATATAATCATTTTCCATAATTATCATTGCACACATGTTTTTGAAGTTTTTTTCCGCATCTATTCATTGTATTAGATATTGGAGTTTTTTTTTAAAAAATAAAAAATAAAAAAATCTATGAATGTACATATAATGATTTAGCATTGTTGGTTATCTTGAATAAGAGCTGAGCTATGAATTTACAATAGTTGATATTACCTGCAACCATATAATTACAGTTTTGATCTATATAAGCAGCAGTTAAAAATATAATACAGGCAACAAGAAACAAAAATGTTACACTCCAGCCTTGAGCATGTGGCCCCATGCCGGCAATGCATGTTCGAATCCAACGTTCAGCAGAATTTAATTCCACAGCGTGCAGACTGGTAGATCTGTCTACAAAATATTTAAACGCTAGAAAAGATGCACAATCTTCCGGCTGGATGTATGAGCAATACTAGCCATGTAAATCGGGTGCGAAAATTTGACAGTAAATTCAAGATGAGCACTATTCGAAAGTTTATATGTTATGACGGTCGCACAAAGTGGATGAGTTACGGGCAATGATGTTTTATCATAATAAAAAAAATATATATAAAATATAAAAATAAAATAAAAAATTGAAGCACGCGATATTCAAAGTGAACTCGATTGACTTGAACATGAAATTTGCGGGTTCAAGCATTACCCACGATGGCTATATGAGGTGTGGATGAAACTTTGGGACAAATTTCGGGAGCTCTAACATTAATCAGAATGCAATAGTTGAGGTACACCCAGTTATAGATTTGGCGGACATAATAACCATAATTGTATTAGAGTACATGCGAATTGATCACAAAAGAAGTTTTAACGCTCAGAATCCACTGAAAATACAACAGACTTCGAAATCTTAATGAGCTAACGATGCAAAACATTCGACCTTTACTGTATCCCAAAGCAGTGCCCTTGCGGTATTTATTTGTAGACTCGGACCGAGTGTTCAGAATGTGGAGCCATTATAGCCGAAGTAGGACCGCTGCAGGAAAATTACATTATAAGTGTCAGAAGTTCAATTATCTAATGAAATTTTTTCTGAAAAGTCATCTGTTAGAACAAATTTGAAGCGATTAGTGGAATTTTAACTCAAAAAATGAAAAAAGAAAAAAAAAGGAATCAGAAATGCCATTTGCCTGTTCTTATTAGAAGCTAACAACTATTAACAGCTCGAAGGTCAAGTGTTCATAAGCTATGTATCATCAATCCGCTCACGAAGAACAAGTTATAAAAGGCAAACTGAATTTAGGGAATTTACTTTTAATTTAAAATGGCTCAAAATAAGTAATATCATACTGCACCAGCTTTGAAGCCTACAGGCTGAGAAGAACTCTATCAACATTCAACGACTTTTCACATACCGAATGTAGTTTTATAAGAAATTTCCATTCAAAAAAAAAAAATGTTCTGAAAAGGTAGTGCACGACATTCAACTTATCAAAACAAGTTTAGTCAGACTTGGCTATGTTCATACCTCGACATCGTAGAATTTGATGTAAAATCTGGACATGTCTAAAGATAGTTTAGTTTCAAGAATCTCTGCAATTGTTGAACTCAACTTCCCATTTACACTGGGGCCAAGCCCCCCAATAGATATGAGCTCCCCATATGCTGCCGGTTCTTCGCTTCCAGCAAAAGCAATGGGCACTCCTCCATTGAGCAAAATCATCACATACTACAAACCGAGTAAAACCAAATCAGTTTTAGGCGTTTGCATAGAAATTATAGACTGTTATTATATTTCTTCTTTTTCTTTTCCTTTTTTTGAGGTATAAAAATATTTAGACGAATAATTGGAGTGCAACCCCTTTTTGGAAAACCAATTGTATCAGCTTGATTCTAATAGTGAAGAATATTTTGGAGGTTTACGGAACTGGTAGCAGAAAAATGATACAACTGATAAGAAAAACACAGAGAAAATTGGCAAACAATTACCATGTTATTGAGCATAATTCAATAAAAAAGAAGCCTAGGAAATAAGAAAATTATGGTTTTATGAGTATGACTGCATATTTCTTCATGTTTATTAATAATAAAATAAACAAGATCAAATTTCTTGTTAAAATAAAAAATTACTATGTATAGACAAGTAAAAAAAAACATCGACAAATTATGTTTTATTAATAATAAAATTTGTTTTTTCATGAACTGGCATGAAGAAAACAACAGCCAACTAAAGCAAGCATCAAACTACACCACATCTTAAAACATTCAAACACTAGGAGATATCAGAGGATGGAACAAGATGAACAACAAAACCACAAAAATAGTTGAGCAATGACTGATTCAAAATAGAAAGACGAGCACAATCCCATTAAAAAGAAAAAAAAAAAAAAAAGATCAAAACATCAACCAGCCTTCAGTGAGTAATTTCATCAAACAACTTTTACTCGAAATTTATAAGTACACAAAATTAGAGAAATTTAGCGTTTGGCTCACAGATTCAGGCTTCCCGATAATCCTAGCCACTGCTTTGGTGCAATCTTTGAGAATATCCGAAGCAACCACAGCATCCACAGGTACATTTGTGCTAAGATTCAACGTCGGCATATCTGCTATCAAAATTCCAAGTAGAATCAGATAAGTGCTTGATAAATTGCTACATATACTTTCTAAAATTTATAACAAACATATTTTAGTTGAGTTTCTGCAAGAAGATTGCGAATAATGTCTTATGTCTTCACAACGCCTAGATAAGGTTGTTGAGGCTTGGCTTTCATTGTGGAGCTTTATTTATTTTGCATTGGGCCTCTTATATTACTACTTTCGCATATGTGGGCCCTTATAAGAAAGGTCTCCCATGTGGGACTTGCATGCAAAGGAAGACCAAAATTTACAGGAAAGCATGCTGTATACAAACTAATGATTGTGTTGTAGCGAAAGTGCTATTTTCTGATTTTCTTTTCTCTGTTCTCGTTTTTTTTTCTTTGCTTTCTGTTGTCTACTGTTGTGGTATTTTTTTGGTACTTGTTTCCTTTATAAATATTTTTGATAAGTATGTTTTAGACCTACTAGATATAATTAGGGGTGAAAATGAGCTGATTTCAAATTGAGAACTATTAAGCTCAAGCTCGGCTCCATTGATTTAGCTCGAATTCGAGTTCAACGAGCTTCAGAGATTGATCTCGAACTCAACTCGTCTCGAAAAATCTAAAGTTCGAACTTAACTTAAGATCGGCTTGATTTGTATCAACTGAGCCGAACTTGAGTTTCGAACTTACTTAACTAATTTTGTTGGAAATAATATTTGAATAAAATAGAAAATTCCGTTTAGACTTGCAAGACTAATGAGCAAAATAACATGATGCTCAAGTTTGGTTCATTTAATTACTTGAACTTTAATTTATATTCGAACTCGATAATATTTGAGCTCGAATCGAATTTAAATGAGTTCAAGCCCGAATTTTTTATGAGCAGCTTGGCTTATTTTTATCCATAATTATAATGTATCTTCTTATTGAACGCGGGTGCGTATATGTTACCGTGTTCAGATCTCATGGTTGGGATTTTATCCCATAGGGGGGGCTGATCTGCAATTATCCCTTGTCCAATAAATATGTACAACCACAAAAGGGATAATTGCAGATCAGCCCCCCTATTTTGGGGGTGCGCGGATTGGCCCCCGAAACGCGTTTTGGGGGGGGGGGGGGGGGGGGGGGGCTGATCTGTAAAAAAAAAAAACAAATCTGCCCCCGAAAATGTGTTTTCGGTAGACCCGGCAAAAATTACCCGCAACTACGGATTTACCCATATCCGCCCGCAATTGGGCGGGTACGGATAAATAATTCACTCTTGAATAATAAAAGCGGGTACGACCCATACCCACCCGCATATAGCGGGTCTGGCGGGCGGGTACCCGCGGGTGGACGGATACCCGCATTCTAATAACGAAACATTGAATAGTCTTGTAGCATACTTCACATCCAGTTGTTAGGATGGCCAAAATCTTCACATCAAATTGTTAACAGTTATCGGCCAAATTCTTAGAGGGTCCGACTGTTAAAAGCTTGGAGTAATCATTATCCATACTTCCAGTTCTGAATCTTTTTGAGTCTGTCTTCTAAGTTCAAGTTTTTGTAGTAGACTGCTAGTTTTTGTAGTGGACTATTATCTTCTTTAGATCTTTTTTTTTTTTAATTTGTTTCTGTATCCATTAGTTTTCTTTTTTGGAATTATAGACTGCTTTGAGTAATCTTCCATAAAGTATATTCTTCTCCTCAGATAAAGAGCTACGTGCCGGTCTTCAGGTAGTTGTAGTGCATAAAATCAGATAGCTAAAGGTTATTCTTCGAACCACTTATTAGCAAATAGATTTTCAGCAACTATTAATTGCACTATCGCAACATAACATAATTCGGGAGACAATAATTTTTCTTATGCAAAAAAAATGAGTCTAAGACGGGTACCCGCATACCCACCCGTATTACCCGCGGGCGGATACGGGTATCAATATTTAGATAACTCGAGAGCGGGTAAATTTTTGACCCGCGATTTGGCGACCCGCGAACGGGTCCGACCCAACCCGCCCATTTGTCAGGTCTAGTTTTCGGAGGCTGATTTGCCCAATTAAGAAAAATGGGGGGCTGATCTGCAAGAACCCCATTGGACAATATCAACCTCTTTAAAGTTGGTGTACCGTAACCCAACGACAAGTCTCATCTCGCCTCCCACCGCTCGCTGCGAAGACGCACCATCAAGAAGAGGAAGAAGAGGGGAGAAGAAGATCTAGGGTTATAGTCGGATCAGCGATCATGGCGATGCGCGCGTTCTACAACGAAATCAAATCAATGAAGGTCCGCGAGCTGCCGGGGTACTTAAAGCCGAAGCTCACGGTTGACAACGCGAAGCGGGCGTGGGACCGCTGGACCGATCGGTACATCGAGAAGTACATCGAGACTTCGTCGGTGGAGCCGCTCTTCCACGTCTGCATCGGCGGGATGATCTTCTCCTATCTTGTCGCGCTACCCGAGGAGCGCCGCCACCTCGAGCACCAGCAGAAGCACGGCGGCGGTGGCCACTGAAATTCGAACTCGCAGGTCTAATTATTTTGTTTTTTGGCTCTTGGGATTGGTTTCTGTATTTGGTTTGTGAAGAATTCGGTGGTCTTTTGTATTGAATTGCATTGTACGGTTATGTTGTTTCGATTTGAATTTCTAGTTATTGTGGTCATTCTGTTCACCATACGTTGCTGCATTTTGAATTTGAAGTTGTTGCGTGTGGATTTGTTTCGATTGGATGAGAATTTACAGCTCTGGGTACAGAGTATTATGTACTATTTGTTATTCATTGTTGTATGTGGTTGAGGAAGAATTCGGTGGTTGTCTTCCTTGAATTATGAACTAGTTGTATGTGGAGTGACTTCAACTCGTTCTGAATTTATGTATCTGGATGGATGGGTTTTATTTTGGTAGATATATTGATTGGATCTCCTTCTTGCTGCTCGTGATTCGTTGTTGTATTTGGTCCAGGAAGAATTAGCTTGTCTTCATGAATGTAGATTTATTTCATGTGGATTGGTTTCGGTTCATGCGGAATCTATCTGTGGGTTAAGGAATTTTATTTGGATCATCGTAGTCGTTAGATTTGGTCTTGTTACTTGTGATTTGTTGCTGCAGTTTTGACAAGAATTGGATTGTTGGTTTGGAAGTTGTCTTTGTCATAGAATTACTGTGAACTTGTTGTATTTTAGATTTTGGAACCATTTTAGCTGTCTCAGTTAGATCAGGTCACACGGCACCAGTTTATGTATTGCTTGGTCGGATGACGTTTATGGGGATTTTGTTCTGTAATGGATTATAGAATTGTTTCCGTCGACTTAGATTTTAGGACATATTATGCATTCTGAGGTGTGATGATTTCGGCTTTCAAATGTGCCCTATCTCTAAGTTCTTGTTAGAAATGAGTTCTTGTGTGGAAGTTCAAACCAATAGCTTACTCAGTTCTTCTTCTAGGCTGCATTATGCATTGCTAAGTGGCCAAAAATGCCGAAGTTACCTCATGTTCTTTGTGGAGAATGGAATAAAACCAACCGATTTGTGTCACGAAAGTCCCCATTAATGAAAATCAGAAATATCCCACATATGCAGATTTTTTGGAATTCATAATCTTGAATTTTGGAGTCCGGATGTATGATTAGATGGTGTTTGTTATTACGAAATGGCAATTGTTGAATGAAGGGAATGATTATGGTTTTTGTATTTTTACTGGGCGTTTGTTTCTCTTAGATGATAATTTATGTGATGTATGTGTAGCATGTTGTAGTTGTTCTTATCAAATTGAAAATAACCGTCCCTGACGGATATGGGTTAACCGAGGCAATCACGGCTCATGAACCGTGGCGTCTCAAGCTCGACTCTCGCCCATACAAGCAGCGTACGAGATTTCTCCAAGTTTTTGCGAGGGACCTTTCCTGCGAAGGTGGCAGGCATAAACCTGTACTCTGTCTGAGGTCAGAGGTAGTGGGTTTATCTGTCCTGTAGGCTTATAAAGGGAGGCGGTTTCTTGCAGAGTTTCCCTTCGATAATCACAACGCCAATTTACCACGCAATTGTGTCGTTCTTTACCATAACTCTTAAATTTCTAACTTTTCATTCGCAGGAATGGCGGCATGCTGCTGATTCGTGCGGATATGAAACTTTTACATTGACGGAATCAAGTATCTTGACGTTTTAAGAAACTGCATTCCCTTTCTCTGTCTTGCCTCTGTTCCTCCAAATAAATTGCACTTTTTTTTTGCCAAATTTATTGGCTATCCTTTTGGGCAGGCTTTATTGCACTTGTAATGACAGAATGCATTGTTATTGTTGCAGTTTCACTGATGTCCTCCAACCTGTGAAGTCAAATATGCAGACTGCAATTCTCCCCTCTTTTTGACCAATTGACTTCTGATGCATAATTCGGCAGTTTTTTTTTTTTTTTTTTTTTGGTAGTAATCATCCTATATATTTTCATTAAAAAAAATTCATCCTGAAAGTGCAGATGATAGGGAACCGGCAAGTATTTGCAGAATTTTTTTTTAAAAAAAAATGCATGCATGGTTTACATCTTATAAACGTGTACGAATAACTAGCAGAACGATAGCTCATTATATAATCTTATAACCTAATTGAAGTAATAAGACAGAGTTAAGAACTGAAGAGCATTATTAATTCTCGAAATTTATTTTATCGATATAGTTTAATTATTTACAATAAAAATTCGGTTTAAAGTTGAAGGCCACTTTGACGATGTTCGGAGTTTTAACCCTCCGAAGTAAACACCTTCGTAAAGACAATATATATTAAAATATTATTATTTGTTTATGTTATTAGAGTAAGAACAGATGTCACATATAATATATAAAAATTACTTGACATGTGGTGTGAAATGATGGTAATATTCAATTATATATAATAAAAAAAAAGTTCAAATATGAGTTTTTTTAAAAAATAATTTATTATATAATATATAATATAATTACTTTTATGTTTACATGTATATCATTTTTATAAATTACTTGTTAATTTTAATTAAGTTATTATATTTTATTTAATTTTTTAAAATTAGTTATATGATATTTTAAAGTTTTATTAATTAATATAAATGTCACGTAGATTTTCGAAAAAGAACAAAATATGTGGCACCCCGAAAGTTATTTAAGATACGACGTGGCGTAATAGTTTTAATCATTCAATTTTATATATTTATATACAAAGATTAACTGATTGCGAATAATAATTAAATATTTGTTATATTATTTAGTAATAATTCATAACAAGCAAGTAGTTAAACAATATAAAATTTTTATGCTAACTTAAGATATATAATATAATATCTAATTATTGTTTCCCTTTAATGTATACATTAATTTGTTACATTTATATTTTACTTATAACTTATTAACTTCAAATAATATCATTAAGTTATTTAAATTTTAGTTACTCTTTTTTACTTTCTAAAATTTACATTCTCGTCAAACAGTAAATTACATTCTTCTTCTATTTTTTTAATAAAATCTCGGATATGCCATTCGACTTCAATCTCCCAAACATTTCATATTTACATTTTTGTAAAATTCCGTTTACCAAAGGATCGCTTATTACAGCTTGCAAAATCAAACAGAGAAATATAACATATTATTAGCATCGTTCTAAATTATTATAAACGAAGGCCGGAAGTAAAATGCATCTTTGAAAACTGCAAAGCAGAATCAAAATGAATCGCTTCGTTCGTCGGCGCTCTGGAACCTCCCCCTGTTTCGAGCTCGGCGTGTTTCAGGTTCGATCTATTTCGCAATGAATTGATTAACAGATTTAATGTCCACCACGCTGTCGATTTCTTGCACTAGAGCTTGTTTTGATTCTATGCTTTGTCCTAAAGAATTCTAAGATTGCAAAGGATTTACTAAATCTTGTTAATGAAAGAAAGAATGGACATCCTAAATTGCAGTTGTCGTTTACTTAAGTTTGTTTTGTTCTAGTTAATTCTGTTATTCATACTCTAAGAGATCTCTTGTCTCTAAGGTTTTCAGTCATTTCCTTTCCAATCCTTTGCATTTACCCTTTCCCAGTCTGACTTATGAACCAAACATCACATAACATCTTTTGAAGCATGTGTGGATGTAGTTGATCTTCTTGTTGAAGAATGGATATCCTAAATTGCAATTTGGTTTACTATTAATGCTTTTAGAGATCTCTGTTAGTTTGTTTAATCATCATAATTCCCTATTTTCTTGAATTTTTTTGTACGGTCCGTAACTTTGAAATTCTGCGGTTTTATTATTGTTTTTTTTTTATTGTTGTGTTTTGTTTTTATGATTTGGCAGATATAGAATTCGTTATGGAGAACACAAAAATGCTGGTTTTTTCTAGGAAAAAGCTAATTTCTCACAGATCAGATCTTTCAAATGGCAAGGCATCCCATAAGAAGAAAGCTAGATTTGCACTTGGATCTTCTACTATGAGAAAATGCAAAAGCAAACGTACACAAAATGAAAGGGAAGTTGCCACTCCACCTTTGAGATGTTCTGGTGCTAAATCGACAAACAGACAATCTTCTGCGAAACCTTTACAGAAGAATGACAATGACACTGTTGAAATATCAAAGAAAAGGAAGAGAAGGAGAAAGAGGAAAAGACAAACTATACAGGATGAAGCTTGTCGGTTACAGCGAAGAGCTCGATATCTGCTGATCAAAATCAAGTTAGAGCAGAATCTTATTGATGCATACTCTGCTGATGGATGGAGAGGCCAGAGGTATGCAAAATGTAATAGTTCAGAGCTATGTGTTTTATCTACTGGCTATAAGCTTCACTCACTTTCTCTTCATATTGATTTTGTTGGTGTTGGCTGACTTATCTCTTCTCAGCATTTTATGGGTCAAATATGCCATATTCGCATTATGTAACAGTCACTGAAATTCTAGAAGAATGTCTACAAATATTAAGGAAAAATACTAATTATATCTTGAATATAGTCCTTTTTGGAAGTTTAAGTTGTTCCATCTTTCACATCTTTACTTACACGAATAAGCATTTAAGTTTTTCAGCTTAAATTGTAGTTGTAGTATATAGATATTATGCGGTTTCTTTAATTCTTGATTAATCTCTTGTCCGTGTAATGCATTCTTTTATGATGTCTGGTAAGAAAGAATCATCATAGTGCAGGGAGTGATGTTCGTAACATCTTCTCCTCATCAAGGAGCAATAGCTCAGATAGTTAACCATACAATTATACGAACCATTCCTGCGATAAGTCTGCAAGGTGATTGCATGCATTTTAGATTTCTAATCATGCCGGTGGTATGGTGTTGGCAGTACATAGACTTTATAATTAATAAATAGTTATCCTCCTTCAGTGAAACTTAGTGATCAAGTTATTTCTGATTAAGAATTGAACTGGCACTGAAACTTTTGAAGGACCTCCGAAGAAAATTGACGGTCACTCTTCATAATTCTCAAGCTATGCCTCTATTAGTTGTTGTTTCTTCAATATACAAATTAGCAAGGTTTTACGTGCCATGTCGATCCCAGTTTCGGTAAATCTGAAACTTGAGAGGTACCGACCGTGCCGATAATATGCTTAAGCAGCTTAACTATAAGAATCAAACTTTTATTGATGTTATATCTTTCATTTCCAGAAAGCTTAGGTCGGATCAGCTTATTTTCATGCTTGTGTAGTTTGTTCTTATTTGTTTCTCTACTGACTTGTAAGATGACAAATGTGACACTATTAAAAGCTGAGTCATTGCTAGAATATGCTTAATGGTTTGCTGTTGTTTTCTCTCTCTCTCTCTCTCCTTTTTTTTTTTTTGAAACTATCTATAGCCGTGAAAAGATCAAACCTGAACAAGAGTTGATAAGAGCTGAAAAGCAGATATTGACATGTAAACTTGGTATCCGTGAAGCAATTCGTCAGCTGGATCTGCTTGGTACTGAAGGAAGCATGCAAGACTACATGATCGATACAGCCGGCTCTGTTTCTGGTGAACAGGTATACATCACTTAATTTCAAGATTTTTAATTGCTATAATTCTCGCTTTGAAATTTGAATTTCTTTAGTTACTTAACCTTGTGGTTCACACATCTACCTTTCATTTAGATATCTTGTGCAAAATGCAAATCCCATCAAGCCTCTCGAGACAATGCCATCGTAATGTGTAATGGGACTTGCAAGTGTGGCTTCCACCAGAAATGTCTGATACCTCCAATAGAAAAAAGTATGCTAGTATGCCATCTTAGTCCCTTCTCTTACTCTGCTTCCTTACCTACCTTAGATGCTTATACATCTGAGGAATGTTTATAACTTCATTCTATGGACTCTGACAAGTTTGTATTTTTTTGTGTTTCCTAATTATATGCCATATACTTAGTTTATTTAGCACCATTCTTCTCTGCTGAGTTGTACCCATGCACAAGCTTAAGACAATAGTATGTACAAGCTTCATTAGAGGTAAGACAAGCAGTTGGCATGGCTTTGGCCATTTAGGTGCTTGGTTGGGGAGCCGATAGCGGTACAAAACGAAGTCATAAATCTTGTGGTGTAGTGTAAATAAAAATTGATGTGGTGACTCCGTTGGCATACCAACAGTGGAAAGTGTGGGATCCCAGGGGCATATAAATTATGGATAATCTTGGTATAATATTTGCCATCTATTTTTATTATGTCGGGGCAGAATTACGAAGAGTGTCAGTTACAGAAACTTACTTTTATCGCAGTTTGAATTATTCAATCTGTGGTGGTTGGCCTCCATGTTAAACGGAGTTGTAAGAGGAATCATATACTAACTGTCGTCTTTTAAAATAGGAAAAGCTAACTTGTGTTTGTGTTAGTTTACCATGTCAGCGTGTTCATCTAGTAAATTTTTGCTGTTCTGTCAAACTTCTTCAAACCACATATGTTAATGTTCATCATTGAAACGCTACCATGTATTGATGTTATGTCTTCCATGTCAGTGTGTATCTAGCAAATTATCTACTCTGTTGAAATATTTCAGAACACAAATGTTGGTTCGATTTCTTATGCAGAAAACTGAATTATTGTTCAATATAATTATAGGAGAACAAGGTTGGCTCTGCAAATTTTGTCAGTGCAAGAGGGAAATTCTTGAAGCAGTTAATGCACATCTTGGCACCTTCTTCAGAATGAATAGCAGTTGGGAGGTAGGTTATATATATATATATATTTCAGATTTTACAAATGCATTCACCCATGTATTTTATTTCAGGACATATTTGAGGAGGCTAGTCAAGCTCCTAAAGTTGAGAAACTATACCTAAATCAAGAGGAGTGGCCATCTGAGGACTCTGAAGATGATGATTACTATCCAGAAACTAATGAAAGCCGTGACCATAGGACAAGTGCTATGGACTATTCTTCAGATGTCTGTAGCAATTCGAGTAGTTCAGTTTCCTCATCTGATGAAGCTAGTCTAGATTCCAATAAACCAGCAAGTCACTGTTTGAATGCGAGATCAGATGGTTCTAATCTAGAAAGCAGTGACCCAATTGACCTCGATTTGGTCATCAGTTCTGAAACTGGTGATAGTCTGGGTGAAGTTAAAAGCAAGCAGAGGCAACGAAAGGCTGTGGATTACAAGAAACTTCATGATGTGAGTGTTAGGCCCTTAAATTAGTCATAATTTGATGCAATAAGCTGTTACATAAAATGGAGAATCTGGTGTAGTTATATCTTTGCTTTGCTATACTATTCACCATTTAGATTATTGATGTTTTGACTTTGTCAAACTGAAGGACTGTCGACTTTGAAGTAATTATGATTTAGATGGACATTTATATAACTATAGACTAGTGACATTAGAATTCAAAATTAGACAAACTATCTATTTCAACGGATTTTGATATGGGAATACTTTGATAGGAGCAGTAGGTTGGTAATCTAGGTGCGTTGGTTTGTGGCTTTTCTAAATATATAATCAACTATCAGAGGGTTATTCATCCAGTTTCTCCTTTATATACTTTCTATAGATGCAGCATGATGAAAACCTGTTGTGCCCCCCTGTTCCCCTTGTTGATTGAGATAATTCTTAACTGCAAAGGATAAAAGAGGATCCTCAATGAGGTACCAATCAGGTGGGTGACATTATTTTGTTAGAGCAAGTTCCACTTCTATACATATTTGCATTGAGTTTGAACTTATACGTCAATGCGGAGAGTTGAAGTTGGGGCCTCCATTTGGCATTTGTATTCAAACAGGGCTAGGAAAGTTTGCACCTGCAACCATGACATATAGATATTTCCAATCAGGACTCTGGAACCATCTTACTCTCCTTCTTTCTGTAATTTATTGATAAAATGCAAACAGTAGATCGACTTAACGACTTCTTGTGCATGATACAGATCAAATGGGCTATTTAGTAAGTGCCCATTATAATGCAATAATATTAATTTGGCAAGAAGAGTTTGTCTTGTTATTATGTACTATAACATATTATTTTACTCCTGAGAGCTGGAAGTGTTATGTTTATTTGTTGATCACTTAAAAAATGTGAATTGCGTACTTCTATTCAGACGATAGCATGCACTCTTAAACTATTTGGACGATAGAACGCAATCTTGATTTTGCATGATGTGTTAGCAAACCTTTCTTTTTTATTTGACATACTTGGATCAATAAATTCTTAAACATTATCAATCAATGATAAATAGGAAATGTTTGGGAAGGTTTTAAATGAAAATGAACCAATAAGTGAAGATGAAGATTGGAGGCCTCAAAGGAGGAAGAAGACGAGGTTGGAACTGGATACTTCCACTGCTACCTCCGATAGTGGCAATTTGGTTACATGCTCGGACATAAAAGTGACTAAGCAAAGTTTGTGCGAGCAGATGTCCTTACGCAGAATTCCTCCTATTGCAGTTCAGGTAACATCTGTTAGCTAGAGTTAGATTCCTGCATACGACAATTTACCATGTGATATCACAAAACATGTATGTGGAGTAAAGATTATAACCTACATGGTATTGATAAATAATCAAAGGACGGCAAGTTGCTGACACACATAGAGGGGACCCTCTATTCGCCTGTTTTGATATAATTGAATCAAAGCTGAAGAAAAAAAAAGTGTTTTTTTAGCAGCTTTGTTTAAGTATCTCTCTTATTTATAAAAATATGTTATCAACCTGGAACCCATAGACATATCCATTAGCTACTCTCATTTTATCATACAAGTGCAAAACAATTCAGGCATTTTTGTTTTCTGTTAATTTTTTACCGTGATAGAAACTACGTGAAGTTTTTGATGAGAATGAACTTCCCTCGAAGGCTATTAAGGACAAGCTCTCAAAGGAACTGGGTATCCAACCCAAGAAGGTATGACCCATGTTAATACTAGTACTTAGTTGAGAAAGGTTTCATAGTTGACAAAAAAATCCTGAGTATATTTTGCATGATTATCTCTCTTGGTTTTATAGCTTCATTATGTAGATGCATGGTAGGAAAAGTATAGAAAAGTTGCACTTGTTTGCATCACTCCTAACAAGGATGAGTAGGCAGCGTATAGCCCGGTTTTTTTGGCAGTACAGACCGTGATGCTAGGCTCTTGCTGGATCCAATACTGGCACGGCCATAGTGGCCAAAAATCTTCCGTGCCCTCTACCGACATTCCGACCGTGCCTCTCTGCATGGGCAAGACTGGCTTATGCAACCAATGCTAATCCTTCTTTTATTTGTTTTGTTCCTTTTTCTTTTTGGGCTTTTTTTATTTTTATTATTATTATTATTTTATTTTTTTTTTTGGGGGGGGGGGGGGGGGACTAGCAGTCTTTTGTCCTTACTATTTTAGTTAAATAGTACCAAAATAATCGCAACACCACCGATGGCATGTTACTTCATTTAATCTAATCGCACCAAACAATCTGTATAACCTCGTTTCCAAAAGAATGTTGAAAATCAAAATTAATGTACAAGGGCATGGTAGGCACGATCAACACGTGTCGTGACATGTGTTTACACCACGTGGTTTGTGCTCGGACTGAAATACTTGAACTAGAGACAACTCACCTATGAACAAAAGCATGAATTAGATAGCTGTTTTGCTTCTATGTTTAACCAAACCAGCATTTTACTTTGGAACTACTTATGTAATGTGATCATCAAGATACTCTGAACACCATACATATTTTTGTATATCAATCTTGTTTGTCTGATGATCGTATATATATGTCAAACTGATTACGCCATCTTCGCAATTTAAGATTAGCAAAAAAAAAAAAAAAAAATCCTGCTTGAGCACCGTTCACAAGTACTGATTACACCATTCACTTATGTACTAAATAACCTTCAAATTCACAAGTTATGAAGATAAATTTGAAATTAAAATGCGAACCTATGATGCTTTCTTATGAAAGTAGTTCCTATCCTGCAGATTGGCAAATGGTTCAGAAATGCTCGATATGCTGCTCTTAAAGTGAGAAAGGTCGTTTTTTCCTACACTGCTGCTTTTTACATCTTCTATTAGCATGTATAACCTTTTCTTCGAAAGTGTTTTGTACCATCAGAACCAGAATTGTTGAAGCAAATTAAATAATACAAATTATAAGAAGGGTTCGTTCCTTTCGATTTTTCCCAATAGTCTAATTGAAATAATTTCTTGTTTGCAGGAGTCGAAATTGAACCGTCAGGTGCAATTTACGAACATCAGCAAAGGAATAAAAGACGCTGAAAATCAAACTCTCTGTGAAGACGCATCATTGGTGGACCCTTGTATGCTGCCTTTGTCATGCATTATTCGGATGCCTAAAAAGTTAAGACGAAATTTGAAAGGAAAGATCCTCAATTCACTAGTTTCCCCCTCGAAGACATGTAACAAAAAAACAGCTGCTCCAAAATTGCCCTTGAAAAGTCAGGTACTAATGCTTTGAATTCACAGCATACTGCAAGCCTCGCATGTTGTTATGTACTAATTCTACTTAATCAGAAAATATCAAGATTTTCTGTACCGAGCCGAGTCAAGTTTCGATAAACTCAGATCCCGGCACGTGCTGATATATATTTATTTTTTATTTTTAAATAAAAATAAAAAAGTTAATTTAAAAATTCAAATATAAAATTTTTTAACATATGTCGTGCCGGAACAGGCACGGGCTGTGCCGACCGGCACCAAAAACTATGGTAGAAATACATTTCTAAGGAAGCGGTAAGAACTAGACAATTACTGTACTTTATTCATGAGTTCACTGCAGGAAACAGGAGCCATTCAGGAAAATCAGATGCCTGCCAATGACTCATCAGATTCACATGTTCAAGCTTGCCAGGTTAATTGTTTGCTTCATTATCTAAGGTGAGAATTTTCAGCCGGTTATCATTTGATATGGATCTTATCATTTTAGGTAAACGCAAGGTTCAAAGGAGCAGTATACACCCCCAGAAGACGGGCAGGTAGCAGAAGAAGCAAGATTTCACCAACAAAATCATACGGTGATAATACTGATAGAATTACGTCCGAAGTAGACGATCTGACCGAAGATGGGAAGCTCTACTTAACAGAAATTGAAAGGCTTACAAATCTGAAGAATAGAATTCAGAACTTAAGGAAGACATTGTTGCAATGTACAGATGATCAATGTGCCTGTGATAGGGATAAACATTTAGACGAACCGACTGTAATGTACGTTCCATCTGTTGTTGTGAAAGAAAAAACATGAAAATCAATAGTCAAACATTAGATGCTTTTTTTTTCCTGTGTTTGTTTTTTTTTTTTAATTTTATTTTATGACTACTGTTTTTTACACGAAGTCACAGAGGATTTCACTTTCTAGTTATGGTAAAGGTTTTTTTATCCATGTTCAACCTTAAACCTGACCGTGGACAATTCAGGATTAACCCATGGACCAAAAACACTTTCTGGTTATCTTTTTTAATATATATATATATATATATATATATATATATATAAACAGGAAAGTTAAAGAAAATTTAAGATCGTGCTTCCTTCATTATGTTATGATCAGTTAAAATACACTGGTCCTAGCTCAACCAATGCACTTATGCATATGCGTTGCTGCTAATCCAAACAAGTTATTGGTGAATGTTGTTCACCGTGCCTGTCAATACCCCACAATCAGACGATGTCGCGCACACAATTTGCAGCTTAAACAGAATAAAAACTTGGGCAAAAACACCTGGAAAGTTCCCACATATTTTACACCGAATCCAACTATATTTTGATAGTATGATGTATCTGGAAACAATGCCTTTATAGTATACAAACTAATGCGTCTTCCCACAACTACTGAAAACTGCGACATGACACCAAAATTGCACCAAACAATCAAATATACAACATTTCATATTTCTCTGTGTGTGTCTCTCTCTCTCTCAAAAAAAAAAAAAAAAAAAAAAAAAGAAAAAAAAGAGAGAGAGATTCGAATTCGTATAATCACCTTTTACATTTATCAGATGACTATACCGAAATCTCTGGCATCGAGCACTACGTTGTGCTCGCGAGGCCATGATCCTCTGCATTTCAAGAAATATGAATCGGAGTGTACAACAAACTTTTCTATATAAAATATGAGTTCAAAATTAGCTCATGGCCCATTACCATCAACCCTGGCATCAATGGGTTCTTGCTGCTTGCTAACAACCCTAGGCAGGCTTCAGCTGCAAAAGGATTTCACAATTGTAAGAGAGCCTAATATCGTTTTTATGATATCGATATATGTCAAATCAGCAAACGTTGCATCATAAGCACAAAAGGCAAGTAAAAAAGCATCGTTGGTCTCTGCGAGAGGAAAAAATAGGAAAAAACTACTCATCCCCAATAAATCACATATTAAACCACGCACAACTAATCTCCACCGCACATTCGTCTCATGATCTACACACTGATCTCGTGATCCGTACAAATTACCAAAATTACAACTATACTCATTGTGATATGTAGTCCTGATGTTGCCACGTATACTATGTGATTTATTGTGTGCTTTCTTGGGTGAGCATAGCAAAACCCAAAAAAGAAAAAAAAAACATTAATCCTACATGATGCTTAACATTTCTGGTTCGAGCGTTGTGGCCCACAATTTATTAAAGGAGGAGCAGGAGCGCTATTGTGCTTGTCTAAAGCGATCTTGGGTTGGTAAACAATCCCCAGCTTTTCAAGAGTGGAAGCTGAGAGGTGCCCTACAGGAGGACTTACCTGTCTTATAGGTTCACAAAGTGGCCCTTAATACAGGACCCTGTTACTCTAGAAAACGATGCTTAATAAATGCGATTATAGAATTTACACAATTCCACCGTGTATTGTCTCTAGGCACCCAAAGTCTAACCTGCCACAAACTGCATAAAACTTATATTTCGTCAAACCAATCCTTACATGACATGTCGTTATCGGAGTGACACATGTCTAATTGTCTAGTGTCAACCCTGGGAGTAAGTGGCCTTTTGGTAAAAACAACTAGAAACGGAAAAAGAAATAAACTTACCAGCATGCTTAACAAATTTAGAGCTACTCTTAACATACTTGTCAAGGCAAGTTTGGACTAGCAAATAGCTGAATCACGGTTAGATGTTCGAGTTAGCCCCTGCCCCGTCCTAGCTATCTACAAAGCAAACACAGTAACTAAAACATCTCATCCACAAGTAGATTTTGGAATACATGAAAATGACCACGGATATGTTTTAACCAACTGTTGCATTTTATAACGGTAAAATACTTCATGAACTAATTCACCTCTACAAACTCACATAATAAAGGGACGGACCTAATCCAGTAAATTTTACAAAATAATAAAAAAAGTGAGCATGAAACATCCATTAAAATTAATACCCAATTTGAGCAATCTATTAGAAAGTCCTACACATAATCCTTCAAAGAATTCGAAAAGAAAGGTAGATGATCATGCATACCGCTTCTATATATTTTAAATGCTTGAGAACTTCCTCTGTTTCCAACTCCTACATCATGATGAAACAATCAAGAATTCAGAAGCAGGCGACTAGCAGAAGAGTTGGCAATATTCGATAAGGTAGGAATTGCAAGTGAAATGAGTAAACACAGAAAACTGGCCAACCCAATTCTTTTACTAACATAATTGGGTTGGACAGAAATAACAACGGTGGATGCGCAAAGCTGCTTATAGGGTAATATGCATGCATTGAATTATAAAAAGGGCATGGCATTGAATTATGCAGCGAAGTAAGTATTTTCTTTATGTGAATTGTCAAATGGGACAACTAACAAACAGATCAGATTTTTTATGCTAATCTCAGAAATGCATTGCCAAGTTAATTTCTAGGGGGGAAAACACAACTCACAGCACCATCCACTTTACCTGGGGGACAGCACAGTCAGCATGGATCGGATCCCAAAGAACGGCACAAGAGCAATCCCAGTCCTCAGTCTGGACAACAGAAAGAGGTGCCCTGGCATAAAGAAGGAAGAGCATTTAATAAGACAGAATCATGAATCAACATTCTTGTTGGGGGACATCATTATTTCTAATAGCTTAGCATATCTTTGGCTCGTAGAATTTGTGAGTCGAAACACTAACAACATCATTCTCATCCTCGAAAGGTATAATCAACCTGTTTTTCTCAGTTTACAGCCAAAAAGAAATTTTCCTTTAAAAGACTGTAATTATGATATTACCTACGCCACTTTCCACATACTGTGCCTTCGTCGTCATTATCATCTTTGTAAATAACCTCCTGACACTGAATCCAATTACCAATTGATCTTTGCTTTGTTGGCTTCCAATAATCCCAGCGCTAAAGGAGGATTAAAGTGATAAGTACAGACATACACTATTCCCAAAAATTCTTAATAGAAAAAAAAAAAAAAAAATCAGCTGTTAGATTTTATTCTTACATTCAACTGCGAGCACTCAATTGGATCCAACGGCTTAGGTTCCTTATAATAATCATCACAATCACTGCATAAGGAGGCATTATATACATCATTAATAACGACGGAACATATTGACTAAATACTGCTCCATAGAAGTGCCACAATATACTGTCAAACAGCAGAGGATATTGGATAAATCATGCCCTACAATCATTTTATATAAAAATCAGGGGCACAGATAAGCCTAAACCACATTTTCAAGGTAAAAACATTCATACAATTGTAAACTAGTTCAAATTCACATTAGTCAAAAAGACTTCACTAAATGAACCGTAGAGTATTTTTGTTGCAAGGAAACATGCGGCGTAAAATGCATCAAGCATCTAATGGAAGATAATAACAAGACGTTCTGTAAACGATGGAGAAGCTGTAAGATTTATATACAACAAGCATGAACAAGATGCAATAGAGGAACACTTTCTTGGTGCTTTACCATAGAAGGTATACTTACTCTCATCAGTCTCATTCTATTGGGCAGACGTGTAAGCAAAAGGTAATAACGGAACTTAGCCTGGTGGTTACTCTAGCATGGAATCTATACTTGTTTTACATGTTGATAGACATGTAAGCCCGTAACTTAAAAGCTTTTGGTTCTATAAAGCAAACAGAGAATTTTTTTTTTTTATCTTCAGTAGTACGAACCCTGTGCTACCTCATATGCATTGTACCTGTCTTCTTCTACCTTATCATCTATAAGAAGCAATGGATTCTGATGCAAACTTCGTGATTTGCTTCTATTCTTAAATATGCTTCTTCTCATTCTATAAAACATAGCAGAAACAGATATTTACCCCCAACTTCTTATGAGCCCAAAACATTCAGGGTACCGCATCTGTTATCTTTGCTAGCACTGAATCTAAAACTCAGTTCAGCATGTCTTCTCACTTAATAAGGGGAAACCTACCGAATGAATGCTAATATTTTAGGTTGTATGTAATGCAATGGTGTAGCCAGTAGATGAAGGAAATGTATTCATGCTTAGACACATTAGGTATTAATCCATACAGATGCAAGAAGCATCATCGACAGCAATACATTGTGAATTACTTGAGAGAATTTACATCAGTGACATGTTCTATCTGTGTTGGCGGCGTGTATTTGTTGTGCCACCTCCAATGTCATGATCAACATATCCAAGTTAATTGTATAACTAGTCAAATAAGAGCCCATGTCCATTTCCGGTATTACCATCAGTTAGCAAGGTCCTAGTATGGCTATTCAAGTTAATTGTATAACTAGTCAAATGAGAGCTCATGTCCGTTTTCCGGTTACCATCAGTTACCAAGGTCCTAGTATGGCAGTTTAAGTGTGTATAAGTAGACAACAAATGACACCATTGAAGATATTAACTAAAAACTAAATTGCAACTGCCTATCATTATGGAATAATGCTTCATGGACAAACATCATTTGCAGATATAATATGAGGTACATCTGCATCCAACCATATAAGCACCCAGTAGAGCACCACAGAAACTAGGAGGGAAATATGCATTGAGTAACACAAAAACCATTGAACAAATAGCATTATAATCTTGCCAAATATCAACACCACAAGCAATAATCAGTTATTTGAAAGCAAAATTACCAATAAACTTCCCCTTCAGAATTTCAAGAACTATAATAGGCCTAAAGAGGTCTCAAAAAAAAAAGATAATAAGTATACAAGAAGAACTGTAAGTGTCTTGAAGCACATACTCAACTAAAGGACCCAACCATTGAGGAACTTCTGCTTGAAAATCACCGCCAATTCGAACACGTGATATATACGGTCGGGCATCTCTTAACATAAACGGAATGATGCCACCACATTGCATAACCATGTCAGTTAATGATTTTTGAGAGCTATAATCACATATATGTTTTGGCCGCTTACTAAAGCAAGACTGACAATACCATTCATCAGCTGGTGGCTTCTTGACTTTGGGGTTGCAACATGATAGGTGAAATGCTTCTTCACAAAGATCACAGATCAGCATTTTCAGTGGATTTTCTGCAATCCCGCATACTTTGCATGAAACAAAGGGTTTAGAATTGCCATCACCCAAGACTTCCAATGAAGCACATTCACTGCCACCACATTGTCTCCCAAGCAGTCCATGATTCATAAGTACAGTGATGCAAAACTCTTTAGCAGATTTTGATCTCTCATCTGACTTTTCAATATTGGCTCTACTTGATGATGAAGCATGTAGACAATCAGATGCTTCAGAGTATTTTCCTTTACTAACTGACCATCCTTTGGACCTAGAACTCTGAACTGCTTCTAGAGCCAAAACAATGGATAGATCATCCCCACCGCTAATAACCTGTGGTCTCGCAGAAAGTGGATCAGTTTTATCTTTATGGGAAGAAATTGATGGGTCTCCCTCATGTAATATCGTGAAAGAATCATCTTCACCTTTTTGTAACAGCACTGGATGCTTTTCGGAACATAGAGGAGAATTAGGGTCCAAACTTTTAGTTTCTTGTTCATTCTCCTCTGATAGAAGTGCAACAATGCTCTTCTGCATCTTCCTTCTCTTGTATACGTATCCATCCCTCTTAGCTATGAAATCAGTTTGCATGTTGTTAGGAGCAGATCGCTCGGAACACGTAATGCAAAATTGTGCAATGCCTAGAGTAGAAAACTTGCTTCCTCCTTTCCCGATCAATTCGCGAACATTATAACCGCAATGGCCGAAGCTATCATATTTTGGGAACACTTGAAATTCATCATAAATTGACCAGCCGAATTTGGAATGCTGATTATTCCCACATTCAGAAGCAAATTCAATCCACATTTGAATCTCTACGCAAACTAAAAAAGGGTAGCCAAAGATCCTTTGTGTCAATCACAAAACAGAAACACAATCTCGTGATGTTGTAGGATCAAGTAACGAATCTCATGGGCAATCAGTACAAACGACCTACACGTACAAAAATAAAAATAAAAAAAACAATTAAGTAAGCTTGCTTTTCACACGAATTCCCCTCCAGGCAATTGAATCTAGGTACTCCCTCTTGTGAGAGAGTGTTTTGACCACCAATCCCTGGATGCTGGTAATTAAGTAAGGTTTTCTGTGCAACAATCGAAATACAAATTCAATAGCAAGATTCACATGTCCAAAACAACTAATATTCATATGGAGAACCACAATTCAATAACTCAACCAGATCCTGAAAAAGGTTAGTGTAGATATAGACATAAATCTTAAGTGGCCATCGAATCGATTACCATAAAAAGATCCATGCAAAAATTGTAGATGATCGGAAGGACAATAGTTTCTAAAACAAAACCTTATTTGCAAACAATGCATCCCAATCTTTTTTCCTTCCTTTCTATCCAAGGAGGAAGATCTTAAAAAGCAAAAATAGATATAAATCCCTAGAACAGTTAACCTGCCAAATCCTTTGCTTGTCCCTGCTACATAGTAAGGCCAACTTCTAATCCAAGTCATACGTGGTGGCTTAGGATTTCCCATGGTATTAGCACGCACCTCCTAGGAGTCGTGTCGTGGGGGTTATTAATCACAGATATACATCCCTAGACATGGACGGATCCACCACATAGCCAGTGGGATCAAGTGCCCCCAATCAGATACTGTGAAACTAAGACACCAAGGCGGTGATAAATACCTTGCTCGACGGCGGGATGAGAAGCCGGCGGCAGAGCAACCGAGGGAGGAGGAAATTCGGTCGGCTGGAGAAAGATGGTAGGGAGTACAAGGTCGCCGAAACGGCCTTGGAGATCGGTTTAGAGGATTGAAATTTGAAGCTAATTAGGCTAAAATTTTTTTTTGTAAAAAAACATTTTGCCACACAATATAAATACTTAAAAAAAATACATATCATGTATTTTCTAAAATATCTAACTAGTTTATAAATGACAAACTCAATTTTTATGTAATGCTTGTGCAGCATTATTTATAAAATAAGTATCGAAATTTTATGTAAAATATTTTTTCATTCAAATACAAATACATATTTTACTAATATTATATGTTATCTTTTATTTATTTAATCATATATATTATATAGTAATATATATATATATATTATATTATTATATATATATATATATATATATATATATTATTTTTTATTAGTTGTAAATATATTTGCTAAATATGATATATGACTTATAAAAGAAATTAATTAATTTAATTTTGCACTCATATATATTATATTAAAATGTATTCATATAAAAATAATTATTTGATATATTGTATTAATAAGTGCATACATGTCCTATAATTACATTATATATAGTAATTTATGCGCAATTATTTTTTAAAATAAAAATATAACCTCAAATATATTATATTTATTATTGATAAATATACTCAGTAAGTTATAATTTTATTTGGTATGAAAATTTTAAATTATTACCTTTGATTTAAAAAATGAGTTGTCCTTTCGAATGTATTCAGTGTTTCCAGCTTCGTCACTGTCCCTAGATTGATTAATTCTGGATACATCTGAATACATCCATAGCTAAGTAGGATGTTGTAATAACAAATAAAATCAATCATATAACTTACTGATTATATTTGTACACCCTTCTTCTACATGATTAATATAACAGATAAATCCACAGATAACATCAGCTCATATCACAAATCAAACCTATCTATCCAATCGAATAGGCCAAAAGATCCATATTATCCTCCACGATGTAAAAAAAAAAAATAATTTTCACATTCTTACATATAACACTTACAAGATTCAAATATGATATCTTTATTGATGAAATAATAAAAAACATTACTATCCGTCCTAACCACCATAGGCAACAGATATAATTCTTTCTCGCTCAAAAGAACAAACAATACAAAAACCATCTTGTATCAACAAAACCGGCATAAATAAATTGACTTTATTCCTTGTTGTAAATCATATCGTCGGCATTACATTGGTGTGCTGAGAAAGAAGCAAGCAAAAGTCCCAACTATTAGCTATGTCACAATATATACCATGCAATTTTGTGTATAAATACAATAATAATAAAGAAAAGGACTGTATGATGTGTTACCAATAACTCGCAAGATTTTTTTTTTTCCATAAAGAATATTGTACTTTGGCAACTTCTTCACTATAATCTTAGATTTGCTCTACAAGCTCGTGACGATGTTCTCCATGGTGGTCGGAAAATCTTGTGAATTCATTGATAGCATGGGTAGGTGCTTTTGCTTTCAATCGCATTTCTGCATACTCGTCTTCCGGGTTTGACAAGGCCACGATGGCCCCGCCAGCTCCAACAGAAGCTTCGCCTTTGTGTATGACGACTGTTCTTATCACTATGTTGAGATCAAATGTTTGGTTGTATGAGAAAAATCCAATAGAGCCAGAATAAATACCCCTCGAAGAGCTCTCAAGCGAGTCCAGAAGTTCCATTGATCGTATTTTAGGAGCTCCAGTCATTGAACCTCCAGGAAAAGCAGCTCTAACGCAATCCACAGGACTAATATCCGACTTCCTCTTTCCCTGAATAGTACTGACTAAAGTGTGAACGGTGGCATACGATTCGACTTCCATTAAACGGGGAGTACTTACGGTTCCTGGTTCACAAACACGTCCAAGATCATTTCTTAGGAGGTCAACGATCATCAGATTTTCAGCCTGGTCCTTCTCACTACAAATGAAAAAGGTTGTAGAAGGAATGATCAATAACTCGTTCAAACCCAGATAGCAAACTACTATACTGTAGATTGTTCGAGAAAAACGCTAGAACCAAAAGTTCTCAAAAAAATTCACCAAAAATCGGTTAAAAGTTACAAATAGCAAACATGTTCTGGAAGAAATGTTTTGGGGAACGATCGTGAGATTGTTGAAATTGAGAAGGCTAGACAACCCTAATAAAAGATTTTATCGAAAGCCAATAAGTTGTTTTTTTTACATATACATGTGGATCACCCATTTAGCAGAACATGGTTCAACTCAAGCAGCAATTATGGGTAAACTTTTGGGTACCCTAACATTTTCGAAATATTTTTCCAGGGTAGCAGATCCGCACGAAAGGACAAAGATGACTAACAAAATTATTAGCTACACCTGAAATATAATTTTAAAAGTTACCTGTATTTCAGTTGTAGTTTTAGATGTTCATCTTCCTCTGAGGTCCTTCCACGAGCTATTGTACCTTTTATAGGTTTGGCTTCAAGAATTCCATCACGATCAAGCCGTAAAAATCTTTCGGGTGAAGAACAACAGATGCACAAGTCATCCCGAGCAAAATTAAGCAATGCTGCATACGGTGCTGGATTTTGAACTCTTAAATTAAGATAGAGCCCTAAAGCATCAATATCATCAACTCTCCTTCTCATCTGTGTTGTTAAGCATAATTCATAACTTTCCCCATCTTTGATAAAATTCAAGCACCTCTCCACATCCTTTATATACTGATTCCTCGATTTCTCAACTATGAAACCTTCTGAACTGAGATTAGATAACTCTTTTCCCAATTTATCCATTCTAAAATTTCTAGTACTCATGGATTTTAACTTTTGAAGTCTCTTCTCAGTATCATCCAACCATGTATTCAAGCTACCATTGATTCGGTTTGTGGAGTGTGGTTGAGAAATATCATTTAGGGACAGAATATATACATCTCCATTGCTATGATCTATTGCAATCAGATTATCAGCAAAGAAGAAGCAAGCATCTGGTGTTTTAGATTTGTGACCGTTGGAGGAAGCCCCACATTCAACTTTAAGGTCATAACTGCATCAATCGAACATCAGCATTATCAATGACCAAAAAACATAAGTAAGAAGATCATCTGTCGAAGGGCAAAATGAAGAGGCTACATGCCCAAGATACAGCATAATTCTTGATACAGGATCATTTCTCCCACTTCCATTTACATAATGGGGACAAAAAAAGAACATAAACTGCAGATCACATATGAGAAAAATAAAGCTAGATAAGAAAGAATATTAGACTCTAAATAATCTGCACATATGTCCAAATATACAACAGGCATTTTTGAGCCAAACAAGGCTGTGGATGATTAGACACATACAAGCTAGTCTGGAGATTACATCCAGTTTCTTCAAATTCTTTAGGTCGATGTGGGTTTCGATAGAGGAATTACAGATATGCATATAGATGGGCTCTTTTACTGAGAAAAGCCAAGTATACATGGAAAAGGTTACTATGCCAGAAAAGCTTTTGTAGTCTTTGAAACTCTTGAACTCTGAAAGTAGATACTAAATTCACAAAGGTTTCTCACTTTCTTTTTCTTAATTTTTTTTTTAAAAAAAGGATGGATTAACATAAATCAACTGTATAATGGAGAAACAAAATGTTGCCTCTCACGAATTTAGACATACATGCATCAAAAAAGGAATTTTTACTAAGCAGAAAATATGACGCAAGACTAGGAGTCAATAACTGAGAAATTACCCGATGTAACCCACAAATCCACCACAAAAGTCAAACGGTAATGCCTGAAAATCCTCTTTGTCATAATGGTATGATTGAAGCTCCTGCAAAAATCAACAAAATGTTGAGAAATTCTAATAGACATTTAACTTTTTAAGTATATTTTGTGGTGACCAATGTGTGCAGGGACCTTACAAAGTTTAAAAGGAAACATGTTAAGCGAAATTATTCACAAAACATGAAGTAATCAAATAAAGAAGTTAAAATGGCATTGCAATCTGAGTTAATATATGGCTAACAGTTGGAAACAAGGGTGCCAATTGACATGCTAAAAATGTTAGAGCAGTGGTATCATTTATTCATCGGTGTGAAATAGAATCCATGCCTGTTTTAAGAAATGGAAAAACCCATCTTTAAGGAACATCTCCTTTTCAGATCCATGGGCATCTCGAATCGATACATAACCTCCTACGTTCTTTGCTGTTCTGCTGCAGCAAGAATAAACTTCCATTGATTTCTTTAATGTAGTGCAATAAAATATTAGAACCCAAGTCCACAGCATTAACATGTGGAATGCTACTCAAACCTTTTATCAGAAAGCTGAAACGTTATCTGCTTCCATAATGGGCCCCCTTTCCCACCCATGAAGGAGTAACGCGCCCTGCCCTAAAAGAAAGGTGATGCAATTTAGAAATAAACAAATAACACATCAATAGCAAAAAGAAACCTTATATGTCATTTATACGTACAAAAATGAGAAGAGATGGTCCCTTTAGAAAAGAAGTCAATGCTATTCACATGACAATGATTCAAATAAAGGAATCATATAATACTAAGCACAAGAAAGAAAAAGCCACAAAATTTGTTGATAGAGGTATCATCATTATGGATAATGGTATCATAAGTCAGACTACTAAGTTTACCTGGTCAATGGAGGCACTATCTAACCAAAAGGTGTCTTTAGCATTCTTATCTCCAAAAAGCTCACAGAAAATATTCTCTGCTCCGCCAACCTGGCTTAACAGGTTGTCTATTTTCTTCCATTGCAATCTCAAGTGCTTGGCTATACCAGAACCATCGGAGAGGAAAGAATTCATAGAAATATCTACGTAGTGCCCCTTGTCTCCTTTACAATGTTGTTTAGATGCTCTCTTCATATCAGAGGCCTGTTTGATATCCATAAAATTTTTAAGGAACTTGAAGAATTTGAATGACCATAGAATTCGTTCTTATTCAACAATAAAAGAAAGTACTTAGCATGAACTTGAAACAATAATTGCATTTTACCACTATCTTGAACCTTTCTTTCTTGAAGACGGAAGGGCTTAAGGCCATAGTCCACCGTAATCTTTTTGAAATTTTCAAATAACTTCCTTCCATAAGATGTAGCAACACTCTCAGGATGGAACTGTATAACAGCCAAATAAATATTTGTTCAAAATTTAGAAACAAAAAAACAAAGGACGGAAAGTTGGATGCAACAAACCTGCACACCATAATGAGGCCTGGTTGAGTGCATGATACCCATAACAACCTTTTTATCGTCCATTTTGTCAATAGTGGTGGCTAATGACAATTGTTCCTCTATAATATTTGGAAGAGCACCAATTGGTTGAAGTTGCAAACTTCCACACCCCAATACATTGGCTATAAAATCAGATTTTTGAGTTTCAAGTAAAGAAAGGGTGTGAGATGAAACTGTCCATGCAATGGGAATGAGATCCTTGGGTAGTGAAGCAGGATCTATTACTAGTGAATGGTATCTCACAACCTGCATCATAACTCTTAAGTTGTTATGTTGTAGAAAGGAAAAAAAATATTAATCTCAAAGAATTAACTTAAGTCAAAAATATATAATCCATTCAAATGTAAATGCTAGATGGGCCATCTGTCAACTGACATAGCTCATGCGGTAACGCACCTTAAATCCAGAATCTTTCCCTGATGGAATTCCATCAAAAAGGCAAGTACCGATATGCTGAATTTCACTGCATGGAAAGAAAAAAGAAAAAGAATATGATACTGTATTACATCTGCATTCAAGATAGATAATCTTAGCATACGCACGAATAAGTACAAGTCAAGCATTCCAAGATTATTCCTAGCTATAATTTAGCAGTAACTTTTATAGATTAGAGCTATAACTGTACTATTGACACAATCTAACAGGCCTCACCTTAAGCGTCCATGGACTGGTTGAGGAGCATGAACAACGTGAGCGCCATGGACAAGTCCCAGAGCCTGTTAAATAAACCTCAAGATAATAAGCTGGAAACATGCAGATAGGTCACAAGCTAATAAAATAACATAAAAAAACCAATAACATATCAATATTTTGACAATATCCCTTTCCTTCCATCCACTTTTAAGACAACAGCTCGTTAAAGGTTATTATAATCCTTCGATCTCACAACAGTTGACCTTTGGCTTAAATGACAAAAACTCTTGCACTTGCTCTACCTACCTACTCTAATATCCAAATATTAGAACAATTTAATTCTAATTTTGTAAGATCTCCTACCTCTAGCATTGCCCGGTTTACTAATCTGATATATTATCTAATGGGAGTAGAGGTCTCTACCTTGGTGGGCTGAAGGCATAAGCCCAGGCCCGGCATGCTGACCGCCACCCAATCAACTGGATTTCAAAATACATGTTTCGCATGATTAATCCTGGAATAAGGGGTGAGCTAGAATAGCTAATATAAATTGCCGAGGAAAGGCTGCATGCAAGTAGAAGCTACTTTCATAGGCGCAACTACTACTTATACCCACTGTCCAATATCATACCATGTCATAAGGATTTAACCTGAATCTAAAAGTTAACCTGCCAGCTTTTAGGGTTATAAACACATAAATGTATAGGATTTTATAGTCTCTCAATAGAAACCATCATTATCCTTCTTCATGAAATATCAAACTCAAAAGATCACTAAATATCCCAGAACTAAAAAAAAAAAAAGGAGAAAGAGAAAAGAAAAGACATGATAGCACTGACCTGATGGCCAAGGCAAACACCCAAAATTGGGACATGTTTACAATTCTTAAGTATCTCTAGGCAAATCCCTGCATACCATTTGAAACATTACATTAGAGAATCTACCTTTACGTAGCAAAAACTTCACACTGGCAAGAAGAATTTTACAACCATTCAACCAAGTCAGCTTATTACTAACCTACCTACATCTGATTGACATGTAGGAGATCCTGGACCAGGCGATATGATGATATTATCAAAGGCTTGCTCTTCAAACAGCCAATAGCTAAACTCATCCAAGTCCATTCATCATTTCGAATAACAACAGGTGGCACTGAGGAATTGATGCAAATAAAACACTAGTCACATAGGAGAATGGATCGAAGAAATTTTTACTACAACAAAAAGGCGATAATTATGCCTGATAAGATGTGCTATACAAGTTCCTTGTAAATACTTGAAAGAAAGGGCAAATATTCTCAAAACATTTTATATGTTAATAACTTACTATTAAATTGAAGAACTTAGAAATTAATATCAAGGCAAAAGGAAACATAAAACTTGAAGGTGAACACAGGGAGAACACATCATAAAGACATTGAAAAACTTATTTAAGCACCAATTACTTCTCCCAGGAGCAGGATGACAAATCTGTTAATTCTCACATTGTTCCTATTACGTGCTGAAAATTTCAATCATCCAGGACTACTTAGGAAGAACATGCAAAGACAAAAGAGGTGCATATAGGTCCAGATAACAATTTCATGTATGGTTCCTAAGTGTCGTCAACCTATTATTTGAGAGGGAAAATCCATCCAAAATTGATGGACAAAAAAATGTATTCATTCAATAACCCTACACTTGGGAATGCAGACCATTTATGTATTGAGTAATGTTCCTGTACAAGTGCGATGGAGCAGAGATCTCTACACCTATGATCTTATAAAAATTTCATCACAACCCTAACATGCGCAAATTGCATCTACATATGGAATCATCAACTAGAGATCCTCATTCTACGCAAAAATATTTTGAAAACCTTATTTCTACATAAAAGCAATTGCGAACAAATCTATACAAAAACATATCACTTTTATAAACGAATGAATCCAAATACTTTGCTCCGATTCTCTATCACATCTACTGTCTCGTTGCTTCAAACATTATATATGTACTATGTATCTGTATATATGGCAGAATATCTTGTTGCAAATTTATAAGAATCTTCCTAATTTTACGCTTTCTTTTTTTTTAATACAAATTATATGTAGATCATGAAAGAACTAACCGCCATTGACGACGGACAACTCTTGGTATATGTTGTAAGTATAGCTATCATAGTTATCGACCAGCAGCGTTCGCACCATCTCTCTCCTCCACCTCTCCTCTCCTTCTTCTTCACTGCAGCAGCTGTTATTATTCTTGAACCCGGAGATCCGCGACGCTGCAAATGACTTCGAGATACGCGCCGCCTCAAGATTCGTGTGCCGCGGCGGCGATAGAAGCCGACGCCGCCGGAGATGCGACGGGGACGGCACCGCGGTGCTCCTAGACCGCCGGATCACCGTCGACGGCTGCGCACCAACCCCAAGGCTCGACTCCATCTCAATGTTTCGCCAAATTCTCTTTTGTTTTCCTCCTCCTTCCTCGGTTTTTCGAAGCGAGAGACGGGAGCGGACCGAGCCGTGGCGACTTCGCTTCTATTTTACTTCTACTTCTTCGCTATCGGATAAATTGTCCCCTACGGATCATTTTTACATTGTAGTCCAAACCAATCAGAAACACAGATTCTGCGACAACGACGCATCGAATTAGTTTGCGCATACAGCGTACAATGAGTCAAGACAATACCAAACAAATACAACAACTAAGCGTATGACGTGTCGCGTTATTATTGGCTATTGCAATGTGCGCAGTTCTGAATCGTGCGCCCCATTAAGGAATTTACATTCGAGATCGTCGCGGTGATGACCAAAACAGCACACACCGAACACAGCAAGATGTAAAGTGGCACGTGTTGCATGTGTAACGTGGCTGGGTCTTGTTAGTGTGCGTACGAGCAATGTGTTCGTGATTGAGTCGGTGAGGAGGGCGGCCAAAACGCTGGTGGTCGTCAAGATCGTGTGGCGGGCGATGGATCATGGCGGGCTGGAATCTCAGCCGTACAAACAAACGAATCTTGCAACTACCAATTAAATAATTGGTTGACTGCTAATTAGAGCTGTCAAATGGGCTTAGCCCAAACGATTAAAGGCCTGGGGACCAAACATTATTTGTGCATATCCATATGTTACAATGTAGGACTTGGGCAGGTCCATTTTTAATTTAAATTATAAACCAAGATATGAACTCTATCATGAGTTTGCGACTACTTTCATTGGCGGTGCTTCGATAATTCTGCTATTTTATCGATAACCGGGGACGACTATATGAGACGGGCTTCGTTGTTCTTTTCAAGACCCTTAAATTTATTTTAGATTTTTTTTTTTTTTTTTTTTTTTTACGTAGCTTAGCTTTTTATAAATCTATGTAGACGCTTGCCGAGCCTAATTGCACTATTTGCCACCCGTACTCATCCTATTGAGTAAATATGCGTAAAAAATGAAGGTGCTCTTCAGCAGATTGCCCTAAAATATTGTAATCGTTAAAAAAAAAAAAATAGTATGTTTGTATATAACAATAATGCATATAGTTCTTGATGTACCACAACGAATATTTCTGCTTTATCAGAGCAAACTTAAGTCAGAAAGAAGATTCTAATTAATCCGGCTATACGACATTTTTCGGCAAAAGTTTCACCCAAATATGAAGCAAAATAGATTGATTTTGGGAGATTTTCTGGCATTTTTATTGAGATATTGTAGCTGCAATTACCAGAACTGGAGAAGAAAACCAGTGTTTAAACAAAACTGGTTTATATATTATTGCAAAGATTTCCTTCATCTAATTTCCTATAAAAGTTCATAAAAAGCCTCTCTACCATATTATGAAGAACAAAGAGACATTCCTACAAACATTTCTGCTCTGTTTTGCTCTGTTTCTTTCATCTCTAATTACTCTCTTCTTCAATAGCTTCATGAAGTAGTGAAGGTCTACGAACAAATCTTCCCTGCAATAATAAAACACTATTAGATCTCATTTATCTTGAACATAAAGGGTTTTGTTCCCCAACAGAAAAAAAAAAAAAAAATTCAAAATTTTCTCAAGTCTCTACTTTCTCCAAAAAGATAAGTCCAAAGCATGTATTCTAAATTTTTTAAACAAAATTTCAGACGAAAAAATAGTTTTGGTGTCCTCTATAATTTTGTATTTAAAATCTTTTCAAAAATATTTCTAAATAGATATTTTGAAGCTCTTAAGTCTTTAGTTAATAAAAACTTATGAGTCACAAAATATATTTGTTAAAGTATTTTTGAAAATTTTTTGAATGCAAATGTTATAAAATTTGCTAAAATATATTTTTTTGGTATTTATGGTTTTTTCAAAAAACCCTTATAGATATATATATTTTGACTTTATTTAACAATTATAAAAAAAATAGTGGTTTATCTGGGAGGGCAGTTAAAAAACAAGGGTCGATTTTTTAATTATCCTAAAAGTAAATATATTACGGCACATTAAGAGCAGGTCATGTACATTCAAGAAAAAAAAAAATGCATACAAATATATTATATAATAACGTGTACACATAATTAGAAAAATATTTAATAATTTGCATGGTAGAAAAACATGAAAATGAATAGAGTTATCTTAATCTTTCCCTTAGGTTTAGGGTTATGTAGAGCAATAATAGAAGATAATGTTAGGAACAGACAAAACATCAGTATGGATCTTGAATTATATGATATAAAAAGTATATATTCTGAATTATACTAATTGATTAATTGCCAAAATTTTCCATAAGTTTTAGTATTCTATTCACTGCAAGTATGTGTAATATAAGCCCTCCATCTCTAAACACCTATCTCGAGAGAATAAATGTCGCCAATCCCGATGTTTGTAACTAGAAACTAACTACAAATCTTGCACTGTAGGATTGAAGGTGAAGAATCTCAAGAATAGTACTAGACCTCCCAAAATTCCCTATAAATCAGTCGAATTTATTTTGCGCGCCATAATATTTAATTTATGCAGGTAGCATTTTTGAAAAACATATAATAACTCACATAAATTTGAGACGAAAATTGCGAGCTCTAACATATTTATATTTTCGGATAAGAAATCTAGAGGGAAGGGAATGTAAAAATTAAAAAAAAAAAAGGAAAAAAAAGAAGAGTAAAATCTTACACTTGCCTTCATCCGGGGCCGCCGGTCGGCGTTAACCTTCCGGACCTGGTACCGGATTTTCTTGGAGAACAATCTTGTCCTCCTCTTCTCCTTGTACCTCTGAACACTTGCCTCTCTCAATCCATTCCCTCCTTCCAAGCTCAGCTCTACCTGTGCTAGCTTTGCCTGCCATTAAATATTAAACACACCATTACTCACCATATTTGATTTAAACCTTTTTTTTTACAAAAAAAAAGAGAAAATTCTAACTGTCATGTGGTTACTTAGGCTCATAAACTTTAATAAATCAAGTGTTTTTACTTTGCTATTTTTGTCGAGATTAGTCTAGATATGACGAATAAAGCTTCCAAAAGTTCATCCAAAAACAAATCTAACTTTCACTTTGAATACTGTGTAGTTCACTTTTGATCATCACTTGGTTCAATCCATGCTTCAATTTTGGGTTATTTTTGGGACAGTTTTAGGAGCTTCCGTCGATCCAAAGTGCCACGATTATACCATATTATACACGAACTGAATTTTGCGGTATTCAAAACTAAACAAATGGTTTATCCCATGCATGAATTATGGGTTAATTTTTGAAGGGAACAAAATAACTTTGTATTTCTAGCATTTTTATTCAGTGATATTATTATCATCATCTAAACAAAATGCCAACAAAGATTTCTCTCAAAATTCTTCAAAATTGTCCTGTTATTCTGCATCAACTGAATTTTCTGGCACCAAGTAGATGTTTTGAGCGACAAAGTCGACACAGAAGTTAGCCACGAAGTGCTCAAAGTTCAGTTCATACACCAAAAGTGGATTTAATTGGTTTTATGAACTAATTTTGGGAGATTTTTTGGGAGCTCTAGCATGCAGCTCGTCTTAAAAGAAAAAAAAAGAAAAGAAAAAGAAAAATATAGTTTAGGAACGTACATAAGATTCAGGAGATTCCGGCGGAGCATCAGCGTACGGGCACTGGCGGTCCGACCACTCCTTGATGATATCTTCATAGTCTATTTTCAATCCCAAGTTAGGCTTCAAATTCAAACTCTCTTCTTGGCAAGATTTACTTGTCGTCGTCGTTGTTATTGCAGCAGCTTCTGCTGTTGCATCAATGGCGGCATCAGAAGCAGTCTTTGGGTCCATCTTCTCAACCTTCACAACTTTACTCTTCTTCTTCTTCTTTGTGGTAGTCCCTGCTGCAGATAATTTCTTGAACTTCGGCACAATGTCCCGGATCGCGACGGTCGGCGAGTGCCACCTCTCCCAGCCGTCTCCACGGCGGAGGGCTTGACGGAGATTCGCCGTCCCGCCGAGACCGGATCCGAATTCTGCTCGGCCTCCAAGTCTAAGACCCATCAAGCTTCCCAAATGCGGATTCAGGGAGCTCTCTTCTACAATCTTTCCACCATTACTGTACTCTCCGATTATGCTGTCAAGTCCTTCTTCGACTTCCTCGTCGAGAATCGACTCGGCGTCAAATCCATCGTCTTCGAAGGCTCCCGGAGCTAGAAAGTCTACGCTCTGAGGATTTTCGCAATTGAATTTGAGGAAATTAAGTGGTTTGCTATCGCGGGGACTCCACGCCGGCGGAGGCGGTGGAGGAGACGGAGGAGGGTCACGGAGGAGGAAGGCGGCGTCGGATAGCGCCGCCGCGGGAAATGCAGGAATAAGCTCGGCCTGCGGCTCCGCGAACGCATCGAGACGCGGCGGGAGCTTCTGAAACTTTCCGATGCTACTGTTATTGGAGAAAACAGAGGGGTAGAGAGTGGCGAGGAGAGCTGCAGCTTCATCGTAGGTCTGGTTCGGACGCTTTCTCGGAGCGCGAGGTCGTTTTGTGGAGATGGTGATAGGAGAGTTGCTGGATTCGGAGATGGTGGACGACGGAGATGACGAAGACGAGCGCGACGGCGGGGACGGCGGCGGCGGTTTTACGATGTCGAGATCGAAGCTGTATGTCCGGCCGGGGCCGCCGCTCAAGCACGAAGACATTGCTGACTTCGTAGAGATTTTTGAGCAACTAAGATGCAATAAAACAGTTGCAGATGAAAGATTTTGTGGCGATTTTGAGAGATGTTTAGAACAATGGCGATTGAATGTTCAATCCCAAAACCTCTGCAAAACCCTCTAATGAAAATTCAACCACAAAAGAAAAGCTCATAATTCACTCAAAATACTCAAAAAAAGCCGATTATTCTTTCAAAAAAAAGAGGAATTCTGAAGTTGAATCCCTTTAAGAATTCCAACCAGAATCCAGGGGGAATTCGTGGAAAAGTGCAGGTTCAGAACGAAGTACGAATGCAATAGACTTTCTCAGAAATGGAAAAGTTTAAGTACACTCGAAAAACGCCAGGAAAAAGTCCAGAAAAGAAGTGGAAATCGGGAAAGCAGTGGACTGAACTCACGAGGAAGATGGAGAGAAGAGGAGGGCGTGTTCGGGAGTGTGGTAGCGAGATGTTTGTTATCGCAGAGGTCTGAAGAGAGAATCAATGGCGAGATGAACGAGGGTTGGAGGGGTTTTGAGGGAGAAGAACAGCGGATGCGACAACTGTCGCTTTCATTAGCCGGGCGAAAAATAAAATAAATAAAATAAAAAAACTTAATAAAGCTCCCCTTTTTTCTCTCTAGAGCGCCTTTAACTGTGCCTATTTTGGAATTATTTTATAATTTAAGATGCCTGTTTTACCCCTGTGCTTAATCTGGTAATATTACAAGTATTACTTGCCGGATGCTTTACAAATTATTTCCTATATTAACATGGATAAAAAGATTATGAAAATCCAACCCGTTTATTAAGTGTTGTTAGTTTTCCCAATTTCGAAGTTAAATTTGGCCGAATCATACTAAAAAGAAGCTTATAGTTGTAATTTTTAGCATCAATCTCCAAAGACAATAATATAACTTTTTTCGAATTTGCAGTTAAATTTTTGCTCATTTTTATGGTATGTATTTACTCCGACAACTCTAATAATACAAGAATTCTGTCGAAATTGATTTTTATTTATAGATAATAATAGTTGGTATTATATCAAACACCAAGGGAGATTTTTTTGGTATTATGTCAAAACATCATAAAAATCTTGATTGTTCCTCAAGAAATATTCTTTGAGTTAATTGCTGCGTATTAATAAACTGCTTTTTTACATCTACTAATTTCAAGGTTACTTTTGACATTTCAGACTACTTAATCCAAAAAAAGTGGAGTAATAATCATCAGGAAACCCAGGGGTAAAAACGTCATTTAGGACACCTGCATCCATGCATCCTCAGTTCCTCATCCAACCGTTAACAACCTGTCCGTGTGGGCCTCTGCTTATCCGCTGACATGGCAGCTTCGGATTGGCTAGTCCAGATTTCATGCCTATGTAGCAGGACCTTTATCGGGCGTGACCTTCACGTGAGCAGTAGATAGAATAGAAATAGAAAGAAAGATCGAATTTTTACGTGCTTTCGAAATCTCTGATTTTAAAGGATTAGGGTTTCGTTTTGGAAGGATTAGGGTTTTTTGTGTGGTTGATTTGGGTCCTACGTTGAGAGCTCGTTGTTCATCCACTAACGATGAGGAGCTTCCCATCTTAAAAACCTTTATTTTTTTTTTAAAAAAAAATATTTAAAAAATATCATTTTGTGTAATATTTGTCCTAGACTTATGGTGTTCTAGGACGATATCCTATCTTTTGCCAAGTGGATAAGACGTATCTGAGATATTTTGCCAAATGTCTTACAATCGTCGTACATATTTTATATTTTTCTTATTTTTTCCTAATTTAAGGTAAAACCGCCTCGACGCAATTATTGGAGACACAAATATTACGTAGAAACAAATTCTTGTTCTAATTATCCGTATAATTTCTTCTTTTACGCTTGCTAATTCATTAACTTATTACGAATATTTTTTCCTAAAATCTTTTATTTATGTTTATTTTTTGGATGAATATATCTTAAGCAAATATGGTTAGCACAAATTTCTTTTGTTTTTTACAAAAAATTGCTACTTAATCATTTGCTGAATTATTAGCATAACTTTTTCTTCCTAGAATCTTGCTTTTCTTCATGACTAGCCCCTGTCATGATTTTTTTTAATGGGGATTTCTCATAAATATAATATTAAATAGCAAATCATAAAACTTCTAAAAAATTTAGCAAATTTGCTCTTGCAACTTCCCGAGTACGAGTTAGAAGACTCGTATTCTCTGCGCTATATGTATGGCGTATTATATATGTATATATATATGTATGCAAGTATGTATGTATGTAACGATCTCGAGAAACATCTCTTTCATTAGCTACTTTTCTATCTCTATTACATGGCAGAATTCATGATTTTTATTTCAAAATGCACCAAAGATTCTTGCCACTAAGACATACTAACAGGCCCAAGTATATTTGTTTGTTTATACTCGTCTTTTTCTTTTTTTCTTTTTTTTTTTTTTTTTTTTTGAAAAAATAGGTACTACCCTCATTCCAGACTCGGCTCTATCTGAAACGAGACTATGCTGGGCCCGATACATAGCCAAGTGAAGTCCTCTGTCATACATGAGAGAATACATGTACGTATTGCCTTCACTGCTCGTCCAATAAGGATCTCAAACTGACGGAATAGTGATTCGATGCCAGATGGGAGGGATTTCTGAGCTCTCGCTTATATGATATGATATCCCGCCACCTCTTGTTATGAAATACAAAATTTTCTCTGATGTGGCTAGATATTTATAATGATTTAATTAAGGGCCTCAAAATGTTAGGACCTCTTGTTATTTTCCTGATTTTGAGAGCTTGATCTTTAGTTACAAACATACAATCATGGATTGCCCTGTATGCTACCAAATGGATGGTAATTAACATAGTTGTACTTTTTTAAAACAATTCCCTTGAATTAATATATATATATATATATATATATATATATATATATATATATATATATATATATATATATATATATATATATATAAAACCGAGAAGTTTTACAATGCTCCCGTTATAAGTTTTGTTATTTACATCAAACTCAGTAAAACTCATATTTAAAGATATTTTTTAAATTATTCAAAAAAATAAAATACATAACTTTATACATCAAAAAATATTTTTCAAACTAAGTTAAAAATAGATCTAATAAATAGGCAAACATACTATATATAAATTAATTAATATTTATACTTTCAGATATCTTATAATATTTTTTAATAATAATTTGAACTGCAATATTATGTATTTTATATTTTTAAATAACTTTGTAGTTAGAAATTTTTTCAAATACTATTTCTAATTATGAGTTTGGTGCAAATATAGAAATACATACGGAGTATTTCTATTTATAAGTTTACGTTTTTTAAAATAAAAAAAAAATGTGTCTCTATTGGCAATAAATTCTGAATTTTATTTTCGCGTATATACAAAGCTAGACCTTTCCTGTTCATCTAGATGCAAAATAATAATAATAATAATAATATTATTAAAAAAAAAAATCTAGATGCAAAACACCTAACAGTAAACTACAAAGAATTCCCTTTAGTTCCTAGCTAGTATCAATCATGGTGAATAGTCGGCTTCCTTTCTTCCATAATAATTTCAATTTTATGTCATTATTATCCAGAATTTACCCTCCAAACTTGTCCTCATTAACATCCAAACATTTGCCCAATACTAACAAAGTCCCTGTCAATGTTTGCGTCTCCCTCCCCTCCGTCGATCTCCACCGTCATGACTTTACACCTATCCCGATACTGCACTATATCGATCCCCACCGTACATCTCGACAGGAACGAAAGGCGGAGCAAAGCTTACTGGACTCGGAGTAATCTTCTAGTTGTATACAAAAATTATGTCATATATATATATATATAAAATCCGCATAATTGTTGTACAAAAATTATAGGTAATGGTGTGTCTTTAGCATGCAGAACCCTACAAAAAGAAGGCCTGTGATTGTGCTTCTAAGATGCCTTATCCCTTCTCCATGGACCATTTGGAGAGGTCTTATATGGCCCTTACTAATTCATCATGCATATGCATATGGATAGATAATCACAATAATTGACAGCATTGCACCCTCCATCTTCCATGTTACTCTACAAATTTATAGAGAAAGAGAGAGAGAGAGAGAGAGAGAGAGAGAGAGAGAGAGAGAGAGAGCATACTTTTTTTGGGGTATAATTTTTATTATATTTCCGGGCGGTGAGATTTCTATCTCATAAAATGGAGATATTATATTCGAATCCTTTAAGTGTTATTTGTAAGAATAAGTAAATTTTAATATTTTTTTTGGGGTATTTTGTAGAGGGTAACATTGGCATTTGAATCCATATAGATACAAAAGGCCGAAACTTCTTGATAGAGATGTCAAAAAAGCTTGCAGCTCGGCCCATGGCCATCACAAATACTATTGGCCAAGCCTAGGCAGTTCAGAATCGTGTGAAACCGAGTTTAGCCTGCGCTATTTTCTTTATTTTCAATGGGCACACAGACATTGCGGGCGAGGTCAGCTTGACTTGTATCGTTTGACATCACTACTTCTCGGATGGTGGAATATAGAACGGAGGTATATAACAATCGAACAAAAGTGTGCCGCTTGCGGATATGTGATAATCTAAGGAAAAACATACATATTATATCGGTAACGGGGTACGTATGGATTTGAACAAATAACCACAAAATTTCCTATCTTTCTAAGAGAGAATGCCTACATTTGCTGAGGCCAAAAGTTTAGATTGAAAGCTATACTGCAGGTCCATAACACATTGTCCTTGAATGATGGTATGCATACTCTCATCTAGAAATTATGGAGGTATATGCTGGTTGTTTTTTAGCTGAAGATTTTACTCGTTCTAATGCCAGATGTATAGCTGAAGTTTTTATAGTTCTTTATTCGGCCTAAAAAATTACTTTTACCAAGTTAAAGGGCTAATTCATAATTTTCCTTATAATGTACACATGATGTGCTCTCCTTGCTTATAATTTTCTTTAACGGCGACAATTCCTTCTCACAAAATATGGCGATTGTTGGAAATTAAACTCACTCTATATAACAACATTTGGTAGGTCCCATTTGGACGAGATCTGAGAAAGTTAAAATATATACCGACACGTATGAACCCCTACATATATGATATATGACTAATTACCACAGCTGTTATAACCGATCGAGCTCTCATAGCACTCCCACTCAAACCGAGTTCTTGTTATTGTATCCCGAGAGCACTCCGACACAAATCGACTTTTTCGAGTCTTATTGTGCATTTAAAGTCAACACGATCATCGACTCATCTTCCCTAATCTTGCCGATTCACTAGAATTTTAGGGAGTTAGATAGCTCTCAAATCTTGCTCGTAGATATGCTTCGTGAGCTCATTCGTGCCGATCCACTCAAACATACAAGGAAGCAGTTTTCTGCTCCTTGCAATGAGCGCTTGTGCCCCGCCAAACAGTCGGATCTAATACCACTTGTTAGGGGTTCCCGCACGTCGGAGACATTAAACGTAAGGGATTGTATATATATATATAATATTGAACCACAACAAATACAAAAGTTTAAAACTGCAGATTTCTGAACACCTAGTCATATATTAATTTCTTTAAAATCTCCTAGTTCTATCCCATGTGAAACTAATTCTCACGGCCATACCATCTATCTCTCCGTAAGTGCCACTTATTCAAACTTTGTCCTAACATCACTTGTTTATATATATATATATATATATATATATATATATATATATATATAAAGAGGCTATTCTCATGTTGACTTAAGAATAGCTTCTCTCAAGTCGAGTTAAAAATTTGACCGTCAGATCGCTACGATCCGACGGCTAAAACAGAACGCATATTTTTTACTGAAAGTCGCTAGTAACTTTTTGTTCTCTAAACACGCGCTTAATCTCTGCCGCAGGATCGCAACTCCGACAGTCAAAACTTGATCTGATAATAGCCCTCCATCTATATATATATATATATATATATATATATATATATGTATATTATGAGTACTGATTTGGCACCCCGTGGGAGGGCAGGAGCCAGTCAGTGCAGAATGAGGACGTAGTCCGACGACCTACCGATGTTGCAGGGAGCAAAAGACGATAAAAAAGTGAGATTGTCATCATGCAGCCACTGATGGATCCTCGATGGAGATGTTGGATCTCTTCCTTCTTATCTTTTTTCACACGTCTGTCATCTAGGGTTTCAATGATAGCCACGTCATGCATGCTCCTTCAACCCCACGATTTCTTCCCCCTCATCCCCTTCTTAAACCCTAATTCTAATTGTAGTGGCGGCGGCGGGGCGTCGCCTTGCCTCGATGGATATTACATAGTCTCCTATCAATATTAAAATTCTTCGGTAGGTGAAATATATAGAATATATATACGATAATTTGTTATATGTTTCGGAATATAGGGATATAGATATTGCATATACAACCTCTCTTTGAGTCACTCCTTAATTTTCTATTAAAATGTGTGTGTATTATATTATAAAAATAAGTAAATTCTTCACACGCGAAGGAAAATTTCGTTTGAATATCAGACGATGTGTAATTTTTTCTTAGATAAAGTCGCATATGGAGTGAGAACAATATACTTTAAAAAAATAAAAATAAATAAAAAGTAAAACCGAGGGAAAAGGAAGACCTGTAGCGCTCTATAAAACTCACCAAGGAGTTATATTTTGAAGGAAAGATTGGCGGCGGTGAAGTTTTTAGAGCCTCATAAACGAGCACTTATCCGATAAAATCTTCTTGTAGGTCTTATTTTCTCTTACAAATCCACCGACACTGTTACCAAACTTTATCCCAAATATATTTCCATGCAGTCTAATCGTCACATTCAATAGCTACTTGACCATGTTGAAGATAGACCAATTGTTTTGCTTGACCAAAACTAGGGACTTATCTATTATCATAAAAACCGACAACATTCGGATATAATTTTTAAACCATAATCGCATAAAAAAATATAACCGGCTAATGCGGACAAATAAACATATAAAACCCCTATTGAAAGATTAATGAAAGTAATGCTACGCATTTCTGCAGATAGCTCAACTGATTAGAAGGAGTCTCAGTAAGTGTTATCATTCATATTCAACTCCGCATTGGTGAAATTTTTCGTAAAATTTTTGAAAAAAAAAAATCTTCTATTCCCGTGGTAGGACCCCTCCGTTCATAAAAAAGCATGTACTCGGAACCCTTAAAGTCGGTTGAGACTGGATATGAAAATTTTCAGTAAGTTTGAGATCTCTAAATAGCACGTGTGCTCGCATTACAGGTTCCTTCATGATACTCTAAAAAAAGCTACGTATTTCTAAATATAACCTCTAACTTATTCTAAAATAACTTATAACTAAATCTACGTGACATCTTTAAGTCACGGAGGATCTATTAATTTAAACTGGGTTTAACTTCTGTGTTCTTTAGAGTTTAATTTAGAGGTGTATATTTTCTTTCCAAAAAGGTGGCATATAGCATTCCCCTTTATCAACTTGTGCTTGATATATTACATTAAGTAGTGGGCCTATTCTGATCACCGCGGGATTTTAAGGCCCCCAAACGGCCCATTAATATTCGTTCTGGGTCCACTTTACGTGACAGTTGTTGTTTGCTAATGTAGAAGATTGTAGGGCAATGTTGGGGAACTGGGCTTTATTAGAGGCCTCGAGCATAAATTTTACCTGAACAAAAGTAAAGTTGCAGGTAAGCCCACTAAGTTTATCCTAACCTAACACGAGTCTATCACGTGATCCCACGCCACCTGAATATTACCCAAGATCATCCATCTACCTCAAAATCACTGAAGTCACCCACTATCAGCATACCACGTTTTAACCTGGAATGGGGCCTACTTAACCTTTTCGCACTGCAACCCGTTACATTGGCGGATTTCCTGTACGCTATTCGACGTCGTGCAGCCCAACTACTACATTTGCCTTCGTCTATAAATTCTCCACTTCGTCGTTAGGCCATCTAGAATTTCATTTCATCGTCTCACAGAAATCTCTCTTCTGGATGGCTCGAATCCTCTCCCGATCTCTCCTACGCGATTCCAAAACCTTAATTCGAGATCCACACGCATTTTCGATTCTCAAATCATCTCAGCGTTCTCGATTCGTCGCTGTGCGGCTGCGATCGGGGAAGTCATCGCCTGCGGCGGCGGCGCAGGTGGAGGTGGTGGAGATTGACGCTGGCGAGGTCTCCGGCGGCGGAGGCGGAGAGGTGGAGCTCCGGATTGGGATGCGGAAGCTCGAGGAAGCCATACACGGGATAATCGTACGGCGAGCGGCGCCCGGTTGGCTGCCGTTCGTTCCAGGATCGTCATACTGGGTACCGCCACGTGGCGCGTCGTTAGGGCTCGTTGAACTTGTAGGGAAGCTCGCGAACCCGATGACGGAAGATGAGGTCATGTCGCTAACCACTGCTCAAGGATGGCCTTCGCGAGCCTATTTTCTAGAAGGTTGAGCATTGAACATCTATTTGCTATTTTGCTAATTAAAATTTTCTTATATTATTATATGCTGTTTCGTACATTTTTGGACCTGGCTTTGGTTTTGTTCAGTCGTCCAGTTTGCTTGTTATTGGTGATTTATGTAGAGCTGTTAGCGTGTTTTACATTGTTTGAAATTGAAATTGGATATGGTTTAACTTCATAAGGTAAAAGTAAGCTACTATGTAGTGGGAAAAGGAGTTGGAACCAAAAGTAGACAACTATGTAGTGGGAAAAAGGTGTATACGTGTGTACGAAAGTATCAAATTTATTGCTCATTTTAACTGTTAATCTGAAAATTATAAGAGGAAATTGCTTTTCAGCCCCTCTCCCAAAAAAAAAAAGAAAAAAAAAAGAAATGCTGATAAGCCCCCCTCACTAGATTCCTTACTGTTCAGCCCCCGTCAGCTTCACAATTTCGGTCAAACTAAAGAAAGATGAGCAATGTTGGATTGTAGTTCAGTGAAAGCAATGTGGGAATTGGTCTTAAAACTTCCTCTCCTTTTCAAAACCACTTAAGAAGAATATTTGGAAGCGCTGTCAAAGTGCTTGTTTTAAGAACACTTGTAGCGTGTTTGGCTCACATTTTAGGTGTCGGGAATGAGAATTGATGTCCATCTCGATTGATCCTGTTTGTTGGAAGATCATTCCGGAATTGTTCCCACCAAGAATGAGAGTCATGTAGTTATGAGTGTGAATATCATTGTCCATTTTGATTCCTTTGTTTAACAAAACATGATAAGGATATATAAGAATCCACCTCTTCTGGTTCATGTACTGGAGCTATTCTCATTCCAATTCCCTTCCACTTCACAAGACACCAGATTTGTCGATAGAATGTCTATATTTGCTGAGGAGGGAAACTCAAATTTCATCGATCTAATCCTGACAAGATACACCTAGTCGAGAATCGTTCCTAGACCGTATATAGGTAAGTATGCTCCTTTTTGCAGCTGCGCCATTTTAGGGCCACTCATGTCTGTCTACTTAATGCAGTAAAACTGTTGGGAAACAGCATGCCAATTGCTACACAAGCTACCTGTGCGTCAGTACCTAATAGCGTTCATTAAGTGCTGTTTAGATCTGTAATACTTGTTGGTAGGTGTTTCATGATATTGCTGTTTTATAATTGGATATCAAATAAGTAGCGTTTTGCAACTGAGATGAAACACTTGTAGTTGTACCTTTATGATTTTCCTATCTAGAAGAAGACTCTGTTAACATCCATTTCTCTTGGTTGACTACAGGTTCCTCTCCCCATCCCGTGAGCAAGACCAGAACAAGGAAAATAGTACAATCTGACGACGATGAATGATAATAACTTGGACACAAGATGCTTTGGGTAAGCAATGTGCTGATTATCCTCTTCGTAATATTTGCTTATCGTTGACGGCATTGAACAAAACTACTATTGCAGTGTTAGTTATGATAATTTTTTTTACTAAAACAATATTAATTGTGTAAAAGTTACCTTATAACTGTACTACTAGCGTAATATTAGTTATGATTGATATACACAAGTGTACTACTACTCTAAAGCTACTTATAAGAAATTTATTCTACAGCTATATTGTTCTATTAAGCTAGTTATAACTAATTTAGGCTACAGATATACTACCAAAGACTAGACTTCAGTATTTCTCTATGAAGAGGTGCCTGCTTTTCGCTTCTCTTTTCTTTTCTTTTTTTCAATTGTTGCTGTAATATGCCACTTGTTTTGTTTGTACGTTTTAATCGCTGAGAATTGTTTTGTTTTTTAAGGGAAGCCACCACTTATGAAAGAGGGGTTGAATTTTAGGTTTTTGAATAATGGATAAGTGGTGATAGAACATTCCATCTCACACTAACTTATTCAACATATTGCCTTTGGCGTTCCTTTGGGAATCGCTGACTGCGGTCTGATTTTGGTTTTACCAACTTTTTACAACATGATGGATTTTTTTTTTGCTCGATTGCAGGGGTGTTGTGCATATGATATGATGCGTGTCAGCAAAGGCGCCACTGATAAGGGGTATGGTCAAGCAAAAGGTGGTGAACAAATATATGTGCTTCTCGCATCCTAACCATCTCTAATCCTTGTTAAATTATATAATGAGATGGTTATTATAACACTGTTGTTGTAACCATAAACTTATATATCCAGCCCATAAATTCGCATGTATTATTTTATTATCTTGTTCTGGTTGGCAGATCTCTGTATGCATCCCCGCGTTGCTTTTCTTATACGGTTCAAGTGGCGCACTTGCAGCAGGATGCACACGGCTGGCGGCTAATACCATGCATTTTGTATGTGAGATATATGAAGCGTCTGAGCAACTTCAATTTTTCTGGTCATAAGCTTCGTCGGTCGTATCATTTTCCATTTTATCGGGGCTTGAAAACTTGCATGCTGAACCGAGTCGGACGAACTGGGCACCACTAAAGTCTAATGGACCTTACTTATTGGGCATGAGGTAGCTAGCAGCCCTTCAGGGTAACAATTATCGTTGTATATCTAATGTTATGGGCGCTATAGTTAAGGTTCTATTGGGACCAAGGTGCTAATGGGTATATTTAGCTAGATCTAACGTTATGGCAGAATTACACGATTATGCTCTCTACAATTTGCTTTGTTGTAAACATACCACTAAAAAGTTTCTATTTGAATCAATTTTATCCTATAACAGTCCCCGACACCGTCAATAATTTGCATACATGGCCATTTACTTCGTAAATATCGTTAAAAAGTTGTTGATGTAAATGTAACTCACAATGCACGTGGAAATAATTGTGATCACGCTTTGTACATATTCTACAAGTTTAATTGAGAGCATCAACCCCGTGTGGTGTGCAGAGCTACCCCTCGAACAGAAACATTACCAAGAAAGTTTAATTGAGAGCACTACCCCTGATGCATGAACCCCACGAGAAGCTCTACTTATCCGAAACCTCGGCCGTACACCTGCTCTACCAAAGGAGATTCAATATCAGAAGGATAAAAAAAAGACGGTAGAGCATAAGCTAGATGAATTATTGATGGCCCTCAAGATACATAAGTTGTTCAAGATGATTCGATGACCACTCATCTCGTGTATGCCTTTACATGAAATTGCGCAAAATTCGAGCAAGTTCACTAATTTTGGAGTTTGAGAACAAGACTAGACAACTTATTGTCATATATTCATTCAAAAAGCTAATAAAGAATACATGAAAGACAATAAATCGCATATGATAAAACAAAGACGGGTGGACCAGATGCTTACGATAAATGCAACTACAGCAGATTTAATAGAGGCCCATCATTCTCAGTTCTGAAACATGACTTTCGTCTAGCTCCGGAAGGTCCGTGCTTCCTTCTCGGTCTTCCACTACATATTCCTGATATTGGATGCACGTCATTTCACAACAAATTTAACAACGCAGTTGAGAATATGCTCATGTAAAGAGACCGAGGTTTTTTGTGTCGAGCCGAGCCAAGTTTCGATAAAACTCAGATCCTGGCACGTGCCCACCATGCCGATATGTAGTTATTTGTTTTTGTAAATTAAATTCAATATTACTTAAAAAAGTCAAAATATAAATTTTTTCGGCACGTGCCCAACTGCTGGAACAGACACATATCGTTCGGCACAAGCTAGGATCCGAATTTACCGAAAACCGAGGTCAACTCAACAGAGCTTGATCCTGGTGACACTAAATCAAACAACCTTGCCCTCGCTATTTTCCAAGAGAAAGAAGCAGTTAATAATTAACGATAACAATTCTTTTCACATGTAAAAATTACCATGGTGCAGTCGACGCCTCCTAGAATGCTTGTCAATTAGAACATATAGACCATGTAAAATATATAACAGGCAGTAACTACATTAAAGTTTTGAGCAAGAGCCGTATAAATCTATTTTTAAGGACTTTGACATATATTCTGTAACTATTAAATAGATGACTGCAAAAATAAGAGGCTGGCAAGCCAAGCAGGAAAAGGTGTAGGAAGATTGTGAACCTTTGTTAGCTCTTGCTTTGCAAGAACATGGTAGTGGCGTTCACTTATCCTTTGTCCACATATAATCGCTATGAAGAATCCGTAAAGCAAGCCGACCAGTACGACAACCACGACTGGGAAACAAGCAAATTACATCAATAGCAAAACCATAAGATTAGCGACTTGTATAAGCAACCAAAACAAAAAAAACCAAGCAAGAAATTCATTTATGACATGTACATGATTCACCAAGCTATCCAATTTGGTGAGGACTTCCTAATGTATTATTATTTTTCCAAAGGTATCGATATGTTTTAATCACGCTTCCATGTCTTTCGGAACTTCAATCAAGATGTATCATCTTAATAGTCATAAAAGTGTTACTGGGCATACTTGACAATTGTAAATAAAAACTCCTATGTGAAATCCATCACGCTTATGGCCTACTCTTCAGTTAAGCGCATCTCTGAGGCAAAATGTCATTACAATGATTAGTGAAGAAGATAAATGGATTGTTCACTGTTGAGGACGAAAAAATAAGGTTTCAAATTATCCCAACATACCAAACACAATATTAAATTGTACTTCTAAAATTTGTTTTAGCATGATGGCTAATAATAATCCTATATTGAACAAAGAGAACAGCAACATTCCACAGTACATCAATGCAATATTGCCTAGAAAGGAGAGCAATAACTGCCTCACAGGAATAAGACATACTGGCTACTGAGTAAAATCCATATGGGTGTTCCTCATAACCGAACATTTCCCTCAATTCGTCACCATAAAAGCGATAGACCAGTAGACCTAGAAGAGCTACAACCTGAGAAATAAAATTAAGTCACTGACTAGCAAAGCAGTTGCCACGGAAAAAACAGCGGACAAAAAAAAATGCTCATAATCTAAAAAGTAAGTATAACCGTACCACTTGTACAACAGCAAAAATGAAAGCATGATCCCTAACGACAAGGAGCTTAAACTTGAGCATCAACCAATAGCGATCTGGTGGGACATTTGCACGTAACAGAAACACAGCTCTACACTCTGTACAATGCGAAAATGCAAAACCTTCCTGGCAAACCAAAAATCAGAACCTACTTTTAACTTTAACAATCAAATAAAATGCTGGTTCTTCAACTTTTTATGATGCAAAGTAAAAAATTAACCATGGCTACTTGTTGATATTTGGAAAAATAACCAATGTCAGGTATATTGCAACCACAATACTAAAATGCACATGAAAATGACAAACTTAAACTTTACCTTGGTGGATCTCCAATTGTCGAGACAAGATCGATGCACATACTTTTGTGTACCTTTGCATAAGCATGGTGCAATAAGATCCTCACCTGTTTAGGAAAAATTGCTTTTTCAATATACAGCACAAAAGAATTCATCAGAAAGAGCATATAATGTGTTAAAGTTCAGGAGATTGATATTAAGATGCAAATCGTACGACCACTGTAAGAACCAATAGTGATAAATACGAACCTTCAATATCAAGACATATCCTGCATTGAGGTTGGCTCTCCACCAGATTGCTGTGCTCATCAACATCAAGAGCTTCGGGATCTTCACAAATAACAGCCAGACTGATTTCACATGGGGATCCGGTATCCTTGGAACTATCTGAACTGGAAGCCTGACATAGAATGGGCTCGGTTTCTGACTCATCTTCTGCTTCGCTATGGGAAGGCACCAACTGCATCGTGAAGAATATTCAGCGACATCCAGGTACCACAAGCTGAGCCTTTACTGGCCATTTCAATGGAGACTGAAAAGCCTGCAAGTTTGGAAAACATCAATCATGCATAATTCAGAAGTATCAATAGCTACGAATCTAGTTTATGCATATTGATTTCATCTTGACAACATATGAACCAAATAACACGTACTCCAGTAACTGTAATGTACAAAAAAGTCACAGTTGATCAAATTCCATCCTAATCACAAGTCCTGTTTAAACTATGAATCACTGTTTTATTCGTAGAAAATCTGTGCATTTTAAAATTTTATGATAGGAGCACATTATACATACCCCAGCAATTTCAATGTCTCAAAAGAAGTTGCAACTTTAGGTTGAAAGGAATCACTGCATAATTAAAGAACCTATATCGTTGCTTTTTTGTAAAAACCTATGAATGCTTTTTAACTATATAAGCTACACATGTATCTGCCCAAGTCTAAGCGGCTTCCGTTTGAATTTCCACCGCCTTAAAGATTCAGTTCAACTTCAAACAGTACATCATCGTGCCATGCAATGCTAATATGCCAGATTATACAAGGAAGCATCAGGTCTACTTCACAAGAATGAGAATTTGGTTCAGAATTTCGACTTTTACCTCTACTTACTAGAATAAAGTGCATAAATATCAGAATAAAGAAACAGCTACCTTGTAATTAACATAATTCAATAAATTGTGTTCTAAAAAAAATAAACGAGCTGAAATTTGCCAGTGCGATAGATTGTTATAACAAGCAAGCTATTGGACCTGGAATTACTACCATGGGAATCAAATGCAGCAGTCAAACTACTCTTAATGAATAAAAAACACGGGAATCAGAAACATGTTCATTAAGACCAAACAATTTGGAAGAAAATACGCGAAAAGTTTAGGAAAAAAAAAGGGTGTAAATCGTCCTACCTCCGCCTCTGACAGATCTGGAGATCTCGTTGGATTTTTTGAACCAAAAACATTTTGATCTTGAGAATAGATGTTGGTCGAATTTCACAGATTAAAATTTAAGAATTAAGGGTTTTGAAGAAGGCGAGCGAATGAGAGTAATGGAGTGGAAGAGAAGAAATGAGATTGGTTTCTGCGAAGAACTACGAGAGCAGCAGAGGGAGGAGGGCCGAAGACTTTTGAGATTAATTGTGTCGTGGCTGAGATGGCCGCGATTTAAGTAATCGGACACGTGGATGAAATATAGCCAAGGATGAGAGAGTGAATTAGCGAGAGATGATTTATCATGGCCATGCGACCGGGACATGTTTTTGGACTAGAATCAGCAAACGAAAAGTAGAACTTGAACAACCCTAAACACTAAAATGTATTCATTAATGTAGCGTCTTAATTAAAATTTGTAATATCTTTATTTTGTTATTAAAATAATTCAATCGAATTTGCAACTTATGACACATTTTTAAAATGGTGAAGTATTTTTATTTTCATCAACAAAATCTTAATTTACCCCTAATTTTATAATTTTAATTTGAAAATTCCGATCGAAACTCATAATAATTTTTTGCAGCAAATTGTTTTTTTAAATAATTGCAGTAAATTTGTCTTAAATTAAATTGTCGGGATCCATTTTGAAGCCCATTTGTGGGTCAAAAGTTGGGGCCTGCGACACTTTTTCTTCTGATCCAGAGGCAAAATCACCGCCTCCATTAGCCGCCTCTAAGAATAAAGAAAGCCCTTTAGTTCCGCCGCGTAGGATTCATCTTGCATCCTTTCCGTCGAGCTCTCCGGGAAGTTTATCGGAGGGCGGCGATGTCGGCTTACGACACCGGTCGAAATCGAGGACATGGAGTGGAACGAGGAGTTGAAGGCATACACGTACCCATGTCCCTGCGGCGACCTGTTCCAGATCACTCGCGAAGATCTCGCCTCGGCGAGGAGATCGCGCGCTGCCCTTCTTGCTCACTCTTCATATCCGTCGTCTACAACATCGAAGACTTCGCCGCAGACCCAATTAAGCCTCAGCAGCCCGTCGCCGTCGCTTCTTAATCAGCCAGAGGTGCATGATTATACGTTCAATTCTAGATATAATTTCTTTTGAGGAAAAAAAAAAGGAGTTAATTAGTTGCTTTTAGCGCTAGCGCATAATTCTAGTTGATTTTTTGGAATATGTATTTCTATTTCGAATGTGATGACATGTGGAAAACGATTTGTATTGAATTATTTCGAATTAGCAAAGGGAATTGTCTCTTGTGATTGGTTGATTGGTTGAGCTTGTGGTTCTAGCATCTAATTTTTTGTATTGTACTTGCTATTGTGTAGAGTTCCTTTTTTCAGTGAAGAACTTTCTTCCAGGATTGTTGTATGCATTGTAGTTCACCTGTGTTTATAGGACTTTCATGAAATTCGTGTGGCCAATAAGAATTAGGCCAAGATGCGGCCTGTAGTCGCTATGACGCAGCCCGTAGTCACTGTGGACGCAGCTCGAACGTTATCAAGAATGTCAAAAAAGAGGAAAGCATGCATACCTCCTCCTCTTACTTGCCGCTTCTTGCCTTCGCCGTTACTTCCCTCACTCTCACTGGCTGTATGCTCCTCCCGGACACTGCCATCTTCTCCCCGCCACCATTGCCATCTTCTTAGGAATATCCCGTCCGCTACTTTTGAAGTTTTACACTTAGTTTCTAAAGTAGTTTTAATAGGAACCTAGTTCTCCAAAATCTAGATATTTCTGTTTAAAATTGAAACCTCATTTATCACCCTAATTCTCCTATCCTAGAACTAATTTTGTGATTTCTTCAATTTAAGAGTTATAGTTGTATTCTAATTCTCGTTTCAATTTAATTATGGTTCTCAATAAGCAATTTCATTATGTATGATGTTAAAAAAAATAAATAAATGTGTTACTAGTTTTATGTATATCATCTATTTTGATGTGTTAGTACTTAGGAGTTAGGATTATGTATCCTTGTAGGAGAATGAATTTTGAAAATAGGGATGGTAATGATCAAAGGTTTGTAAGAGAATTTCTCGTTTTGTTGTTTCTTAAAAGTGGGTTGGAGTATTGGCACAATGTAGAGCTGTGACATCATCATGTGAACTTATATATATATATATATATATATAGAATATCTGTTTAGCATTTCTTTACACGACGATGTTGTTTATATAAATACTTAATATTATGAAAAAGCGAATCCCCGTTGAATTGCCATGTCATGTTCCCCTGTCTTTGTCCGTGCTTCATAGCATCTAGGGTGGTATGAGCACGCAATGTTCCTCGTGATTTGAACATGATTTTCTCCATGCATAGGTGAAAGATTATTTAGCCTGAAGGCAACTTAAAAACAGCTTTTTATGTTCAACAGAACTCTGCTCATGTATACTAACTTTGCACTGCTGATGCAAAGCATTCTTTTACATAATTTCAAACGTCCATAACTCCCTAAAGAATCTGGTTATGTACTTCCCATATTCTTGTCAGTAACTCGCCTTCTTTCATCACTTTTCGTTATTATTTTCTTTTTTTTATCGGCTTCTATTGCATTCATCTTTCCTTCTCTAACATTTATTCGCTGCTGTGTTATGCTGCAGTTTGTTCGAGAGAAGAGCTCGCGCGCTTAGCTTCTTGTTTACGTAGCACAAATTATTAACTAGTTAATATTATCATATTGCAATGTCCGCCAGTAACTTTTCTGTCAATTTAATGTCGAACTTTACGCATACCGCAATTTTGTTGTCAAATTAAAAGGTGTACGCTTCATGTGCTCCAGTTTATATATTATGATTTGGTGATGCGTGTGTCTCCGAACTCTGATACTGCTAAGAAGTGATAAATTTGCGAGCAATTCATCGACTCGGCGGTCATGACTCATGTTTCAAATTATGAACTCGTTGTGATTTGAAATATGTAAAAAAAAAAAAAGGGATCATATTGCTAAGAAGGTTCGAAGAGTGTCGACATGTTTGCTTTTACGTGTTCAATTAGATATGTATTTTGAAAAGAGCCTATTGATGTAATGCTGCTCTACATTTCCTTCTTGCTGAATGATAAGGGGAAGAAGATTCGACGAATTTCTTGGAAAATTCACAGGCTGCATGAATGGGAAATTTGTGGGACATATCAGCCCTTTAATCTTTTAAATTTTACAAATAAATTTTTTATTCACCGGCCATTAATCATCATGAATTATATAACGCAAGATTGGTTAATTTATCTGATAATTAAAATAATTAATTAACATTATGGTCCTAATATCATTGTTAGATGATTTTGAAATACGACATATATTATGGAAGCCACGTGGCTATAGTTGATTGGACGACATCTGACTTAATCTCGATGTGATTTGACAACTGATAAACGCTTTCGGGGCCATGATAGAAATGACAAATTAATTTGTAGTTGACGTTGTTTATTTATGCCGACGAAATCAGCCTTTCATAACGCGTTGCTATTTGACACATTAACAATTAGGCGTACAAGTTCCTATCTAACATCATGGGTCGGTGTAAAGTGAAAATAGGTGCAATTATTTTTTATTTTTATTTTTTTTTGTTGGCCTAATCGTTATGTTTGATTTTATCATATATCTTAAAGAAAAATAAAGCATGGTAATATAAGTTTCTACTTTCTTTCAATTATTCTTCCAGTCCCACAAATAATTGAGTTCAGGCCTCTACTTTAACGAACTCACATATTCTGCCTCCGTTTTCTAACTAGGTTCTCTATCTCAATATCCTAAGAATGTATATATATATTAATATAATAATTTAAATTTTGATCAAATTTATAATATATTAACATTCTTCTAAAAATTATTGTAAGTCAAAACTTTTAATATTTTAATGATTTTTTAAAATTATTTTTAACCCGTAAAATTTTGGACCATCATATATATCTAATTAGAACAATTTTTAATGTAAAAGCTGTAAATTTTATTAAATTTACCATTTCAATGTTAATTTTTTTTTAAAAAAAATATACTTTTTTTTAGTGTTGGAGCATGGGACGGAATGTAAATGTAGCAGAGGATTTATGTCCTATTTAAACAAGACTTTTTTTTTTTTTTTTTTTTTTTTGTGTGTGTGGCTCTTCTATGTATATTTAATTTTTGTGTTGAATATTCAAATTATGTCAATTACATAATATATCACAAAATTGATAGTAGTTAAAATATCAATTTTGGATGCCAATATATATTTTGTCAAAACTGATGGACTATTTTTCTAGATTTTATTTGTAATGTTTTAGTGTGTGAGTTATATATACTACTTCCTAACATAGTTGATTACTCTATTTCAGTCTACCATCCAACCACTTTCGAGTGGCCACCGCCGCCGAACTGGAATCCAATGAGAATTATCTAATAATCATAAATCGAATTATCTAATTATCATATATATATTATTTACAATTACATAAACATTATGTAGTAAAGTACAATAGATATTTTTTTAATTTATAATTATTTCTTTTTTGAGTCACAATAGCAAAGTATGTCAATAAGAAAATTACGGTATATTTTTTAATAAAAATTAGGTTGAAAAATCGAACCTCAGCACTATCTGGTTAGGAGTTCTATCATTATTATTCAGTATATTAACGAAATGTATAATAATAATCAAATATGGCGTTCAAAATGGAAGAAAAACAAAAGAAAAAGAAAAATGATGTTATTGCATCGGCTGCTTTGAACGAATATTCCATTTGGATGCCGCACAATGCAAAATTACAATTTATCTTTTTTTTTTTGTTTTTGGTTTTTTTTTTTTTTTTTTTTTTTTTGAGAAAACATAGATGATGTGCTTCTAAATCCCATGCCTGCTCTATTGTTTAAAAGGACAGGTCATCTCATGTAGGGCCCACTAAGGCCCATTGTGTAAAGCAAAAAAACACCATCTAATATCTCCCCTACATAATAACAAGCAAAATAGTCTACGTAACATCCATCCACTTTCATTTTCTCTCTCTCTCTCTCTTTTTTTTTTTTTTTTTTTTTTTGATTTTTTCCTCTCTATTTCTCAACTAATTGGATAATATTTTGCATGATTGACTTTTAATATCTGTCCTTCACTATAAGAGGACCCTATAATTTGTTTTTACATTAGCAAAACACCAAGATGGTTCAAAATGCCAGCTTTCACTAGGAAAATTTTTATCATAAATGCATGCATCAATTAAATCATCGTGGTGGTCGATTTAGTATTTTTAAGTAAATATTTAAAGTGAACTAATAATTATAACCATATGGTGAAAAATGGTGAAAAATGATAAATGATAATTATTTTCAGGAGTATTTATATTTTTATGCTCCTCGTAGTTGTATTTTTACGCTCCCTTAATTTAGATATAGTGCTTTTATGACCATTTGATCATTTAAACTAGCGAAATTGTCTTTATTATTTTTCTTAAAACGACAAGAGTAGTTTCTCATTTCATACGATCGAGAAATTTAAGAACATTTGAATTAGATGTATATTTTTATAATTTTAAATTATCGAATATATAAAATCATAAATACATTTTATTTCTAGTTAGATTTAGAACAAATTCTATGAGAACCATAATGCAAAAAAATAATTATAGAAGTCTCAAGATAAAATTGTAGTTATATAAGCTCTAGTTCTCTAATTTTTTTTCTCCTTAAATAAACAAAAACTAGAGCTGAAGAGACAAAAAAAAAAAAAAAGTGGAGAAGAAACAAAATAGAAAATATTCCATTTTTCCTAAATACACATACCACATAATCGTCTTTTTTTTAGTCTGCTGTGTTATTCTATTCCCATTCTGACCCTCTCCTCCTCCACAAAATTGCAAAGCTGCCTCTTTTGTCTTCTCTTATAAAGATTGGTCTTTTGTACAGCAATTATATATGTACCATCTTCTTCCCTCCTTTCTCTCTAGACAAGGAAAATTTTGTAGGCTTTTCTTCTGATTTATAAAGTTTTTGTTACCAAAATAAATCTCAAATTCCAATTTTGCATCTTCATTTTTTTTTTTAAATTATTACCAATTTTCTTCGCATTGTGCCCCTCTTTTCTCTGAAGAAGATGGAACAGAGATTTGCAAATCTTCGCGGAGTTCGGTGGCGGATTAATCTCGGGATTTTGCCTTCATCTGCTCCGATCGACGATCTCCGGCGGGTCACCGCTGATACCCGGAGAAGGTGAGAATTTGATTCAGCAATTATTGTGTCTATGGGAATTTGGTTGGGTTTATTGATTTTATTTCCCATGTGTAGTATTTACAAATTATAAAGTGGAAGGTTGTCATTTGATTTCTTTGAAGCTATACTAAGTTCATCTCGCTTTGTTGATAGATGAATCAATAATATGCTGGTTTAGATTTTGTTTTGTTTATTTATTTGTTTTTCATAACTTAGTAGAATTTTAGATTATCTTGCAGTTCTCATAAGTAGTTCTGCATCTTCAACAGAGGCATAGATTCAATTTGTTTCTCATTGTAGAACTAAAAGAATATGCTTTATTGAATGTTCTCCCTGTTGTTTATATGAACCATGTTGTGCTTTTTCATTAAGTTTTAATTTTTATTTTCCATTATTGATACATGTAGCTGTTCTCATCTAGTGCTAAAAAGGTTTTGTTGCTGTTGTTCTACCCTTTGGGCTGTGTATTTTACCATTGTCACTCTTTGTAGATATGCTATTCTGAGGCGCTGCCTTCTGGTTGACCCACATCTCCCCAAGGACGAAAATGGATCCCGGGATCTTTTAATGGATAATCCATTATCGCAAAACCCAGGTACATAATTTGTTTTTATACCTTCTTATAGTCGTCTAAAGATGCGATTTACTATGATTCACATATATTTTTCTATGTTTGAGCGTTTTGTTCGTAAATTTTAGTGCAACGCTCTGTTTATGCATGCAACAAATCATATTATTGCTCGTTTTTATAGACAGTACGTGGGGTCGATTTTTCCAAAATGCCGAGCTGGAGAAAATGCTTGATCAGGACTTGTCCCGATTATATCCAGAACATGGTACTTACTTCCAGATGCCTGCATGCCAAGCTATGTTAAGAAGAATTTTGTTGCTGTGGTGCTTACGCATCCGGAGTACGGCTATAGACAAGGCATTTTCTTCCTCACCTAAATTTTAATCTTATTAATGGTACTCAGAAAATAAAATAAGGATTTTTCTAACGAAAATAAGTTTTTAATACTGTCGGTAGTAGGGCATGCCTTAATACGAGCCAACTGAGATTTGCTGCTAAATTTACGAAAATATCGAAACTAAATATTATTTAAATTTTGTGTCACTTCCTTATCAAAGTTCTCATACTTTCGTTGTGTCATAATCCTCTTACAGGCATGCATGAATTGTTGGCTCCTCTATTGTATGTGCTGCACATCGATATTCAGCATCTCTGTGAGGTTCGTAGCCTCTATGAAGATTATTTCAGTGATGACTTTGATACAGTGTTATACTTTGAAGGAGATCTGGTCTCGAACTATAGATTTACAAAAGCCAAAAATTTGGTAAGAGAAACGAAGGAACCCAGTGGTAAGATCATGGATGATGTTGATCCCGAGACAAAAGATATATTCTTGTTGACCGATGCCTACGGAGCAGAAGGCGAATTAGGGATCGTCTTATCTGAGAGATTCTTGGAGCACGATGCGTACTGCATGTTTGATAATCTGATGAAGGGAGGAGCCCATGGAGTTGTAGCTATGGCCGATTTCTTTTCTCTATCCCCTGGATACGGATCCAGCTCGGGCCTTTCCCCCGTTCTGGAGGCATCCTCGTCTCTTTATCACCTACTCGCTATCGTAGATCCGTACCTTCATAGCCATCTCGTAGAACTCTCTGTGGAGCCTCAGTATTTTGCACTTAGATGGCTGCGTGTTCTGTTCGGGCGTGAATTTTCACTTAAAGATCTTTTAATAATTTGGGATGAGATATTTTCTTATCCCAACGGAAAGGTGATAGCAGATGATTCTGAGTACAATTTTAGGGTTTTATGCTCTCCCAGAGGGGCATTTATTTCGGCGATAGCTGTTTCAATGCTCCTTCACCTAAGATCTTCCTTATTAGCCACCGAGCATACTACCATCTGTCTCCAGAGGATGTTAAATTTTTCCTAGAACTTGAACGTAAAGAATCTGATAGAAAAGGCCAAGTCTTTGCATGAACTTGCTCTGAAGTCAAATATCTCTTCAGCTGAACTTCACGGGGATTTCTACAGGAACAAAACTACGATTAGGCGTGGTCATAGTCTGTCTTCTGGTTCGGTTTCCCTTAAGACACCACTTTCTCGAACAAATGAAAGCTTTTGGGAAGAGAAATGGAGAATCTTGAATAATGAAGCAACAGATAAGGGCAATAATTTGTCAAGGGCTGAATCAGACCCATTGAGGGTTGAAAGTGGAAACAAAAATAGTCGCCCTCCAGTTAGACGTAGTTTACTTGATGATATGAATCGTGAGGTTGACTCAGCTGTCAATAACAGAATAGAAAGCGCGGGAAGTGATCAAAACGTCTTGGTGGGTGGAGCTTCTGTTTTTTTAAAATTAGACTTGGAGAAGAACCGAGCTGAGGATTCAGATCAGAATATTACGGCGAGGACCTCAGATTGCAGCACGAGTGGTGATAATTCCTCGCTTTCAGAAGTCACCAGCCCCCAAATCATGGACAACGATTTAGAGAAAAGTAGTATGACCTCTAATTCGTCGTTAGCTGATAAGGATGGAGAAAGAGACTGCATGGAAGAGAATTCTCACTTAGCAAGCTCCAAAGAAGATCTGTCGGACACAGTGAAAAATTCAGATTTATCCAAGGATCGAAAGCCGTTGTTTCAATGGTTTCGGAATTTTGGTAGGGTTTCTGGTGAAGGGAGCTCGGGCAACAATTCTGTTATCGTAGATGCTAACAAGAACGCATCAAGTAGTTCGAATTCGAATGCTTGTGGAGTTCATTCGAAGAAAGAAGCTGGTGATGGTAAAGTGATGGACACCTTGAAGAGTCTCAATCTATCCATGCTTGATAATATTCAGGTAAATTCATTCGTGAAATTCAGCAATCACTTCCATGTTCTAACTGCTAAATTCTTACTCCAATCTAGCAATCTAGCTGCCAAAAACTGCCACAAATTTCTCCCACAATCTGCACAAATTCTGGTTCCTGCAGGATGATATGAACATAAATTGGGAGAAACTTTGGGAATATTTTTCGTAATCTCTTGCATTTTGTTTTACAATAATCGGCCATCTATCATTACGCTTTCTGTTTCTTGTTAGTAATGCAAGTCGCTCGTAAAATCAATCAAGCTGACTTTTGAACGTCCTTGTATATTTTGAGCCATAAAGTTGAATTCGTGCAAGCGAACTTGGAGAAATTTAAGGAAGCTTCTTTTTTTTTTTTCTCATAAGTTTTAATTTGGTGTTCCAGGTGATTGAATCAGTCTTCCAGCAAGACTGGAGCCAATCGGGGTCCCTCGATTTTTCAAAGAACATATTGGGCAGTAAAGGCCAGGCTAAAGCTACCGCTGCTTTAAAGGAGCTTAGAAAGATCAGCAACCTCTTAACAGAAGTGTGATCGATCGAATTGGATATTCAAGAACCTGTACTTCTTCTTCGAAAGGGTCCGATAAGAACTTCAGAGGACGCCCGGCCGGGTCTTCGTTGTAACACTAGTTGTATATACATGTATGTATGTTAAGTCTGTATTTCACGAGGAGAGGAGAATGATGCTTCCTGAGCTGCTTCCTGTAATGTAAAGCATTACTTCCATAACAAGATGCCTCTACCAACATCAGTTATGAGAATTCAATGAGATTGAGCCTCTGAATCTTCTTTTTCTGGAATATATTTTTAATTAAAAATTGAAAAAAAAAACAGCATCATAAGTTATACCAATTCTGATGTATATTTTTTGAAAAAAAATACATTAAAATAGTATCAAAGTTCTTTGTAAAAATATCAAGAGTTCTTTTAGCAAGATTTTTAACAATTGACATTTTCAAATAATTTAATTAAAAATTATAATTTTTAATTTTTAAAAATATTTCTGAATGAAAAATGTCGAAGTGCGGTCCACCGAATCCACCGGAAAATTTGAAGCTTCCTTAACCGCTAAGCACATTCGATTCGATGACCATCGCATAACCATTCTCAAATTTCAATTGCGATTAGTGTTAAAATGGATGACTTAATATCTTTCACGAGGTCAAATTCCCTGCCATTGGAGGGTGGAGGTAAACTCTCATTTTGTGATATTTTTATATAAAAAAAAAATGTTAAAACAAGAAAAATAGGTGTTATTATGTTAAAAGTATTTTAGAGAGGAGGCAAAAGAGAAATATTGAAAGTAGAAGGGTTGAATTGGAAGACATTTAACAAGCAGCGCTGAAGAAGAAGGATTATCCCTAGGAAGAAACCAGCTAAGTCAAAGCTACTCCACGTGGACCAATAGGCTTAGTTGGACGACATCACCTGAGACAAAAAAAAAAAGGAGTTTTTATTAGATTTTTCTCGTTCCCTGATAACGGACATTTCTAGTTTCCAAAAGCTATACATAATTTATTCACTCAGATCTAATCACACCATATTGATTTCATATATTACATAACTATATTTTACATCAAACATACAAACACCAATCAAAGCATACCCAAAAAGAAAAACATCAAGTAGCTAGTACAGTACGTAGCATACATCACATTCAGAAGCAGTAGTAAATAAACGATCGATAACGGTGGCGACACAAGGAGGCAGTTGGCTTTGCATGCATGGAACAAGTCGAGATTGATGTATCACGCTAGTGGGATGAAGAGAGCCCAAAATGCGACGGCAACGGCGACAACCAGCACCGTTGTCATCATCACCATGGCGGTCTTAGCTGCTCTAGCGACCCCGGCGGTGACCTCTCGAACGGAGACGGCGAGAGTTACCAAGGCCAGGCCGAGCAAGAGAAGCAGCAGAAGTGCGAGGGCGTAGGCGTATTTGAGGTGCTTGTGGGAAGAGAACGCGGCCGGGGAATTGAAAGCCGACCCAGCTGCAGCGGTGGCCGCCGTAAAACCAGAGGAAGCCCAGAGCTTGCGAGCACTTCGGGCGTTGATAGGCTGGTGGCCGGCGGAGATAGCCATTACTTTAGTGTGAGGAAGTGATCAGAGAATTTGCGAGAGGAAACGGATGATGTTCGAGCTGAGAGTGGGGCATTTTGAGAAGGCTTAAATAGACGTTCTAAATAGACCTCACGACGGCGACTACGCCGGAAATATTTGACTTGAGCTATATTATATAAAGAAATTTCTTAATATGTGTTTTTTTTTTTAATTTAAAAGAATTGTTTTTCACGCTGACTTACAACTGGAGATGAACTTAAAATCAAGTCAGATACGAGTTATCAGTTATCAGCATGGTAAAACAGCAGCAAGCCTCAACTAAAAGTCTAAAATGCTGGCACCAGCAAAACAATCACTTTTATATATTGTGGTATTCTAAAGATGACGTGGCCGAAAGGTATTGACAGTGATTCTGCGAGAAATTCTACCTTGCGGAAAAAAAGAAAAAAAATTTACATATATTTTTTGAAAAAAAATAATTAAAGTCATAAATTTTAATAAACTTTATAATTTTTATGTTGAATTTTTTTAAAAAAATATTTCTAATAGGTATTTTGAAACTCTAAAATTTAACTGATTTTTAAAAAAGATCTATTCAAATCCATTAAATTTTAAAATGAAAAATATTTTTAATAAAATTTATAAATCTCATTAAAATTTATAATTTTTATAATAATTTTTTTTAAAAACGCACATAAATTTTTTTTTTTTTTTTTTTTTTTGACACTCCCGGTAGAATTTCTCGTGATTCTGCAGGCGTTTCTGGATTCAGTTGAGAATCGAGCATTAGCCGTACGGAAACGTTTTAAAAGGGTTGGGCGAATGAGACCTTGTCTCAGATTTTTTTTTTTCTCTTAAATTCGTATAAATAATACTTTAACTATTATATAGTTTTTTAAAAAAATAAATAATATATATTTTCGTGTGATTTATAAATTTGTATGCAAAAATTTTAAAATATTTTTAAATAAATATTTAGAAATTCTAAAATTTGAACGGATTAATGGATAATCTATTAAAATTCTAAAAATTTAAAATATTTATTAAATGTATTTTAAAAAAAATTTTGAATACCAAAAAAATATATTTTTGTGTAATTATAAATTTGTATGCAAAATTATTTTAAAAAATATTTCTAATATATATTTTAGGACGTAAAAGTAGATTTAATATAAGAGGTTCATTTGAAAAGTTGAAATAATAGCGGGTTAATAATGCAAACTCCGCCTTGTTTGTATCTTGTTGACTAGGGAAGAGTCTTTTTTTTTTTTTTTTGAAAATGTTTGGGAAGAGTAGGGCGGTCAAATAGCCAACATTTGGTGATTACATCATATATAAGATGCAGGGGGAGCACACTTGTGACCGTCCATCTCCGTCCTGTGTTGAGAGAAGGACGATCAGCTAGCTAATTTGGTGATTATATCATAAAAACGCAACGGAACATGCTTCTGATCATTGTCCACCTCCGTCCTGTCCTGAGAGGACGGTCAGCTAGTGAATTTGGTGATTATATCATAAGACGCAACGGAATATACTTCCGATTCACCGCCCACCTCCGCCCTATCTTGAGAGGACGGTCAGCTAGTAAATTTGGCGATTACATCATAAAACGCAAGAGCGCACACTTTTGACCGTCCGCCTCCACCCTGTGTTGAGAGGGAATAGTCAGCTAGTTAATTTATTTTAGTATCAAGAAAAGAAATCCTGCCGACAAACAACAACAACATAGTGTTGTTGTCTGACGACGTTGAACTGAAACTCAAGTAGTCTAAGGACGTTGACAAAAATCCAATTTTTTCGTTTTAACAGGCGGATTTAATCAGTTAACCAGAAAAATAAAAATACTACAATCGCAGGTAATGTCCATTTTAATAAAATTCTAAAAAACTCGCACAATATCGGAGTTTGGTCACAATATAAATATTTAATAATTAAAATAAAGTTAAAATATATTTATCATAAATATTGAGTTATATTTTATAGTGAGTTATGTCACACACCTTTTTTTTCTCATCTATACTTTTTTTTGTATAATTTCAGATTATATTTTTTTATGTCTATGTTTTTTAATATCTATTTATTCATTCTCTTAATAAGAAATATGATTATTATAATTATGAGAAATTAAAAATATTTTTTTATATAATTTAAAATTTTTAAATTTTAAAAATAATAACTTTTAGCACACGTATTGTGGGCATATCGTTTGTTCGCTAGTGTATATATATAGAAATTAAAAGTAAAAAATTCTGCAAACTGTATAAATATACGAAAGAAATGACTCTGGCCGAAATGTTAGAACATAGCATTCTTGGGAGATTTTAATATAATATTTATAAGGTTTTAAATATTAAGATGAGACAGACAACGTCTTAGAAATATTTATGCCTCGCGAAAAGGTATACATCTTAGAAACCTCACAAGATGTTAAACGTCACCAACGATATGTCTTAACCAAATAATATATATATATAATATATATATATATATATTATAATAATATATATATATATAAAGATGTCATGTGGTATTTCTATTACTCTTAAAAATTATATATGGCGCAAATAATAATTAATCTAAAATTTAATACTGTACTTAATAGTTATAATATACTTTTATTATAACTACTTTATCAGAATTTATAACAGTCATACGATAATAATATGGCATGACATAAGTTGCCAGAAGTATGAACCAGTATAACTTAGCTCAATAAGTTTGGAAAGATCTCGCATCTTAAGCTATTCACTTCCGTATAATTTTTATTTTTTATTTTTAGAAAAAAATGAGGGACTAGCATTATTAAGGGTTTTTTAAAAAAATCAGATCACCGCTTTTACTTAAAGTGTTTTGTTATATTGTAGGACAAATTATTATTCAGTACGGTAATAAATAATATTTTACGCTCTAAAATTTTATAAAATAGTTCGGAAATCTTGCAATCAAAAGTCTTCACAAATGTTCTATTATAAGATAATATGGAAAGCTCCCTTGACCACGTTATATCTTGCGCAGTAGAATATTAGCACCTTTTCTTTAACAGATATTAGTATTAAAAATATTGTATTTATTCAGTGAAGATGTTTTCTCATACAAATATCCAAGAGATACATATATTCTCTATATATTCTTCAGATTATATTATATTTATTTATAATTTCATTGATCTACTTTTTTATTCTCTTTTAAAAAATATAATATATAATAGATAGGTATAGTTAAGAGAATTAAAAGTAATTTTCCATTTTTTACCTGTTCATTCTGGTTGGTAAGTAATTAGTTTCAGCAATACGATGCTCTACCTTTTTAAAACAAACATATACGTTCCGCATATTAATATAATCTCTCTCTCTCACATGATCTACAGAATATTTGCCTTTTTCGGGACTGTCCAATGAGAGATAATATAATAAATAGGTATAATTAAGAGAATTAAAAATAATTTTCCATTCTTTACCTGCTCATTCTGGTTGGTAAGTAATTAGTTTCAGCAATACGATTCTCTACCTTTTTAAAAACAAATACATAGGTCCCGCATATTAATATAATATAAGAAAAATTACTGTTCAGCCCCCCTAATTTTGGGGTCGCGCGATTCAGCCCCCCGAAACGCCACGTGGCGGGACGCGCGCGCCGCCACGTCGGCGGTGAAACGCGTTTCGGAGGCTGAACAGTCAAAAACGGAAAACGGGGGGGCTGAACAGTAATTTTTCCTTAATATAATCTCTCTCTCACATGATCTACAGAATATTTGCCTTTCTCCGGACTGTCCAATGAGAGATTGTAAAGCAAAGGTAGGGCCTACCTATCCCTTTCTGACCACTACAGAATTGTTAAGTATAGCTTCAAGGATTACTTTGTTATTACAATCTTCTAACACAAGAATTTGATGCTTTTCCTCCTGCCATCTGTAAACACCGAAAAACAGAAATGATTCGTATCCGAACACCCATCCCAATGCCCGTGACTCAGGATAACATTTCTGGAGTGGCCTCGGGATGGGGGTTCATCCATGCTTCGGACACTGTAGCAGCGATCACAAAACGAGCTCCTCTCAAGCTCAAATATCCCTGAAATCAAGAAAATCAGCTATGCGAATCTCAAAGAATTGCTTAAACAATGGGGAAAACAAACAACTGCAGATTACGCGCCGCCTTTCTTTTCTCCTATTGGACAAAAGGTATAGCTTTCCGTTGAGGCCACCTGCATGCACACAACAAAGACATTGGAAATACTAAACCCAAACTTCTCATCAAATGCTCCCCATATTTGCCTCCAAAAGTAACTTTCTTCCAAGACCACTATTTAAACACCTCACCTCCAAACCCAAAACCCTCCCCCCAGTTGTCCTAGCAATAATAGTTTCATCTAGCTCCTCCTCCATCTCCTAACACCGATTTCCGTGCGCCTGCATCGCACTACCCCCATCGCGTACCTTGTAATAAGCTTTAGACGGTGCAGTAGTTACTAGTTCGGCAATAAAATGCACACGACTTCTGAATTTCTGACCTCATTTTTTCTAATGTGGTTAGTGTGGCCTGCTGCGTCGTGCTGCACGTTCATTATAACCAACAATTGCGCAAAAGTCATTTGGCCTGGTACACTGGCAGGGGCGGGCACACCGCAGCTGCAGTCCACAGGATTTAAGCTCGATCCGGGCCGTAGCATTCGTCTACCAGCACCAACAGGGTGGTCCGGACGAATATGGGCGCGGACGGGGTGCGTGTTCGACACGGACGGTACGGGCTCGTGCGAGACGGGGGATTGTGGGGGACGCATGGAGTGTAGCGGAGCAGGAGCCACGCCTCCTGCGACGTTATTTGAGATTACACTCGGTCAAGGGCCCGTGGAGGACTACTATGACGTTAGCCTTGTTGATGGATACAATCTGCCAGTGATCGCCTCCCCCGCTGTTCCACAGGGGTCTTGTAATATTACCGGCTGTGCAGCAGATCTCAATATAGGTAACGTATGAGCTGCAAGTCAAAAGAGATATATATATATATATATATATATATATATATATATATATATATAAGTCTAAAATGCTGAGTATTTACCAGTCACAAGAAGTTAACTATAAATCAAAATAGTGTTTAGAGAAAACATATAAAACAAGAGTGAGTAGCTGAAAATCTGCATTGAGATTTTGCCTTTAGACTGCTCAATATCGAGTTGAAATAAGTCAAATAAACCTCACAGAAAAGAGTTTCACAGGACACTAGACGTAAAAAAAGGTGATGATATGTAGCTCTTAGGTAACATAAAAAGCATTAGTGTTAGAACACTATTTAATTGAGTAAATTGCTGTAATTAGAAAAATGAAGCAGTATTGACTACCAAATGTACTAATCTATCAACTGAACTTAAAAATAACTCAGGGAATTACCCTATTTTTTAACTTGTAGATTGTCCAAGAGAACTTCAAATGGCTGGAAATGGTGGGGCAGGAGCGATAGCATGCAGAAGCGCTTGTGAAGCGTTCGGGTTGGATGAATATTGCTGCAGTGGAGAGTTTGCAAATCCTGCCTCATGCAAACCAACCTCTTACTCCAAATTCTTCAAGACTGCTTGCCCAACCGCGTACAGCTATGCCTTCGATGATGAGACCAGCACTTTCACCTGCAAGGCTTCAGATTATACAATTATATTTTGTCCTACCATCAATGGGTAAGCAATCAATCTCCGTAACATAGTAGCAGTACCGCTCCCAAATTATAGCATAAAATAAATCAAGTTCACTTGAAATTGAATATCAGATAGTTGGTTTGGATTTGAATTATAGTCGAGCACTGTATTCTTTTTTTAATGCATACCAAGAAAACCAAACAACGTTGATTGGCCCACCTAGAATTGTCAACTTTTATTTGCATTATCAAACCCCTTCTCATGTAACCACACCATTCTGTAGAAACCAGAATATGTAAACTAGTCAGAATCTTTCTATAACATAGATCGAGAAGCTCATCAAGTTGTAGTGTTTGTACACCTGGTGCCATCACAAGTACTCAGGTTACAGCTAAGTCAAATATAATGAAAATTTACCTCATATTGCAGGACAAGGAAATCAAACGCTCTTTCCACACCACAGAAATTGACATCTTCTGGAAACATCTTGAATTTTCACCTCAGTTTCCTTCTTCTGGGAACCTTTCTTTCTCTAAGGATCGGCAAGATTTAAAGGCCTTAAAGAGGAAAGAAATGACAGTCTAGGCACCGAAACATCCTGCGAAAGAGATGGTAATATACACACCTGTAAGTACTTAATTAAGTAAACGAGATGTCAAAAAGATGGAAATGATATTTCACTTACCTCATTCAAGAGAAGCAAATGGACAAAGAAGGCCCTCTTGTATTCAAGAGCTAATTTGAACAATTCTTCAGAAAAAAAAACTATTGTTTGGCATTATGCCAACGATGCAAATATGTAATATATGCTGCAGCAAGGTTAACTAAAGAGCTCACAATGTCAGAAGGGGTGGATCCCCGATATCTTGTCAAGATACCAAGAAGGTCAGGAAAAATTCTTGAGTGCACAAGGGCATAAACAAATAAGCAAAGACAACACTTATATATGAATTAAGATGATAGATCAAAGACTTGAAATCCCGATACATTTCATACATCTCAGCCAGCAGGACGTATACATATACAGCAAATAATAATTCATAAAACTTTGAATCTCAAATAAATGTCTAGTAGCAATTTATGAACAATGATAAGCTCTTGTTCTCTATAAAAGACAGAATACGCTTTAGAATAAGTCATACAAACTCATTTCTTTGATTTTCTTGTTTTCCTTACACCTTGAGACTTCCTCATTCCTTGCTTAGATGGCTTTGTCATAGATTTTGCTTTCTTACGTGCCACACCCTGCATGTATTATCCGATCAGCTAGATAAAATAAAATTTTGATTGGTCTAAGATGTGAAATGCGGATAAATCCATGTGGTTCAGAACAACAAAGGGTAGATAATCACTGTATTCAACAAATATGCTTCTGTGAACATCATTGTATCTCAACTCAAGAACACGATATTATGCTTTTCAAATTCCCGAGTGGGTTCATAAAGTGTGTAATTTGAGAATATAGTACAAATACTAGAAAATTGCATTGAATGAACCTTTACTGAGAAATTAACAATATAACACGGTAATAGACACAGGTTATAGCATAACAACAACTAGAAAAGCAAGATCTTTGAGAGCATTGTCTACTTCGTTATCTCATACAACTCCATAGGACATTGTCGAGCATATTTATTTGGCGAGCAGAATGCTAGTGACTATGACTAAATCAGAGAGAATACGAACTCTAGCTTTTGAATGGGACAAGTCAAGAACAATACCAAATAAGATTCGGAAAAATAAGGCAACTTGAATCAGAGAGAATACAAACTCTAGCTATTGAATGGCACAAGTCAAGAACAATACCAAATAAGATTCGGAAAAATAAGGTAACTCGAGAAATTTTTAGTGGTCATCTGTTCATCAAGAATGTTGCTCTTGATAGCATATACAATGGGGCAAATAGCATGGCAAACTTAAATTATACAAATATGCAGGCGAATAAAAGGTGAACTTCATAGGGTGTGAGAACTAAAAAAGGTTCAAGTGTACCGATGATTTTTCATTTTTCGCTTTCGTCATTTTGCCAAGCTGCTCCCCTTGTTCATTGTTTTGATCATTTTGCAGAGCAGGAACATTTGGCATCTTATCACCTTCATCATCTGAATCAAATGAAAATCCCTCCAGTGTTCCTGAGCAAATAACCAAACTTGTAGATTTAATTGACGCAGGCATGAGTACGCCAAAAAATATAGTAGCCATCCAGAACTCAAAGCAGGGTGGAAATGTCTAAAAAAAAATTAGGGACATTTATCTAACCTTCAATCATAGTTTCAGCTTCAAAGACGTTGGACTGAGGCTCCAATCGAATAAAATCATTCATGATAGCCTCTACCTGATGATAAAACATTTAACACCTGCATTACCCCTTTGAAATAAAACTGAAAATTAAGTGTTACATCATCAGGATGTTGTTTCAATCCTCAACAAGACAAAATGGGTATTTATACTAAAAACCTCTCTTATATTTGAGAGCAAATCAAGCAAATATAGACATGGAAAGTTAAAAAGAACTTCAAAATAGCAAGGCGGATCTTTGAACAGACCTTTGCTTCAGATTGTCCAACACTAACCTGAAAATATATGAATCAAGAAATCAGAATGTATAAATCCTTCATACAGATGCAATGTTTACATAAATAGAAAGAAAGGTGAAATGAAATGGAAGTCAACGACTTACAATGCAAAAGGTTCTTGAAGGGACAATTGTTGACTTGTAAATATTTCCTACATCATTAACAAAAAGTTTAAACAAGCAAATCTCCAAAGTAGCAACTTTATTTTCAATGCACAATCAAAAAACACCTATTTTCACCTAGAAGAGATCTAACTAGTAACTGGGATATATTGCCAGTTAAAAATAACTTCCTGCAAATCAGCTAGCGTACATTAGAATATCTCAGGTATCAGAAAGATTACCTTTAAGATCTAAAAGCATTTCAGCGTCCCCAGATGGACTCTCGGTGATAACTACTCTACCAACAGCTCCAACATCTCCACTAAGGTCTATGGAATCCCCTTCACACTCAACAAGCGCCTGGATGTTATACAAGCCTTTCAAGATAACAAGACTAACAAGAACACAAATACACAGTTTTATGACTGAAGTCACTGAATGTCGTATATTTTATGGAAATTTGGCAACAGACTTTGAAAGTGAAGCATTACAAGGGACTGATGGAGGACTGTCAATACAAATCTTCGCAGTGATATCGAATATATAGCGATACTCACTTAAACTAGCAATGATAAAGTTTCTTTCAGTTACCATTAAAAGAACAAGCAAATGAGTACTAAACTAAAGCAAGGGCCTCACAAATTGTATTACGCTGAATATTGAGAAAGAGGTGATTTTAGCAGAACCAGATAGTACATCTGAAGGTTAACGTAGCACTATTCCCTCAGTTTCCACTAAGATGAAGAATCATAAATCGTGGGTACAAACTTTTTCTTTTATAGAGAGAGGAGTTTGCAGTACCTTCAAACGCTGAACTTTATCAGGGAACATTAGTGGTAACCTTGATGAAACCTAGATAAAAAAGAGATACAAATCAACTCAAAAGGTTGTTCTACTCCAAAACAAATGTAGTATATGAAACTATAGAAAACACTAATTTAAGAGCCAAAAGGAATGAGAACCATTCTGGAGGCTATCTGTCTACTGGGACCAAAAGACGGATTCCTGGGTCATTTTTCACAGGCCAAAACCTTCAATTCATTTCTTTAAGGTTTAGCCCATCTAAAGCAACAAACGCGCATACAAAAGTATAATTAAGAACAGGACTCTTACTGGTTGAACAGCAGGCTTTTCTGTTATATCTTCTAGAACTACTTCACTATCAAGCATGTCTGGCAAAAGAAAAAAGGTAGAATCAAAGCAGAGCCGTATTCCATAACCACAACATACTTATAACATAAGACACCACGAAATGCATAAGTATCATTTATAAGCGAAACTAATCATATACTTACACCTGGATCAACATTAAAATTTGTACCTTCTTCGGAAGTATGTTTAGCATCCTTCATTTCAAAAAGTACAGAAGTACTCTTATCCAGTGCTTCCGATTCTTCATGGCTGATGTCCATGTGCCTCCTTCGGTAGGTTAGAGGGGGAGTCTCTGTAATAGACGACAATATCTTCAAGTAATGGCTGCACATACTTCACCTAATAGTAAAGAAGATATACCACTTACCTTCTTTAGGAGCACTTTTCTTTGGATTTTTGGGACTCTTTCTTCTGTTAATCTTACAGATTGGCTTATTATCTTCACTATCGATAAGCATAAAATCACTTTTCTCTTGTGGTTTCCGTTCTTCATTTAGTGGTTCTGTAGCAGAAGGTATGCAGTCATTTTATTAGCTACTGTTACTTCAATCTGACAAGAGCATAGCATATACCCTCTTTAAGAGTATGCTTCTTTGCATCTTTAGGGCTCTTTCTTTCTCGGAGCTTACTGATAGGTTCATCATCCTCACTATCAATTAGTATAGAGCCTTTTTTCTTCTGCAATCCTCCCAAATTTTCATTGTCAATGTCATCATAACTCCTCGGACTGGTTTCAGGGGAAAATTCAGAAGCAGAAGACAATGTCACTAGATTACAAGTCGGTGCCTGTTCAATAGGGTGAAAAACAATTTCAATTAGCATTTGGTTAAATATACATATGAAAACTTAAGACTTATGCTGTGGTTAAAAAGAACTTGGGAAGTTTGGAGTTTGTTTTGACTCCATGTCGTGTATCCAGCCAGCTTCATAATATAGGAATAGATGACATATGAAATAATTGTACAACAACTCAGCTTTTTCCCACAAGGTGGATTCGACTATATGGATCCTTGTATGCCACTGAGCATACTATGAACTATTTCTTCCTTCAAGTACAACCAAAAAAAAAAAAAAGTTAGACCATTCATTACTAGTTCCGCCCATTTCCTAGTGGGCATTCCCCTGCTTCTCTTGATAGGGAAAAAATCTATCACCTCACATTTTCTAAGTGGCGCATCCTTTGGTCTTTGTTGACATGTCTAAACCATCTCAAACAAACAATTTTCTCTCTAATCACTACATTGCCAACCTCATAATTCCAAAGGCAAGTGCAGTAGTGTTCTTCCAACTACAGAGAAAACCTAACAAAAACTTGAAGATTGCTTGAACATTATGCTTCAGAAATTAACATAAGGCCCAACAGTATTTTGGAAAATACGAAATCACGTCCATACACTTCCTACCAAACACTTATACTTCCTAGGGCTTAATGAAAGAATAGAAATGTGAGTAGAAAATTAGTAAATGTTCAACAAATCAACTGCAAATGCTAAGAAACTAAGAATAATGAATGTGGACCTGGAAATCATGCAGCCAGTCCGGAGAATTTTCGCGGGAATCGTTCATCTCGCTTTCGATTTTACCGCGAACTTAGTTTCCCTCTCCTATTTCCATTTAAGAGTGAATAAAACAATAAAAACGTAAAAAAAAAAAAGAAAATAGCGACAAACAAGAGAATGGAGAACTAAAACGATCAAGAGGAAGAGGTAACCGTGATCTGTTTGCTGTGTTGAAGGAGGGCGGCGCCGCCAATATCTGTGATTTACAATGCAGTAGGACGGCGACGCCGGCGATACCTAGAAAATTAAACAAACGGCGGAAGGACGCCGGCGCGAGATGCCGAAAGTGTAGAATCCTGGGGCTTTAACTTTCTGGGCCTAAAGCGCGTGGGTTTTACGATTGGATCTTCATATTTGGACAACTTCACATTTCATTGCAGCAATATGAAAGATCCCAACTCAGAATTTCACTGTTCATATAATCTGAATTATATATATATATATATATATTATTTATCATAAATATTACTTTCACTATAAAAGTTGTATGATATACTTAAACAGAAGTATTTCATATCAGAGAAGAAGTTGAACAAAAAGTTAAAGCAAATTCATAGGCCAACAATAATTAATTAGTTATGTCATTTATTTAGATTTAATGAGAGATAATTCTACTCCAAAGTTGATTATGCTCTCCATTATGCTACTAACTAGTTATTAACTCGTACTAAGCAACGGAACTATAACACTTTCAAAACTAATTAAAGATTATATTATTTTAAATTATAACTGTTCGGCTAGTATAACATCATAAAAAAAATTATATAATTTGAGTATAATAAATGTATAATCTTTATTTTAAATAAATGTAGATAGATTCAAAATTGATTATAATCTTTATACAAAATAATTAAGTTTATAAAAGACTAAAAGTAATAATTTTATCATATTTTTGGATTTATTAGAATCTTTTTTAATTATCTAATTTTAATTGGAGTATGTGAAAAGACACATATTAATTAATACTTATTTATTCTAATATAAATAAACAAATAATATAAAATGACTTATAATCGTAAAAGCTATAAAATTAATTGTTTGACACATGACATATAACTAAGAGTGACACATGATATAAAACTGTAGTTTACCTAAAAAAGTTATATAATTCGAATATAATAATGTATAATCTTTATTCTAAATGAAATGTAGATAAATTCAAAATTGATATCATAAATATAATTAAGTTTATAAATGATTAAATTAATGTTTTTATCATTTTTTTGGATTTGTTAGGCTTCTTTTTTAATTTATATAAATTCAAGTGGAGTATGTGAAAGACACTTATTTCTTAATACTTATTTATTCTAATATAAATGATCAAATAATATAAAAAAATTTATAATTTTAAATAATAAAAATAATTTGTTGACACATTTACATAACTAAAAATGATATATGGCATGAAATCATAGTTTTATCTTTGCTTTATTTATTATTATCAAGTTGAAATTGGATGCCACTATACCTGAAAATTGAATGAATTTACTTAATAGCTCAATTCCACATTTATTGTATATATATATATAATACAATTCTATGCATAATACTTTGGGAGTGGAATTGGCTACTCCCACTCCCTCATTTTTTTTTTGCACCCGTCCTATTTTGAGACAATACACGTATTTTTTGAAAAAAATTCAAAATAATAGTTATAGATTTTAATGATATTTAAAATATTGAAAAAAATTTCAAAAATTATTTTAAGTATGTATTTTAGGACTCCAAAGTTAACGGATAAAGCGAATTCAAAAAAAAAAATCTAAAAACAGTGTTAAAATTTATTATATTTGGAGCACCAACACACTTACTTAAAAATAATTTTTAAAATAAAAATTATAAATAAAATTTAAAAAAGTTTTTTAAAAAAAATATTTATACCGCTCTGGAATAGGATGGTCGCACTGCCACAGCATATCTGCCTCCGGGACTTTGCATATCAGTCTGGGACTTTGCATGTTAGTCCAGTGCTTACAAATCGGCCCCTTGTGAGACTGAGTGATCTCAGCATGATCAGGGGCTGATTTGCAAATCTCTGCAAAAGGGCCCTAATATGGCCCATGGACTATAGGTATAAAAATGTAGCTTCTCCTCCGAGATGCTGCTGCTCGGCCGCTAACTTGCTCCTGCGCTCACTGTGCACTCACTAGCATTGAACTTATCTTGACGATTCCTTGCCTCTGTTTGAATTTCTCTCTGAAACCTTTGTCCTTCATATTAGTTATATAAGATTTGCTTGATCTTGGTGGAGATTCAGCTCAATTTTTATGTATTTCCACCAGATTATGCTAAGATTTTGTTCAATTAGCCGATCGTAGTCGGAGATGGATTTTTCACGCTAATGCTAAGTGCGTAATCGTTGTAACTATTCTGTTTCTGAATGCTGTTTGATCTATCTGTTTTTAATGTCTTTAGATTGTTTCACTTATTGTTTCGAGTTAGTTCATATAATGATGTTACTCGTCTTCAATCATAGGTATAACGCGTTTCTTCGGAGATAGATTGTTCACGCAAATTCTAGATGCGTAATTGTTGTAACTATTTGTGTTTCTGAAAGTTGTTTGATCTATCTGTTTTAATGATTGTAGATTGTTTCACTTCTTGTTTCAAGTTTGTTCATATTGATGTTACTCGATCGTCTTCAATCATAGGTATAATGTGTACGGATGATTGGTTCCCTCACTATCTGATGATATTAGTTTCTGTCGCTTGTTTCAATTCACGTTAATGCAATTAGTTTTATTTATGCTTATGAATCACTGGGAATCTTAGCTTAATCTTGTTAATTGCTTAGCTAAACACCCGGTCCCCTTTGCTTGTTATCCGATCATTGTCATAGTATACAGGTAAAGGTAAATATATCAAATGCAATCATTATCTAACGCTAGATGATGTTACTCGTCTTCAATCATAGGTATAATGTGTTTCTTACAAATTCAACTTAAATGTTCTGACGGCACCGAGTTTCTGTGATGGACTGTGAACGGATGATTGATTCCCTCACTATCTGATGATATAAGCTTCTGTCCCTTGATTCAATTTAGGGTAATGCTATATTTTGATTTATGCTTATGAATCACTGGGATTCTTAGCCTAACCTGGTTAACTGCTTAGCTAAACGCCCGGTCCACTCATTGTGATGAAATTTACAGGTATAGATAACTCTAACGAATGAAATCAGCATGCGATGAACTGCATTTCATCGTAGTTAACCACGACCACTGGCTTCTTTTTATTTGATAAAATTTGCTTCTCATGCAGATCCTTTGTTAGTTGTTCCTTGGAAAGGAACCCATATGATCTTTTAATGTTTGTTCTCAGATTCTGTTATATCTGCTACTAACAGCTGGTCAGTCTCGCCGTACGTATGGCATCTGGAAATGAACATGCATTTTTCAAGAGATTTTCGATCAAGTTTTGGCGAACTTACCATTACTCATTCATTGAAGTCTGAGTCGGGTGAAATGGCACAAGGGAGAGATCATTTGGCCCATACTCTTATGAACACGTCAGCAAGAGCGTCTAGCAAATTTAAGTGGACCTTCGGTAAGTATTAATTCTACTGCATAATATATTCCAGCATTCATAGTGAGCTCCTAAAATATTCTTTAAACTTTATTCCGAAATGGTTATAACTTTTAATTTATGAATTTCATACTTCTCTCATTTACAATTCATCCAATTTTCATAAATTTGTTGCATGTTTGATTGTTTGGGTATAAAATTTTTGGAAATTTTTGTTTAAAGAGTGCATTCGTCTGCATATTTTTGGCATTATTGAGAATGATATAAAAGATATTATATGATAATAAATTATAAAATGTCTTGCACGTGCCAAGAACTTGTTCTCCCATTATTTCCTTGCCAAGTGCAGTGTTCCCTCCGCAATTAAGACCGACGTAGACAGGTAAGGTTACGACTGGACATAAAAGTTCTGATTTAGATTAGATTAGTTCATCAGATTCAGCTAATTATATGAGTTTGACAGATTGTGCCGCTCCTCTAGTCGCTCTTGCTTCAACACCCTTCTCTAAAGGGTATCTCATTCATCTCCACCGTGCATTTAAACTAGGTGGCTGATAGAGCGACGAGAGGTGCGACATTTATAACTAGCTCTTCTGGAAGAAAGCGTCAGCCGAAACGATCCCGAAGCAACCTGGTCTGAATATTAATTAATATAATTATGGTATAATAATAATTAATAATTCGGACGATATTATATTATTACGCAGTCAAAATATTTTATAGTAGGTTATCGTCTAATTTGTTTGTAAGATAATATAATAGAGGGGGGGGGGTCAGAGTCGATAGAACTTTTGGAGTCATGTAATAAGCGTTAGTAGATGGATGGTAAGAGACGAAGAGGAGGAATACAAGCACTGGTTTTTATATTTACACCCAATTATCAGACCAAATTGGTGATCAAGTCAACCACGAAATCATGAAACTTATCTGAAGAACAAAAAACACAGGAAAAGACACTTGTAGCCTCACCGTCGGTAATCTCAGGTCTCATCACCAATTCGAGGACTGTATGAACTGCTGATGCTAGAGTCCCTCATCGACCGCCCCATGGACCGTTCTTCAATCGTGTCGAGCTCCGGCCGCCACGCCCGCGTCGACGCCCGGGCTACACTCGGCCACCGAACAAACCCCAACCCCTCCCCCGGTCCACCCGAACCAGTCGTCGCCGGTACGACCCGGTCTACCACCGTGTCGGATCGGTTCGCCAGAGCGGTAAGCCGGTTGGCCAGCGTGGCGAGATCTACGGGCGAAGAGTCTGACTGGAAGATGGTGAGAGGTATCATCAAGTAGAGCCGGCCTGGTTCGAGTTGGTCGGTGGGTCGGACCGGTTGGGTTCCCAGGCAGCTGAGCTGAGCCGGCGTGAAGAGCAGGTGCTTGGGAGGGTCGCCGGTGATCATAGCGGCGGTGACCGGAGGTTGGAACTCCTCCATGTGTCCGTTGATGTGCATCACGCGGACGCCATTGAATGTGCACCTTCTTCCGCACGTCGTGCTGTAACTGCACCCCATCTCCTCTTTAACTATTTCTCTTTAGGCGAGAAGGGAGAAAGGGAGGGAGAGAGAGGGAGAGAGAAATGTTACAGAGCTTTCTTCTTCGAAGTGTTATATATATATATATATATAAGTGACAGAGGCGCGTGGACTTGTTCATGGGGGCAGAAGGTTTTGGTTTGTTTTGACCGTTTTACCCTTTCCATTCGTTAGTTATGTTCGGGTTTGATTGAATAGTGATATTGCCTGGGTAACGTTATTTATAAATGATCATTTCGGTTTTTAATTATGTTATAATACTAACGAAATATTTAGATTTGGGCACTAATTAAGTAGTAAAATCACTATTAATTGGCTATAATGTAAAAAATAGTTAAAATAAATCTAATGAATATTCAAGTCTGACATATTTATATATATCTACAATATTGCATAACTTCTTTGAAAATCTTTTTATATACAATATATATTACTCGTTTGTATAAAATAATTGCTAACAAAAAAGGGGTCAGTTGTAAGAACGGAACTTGGTCAAAAATCAGTGTTTTAAAATCCTTTAGACATATATTTTGGTTAAAGCTAAAAGAAGCGACGAGGGCTACTTTTGGAATAAGATGTTTATGAAGTGGAAGAAAAGAAGATATAATTTAATTATTGTCTCATTTAGTAGTGTGGCCCGTGTGGGATTCGCTAAAACGTTGTTATCAAACTTTTCTTTCTAGAGACGTTAAATGTTAACCCTAACTTCTTGTTTTGCATATATTTTTTCGGCAATATATTATTTTTATTGCATAAAAAATATGCATATTTCTTACCACGTGGAGGAAAATATAGCATATTAATGCCCTAAAATATATTTTTCCTTTGTTTTTGCAATTTATTGGTAAAATAAAACAATAGATTTTGATTCATGGTTTTATATTGGAATATCTATAAGGAAAATGGCACTTAGCACACTCTTTATTGCATTATTTGTGTATACCTTATAAGTTCGCCAAAATCTATCTTCCATACACATCCTAAGATTTTTTTATCGCACTATCTTTTTTATCATTGACAGTGAAGACAAGGGTTTACATGCTACATATTCATTTTTAGCATTCCTTCTGAGACACTTAATGCCAGTGCTTCTTAGCATTTGCACGTCTAAGGCTTTTCTAGAGTTTTTCAATGTAGGTATTATTTTTTGTTAAAAAAAATAATAATAAAACAAGGCTTCTTAGATTGTCAATTTATGATATGAAAAATTCTATTCTTTAGATTATTTTGATCCTAAAGAATCATGACTGGTATGTTATTGTCCGCGTAATACACCGGTCAAAATTTTAATGAGATATTTGGAATGATGAATTTTTTTTTTACTTTTTATAATTATTACATAAAAAATATTCATTTTAAATATTAAATATTTAAAATAATAAAAATGGCTGATGTGAATAATATAAAATCAATCATAAATTCTTCAGGCTCAACTGAAATTGAAAAATTATATTTTCCTTATGATATTGACACTTGCTATGTCATTATCTCCGAAAATAAGTCGTGTATAGAAGCAACAAATCTGTCGGACAATTCAAGTTGGCTCGTCATTTTCGTAGACTTGGCTAACCCAAGTCCACCCATGAGCTGGGTTGTGTTGCTATGAATCTAGAAATCAATTTTTAGCTAGTAAAATATAAATCGATTCTATTAATAAATATATTTATTAAATGGTCATACAAAATAGACACATCACTGGCAGGATTTTTAAGCAAACCTCAAGGAAAAAATATTTATTATATCAAAAATCTCAAAATATGATAATTAATTAATTAACTAGTTGTTGATATATTAAAAAAATATTACGTAAAAACAATTATTATAAGAATTATGAGGGTGAGGCATTAACGTGTAATAGGACAGTTGCATTGGCGTCCCATGTGTTAACAATTTCATGTCATCAACATTGATTTTTCTTTTCATTTTTTTTAAATAAAATATTATAAACCAAACCCCTCTCCGATGAACACGAAATATGGGTGTTTTGTCCTGACTATTTCAACGATTTTCTAAAAGAACAATTAATCTTCTTAGTAAACTAAAATAAATAGATGACGTAGCGAATAAATATAACATTGAAAAGTTATTGGAATAACGACAAAAAAAGCTCTCCTTTCAAAATTTATTGAAAAATTTTTATGCGTTTTCAGAAATTACTAAATCATATATATATATAAGTATTTTTTAAATATAAATTTAAATAAAAAAATATTTTAATTTGTCTATAGTTTTTGTATTAATTTTTTTTAAAATTTTTTTATCTAAATAGATATTTAACGATTTTATATTTTTAATGATTCTTTAAAAGCTTTGGAGTCCTAAATATATATTTAGAAATATTTTAATAAAAATTATAAAGCAAACAAAATCGATTACTCGTATGTTTAATTTTATATTATTATATAATATATATATATATATATATATATATATAGTTGATATAAATTGTTCCAAAAATTATTGCCATTTTTTGGTAACAATTTTGCAAATAGAGGCTTCTTTGGCAAAACTACAAAGTTATTAGTTTATAGTATCATTTATCTAATTTTCTCAAGATGATTTACTAACTATATTAAAATGCAGAAAAGGACTATGACTTAATACAAACATCAAGAAAAATAAATTTTCCAAATAAATCAAATGATGAGATTGAAGATGCCATTCAAATGTGTCCTGGTAAAGTTTGTTGTGTTTGAGATCATAGTTGCCAAATGGATTTTAATGGATGATTTATCAACTTCTTTTTTTTTATTTGTTATTAATCATAAAATAAGTTTATTATGGTGATATCTATCTATATCAGGGACCATCATAGTTTGGTAATGACAAAGCAGGGTGACCGTGACATATCCAAACTCAGCCAAACAAGAAAGCACGGGCTTGGATACGAAAATACGGTATGTATACGTGACACGATAATTTTAAAAAAAATAGAATACATATATAGTTAGGGCACGATAATAAAAAATATAAATAATTAAAAACTTATATTAAGTATTTGAACGTGTAAAAATACGATAATATTCAATAATAGAACCATACATAATAATATATTTTATATTTTAGATAAATTTAAACAATATAAATTCAATATAACAAAAAATAAATAAGTATATATTATATTAAATTACTTATTACTATATACTATATACTACTAGTACTTTATATAATATTTTATTTATCTAAAAAAATAAAAATAATTTTTCTTTACAATATTTTTTTTTAGAAAAAAGAGATATATGTGTTGGACACTCCTGTCTGGTGTGTATGACACACGTGTCCGAGCTTATTTTTATTTTTAATTATAGGACACTTTTCTAACATGTCTGCGACATGTCCTTGTCAGACACTACACTGAATGAAATTTTAGTATGTTCGTACTTTCTAGCAGCCAAAGGTTACGATACAAGCGATTAAACTGCTAATTATATGAACGTATGGGCTAGGTAGCCTCCTTGCATTTCAAAAGATAAAAGGGAGAAAAAACTCCACATACTAAAACTAAACTATTTGAAAATATTTTCATAAAAGTTATATTATCAAAATAAATTTTATTATTAGAAAATTTTTAGTTTACATTTTTAGAAATATTTTAAGATAGGTTAATAGGCATCCGAAGTTGTAAATTGAAATTTTTATAAAAAGTACAACTTTAGGGACTATTGGACATATTCAAAAAATAAAATTTTAGATAAATTTTAAACTACATTATTATATAAAATAAAATAGCTATTTTTTAAAAAAAATCTAAAAATAAATTATTTCCATGTAATTGTATTAAAATAGAACTTAAAAAAGGCAAGGATCTCATGTCTACTAAATCAAAATAGCGTATACCCCGTGCTCGCTCGACGTCTCCGTTACCCCGTCATGTGGTGTAACTATATTTTTATAAAAGAAAATTCTTTTTTATTAATAATTTGACAATCTACTTGCATTAGCATTCTACGCCGTAGCGGAAAAAAAAAATCTTTCATCTTCATCACAAACCAAAAACAACCATTTTATTTAGATTAATTAAAAAAAAATTGTCTGCCAACGCATATAGAGACTGGAGTGAAATGGAATTTTCAGCCCCCATCATGCGTTTGAATAGTATTCCAAGTATACCTTTTTTTTTTTTTTTTTTTTTTTTTTTTTTTTTTTTTTGGCTCAGCAGCCGTCTAGGAGGAGTCTCTAGTGTTCCAGGCCTTTGGCCCAGACTAATCCGAAGCGGATGTATGGAGTGACTTTAAGCAGGACAAATCTCCCTCCCCAGGACGTGTTGGGCGTCCACAGAACTCGAGACGTTTAAGCGCCTCGAACCCGCGACTTCTTACACCCAGCGCCACTGATCCTACCACTGGGACACAGATCCTGAGTATATTCCAAGTATACTTAATAAACATACTTAAATTATGGAAAATTCTTTAATTTTTTTTTCGTAACTGCTGAGTTCGATTTTATATCCTATATTTTAATAAAAAAAACTAGTAAAATAGTAGTCACTTCCAGTTAACGCTTGATGGAATTTGAATTTCCGACCTATATTCACAAAGCAAATTGTGGTTGCCTTCTCACATCCAGTCTTGCTAATTATCTAGACCACGCTGGTTGATAATAGAATATTCTAGAAACTTACATATCAGCTTCTACACTATTTTAATTTTACAAATAAATTTTTCGTTTTAAGTCCGTTTAGTTTTTACGTCCCAAAAGTATATATTTAAAAACATAGTTGAAAAATTTTAATACAAAATTATAGAATATATTTTTTATATTTTTTATATTCAAAATTTTTAAAAAAATATTTAAGCAGTTATTTTAAAGCTTCCAAGTCTTAAAACAGATTAGTCACAAATTCGTTAAGACTTAAGAGCCTTAAAAATATATTTAGAAATATTTTTTAAAAAATATTTAGATAATAAAATTGTAAATTATATCTATGTACACTTTTTGTATTATTTTTTAAAATATATTTATATCATAATTAAAATATTACTAATATAAATTTTAGAAAATAGATTAATTTATAAAAGGTTCAGTGTGTATACCGTAAAATTAATAAGAGGCTTTTGCGTATCAGCCCTCTTATTTCACAACTTTTACGTTTCAGTTCCTAAAAATATAAAATGCGTGACGGAGCACATCTTTTACATGTCACCCCCTTTATTTCACAGTTTGTGAAAAATCAGTCTCTAAAAATGATTATTTAAGCGCTGAAATACACGACTGTTGAAATAGAGGTGTTGTTTTGTAATTATCTCTAAAATTAATTAAGTTGCCAGTTACTTAAGCGTACATAGCTCTATTTAACTTTATATTTGTTCTTGCTTGTATTACTCTCTCAGATATTAGACATCTATCGTTTCTCGATGTTTATGATATTTGATTCTTCTAGATCAGTAAAAATTTAAGGGACAAATTTCCTCTGCCAAAAAGAAAGAAAAATTAGAGATTTAGATGGATATAAGAGATAATTCCTTCTCAGCCCTTACTATTCACCCATAGTTCCTTTTCAGCCTCCCAAGTTCCCTTGCTTGGTATCTTATGTCACGTTATTTTGACTGTTGTAATAATATTTTTAAATTTTTTTTTAATATAAAATTTATAATTTTTATGTTTAATATTTTTTCGATAAATACTTTTGAATTGACATTTTGAGACTATAAATTATTAACGAATTTTAAAATTCAATCAGTTAACCTGTTGAATATTCAAAATTTTAAATATTGATATAATTGTCAAAATAATATGACATGTTTAGGGAGGAGTGGTTAAAAGGGAAAAAAAGGAAGTATAATTGTTTGGTCACTGCAATAACTGTACGTGGAGTTTCATCACTCGTCGTACTATTATTATACACAATAAAGAATAATAATTCTATATCCACCAAAAATTGTTCTCAATATTCACCTAAAGGTAAGCCAAAAATCATACATTAATGATATTCTGAGAAATTCATAAAATATATTATTGGATGATGTTTATGAAAATTATTATGGATAAATTTTAGGGAAAATTGCGTTTCAGCCCCTCCGTTTCTCATTTTGGACTTTTCAGCCTCCCGAAACGCGCTTTCCCGCCGACGTGGCGGCGCGCACGTGCCGCCACGTGGCGTTTCGGGGGCTGAATCGCGCGACCCCAAACTTAGGGGGGCTAAAACGTAATTTTCCTTAAATTTTATTAGAATTTTCAATTACGTAAATGTAGAATTATTGGTTCAGCTTTCGATGGAAATGTATGATAGAAAGTAGAAATTGAACTCGAGCTTAGAGACCCCAAAAAAACAAAATAATTCTAAACGGGGTCTGAAATAGTCCAATATAAACATCTTCATAGCCGTTATTGCAAAATGCAATGTATAATTTCATTTCGGTTACTGTTTCTTTCGTCTGTCTTCTTGTAGCGCCTCCACCCCCTTCTCTCCGGCGATCGCGCCGCCCCACCGCCGGCGGCGAACTTTTTATAGAATTCTTCATCGTTGATTGTGTTGCCTCCGGATTTTGATTACGCCACTGAGCAAGGTATGATCTATCCCCACCGTCAAGATCACCTCCGATCATCTACTACTTTCAAATATAGTGGATTCCCGCTTATATATTGTTCGTTTCTATAGTATAAAACATCTTCATATATTCTCTTTTTTCTTTCTGTGATTATTCGTTTTCTCTGCAACCAGCCAATCTCGGCGAATCCTAGATACCGCTATCTAGTCCGATCCGGTCCCACCTGCCACCTGGAGATCCGGGCAGGGATCAGAGATGCTGTGAGCCTGATCTTTCAGATATACATTTTTCCTCGGTCGTCATATGCAAGTTAATATTTTAACCAGATATGTATTAGACGATTCTCTGTTTTTATGTATTGTAATGATCTTGTTCTTTTTTTTTTTTAGTCTATATGCAGATGGAGAATTGCTCGCTAATGTCTCTTGCTGTGCTCGTTGGCTTGCTATGGAGTCTACAGTTGGCCGCAGGGCTGAGATTTGTGATAGACAGGGAAGAGTGCTTCTCCCATAATGTACCATATGAAGGTGACACAGTTCATGTCTCCTTTGTTGTCATCAAGGCAGATACAACTTGGCATTACGGCGATGAAGGTGTCGACCTTGTGGTAGCTACCTCAACTTTTGGTGTTCTCAATTGATCACTTCTTTGTTCTTCAACTGTTTTCTTCGTATATTATATAATATTGTTATGAAATCAAGATAAACTTGCAAAAAAAGATGAATAACAAGGAAGTAAGACACTGGTACGTGGAAAGCCCCAAAACCAGAGAAAAACATGGGGAGAGCCCGAGAGAAATTACTAAACAGATAAAGAGATTACAAATAATCACACACCTCATCCAATCTTAGTTTCACCTTGGAAAAACAACAATTCCCAATCTCTCAAGAATACAAGGACACACGACTTATTCCGATGTTGCACAATTTCCTGCAGACTAAAATCCTAGCCGCCAAATCGCCGTCTTCGTGTAGCTCTTAGAAAACCCTAAGGTCTATTCATAGCCAAAAGTTTATGAGAATAATCCAGAATATCAAAGAGATATACTTGCCAAAAAATAAGACGAAACATGTGCTTTGATTGATTGTGGTGCATATCTCTCCAAAATCCCAATTTTCTTGATTAATCAAGAATTTCTTGAATTAGTTGCTAAAACAAGCAAAAATTTCAACAAATTTGGTTTGCAATTTTCATTATACAGTTTATTTTCCATTGGAACTTGAAGATGAAATGCATGTGTGTTGCTAGTGTTTGACATGAATGTATTGGTTAATGCTAATGTCACAATATTGGAAGCCGATTCGGATATCTGTCATTGAGATTAAAATATGGTAGGAGTTTATATTTGTAGGTGTTTGAGTGGTAAGACCTTGGATGGCTATCAATTTATCATATGAGACATTGAGATTTCTGATCTAAGCTTTTCGTTGAAGGAGTTCATTTATTTGTTTTTAGTTATTGCTGTCTATCTAGTGAAAGATATGATTTTTGATCAATTATTACAGAACCTAAAATGTGTTTTTGAGAAATGAATTTAAGTCAAGTGGCTGTAATGGTTCAATCCAAAGTGTTCTATTTTGTTTGTTGGAAGACGATTGCCATATTGAAAATATGAGGCTCAGGTGCCTCAATTTCGTTTTCATGTTGTTTAACATGGAGTGGTCAATGTGGTCATTTGCATGTTACTTACGTTTATCTTATTTCCTTGTGAGTTATCCATCTCTCTTCTTATGATAGGTGGGCATCATTAGCTATGGCTTATACCGCTGCCTTTTCTTTATATCTCTATTTGGCTACATAATTCTACTTGTCCATTTCATTGTTATCCAATGTAACAACTCTTGAATCTGTAGCACTTACAGTGTTTTAACTACAAGAAGTATATTTTAATCCAAATACCGGGTGTGGATGAAAATTTTACAGTATAGTTTGTAAAGCCCTAAGTTTCCAAATAGTACGTGATGATTTTGAGTGCCATACAAAGATAGGAGATAATCCTTTTGCTTTATTTGTCAACTTTATAAACTCCTCCTATTCATTTCTCAGCTGCATATGTTGTCCATGTCTTTTGAAGTAGAAAATAAGCTTGTAAGAAGTATAACATGAATCAAATACAATTTGTGCTCCAGTGTCATTTTTCAAATAGTTAGATCATATGAAGAGAAGCTAGAGTTTCAATATAGGTGCTGGAAAATTATACATGTTATAGTTCTCTAGGTGTTCAAACGTGAGCTGGAATCTGTTTTGTCTAAGAAGCAACATTCTTGTATTTGCAGGATTTGTAATAGGCGAACTGGAAGCATAAACTGAAGTATTAAATTTGTTACTTCTGGATTAACGCATTTTTCATAGTGAATCAGTTTCTTTTGAAGTTTTGGTCTTCGCCGCACCAACTAGAAATTTTTGTTTGGCATCTCTTGTTTTCTGATAATCATCTCGTGTTTGCTGATGAAAGCTTCCCCTATGTAGTGTTTGTACTATTTGCTCTTTATATTAAGAACTATTTTGAATAGCTGGATTAGGAAACAAATGACTCATCCTTCTGCAAAAAAAAAAAGTGCTATGTCCTATTTGATATATTCTTTCACGAAGCTGTCCTAGTTCGGTGTTTTTTATCCTATTTGCCTGTATCTTTGTTTTAAAAAACCACTGCCTTCCATATACTATAACAAGGGTGTTGGTGACTTTGCATAATCTTAAAGCTTTCAATCCACGCTTTGGTTTCTTCCCCCTGTATAATATGTAAGCAATTTTCTATTTAATGTACTTTTATGTTTTAACTAGTGTATGCTGGAGTAGATATCCGAATTTTAAAGTTCAGTTGTAATTTAGTTCATGAATATCCAAACATTGGGATTTGTGGAATGTTGATTGTGAAAAAAACCTCACTAAAATTAAAATATTGATAACATATATAACGACAGTGAAATATGAAAATGACGATGAATTCGACATAGGCACTGCATAACTAAGAAGCATATAATGCGAACGAATTAATTTACTACATTATAAATGTTTGTTTTTTTTTGAATTTTCTAATTTGTTCATTTTAGTTAATCAAACTACTGGTACTTTTGAGGTCTAATAACAACAAATTTAGAAAAAGAAGGGTGACATGCTACGTACGAGACGAGCAAACCAATGACTTTAATCGTTCTCGTTGAAAAGGGAAGTGGTAAGAGGGAGCCATATGGATTCATGTTTTCTCAAGGTATCAAAGATGTCATAAAAGGTGATCTGCCCTTTACATATGGCTGCTGTTTCCGCAAGGACTTTTAAAAGATTGTCTGCTTTTGTTGTTTTCACTTAATTGTCGGTAGATTGATAATTGCTATATCTTTTTTTTAAGCTATAACCAAGAGATTATTCCTATGTTCTATATTTAGTTCAACATGTAATTGTATTTAATCAGTAAATTTGCTTTTTTTGGTTCTCATCTATTTGGCCAAGTGTAATGCTCACAATATGTTAGTGTTAGTGACAGTCGGTTTAGGTAACAGAGAGTTTAAGGCTCTGTTTGGATGTGCGTAGTTCGTGCTTGTTTTGGACATGCTTTTTTGGTTTTTCCTATTCTGCTAACTTTTGTGCTCGTATGCTCGTGTATCTTGATTCTACTTCTCCAAAGCGAAGGTCATAAGGAAATAAACTCTTCTGGGGCATAGCTGCGTACATCTCATCCTCCCCATATCTTGCGTAGGCGAGACTTTTTTTTGTTGTTGTTGTTGTGTATATATTGGATGAACATTGTTACCTTTTTTATGTGCTTACATCGCTTCTTGCCATCTTTTATTGCTCCTTTTTTATTGTTATGCTACAAAGAATCTGTGATTTCTGGTCTCCTATTTTCTGATGCTGTTAATTAACGAAGCTTTGTATTGATATGGATGTACTAGGTGAAGGGTCCCGCTGGGGAGCAAATTCATGACTCACGGGACAAAACAAGTGAGAAATTTGAATTTGTTGTTCAGAAGAAAGGCCTCCATCGCTTCTGTTTCACCAATAAGTCCCCATACCATGAAACCATCGACTTCGATATACATGTTGGACATTTTACGTACTATGAACAGCATGCAAAAGATGGTAATGTTCAAATGATCTCAAATCTGTTCCATTCACCTGGACAATTGGAAATATGACTTTTCTGTATATGTACATGCAGAACATATTTCACCACTTCTAGAACAAATTCAGAAGCTGGAAGAAGCTCTTTATAACATACAATTTGAACAGCACTGGTTGGAAGCTCAGACTGATCGTCAAGCAATCGGTAGGTAGCTTTTTCATCCAAAGTAAATATTCTCTGCAAGTTCGTGAATGGCCTACCTTGTTTAAAGCTCATTCTCTATGACAAGTTGGTTAAATGTTGTAACCCGTTTTCTCCTAGGGTTTTTGTGAAGCATGACCGTAGCCTGTGCAAGAAGCATTCAGTTGCGTCTTATTATTTGTCGAGTCCAATATATTTCTTCGGGTTCAGATTCGCTGTGGCCTATCTTTTCTTAATTGCCACATGTCGCGCAATGGTTGGACATGCAGTATTTGGCAGAGTACTAACGCCGCAGGGAATCTGAACCCTATTTCCTCCATATATTGAAAAAAGAGGGACAGAGAAAGTCGCTGCGATTTATATGCCACCATTGTAAACATGGACTTTTTAATGTTTTACAATATCAGTAGAGCGCGGATATACAACCATATGGTGTTTTTGCAAGAATACAACACTATGGTATCCTAAATATTTGACATTTATATTTCTTATTCTGCAGTATTCTTGGTATCTGAGTCGACTAACAGTTAATGTTTATTGCAGTAAATGAAGCAATGAGCAAGAGGGCGATTCATAAGGCGCTTTTTGAATCAGCAGCTCTTGTGGGTGCAAGTGTGCTCCAAGTATACCTCCTACGTCGTCTTTTTGAGCGGAAGCTTGGCACCTCTAGGGTTTAGAGTCTCCAATCTTTAAGAACGCTATTTTTTTCGACTAAATGGTATTTACAAATTTCTTAGATCACTTTTTAAATTATATTAAACATATTTTGCTTATGTATAGGATTTCCATATGTATAACTATATCCTTTTCGATGGCTGAGTGAAGTAACAAATGGGTAGCATGATCAAGGCGTCTATAGTGGATAACGACTAATTAGAACTTTTATCTTATAAAATGGGCGAGTTCTGTTAATGCTATATGTATTTATATAGGAGAGTTATTCTTTTTGTATCATGTGGATGATAAAATAAATTTTCGGATTTATATTGAGTTAAAAATTGGAATTTTTCGGCTTGTAGAATATAGATTGGTATTTTAATTCGTAAATTTATCTATTATAAAGGTTAAATAAGAGTAGGCCTAGGGACATAATTTTTCATGCTATTTTTTTTTTAAAAGAACAAATGGGTAGTATTTTTCTTATTTTCTTTTTTTTGGGGGAGAATTACAAGAAAAAATGATATACCCATAACCAGCTCATTTTGTACGACTGTCAGAACACGTAAATTCTCGGATGACGTTCAATTTGGTTCTATCATCGTCAAACATTCGCATCCGATTTACTTCTACTTCTCTTAATCAGGTCGTTTATCATGGTTTTAACTTATTCTATTTTTTAGCCTCTAAAATTAAACAGTTCAATCTGAACCTTGACAAGCAATGCCAACGTTGCAGCAGCTGCCCGGTGGCCACGGTGACTGCAGCAGAAGCGTCTCCACCGTCGTCGTTTTCTGGCTGCGTTGCAGGATTTGATGCCGATGCAAATTCGCTGGCAACAGGTGCAGCTTCGCATGGTTTATGTTGCATGGATCTTGAAGGATACCGGCCTTCTACATACTGATCGACGTTAATGACGACGCACAATGCCTTAAGTAACTGTGTTTTATCAATCGAGGGAGTTTATCTATCATACTCTTGACGATTTCATGTGCAGATTTTATATTTATAAGTTTAGTGGGAATAAGACTGCGTGAAATCTAGTAGGATGGGTTATGTTCCGAACTAGATAAATTTTTTTGGCCTACTATCTTGATTTTAAGTCCTCGACGTAGACCTGGCAGCTTAGATATTCCCATTTATTAAAAAAAAAATAAAAAATAAAAAAGTATGTGAGAAAAGGGGAAAAAAAACAAGCAAATTACATCACATCTCCAGATAACAAGAACAGGTAGCATGCAACTGAACCACCGAGCAACCAGATCACACGAAAAATACATCTGCTACTGCATAAACAGACACAAAAGTCCGCGATCCGAGGTTGATGCATGACTTATACATACTAGAAGAACCCTGTAACGATAAACAGCTACATAAATTAGTCATAGTCCTTGCTTTAGATTGCACAACCAAGGATCCCTCGAAAAATTTTATAAGCCTTCTCTTTTCTCAGTGTCTTCGCTTATGCCTCCGAGTTGAATGGTTGGCACGAGCACTCCTTGATTTTGTTCCCGTCTTTCTACTGTAGGGGTGAGTTTACAACAATGCATTAAAAAGTAGATAATTTTTTATAATATGCTATCGATATAACACCATGGGAGTTAGAACTTACCCGAAAACAGCCAAGAACACTTTCCAAGCAAAATAAGCAGGTACAGCCAACAAAGCAGATGCCTGGGATACAGATTCACTGATAAATTAAAACCCATTAACTGCTATAATTGAAAAATGAAATAAATTAAAGATTTACCACTAGCCACACAAATTCTTCTGTTGCAAGAGGTTTAGTTGCTTCGTGTTTCCTCAAGTTCTCTTTAACTGAAGCACGAGCCTATTTTTCAAAAATAACACGTAAAGATCATGTAAAAATCTTTTAAATAATTTTCTCAATACCAGCATATACTATGAAGAGGACGGATAACCTGTGATCAGAATTCTGTGTTAACAATGGTTATCAGGAAAAGAAAATGTTTAAGAAAAAACCTCCTGAGGTTCAAATGCTCTTGCTTCTATCTGTCTAAGCTACATCAAATTCTAAAAACATGATTTTGAAACGATTTCCACAAAATTATATAACCTGAAACAGGACCACTATATTACTTAAGATGTAAATATCAACAATCAGAGTTCCTAAATAGAGCACCTGCATATGGTATTTTATTATTGATTTCTGCAACTTCCTGCACGAACGGAGGGCACCCTTCCTGTAAGGCTTTGAAAGGCGTTGTGCTTTCTGAATATGAGGTCTGGTTATAGCATCGAGGTGATCCATATAAGGCTTACATGTATCCTTGGCTTTCTGATGCAGAAATAACAGGTAAATACCGAAGTAGTAAAGAAGGCAAGATTGTATAAACGTGTTTATCAGCAAAACCATGAGTGGCTAAGGCCTGAATACCTGAACATATGGCTTTGCTGATTCCCACACTTTGACAAAGTGTGGCTTGAGCACAGATTTTGATGCTTCACACATTTCAACAACTTTAGTACCCGTTTTTTGAATATAAGGTTTAGCCAAGGACTTAAAAGTCACCAATTGTTTTTTTCCAGCAGGCATCCATTCCTTCAAGAACAGAGCAAACAATATCACAACGAAGGAAAAAAATGATAAAAAGTTAAAAACTCCTGCTGTTCTTGAAGGATGCAGCTAGAACAAGCAACGCAGATTCTATCATATCTGGAAAGAAAATATAGAATGAAAGGTTGCACTAATGATCTTCCGATCCAATCTACTTTGCAAAACAATCTGTAACCATACATTCCTACAAAGGTTACAAGTTACTCACACTTTTGGCTGTCTCCAGGTGGGGCTGAAGCCATCTTTGTGCATGGGCTGTTGTCTCGGATGCCTGGTAAAAACCATGAAGCACGAAAGAGCTTAGGAAGACATTTCCATGGAGCAAGAAGTTTCTTATAAAAGCAGAACTCGATTCTATAATCCAGTTTGCTCTATTAGTAATGAGAGGGATACCTTCGCTACAAAGGCATCAAGTGCAGGTTTCACATGCTGCTTCCAGCAAGTACGTGAAGACACCTGCTTACAAAGATGTGGGAACTGATGAATCAAAAGAAAAATTGGACAGAAGGTTGAGGAACCGAAAATACCTGCCAGTACTGCATGTGGGTTGCAATCCAAGGTGGCAACCATGCTCCATGGATCTGTTCAGTACTTGAAAAGACTTAGTCTCTGACTCTCTCATAACAGGACAGACGTTTGACAATTGCTAACAGCATAAGCTAGATCAAGCAGATATAAACGTAATGCTGTTCTTCATAAAGCACTAAACATGGTCACCTTTCTAAAATGGTATACCATAATTCCTTCAACATAAATGACTTAGTCTCTGACTCTCTGATAAGAGGACAGACGTTTCACAATTTCTAACAGCATAAGCTAGATCAGCAGATATAAACGTAATGATGTTCTTCATAAAGCACTAAACATGGTCATCTCTGCTAAAGCAGTATACCATAATTCCTTCAACATAAATGTTATTATTCATAAAAGCACCAAATAGCCTCCGTTAGATGTTGAGATTCTTTATAGAAGGTGCTCTTAGTTATGCAGCGTATTGAGTTGTCGATATTCTTGAACCATCAAAGATCAGCAAAATTCTTCATAGAAATTAAGGAAAGCAAGGGGAATTCAGTGTATGTATGTAACATGCATCCCTAACGTGCTGGCAGAATAAAGAAAAGATTGTAGTATTGTACAGTGGCCAGACTTGGTAATAACCATGTTCTTACCTCCTCCAGTTTTTCAATTTTGAAGCTGCATCAAGTTGTGCTCTCATTAACTCTTCCTGAAATGAAAGAGCAGTATTTAAAAATACATTATTAATCAATGATCGAGTCAAGTAATGAACCTGTGCTGCTTGAAGAGCATGTTCAGTCTTCTGAATTCTACGCCTTTGCTCGTCAATGATCTTCTGGAGCTGTAGAGAAAAATTGAACAGAGCAATGTGCATCAATGACATCAAAGTATAATTACCTATTAAAGCGCAACAAAATCGGACAACCATGATTGATGTTATCGTTCAAGCTAGACTGCAAGAAATCATAACTTAATGGTTATGGTTCAAGTAGAATACACAAAAGACATATTCCCATAAGGAAAACACGGGGGAAAAATCACGACCTATATGACAACGAGAACAACTAAAGATTGCTCAATGATGACACTTACATCTAAATAAGATAAAACTTGAATATGCAAAAGGCTACATCACAGGTATCAAAACTTTTACGCTAAAACCCATTCAGACATTAAAAGTTCACTCCCAACAAGCAACATTTTTCTTCTTCTCTCTTAACGAAATCTTCTGAGATTTGCATTATTCAGGATAAGCTGCATGACAGCAAAAGGGCAATGCATACTCACACTTTCCAATTTGAGATTCATTTCTTCGAGTTTCTTCTCAGCTCGACTAGCCGTTCCTCAAGAGCACTCTTCTTCTTGTTCTGCGCTTGAATCTCATCTTTAAGCTTGTTAATCTGTACAGAAAGCCAAATTTTCAGAGATATACATACTGTATTCCACACGAGAACTACTGAATCCAATTATTACCTGCTTCTCAAGTTCTCCAGATCCAGCATGGGCCTTCTGTGCATCAACTCTACCCTTTTCCTGATAACAAAGTACATGATATCATCCCATTTCGCATTTCTGCCCAATCTAGAAAGCTATTGGTACAGCTCCCTAAACTTTTTCAAAACTCAACAGAAGTACGATTTCAATAAAATTCAATTCTATAAAACTTAAATTCAATCGAATCGAACCTGAGAAGATTCTAGTTCCCCCTCCAATGAGGCAATGCTTGCAGATTTCTCCTCGATTATCTTTTCCAAGTGCACAATACTCTCATCCTTGCTTTTCAGCTCCCGCGCCTGATCCGAGATGCTAGATTCTATAGCATTATTGGCCACATCAACCATCACATTACGGATGCAGCAATGTTGATCGATTCAATCAGATAACAAAGACTATCAAAATATTAGATCATTCTTAAAGTTGTACTAACTTTCTTATCACAAGCAAAAGAGGTCCAACAAAACAACAAGCAACTATAACTATTCAATCAAATTCCCAAATTCCCCCAGTTGCAGTAGAAACATTAAATTTAAATTCAGTATTTGCAATGTAAAAAAAAAATAAAAAAAAGACATAAAATCTAATAAACACAGATTAAAATCAGTCGACGAAACTCACCGAGCTGAGAGATCTTCGATTTGAACCGCTGGAATTCGTCGATTCCCGCATCCGCGTTCGCTACGAGCACGGGAATCGAGAAGAGGATCGAGACAAGTAGTAGAACACGAATATCGGCCATGTAATCGGTGGATTTTCGTGGATTTTTATTGTTTTCACAGGTAGTTGGTTGAAGAGGCGAAAGAGAGGCGAGAGTGGAGAGAGCGGGCGATGTTTTGAAGGCTGAATGCCTGCTGGCACGTGTGAGGTCATCGTGAGCTCGGCACGTGTGACTTCTCATACAACTTTCAGATTAGAAAAATCATTTTTATGCTGTGGCGCGTGCGGGCACGAGGTAGATGGTAGATGTGATGTTTAATGGGTCCGAATTAAGAAATTATGGCCTACTTAGCAGCCCAATGCAATATAACGGCCTTTTCTCTTGATCGGTATTTAATGAATAAATTTGATTTTGTACTCAATTATTATTGTTCATTTATACTTTTTTTTAGTTGATTTTTTTTTCCCGAAACGTGTATTGGCAAAATTTCCTCATTACAACAACAAAATAAATTTCGCTCCAGCAAAGCGTGGATAGTCTCTTCATCATTCTCAATAAAATTTCAAAACAAACAAGCTCAATTTGATTAAATCACTAAGAACCAAATATTATTCACAATATCGATTAATTTCATTTATGTTTACAACAATTCATATCAATTAGTGAAAAAAAATAAATCTCACGGCGCTATTCTAGTTTATTGGAACATTAAATTTATTAATTAAAATACATATATTCAATATTTAGTTAGATTGCATAGAATATAAACTTTTACTGGAATACTAAGTTAGCCATCCGTAGTATTGAACTACAGTCGATTCAATATATGATTTAACACTAATATTTTCCTAACATATGTTGGATGTTAACTTTGGTTGAGGATAGGGATGTAGATTGACAAAGCCCGTGGGAACTCAATACAGCTTGGTTCGATATGGGTTAATTTATTTAGTAGTAAGATTGAGCTAAATTTAATGGTTCAAATGTTGCAGGTTAGCCTGGCGCGCACGGTGGCACCGGCTTGGCAGGTGGCAAGCCAAGCAGCGCTGGGTGCATGAGCCACACGGGCCGGCCCACACAATTAACACACGACCACATGCCAATATTGTCTTGGTCAACATTATATGAGGACAGAAATTTCTGCCCCCACTCTCCAATTTCTATTCCCACATTTTAAATAAATTCTTATATGTTTCAAATAAAAGTTATAGATTTTGATGAGATTTATAATTTTTATATTGAAAGATTTTAAGTAAAAGGTATTTGGGGGCTCTAAAATCTTAACGGTTTAAAAATTTGTTAAGACGTTAAAACTTTAGAATCCTAAAATACATATTTAAAAATATTTTTGAAAACTTTTTTAATATTAATGTCGTAGTATCACATCAAAATTTATAATTTTTATATTAAAAATATTTTTATAAAATGTATATAAATATTTATTTAAAATGTTTGGACAGAAATTGAGGATATAGAATGGCGGCGGAAAAATTTGGTCCACTATGTACATACTGTACAAGTCTTTTTTTTTTTTTGAGAAGAAGTACATACTGTACAAGTCACTCACCACTCTCTCTCTCTCTCTCTCTCTCTCGCAGAGGTTCATGTTCTAAAACTTTAATTGTTAATATCAAAATTTCCCACCATTTTGATTGGAGATCAAGTATTCCTATTCAACTCCTAACTAAGGTACTCGTCGTAAATTTTGTATTTTGATTATACTAATTATCAAATCAATCTCCAGGGTTAATTCAAATGCAAAGTCAAAATATACGACATATGAGGACAACTGGACCGATATGCCAACGCACAGTAGAGCTCTCTAAAGTGATTCATCTTCCGAATGTTTCGATCTCTAAATTCAAATTTTGTCACCACCGTTTGATGCGAGATCTAGTGTGTATGTATCCCCAGTTACTAATAGTTTCTGCGAATTCTTTCTATTTCTTGCATTTCTTCTGAATTTTTATATTTTAATGGACATGTTGAGTTTGCTATTGCAATTGTTATGTTATTTAACTATATGGTTTGATCGAAAGCTTAGTTTGATTCGAGGGTTTTATTGTTTTTCTTCGTTTTTTTAAGATATATGAATTGGTGTGGCAATAGATTGTTGCATTACCCCCATGCGGGTACTTTCCCTTTAGTAATTATATGAAATTTAGAAAAAACAATTGTTGCAATCATTATCGCTATTAATTTTATTTTCTAAGTTGATCCTCTATTCATTTTGGTTTAGTGAGATTTATGCATAGTGGTGGCGATGGGTTTTCATCATTGAAATAATATATTCATGTTATAAAACTACAATTAGAAAACCAACAATAATAGAATTGAGCAGGAGGATTTATTTGAGCTAGGTTTTTATATTATGTGATTCACCTATGTAATTATGAGTTACTAATTCTGCCTGAATTATGTTTGAAGATATGCAACGGCTTCACTGTTAAGTTATTTTAATGCAAAAAGTGTTACTCCTTTGGGCAACTTTGTTTGAGCTGCAACTTGAATCACATTGAAGAATATCTACACATTTGAATAATTACGAGTTAGGACTTAGAATAGCATAGAGAACGAGAAACAAGCACCTTGTTCCGGATTTGCAATCCCTGCTTTAGATACCGATTGGGAAATTGGACTTCCTTGGAAATTCACTTTCCGCAGCACCAAGTTCAACCTGTAGGAACTCTAATTATTTTGATTAAAATGCTTGAGTTGGTCCAGTTGGAAGGAGTTCGATCCATGTGAAGAGTCTAACGTGAGAGGAAGAAAGCCAAGTGTAGCCAAGGACAACCTGCCGGCAACTTCGATTGGGATATTACCTCCATTTGTCAATGTCGGCAAGTCATCCTTGGCTGCATTCCACTGTCTGCCTCTTCACGCTAGTCTCTACAACACCCTCTAGAGAGTATGTATCATGTTAAGATGATTTTGAATGCGTATATATAGGGCGTCCATAGTGCGGCGATAAGTGCTGATATTCGATGAATCTTACTTTTCCATAGCTGTCAAAACCATTCGATGCTTGGATTCTTCAAATCGTCCATCACTTAAAAATCCATCTGTACGATTATAATTCAAGTTGTAAATGCACTTGCCTACCGTCCAAAGACATTATTTTATGGTGAAAATGCAAAAAGCTTCTTTTTGTGGCCTCTATTCCATCTCCTTTCTCTTAAATGCTTGCTTGTGAGTCTTTTCTGATTATCATCTTATCTGGTTTGCTCTTCTTTTTTTTTTCTTTTCCTTTCAGCTTTGCGGCTTCCTTTGGTTGGCCTGTTGTCTGCTGGATTGGCGTATGTTGTAAGATAAGGCTGGAAAAATGGAATGCTACAGTAAAAAATGACTGTCAATGGATCTACCTATGCGTCAGCTTTTACCAGGTTCAATGATCCCTCAAGTAACATGGTTTACATGCCATAGATAGAAATCTATATCTAACTGCAGAAAAAGAGGAAGCATTCCTCTAAGCTTTCAGATTGGTCAGTGTGATTTGATTCCCTCGAATATATCGACCACTTGGTCTTAGGGGGTGTCGGCACGTCTGAATTGCCTATTTATTTTGTGCTAGACAAATTGTTCAAATGTCTTTTTGGAATAAAAAGGGCCAGCAATTATGCTCTCCTCATGAAAATTATCAGGATAGGCAGCAGGTCAGGTCACCTTTAGGCTTTATCACCTTTTAATGGGATAGAGTGGGCGCATTCCACAGGTTGCATGGTGTGGTCACCTGGAATTTATTCACTTTTTAGGAGAGAATTTGATCCTATCAAAAGAAAGTTCCTAGCATGATTTAGTTGACCTCCACACACAAAAAAATAAATAAAAATCATACATTGGCTTTTCTGTTGAGTTATTATTTCCGAACTGGAACATAAATTAGGTTTATGTAACATCATTGTTTCTTAGACCATAATGATCAAAATGCAAAGTTATGTACTGACTGGACTACATTAGGTTTATGTACTAAGTGGAGCCTATCTTAGGTTTATTTATTTATTTTGTCATTGTCTCCTAGACCATAATAATCATGATGCTACGTTGTACTTAGGAATAACTGTACACTCAAGAAAGAAGTTTAGCGGAAGAGACTATGCCGAAAAGATGATAAACAGATTAACTTAAAAGACTGCACTCATGATGCTTAGGCTACTTGTCTTATAACCCTTGAGCATGTGCGTGGGAGAGAACAAAACACGGAGATGTGTTTTTTTCTAACGGCCTTTACTATGCACCCCCAAGAAACCACACATGCTGACGTGGCATAATCAGGACCATACATCACGATGGGTATATATGTAATTTTGATATTTGTTGTGGATCACGAAGGAATTGTGCGGATCACGAGGCGCGTATGTAATGGAGATTGATTGTGTGTGATATATTGGGTAGTTTGTTGGGGGTGAGTATTTTTTTCCTTTTCTAAAACAAACCCATTGCATCTGCATGCAACAAAGTCGTCGCAACTCTTACCCTGCCATAGCCTATCGATTAGCATGGTACTTTATTTGAAGTCATAGTTTATCGCCTCTATTAATATCCTTATGATTTGATTTGTGTGTGTATTATGTTCATTCTTACAAGTAGTTGCAAGCAATATACATCTTTTTCATGCTGACTACTCGGAACATGAAATTATATATCATTATTTGTTTTACAGTTATCGATAAATGTGTATTCAGTTGTGTTGAACCAAAAATTGGTGTACGAGACGATTCTGAAATTGCTAGCATTTGTCACAAGAAAAAGTTTGGCTAGTTAAAACTAAAATATGATTTAAGATCCATTTTGCAGAATTTAGTCAAGAAACCGTAACTTTTTAGAAGTCCTTCTAGAATGTGATTGCAAGCCATTCTGGTTACTGCAAAACATACCATCTATACTGATTTTCTACAATCTAGAAAAGATTTTATATAGGTTGCACTTCATAGAAGAAACATGCATATCACAAGAAGCAACATCTGCATTGTAACCCTTGGTTTGTAATTTGAACCTTACAAGCGTTTTATTAAGAATATAAAATAACAAGATCTCGACATGATCTATAAAAGCAAAAAAAAAGTTTGTTTTCTTATATCACTTATCCTTCTCAAAAGTATGTTTTCTTATATCACTGATCCTTCTCAATAAATTTCGCACTATTAGTTGGAATTATGAAGCCGAAAAGTACTTACTACTGCTACTAACAGTTTACAAATTTTCTCCAGTTCGGTCTTAGTGGAGTAATTCAACTGGTGGGGTGGATAGCTCATGATCCATTTATAATTTCGAGCTTGCCTGCTGCAACGCGGGACGGAATTTTCCGACTTTTTCATAAAAAACATTCCGAAGACTGCGACATGTATATGCATGCACTTAACGGCGTGACGTCAAAAAATACTTTTCTCCTGTTAAGGGGAAAATATGGATGGGTCAGAAACTAACTGTACCAGTTCCTAATGCAATGCAAGCGCACGGCAGAATCTTATCTGCTCAATGAGTTCGTTCTTCTGATTATTCTACTTCTTATGTGCTTGAAAATGTTTCCTCCCAAAACTTCAGCTCTATTTAACAATAATATCAGGTAACTTGTACAATTACTAGGCAACACTCGAAGCTCAACTCCTACAACATCTATAATTCTGCCCTCCAAATTCCTGAAGATGGATAGCCATCCTGTCTCCTGCATGCTTATGGAGCAGCACAGGTATATTCGCCCATTTCTCTCTTATCACACCCCTTACGAATATCTCATGCAATTCTTCGTGGTTGGATTCAGTCGTGAAGCATGCTCCTCGTGTGCATGTTCATGCCGTATTTTCTGTGATGTATTTATGAGATTGATTTCTATGTTAAGTCTGAACATGCTTATGTGCATGTTCATATAAGCTATTTCTCTGTGTAAGTGTGAATGTGTTGATATTCATGACCAGCTGGATTATGGTTGCAGGTAGCTTCTTTTTGTGCATGCTTATGCAAGTGATTTCTGTAAACTGAGATCACAACATGTGTATCGATAAGATGAACATCTATTTGTTTTGTTCAAAATAATAAAATTTCAAAATTAATTGAAAATTCAAATATAAAATTTTTGAGAATCACAACTGGTGATTAAAGACTGGTCAACCAACTCACAGATGAATATGATTAAAGACTCACCTCCTTAAAATTGCGCTTCAGATGATCAGAACAACAACTTACGGATGAGTATAAACATTAATAATGATTCGAATTGATATGATAGAACATCCAGGATAATAAGTTAAATTGCCAAAAACGAAAAAAAAAGCTATCTCAAGGAGGAATTTCTATAAAACTCAGTAAAGGTTTTAAAAGTACTCAGAGATTTACACAACTAAATAAGTACTTGTTCACTGACAGAGATTACGACAGAGATCAAATATATGGTTGTAAAAGAGATCACAGCAGAAGACCAGATATGGATCTTTCCTAGGTCACAAATTGTCCGAAGTTGCACCATTGCATCGCATTTGTTGGGTATCATATATTGCTAGGGAAGGCCTGCTGAAAATACAAAATAAATGACCAGTTAATAAGCATTATTGAAGAAAAGCATAGAAAATTAGCTTATGCAACAAAAAGCAAAACTGGTGAATCAAGATACATAGAGTAAAAGAAGTCATTGTTCAAAATTTCGGTTACAAATAACTTCAAACCGGATCAGTCATGTTGCTAGATGGTTCAGTAAATGACATCATATTTAAAAGCTATACCATGGCTATAAAAAAAAAATAATCATATTCGTTTTAATGTAAAATGCAAGGGCCTGCATGAGAGATTCTCCATTACAGGAAATTAAGAAATATAAGAACTTTGATCAGCATAAATATAATTACCATCAAAGCTCTTAATAATGCGTAATATTTCCTCGAGCATATATAAGCATTAGACTTAATGAAAGTGGAAACCTTATAAATATTTCAAAAAATTCTGTCTACTGCAATTTTAAAAGCTCTTATTCAACGCACTTTTGTGGAAATTTAAAGAACACATTTTGATATCCTGAAGAAATACACACTTGCACTATGTTATGCTTAAACTTACCATATAGAATAGCCTCCTCAAATTAAAAGGTAAAACCGTTTATTTTCTAATAAAATCCCATGAAAATAGCAGCATGCAATTAACACTTCTGACTGCAAGCCTGCAACATTAACTGCATCATCAGTCTACATGAAGTTACAAAAGTTATACTACCCATTCAGACTTCCGAGTTTCAGAAGAAACAACACATTTCAGAGTTATTTAACAAGAATACATAAGAAAAGCAAAGCAGTTAAGTATCTCTTAAATTCCATACTCCATAAAAAATAGAGTTGACTGCATGGTTGTATGAACGGTTATAATCAGATCATCATATGTATCATTTACTTGAAAACCACAACCTAGATAATGAAAAAAACACAATTATAAACTATTCTACATGTCTACTGATGCAAAGGAAGTAGCTATAAAAACCTCAATTAGCACCAAGATGGAACCAAATACACAAAAAAAAATATAATTAATGTTTATCCAAATTAAAAATAAGGGCAAATGGCAAACTAGTAGCCCCAAAGGATTTATCAACTACATATGTTTGATCAAAGGACATAACATGTAAGACCACTGACCAAAGGGTGTAGCATAAGACCATTGATCAAAGGACATAGCATAAGACCATTTAATACCTTGTCTATGGCACCATCACCAATAATCTCCACATGAGCATTTCCCATCCTTGAAATGATGAAACCGTTTGTTATCTCTAACAATTAGCTCTCTGCCAACGATTCTCGACATTATCTTAATCGCATTGTGGCAGTCACCACACACCCTCAAATTCTTAATAATCCGTAGAGGTGTTCTAGCGGGTGTACTAATTAGACCATAAGCAATTGCTAATCTCTCACTGTGATAAAGCAAAGCTTGCTCCTTTGCCTCTTGATCAATATCATGCAACACATATCTCGTATCTGGCACATATCTTGGTTCAGGAGGAGGCCTAACAATAACCGGTGGCAATCTATACTCCGCCAATTTATTCTTCCCATCTAACATATTAAGCCCAGACCTTCTTTTAGCTGGTGGAGTTGGAATTTTATTCTTTGGAGCCTTGGAAGGATCAAGTGATACTACTAATTCTTCCGCACGATCTTCAAGTTCAACATCCCCATTTATTCTAGCCAAATTATACAAAGATTCCCATACTTCCACAGTTGGTTCGAACTGCCATGAGTCAAGAAATTCTAACGCCTCGTTAAGACGACCAGATTTTCCCAATACTTCAAGCAATCCAATATAATGATCAACTCCGGGCTCAATTCCATAATCTCTTTTCATAGACTCAAAATGAATGAAACCTTCTTCCACCGCATCAGAATTTGCACAAGCGTTCAACACCGCGAGAAGCGTCTCCCCAGTAGGCCGTACTCCTACTTTCCTCATCTGCTCGAAAAGCTGCAAACCTTCGTCTCCCTGGCTGTTGTTAGCATATCCATTGATGATCAAATGCCACGTATCCAAATTTCTATGTGGCATCCTATCAAACACTTTGCGTGCGTCAGCCACACTACCCAATTTAGAGTACATCTCGATGAGCTTATTGTTTATGCCGAGATCACCGCGTGAAGCAGATTTGATGAAGTACTCGTGAATCTTCTTGAGATCTTCCAGAAGTTTCGGTGTTGTACACGAGGCAACGAGAGTGAGGATTGTTGGCCCATCAGCGTAAGCCCCTTTGCTGATATGCTCAACGGCGTCCTTAACTTTTCCCTCCCTTGCGAGGGCGGCCAGCGCCGCTGGATCTATTTGTGGTTCGACCGCAGCAGCTGGCGGCTCTAGCATTCCCCTCTGGTTCTGCGGAGCCCACTGTTGCTGGCTATTATTGGGGTTCGTGGGGCCCCATTGCTGCTGTGGCGGCGGCGGCGGCAGCTGATTTGGTCTCCATTGCTGCTGATTGAAGTTAGCATTTTGAGGATTCCACTGGTTGGGGTTCGGATTAGGGTTTTGAGGATAGCGGTGACTAGGGTTTTGGGGCCTCCATTGATTGGGGGCAGTATTTAAATTGGGGTTCTGTTGGTTTGCCCACTGATTGGGATTAGTGGAATTGTGCCAGTGAGGATTAGGGTCAGGGTTTTGGTGGGCTGGTGGCGGAGATTGGGGGAAGTGGGGCTGAGCGGAGGCGGAGAGCAAGCGGACAGTGTAGTGCGACGATGATCTGCGTGGTCTCCTGAAAAGAAGCATAGGGGATGCGGCGGCGACGGAGGAGGAAATTCTTACCATGGACGAGAGAGCGGCGACGAGCTGCAGCGCCATCGCCGGCGGAGTTCAGAGATAAGAGACTTGGGTAGTTGGGATAAACCCCGCTTCTTTGTAGCCTGGTTAAATATCGCCCCATTTGAGGGGCAATTGGGCCGAATTCGGCCCTGTTGCCCATTTCCAGTGAGATATGGTCCTATAGCCTCGGCCTCTGTGGCTCTTTACCAATCAATTGACACCGTTCCAGTACATTACGAGTACACCAAACACCAATAGTGATGCTATTTTTTAAAATAGCATGAAAATTATAAATTTTGGCATAATTTATTTAAAAAATTTTAAATAAATATTTTAAAACTTTAAAATTTTAACAAATTTAAAACTATTTTTAATACGAAAATTATAAGTTAAAATAAAATCAACAAATGTCATATTTTTTTAAAGGCTTTATATGGGGTGTTTATTATACGTTTGTGTACCATAATATGATACACATGAGTTAACCGGATCAGTATTGCTTTTTGACGGATGTCATACATAACGTAGTAATGTGATATTTGTTTTCGGAAAAAAAAATTAAAGGTGGAGACATTGTACCATGATCTAAAGTCAAGATGTCAAGTTCTAAGATATGTTTGCCTAGCATCTTATCGACAAGAGCAAATGATAAAATGCCAACGAGGATGTAGAAAAATAAGCGGCAAAGATCTCATCAGGTCAGCTAACACGCATCACCGGATATTATATACAAGTTTTGTTTGCTTGTTTATTATATTTTTAAATAGTTTAAAACAAATTTTGATCATATTTTAAAAAAATTTAACTATAAAAAAATTATAGATTATATTAAAATTTATATCTTTATTTTTTTTTTCTAAAATATTTAAAAATATATCAAATAAATAAACGAATATTTTATATAATGTATTGTGATCCATGCTAACTGATGTGTCATGATCTCCGCCGTTGAGAATCCTACACTATGGTGAGTTAGCATCAGGTTTATTAAGTGGCTTGATAAGTGGTTCGATTTTTTTTCCCACATTAATCTCACCCAAAAAAAAAAGAAAAAAAGAAAAATCTTAACGAAAGACGCTTCATGGTCAGCATTTGAAGTGTTGTCCATGGGCCGCACAGAAGATGGAGCTCGGACTGGCGGACAGTGTCCGGCCACATTTTTCTTGGTAGCATAGTCGGCAAAAAGAAAGAGGTAATAAGAAAAAAAGAGAAGAAGCTCGAGATTCTCTCAAATCAACCGTTGCGCGGTCCAACATCTCTCCTACCAGGTGAGGTAGCCTCTTCACTTAATCTCTAATTTCACTTGTATTATCAGCTGATCTTTTTAGCAGCTATTCTTTCGATTATTCGGAATAATTATTATAGTTTCTGCAGACTATATACTTATTTTTCTCGGTACTGCTAGTTTTCTACTTTACTTTCCTTTTTTTTGTTTACTTAATCGGTGGTTATCCATAATCCATGCTCATCAGCTGAATCAGATTTATCTGATAATGTTAGATTTCATTAAGAACCAAAGTTTGAATTTGTTTTTACGATTATGGTATAACTGTTTCCTAGAAGCAGGTCTGGTGTATATGCTAGGTGGTTTATCATGAGCTTTTTTTCTTGTCTGTTACATCATAGGCTACGAATTTATTGTGGAAGTGAGTTCGATTGGTTACTGAAGATATGACGCTTACTGAAAATATTAGTGAGCTGATTTGATATACCTCGAGTCATTGGGAGTTATTTTGGGAGGTGTAACGTTATTATATGGTAAACATGCTGAGAATGAGATCGTTATTAGGCAACCTGTTTCTGTCGTTGATACCACGGTATCATTTGTAGTAGCTGATTGTCTTCTTTTCATAAACAAGGACGAAAAATTTTCATCCTTCTTTCTTGTTACTGGTGTTTCTGAAGTTGCCGAAAGTTTTATGCTTGCTATGGTCAAAAGATTTTCGTATTTAACAGGTAGTGTATTGCAACCACCAGGATTCATTTACCGGCTTTTTAGCAGCTTATGAATCACGAAAGTGTTCAAGGCATTGGAAAACTTCCGGATCATATATTGGTAGATATATTCATCAAGATTCCTATCTGTGAGTGGGCTCAAGTATCATGCGTCAGTAAGCATTGGGCTAATATTTTCCAAGGGGAGCTTTTATGGCAAACTGCCATTCTGAAAACTTGGCCTTCAGCTGTTAAAAGAAAACGATGGCCTGGGCCGATTTGTCAAGGTTCTACCCGCAGGTACTGTCTCTGAGTCATTTTTAGTTTGCACATTGACTTTTATGTTCATTAATGAGAAAAACTTGGAATCACTAGCAGATTAGATCTTGTGAGTTCTCTTTTTGTGATGAATGAGTTTATCTTTTATAGACGTATTTGACATCTTGTACTATTTCTTACTTATGAGGGTTCTTGCTTATTCATCTTGGGACCATTATCTCTTGCACCAGTGATTGAGAGATGTCTGTATGCAACTCTTTACTTGGCAGACTTGACATCATAGAAGTTTAGCTTCATCATAAGATAAATAGGAGCACTTCTGATTGGGGAAGACATAAACCAGATCTTATATAGTTATTTACTCATATGTGTTGATCTTTAAGTTAATATATGCTAGGCATCTGTCCAAATGTTAAAAACATACTACTTTCCATTCAACTGAAAGTATGCCTTTCGTTGTGCTCTTAGCTGTAGTCCTTTGATATCACCTGATTGTGAGAATTTATCTTTAATTCTGCTCTTAATGCATGTCCTATCGAATTGTTTTTTTTTTTTTTTGTTTTTTTTTTGTTTTTTTGTATAAATTTGGAGAAAACCTAATTTCCTATAATATAAGTAAGTGAAACCATCAGTGTCAGAACTGATGGCGTTAATTGTGAGCTGTTCTTGCAATTGAAAACTATTACCAGCTCAGAAAGCATTAAGAAGTAGAGGGGAAATTGCAAAATAAAAAGCGAATATCTCAAATGGTACTACCTCCTGTCATCCTATCCTTTTTTCTGTGACTGTGTCTCCATTTAAGATCTGTGTCATCCCCCTGTTCATCATACGCTCCTGCAAATATATCTTCTTCTGTATTATTGGTGTCTGATCATTACCTTATGTTTTAGGAGATATGCTGCTCTCTATGTCAGCGAACGCATAATTGGGCTTGACGGCGATGTAGATGAGATTGTAGGCCATGCTTTCCTGTTTCTCAAGGAGCAGCTTGAGCTAACATCTATGCCTCCTTCCTCCAGCATACTTCATGGAACAATAATTGGTGGGTTTTTTGTTCTTATGATGTTGCATTTGAATGTTTTCCCTGAAGAATGCCAATTGCTTCCTAAAAGTTGATCTTTTGTGTTATTTACCTGTTTCTGTTTCTTTTTAATTGTAAAAATCTATTTTTTTGCAAACAGATCAATTCGTTGCATGTGGCAAGTCAAAGGAGAGAGCTTATGCACTGGCCTCACAGATTTGGTTGGCTGTTCTCAACAATTTGGAAGAAACCCAGACGACATTTTTGTTGCTTAAACGTCTAGCGCAGGAAGGAGAGGTAAGTTGCTTACAGTGAAAATCAATTCTGTAAAGAGAGGACTCGAGGCTCAAACATGGGTGCATGTCATTCGCGCTAATAATCCATTAAAAGAGTGTTAGCCTCCCAGAAATTCTCTCGAAAACTCCGGAACTAATTTAATTATCTGCTGGTCCAAGTGAACTTAGTAGGTCCAAAGTAATTTAACTACATCAGTCTATAGCTTCACCAAATCTTAATTTTAAATTATTTTTATTTTTTTATATGTCTTAATTCAGTTGCATCTTTCTCATTAACGTAAATTTTAACATTCTTTCTTTTGCTTTCATGCAGTTCTTTCTTCCGTTTCCGTACTCGAGATCTTATCAAGTCTTGTGGAGAATATTCGAGAAACTATTCACTGACTTTCGCGATTGCTTCGATCGGTTGGAATACTACGACATCTTGGCTTGTGCAAAGTCAAGATTCCAGCCAATTCCATCTACCTGGTTGGGCTACTAGTCCTTTGAAAGAAATCATACTATGAAAATATGACTCTTTATCCATAGTCTTTGGAAGAATTTGTATAGTTTTAAGGTGTATATAAAAACATATTATTATACAGTTGCAAAGTCTTGAATATAGAGGTCATTGTTCAAAACTCTGGTAGCTTATCAGATCTCCTCCTCGCGTTGCGCCTACCTTAGCGAGCAACTAGGGTAGGGGGAACAGAGGTAGGCTGTCTTAGATTGTTATTTGGATTTGATCATTATATAGTACAATAAATGTGATCAAAAGTATTAAATTGGGGCCCAAATGATGCAATACATGAGAATGAGATGATGATGCAGTCTTTAACCTTTCCTTTTCTGATAAAATATAGGGACAAACACTTATATATATGTATACAACCTCAAAACTGTTGCTTGAGAAGTACACAAGAAATTCTATGTAATAAAACAAGTATAAGCTGCAGTTGCAGTCAGCAACTCACTCATTCTGCTCGATGTTGAGCTGCATATCGGGACCCTTTCGGCCGAAAGTAGAGAATTCTTCGGGAAGAGGTACCCCAAGTTCTTTGCAAACCAACTGGATTATGCTTCTGGTAACACCTCCAAGTGACATTTTGTTTAGAGTCACAGCAATGGCAAAATTATGCTCAACGTCGCAAAATCCAGTGGACCCACCGACCCCAGAATGTCCGAAACATGTCAGTCGACCATCAGCGGAATAGAATCTCCTGAAACCTAATCCGAATATGCCACCTGGCAAGACCAGGTTCTCATAATCACCCACACCCATAAACTGATCATGAATTTTTGGGTTAGTAAAGATCCTTGGAGTGCTTCTACCTTCATCAGATTTGTCAGCAACGAGGGTATAACCGTCATTGTAAGCCGCTGCTCTCCGGGTCTGTGATTTGCAATTGTTCTCACCGTTTACTTGTTTTCGCTTCGAGGATGGGAACTTCGGTTTATGCGCGTGACTACCGAGATGAGGCTTAGAGTCAGCAGGATGTGGAGGTGGAATAGATCCTCCGATTGCAAGGGAAGCATAATAACGGGCCAAAGCACGGGCAGAGCAGTGGCCGTTAGCAGCAGGAACTATTGCACGGCGAATATTTAAAGTATTGAAGAGCAAAGGGATGGCGGATGCCAACTCCACGATATTCGACTGCTCCATATTTGTAGGCATTTCTTCATATTGTTTAGCAATCTCTGCAAGCTTTTCCAAGTCATCGGAGTCCAGCATGAGTGTTGCTAGCCTAGATTCAACCCCTAAAGCAATATAGAAAAAAGACAGTGTTAGCTCTCCATGCATTAAAACAAAATAAGATTTTGCGATATAAACAAAAATAAGATTTTTGAAAACATGCTTTAGAGAAAGAAATAGAACATGCCTGGAGGAATGCCTATATAGAGTTCGCCTTCAAGGTTCAAAGGATGAATTATAGCTTCTTCCAGTATGTGCTGAAATTTCTCCCCGGAGGAATGCTGTTTCAAGTAATCAACAAGATGTATATGAGACCATAACAATCACAATTGATAAACAAAGGTATACAGTAAGGGTCAAGCAGCCTCTGTACAACCGAACAATTAGACAACATTTGTTGGTACAGCCCGTGCTGAACGGCACATATCTGTTCCGGCAGTTGTCAGCACCGTATGAACCGGCACGGCACACTCCGAAAAGTCTTATATTTTAATTTTTAAAAACAATAACTAAATATGTATCGGCACGGCACGTTCGGCACATCTCGAGTTTGGAGTTTACCAAAATACTGCATGAGACGGCACCTTAAACCTTGTTTTGGATGTACCAAAATATGATCAATGACATGAATACCTCTATAATGCCACCACATAGCCAGCCAAACGATAGGTAATGATATAATTGCTTGGAACCGGGTTCGGTCTCGGGGGTTGACATTGCAACCTGTTTCAGTGATGCTTCCCAGTCACACATTGACAACGGGTTGGTCTGCGTAATATCGGAATATGCGTTGTGTAGGCCGGAAGTGTGATTTAGCACATGATGAACCTGCAGTCAGCACAATAAAGTTAGAGATAGTGCAAGTTGTTATGGAAATCGTCTAACAGAAAAATCTTCGAGGAGAAATTTCGTAACCTTTATACAATCTTTTCCGTCACTTTTGAATTCCGGCCAGATATTGGCAACGGTCTCATCAAGTTTAACTTTGCTGCAATAGCGATCAGAGACACTTTACATCACTGTATAATTCTAAAAATTATCTAAATGGGACTACATATTAGCATATTCGCCGAGCTCCTTTTCGAAAAGATAGAAATAAAGGATATATGACAAATAAATAATAGCTAAAACGGGCAAAATCAACACAATTTAAGAGGAACCTAGCAAAATGGCCAAACATGAGCCATAATGCTAGTGAGGATATACAGTCACTTAAAACAGTGATAAAATCATGTGATGCTAGTGGCATTTGATGAATTGTTACCCCTATTTCAATCATCTACTTATATGCCATCTTACCCTTTATCGACAAGCCAATGCACCATTCCTGCAGTTATGCCTTTTGTCACTGAGAAAACCGGAAACAAGGTGTCAGGTTGGACAGGCCGAGGATCGTATCGTCCCAACACACCGGCAGCAGTATCTATGATGACTTTCCCATCCTTATAGGCACATACCTGGAACATACCAGCATCAGCAGCACTAAGTGCTTCCATCAAAAAAAGAACATATGAACTTCAAGAACTTAATATAGGTCCTTTTAAATAATTATATCGAAATATTAGTTATGCATATTTTCCATGCTATAATATCAACAGGGACGACCTAACTAGAACTACCATTTCGACAAGTTTAATAAGTCAGCCCTAAGTCGAGTGCAGTTAGCAAACCTGCAGACCAAGAACTTTGTCTCTTCCCAGCTCCACTAAGAGTTTCCTCAGCTTCGCCTCGACATCCGAGCGAATTGGGGACTCATACATCCACTCTGTGTTCACTATTGGACCTCTTGGGATGTTCCTAATATTTAAGGTAAGGAGAGCATTCAAAAAGATGTGAAGGAAATTTAAAGAAATCCAAGATCGAATTCATGAAAGGTTGGCATCAATTGCAACTGTGAAAAGAATATGAAGCAAGATGTTAACTCACCAATGTAGAGCTGATTCAGCAAAAGGTCTCATGATATCTAGATATACTATCCGAACATTCATTGCAGATGAAAGGCCTGAGAGAGCTCATCATGTCAACTTACGAAAAGAAAAATATGCAATATAAAGACTTAAATTGCTATATTTTAGGAAAAGGACAAACCTTGGAGAAGATTCAGTACCCTCATAAATATTACAGCATCCTCAGGGAAGGCGTCAACCTGCGGGCTTAATGAGTTAGCATGTATACAATCTTTCAATTAGAACATGGAAGAACTTGTACTTACAGGATTGAAGTGTTTGAATTCCTTGTCATTCAGATTCAACTTTTCTTTGATGGCCTTAAAGTTCTTTTTGCCTCGGTCTCTTAAAGTTTTGACATTTTCCTTAAGAAAGACAGTTTACACATGAAAATCTGCTATTGTTACCCCCGTAGGAATTACTTCGTACATAAATAATAAAAGGGAGGGATGATCCGTGGAAAGAGATAACAAGAAAAACTCACAAGTGCTTCATTTGAAGGGGCAGAAGCACGGAAAAACACAGTTGCAAAATCCATAACCTGCTCTGGCATGTCAAGTCGCAGCTTAAGCCCCATTTCTGCAAAAGCAGATAGAAGAGCTACATGGTTTCCCTGTAAACAACACAAGTAAGAAATATACTGTTATATCATATCATCATCAGAATATGTACTTTAATCAATAAGCAAATACTAAATGACTGACTGATTAAGGAAAATTCATATGATCAAACCATCCTAATTAAAAAAAAAAAATCAATGAGACGAACACTATCCTCAAATAGCAAAAGACCATCAATGATAACAAACAAACAAAGCTATTATCGCTAGGTGGGGTTGGCTTAACACTTAAAAACAAATTCCTTCGCTTGAATCCGGCATGAGATCAGATAGTTTACACGAAAAATGAAAGAATAAATTATGACAACCACGATGTCAAGGAATTATCATCCATCCACCGCAAGTAAACATGTCTGGCAAAACCCATACATATAGAATGCACACTTCAAGCAGCTTGGAAGCTTCGTAAACAAACTACCACTTACCACGCAGAACCACAACAAGAGCATGCAATGCAACATATGATAAAATATTAGAAGGTAAGGAAAAATAGTTTTTGGATGTCTTGTAAAAATAGCATAACATGTGTATATGCACCAGTAATTATTTTAAGAGATAATTTCTTTTGCAGTATCATATCTATGCTTATATAGAGTAGAAACAAAATAAAAAGAAGAATGCACCTCAGCACAGGCCAAGAACATTTTCGCAAGAGCTTGCTTCATGGAGGTTGATATTGACTTTGTAAGCCCAAAATCAAGCAAAATGGGACGATGCGGCAGCTCCTTGCTCACAAGAAAATTACCTGTATTAAGGACATCATTACGTCTATACGCATGGAGCATAAGCATAACAAATAACAACAAGAAGAATGTCATTTCCCAGTAGGTGGAGTCAGCTACATTGATTTGATACACCTTTGTGCTTTATTTCGAGCCACGTCTTAATCTGATCAAGTAAAATAAAGTCATCTTTGAAGAGTTCTTGATAACTCTTGGGCCTCTTCCTATCTCTCTTGATAAGATCAATTATGACACCTATTAACTGGCACATTAATGGGTTGGTTTACACATCCCATTCACCTCAAGCAATTTTCTCTCATCTTACTCTCTATTGGCACTATAACAAGTTCCTCCCTAGTCACTTCATTCCTATCTAGCCCTTAATTGGGACATCCAACATAGCAAAATTCTACAATGAAACGTTTACGCCACGTCAGCATATATCCCCCTCGTGTTTAAATAAAAACTAAATAAATTTTACGAATATTTTTTGGAAAAACTTTTTAAATGAAACTTGTAAAGTTTGATAAGATCTACAAATTTCATGCTCAAAACTTTTCCAAAAAATGCTTCCAAATAAGTGTTTTAGGGCTCCAAAGTTTAACGGGTTTTAAAACAGTTTTTAAACCTGCTTCAAATCTGTTAAACTTTGGAGCCTTAAAATATATTTTTTAAAAGTATTTTTTGAAAAACATTTGAACACGAAAGTTGTTGATCTCGTCAAAATCTATAATTTTGATGTTGAATTTTTTTTTTCAAAAATTACTTCTAAATAGATTTTTTTGAGGCCGTTACACGAAGTGACGTGGTGTAACCGTTACACCAAAGAATCTCTCTCCAACATAATATTGTCAAATCCGCCATGCTCAATTTCTGCACATGTTCATATTTCACAGCCCAGCTTGTTGAAGTGACTACTAAGATACCAAAACATGTTCTAAGTACGATGCTTTTCTTATTTTTACAGGATGAAGATATAGGAGGCATACCAGGATGAGGATCACCATTAAAGAACCCATCAACATATATTTGATGAGCATATGCACGAGTAATCTCTTCAACTATTTTTTGCTTGTCAACAGCACATGCTTCCAATGTCTCATTATCATTTAGGCGAATGCCATCCATATACTCCAAAATGAGAGCCTTCTCAGAAGACTGTTGAGCAAAAGTATAAGTTGATTATGGATAAGAGAACAGATAGAAACAAATGGGACATACATAAACATCCTTCTCCTTGGATAGAATTGTAGGAAAACAAGGTTGAAACTACAGAAGTAAACCTTGATGATTTCAGGAATTAAGACATCCACATGGTTTAAGCTATCGCTGTCTCCGGTTTCAGTTTTGCAACGCAAGTTTCTGGAAACTTTCCTGGTATTTTCTGTTAGACAAACACCAATGTTCCTTAGCAAAATAAAAGCTGCTGGGAAGCTTAGGAGCTATCGCGAGATTATTCGCTAACATGTTTGCCTTTTTTAGGGGGGAAAAAAAATCCAACATATTTGTTGGACTATCTTTAGGACCTACTAGCATACCTGCTTCATGATTAAAGTCTAGTTCTTTAGGTGCCTCCTTGCACCATTCATTTATCAAAGAATTAAAATCATAATCTGGCTCAGCCCATGCTATCCAGTCAGCAATTGATTTTGTATTCTTTAAATCCTGTAGAAGAAAGTCGGTATGAAGTGGTGCCAGCCACCGGTATAAGTTAACTTTTTCTCGCTATAAGCATGCTTAGTACCTCCAAGATTATCTCCTTGATGCCTTCATGTTGGACCTTGACAACCACCTCCCTTCCATCCTTCAACGTTGCACGATGAACTTGCGCAATCTACAGAAGCACCAGATTAACTTAGCTCTTAACTTTTTTTTAAAAAAAAAAACAAAAAACATTAGTTTTCCCAAAAAAAGAAAAAAAAAAAGCCTTAGCTATTCCAACTATGATTAAGCAAACATACCGAGGCTGTTGCCAGGGGTGCCTCAACAAAAGCAGAAAAGAGCTCGTCAATGGAACTTCCAAATTCTTTCTGTATGGTTCCACGAACCTGTAGAAAAATGTAAGGCCAGCGTTATAGGATTAACATTTACCGAGCTTACAGTGACATAAATTACTATTTCCAGAAAATCATGCAAGTAAACTAAAAAAATGTTTGTTTCATACAATGAATGTGTATCACCTTTTCCAGTTTCCGAGGAGGAAGAGAGTCCTGCAACTGCTTAAGAGCTCGTATATATGCTATAGGAAGAACATCTGCCCGGGTGGATAAATACTGCCCGAGCTTAATCCATAGTCCCTCTAACTCTATTATCAGTTTAAGCACGCGCCTTGCATTTCTACGGTGAGCTTTTTCCCATATAGCATCTTTCTTACTCTTGCTAAACCATCCAGTCCGCTTCTGCACAGTCTGCAGCACTCAAAAAATCGAGTAAATTCGCAAGAGAAGGATATAGTTAGACAATCAAACTACAAAAATGTTGGAGCTCCCAAATGTGTTCCAAAAAATTGTCTCAAAATTATGCATAAATCGAACCAAACTGATGTTTGGAATGAATTTGTTTGATTTCTAAGTGAAAATTTAGGAACACTTAGCAAGGAAACAGTGTAATCGAGTTAGATTATGAGTGCAGGTGGGTAATTTCCATAACGCAATCAGATGATTTTACAATATGATGATCTTAACCTTGTAATCAAGAAAGATTATGACTGCAACTGTGAAGACCTTTAGCCGCCTCCAGTAAATGCTTCCCCATCCCATCAGATGCTAAAACAGCGAGAAACTTGAAGAATTACGCTTAACTCCTGCAATATTTATCAAACCATTAAAACGTCTAGAATTTAATCCATCTATCGGAAACATATAGAAACTTCACAAAAAAAAGGAGCAATTATGAACTTTTTGAGCTTCACAGCGACTCAATCAGAAATTGAAACAACAAATACAGACTAATATTCTTTTTTTTTATTTTTGAAAAAAAGCAATCGTTGTATTGGAAATAAGCTAAAAATAATAATTAAAGCATAAATAAGGACGAACGAATGATCGAAATTACAAGAAAGAATATAACCGAAATTAAACAATGACTATATAAATCGAACAATACAAAATACAGATAACTTCAACAAATCTCATTAAACCTCAACGTCAAATTACGATACAGCAGCTGAAATTGGCAAAAAACAATGATCTAATGCAGTAATACTATGAAAACTGAGCAGGGCTAGCATGCCTGAACTCACCAATAAGTCAGAGCTTCAAAACTCGCGGGAACCAAAATTCATTAACTTATATATATATATATATATATATATATAGCGTTCAAGAGCTCGTGAGCCCATGACACTGAAATTTCAAAGATTACGTTTTGACTACTATTGTTTGACAAGACTTGAACTTTGTTTTTTGTGCGGAATTCTCAAACGTCTTGAACTCTTACTTTCAGCTTGTTTTTTTTGGGAGAAAATTTGATCCGCGGGGTTGCTACGGCACTTCTTCGTTTTACTTTTCCAACTTTTATTAGTAGAAAAATTTGTTTGTATGGAGGATTGAAGCTGTTGTTTTATTAGAATATAAATAAAAAAAGAATTTTCTTTTGAAGATGCTGGATTTTGAATGGACCGCAAGCTATCCTGCAAGAAAACGATGCTGCAAGTCCAACATTAACATATTTTCTAAGATATTGATTAATATAATATTATTATTTTATTTTTTTTGAGAAAAATGATATTATGTTTTTGTTATTTTCCACAATTATAGTTTAAATAATTGTTCTCTTTCCTCTAAAGTTGGCGACGTATATGCACCAGCACCAATCGAGCAGCCACTATCTTTGTAAGTTGCAACTATACGAATAAAATCAAATAAATTTAGCATGCACAATATTTGTGCTACCTACAAAATGATTTACAAATATAATAGGGGAAGGTCAAATGAATTAGAAATATTATAACAAAATGCTAAATTTGGTGTAAAAAAGATATTATATATCTCAAAAGATATCCATTTTCATATCCTACTTTCAAATCCAATTACGTATTACAAAATTTTGCAAGTGAAATACAACCTGAAATTGCCAACGACCAGCGATACGACGAAGTATAGCCAGTCTCTGGAAGAAGGGAATATGAATACATTGGTATTTACTTAGCCACAAAAATCCTCTAATTATTATCTTATCCAAAAAAATGGAAAACATCGAAAAGTGAATTATCATTGTTAACACAGGGAAACAAACCGAACCATTACAGAACATTTTAGAAATAACCTCTGCGGAGAAGTAAATCTGCAAAGTAGGATAAACTTAATCAAAGAGGGAGAAACCCAAGTCATCCTCGCTTTCCTCTTCTTTCTCCTCCTTCTCTTCCTTCTTCTCCTCAGGCTCCGCTGCAGCAGCACCACCACCTGCACCAGCACCGCCAGCAGAACCACCTCCAATAAAAGCACCACTGCCGCCGCCGACAATCACCTGTATCAGAGAAATCATTCAAATAGATACCAAAAAATTACAATGCAATGCAAAAGAAATCAAAACGTGTTAAACGTATGGGAGTTCACCACTCCCTATCTCAACCACCTCCCCGTCAAGACAAAATCACATCAATACTATGGACTAAACGATAGCTCCCTTCTATCGAACCTCAAACGGTTAATAAGTACTAAATTTGCTCCATTAAAAGTATAGGGTATAGCCTGTGAGGAGATACGCTAGCAACATTCATGTAGGACTGCAGACTGAAGATGTCGACAAAGAAACTATGCTGGATCAAACATTCTCTAATAAGAGCTGAAATCACGATTTATCTAACCAGCTCAACCAGTTACATTTCATGACAACTCAAGATTTAATAAGTACTAAAGGGCATAGCCTGTGAGAAGATACATTAGCAACATTCACGTAGGACTGCAGACTGAAGATGTCGCAAAGAAATTATGCTGGATCAAACATTCTCTAATATGAGCTGAAATCACAGTTTTTCTAACCAGCTCAACCAATTAAATTTCAACAACTCCAAACGAAGTCACTTGTTCCAGTCGTTCAAGAAGATTTACAAGTACTGCACTTTATACTTCAATACAAGAACAAATGATTTTGAAGTTTACCAATACAATAAGCCATTAAGAGTTATTTCTGGAAAAAAAAGTACATAATTCCATAGTGAATTTTACTTCAATGTGATTGTTAGAACCATTCCTCCAGACATCTAAATTTGACGATTATACGTTTATATGTACTGTAACAATTTAGTCCGCAAATATGCAATCTATACCTACCAAACATTGTAATCATTGGCACGTCATTTACATATTCATAAAAACATATGGAGAAATTTTACATAAGAAATATACACTCATTTAACAACTATATCAAGATTCGATTGTACTGCATCATTAACATAAAAAGACAACTCACACATCAAAAGATGATTCAGCAATTTTCGTTAGCAACTACAACTGATAAAAATGTAGACGATAAATAAAAGGCAAAAATGCTAGTCTAGTGATTTTTATGCCTGGAAAACGGCGGATGATGGAGTGACGAGGGAAAAGTTAGAGCTGACGCCGCCGGAGGAGTCAGCGGAAAGCGCCGCCTGAACGAGGCGGCGCTGGAGCTCCCAGGTATTGCCGGCCGAAGCTTCCACATCACCAGAAAGCTGCTTCGCCGTCCACTCATCGCCGGAGCACCGGCATACGAACGTGAACACTCCCATTATCGCTCCGATTAAGACAGAGATCGCCGCCGGCGTAAGGATTTAGCTATCTGCTCTGCTCTGGTACGAGAGAAAAACCCTAATGCGAGTCGACGAATCGAGGTTGAATGTTAAGACGAAAATACCTCTGGCCTGCTAGTTGGGCCTTGAAGGTATAAACTGTGCAGCTCAATATTGTGGTTCAACTAGCGATCCAATGTGTAGTACAGTGACATTACTCAGCAAGTCCTAAGCCGCTGCCAGGCCTCACACACACACACACATATAGAGAGAGAGAGAGAGAGAGAGAGAGAGCTATTCTCAAGTTGACTTAAAAATAGTCAGGTTGAATTTTGATCTTCGGATCGCTACGATCCGACAATAGCTGAGATCACGCTCGTATTTATGGAGCAAATATCGCTGTGATTTTTTACGAAAATCGATATTAACTTTCAGTTAAAAATATCGTGTTCTGTTTCTGCTATCACCACTCGACCTGAATGAAGCTATCGAATCTCTCTCTCTCTCTCTCTCTCTCTCTCTCTCTATATATATATATATTATATATATATATATCTATCTTAGATAGTATAGTCTGAACGGTTTGATCATATCTATTTTTTTTTTTTGTCCAAAGGAGTTGGTGGCTAGCCCAACCAACTTAATCTACCCCCTTTCACCCACGTGGGTTCGAACCCAAGACCCTCCCAATCAAGGGGAGGATTTCGTGCCACACCGCCTGCTGGCGGTAGGCGGTTTGATCATATCTTAGAACATAGGTGTTTTAGGCCATGCAAAAAACAGTTGAAAAGTACAATTCCTCTAGTCTCTGTTTGATACAATCTCAATGGCACAGCCTATTCATAATATGTGCCACACATATATTTAGATACAGTAATCGCATGAGAGCTTCAGAGAATGATGACATACACCTGGAGGCTCAATGTTTTAGATAAATATATACATCACCTGCACTATTTTTTTTTCTTTAGAAAATACTATATATAAGAAAAAAAGGAAACAAAATCATAATTCACAAGACAACAGACAACAACTCTGAAAGTTTGATACTTAATGCATTTTTGTAACCAAAAACGGCTAACATCACAAGTATTGCCGGCCGAAACCGAAAGTTAACGTAATAGTACAAGCCGTGAGCACCACAGAGGTTTACGAAAAGAAATGCATCATTTTAGCTTCTTCCAGGTCGACCGCTCTTTCAAAACTTGTAACGAAGGAAAGAATGGAACCGTCGTAAATAAAAAATCATTATCTGACATTCCTTCAAAAACATCTACTGTCAGATAAATAGTCAGCACAAAAAGATCGGCAGCTCGTCACCGTGTACTGATGTTGAACTGTGGATTGAAGGTTCAGTAATCCTTCAAGTTATAATTTTAAAAGTTCATTTATTTAACTAAAATACGCAATAATGTATGCTATAAATGAGGTTTTCCGGAGAGCAGGATATCCTTCCAAGCTTCATAGAACATCCATGTGATCCCAGAGTTCGGCATTACTTTCAAACAGCTCGCTCCCCAGCCTCGGTACAGACCCGATAGCCCTTGTTCTTGGATAACCTCAGCCAGAGCAGCGCCCATGTGGGGAGGGCACTTGCCTCGTAGTGCACCGACCATTAGGCGTTTCCTAGCCACCTCCAGTGGAAAGCTGATGGTGCTTGCTATGAACCCTAATTTAGCCGTAAAATTTAGAAGTTTAGATAGATTCAAGCTATAAACAAGGAATACATTGGAAATGCTAGACCTCCCAAATTTTACCACAAATATTCTCCCAACTCGCATGGAAATGGACTATTCATTTCCCGGAATTGAACTTGACTACTACTGAGAGAAACTCTTGTGTCAAATTTTGGTAGGTCTAGCCTCTTCTACGAAATTTGAAACAAAGAGGGCTGATACCAGAGACGGCCCCGACCACCAGCAGCTCCGGGCGATTTAGATTCTGCTTTTTCTTTGTCTGGCAATAAGATTTCTTGATGGTTTCATACATGAAATAGTAGCATGTGCTGTAGGGAAGCATGCCAATAAGTGTTGGTACGATACCCGCGTAGAATCCTCCTATACCATCATTCTTGTAGATCCTACTAAAAGCAAGGCTGATATTGGGATACATCTCGCGATTCACAGTTAAACGATCCTGTGACAGGTAAAGGACAGTAGGTTTAATATGAACACTTTCGGTACTCAAAAGTGGTCCCAAAGTTTCACCCAAAAGTCGCAAAGAAATTGAATTGTGTGCTGCTCAAAGAAACTTATGATGTCCCAAAGTTTAAGTCATTTTTAGGTTAATTTTGGGGAAACTTTTGGGAGTTCTTGCATTCCTCAAAAGAAGCAAGAACACGCTATTTGTTGAAACAAGAAAGAAATATAGACTACAGAGTAACATTGAGAAAACGCTAAGTGGTGTTCTCTCCAACTTGTGTCAGTTCTATAGGGTTCAATCTATTAACAAACTACATGTTCAAACCCTTCATTTTAAAAAAATGACAATACATAATCCTTGAAAGGTTATCATGTGGTATTGCAAGACCTCATTTGCTAGTATCAGAAATTGCTCTTTAAAAATCACCAGAAGAAGGGAATCTTTTGAAATATCTCATCTCACTCATATGTATTTCTAGAATAATCGAGTTCTTTGTGATATCTTCAAATCTTATACAGACATACTTATCTCAACAAGCAAAAAGTTCTAATTTCCGTCCAACTCTACCATATTGTTAAGCATAATGGTATAGCTTATTGTTTACTTGTTTGTTGTTCATGAAAACCTTATTATGCATGCTTGTGTTACCAAAATTTGTATAGTTTTCGGTGAGATTTGGGTGCTTTAGATTTATTATTTCGCAAAAATACATGTTATAATTCAGTTTGACGATAGAATAGCACATAAATATAGAAATATACATAGGAAAGAGGATATTATTAGTTTTAGCGTAATGTCTCGAGATCAGCAACTTCACCTTAATAACTTCAAGGGGGTGGCATACAAGTGTGCCCGCAATACCGGCAGCTGCACCGCCAACGGCAACTGGAGAGACCCATTGAATTGGAAGGTCAAGACATAAATTGCCAATTTGCAATTTAGGGCCTCCATCTTCTCTCCATCTTTCTTGAGCTGAGCTTACCTTTCGCTTGACACGCTCAAAAGTGGCGAGCTCAATTGCCTGTGTAGGGATAATACGGAGCATGTTGATGGCGTTTCCAGACCACAGGCCTTGCCATCCGTGCTCCTCAACTATCTCTATGAAGCTTCCAGCAATGTGCTTTGATCCAACTCCAACGACCATTCTCGTCCTGCAAAGACAGAATCACTACAAATGATGAACTTTCAGAGTACAAAATGACGGACCCAGTCGTAATACATGCTGTGCGACGGAGGTCACAGATCCGACGTTTCTCTCAACTAAAATAATGAGCATAAGAGTTATGACATTGATATCAAAGCTAAACATCCTCGTCCACTTTGAACGTACCTAACTTTGAAGTTGTAGTACGTATCTAGAATTTTAAAGTAGAACACTCAATATTATATATATATAGTAATCTCAAGCTACATCCTAGAAATTAAACCAACAAGTAATGTTTTCTAAGTTTAACATAAGCGTTCATAATTCGCATCATACTTCAGATATATCTATTATATCTCACCCACTTCCTATATATATCTAATTATCTATAACTTTGAAATTGTAGACTTCCAATGAAGTTGCGCGCTACACTCTTTCAATGCATTTTCACATGATAGTTCGATAATTAAGCGAATAACCACAAGACTCCATTTAAGGAAGAACGAAACTAAGACATATAGAAATAACAAGGATGAGTGACAAAGGAAGTGGACTTAACCTTATTGTTTCAAGAGGAGCCAGGATAGCCTTACTCATTGCACCTGCCAATGCACCGCTAACAAACTCTGCAACTTCTCTTGTTCGGAAAAAGTTCTGCAGAGAAATTGATAACACAACCTCTTATGACCACCAAAAAAAATTTCAACATTTAGAAAGTTAGATCCCATGAATGCAGTTCATTAAACCTAACATAACAACTTCAACCTTCCATTATACTTCAAAAAAAAAAGAAAATAAACGCTTGGATTTCCATAGGATAAATGGTAACATCATTAATCATTAGAAAACCAAGCAACAATGGATTCATGGAGAAAAGATTATACTCTTAATTTTCCCTTCTTTTGCCAGCAGCATTTAGACAATAACAGCCGATAGGGGTCATAAAAAATAAAGAGTATTCATAATTCATGTGGGATTAAAGAACGTCTACAATTACTCTCAGAAAAAGGGAAATGCATCGTCAAACATTCATAACTGTAGGGAACAATGTAAACATGTGGACTAATGATCCTATTACAACAGATAGAGAATAAGTTGGGATTTTACTTAGTTATTTTATTGCAACTTCAGGATTTATAATTAAGCATCTATATTAATCGGTTATCTCTGGCAGACTATTGCTACATCGAATGTGTTATGAAGACCACCTGTTAGAACCATATCAACATCAAATTTTATATCTTAACAAAATTAAACTATACATATGTCATCACGATCAAGCATAATTAACTTTTCTCTGCATAAATAAATGTTTGTCTGATGAAAAACAAATTCCAAAACATTAGGTTTTCACATAGAAAATACCCAAAAGTTACAAGACAAAACGGAATTCTTTAAAATTATAACAAAGAAACAGCAACAATTGAAACTTACTCTGAATGCATCGCCGAGATCAGGGAGTTGTATACGGATCTCAAAGGCGTCATCTTTACCGACCTCCAAAGCTTTGTTTGGAGAAATTACCACCATCTCCTGCAATCCCTCCATGGAACAAAACAAGTACCAGCAAGTTAAATTTCAAATTCTCAAACAAAAACAAAAGTCAAATAAATGCGAAAACATAGGATCAAATTCCAACAAGAAATGAAGCAGAAATAAAACGTCGTACAGATACTTCTGATTCAGAGTTTCAATCAACAACGGACCTTTCTTTCTACTGATTTTGGAGCTATCTGGTCTGGGAAGATATTTCTCGACTTTTATTTTATCTATCCCTATAATTTTTCGAGCGGTTTTTTTTTTTCTGAAAGCGATCTTTTTTTTTTTTTCCTGAAAGCAATCTGAATTATTGGAGCATTTTTGCTCCGCCGTCGATGGACACTTCTCCGGGGATCTCTACTCTCCTTGGCGGCTTTTTGTTTATGCAGAAAGAGTGGCACTTTTCCCTAGAAAAATAAATTTTTTATATTTTCTTGAGATATTTCGGTGACAGATTTTCAGATACACCCCTACAAAGTTCAGTTTTAAAATATAAGTATCTTTATTTGAAAAAAGTGTTATTCATTACCTTCAAAAACCTTTCGTTTTTTTCTATATATAAATTTAAAGTGAAAAAACATTAACTTTTGATTGCACAATTACCATTCTTGTAGTTATCCATTTTCAATTAAAAAATTCATTTTCTTAAAAATTCTAAATAAAATGTTACCTATAAAAGTTTATAAATAATTTTGTATTTGTATATAAAAGGCTGTATTTTATTATTCAAAGTCATACTCAACTTAAAAAAAGAAAGCAAAGAGGACCACAAAGATTGAAATTCAAGGTGATGGGACCAGAACATCCTTTACTAGTTTGAATCTTCAATATAAGTACTCCAGCCATATGCCCCATGCTGATTTTGGCTCTGTTTTCTTATCTTTCTTTTCTTTCTTTTTTTTTTTTCAAATTTCTTTCTTTTTTGAAAAAAAAAATTATTTCCAAATTTCAAATTTATTAGCATTTTTTATATGTGATTGCCAATTTTGTTTTCTATCATATATTTCCAATGGAAACAGAGTGGTGCGATAAGTCCTTCCAACTCATACTTGCTGAAATTCGAATGTTTAACCTATCATTCTTAAAGGACAGACGGTGACCTTCACTCAATATTAAATTTCGCTAACCAATTAGATCAATACTGTTTTGTACAAATTTATTGGTTTTATGTGGCATGAGTTATTCGGAGGAGTTTAAAGTTGTCACCAGTAGCCCAACAGATATATATATATATACATATATATATATATATATATCTTAGTTAAGTCCAAAATAAATGAATTAATATGCACTATGTCCCACATCCCTTTTAGAAAAAAAAACTATTCGGTCTGAATAATTTAACCCAAAAATACGTCTCGAAATTGATAAATCTACGATTTTATTGATCACAAGATTCACGAGATGTACGAACACACATTCGAACTATTTTTCGGGCTGTTTGGTCGGATGGAATAGCATTATCCTTCCTTTTAACAGGCCGAGATAGGCCTTTATCACGCCCACTAATTATCGGCCTGTATTTGATCGTTAACCGTAGACAACCGGTCACATTTCTTTCCCCCTCCACATGAGCCACTCTCCCCATGCTCCGGTTGTGCCGTCGCCTAGCGCCGCCGTGGTCCTCCCTGTCCGCGGCGGTGAAACTAAGGCTCTTATCTCGGATTGCGCCGCCGCGAGACGCAGCAGCGGAGCCGGTGATCCGAGTGGCGAACAACGTGGCTCGGGTTGGCGAGGCGAAAGATGGGCCGAAGCCACGTCAGCTGCTCTCACTTCCGCCTTTTCCGAGCTACGATCGGAACCCACTTCCCGGTCGGAAAATCGTCCCCGCACGCGCGGGTAGAGTCACGGCCATCAGCTGGGTCAAGCACTACTTTGCTGACGTGGATCCCGAGGTCGTTCAGCGCCATTTCAACAAGGGCTTGGTAAATTTTTGAATATTTTTTGTTTGTATTTTTAGGAAATTAATTGTTGTTGCAAAAAGGCTAGATAACCCAAGGTTGCTACACAATAACCGTTTGCTGCTGCTCAAAAGTGAAGCTTGTGATGTTCAAAATGAGCTAGATTGTTTTTCATATGATTTTGGGTCGTCCAGCATGACTCTTTCTTTACCGCACAAAACAAATTGACATCATGTAAAAACTGGAAGATGAAAGTTAAATGATTTTACAGTGAAGTAGGTGATATTGATGATTGTACTCCTCTTATAGAATAGCTTTAAATTATGTACAAACTGGAATTTTAAAAGTAATTACAGTATGACAGAAGTAGATTGAATCGATGATGTTTAAGAATCTGTAAATTTTGTATAATGCCAGTGAGCACTTGAGACTAGAATTACAAAAGTAAACCAGTATTATGGTTCTTTAGAATTAGATTGAGTCGATGACTGCTTACATATCTGTAAATTTTGTTTAATACCAGTGAGCACTAACTATAAATATGTTCTGTAAAACAGGTTCAAGTGGAGAGCTCACTTGGTGATGATTCACCACCAGGTAGCCATTTACAGTTGAAGAAGGTATATACTTAGTTCTCGATTTGTGTTTATTTGTTATTTCTTTTAAGACTTATTTTTGGTAAATTTCCTGCATTAACTGTACCATGCAGTCAAAATGCAGATGAAACACAATGATGTTATGGAACCAGGGATGAGGATACATATTCCTGTTTCAGTTGCAGAGGCTAGGATCTCCAAGAGATATGATACAATTCCAACTGCAACTTTGCATCCCAATGCTGATGAAATAGAGTATATGCGCCGACTAGTCATGCACAAGGCATGTACAATGAGTGACCATGATTTAGAATATTTGGTATTTTGTATGCTTGAATCTCTCATACAATGTCTAAATTTGCTAGAGCTCCCAAAGTTTGTTCTAAAATTCATCCGTTAATCTCGCTTAAATTAACTGTGTGCTGCTCAAAGTGAACTTGAATGATTTTGAGGAAAATTTCTGGAAGCAGTAGCATTACTCATATTTGATGCCTTTTTTATTGTTATATATCAGATACTGTATCTGAAAAGTGTATTGCAGGATTCAGCTGTTCTTGTACTCAACAAACCTCCTAAACTCCCTGTCAAGGTATAATGTTCTAGATATAGCTATATCATTTTTATAATTAGCATAATGTTTTTAGTTGCCTTTTCTGATACTCTTTGCTCATTTTCAAGGGCAACTTACCAGTTCATAATAGCATGGATGTACTGGCTGCAGCGGCTTTGTCTTATGGCAAAGAAGAAGGACCCAAATTGGTAGTTACCTATTACATTGTTTTTCAATGATTGAGCTAGTTGGTGTTTCTATTGATGTGAGTGAATAACAATCAATGATCGACGAAACACAATTGCGTTGCCAATGCTCATTAGATGCTAGTGGATGTAATGTGCAGGTACACCGACTTGACAGAGAGACTAGCGGGTTGCTGCTAATGGGAAGAACTAGAGAAAGCACCACTCGACTACAATGGTTGTTTCATAATGTGGATTTGGCAAAAACATCATCTCAGGTATGTGTTATATTTGCGTGAACTATCTTTTCATTCTTGTCTGATGATTTTTTTTTTCTCTATTTATGTTCCCGTTCCTTTTCTCATGCGTGTTTGTTTCCTATATTTTCTGATGTTACTGAAGAAATTCTTCCTACCTGTTTTGCATGATGCTGTTATTTATTTTTCTTTTTAAATGCCAAGTATTATTCAGATATGGAATGAGGCTTGTGATGCAACAATGAGAAGGTATTGGGCATTGGTAATTGGATCACCCAAGGACAAGGAGGGTGTTATTACAGCTCCTCTCTCAAAGGTACTTTCTAGATTTCCCTTTTTGGTTAGTATTTTCGGATTTATATATAATTATCACTTTTGTTTGAAATGCTCAGAGCTTTAATATGTTGATTCTAGATTAGTTCAAACACTAGGAAGTTCCATGTGCACCAAATGAAGTAAAGTTTCATATAAATGCTTCTGTAAACTTTTCCTTGTTTGGGAGTAACATTATATGCTATCTGCATTGATTTCTTGTTGTTTATCTTAGGTACTGCTCAATGATGGGAAGATGGAAAGAGTCATATTAGCTCATCCTTCTGGAATGGATGGCTCTCAGGATGCTGTGACAGAATATCGAGTGATGGGACCTACCATTAATGGATGCTCATGGGTTGAGCTACTCCCACTGACAGGACGGAAACATCAGGTAACCAGCAAATAATATGTTTAGAAAGTGCTAAATGACCCAAAACAACAAAAATGCCCATCCCAAGGTGGCTTGTTATTGGAGAAAAAAACATCACATTCTCTCAATGTGGTCTTTTGGAGTTTTGGGTGATGAATTTTGTGTCATGTAGCATTGCTTAATTCATATTATCTAAGCTCTCTTTCAACATAACGTGCATTATTCTTTCTAAAACAAGTGAAATTTCATGAGAGATTTGATTCATGGCTCAAATTGTGATTAATGCACAAAGAATCCTTACAGTCAGTTCTAGAGACCTAGGTGCTGATCAACTTGTAATGATATAGATGAATAATTTGTGTGAATTGACATGACAGCGAGTTACCATTGTCCTTGCTCCTTTTCCTTTGCAATTTCGGGATAGGGATCAGTTTGGCTGTTAGGATTGTAGACCTAGATTGGCTATATCAGTAGTTTTGTCCGTATCGGATCAATGGAGCACGGATTGGTCAAAATAATTGAAAAAATAAATAAATAAGATACGTCAAATAAGAAAAAATAATAAAATAATAAAAATCTTAAATCACAATATCATGGATCTATAAAAAAATCTATCTCCCAACTAGTACAAAGACAATACTTCCAGCTTCAATACTATTTCCTTCTATTTTCCTATAACTTGTCATAGGATGGAACCCATGTTTTCTAAAATCTTTTTGGTTTGATTTTCTTCCGAACTGCAGCACGCTTTACTATTCTGATCAAATTTATTTCTAGCTTTCGCCTCCCCATCCGCTCCCCTAATCTGCAAGCTCCGAGTTCTGCATTGCTGTTTCCGGTTTGCCCTCCCATATGCTTTGAGAACAAAATTCCTTCCTCTTGTTTGTTTTGGTGCTTTTAATTTTTAAACCTTTCTTCCTTTTTTTCTGTTTAAATACCTATACAAGAAAAGATATAAAAGAGTGATATTGGTGAGTGTATAGTGCAATTTTTTTCCTTAAACATCTCAACTCAAGTAAGTGCTTAAAAAAAAAAAAGAAGAAAAAAACTGGTTAGGAATCGCTCACAGTCGGTCGGATGGCTGAGCGATCCGAGCCCGATCCTATCTTTTAGGATCTGCCTGGCCAAAATTTCGGCCGGACCGGTATTGGAGGAGCTGATCTTAGCAACGATTGACCGATCTGGTCGGTTTCAGAGGAAACCGCGAACCTCCGTCCGTTATACTTCCTCTTTCCGACTTAATTTTTATTTCCCATCATAACAACACCACCTCTTTTTCCTGCCAAGTTATTGGTCAGGTTATAGTAAGGAATACTATTATACCCATCGTAACAACACCACCTCTCCGGATGATCAAAGCAAGAGAGTATATGTTTCCTGCGTTAGTGTATACACACACACACACATCATTTTGTCAGACTTATCTGCTTATGTTAATGTTGATGTCATAAGCGAGCAAAACTAACTCAAGTATTGTGCTTAGCCAGGATACAATATATTGGGTTCTTTAGTTCAACCTTTTGCAGCAGGCATGAATTAATTTTTACTTAATTTTCTTAAGAATCAATGATAAAGCTAGTATTGTTGATTACTTTGTTGTTATCGAAGGATAATTTTCTTCTGAATCCCAAATGCGATTTCTTGAGCCATGCACTTTGTTTAAAAAACGTGTATTTATTAAGACTTCACATGTAAGTTTTTTCAACTGCATGATATATGAACACAGATGGAATTCCGCATTCGGAGTTCTAGCATTTTTATCTGCAAGATGCATGAAAATCTTTGAAGTTTCTGCTATGAACTTCTGTCGTTTAGCTCATCTATCAAAAAGATAATCACATTTAGATACAATACGATCATTTATCTTTCTTTTTTTTTTTCGCTGCAGCTTCGCGTTCATTGTGCAGAAGCGTTGGGCACTCCAATCGTCGGAGACTACAAATACGGATGGTTTGTTCATCAGAAATGGAAGCAAATGCCACGTGTGGACTACGAAAAATCCTCTGGGATGCCTTACAAGTTACGAAGACCGGAGGGTTTGGAGGTCCAGAAGGGAAGTGTTCTTTCCAAAGTCCCTTTGCTACACCTTCATTGCAGAGAAATGGTGATCCCTAACATCGCAAAATTTTGCAGTAGCTCGGGCGAGTGGAACTGTGACGGTTTACCTTGGTGTTTGAACAAGCCGGATCTTCTTCGATTTGTCGCGCGCATGCCTTCTCATATGAAAATTAGTTGGAATTTAATGTCCTCCTACTTGGTTTGAAAGAGAATCATAAATTAAATATATATCTTTGAAACGATTAATGAAATTGAAAAATGATTTCTATTTTTGACTGTGTCTATCATTGTTGATGTGCCATGGTATGATTTAAAGAGTATTGTTTTATCAAATTCATTAATTTCAATTTCTAAAACCTAAAATCCATTAATATAATTTGGATAATGTATTTAATACCTTTAACTTAGCTTCCAAGCTTGACCACCTTTCATGTTAAACTTCTTCAATCTTCCGAAAAGCATAACAAATGCTACAAGAAGCTTTCCTTTGCTGCTCCAGTACCCTGATAAACTGTAAGATTTATCCTTGCAGTTGCCGTCGAGATGCAGCTTGTTCGCGCAGCTGTAACTCGCCGAGAATCCTACATTCCCATACGCGCTGCAACCAAATTACGAGTTAATGGCTGCCACATTAGTTTTGATATAATTACAATCAAGATGAACATGAAAAATAGCATTATATTTACCATATCTCGAGACTAACAAATGGAGGAGGTCATGGGAAGGAGCGAGATGATACCTTATCACTTCGAAGATGGCGTTGAAGACCGAGAAATTGAGGGGATCTCTCGTCATCTTCTTCCTTTCGATTATACACAAGACGATAATAAACATCGCAATGTAGGAAAGCTGTGAGAATATGAAGTTATGCAGAAACTTTATCCTGTTTTTCTCTCTCTTTCTCTTTCTCTCATATTGGCTGCTATGATCATCTTCTTCGATCGGTACGAATGATGCTGAAGCAGGTAGGTACCTGCAGATCGAATTAAAATGACACATAAATAAAGAATTAGAGGGGAAAAAAGAAGAAAAAAGGAATGAACGTACATCATTACGATGATCAAGACTTGCACCGCAGGAGAAAATAATGAGACGCTGAGGGAAGCTTCACCTGCAAACCTTGAATTCACCGCCATGAACAATGAATTCACGAGCTTTTCGTAAGAACTCAAACCACCGAACACTTGAGAGTTCCAATCCAGGGGACAAGAAAGAGCAATCTGTGCAACTATCAGTCCGATAACAGTGAAGAATAGATATGCGGCTTCCCGGGCTGAAACCAACTGGTAGAAATCGATCTCTTTACTGCTGTTCATGATATAAACAATCTCAGCCCTGTTGCTAAATCTCCTTAAAACTCCTAATAATAATCTTATGCATACAGGAAACAATGTGTTGCCTGCAAGAAGTTCGGGGACCGCGAGGAGAAGAAGTCCTGTGTTCTTTTTGAAGCTGCTCATGCTCGTCGGAAGCATACCTCCATTCGCGAACGAAGAAATCGACAATGATGTAGAAAACAACAGCCTGTTTATGCCCTTCATTTTCAGAGCTTCCTTCGCACTTGCAGAAACAGATAGGTAGATAAAGAATAACACTAAGAACACAACATGGATCACTATTACATATCCCAAGATAAGATTGCTCAAGAAGCGCAACGAAGAATGGTAAGGATCTTTTGCAGAAGGTGAAGATAGCTCCGGTGGAATACGAGTATTCGATTCGTTAGGAGTCGAAATGGGATTTGCTTCAAGCTCAATGGGAAAAAGACTGTCTTTTTTGTGTTCGAGTCTGTGATGTTTGAATCTTGTTAATAAGAGCGTGAGAAGATTAGTGAAGACTTCTCCACCGAGGAGCATGAGAATTGTGAGGATCGCGATCTGAGAGCTCGAAAAGACCTCCGTTTCGACGACGGTAAGGCCGGTGATTGTTGACGCCGAGGTTGACATGAACAAAATATCGACAAAATCGGGCTTGTATGAAGGATCACTGGGTTTCAGCAGGAATAAAACTAGGGTTCCTAACAATGCAATTGAGACATAATAAAAAAGCTTTAATCCAAAACATTTAGACGGAGATGGCGAAGAAATCTGCAAGAGTAACTCATTTTAGCAAGAAGCTGAAGATGAAAATGCTGTAGAACGTGTATATATATATACTTGGAATAATATGGTGAAAATACCAATTATAGAAAAATAAGAATAACACCTTCCCTGAGTGAAACCAAATTATCAATTAAAAAAAAGTAAATAAAGGAAGAAAAGACGAACTGGAATTCATGAAAAGTATGTGTTTTCCATGATTGGAAAGGAAGATCCAGAAATTTTGAGTCCAACGAAGCAAGTTTCTAGCAAGCTGAGTGGTGAAGTTTTGATTACGACATGAACAATATTCCGGTAATTCTCATGACAAATGTGAACATTATCCACAAAAAGCAAGCACTACTTTTCGTCCTCCAAATAATTTGACCTCTAAATTTGATTCTCTCAATGTCTAAACCTTTTTCAACTTTTTTTTTTTTCTGATTTTACGATCTTGATTTTCTGATGCTGCTTCATGATGATCTTGATCGATCGATCTCCAAATATTAGTCCCAATTAAAAACTCTCAAAAATTCTAAACTATAAAATATACGAGCCATCTAGCATCATGACAGGTAGTATCATCATAGAAATTAGTTGATTTTTTGGTGGAATATTTGAAAATTTTTGGGAGCTGTAACATCACTGACTGGTGTTGCTGACGTGTAAAATTATGAAACTGATATTAGTATTAAACAATCATATGCGAATGATATATGTGGCGAGTGACGAGCCAGATCTACAGAGAAATCTGACAAAACCGCCGAGTTGAATATTCTAAATAAATAAAAGTATTTTATTAACATAAATAACTGCGCCGTTTATTTTGTCATAATTATTGAATGAGTGAATGAGTGCTGCTAGTATTATCTACGGTGGCACCAATAAATTTATTAAATATACAATTTATTTAATTAAAAATAAAGAAAAAATATGTTGAAGTATTTTAAAAAAAATTAATATGAAGTTATATCTTTTAATGAAAATTATAACTTATATGTTGAAAGTTTGTTTTCAAAAATATCTATGAATAGGTGTTTTGTAGCATATCCAATCCGTGATTAAGGAGTTTATAACGGGTTTAACGAGTTTAATGAGTTTATCCGGCATGTCCGATACGTGTTCGGCCGTGTCTGTGATATATCTGTGTCGGGCGAAATTTTGGGCGTGTATGTGTTTCCTAGATAAATGTCTTAGCTTGAAAATAAATAATTGGATGATTTCTAAATTTAAAATAATGAAGAATGATGTTATGCTAGCTCTCGTCAGCTCTCACTCTCTCTTTCAGAGATATTACCAAAATTAGATTTACTATCCACCTAAACCATAGGATTCTGTATTTACAAAATATATATAATCATTATATATTTCAACTCTTTTTATATTATATCATTTGACATTGTACTAATAAAATTACGCATACCACGTGTTAATCTTCGGCCCACTTCCCTAATTCACCACTAAAAATTATGTAAATTTTTCCATCAACTGTAAAACTTTTTAGACCTCCCATCTTCCTTCATCTTTAATCTCCACCCTTAATCTCCGAACACCTATCACCATTTATGTGTTCCCCCGAATCCCAACCATTCAAACTACCTTAGTAGAAGCCATGTTTAGAGCTTAGAAGGCTCCTGCATATATACTCTGATAAAACCAGCTGCAGTTGACATAAGAATGTAAATATCCAGAGAAAATTTTAGATAACACCCTCCAATTTTAAATATTATATATTCTAGAAGCCAACAATTAAGTCGTTGAAAGGTATTCTTAGGCACGGTCGGAAGTTAGCTGCTACACATTACATACATGCTGTTTCCCTACATCGACACCACCGATTTTACCATCTTGGCTTACTATATCAAGGCTATACAATATCGGCACCATCGTCACGGACGTCAGGAACACCAACACCGGCCCGAATATCCACAGCAGAAGTGGGACTGCGGCGTAGAAAAGCCGGTTACCCAAGGTGTTGAGCATAAAACCCTTGTCAAGAAGGTCAGCAACATAGTCGGGGGTTATTGACAAGTCAACTTCGTCGCCCATGGGAACGTTGACTAAGAAGTTGACTTGGTTGATGAAGCGTATTGACAGGGAATGGCATACGAAGGAGAAGAGGAACGCTAGGAGGAGGGATACGTATTTTAGAGCCACCATGAACTCTCCGTGGGCACCGTAAACCGAATCCCCTAGCGGCTTTTTTATACTGTAGGTGGAGCTGAGAACGGCCGCGAGCGCACAGCAGAGCAAGATCGATGTCGTTGCCATCAACGTTGACCCCATGATCGCATTTCGAATCGTTTGGACCGCCAATATGTTCTTCTTGTCATTGTCCTGCGTTGACCAAATACATGCATGTTGTAAGAATAGCTCAGACTTATAAATTCTGACCTATCTTCTCTCGAGAAATATATATTATATATATAACAGAGAGAAAAAAAATTATGTCTTTTATGTTTCCTTCCATGGATAAGTGAAGAAATGACTAATTACAGGAGAAGCTCACGCTGATCACAAAGAGGTGGTTAATATATGTATAATTACTCAAAGATATATAAACCTTAATCATTGCGAAGACCCATCGTCGACGACCGGCAGCGTTGATGCCGATGACGGTACCGCGAGGGTGCAATTTGACCCTCCGCCATAGCCAAACGTGGTAGATAATGGAGCAGAGCATGGCGGACGGCACTAGAACTAGGTCCAGATAACTCTTCCTCCACTCCATTGATCTCCCACAAAATTTCTCTCAAACGACTTCGAAAGGATCTCTGTAAGCTTAGACGAGCTCGGTGATGGAGATCGATGCTCGGCTGAGGGTATATATGAGAGGGAGAAGTGGATGCACATGGACGTTTTCCGAGACAACGAGACTACACGACATGACCAGAAAGAGGGAGAGAGAGAAAAGCAGAAAGCTTCCACCTTTTCTTTTTTAGGGTTTGCATGAGACGAATTAGGGTTTTGCTTGCCATCCACGCACGTACAATATTGTGTAGTATAGATTTTAGTGGCCAACAATATCAAATTAATTTCATTTCTATCTAATTAATGCTGTGTTGGGCCCTAACCACATCATCCTTCAAATAGTGCTCAAACTTTCCGACTTCGAGCTAACTTAAAATATATGTCATGCCGAAATTTCATAATATGGACTCTGATTTTAGAGGCTCGTTTAAAATAAATAAATAAATTTATGTGATGTTTCGATGAATTTAGGCGGTGGAATAATAGATATGAAAATGGAAATTGTTAGGTTTTTGTTAGTTGGTAGAAGAAGAAAGATGTTGGTTTCTGACGAGGCCCATAAAATAGAAGATGAGATGAAAGTGGGAGACTCCTCAGCATCTCTTTCCATTTCTCATCAGATAAATTTCAAACAATTTTTTTTTTTTTTTTTTCCTTAATTTAAAATTTGTACGGTGGGTTGCGATCCAATCCGGTCCTCGGGTTGGTTATCTGAAGAGATGAAGGGTGGAGATGGAGGAGTGATCCACCGGGCGACCGGCGGAGCGACATTAGCAATACTAATTATGGAAGAAGTTGCTATATTTATTCACTAAGTAGTGGGAGGCGCACAAGGTTTTGAGTGCAAGCAGCACCAGATTCCGGATTATATAAGTTGCTTCCTAACAAATGTCAGCTTGACACGTGGCTAGGCCGACTGACTTGTTAAATTATAAATTATTTCTAAATCAGCTTAAACACGTTTGTACTTGGCCAATTTTGGTCTGCCATAAAAAAGAATAAAGCTTGTTACACCAAATGGACAATTGTCTTTTTTATCCGCATTAAAAAAAATTTCTCCGTCTATTCAATCCAACAGTAGTAGTTTTTTTTTTTTTTTTTATTTACTTTTAAAAAAAAAAATTCAAGACAAAAAAGCATGCAGTTCAAATAAGTTCATAAAAGCAAGAGATCTATCTGTTGATAGATCATGCAGAAGATAATAAATCGAGTATTCTGATCGATACGGCGGCAAACCTAACCCCAATTATGAATATGGAGCCTAGATCGATATGCAGATCTCCTGAAAACTCGTCTAATTTATCTTCTTTCTTCATCCGTTCATTATAAATTTTTGTTTTTTTTTTTCATAAGTCTCAGAATAGTAGCAGTTGATGCTACTACTCATCACTGCAGGGCAATGAACCAATGGCGAGCTGCCACGTTAACAATGATAGAGAACATGGCCAAAACAGCCATGTCAATACCATCACTCATGGTAAAAGCATGTTGAATTTTATTTATTTTTCATGGTTGGTTGGATCTTTATACTATTTATGTCTCGGCAGAAGCAAAGTACAGATCAAAGTTGTTGAAGATGGTGATTGGAATAATGATGAACAATGATTGGACAAACCAAGATCTTGACCATAACTCTACACTTCTCAATTTATTATCTCCCTACCAACATGATCATGGAAGTAGCAGTTATGTCCAATCAATTCCCTTATATATATTTTCCTCGATGTAGACGATGGTATTTTAGTCGTGTTCTAAAGCATACGTACGCATTCACAAACAAAATTTAAGTCGAGTTTCGGTAAAATCGGATCCCCGCATATGCTGATTCCCCAGCATTCATTTGTTCTGGGATGGAGTTGAAAGGGTCATCAACCACTACTACTACGATCATAGAAACTTCATTTAGATTCTTTCGAGCTTTTTTATTTTTATTTTTATTTTTTTGGCTATAACATCTCCAACCTTCCAATCATATGTGTACCTTGTGATCTTTGATTGCATAATTGTGTGTGGAGTTAGACACAATCAAGTAATAATAATGATGATGAAAGCTTAAAATGCAATGCAACATGACTTTTTTATATCATCTGTAGCAGGTGTGCATGTGCGTCGGATTATAAAACCCTCTCATCTACATATCAAAATACTGTAGAGATTGGAGCCATCCAAGAGAACAGAGAAGTGAAAGTTATGTATGGAGCTCTGATAACTGTTGCAACTGCATTAACTGTCATGTCAAATTAATATCTTGCAGTAAACCAAAAGAAAAGGATATAATTACAGTTATCGCGAACTCTCATCATCCGACCCCGGCATACCGAATTTTGTAGCTCCTGAAAATCCAAAATGAATATATACAAAGTTCAATGTATCCAAAATGAATATATACAAAGGTGCAATAAATTTGACAACAATATTGGAACTATTGATAGGTGTCAATGTGGCATTGGATAATGTAGTGCAATATGCTCTGAGATAACATGCAAACCTGACCTCTTATCATCTGCTCTCTGTGTAGCATTTCAATACAATGAATTAACAAAATGCAGAAAAACAATGAGCAACATAACTATTTGCATATCAAACATCCCGTAAAGAAAACCCCGCGTACGCTTATGTCGCTGGCGTAAACAATACAAACAGCTTTGCATTAGATTTAAATTATTTAACGTCACATGAGAATCTCAACTGTAATCTGAACAGCATATAAACAAGTAAAATGAAAAATGATTGCTGCAGGTGACTGACCGACTCTTTCTATCTTATCTTATTTTAAAACAACTTCAGACTTCAGAGAAATGAGAACCACAAAGACGTCGAAGAGGTATGACCATGATTCATTTTCAATTCATGAATCAGTAGCAGCAAAACTGCGGCAAATAATTGAGAAACAAATATAATTCAATCTAATTATAATAATATGAAAGAAAAAAAAACATTATAGTGATCATAATTACATGCTTCCGACTCCATCAGATATATATATACCCTCCGAGCTCTAGCAGCTGCTCCAACTCGCTATAGAAGACAAGATCAGTGAGTTTGTAAAGCTACGAGCAATGCTAAGGAGGTGGAAAAAGCTGAGCAGTAGCAGAAAAAGCATACCGAAGGGATTTCTAGCGGTATGTGTGGGCGAAGAATTGAAGCGATTCGTGATCCCGACAGAGTATTTAGGCCACAGGGCCTTTGCAGTTCTTCTCAGGGAGGCGGAGGAGGAGTTCGGGTTCGAGCAGGAGGGCGTGCTCAGGATTCCCTGCGAGGTCTCTGCGTTTGAGAGAATATTGAGAGTAGTCGAAGGGAAGAAGAACAAAGACCATGATCATCAGTTTGTGATGTGTTGTTGCTCATCCGAAGATGTTGAGTTAGGGCAATGCAATCACATTCTCAACTCTATATGCAGATGATTATTCCATTTTGGAGTTTTTTTTTTAACCCCTTTTTTTCTTTATTTTGGGACCTTGCTCTTATGACTGGAACAGGAGTAACTTTGGCAAGCTCATAGTGAACATTGTTAGAATTATGATATTTCTAATGCTAATGCAAGCTACTCCTCTTTTTTTTTCATACGTTTGGGTGTAGGTACTCACTAGCAAGTCAGCAGAGTCGTATGCTTGAAACATGCTATATCGATCTCTCAAAATTTAACCAAAGATTTCTCCAAAAGAATTTGTATGTAACTGAACAGGGATAGTATAGGTAATGTCAGAGCTCCCAAAATAAATTAAAAAAAATTCAACTTTTTGTTTAACATTGTTCACTTCATGTATGATTTATTAAAATTTCGGAGCTCATCATTCACTTTTTGTAATAAATTACTTATAATTGTCTTTTTATAAAAAAAAAAAAAATTAAAAAGGAAAAGTGAATGATGACTGACGATTGGAAAACAAATAATGTACCAAAAATAAAATTTCCAATTGGAATTTATTCTGTAGATAAGAACAGCATAATTTTTCAGAAAAGAAGTGAGTTTTTTTACATGAAGATAATTATCCTGTAATCCTCGATGTCACGTCGCCCATGAAACTTTTCAAAATCATTCGGTGTAGAATTTTTCTTCTACCGTAAATAATATGCTTATTTCTTTAAAGTTAGATATGTTCTTTGGACCAAATGCAGTGTGTTCAAGTGTGTCACCTTCCCAGATTATGACGGCGGCCATCTTTTAACTACATAAGGTCTTGATTTTCAAAGTCTATTTTCTTTGTTAGTTCTTTGATCTTCACTTCGACATTGCATCTCATTGGCGTGAGATGAACTTTATAGTTCCTAACAAGCATTTGCTCCTCGCGCGTTGTCGCGGTCATCGAAGAATTTTTGTAAATATTTATAGTTAAAATGATATTAATTTTGAAAAAATGACACTAAGTTGAACTATTTTGGAAAAAAATTAAATTAAAAAAAAAGGGAATTCAGATATCTTGTTAGTGTACTAGCCTAATTTTACAAACTATAAAATAAAAAAAAAATACAAAAAGAAAAATAAAAGAAAAACAACAAAAATAGACTAAAAAAAAAAAAAAGAAGACAAAAAAAATTACTGTTGATAATTATATAATAATAATAAGCAATACTATTCACATAACAAATATGCTATGAACAAGAATTATTAAAAAAATATATATGTTGTAATATAGTTAAAATTATAAAATAATATGTAGAATGTTATAATAAAATAGTTAACTAATATTAATTATTAGTAAAAGAAATTACCATTGAGTAAACAATGTATTGTTCAGAAAAATACAAAGTAACACAAAAAGAAAAATAAAAAAAAGATAGACAAGCAACAAAAATTAAAAAAAAGAGTAAGAAGAAAAAAAAATATTGTTGATAATAGTATAATAATAATAAGTAATACTATTTATTGAACAAATATGCCACGAATAAAAATCATTATAAGGAAATATATATGTTGTAACATAGTTAACATTGGAAAATATTTTTTTTTCCACTTTTTCTTTTTATTATGAATTTTTATATACATATATAAATATTTTTCTTTTTTAGTTTATATATATATATATATATATATATTAATCTCTTCGATTTTTTTCTCTTTTCTTTAAAATTTAATGAATGTATATAGATATAAATACACAAATCCTATATATATTAACCTGTTTTTCTCTTTTATGTTTTTTTTTTTTTAAATTTCAATTGAATATATATATATATTATATTATATATATATATATATATATATATAATATATATATTATATATATATATATATATATATATATATATATATTCTTTTCTTTTTTTTTGTTTCTCTTATTTTATTATATATCTATATATGTGTATATACATATAATAAAAGAAAGAAAGAAAAAAAAGTTACTGTGGAAAAATGAAAATACTGAAAAATGTTTATATATATATATATATATAATTATATAGAAAGTTATTGTTATTGAGCAGTAATGTTTGTTTTTTGTGGTTAGTTTTAGTATAGTTCCTAATAAAAATTCGAAAACTTTGATGTTTATCGATTGGGCAGTGCTTGGCAGAATTTTTTTTAATTTAAAATTATTTAAAATAAAAAATACAAAAATAAAATTAATTTTAAATTTTTTTAAAAATAAAATCCACTCGCCAGTATAACTGGCGAGTGGGTGCCACGGTGGCAGCGCGTATCTATGCGCTGCCAGCGTGGCAACACTCGCCAGTTAAACTGGCGAGAGTAGTCTAATGGTAATCCCATTGCACTTTCAATCAGTAGGTCTCAGGTTCTAATCTCTGCAGCACCACATATTTTATTCTTATTATTGTTTTCCTTCTTGTCATCAATTATTTTTTCAAATTCAAAATTTTTTTGCTAATTCTATTTTTTTAAAATTTTATATTTGTTAAGTTTGATTTCCAACACGCAATTTTTTTTTTGATATTAATATTTAGCTTATAATTTAATTTTAAATATTCAAACTTTATAATTTAATTTCAAGTTTTGAAATTTCAAATTCAAATTACACCTTTTAAATTCTAAAGATCAATATTTAAATTTAGTATTTAAATATTTGAAATTTAATAAGTTGAAAATTAAATTTAAGTCTTTAAATTAAATACTGCAGTATGGGATTAATATTAAATCTTGAAATTAAAATTCTCAAACTACACATTCAAAATAATGGGATTTGAATTTAAAATTTTAAAAATTGAGGTTAAATTTAACTTTGAAATTAGATTAAACATTATATAAGAAATTTAAATCCTACATGATGGGATTAAATAAAAACAAATATGTTTCTTGAAATTAAAATCTCAAATATTAAATTTAAAAAATATTAATTTTCAAATTTTTAAAAATATTACTTTTTCAAATGTTTTAATTTTAAAATTCATATTCCGATATTTTGAATGTGGTAATTTGAGAATTTTAATTTTAAGATTTAATATTAATATCATAGTGCAATATTTATTAATTTTCAGCTTTAAATTTTAAATATTTAAATACTATTTAAATCTTGATTTTCGGAATTTGAATGTTGGAATTTGAATTTTGAATTTAAAACTTGAAATTAAATTATAAAATTTGAAATTTTAATATCTAAAATTAAATTTTAAAAAAAATTATTTGAGTGTTGAAAAATAAACTTAACAAATATAGAAGTTTTAAAAATATAAAATTAACAAAAAAATTTTGAATTTGGAAAAATAATTGATGACAAGAAATAAATCAATAATAAGAATAAAATATGTGGTGCAGGGATTAGAACTAGAGATTTAGTGATTAACAATACAATTTGCGTACCACTAGACTACTCTCGCCAGTTTAACTGGCGAGAGTTGCCACGCTGGCAGCGCGTATCTCGCCAGTTAAACTGGCGAGAGTTGCCACGCTGGCAGCGCATAGATACGCGCTGCCATCGTGGCACCCACTCGCAAGTTACACTGGCGAGTGGGTTTTATTTTAAAAAAAATTTAAAATTAATTTTATTTTCGTATTTTTTATTTTAAGTAATTTTAAATTAAAAAGAAAAATTCGTGCTTGGCATCACGAATGCACGCACGTAAATTGTCATGGAAGCGTTTCACGCACGGGAAATGCGTTTCTCCTGTGCTTCCGTGCTTCCGTGATAATTTGCGTGCTTCCGTGGGATGTAGCATTTCTGTTCTTGATTTTCAGATGTAGGACAACGTTACCTTGGTGATCGATGATAATATGTCTAATGCTCTAAAGCTTGCAGGAGGCGGCCGGTGACTATGGCCTTCGTCGGGCATTCCACAAAGCCAATTGATTGATGTTCTGCTTATCGTGGTCCGGCGAGGCATCGTACAGCGAGTCTCTTGTCTTCCATAATATTCCTCAAAGCAATAAGCTTCGCACCGTTCGTTCCCCCCTCCAAAACCCTTCACAAAAACCCACTCGTTTTCAATAATATTTTCCTTGATTTGTTAGTCGAAATGAAGCAGACACCGAGTCTCAATGCTCCAGCGGTGAAGGAAGGCTCGGCCGAGCGCCGTCCGCGAGCTCCACCGCCGCAGCCAAAGCCGGAGGAGCTGGTGGCGCACTACGAGTCCCAAGGAATGGATTCCCGCGAAGCTTAGCTGAAAGCGATCGGCGATCTCCAAGCATTTCTCTGCCGCACGGTGGCGGCGGCGATGCTAGGGCAGGGCAAGGAGAAGGCCATGGCCGACTCGGTGAAGAAGCTCGACGATGCGAACGCCAAGCTCGCGATCATCGAGACGAAGATGGATTCCAAGCCCGGGTATGCGGAGACGCTGGGGATCGGCGTGGCGGCAGGGGCGGTGGTGAAGGGATTGACGACAGCGCTGCCGCACGTCTCGGGGCGGCGGGGAATATCTGGAATGCCGTCAACTACGCCACTATGGGCGGCGTGTCTAATCCGTCTTCGTCTTATATGTTAGTTAATTAACTGAAGTGTTCTCGATGTATTATTAGCATTTGGTAATACATTGTTAGTATTTGACAATTTGTAAATGTGGTCCTTTTTTCCCATCTATGTGAATAATCATTTATTTATAGTCTGCTAATATTTACAAGTTAGAAATTGTTAATGGAAATGTCCGCAAAAAATGATGAAAATGTTAAAGTTGACTTGATCTACATCAGCCCACACCTGCAAATTCCATAACATACTGCTTTGAGTTAAAATAAGAGAATGTTTTTATTGAAATGTTAGGAGACCAAACATATACAAAAATATGGCCTTATTTAGAAATGATTGTAATTTAACTAACACATTATATACAGAACGTACAGCAGGACTTGGCTCATAAATATAAATATGTCGGACGGATCAAACGTCCGGGGTCAATTTCAGTATAATGGATGAATAGCTTAGCATCGGGTACATGTTGGAATCCAAGAAGTTGGCATACTGTCTGATCGCTATGCTTCTATCGGGCAGATCATCGGATAAGAAGTCGTACGGTTCGGGTTTGCTTGTGTCTACCAGTGGCTCCCATCTGTAACCAAGCCTTTCAGGAAGGGAAACGGTCACCGGCAGATGGCCAGTGTTGAAGGCGATATAAATCTCCCCTTTTGCAGCATCTCTCTGCATTCAGAAAATCGAACAAGCTCTACGTGTGAAAAAATAATAAAAAATGTCGCAAAACGTAGAGTATTGGTTGAACTCCCAACGTCAATTTAAGTTCACCATTGACCGGGACAGTTCAACTAAGCAGGTTAGCCATCAAAATGCTGGGAGAAAGGGCTCGAATGATTTTCTATCAATGAATAGAAAACTACAATGTAGCTAGAAGGTAAACGTACCAAAGACAAAGCGACAAAACGGCTTGAGTCAGACCAGTCTGGCTTCCCGGGTTGGTGACCGTGCCATTGTAGACGCTCACCGCTTGGAAACTCATCTAGTCCAAGGCATTCGTATTCACTACAATTTTAAAAAAAAAAACACACACTAGTACATATTAAACAAAAAAAAAATCTTAAAAAATGAATGGTTTGTAAAGTGAAGTCAAATAGCTTGTTTATTTACCGGCGAAACTTGATCATAAGACGACAAAATCGAAAGAAGTCGGATGAGGAAGCCTCTTTCTTGTCCCAGCGAAAATAATTAAGCTGCAGAAGGGAGAAAATTGTTCATCAAGTCCAGACATAGAGATAACCTAACATAATTTTTCAGAGTATATGAGCACAAATTTACGTAATTATCATGGCAGTATGTGTTGTTATTGCCTCCTTTTGTATGACCATACTCGTCGCCCATGTAAATCATGGGAACCCCCTGGGCAAGACAAAAGAATGCTTGAGATAACTATATAAGCTGCATCGGCAGATAAAAACATTTGGAATTAGCATACGACTAATTACAAATAGATGAACGCATGTACCAACATTCTAATTAGACTGCACATCACTGATTGAGATAAGAACTGCAGACTCTTCGAAATAACAACCATAGGATTGTACATATTTAGTTTCAGGGCTACTCAGATACATAAGTATTCCAAACATGGTAAGAAACCTGTGGAAAATGATATATGCGCAAATAGGCAAAAGCTTACTTGGGGAAACCATGTGAAGGAAATCTGTTCGGAAATGATACCATTATATAGAGATGCAAAAGGCAAAGCTTACTTGGGAAACCATGAGACAGAGAAAGAAGTTGCGCATTTGCCTCTTCCTCAATCTTCTAACTGATACGCTAACAAACTCACCTTCCTACATTACGAAAAATTCTGGATGTCAACAATAGTATAATAGGTAAAGTTTAACCAGAAATTTGATAGTTGAGCTAATAAGAAAAATGCGAACTACGTGCCATATCAAAGAGCACAAGTTAGTCACATGTAGTAGAAAATTAATAAATCTACCTCCCCACAGTTCCAGCTAAGATTATGGTTTTCTCCATCTCTGTTGTCCTCGCCATTTAACAAGTTATATTTGTTGTTGTATGTCACCAGATCATATAAAGTGAACCCATCATGAGCACAGACGAAGTTGATACTGTGCCATGGTCTCCTGCCTCCTTCCTGCATCAGACTATCAGTGAACACCAGATGTCTCATTCGAAAAATTGCTACAAACTAAAATAAAGGGCACAGCAAGCAATGGTTTTTTTATTAGGTCGTTAGAATATGACAAATAAATAATAACTTCCAAATTTTCTCATTACGTTGGTAGAGATACACGATACCTTCATCAAAAGCTCCATCGCAAAAAAAAAAAAAAAAAAAAAAAAAAAAAAAAAACACATGCATAGACTAATTATCTGGATGTACCCATGTAGATAAATGCTCAGACAAATGAACAGAAAGAGAAAGGGGCGGAATTACTAACCTGATATAAATGTGGGCTTCCGCAGAGGCAATGAGCAAAAGCTCCAGAAAATCCATCAGTGCCTTTAACAAACTGCCTCACTACATCACGGTACTGAGCAAATAATAAAGAATGTAGAAGCTCAGCATAAGTCACGGGAGTTGCATATACTATTTTTAACCAATGAAAGGCTACTAACTACTGAAAAAGAAATGTCTCACATACACATTTAAGATAGACATGTAGGCAGAGCTATACTAACCATTTATCAAACAAGCTACTACCTTATTAAAGGGGCGGAAATGAACGTAAACAGGTAAACTAAAGCTGGACTCGAGTAGCAGGTATTTCCAGGATACTCGAACAGCGTAAAAGATAACAGTCTAGGTGATTAGTTACTATAACAAGTAAAAACTGAGTTACAGGTTGAAGTTACTACCCTCTTGTATATTTAGTGAAGTCAATAACCTTAGGTAGTTCACGCCTAGTAGTTCAAATATAAAACTCAAATTGCTTTTGACACATATAGTGAGACTGGGGGAAGAACGAAACTAATAATCTAATGTCAAAGATAATAATTTAATAAAGGGAATGTAAAAACACAGGTTACTGGTTTAGACTCACCTGCCCATTCCATTCCGACCAGATACCCCAATGAGGAAATCTACCAACTTGGTACAGGCCCCCACAATCCCATGCTTCAGCAATGAGCTTTTAGAGAAAAAGTAGAAGGAACATCATGAATTAGGAGTAATTCCAGTAAGCCACAGCATAAACATATCCTTTGAGCCAACATGATATATTGAGGTAAATGTTAGCATATAATTTAATGCATTTGTTACAAAGTCGAAAAAAAGGTAGATGGGACTCAGATTTTATCAAAGGGCTGCAGGTTTCAGCTTATAGTCAAAGTGTTCATCTCACGGCCTGCTTTCAGGTTTCAGCACACATAAGCTTGGGCGTATACCATCCAATTATTATCTACCTACAACATAACTATCTAAAATGAGATATAAGACTAGTAACTACTTCAAGTCAATAGTAGAATGGATCAGTCTCTGATCTTCTATCCCCAAAAAAACCCTGACAATTCCATCGAACAGAATCTAAAAGTTTATTTTACAAATTCAAATTCACGAAACTCATGACGGAAACATTTGAATACCAGGCAGGAAAATATAGCGGTTCAAAGTTTTTTGGTTTAAATGCCATTATCAGAAAAGGGAAATAATATGCACAAGTACCTTAACTTCTCGAAGGACAGGATCATTACTGATCATGTCAATGAGCGGTGGATTATGTAGCGGAGTTCCAGTTGTCAAAGTATCACCATCTATTGGATTTCCATACACATTAGCTGCATCCCAGAGGCTAAGAGCGAAGGACGAAAGGAAGGTAAGCATATAAAGGTATCAGAAAGGACAGTTACAAAAAAGTACAGAGATTAAGCAAGGACCTGCTGCCCCTCGTCAAAATAGATCCAAGATCAAAGCGAAACCCATCAATATGCATCTCCAATACCCAATATCTGATACGAGGCCAAAAGAAAAGAGCTTCAGGTTAAAGGGCTCGACCAGGAAGGAAAAAAAAAAATAATAATAATATGAATTTGTATAGGACGCTATGGCGGATGTAATCACAAAGAAAAAGCAAAGCACTCCTAGCATACCTATTAGCAAAGCATTAACGGTTATAATGGCTATAACCTAAGAGATACCAACATTTTCAGCATAAAGATGACAAAGAATGATAAAGCCATAATGTTGAGCTGTAGGTTAATTATAATAATATTTCTCTCAATCAGAGGAAAAACAAAGATTTACCAAAACACAAGCACAGCATTGCTAACATTAAACAAGATGAGGGTTGAAGCGAAATTCACATAAAAAATCAACCTTAAGCAATCCACTATAAATTGACGAACTACAGGATGGTTGCAGTTAAAGGTGTTTCCACATCCAGAGTAATTGTAGAATTGACCCTGCACCCACAAAACGTGTTTAATTGATAATATGCTAATCATAAGTATTAAAAAAATAAATAAAAAATAAAAAATCATTTTAAAGGGACAAGAAACAACAAGGTATTAATATTGTAACTACATGAAAGCTGCTGGTAACAGTTTAGTGATGTTGCCAAACACACATGTTGAGTTCGCCAACAAATTGCAACATAGTAGAAAGTTGGTACTTCAAGAAGAACAGATCCTAGAAGCATCATGACAGATTAAGATGTTTGGTAACTGCAGTTTACCCTTGGTGCAAGCATATAATAAGTGCTGTTATCAACGCCCCTGAATGACAATATAGGACCGTTCTCATTTCCCTCAGCTGTATGATTAAAGACAACATCTAAAAGGACCTGAGTAGTTGAAACACAGGTTGTCAGTAGTCATAAGATAAGCACCCAAAACTACTTCATATTGCTAAGAAGCAAAGTAACCTCAATGTCTCTTTTATGAGCTTCTCTGACAAGAGTCTTGAACTCATATATAGCATCACGACCACAGTTACTAATGCCGGCTGATGAGTATCTTATCATTGGAGAAAAGAAGTTGACTGTTGAATATCCCCAGAAATTTAGTCTGGCATTGAGAAACATATGAAATACAAGAAGTGGGATAATATCTCAGTTGCATTATCCTCCATTGATTTTATTGAGAAAGCATCGAAAGACAAATAATTGTCTATTAATTCTTACAGAGTTCATGTTCTTCTACCTTTTTTGGCCCATGCCACTGTTGTAACTGAAATACTCAAGCTCATTAAACTCATGGCAAGGCATTAGTTCTATGCAATTGACTCCGAGTTCCTGCAAGTTTAACAAATACCCAGGGAACAACAAGAAGATGAAAATCAAAAAAAAAAAGACGGGGAAAAATTCCATCATTTCATAAGACTTCTCAATTCAATACTGGAAAGCAAAGAAATTTTAACTCAGCTAGATTGAAAACACAAAATGAAAAGAGCACTAATATAAGTAAAGAAAAGGCTGTGAAGCTACATACCTTCAGATGATCAAGTTTCTCAACTGCACCTAGGTAAGTTCCTGGAAACTTAGTCTTGCTTGAATCATGCTTGGTGAAGCCTCTCAAATGCATTTCATAAATGATGAGGTCCTTCTGAAGATGGCGTATAGGTAGATCCCCTTCCCAATCAAACTGAAAACAACATGGATTTAATCCGAGAATTTCGTTGTAGTACTTCTGTAATAATAAGATGTCAATGCAAGTACGTAGATACGTATATGAGGAATGTATTCTAGTGAGGGTGTGGTTATAACTGTAAGACCTTGAAGGTGCACATTTGTACGCATGTAAGAGATGAAGAAATTGTTCATGCTGTATATGTATACGAAAGAATAATAATTACGAGCTCATGGTACATGAATGCTCATATCATATAGATGCAAGAATATGCACGTACTAAGAATAAAATGATTCTTAGTGCGTGCAATTCACCCTAAAATCTTACAATTAAGACAGGAATGTAAGTCGTGAACTTTTTGTGAGACTTTACATTAAAGAAACTATCACATGATGACATGAACTATTCCATTAATCCAATACTAAAATGACTACTATGACTATGGATTAGCACACTCTGTTGGCGGGCCGGTGCCCCACGTGGGCTTGTCTGTAATGATGGTGACCAAAATGGCAGGTTACAGGCAGGGGTTTCCCTATAATAATCTCAAAAAAAAGGACTATGCACTAGCACACGGCATAGCATGTAGGTTAAGGAAAAGCTTGATGCAAACGATATTAAGTACCTCATCACCAGAAACAGGAATCATGCCAGCCATCTGCGGCCAACAATCACCTCCAGGCGCTAAGACACCATATTCCCCTCTGCTCACAACTGCCTAAACAAAGCAAAAGGTTATAATGGAATCTAATGGTTGACAACATAATCAATCCAAGGGGAAAAAAATCGCTTCAACAGCATGCGCAGTAAAAGTTAACTATCAAAATGCAAGTAAGCATGCTTGCTTGACAAAAGGAAGCAATAAGGATAATCCAACCTTAGCATATGGATCGAGCAAAATGCGACAATTATCAAAGTAACACCCTTCTTCACGATTAAAGTTGCCGTCAAGCTTGTACCCATAGACCATGTCCTTAAGGTTTCCTGGAATGAAGACATGCCATATGTCCCCTGTTTTGTTTACCACAGAATCAAGCAGAATTTCCTCCGTCACTCTGTTCTGCGCCGTATAGCATTCAAAATCAATATCCTCAGTATCCAACAAAATTCAAAACCTTATAGAATAATTACAAAAATGCTAGATCTCCAAAAACATCACCCAAAACCAATCAACTTCACTTACGTACATTACATATTTTACTTTAGAGCAGCACATCATTCAGTTATTTCATGCATAATATTTGAAACAAAGTTTGTAATTCTGGCATTTTCGTAATTACAAGAACTTGCAAAACTTCGAACAAAATGCAAAATTGCAATACTAATCAATAAATAAATCAATATAATAATCCAAACCAGTTAGCACTTTAAAAAATGCACAATTAAGCAAAATTGTAACGTTAATGGGCATTACGGCTTTGAGATCATCGAGTGTGAACAAACACAATGTAGCAGCAGTAGCATCGCTAGAGTATATAGCGAAGTTAACACCTCCGTCAACCGCCGTTGCACCAAACGGCGACGGACTTCCAGCCAGCACCTGCCGCTGGCTCGCCTGCGGACGCTCCGTCACCGCCGTCGCCGCATCAGCATCCTTCTTTCTCAACGCATTGATCACAACTATGTTCCGATAACTCGAAATCCTTTCCGATTTCGCCGCAGATTTGAAGAAAACTTTCCCACTTCTATGAAGTCCGCGCGAGTAAACGAAACGGAAAGCTGATCGCGAGCGGAGCGAGCTTAGTCCCGCAGCAGAGGCGGCAAGATCCATTATAGAATTAGGGTTTCGAATTGATATGAGTCCGGAAATTTGAAAATCGAGAGAGAAGAGTGGAGTGGCGAAGAAGAGCGAAAACGAGGAGAAAATATCGGTAAAACGAGGGAGGAATATATAGTGCGAGTTGGTAATGTGACACGTGACGGATGCGCACCGTAGAAGTCGCTCTCAGCAGGCTTTTCAGAAAAAGCAAGTCGTTTTTTTTTTCTTTTTTTTTTGAGAAGAACAAAAAAGTAAATAGTTATTATCTTTTGACGGTTCGGATTTTGCGCGATGATCGCGATACGATTGAATCAACCGTCCGTCGGCGTTCCTTCGAGGAGTTCACGTGAGCCTGGTGATTAAGTGGTAGTTGTACTTGTACTTAAAAGCTGGTCTGGTCCATGGGCGCATGGTGCGCCTAGTGAATTAACCGGTCGGATGGGCCGCAGGAGATTCGGGATTTGGAGATTGATTATCCGTATAGTTAATGAATGCTGCATTTGGTCCATGCGGCACATCCCAGCAAAGATGAGAATAAATATTTGGAATATGTGAAGAAAAATTCTACTATTTATCCTTTTTAACTTTTTTAAAAAAAAAGAAAACAATATTTGACCAAATACTCTATAGAAATTTCGTACGATTCATTTAGCATTATAATAGCCATTATAATTTCATCAATTTGTATTATAATAATATTTGGGTTGAAATATTCTCAACAAGAAAATAAAGTCCGGCAGACGAACTAATACTTTGGCTGAAGTGTTGACAAGTTTACTCAAACGGAAAAAGTCAATATAGAAACTATAATCTAGGATATTACCAAAGTTTAGGATATTATAAGCCACCATCACCTCAAAAATACAATCTATTTTTTCTCTAATTATGTAACCTTTGAGCCCACTTTTGCCTTTTTTAATTAAGAAAACAAATTGGGGAAAAGAAAAACTTTGAATCATCATCTTTATCAACCTTATGATCTGATGGAATTCAACGGTTGGGATCCATCTGCAGGATGGGATGCAAAAGAAAACACACATCTCCATGATCCATCATTCTTCTCCCATAAAAAAGCACACAAAGAAACCTACTAAAGATAAAATAAAAATAACATCTTAAGCCCTAATCTTCTGTAGCAACGGCGAGAAGGGGGCGCAGGCGGCGGCAGACTCTTGATGATTACAACTGTAATAACAGTAATTATTAGAATCTGAATAATCATCAACATTGGAAGCAAATAGATCAACAAACCCATCTAGTCCGATATCTTTGAACCGATTCTCGTCGCGATTCAGAGCGTCGAGAATCCAGTCGAAGAAGAGCGCGTCGCAGGTGAGTGCGAGGCCGCCGGCGGGCTGGAACCCTAACTCCTCCTCCGCCTTCTCTAACAGCGACGCGAAGATGGGGTAATTGAGGTACCTCGTCGGAACGACGAACCGGCGGCGATCGGTGCCGACGTAAACGGCGATAAATCCGGAGCGAACGGCGCCGGTGGAAGCGCTGCGGCGGAGGCTGAGACGCCGCATAACACTCTTCATCGCCTTCGTAGCCCCCAGCATTGGAGCTCCACTGGTGACGGGTGGCGAAGGAAGAGAAGAAGCAGAGAGTGGAATCTTGGCTTATACAGGGACGGTTGTTAAGATCTCGTCGCGCTTTTTTGAGGAGGTTTTTATTTGATTTAATTTGACAGAAGACGGGAGAGTACAATTACGAAAGTACCCTTTGAATAACGGATATTTTCATGCTTGTCGCCAACTCGTCGTGAACCGGGCGCGGATTACGTGGTGCAACAGGATGTAGAGATCCAACGGTTGGGATCGTGCACCTCAGCGAATACGAATTATAAAACTTTTAATCATTATTTTACATATTTTAATATTTATTTAAAAATTAATTATAAAATTATAAATCATACTAAAATATGTAGTATTGTAGTTTAAATTTTTTTCTAAAATTAAATCAGATAAATAAATAAAAATTTTATATTATAATTTGTAATTCGTATTTTGACGTGGCATCATCCGGAGCGTAAATTTGTCCACACCTGGTACTGTTGCACGGGAATCCGCGCCCTCGTGAACCATGCAGCACGCGGTGCCGCTGTTTCTCATCTCGTATTTCTTTTTTCCATTGATTTCTTTTCTAACTTTAGATTTTTCTTCAACTCAGCAATAATCTTAAAATGATAAATATTAAATAGACGCAATCAATTTATATATATATATATATATATTACAATGACAAAGCATGTTTATTTGTGTTAATTGTTAGCATGAATAACAACACCATAATATTTTCAAAAATCAAATCAAAATATAAAATATAATTTATTCATTGAAATTCAAAAAATTAAGGTGGATTCATCGGAGTCGGGGCTGTGTCGTAACTTTCTACAGCAGCGGTCCCGTGTGAACTCAGGACATGCCATTAATTAAATTACTTATTTAATGTCAATCAACGATTAATTAAATTAAGAGATATGTTTATGTAGAAAACTAAAAAAGGGAACGGGCACTAGGGTGCGATTCGATACGATACTCGAAAACCACGTGGCATGCGTACCGAAAGTGGGCGTATTAGGACCTAAACATAATAAAGTATAATAATATAATAATGATGAGAATTAAGTTACCACCAGTAGTAAAAAAAATGAAAAAATAAATAAATATTATATATATACTCTTTTTTCTAAAAATTTATTTTTGGCTTGGAGTGCTTGTTTTTGTTAGTTATTGGATGTTATATTATATATATAATTTAAACCTAACCGCCGGCTTTTTAAAAAATTCAAACTATCATTTAAACCTAACCGCTATTTTTATTAGTTTATTTATTTTTTTGTTATAATCTCAGTTCGCAAGTCAACTTATGTTTACGAACAAATTATAAGTCGAACAAATCAAGCTCGACCTTACATTGTGTTTGGTGAGCGTCGTGGAAATACTACCACTTATTGGATGTTATAATCAAATTAATAATAATAATAATAATAATATATCGTCACCAAAGTAGTTGACCTCCACAAAGGCCAGGTCTAAATGCTTAAATTAGTTATTGCCGTCTTCTCCCTGGCAAAATCTTGTCTTTAAATCCCACACAAGTCCTACAATATATATATATATATATATATATATATATATATATATATATAGAAAATGCTAAAAGAAGTAGCTTCAATTTGTGGAGGCAGATCTCAATCTCGTCGAAAGACGGGACGGACTTTGATCTCTCGCCATTTACGGATAATCTAGGTTCGCTCACCGGAGCTGCTGCTTCTACGAGCCGTCCTGATATGATTCAGTGCATCAGCGTTGGTACGAATTTATTCGGTTGTTAAACAGAAAGAATTTATATATCTTGATGAGAATTTATTATCATTTTGCTTTTGGATTGGAAAAATGTTGTCCTCCATTTTGATTTCAAAGTTAAAATCGAGGAGGAAGAATTCGATGACTTCGTCGCAAGGCGCGGCATACCGCGAGCTGACGGCGTCGTTGCTAGAAGAGGGGAAAGGAGGGAACGACGCGGATGTTCCGAAAGGGTGTCTAGCGGTATATGTCGGAGAAGGAATGCGGCGTTATGTGATCCCAACGAGCTATCTTCGTCTATCCTCTTTTGCCAGCTTAATGGCCAAGGCCGAGGATGAGTTCGGGTTCCAGCAAGTCGGCGGCCTCAGAATCCCTTGCCGTGAGGAGGATTTCGATGAGATTCTTAGGATCGTCGAGCAATCGCAAGCCAAGGACAAGAATAAGATAAAGGAGAGAGATCACCAGAGGATGTAACCTACAAATCTTCAAAATTACAAATTCTAGATGTTCCTAGTTGGGAGAGAGAGAGAGAAAGAGAGTTTTAATGTTGGTCATATTAATGACCAAATAAAGCTCAAAAATTGACGGTTATCTCAAGAAACAAGAATAGAAAATAAAAGTTTCAATTTTTATCGTAGAAGATAAATTTGTAAATTCATATGGGAAAAAAAGTAAATAGTGGTACCTTATCTTTGGCTTGGACTCTTGGACTTTTTGCACCCGCCATTGCCGACTCCAGTTGAGATGATGAAGCTGCTACTGCTACTAATCTTCCTATTCCAGATCCTGCCATCCCGATGGGCCGATCATTGCGATCCACGATCCTTGCCCGATCCGCGAACTCTCCGTTACGACGCGGTCACCGTTCTCATCAGCGGCTACTCGGAGCTACGTATCCCTCTCCTCTCCTCCCTCGCCGCAGCCTACGCCGCCCACCCCGCCGTCGCCGCTGTCCTCATCCTCTGGTCCAACCCCAACACCTCCAACTCGGCCCTAACCCCTCTCACATCCATCAGCCGCCACGTGTACCTCCACCGCCACGGCGCCTCCTCCTCCCTCAACTCCCGCTTCCTCCCCCGCAAGGCCATCTCCACCGCCGCCGTCGCGGTCGCCGACGATGACGTCGAGGTCGATCCTGACTCCCTCTCCTTTGCCTTCTCCACGTGGCGAAATCACAACCGCGCTCTGGTAGGCTTCTTCGCCAGATCGCACGATCTCGATCTGGAGGCGAGGAGTTGGATCTACACCGTCGATCACAACAAGTACTCGATAATGCTGACGAAGTTCGTGATAATGAGGACCGAGTATCTGTTCAAGTATACCTGCGGGAACAGGTTAAGCGAGGCGCGAAGGTTGGTGGATAGAATTCGGAATTGCGAGGATATTCTGATGAATTTCGTGGCGGCGATAGAGGGTGGAGGAGGAGCGACGCCGGTGCTGGTGCAGGGAAAGCGGATAATCGACTGGGGTGACCCGCGGAACAGGGGAAGCGTCGAAGGGGATAATGCCACGACGGCATCATCATCGAACGTGGAGAAGAGGCGGCTGGGATTGAGTTCGAGAGGGGACCACTTGAAAGTACGAGGTTGGTGCATACGGGAGTTCCACAGGATGCTGGGTGTGATGCCCCTGCGGTACAGTTACGGAAGAGTTGCGGAGGGAGTTCAGGAACAAGGGTTATGCCATAAAAATGGCAAGCTGCTCAGTTGCGACCATCAACAATGATGAGTAAAACATTGTTAGTGATAGGGGGGAAATTCTGTTGATTATGTAATCTATATGCCAAAATCTAGATAATATTCAACTGAAGCTGATAATTTGCAGATCCAAATCTTTGTCTCAGTTCTCTACAATCCATTCAAATATGATATTTATATATATATGCCCTTCCTTCGCCAAAAGGAGGGATAATTACTATAACTAATATGAAGCATATCATACAGTTGGTGATATAAGGATACATACAGATTATGTGATAAATTTCTCACCCACTCACAATTTTGCGTCGATTCCTGCTTTGGCGACATACCCAAATTGTTCAGATCTAATTGTATAACACTGGGGGGAGTCTTAGTCGACGGGACAAAAAAGAAAGCAAAATAAAATAAGGTTTTTACAAGAGACCAATTAAGCATGCTCAACAATCAACAATTCCTGAAGCACAACTCTTGCACTTGCAATTCCTATTTTCCTACATATAAAGTTAGTTAACAGTCATATAACATCGGATTTTATGTTACATATATTACATAAAATAAACAACTATATTGGCGACACCGCCTAACTATACCCATGCTTACCTCCATCCTCCAGATGGCGGTAAAATATGAGGCTTTCGGCAGTACAGAAACATACCCATGCTTACCTCCATCCTCCAGATGGCGGCAAAATATGAGGCTTTCGGCAGTACAGAAACATGATTAAGTATCGGCTGGTAACAAAGAATGTAGAACTCTAGCCGATACTTGATATTCTCTGATAGCCTAGCTGATAAAAAGAGAGTAGAACGAAAAGTTGATAGCTGATGTCCAAGCTGATACCTGATGTTATCCAATAGCCAATAGCTCATACACTAGCTGCCATATTTTCCTGACAGACTTCCAAGTGAAGCTGCTACTGCATCATCTGAGTCCACTTTCACCTGTTACACGACGGAGACCTCCACCTTTTAAAACTAATTCATGCAGCAAATAATTCTTAAAGAAAAAAGGTGCTGGAGCTCCCAAAATTTCTCGCAAGGATTTGCACCACGTGCTACACAAAATTAACTCGGAAGTGAATGTTGTTCTTGGGAGATTTCGGGAGCTTTACCAGAACTAGATGTAGTAGTATATAGTTAGAATTCTGACATACAAGTCTCAGATGGTTCATCAGAGCGTCTTCAATTAATCTTTTCAGTTTGTTGCACTGGTCAACCATATGACCAGCAGCGTGCAGCTCTTCTAATCGACACCACAGACGTTCGATTGCAGTGTATGGAAACCAGATCGCAGACATCTTCTTACCATTGATGACATCCAGGGGTTTCTGCATAAAAAGTTACAGAAATTTCCGTTGGCTTTTGCTAGCATAAACGGCAAAAGAAAAGGTTAAAATGTGATGATGTGTATCAAAGTGACAGAAAAAAGTATTTACCCTTGCAGCAAATGATTCGAGGAATTCAAGCAACAGATTAGTAGCTTCAGAAAAACGGCCATAGTTGACATAAAGTCGCATAAGTGATGCTGGATCTGCTTCTTGGCCAGTCATTCCCCAAGAGGTTGCTTTCTTGCCACCCTTTTATATTGGAAGAGGGAACATGTTCATAGATGTTATTTGATCAAATGCTACTGAAGTATGGATGCAAGTCATCATAATTTGAGGATTGTCTACTTACACCACAATTTCCAAAATTATGAAAGATGAATTTTGAGAAACTGAAGTTGTTAATCTATTGCTTTTCTTGGTCCTAGAAACTCTAAAACATACTCATCTTAGCAAAATAATCCAAAGAGTAAATGTTGGAAGGAAGAAGCGACTTCCCATTATTTTTGGGTGAAGTAAATGGTCACTGGGCCTCAAAATTAAGAAATGGTGCCCTAAAATCTTTGTGAGCAATGAGCAGTCCCTTTTTATTGGAGTCTGAAGCAAGCAGCTCATAAATTGAAACTGGAAAAAGTTAATTACCTTAAACATATGAACTAGCCAAAGAGGTAGCTCAATTTGCGGATCAGTTTGTAGAAGTGTCTCGGCAACAATTACTGGTAACCTCGGATGTAACCTGTTGTATTTCTCCTGTCATTGAATTGGGTTAAAATAAAAGTTAATAAGGTTTCTGATTTCAAATAATCAATTGTCTTCCCAAGTAATTTGCACACTAAACAATGTTACACCGGAAGAGTCACATTTACAAAGTAGCAAGTGTCTAAACCAATTATGTCCCTTTCTCATTCCACATATTCTGGTAACTTCATTTCACGATAGTATGACCCAAAAGAACTCATAGCCCTAACTTGAAAATAAAAGACGATATATGCCACTATCATATACGCAGCAATATAAATAACCACAATCGTCATTCGACTAATTGTAGACAAATCTAGCTTGCAACAGAACAAGTGTTAAGGCTATTTTCTACATAATAAACTTTTTAAGTGCTTCATGAAAAACATGTGAATATCAAATACCTAAAGTATTATGCCGGGACATTTCTTATTCAGAATTTCATCCTCAAGTACTATGCCAGGTTTCAAATTAATGTCAGCTTATAAACAATTTAATTAACTGTGCAAGTGAGCTCATGACTGATGCAAAATTTATAGAGCAAGGCATCTGGAGAGAAAGAGTGTGTGTCTGTTTATCTAAAAGATAAACAGATCATTATGCTATATAAATGCTAAGAGTATTTTGTTTCTGACATAAGCACATTAAGTCTCCCAACTTTAAAATGAATAATTTGCTTCAGATAAAAATGTTTGATATAAATACATAGCATCCCCTAGCGTGCATAACAAAGAAACAAGGTAGGACTTACAAGGTAGGACTCAAGCGTCTCCCACTGGTTATATCCTCTAACTTGATGAGAAATTAAGCTGGTATCCTTCCGCTCATAAGCATTATTTTCATCTGTAGATGGCAAAAAATAGCCATGACCTCTTTGATTGCTCCTGACAAATGCGAAGTTGGAAAAAACAGGCAACAACTATTCACAGTCAATTGCAGTGAAGTACACAATACTTAAGTCAAATCAAAACACCATGCACAAGCAACAGGCTATATTACTAACCCGACAACTAATGTGCCAGCATTGTTTGAACAGCATTTCTCTGACATAGCAGCAAATGCTCGTTCTAGTTCCCTGTAAAATTTACATTACATTATCTCCTTTGCTTCGATTAAAGCAGGGTTAAGATAGGCATTACCTTTTTAACCCACAACCTTTCCAGAACTTGAGTATAATAGTAAATGACATGTCATACAGATTCTCCTGAAGTAAACTATCAATCATATGTATAAGGGAAGGCTCCTTTCCTGTGAAACAAGAGAAAGTAAGCTGCAATATTCCTTTACAACGATTTGATGAGCGGACTGAACTTACCAGAATATTTGACCTTCACATTTGCTAGAGTAAGCAAATATTCTGCATATATTAGCACATACTCTTTTTGAAGCATCTCAGCGTCAAGGTAGCATGGCAACCCATGGGACTTTTGTGCAATATTAGGAGACGCTGCAGATGCAGAAAATTCCAAATACAGAATTGTGTTACAAAGGGTAACACATGAATCTAAGAATGTAAACAACATGCAAAGGAAGGCAGCTCGCAAGTCCAAATACTTACTGTCTTCAACCATGATTTTTCGGGCTCTTTTATTTGGTGAGCCTTGTGCAATGTACACACCATCATCTTGTTGAGAATCAATCCAAGCAAAAGCTGGATCAACAAGTTGCAATGCATTTATCGTAGCAGCTAAAGCATGCAACCTGTCTTGCAACACTGAAGAGAGCTTCCATCCTTCGTTTGATATAGCTTCTCTTCTCAACCTCTCACTGTATCTATACATGTAAGTAGCTGCCTTTCTCCAATTATTGCGATATGACTCAAAAGCATAAAGAACCTTATATAAATTCGGCTTCACAGAAATATCAGAACGTTCAGCCTGTATAGGTTATATGTATTTTAAAGAAAACAACTAGAATGGAGGATTTAATAGCTCAAAGGAATATCATGTAAACATATTTCTGAAGATCCAACTGCATACCTTCCAAGCCAGCTCCAATTCCACCTTTTCAGTTAACCCAACAAAAGGTAGTCGACCGTCACAAAGAATCTATTCAAGATCACAGAATTGTTTAGAGAAGACATGTCTGTCTTTGAATTACCAGAATCCGATGATGCGAGTGGCTACATGAGTTTAACTGATAAAGAAATCAACTTCTAGTATAAAGTATAAACATGAGGAAAGTCATATATACTTCATGTACACAAAACAGATCCTTCAACTGAAACAAATTGACCTTAGTTTTATAATGCACAAGTTTCATGATAATGTACAACTCCAACCTATTATGTATCCACTCTTGTTGAGGAGCTCATATGTCTTTCATTTACGGCTTTTTGATATAACATAAATAATCTCTACATGAGTGTGGGCACCCACACAAATTAGTTGACAATAACACAACATTAACTTTGGCAATCAACGTGCAAGTTGCAGACATACAACATGCACCGCAACTTAAGTTTCCAGTAACTTACAAAGGCAAGAGAAATTAAATATCTAAGCAAATCTAGTGTACCTATGTATACAGGCAGATAATTACCTTAGTTGCACCAAGCTCGCAAAGAACATTAACAAAGCGCCTTAAGCATACATATTTGCTCTCCTCATCAGGATTTGAAATAATGGCAGTATAGGAATCCTCGTAGTTCTTACAATCTAATGAAAACTTGAACACATTTGCCCAGAGGCGCCCACGTATTGTAATTGGGGGTTCAGGAAGTCCATTGACATCATGGTCATTTTTCATAAGCACCTCATCCACGTGCTCGAGAGCAGCATGTGCAAAGTGGCAAGCGGCTTCACTTAGACCATATTGCTCAAATATCTGCATGACCCACTGATAGTAATGAAGTTTCCATAAAGTCGCAGATCTGAATTCACCTGGAAAGCAAAACACGCCCTTAGACTCCAAAAAAAAAAAAAGGTCAATTACAGCATGTGTCAAGACTTTGGAGGAATTATGCTACCAGGATAATCAAAGCCACTTTGGAAACTAAGCTTTTGGATGGATTCAGCCGCTCCTTCTGTAGATGCGGCTCTGTGAGAGGTTCAGTCAATAACGCGATATCAAATAGGTAAGCAGAACAAAAGCTTTTTTACAAACTCTTCGGAGAAAAAAAAAAAGAAAAGAAATACTATGAAATTCTTCAGTGACAATCAAACACAAGAAGTTGAGAACTCCTTAGTAAAAACCATACATAGGCCAAGAGAAAACTAACAATCAGCTGGAAACTGCCTAGCAAACATGCAAAAGTACCAACTACAAGATGTTAACAAGAGCAAGTAAAGAACCACTTGGATAAATCTCTCTGCTCAATTTATGTAAGAACAAACCTAAAGAAACACCGAATAGATTGACCAATTTTCTGATCTTTTAGACTGCCATGAAGTCCACCACAATGAGCTTGTAGCAGAAGACAAAAACCAAGAAGATGAAGCCGTGCAGCGCAATCATCCTCTGTTCTCTGTGCACTATCTAAAAGCTTTATCTTACTCCAATAACCGTCCAGTATAAGAAAGATGTTCTGGATGACAGACAGGAGACACAAGTGGTTCTTTAATACTGGCTATGTCCGAAAACTAGCTAAACAGATAAACATTAACTTAGTACCTCTGCAGCTTCATACTGGCTATGTCCGAGTAGAAGAGATGCTAGATCAATTATCGAACTGGATAACGAACAATTTTGAGCACTCCCACCCCATACTACTGAGCTGGCAAAATTCCTTACAGCAGGAACAAATTTGCTCAAATCAGGAAAACTCTCCGACCATAGGAAGTCATCCCCATCTCTTGAGCACGGAAATTCTAATAAACAAGCCAAGGTTACGTCCGATGAGCCGAGCAGTCCAGACCATGGTATTTTCTCACCCTTACTGTCTGCAATTATAAAAAACCATAAATTACAGTCATAAGAAGTTAAAGCAAGATCTAAAGAATTAGCAAGTCAGCGTACTTGTGAGGAAGGAAGGTGATCCCATTTTGCAAGCACAGAGAACCAGAAAGGGAAATGAACCTTTCGATGGTAACAAGCTTGCTAACAAGCAGATTCATCTTTTACAATAGACTCATGTGCAATTAAAGAAAATGCATGAACATGAAATAATCAACGAAGAATATGTACAATAAAACAGCGCAATCCAGCAGTAAGTCCCGTCCAGACAGGGTCTAGGGAGGTAAGATGTATGCTGATGAGGCTGTTTTGGTAGGAAATCAACGAAGAATCCTGTCCAAATTCATACTACAGAAACTGATTGTAGACGGAAAAAAATACACACCTATATGCAACAAAGAAAGCCGAGAACTGAAATCATCCATGGCTAGTGGTTCAGAAGGTGTGACGGCAAGGAAATGGAGAACAAGCCACTGAATAAGAATCTCCTGAACCACCGGAACAAGGCTAAGCTGTACTCGATCAACATCAGATTGCATCATCTGTATCTGTAAGCAACATCTCAATGTAAAAAACTTTGGCACACAGCGTGATCATAATAATACAAGATAAACATGTTAAACAACAATGAGAATGTTTAACATGAACCACTTCAACTAATTGATAGAAAGAATAACTAATTGATAATTCCATTAAGAAATAGAGAAAGCTATAGGAGGATCATCACAAGTTACCGCAATACAAAAGTCAATTATTAATGCAACAATCCAGAAACTTGAAAAAGGTGATAGGTGAAAGATTGTGCTGAAAAGATGATAGAGCACTGTTTACGGGAGGAGATAAATCCTTCAAATAAATATGTTCCATATAAACAATCCAAGATTCCTACCAAATCATCTCTAAGCAAGTTTATAAGCTGCTGGTAAGTGGTAACTAGCTTTACCTGGCAACTAATTGGCAAGTGACTAATTATGCCACTTGATCAACTATCTATAACAGACGCATAAGCGTGCAGAACATAAAAGGTGGAAAATCAATCATTAAGAGTAAAATGAACAGAAATGAACACAGAAATGAAGTGATAGGACAGTGCATATAACAAAAGTGAATCTGTAGAATACCTGTCCACTGATTTTAACGAGGTAACCAAGCAGCAGCAGGACGTCAAAAGCAGACTCAAACATTAGTCTTGCAATTTGTGCAGTGGCATGTATCAAAATGGTAGAATTAATGGTGTAAAGTCTTTTTAAGTCAAAGTTGCGATTGCTTTTTAATGGAATCAAGCACTCAACATATTTTTCTATAACATCTAGAACTCTAGACCATGAAGCAGCCTTGCTCCCCAAGGAACGAAGAGCAAGCAGCATATCAACCGCAAACTTCCTCTGGCTCCTGTGTGCCGCTTGCTTTTTCTGCCAAGTAGTATCAACGCCGACAATGGGTACCGATGATGCCATTGGGCTATAACCAGTTTCCAATATCTTCAGCAAGTGAAATACTATATCATCAGAGGAGAGATCCGGACTGACAAGAGATTCATAAAATACTGCAGTAGCCGCTCCGCCAAACTGGCGATTAATGGTACTCATGCATCTTAGAACTTCTAAAAAGATATCGCAGTCGATAGTATCCTCTTGTAAAATCAACTCAAAGCTTTTAACATCATGAAGACCATCTGCAGGCCCTAAAAGACGCATAACATTTTAATCACACATAAGACATTAAAAACCAAAAAGAAGACTAAGTTCCTATGCTACAAAACTACACAAATATTATACAGTTTATTTATAGGTAGAAGTCTTTAACCCAACCATATATAAGCTGCTCCAAGCCTTCAAGACAGCGAAAAAATGAGATTGAACTCTTTCTGATTAGTCCAATTGCACCACTACTAGAATCAACAAACAAGGCATACGGCATATTTCCCACGCACCAGTGCTGGAAAAAGTGAGAGCAAAATTTCTTCCAATAATAAACCAATGAACTTGAATCAGCCGCAACTCCCTGATGTTAAAAAATGGTGAAAACAATTAAAGAAAATCAACAACTGAAATATTTGCAATCAAACAAGTAAAACAAATATATTTACCTGCCCTATAATTATATTGAAAATCTCCTTCTTTAGTCCAGCACTTGTAAGAGATTGGAACTCATAGTCAGACAAGTAATTTTTGTGATCCAAGATAGTTGCTCGCAGAGCTGCAGCATGATGAACCCCTGGCTGGAGCAGTCTACGCAAAAATATGGACGAAATAAAGTATGCAGCTTGGTCCTGCAAGTAAAAGCAGATGCAAGTCATACTACCATAGTTCAAGGACAGCATGCATCTTTCGTTACATAAATATTCAAACTAGAAACTTATCAAGAATGAGCAACTTGAGAATTAGCCCAAAACAATTCTAAAAGTGCAACTTACAGTTCTATGACAAAGGAAAAAAAAATCAAAATCACTAAGCAGTAGAAACAGCAGCAAATGTTGTTTGACTTGCTAAAGATCTAATATTTCCAGAACCTAGTCAACAAATTAAATGTACCTAATCAGGTGAAAACAACAAAAACACCCAACCTATGTCATGCAAAAATGGTTTTCTATTTGCAACAAAATGGAGATCAACCTAAATCACATATATACACACATAGGTGCATACATGCATCTGCAAGCACATCATCCTGCATAATTACACGAACCTTCATCCTTAGCTTGCTTATTATAAGCACCTGAACATATAAGTGGCATGGTAGCAAGCAGCTAAGCAGACAAACGAGCACCAACTACAAAATCCTATTGCAATCTTAAACCATTAAAGAAACATTGGAATATTCGAGGATTACCATTTTAAGTGTTCAGCTAAACCAAATATTAGCATAAAGTTTGGTAAGAAAAAGCAGGAATGGCATAGAAGCTGTTTTACCTTCAATAAAGAAAATATGGAATTGTTTGTCCAAATTAGATCATCTAAACTGTTCTCAGAACTTTGAAATAGTTGATCAGCAACAAAATCTTCTTGCAAATTGTAAGAAGTCTTCCCCCTGAAAATCAGTCAACGCGGAAGCAAACATCAGAATAAGAAGACGCAATAACATCAAGAGATGACTGGCTTTCTTTCAAACAATAGCCTGTTAAAGTAGCAAATTGGGAGAGGAAGTATGTCATTTCAATAAGCTAGAATAAACATGTAGACAAGCCCAACAAATTTCCTAACAAAATATGTAAATCTATTCCAAAAAGATGCTAGTACTTCAGGATTAACGCACAGTGAGGATGCATGACAGTTCAATAAGCAAGAAATAAGAATCAGCATGTAGAAATGAAGCTCCACAAATTGCCTAAGGAAAGATATAAATGTGCATCACACAAGATGTCGCTGTTTCAGGATTAAGTAAACACATCCATACAAAGACAAATCATACCTTTAATAAGGCCAAGCATTAGCAAACCGAGTTTTATACTTCTTTTGTGCACCAACAGATAAATAATAAGCATCTTCATTTGGAGCATAAATATATGTTTGGATGCGGATTAATCAAAACGCTAATCAAATATTCGACATAATGCTAGTATAAAGAAGGAATTGTTCTCATATTTATATGACTTGCTACTGCAAGAAAGAAGAGATACCATGTGCACATATTGAGTTCAGTTACACTTACATTTCACAGTCTGTTTGGAACATATCGTACAGCAGTGATCCATGTTCCTTAATTATCCAAAGCTTGCCATTACTAAATTTCAGGTCCATGAGTCGGCCCTGGTGACATATTACAAGCATTATCCTTCCATATCCGGTCAAAATACCAATATATTTGTTAGACGCCAAAATTGAGTATTTAACAAGAGACAGGGAGCTATAGTTCCAAGCAACAGAAAGCACTACATTCTAAAATCAACAGTTAAACAGGACCTGTTTAAAAATAAAAAAAAAAACACTAGCTTATCTCATATGTCATCAAATCTGAACTTTCACTTTTTTCAGTAACATGGTAACTGGACTTTATCCTACTGTTTCTTCCAAAAGCATCTCAAAGAAAGCAGGCTCATATCATGCTAATACTCTCTATCATAGACATCCACGTACGGCTATTGATTCTCTGGATGTTGAAGTACTTTGAAACATGAATAGCACAAAAAAAGAGATTAAATGGCTTGGAAGAAAATGACTCACAAAAGATGCACAAGCACGAAAGAGTAAGACTTCAAAAGCACATCATACAAGCACCTGACCACTTGAATTTGATCTCCAAACTTAAATTTGTTGTTTCAGCATCGATTCACGAATCTCTAGAATGGTTTTAACATTGTTTCATTACCCATAGTTGTGATGAAAATTTAAGCACAAATAAGTTTTTTTTTTTAAAAAAAAATTCTATGAGTTCTGGTCTCGACTCCAACTTGCATGGATAAATGAACAATTCGATTATTTGTTTTGGTTTTTATGTGACTTTAGCCTATTTATATATATTAAGCACATGAACATGTAAAGGTGCAACCAAAGAAGAAGATATACAAGGGAAAAAAAAGATATAAGCATCTATCCGCTGCCTCCAATAACTGCTGTTTTGAGATGATTTATCTATCACACAGAATTAGAATAAGCGTGCAGTGATTTCATATTGAAGACAACCAAATAAATTCAAATTGTCTTCCACTAACTGGATCATCAAATATGCACAATTGTACAGTAATACATGCTCAATCACTTAATAACTCAAAAAGGAAAGAACCGAAAGTGAAGGTCATAATAATAACAGTACCTCTTCTAGGGGGATACTTTCTTCCACGGCTTCTGGTGAAAAGGCCAACTTGTCCCCAATGCTAAAACCGAAGCTATGCACAACAACTCTTTCAACATCTGCTTCCTTTATTTATAGTCAAGTTGGAGCAATTAGACATATAAAAATAAAATCAAAAGAGCCAATAAGTGCAATCAAATTAGCTGTAGAGAGTTATTTAATACGTTTGACATACTTTACTTATTAAAGCCCTGTTACGTCTTTTTTAGGGAAAAAGGAAGTTCTTGTTATGTTTTGACCTTCTTTCTTTCTTGCTAGAATGATAAATATGAAGGAAAGAAGATACAAAATGTTGTAATAACTCATGTACCCAACTCGACAAACACGTAACAAGTTAAAACACTTGGGCCTACAAATTGAAGCAAAAAATGACATATTGCTGTTTATCTAACTTAATGCTTAGCAACATTTTATCGTTACCTTATGCAGAGTTGCCAAAGATATCATATTTGTATCACAGTCTGCGTCACCAACCCAAATCTTTAGGGGGGATGACCCTGTTCATTTATCAAATAAGCAGGAATAAGCATAGCAGTTATAGATAACAGACAAATTACAACTTGCTAGAAAACTGTAATAATGTCGAAAAAATTATCCATAAATATAGAGAGTAAGCTAGCACAGTTTTACAGTTCATAATATTACAGGCACAAAAGTTGACAAATGCAAAACCTTTAATTAACTTTTGTCATCTAACTCCATCCAAGATGATCATATTTTCGGGTAAGGAAACATACATGCACAGTTTCTCTCTAACATTATAGCGAGAGATGGGGAGAGGGGAGTTAAAAGACATGCCAGCAAAGAAAATTCGGAATGATCTTGTAAGTAAAAACTGAAGTGTAAGAAACCTCAAATGAATTACCGGTTTGCGCAAGTGAAGTAACGTTGTAATTAAGAAGTCTAGCATGGCTAACGATATCCCATACGCGTAAGGTTCCATCTGAATGGAGAACAAATAGCAACTTTCTACCACATACTTCGGATATTGCAATATCCTCTACAGCTCCAACAGCTTTGCCCCTGCATAACATAATTTCTCTTCAAACTGCAGTAGACGAAATCTTCGAAGACATAAAACTAAGACCAGTATCTACAAAGAACATGATCGTCCAAACATTACTCTCGGTGAATAGCAAGAGGATTCTAGTGAATATGAAAATGACAACAGGACGTCACAAATTCTAACAAAGACAGCTTTGTAAAATGTAACTAAATATAAACATTATAGTGAAAATAGCCTTTTAACAGTAAACACCATAGGTAGTCATGCCGAGCATCTAGGAAAAGAATGAACAAAAATTGGAGTTGCATTCGCATCATAAAAAAGAGCTGATGAAGGGAAAGCATACCTTGACACAAGATGCCACAATCGAACTAGCCCCACATCATCTCTCAGCTCGGTCAGAAAACCTATGCAGCATTGTATAAATCACAAATTCGCCTCACATGTGTAGAGAAATATAAATAACATGCACATGAATTGAAACAGCATAAACAATTCTCTACATGAACAGCATGATAGAACTAACATAATTTTGAGTCTTTGACAAAAGAAATCAACCTGGCGAGCTAGGGTCAAGTGTTCCCAACCGGTAACAACCAATAGACCCGTCTTGCCTTCCGATTATTAAACACCCAGAGGTTGCCGTTACTGCTGTTACTTGTGCGTTTTGAATGGAATTTTGAACATCGTGTATTACAAGGTCGTCAGTTGCTAATATTGAACCAGATATATAACTGGAAGGACTTCTGAGATTCAAAAGATAAGCAACTCCCGAGAGAGTAACTACATATACTAAATACAGCTTTTCTCTCGCTGTCTGTTCCTGCAATAATAAATTCAAAGGCGAATAAGGTGCCCGACTGATTAATTCTTTAAAATTTATAACAGTCTGACCTCGTTGATGTAAATATACGCAAACGGATGGATCGCATCTCCGAACTCAAGCTGCAGTCCTCTCCCATGATATGGTTTAGAGGGAAACATCTCCATCACCTCGAGTACGTTAGGTGAGTCCTTGTGAATTCTCCTAATAAAACATAATTTAACATTAGCATTTAAACCGACTATTTACTTCTAATTTACAAACAAATTAAACTGGTTCATACACAGCATGTTGCAGTTAAAAGTTAGATGACAATTTTATGCAAGTATGAACTTACCAGATTAGATAAGCATTGTGTTCGCCGGAGAATATATAGCAGCCGGCGGCGTTGCGGGGCGTCACAGTGGCCGTGGAGGAGTTTGTAGAGTGGGAAGAAGGGACGGTGACCTTCGCCCATTCCACTTTATCGCTGCCGATGATTGGGACTTCAACTCCCCCCAAGAACCGCGAGGAGACGGCGGCAGAAGGACTTGATCCCTCCATTGCCGGCGGGCGGCGGACGGCGGAGAATGAAGTGGCTTTAATCGAGCTTAGAGGTTTTAACTAGGGGTTGGGATCCAGGTGGTACCAATCTTGATATTTTAGCCAATACTTAGGGCTCATATGTAAAATTATATTATCTTTAAGATGCCTGTAAATTTAAGAATTGCAGAGCAGGAGGCGAAGAGGGGGACTTGGTTTTTATTTGTAGGAAAGTAGGTGGAATATGTAAAACAAATTGTTTACTTTTGTAGTCAATTAATATTTTTCATTCGAGAGTTCAACCTAAATTTTTTTTTTTTTATGAAAAGTGTTTAAAATAATTTTTATAACTGATTTTAAAAAAGTCTATGTAGAGTCTTTAAACTTTATAGTTTTAATTGACGCACCCGCGACATACATATCAAAAAAAAATAAAAAGAATTAATAGAATAGAAAAAAAGTTTGTATTTTTTTTTTTTTTTTTGCATTCTTGCCATATCCAAAATTAATTTCTTCGTACAATTTTTGAGTTCTTCTTACGCTGCTGATCATTTTCTTCGATTTGATCGGATCCACTTTATGAAGAAGAATTTGGAATAACCAATTGGAGATGAACATGATGGAGAGAGAGAGAGAGAGAGAGAGAGAGGAGGAGGAGGTAAATTCCTTGTGTAAGATGAGATGACGGATATTTATAAAAGAAAAAAAACCTTTTGATAATAAAAATACTTTCTTTCAAGATTAAAACAAAAAACATTTTATTGTCCTTGATATGTAATAATTATTTATGTCACATATAGCTACTTGCAACCCTATGAGGTGATATAATATAACCAAATGAAATACAAACTGAGAGAGTGCAAAAGATAGAAATCGTGGAAGTTTGAAAGATGTGGGCCGCAGCTGAAAGCCTCAGCTAATCGTTAAAGCTAACAGATAATGGGCCGTACATTTAGGCCCAGCATCTGCACAATCTCGCGCTTTATCGGCCGTACGAGGCACGATGGTACTAGCAGATCAGCAACTCGTAAGTAGGTAAGATTTTGGAGGCTTGCATATCAGTCCCTTCGACAAATTTCGTATTATAAATAAGTCTTTCCCTAATATATATTTTTGTTTAATATTTAAAATATTTATTTAAATAATTTATTAAAAAAAATTAAATAAATAAAAAATTATAGATTATATTAAATTTATTTAGTTTGTATTTAAATTTTTTTTATAAACAATATTCTAAATAAATATTTTGATACTTCAATTAGCGGATTATTTTTTAGAAAAAATTATGGATAACCTCATATTCTTATAAAAAATTATTTTTTAATCCCTCCATTTTTTAAACTCAATAATAATCACTTAATTTTAAAATTATTTATTTTTTCACCCATTTATCATTTAAATATACCCATATTAATTAAATAATTAATAATTTTTTTAAAAAAATTTCAAAACCTTCGAAACCTCCAGCGCGGCGCCGATTATCATTGCCATCTCGCTATTGCGATGTCACCGCTCTTGACAAAAGCGAGGAAGATCACAGCGGAGACTATCGTTACGGGGACGATTGTGGCGGAAATATCGTGGGAGGTACGATATTTGCAGGGACAATCGTGACAGAGACGATCGTGGGGGGATACGATCTCAGCGGGGACGATCTCGGCTGGAACGATCGTGGCGGAGAGATCAAGAGAGGAGGTGCGATAATTGGTACCACCGTCGGAGGTTTTAAAAAGCTTAAAGACTCATAAACAAATATGTTAATAGTTTTATTTGTATGATTATTAGTGTCTATTTAAAAAATATAAGGGTTAAAAAATAAATAATATTAAAATAATAGGTTTATTATTGAATATAAAAGACGGAATGGTTAAAAAATAACTTTTCAGAAAAATCGGAAGTTATTCATAACTTTCCGTTTTTTTTATAGAAGGCTTGCAGATCAGTCCCTCCCTCAAAAATTGTTTACGTATAAAGCTATTATTTATTATCCGTTATCTTCGATGCTCCAAAGTATTTTTATAAATATTTTTTGAAAACATTTCTAACTATAAAAATTATAAATTACATCAAAATTATTTTGTAAAATTTTTTAAAAAATATTTTCAAATAGTTAAATCAAATTTTTTATTTCCATTCACACTTAAAAGTATAAATAAAAAAGGAACTTTCTAATTAAAATACTATATTATACCAACCGGCATTGTTTAAGCTAGCGAAATTGCATGTTGAAAGACGATTACAGTTTGCTGCACATACAATATAGGTCAAAAGTTTAAATTACAGTAAATACTGGCTAAACAAATTGTTTTACTCAATTTTAACGATCATCTTACTTAATTTGCAAGATCGCGAGGTAGAAGTGTAAACCTATACATCCACATATAAACAATAAATATATATAATATAGTATGGGTGAAGATTTCATCAGAAGACCAATATTATATTATATATATATATATTTATAAATTTAGTTTAGTATATGTTTAGTATTATAAATAAATAAATATAATATATATATATATATATATATATATATATATATATATATATATTTGGGCTAGACCTGACCTTGACGGAAGACTGTGGGGTGTTAGTTTAGTATTATAGAGTCAAGGTCAGGTCTAGCCCATAACACACATGCTAATTCAAGCCAAATAATATAAATGTTATAGATTTTGAATAATTCAAGTGAAATTTTGAATATAAATGTTATAGATTTTGATAAGATCTATAACTTTTATGTTTAAAATTTTTCAGAAAATGCTTGGAAATAGGTGTTTTGAGTCTTCAAAATATACCGGGTTAATAAGTCGATTTTAAAATCCGTTAACAATTGGGAGCCTCAAAACACATATTTCGAAGCATTTTTTGAAAAAACTTTAAACATAAAAGTTGTAAATCTCATCAAAATATACAACTTTTATGTTTACAAGTTTTCCTAAATATGCTTCTAAATTGATATTTTTTGGTCTAAATGTTAACGGATAAAAAATCCGTTTTGCCACGTCATCTATTTTAACGGCGCCGTCACTGATTCTCGCTGGAGGTATACGCTGAGGTAGGGGTGAAAACGAGCCGAGTTCGAGTCGAGTACCACTGTGCTCAAGCTCGGCTCGATTGGTTTAGCTCAAGCTCAAACTCGAGCTCGAGCTCGACGAGCTTCAAAGGCTGAGCTCGAACTCGACTCGACTCGATAAATCTAAAGCTCGAACTCGACTCGAGCTCGGCTCGATTGTATCAACTGAACCGAGCTTGAGTCGATTCGAACCGAGCTCGACTCAAGTTCGGCTCGATTGCATGAATTAGATCAAGCTCGAGTCGAGCTCGACCTCGAACTCGCTTAAGTAATTTTGTTATAAAAAATATTTGAATAAAATAAAAAAGCTCGTTTAGGCTCGCGAGCCTAACGAGCCGAGTAACACATTGCTCAAGCTCGGCTCGTTTAATTACTCGAGCTTGAATTCGTGCTCGAACTCGACTCGAGCTCGATAATAATCGAGCTTGAGCCGAGCTTAAACGAGTTCGAGCCCGAGCTACTCGTGAGCAGCTCGGCTCGTTTTCAGCCCTACGCTGAGGTGCATTTACAAAATGGGATATGAATAGTTAATATAGGTACAAATCATGGTACCAAATAGATAATTTACCCCCCAAAAACGTCTACATCTTCAATTAAAAAACACATATTAGCCTTCAAATAGCGTCCTAACTTCTGAATCTGGTTGTCATTTTCTTCAAATATTTAAGGCTTTATTTGGATGGAAAAGAAAATAGAATGAATGAAATAGGAAAAAAAAAAAAATTAAGGGAATGAAAATGGTAGAAAATATTTTTCTTCGATTATGTTCGGATAATAGGAGGAAAATAAATGGAGAAAAATTAATTATGAATAAGGACAAAATAATTTATTATAAAATTACTATTATGCCCTCCGCATAAAGCACTCTCATAATAATAGATATTACAAGCATTTGTTACCGCGCGTTGCCGCGGTTATATTGTGTTATCATACTGTCGCGGTTAAATATCGATCATATTATATTTAATAATATTAATGTTTGTTATGTCAAAAATTTTCAAAAAAACTATTCATAAAGTACGCACCAAATAATATATATCTAGATATATTTTTTGGATAAACTTTCAACTTAAAAAGTTCGATAATTTACAATTTTTACTTTGAAATTTTTTAAAATAATATTTCTAAACAAAATTTCATTGACTTTGCACTTTTAATAGATTAAAAAATAAAAGAAAATTATTTTATGGTATGTATGAACGTAAGAACATATATTTAGAAATATTGTTGGTGAAAACTTTCAATATTTAAGTTGTAAATTCTGTTACGCTGTATAATTTTTATGTCAAAAGCTTCTTTAAAAAATACTTCTAACTGAATATTTCTAAATAGATATTTCAAAACTTTGAGTATTATTTTCTACTTTATAGAGTGAATAATTAAAGTTTGCTTCTATATGATATAAATTATTCATTGTATCTATAAGATGTTAAACCAAAGAAATTACTTTCAAAATAAATATTTTATTTTTACTATATTTAACATAATATCATAATTAAGTATGTACAAACATATAAAATACACATTTAGATATAATTTTTAAAAAACTTTAAACATAAAAATCGTAGATTCTGATGAGAATTTGATGAAAAAAATATTCTAAATAAGTGTTTTCGGACTTTTCGAATACCTAACGAATTTAAAACAAAATAAATTCGTATTTCAGTATTCACAAACGTGCAAAACATATATTTAGAGATAATTTTTGACAAAACTTTAAATATAAAGATCGTAGATCTTGATGTATTCAAGCTTGTTGTGTCACACGCTGCCGCGGATAAAAATAGATATTGTGTATTCAATAATATTAAAAAAAAGTATAATTTTTATTTTGAAAATTATTAAAAGTTCATTAAAAGTTGTGCCAGAAAAAAGATTATAAATTTTCTATTGAAAGTTAATTAAAAAAATATATTTAAATAAGTTTTCTGAAAAAAAAGAGCTTCAAATAGTATCGCAATTTGCGATTTATTAACAAATATATATAAAAAAAATAAATCATATTACGATATGTAAGAACGTATTAAATATATATATATTGATATATTTTGTCGGAGAACTTCTAAAATAAAAGATGATTCTAATAAGTTTTACAATTTTTATGTTAAAAGTTCTTTAAAAAAATATTTATAAATGAGCGTTCTGAAATTCCATAGTCGTAACTTAAAAACTTTATTCATGCATGTACAAACGTAGTAACATATAAATGGAGAGATAATTTTTATATAAACTTTAAATATGAAAATTATAGATTATGATGAAATTTAAAACTTTCACTTTGAATTTTTTTTTAAAAAATTAATTTATTAAAGTTAAAATTATAAAATTTTAATTATATCTAAATTTTTCATGAGATTTAAAATAAAATAAAAACGTATTTCGTTATGCAATGTAAAACATATATTTAGAGATAATTTTTGGAATAATATTTAACATAAAATTCGTAAATTCTGAAGAGCTCTATAACTTTTATTTTGAAATTTTTTTGAAAAGATATTTATAAGTATTTTAGTTGTCCGTAATCTTATCAAATTTAAAATAAAAATAAAAACTTAAAAAATTTAAGATAAAATAAAATCGTATTACGGTATGCAGAAACGTATAAAATATATATATAGAGATAATTTTTGGAAAAACTTATAACATAAAAATCGTAAATTATTATAAAATTTATAACTTTTATATTAAAAATTTATTCAAAAAATAGTTTTAAATGAGCGGTTTCGAACTTTTCGAATATCTAATAGATTCAAAACGAAATAATATCGTTTTCGGTGTGCATAAACGTTTAAAATATATATCTAGAGATACTTTTTTGAAAAAAATTTTAAAACTAAAAATCGTAAATTTTAATAAGATCTACAATTTTATTTTGAAAAATTTTCGAGAAGATTCTTCTAAATGAGTATTTTAGAGTCCGAAATTTTAACAGATTTAAAAATATTTTAAAATTTCCTCCGTACAGTCACAATGCGAGGCGGTGGAAAATTGCGTTTTTGCACTAAAACCCAAAAGTTTTTAAAAATTACGTTTTAACCCGTAAAATTTCGAAACTCCAAAACACCTATTTAGAAGCGTCTTCTCAAAAAACTTAAAACACGAAAATTGTAGCCCTCATCGAGATTTACAATTTTCATGTTGAAAATTATTTGAGAAGACGCTTATAAATGAGTGTTTTAGCCGGTGCAAAATCAAATTTTTAAAAAAATTTGGGGTTTTTTTGCAAAATTTTGTGGCACTGTTGACTGAACCGTAAAAAAGTGTGTTGAGTTTTAGTATATAGTACAAGCTTTTTTTTCCCGCGCGTTGCCGCGGTCACGTTGTCCCTTCACACAATTGCTGTTAAATAAAAATCATTATTTATAAAATGATATTAATGCTCGTTAGAGGTTGTAATTTTTATATTCATATGATAAAGTACAAATGCTTTTTAAAAAAAAACAATTTAGCATTCCGAATTTATTTTAAAATATTTTTGAATATTCATTTAAAACATATATCTAGAGATATTTTTTAGCAAAACTTTCAAAATAAAAGTCGTTGATTCTAATAATTTTTAAAATTTTAATTTTAAATTTTTTTTAAAAACTATTTATAAATGAATGTTCTGTAGGTCTAAATTTGTATGAATAAAACAAAAATAAAATTTTATTTCGGTATGAACAAACGTATAAAACATATGTTTAAAAATAATTTTTGGAAAAAATGTTCAAATAAAAATCGTAGATTCTGATTACCTCTATAACTTTTATTTGAATTTTTTTTTTTTAAATACTTCTAAATAAGTATTTTGGTGGTCCGGAATCTTAACATATTTAAAACAAAAATAAAATTTTAACGAATTTAAAACAAAATAAAATCGTATTTCGGTAAACAAAAACGTAATATATATATATATATAATTTTTAAAAAAAATTTCAAAATGAAAATTATAGATTATGATAAATTTACAACTTTTATATTAAAAATTTATTAAAAAGTTAGTTCTAAATGAGAGTTTTCAGACTTTCTGAATACGGATTCAAAACGAAATAATATCGTATTTTCGGTACGATTACACGCATAAAATATATATTTAGAGATATTTTTTGAAAAAAATTTCAACATAAAAATCGTAGATTTTGATGAGATTTATAATTTTTATGTTGAAAATTTTTTGAGAAGATACTTTTAAATGAATGTTTTGGAGGTCCGAAATATTAACGAACTTAAAAATTATTTTAAAAAGACTGTATAGTCCCAATGAGCCAGTTATGCGTTTAAACCCAAAGTTTTTTAAAAATTACATTTTAACCCGCTAAACTTCGGACCTCCAAAACGCCTATTTAGAAGCGTCTTCTCAGAAAACTTAAAACACAAAAGTTGTAGCCCTCATCGAGTTCTACGACTTTCATGTTGAAAGTTTTTTGAAAGGACGCTTATAAATGAGTGTTTTGGCCGGAGCAAAATCAAATTTTAAAAAACTTTCGGTTTTTTTGCAAAATTTGCGGGCACTGTTGAGTGAACAGTGAAAAATAGTGTTGCGTCTTATTATATAGTATAATAATAATATAATAATATAGTAAAATTAATCTGCGCAAATACTTTTGGGAGAGTTGGGTATAAAAATTAATTTAACTTTTTATATTACAGTTACTAAAGTTACAAATTAAATTTGCGCAAATATTTAATTATATCAGCACGGGGCAATTATTATAGCTACAATTAAACTTTTTAATATTTGGTGCAAAATATGGGGAGTTAGTGAGATCAAAGTTGCAGAGAACCGACAAATTCTTTGGTGTATTTTTCCTGGAAAGTAGGGTGGTGAAAATTAGTTGTGTGTAGATTAATGTGTGTTTATTGGGGGTGAGTAATTTTTTTCCTATTTTTTTGTCTAAGGACTCATTTTCTTGTAGGAAGTCTGAGAAGTGGGAAGTAGGAAGTGGCTGAGAAGTGATATTTTGAGTTGTCTATTTATTTGGAAAGATGAAGTGAGGGCTGGAAGATAGTTTTTTATTTTATTTGGTATTGAAAATAAAGTTGAAAGACTATTTCTTTGTTTACTTAAAATTAAAAGTGAACTGAGATATAAATTATATATTTTTATATTTGTTTATTATATTTGTAAAATAATTTTTATTTATTATGAATTATTTATTTATGTATACTTTTTTTTAATTAGTCAAAAATGTTATAACTACAAATAATACAATAATAATATGAAAAATATTTACTATAATTTGATAAACAACAAAATGTGGAGTACAAAAAATTGTTATTAATAAAAAATATACCATTTATTTATTACAAATATAAAATATCACAATCATAATATTTAAAACTTAATATCATTTATATATGATTTCATGAACAAAGATATATAGAATACAAAAATATTGTATTGATAAAAGAATCTACATGTTATTTACTATTGCGTTTTACACAGATTTATAACAAATATATATATATATTATGATCGAGCTCGTACTCGATCGGTGTTTTTTGTGTTCGAAAGCATAGGTAGGCTCGTAGAGATGGTTTCAGGGAGATATATGACACCATATATTTTACGTGGAAATTCTCGAACTCTTGATCCGAGGTAAAACCACAGGTCGCACGTAACCAGCGAATGAGAATTCACTAATAGGAAAAAGAGATATGAGTTACAGGATTTCAGCACCGAGCTTTATAAGAAGCTCGGTGGATTTCGCTCTATCTCTCTGTTACAGTCACTCTCACTATGTTCTTGTCGAAAAAATGGATCCCCGTTACGGTACTGTAGATCGCTATTTATAGTCCGTAACGGTTTTCTCCCACTTGCGCAAGTTGCGAGCAAGTGGGCGAAAACTGTTATCCAGGCTGGCGATAGCCTGACATTAATTTGAATTTTTCGCCTGATTTTTGTTGAACCGTTGGCCACGTGTCTTCAATCCAGCAGCCAAGGTGAACGGTTCAGATGCTGAGGAGATCGTGTGAAGTTTCGTCGGTACATCGACCTAAATGTACACCGACCTCAACAAAGCACAGATACTTGTCCTTCATCCGACCACGCCTTACGTCGGTTCTTATTTCTGACGATATATATATATATATATATATAATATATATATATATACAAATTTGAGTTCTAAAAATGAGTTTATCTAAAGGCTGCGAAGAAATTTGAGTTCTAAAAATGAGTTTATCTAAAGGCTGCGAAGTGGGTAAGCTTATTTTAACACATAGAGGTGGAAGCAGAAATACACTTCACCAAAATCGCAATGCGAAGTAAACATCGAAATTTAGATTTGAATTTTCAGTTTCATGACTTCAACTTCTTCGCGGAATTGCATCTTTTCTTGTCGGTGACTCGGTGGGTGTGATTTACGGTGCAGTCACAATCATCATACTTTTAGAGATGGATCAAAAGGGCGTTCAAACTTGTCAATGAACTCCCAAAAACTTATTTCTGACGATATATATATATATATATATATATATATACATACATACATTTTCTTATCGTGGAGCTTAAACACTTCTCACTTTTTCTTTGTCAAGTAAAACGGACAATTTTCATCAAATCTCTCCTTCTGGTCAAGGTTGGACTTAGCCCTTTCGGGATCTAGATGTCGTAAGGGTCGTTAGAAATTTCTAGCCCCGTGACACCGTCCATAAAATTTTATAATGTTTCGAATGTAACTTGGTTATGAAATTCATATTTGAAGATATTTTTTAAATTTCTGAATTAAAAGATTATCTAAAAGATAAAATATATGTTTATAATACAAATGTAATTAAAATATTAATATACAATTAATTTATTCATATATATTATTTTTGTCATTTATTTTGATATATTATTTAGCTATATATTTTTTTTAAAAAAATTGTAATTAATTTTTATTTTTTTTAGTACATTGATTTTATTAAATTGGATGTGCTTAGATTGAAACTTATAACCAAACCATTATAAAACTTCAGCGCTACTTCCTTGATTTGCTAGAATCATAATGTAGGAGTCATGCTCTAATTTGACCGTCCATTATACTTTGTGTGATACTTTGTGCAGAAAAATTTACGTTAATTTATTCGATCTATTTTTAAATATTTTTATAAAAAAATTTAAGTTATTAAATTATAATTTTAATATAATTGAGATTTTATAATAGAAATTTTTTTAAAACAATATGTAAAAAATAAATTAAAATTTGTAAATATCCGTGCGGTCGCCTTGGTTGTCGATAACAAATGGCAAGCAGCGTCACGTGGCATCTCTCTTCATTGTTACGTGCCCGCCCGCCGGTCACCCCAGGATGCGCTCTTTTCTCTAGTCACCACCGGATGGCTGCGATCTTTTCCAGTGATGGGTGATGGCCGACGAGCAGCAGGAGGAGCCCCACAAACTCTCCTTTTTGGTTTACGTTTACTTCTTTTTTACCTTTTAATCTAAGAGCACAACTCATTTTTTTTAACCCTAATTTGCTTACCGAGGATGATTGTATGGTCGGATGAATGTAGTTCAAGGGTATTGGTATGGGCAAAATGTATGTGAATGTGATTTGGTGGAGCGACTTTGCATTTTTCCCTGATCTAAATATTCATTCACAGAGTTCAAATTCGTTGTCACTGTTGCCTTCAATTTAATCCATCACTCGTAAGTTTGGCAATATAATGAACCGCGATTCTTTATGAAAGTTTGTAACTATTTCGTAAGATAATGTTAGTTTGATCTACATTTTTTTTTTCTACCTCCTGTGATTCACCTGGTGTGCTTTTTAGCTTTTGTATACGGTAATTATCCGATTTATATTTTTTTTTTTCGTAAATCAGTTGGCTTAACATGATAGCTTGTCATTTATTTATTTGATATTAATCGTACGCAGTATTCGTTTGGTCTCACACACGAGATGGTTTCTTGTACATAAATTGTTTTCGTCAGCTCAACAGGCTCAGCATGATATATGGCATAAAAATGTATATTTTCTTGTACTGAGGTCAATCCCTTTAATGCTTTTAGTGGGCTATTATCTTACCCAGGGTATCTGTAAGAAAGTTTGCAATTTTTGAAAGTAGGAGGACCTAATTTACTGGAAACGTGATATGTTTTCTACTATATTTGTTGTTTTTTTTTTTTTGCTCTTATTCAATTGTAACAGAGTAGATCAAACAGTAATTCTAGCAAAAATTACTTTATTTGTGTTGTAGATGAATTTCAAGCAGTAGATCAAACACGTTTGCCGTTGTTGAACTGCCATTTGTTCTTAATAAATCAAATAACAAATGAACTGTGAAATTATGGGGTGTTATGTGTTAGAGTCGTAACTTCTTCCTATACAGGTCCTTTAGAGAAGTAAGATGGCTTCGGATATGGAATGTGTTGAAAGAAAGGTCAAATCTAAGTCTCCACGTCCAACAAAAAGGGCTCCTAGTAAGTCATTGAATGCTGCGAAACCTGACTCGATGCAGTTGATAGTCTATAATCAGAGTGCTTGTGGCGCTGACCGGAATGTCGATGAATCAACAATTGGAAGCAGCAATTATCTTCGACCTCTACAAAGTGTTCCTAATCCTGATCCATCTGACCGAGTTTTACCAGGAATAGGAATATTTGCAGTCCAATGTTCCTGTTGTTTGAAGTGGAGAGTAATACCTACAAAAGAAAAGTACGAAGAGATTCGTGAGCATATCCTGGAAGAACCCTTCTTTTGTGACCGTGCTAGGGAGTGGAGACCCGATATATGCTGTGATGATCCAACTGATGTATGTCAAGATGATAGCAAATTGTGGGCGATGGATAAACCTAACATTGCAAAGCCACCTTCTGGATGGCAAAGATTGCTAAGCATCAGAGGTGAAGGAAGCACAAAATTTGGAGACATGTATGCTATACTTTTGCCCTTTCTCGTTTTAATGGATTCAAGCAGTATGTTTTCCAGATTTGGTTGCTTTAGTCAGTATTATTATGAAGTTTTTATTTGTGCAATTTGATGATCATATTCTGTTGTGTACAGATATTATGAAGCACCTTCTGGAAAACGATTGCGCTCAATTGTTGAGATTGAAAAGTAAGCCATAGATTGTTGCTGACTTAATTATTATTTGATATGATTGCAAAAAAAAAAAAAAAAAAGGATCTAATTCCATGCATGTAAACCGATTGTACTGTATAGGTACTTGCTTCAGCACCCCGAGTACGTGAGGCAGGGAGTGAAGCTGTCTCAGTTTTCATTTCTCACTCCAAACCCTCTGAATGAGAATTATGTGAGGAAAGTTAAACGAGCACCACGAGCAAAAAATCATGATAAAGGTTCCAGTTCGGCATCGGCAAGGTCTTCTGAACTTGACTTAGGTTGGTATATGAATCGGCAAGGTTCCAGTTCAGCATCGGCAATTTCGGTCAGTCATCTGATTGAACTGTGTTTCTTCTTGCAGTGACTCATTTACCGTGGGAAGAACCTCGTAAATCAGAAGAGCTTCACATTGAGATTGCTGCATCTGAAATGCCCATATCTAACTCTGTCGAAGATGTGCCATCTCCAGTATCTAAGAAGAAATGCAAAGGAAAATCTGTCAGCACCGGCTAATGCGTAGAAACCAAAAAAAAAAAAAAGAAAAAATCGCAGAAGATGCCCTGGACCCTCCAAATTTTGTGGCATGAATGGTAGACCTCCTAAAGTTATTCCAATTCATTCCAAAAATCTTTAATGAATTGACATATGTGCTGCTCGAGTGGTAGAAAGTGATTCTCACTGATTTTGAGATAAAATTCATGTGGTGTAGCACTGGTAATAGCCATGTAGATAGTCTTGTATTATAAAGTAAGTACGGAGGGAATTGGGCCTTTGTGCTATGTAAAATTCTTGTGGCCTGCTATTTGTTCCTTATGATGTCTGGTTGTTAGGGATAACAGGAATCGGATTCTTTTATGTCCACGACTTAGAATCGGAATGAGAATGAGAATGCGTGGTATTTTTCATTTTATTTGGTCAGAGTTGACATATCCAGTCTATATTTCTCAACCAAAAAAATGGCAAAAATTTAGATTAAATTCTTTTAATAAAAAAAAAAAAAGAGTAAAACACATTTCAAAAGAAAGTTTGCCAAAAAATATATCGTTATTAAATTGCTTACCCAATAAGCATTCTTAATATTATGTCTTAACGGCTAAGAACATCCACGCTTTGTAGCACAAGGCTTTGAGATTTTGGCCGTCTATCATTTCACCGTCAAGTTATCGTGATAAATAAAATATTAGAATTTATTTAAAAAAAGTGTGTTGGTGTAGTTTTTAGTATTTCTTTTTTAAATTTAAACTAAATATGTGTTTTTTAACGTTAATGTTCTTTAAAATATGCCTAGACTAGATAGAAGATACCATAATTCGATCACACAGATTAAAATCTGAATTACTCCCTGATTAAATCGTGTCTAGAAGATATTAAAGTCCGAACCCAATCCGAGTTACTCCCTGATTAAATCGTGCTTTTTGGGCCGAACTAAAGCCCAAATCTGATCTGAGGCTCAACCCATTCACGAAGTACATTCAAATCACCTAATTTAACGGGCTAATCCCGCGTTAAATCTCTCTTTTACCAACAATCAAAACTTCCTTTCTCATCTCCGGCGAACAGCGACCGAGATGGGACCACCGCTAGATCCACCGGTCTCTCCTTCGACCGGCGGACGCCGCCGCCACCTCACGTTCGCAGTCTACGTCACTGGCCATGGATTCGGCCATGCTACGCGAGTCGTCGATGTAAGTTATTATCACATATTTCTACAATTTACTGCAGTAAATAAAATGTCAAACTATTTCGATCAATCCTGTGCTGACTTTATTCCCTAGTTGGAATGCCGTCTGGGAGAGAAGATATATTCGCGTTGATATCCGTGCGGCAGAATATGACAGGCGACAAATACACTTAGCGGTAGCACAAACGATCTTGACCGTTAGATCATTTGCGTTACGACGATCACGAGACACTCTTGCGTTTGAAACTACTACTAGAATTGCTGAATAGCGGTAGACAATAGGCTTCACTGATCGTTTGTTTCGGGATTGAATTTGTAATTTGAGATGAGAAGAGACGATGAAGAAGCCTGGGGGTCAAAGGAGCAGCTAGTGTTTGCTTACTACGTCACCGGCCATGGCTTCGGCCATGCAACTCGTGTCGTCGAGGTTGAATTTTACTGAATTTTTGGAGTTCTAATTAGAATATTGATTGAGTTGAATTATTGTCAATTAAAAAAATAATTTCTAGTGTCTTTAATTGTAATTTGGATTGAATTAAATTGTTCCCACACTGAAAATCTATTTCTAGATTTTCAGTAAATAGTTATTTTTTTACTTACTTAAAATTATAAAATTGTTGGGGAATATTCATATTTTAGTTTTATGAATTTGCAGGTGGTAAGAAATCTAATCAACCTGGGACATGATGTTTATGTAGTTACAGGTTGCCCATATTTTGTTTTCACCACTGAAATACAGTCACCCAAACTCCATTTGCGCAAGGTTAGCATGGGAACTTGACACAACTGCATGCTTCAATTGTTGACTGTGATTGAAAATTTCTCCCTTTTCATAAATTTGGGATACGTTATATTGGAAGAAATTGTACTTGCAGGATGTATTGGATTGTGGAGCTGTTCAAGCTGATGCTTTAACAGTAGACCGGCTTGCATCATTAGATAAGGTAACTGTTATGCTGTTCTGTAAGTGAAATATGTAAGTGATAATCTTTTGAATGGTTCTTGCTGCTTTTATTTTGTTTCTTGACCAGTCAACTAACGTCCTTGTTTTATCTCACTAAATGCAGTATACTGAGACAGCAGTGGTGCCTCGGGCATCAATCTTGGCTCACGAAGTGGAATGGCTACACTCTATCAAGGCTGACTTAGTGGTACTTGCAAGTTCCTCGTTTTTATTCCAAACGCAAACTATGTTTCCTTTTATAAAGTGACATTTTCTTCATAATCAAGTGATATTACAACCTTAGTGTCTTTCATATATATAAACGAATATGCAATTATATATTAAGGAAATAGTCTAATTGCAATTGTTACCTGTCTTTTTTTTTTTCCTATAAATCAGGTCTCGGATGTTGTTCCTGTAGCATGCAGAGCAGCTGCAGATGCTGGTATTCGATCTGTTTGTGTTTCAAACTTCAGGTAACTATCTGGCTTTTTAGAAAAGGTTCCTTCATGAGTCTTGCAAAGGATGCTAGCACAAATATATATATATATATATATATATATATATATATTGAGATATACGAGGAAAAACCATGCTTGTAACTGGCTCACTTTGTGCGACCGTCATAACATGTAAACCGGCCCACAACATCAAAATTTGACTTGAATGGGTTATATCATTTTGCAACCCTGTATCTAGGTGTTTCAGCATGGTACCTGGCAGCTCCTTTTTATGCTTTTTTAGGATTATCTAGTCATTCTTGTACTACTATTAGTGTTTAAGCCTTAGTTTTATGACAGTAAGAATAAACACTTGGGGAAAACGAAAATAGTTAGCTTGTTCTTAGATTTCCACTCATTGACCAAGTTCCCTTTATGTCTCTAGCAAAGAACAGATGCTTTTATCTCTAGGTTATCAGAAAATAATTTTTTTGGTTGTGTTCTTTATCTTGATAGCACATTTTTATCAGTTAAATTTGAGTATGTGCTTAATATGTGATCTAACACCTCTTTCTTTGTTTATTTGTACAGTTGGGACTTTATATATGCCGAATATGTGGTGGTAGCTGGAAACAAGCATCGATCTATAGTTTGGCAGGTGATTTTGTCCTAGTAATTTGTATCACTTCTATCTAAGGGAAGTGTCCTTTTTATGCCAAAGGCTGATATTCACAACTGATTTTCAAGTGCAACTGTGCTTAATGTCTATTTCTGCAGTGCATTTTTGTTTGCACTTCTTATTTTCTTGAAATCCATGTGGTTACTAAAAATCATCTTTTGCGCCTACTTGAACTATTCTTCCTACCTTTAACCTAACATACCTTTAAGACAACCCTACTTAAATTTAACAAAGTGCACTCTCAATCCTCAGATAGGTGCATAAGAAATGATGTTACCTCTGTTTGCCTATCCAAGTAAATATGCATATTACTATTGAATAATTGTTATTGTTTGTTACAGATAGCTGAAGATTACTCTCACTGTGAGTTCCTCATTCGACTTCCAGGATATTGTCCAAGTACGTCCAATAACAACTCTTCCTTCTTCCAAGCTCTTCTGATGTGGACATGCATATAAATGATGGACATAGGGGTCTTTTTGCAGTGCCTGCTTTTCGCGACGTCATCGATGTGCCTTTGGTGGTTAGAAGACTACACAAATCCCGGACGGAGGTTCATACTGCGTTCAATATAGAGCAATATGCTGTAACTTAAGCCCATAGTTGTCAAAGGCGCGCCTCGCCTTGCGCCTAGGCCCGCCAACGAACTTTGCGCCCGCCTTGGGTCAAGGCGGGCTTACGTTCAAAAGGCGAGGAAGGAGCTTGGCATTTTACGAACGGCGAGGAAGGCGGGCTCCAAGACCCTAGTTGCGCCCCGATGCGCCTTGCGCCTTTAACAACATTGCTTAAGCCGCATTTGTGAGTTACCTAATTACTCTCTTAATTTAGGTGAGGAAGGAGCTTGGCATTGACGATGATACCAAGTTGCTTGTCTTCAATTTTGGAGGGCAGGTTAGTAATAAGTATCAACCATTGTGTATGTTAGCAATTCTTGTTTTCATGTAAGAGTGACTGATGCTAAAACAGAAAGCTCTTTTTGGTCTTATATTATTATCTTTCTTCTGACTAATATTACTGATGTGCTCTATTATGGCATTCAAGCTAACTGTATATTAATTTGCTTTTAACGTTGAAACATACTTGCTTTTTGTTTCTTATCAGCCAGCGGGATGGAAACTGAAGCAAGAGTGGCTACCTGATGGTTGGCTATGCCTGGTATGTCGCACTAGACACCTCAGCATTTCAAAGATATTCTATTCCAATATGCAAAATTGTATGTTAATTCCATTTTTCAAACTTATGTTCACATGTAGGTGTGTGGTGCATCCGACAATCAAGAGTTTCCTTCAAATTATATAAAGCTTGCAAAGGATGTATATACGCCTGATGTGATGGCAGCATCTGACTGCATGCTGGGTAAACATTTTTTGACTGTAAAATGCTTAGGCATTTTGGAATGTGCTAATGAAGTTCAGTTCTTATGTAATAATTTCACAGGCAAGATTGGATATGGCACTGTCAGCGAGGCTTTGGCATATAAACTTCCTTTTGTCTTTGTACGCAGAGATTATTTCAATGAAGAACCATTTTTAAGAAACATGCTTGAGGTTGTTACAAAGTCTCACTTATTTTCTAGTTAGCAGACTATATTACTTACTATACTTGGCAGATTAGAGTAGTTAGTAGGAGTTACTTCTTTGCTCTATTGTATTTTATAGTAGTTACTCCACTATGTACTCAGTATTTAAAATTCTTAGCAGTATTACCAAGGTGGTGTGGAAATGATCAGAAGAGACTTACTTACTGGTCATTGGAAACCCTATCTAGAACGGGCGGTTAAGCTTAATCCCTGCTATGATGGAGGCACTAATGGCGGTGAGGTATCACTTTTCAGTCTCACAAAAGTAGAAGTCCCAAAGTTTGTATCAGTGTTCAAACACTAAAGATAGATTCCCAAGCAAATTCAAGGATGTTGGAGCAATTGTGAATATCTTATAACAAACATTGGCATTCGATCTCAACTTAGAGCTTTTTTCGCCCAGATATTTCCATATTTATTAATCAACATGCTTTTACTATCAATATTTTCAAACTGTTTAAAACTATTTACCTGCTTCATGAAATGATTATTTGCTTCTATTTACAGGTGGCAGCACGTATACTACAGGATACTGCTATAGGAAAGAAATATGCTTCAGATAAGGTTATACTTATTTTTTCCATACATGTTTGGTGCCAAGCCCTCGACACCTTGACTATGTCAGGACTGCAAATGTTTGAGAGTTAGATATGTGCACACATAGACAATGTGCATTGAAATTTATAAGCTATGTATATTTCAGATCTATATGCGTATCAACCATAAACTGTTTGTGTCTGTGTATAAACATAAACATGCTAACATTTTTGACCCATCTCGTCCTGTTCTTCGTATAGTAATGTGCAGGCATATACTACTTAGGGTGCTTATAGTGCAATATTTATGTCTTTGTCATTACACTATGCAGTTAAGCGGATCAAGGCGTTTGCGTGATGCCATAGTGCTGGGGTTTCAATTACAAAGAGCCCCTGGACGAGATATTAGTGTACCTGATTGGTACTCATTAGCTGAAAACGAAATTGGTCTACCATATACAAAAGCTGCTACCAACATGAAGGAAGACAGATCTCTCTTAGAATCGTGAGTTTTAACTGATGTCTAATGTAATTTTCCTATGTTTGCAAATATATAAACCATTATATAAACTAATTTAATGCTTCTCCATAGAGTTGATGAAGATTTTGAGATACTTCATGGAGAGCTTCATGGTTTACGTGATACAGTTGCATTTTTAAAGAACCTTTCTGGACTTGATAGTGCCGATGACTCAGAAAGGAAAGCTGAGAAGCGCCAATTACGCGAGCGAATCGCTGCTGCAACCCTCTTCAATTGGGAGGTCTTGACCTAGCCTACCTGTTCCCTTGCATGGTACTAGAAATATTTAATCATGAAGTAGAAAATACTCATTGTCTCTATTTGCACAGTTCAAAATACTCTTGACCTAGCCTATCTGTTACCTTGCATTGTGTCTATTGTTAAGAACATTAACAATCTAGCTCAGCCCAAAGACGACTGCCAGTTCTGTGCATCTAATTCATCTAAAGAAACTTTGACATTTGGGATGGATTTGGAAATTGTGAATGAGAGCATACATCATAGCACTAGTCTTACTAGCTACAAGTTTGGTTGCTATACGGTATACCTCTTTCTTTTTCTTTTTTTCAGGATGAAATTTTTGTGGCAAGAGCACCAGGAAGGTTGGATGTAATGGGAGGAATTGCAGATTATTCAGGAAGCCTTGTTTTACAGGTTTAATTCAACCTTACGCAAGCATATTTTGGGAGGACGATTGATTGATTTTGATAATACAGCATCGTTTGAGTTTTTAGGAAGTTGTGATTGAAGAACATCCTTAATCTTATACGTGATGATGGGTTTTTGTTGAATTTTCGGAAAAGAGAAAGTCGCTGTTGAAGGAACCGGCTTAATATCTATGATAAAAGTTTCCTGGTGAATTTAATAGATACCTCTTTACGTCCCATTAGGGATGGTTTACTTTTTCTTTTTTTCTTCTTTTTTTTTTGTGATTGATTGTCATTTTTTCTCTCCTGACAACCATTGAATGAAAGGTGTAGTATTCTTTACTGATCTCTGCATGGAATAATCCTGGTTGTTGAGCAGTGTAGTTATACTTTAGGACACTGGAAGTGTTGTTTTTCTTTGCATGTATGTAATGATTGTTTGTCATTAGATGTTTGGTATACAGATGTTTATGTGTATATTCTTGTTATTTGTTTATGACTGTGCCTTCTATGTGATGATTGTTCTGTCATAATAGATGCCAATCAGAGAGGCCTGTCATGTTGCTGTCCAGAGAAATCATCCGAGCAAGCAAAAACTTTGGAAACATGCTCAATCACGTCAACAGGCAAAGGGACAAGGGCCGCTTCCTGTCGTGCAAATTGTATGTCGTGAAACTATTGCCACTTATTTTGCTTTTGTCATGTTCCATAGTTGTTAGTTAGCGACAAGTTTTATTCTGGTAGCTAATTAGTGCAGGTTTCTCTTCTAATTTTTGGGTCAACTTTCTACTAGCTGTGTTGCTAGCAGCGTTTAATACGGTGCTCAACAACTTTGGTTAAACCTCTTTTTCTAGTCAGCAAGGATCTAATAAGTAATAACTATGTCATAACTAAGCAAGGCAGTATGCTAGTGGATAGCTCAATCTATGCTTGACTTTACACTAAATTTGAAAGTAAAAGGACTTTAAACTCTTCAAACTAACATAACTGGTGCAGTAGCTGTTTTCCAAAAAAATTTTATTGGCAGGTAGTTGCGTTCTAGAATAACTTGACATTAGTTATGCTTTTTAAAAAACGTTTTAATGAAACAGTCGGCAAAATGCATAGACTATATCTGGACTTTTACTTAAAAAACTTTGAGACTTCCGCCAGTTATTCTTTTCGTAAAGCACATCTTTACCGCATACTTTTTTGCTTGTTATTTTTTATAAAAGTTGCTTCTCTATGCACACTCCTGTTGTATTAATGTATGATTGCTTATTTGAAAGTACTAAACTTCGCAAGAAAATTACAAACTTTCATATAATATGCAGAAAGGTCCATGAACTCTGAAATTGGAAAATCACCCTTAAAACTTCAATTGTAAATGTAATAACCCCTTCGCTGCTTACTCGTAGCTATCACTGAAGACGCTTGAAATGTCCCTAAAGTTTTTATTTAGTTGCATACAGTTATTATCAAAGAATGAAATGATGTTTTTCTTCTGAATATGTGAAACATATATTCTCCTGGGTATCAAGTTTTCTGTCAGGAAACAGTTTTGGAGCCTCTTTTTGTATTTTGACCTTATGAATAATCTAATTCTTTTCTAAATTTCATTCTTATATAGCTTAGGCTCATCGTTCTTCTGCAGGTGTCTTTTGGATCCGAGCTGAGTAATCGCGGTCCTACTTTTGATATGGACTTATCAGATTTACTTGATGGCGAGGAGCCTATATCATATGAGAAGGCACAAAAGTACTTCGCTAAAGATGCATCTCAGAGGTCAGTTAATGTTTGCTTGCAAGTGTATTTCGTTTCTCCTATTTGCTTGGCAGATACAACTTTACCATTTTTTGCAGATGGGCAGCATATGTTGCTGGGACTATTCTTGTCTTGATGACTGAATTAGGCATGCAATTTGCTGACAGTATCAGCATACTGGTAATGACCATCTTTTCTTCAATGAAATTTATAGGAGATCTGCCCTTGAACAAAATGAAATACCGTAACTTATGGGCTTATGGCTATACAGCATGATAGTGATGCCAGCATTTGAATTTCCAGGTGTCTTCCTCAGTTCCAGAAGGGAAAGGTGTATCATCATCAGCAGCACTCGAGGTAGCTACCATGTCTGCAATTGCTGCTGCGCATGGTCCGTCTCTGACATCAAAAGGACTCTCTTTAAATAGGCCTAGTATTCTTCCTTTCGTAACTGTTTAACTTATGGTAATGGTTTTATCTCTAATGCTCTATACGAGGTCAGTATGTGACACCAAAAGCACTGGTTCTTTAGCTAGGGTTCTTATAATTCTTCCTTTCACTGTTTACTTATGCAGATAGTTCCTTATATTATATACTGCTTCATAAATTACTGTTTCCTTTCACACTAGAGGTATTAACTTGTTCATTGTGACAACTGGGATATGCCTGTAAAGTGTTGGTTCATATTTGATCCATTTGTGCAATAGCCAATGCGAGGTGCTCCTTAAAACTCATAATTATCTAACAATTCTTATTGAAACCTGAAGTCTGTTTTGTAATCATTCTCTATGCTCATTGGGTTTAGAAAGTACATGGTTTTAGAAAGTCCCTCTATAAATTGTAAATTCAGGCTTTTCTTGCTAATTTTATTCTCTTCATTACAAAGTTATTGACATACTCTTTTTATTAAGGTATTGCTAAGCCTACTAATCATAATTTATATCATCTAGAAGCTGCTGGGTGGTGCAGGATAGTCCGCCTGCTCTGGCTATTACAACGTTTCATTTGTTCTTCATTTTTCTTAAAGTACTACTAGACAAGAACAATGATTAGTTTACAGTACCAAAGGAAATCGTGGTGCCACACAAATTTATCATCTATAAAGATTTCTAAGTGCATGCTGCTAGTGCTTGCAGGTTGAACAAATAAAACCTTTTGCCTTCTATGATTAAATTCCAAGGAACACAAGGTCGCTGAAATGATTATTTTCACATTTTTCTGTACAATAGCATTGTTTTTCCATGTTCTTGTTTGCAGGACTAAATATATCTCCAAGAGATCTTGCCTTGTTATGTCAAAAGGTAATGCAGAAGTATGACACCTTTTAAAAGTGGCATTCTGTAGGCATCATTAGATAATCTTTGACAGGTCGAAAACCATATTGTTGGTGCTCCTTGTGGAGTTATGGATCAGATGACATCTTCTTGTGGAGAAGCTAACAAACTTCTTGCCATGGTTTGCCAGGTTTGCATTCTGCTTTACATACACAAAACTTTGCTTTTATTTGTGCATCAGTATCCTTTTCTTAGCAGAGTCGCACTGCGTTTATTTGTCTTTATGCAGCCTGCAGAGATAAAAGAACTTGTCACAATCCCAACTCATTTACGTTTTTGGGGACTTGATTCTGGTATAAGGCACAGGTAAACATATCTGTTCATCTTTTTACCAAAATTAAAGCGGGAGATATGATATATTTAATATTAAGCATTATCAACACTCATGTGGATATTTGTTAATTAAGGTGGCTGTCATTATTTTAGCAAAGGTGTGCTGGATCATTTCTTGGCTATAATGTATGAATTGTCTGTAGTGTTGGCGGAACAGATTATGGATCTGTAAGAGTAGGTACTTTTATGGGTCGCAAGATGATAAAATCTGCAGCATCTGCTATGCTGTCCCGTTCAGTAGGGAATGCTCTTTCCGATAATGTTGATGATAAGAACTCTGACGAATTTGAAGAGCATGGCATTGAGCTACTTAAAGCTGAAGCTTCTCTAAGTTACTTATGCAACCTCTCAACACACAGGTCTGATTCTTTTGAGATAGCATATTAATGGAGAACATTACTTGGAGTCTCTTATCAAGACGTGTTTACTTTCAATTGGGCAGTCTATAGGTTTTCTTTTTAATATTGTTTGTTTGCAGATTTGAAGCTGTTTATGCAAAAAATATTCCAGAGTGCATACTAGGAGAGACATTTATTCAGAAATATACCGCTCATAATGATAAAGTGACTCTTATTGATCCCAAACGAAGTTATGCAGTTAAAGGACCTACTAAACATCCCATCTATGAAAATTTCCGGGTCAAGGTTGGTCCTGCTGTCTTAATATATTCTTTTCGTTGCAGGCCTTCAATTATGCAAAAACATCTATTACTGGACACTTTTTTCACCATCAGTGGCTATTAGATAATGATGTTTTTCATCATTTACCAGTTGTGGTTGCAGTTATGTTACATGTACTTCAAAATACTGAAATGCACAAAGAATTGTTTAGTTCATACTTCATATTTAAATCACATGAGACATTTGATTTCAGGAAAATAACTACTAGCTAGCAGGGTAACTCCAATAAAAGCTATTGCAAGCAAGCGAGCCACTCTTTCTTAAAATATAGAAGCTACAAAAATATGGAAGACATGTTGCTTATTATTGATTACATGGTAATAGAGTTTCTGAAGCCTGCAGTGCCTACTATAGTAGTCCTTGACAAAACAGTGAATCACATACTTTTGGAAGCACGCATACGCTCTACTGGTCTTCCAGCTGTTTTTGTTTCGATCTCACAGAACAATTGAATGGATTAGAGAATGCTCCTGCTATGCTAGTTAACCTAACTTATTACCGAATGTGAAATAACATTTTATGAGTTATTAAGCTTTTGTTGCAATATTATGCTTGTGTACATGTCAGTATGGTCTCTATGATATTTGATTAAATAGTCTTCCATCAAATGTGTGGCATAGGCCTTCAAAGCCCTCCTAACAACGGCTTCAACTGAACAACTTGCGGCACTTGGAGAACTTATGTATCAGGTGCCTTATTCTTTTTCCTATTTTTTTTTTTTTTCTGGGTTTACTTTTTAAGAGTTTTATTTGAATAGTTTAGACTATACTCTCTACCACATTTTCTGCAGTGTCATTACAGCTACAATGATTGTGGACTTGGTTCTGATGGCACAGAGAGACTTGTCAAACTAGTCCAGGAAATGCAGCATCAGGACTTAGTAGATGGAGGAAGTGGGACTCTATTTGGGGCGAAGATTACTGGTGGAGGCTCGGGTGGGTCCATTTGTGTTATGGGAAGAAACTGCGTTAAGAGCAGTGAACAAATTCTCGAGGTAATGTCAATTGTGTAATGTTAAGTTTTAACTGTATCACAAGTAGAAAGGAGACCATGGTGCCGTTTTTAAGTAAAAAAAAAAAGGTGAATCCAGTGCGCGGAGCGATCCCAAACTTAGGCTCCTGAACGCACCCATACCCGCTAACTCGCGGAAGATGTTTCCCTTATGTCTTTGCCAGGACACACCATTGCGCTGGGAGGAGTGGGGTTCTACCAGTGCGCCGTTGGATTCACCCTATGCCGTTTTTTAAGTAACATATGAATAAAATGTTTTACCCCTGCTGTTGCAGTCCCTTGTATCTTTGTTATATTGACGTGGTAATTTTTGCCTGCTATCCACCGCCAATTGGATTAGTTGTGTAATTTCTTATGACAAAGAAACCTAATATTATCATGTTCTCTCTCTACGGACGCTCTTTCTAGCTGATCTTTTGTGTCTCTATCAAGTTAACCTTAGAGTTTTTCCTTCTTAGATAACACTTGGTTACTGGCACAAACTCATAAAATTACAAAGTACATGTTAATATTATGCGGTCTCTACTTTTAAGTTTTATGCTACCATTTTATCAAGAATTCGTAGGGAAGAAAAATGTGCTATATCACTAATACACGTACTCCTCAAGTATACTATGCTTCTAGCCTTTCTACGTATATTCATTCAGAAATGCTATATTCAAGTGCTACGTGATACTGTTTTAATTTTAGTTTGGATTATCAGATCCAGCAAAGATACAAAGATGCAACTGGCTATCTCCCAATCATTTTCGAGGGCTCTTCTCCCGGTGCTGGAAAATTTGGCTACCTGAAAGTTAGAAGGCTACCTTCCAGACGTACGTGAATAGAGAAATTACTAGAACATTTTTAAAAACATCAAAATTCTGCATGGAGTTTTGAATCATGCATGTTGCTCTTTGCCTAAATAAGCTCCTGTTTGGTGCTTGGAAATTGTTTACACATGTTTCATGATAGTAACAGGAGATTGAGTTTAGTAACCTATGCTTCATGATAGTAATATGTAGTCTATGTTACTGGTGGCTCTCCGGTGGATTTTCCTTTTCTCCAAAAGTAATGACAAAGAAATTTTTTTTAAAAAAAAAAATTCAGGTTTTTATTTAGCAAGAAGTAGAGATTTCCACAGTTGTTCTTTGAGGAGCAGGGACAGCATATTCTTAGACTTGCTACAAACATATACCTGACAAGCAGCCAACCTGCTCATCTTTTCTTCAGATTTGCATTTACTTTTCACGGATCGATAAGAAGAATTTCATCGATGTTTCTTTTTTTAATTTTCTTTTTCTTTTCGTGTTTTTGAAAGAACTTTATATCCAATCAAACTGGTTGATTACTATGATTTGAAGTCACTATGGATATTGCAAGCCATTAAATTAAAGGGAGACATGGTATCTGTTCTAATAAAGAATGTTTCAGATTGTAGCATATCTTTTCGCATACAACTTTTCTAAGTTGGGGTAAAAGATATGATCACTACTCACCATGATAAATTGGTGGTGTCATATCTCAAAATTCCACCGACCCAATTGCATTCCCAACCTGACCTGACCCTAGTTGCCTCACTATGTCGGGTTGTGGTCGAGGAAAAGTTCGCCCGGTTGTATTTAGTTGGTTTGCAATGACAGACCATCAAAGTGGAGATATCTAAAGAAACCTCAAAAATGGCGTCCCTTCGTAATTCAAACCATGCATCTCTAACTTGTGATCAACCGTAGTTAAAATGTCGTGGATATATCACTTTAGAGATTTTTATGCACAACTAGTTAGTGGTACACAGATATTCCCTTTAAATGACTATATATAAAATGGTTGGATGCCGCTAGAGTCATATTGGTCGGGCTAACTGACCAAGTGGAATTGATTTCGGGTCTGATCCGACAAATATAACTATCTTTGAATCTTGATATATTATTTTAAAAAAGAAAGAAAAAAGAAGAAGAAAGGTGTATGTTGTGGGAGGGCATGAATGCAACGTCTCTCTAACATTTTTGTTTTTAGAGACAACTGATGGACCGGAAGTGATAACTGTGCGAGCTCAGATTCTGACATTTATGAGATTTGGATGCTTATCAAACCAATTCAGGGTTGGCCAAAATCGAGTCAGATTTGCACCATTCGCTTGGCCATGATTGATATGATATAATGATACCCTTCCAGAAGATCATATTGGACCCACATCGTTTCTAATCTCATTAATTCCCTTTGGATAAACTTGAAAAAATTTCCACTCGATGTGTTTGTTTTCGTTGTTATTTTTCTTTTTTATTTTTTAATCTACAAGCTTTTAATATAGTAGTTGTAGCGCTCTTCGGAAAGCTAGGTCGTGATTACATCCTACGATCGTACCAATTCTATATGCGGCAATGCCATACGTGCCTACTCTCCCCACGATATGAATCCAGATTAATCTAGATGGGCTTCAATTCTATATAGCCGCACATATAATTTATGGTGGTCTCATCGAAAATAGTACCATATCAATATATTTTTAAATTTTTTTGAATAAAAATAAATATTATTATATTTGATTTAAATTTTGTATAAATAATGCTTCGAGATAGGGAAAAAAAATCTTATACGAAGTATAGTTTAATGTTTTTTAATACATTTGAAGGGAAAATGAAAAAATAGATGGCCAAATTGGTTCATGTGGTTGGTATTGGGGGGGGTGTGGTCTAGGGTTTGCATCATGCAGAGCTGGCTGCAGCAACCCTGCTATTCATTCATTGGATTGTATCAATTCAATGCAATTGGATGCTTTATTTTGGTGCAACCACTTTATTTCTTATCAAACTAAAAATACTAAATTAAACCCCTCTTCTTTATTTATCCTTAACTTTATTGAATTTAGGTTAATTCTTCCTCTCTTTTTTTTTTTTTTTTTTTTTTTTCTTTCCCGGTGGAAACAAAATGCATCTATCGCTATGCCACATTAAGCACAATTCCGAATGAACACAGCCTAACACTCACACGAATATAACGGCATTCTTGGCCCATGCCGGATCCCTGTCACACGTGAAGAGGGAACGTCCGTGCGAGAATAGGTTGAATTTCATCGGCCATATCTTTTTGTTTTTTTTTTTTTAAAGAAAAAAGAAAAAAGAAAAAAGATATGAGGTGATTATTTTACTTTTATAACACCGATCTACCTTTTAAGGTAGATCAATATTGATCTGTAAAATTATAAGGATAGGGGTATAAATGGTAGTGAGGAGACATGTGGAGTGAATATTGTCCCCTTGCTAAGTTATAAGGGTCAAATATTTGTCTCCCTTGCTTGCCAAATGATATGGTTATTACTTATTATTATCATGGATCATTCTCATCAATGTTTTAAATATATATATATTTTTTGTCTAAAAAAAAAAGAAATTCAGAATATAAATGAAGAGTAGAGCATGTGAGCGTGGTATGTTTACAAAAAAAAAAATACATCTACATCACTCACTACCTTACTAAATATATTAAGTAAATAATAGTACGAGAGAGACGGGAGACCATGTTTTTTTAAATAACGAGACGAACCTCCTCCGTTCCTTCATATTTTACTATTTTTTAATTTATAAATTAGATAGTAAGACTATAATTTATTTAGTAATCATCAAAAAAGTAATATCCTCGGTTCACCATCGACACAATGGATCCATCAATCATTGAAAAAAAAAAAAAAATTGCTACCAAGTTATTATCAGTAAAAATATATAGTATGTCATGAATCCAAGTATTTAGATATTACTATGGGAACGACTACAATAGTCGCTCTCCGAAACAGCAAGATAGTTGGAGAAACCAACGCACCGAAGAACACCGGAGATAGAGAGAGTGCAAATCTACTTCCGTACTACTACGAGTTATTTTAAAAATTATGTATTTTCTATGTATTAGTATGCATAGTAGGATTATGTATTTAATCTACAGGTTGAATCCTACCAATTCCTACTAGACTTATTAGTAGGAGCATAGAGCAACCAAATTATCTCTTTCTCTCTCAAATTTTTTTTATTATTTTTTTTTATTTTATTTTTTTTTTTAGATTCATAATTCTGTCATTATAGAAGCCACAGTAAGGAGAAGTGTCCAAATTATGTTGATAATTTTAATTTGTCTGTTAAATTAAAATTGTAGTCAAACATCACATGAAAGCAACATTGAAATCTACGAAGAATTATTATTATTATTATTATTATTATTATTATTATTATTTTAAATAGAAGAAACCCCCATGTTCTATGACAGTAAGGATTGGCTTCAGAAAAAAATATTATAAGTTAAATGGTTTGCATGTGGTTGCTCCATTTGCCAGCTTCATTTTCAGGTCCCTCTTCCAATTATTCACTCCTTTTTTACATTTATAACCATTTTTTAGATGAACAATATATTATATAAATATTAAAAAAATAAAATCCATCCTGTTATTCTACTTATATTGTCTGCATAGCATCTCTATTCTGAATCTCTGATCCAATTCCAGAGGCTCTGCATATTAGGAAAAAAAATACAAATATAATGCTTCAAATTTTGTGCATCATATATATATATATATATATATATATATATATTTATATATATATATATATATATATATATATATATATGTGATCGAGCTGGTCCTCGACCGATCAATAAATTGTTCGAAAACAGAGGAATGGCAAGAAGAAGCAGTAAACAGAACGTAAATGTACTCAAGACTTTTTACGTGGAAACCCTTGGGAAACAAGGTAAAACCACGGGCTGTTCACCGTAATGCCAACGTAGTTTTCACTATCAATGCGAGAAGGGGATTACAATCACTCAAACTCTCAGTCGCTCTGACTACCGAATGCTCAAATGCTAAGGCACGGAGAGTTCACCTAAGCCTGAGAGAATCAAAGTATCGATCTCTCTTAACGGTGCTGTTGGTGGCCTTTTATAGGCGGCGCTGGTCAGCAGGCCGTTGAGAGAATGCAGGATCACCTCCGAGAAAGGTGGGTTGACTAGTCGCTTTCGTGTACCACGTCCGCGTCGTGGTCCGCAACTGCCGCGAGCGTGGGGTTAATGGATGGAAATGCCCCCCGAGTCGGGCCTAGGGTAGTACCCGACTCGGGTCTTCGAGTGTTTCTCGAGTCGAGTTGTGGATGACCGGCCGACTCGAGTCTTCGTGGATATCCCGAGTAAGGTTAATGACTCGGGTCTTTAGAGGTTTCCCAAGTCGGGACGCCAACTCGGATCTTCAAGTACTTCAAAGATCGGGATACCGATCCAGGTCTACAGATACTTCCCGAATCGGGGCACCGTTCCGGGTCATCAGATATTACCCGAGTGGGGATACCGACTCGGGTCTTCTTGCATTTCTCGAGTCGGGCCATCGCTTGCATTTCTCGAGTCGGGCCATCGACTCGAACCTATTGGAGATGCGAACATAGACTTCTAGAATTTCCAAGCCCTTCTGAAGCTGACACGTGGCAAGCCCGATCTGCGCTATATCAATATGTTATTCATGCTCCTGCGAACTGCCAGTTCCCTTTGCAGCAGCTGGCCTTTTTTTTTAAATTGTCATAATAAAGTAAATTATTTCTAGAATTTTATTTCATCGAATTTAATATTATATATTATATCTTAAATATAGCAGACAAATATTAGAAATACGTAGGTCTGGCAAATTTGAATGTATATGATATGTTATCTTTGTTGTTGCATGCGAGGATGCTGTCACAGTCACGTAGGATCAGTCTATCTGGATCGGTGCTCGCAGATATATTGTTAATATAATTTTAATATTTAGGTAAATATATTTTGCATTCTTTTGAAATTCAATGCCTGAATATAATAAATTAGCAAAATTATATGGGAATTGAATGCAATTATAAGAATTTCAATTTAGATGAAATAGTTTGGGTGCATGGGTTGCTAGGTTGTTACATCATCTATAATAATTAATTTATTATTATATATAAGAATCTCAGGAAGGAGGAGAGCCCACCTACTTTCAGATTAAAATATTATTTTGCCATAATAATTATTATCTAAAACTAATAATTGTCTATTATTATATATATTTAGAATTATTAGACTGTGTAAGTATAGTTAAAGGTCACGATAATGTTGAATTTATAATTAAACTTTACGGATCCTAAAACTGTAAATTTGATTTTTTTTTTTTTTTTAATTTAAAAGAATTTGTGAGACCATCTAACCGTCGAATTAGAGCGGTCTAATCTCTTGGGATGGGTGGTAGGAGAGGGACCATGAAATCCCAAAACTTTTAAAACGGGACCTTATAATATAATAATTTTGATTGGCAAAAGCTCCACAAAGAAGCTTTTTAAATTATAATTTATTTATGGTCATTAAAATTATTCATTCTTTTGATGTAAAATATTTCAAATATAGATATATAATAAAGGAATAGCATAATTAAGGTGAAGGTGGCGCAGAAAGTAAGCTTTCTATATTAGTAAACATGGTAATATATAAAACTATTGGCGGATTTTGTTACTTTAGTCCGGATCATATTTTCATTTTAATTTCTTTTATTCTACTTTTCAAGGTACTGAATCTTATAAATATATAAATAGTACCCTCTCACGAATTACATTTTGGTACATAATTATTTTTTAAATAAATCCGGGCCGAGCTGGTTAAATTAGTGATCCATGAGTTTTGATTCTACGAGTTCACTCGATAAACAGAATAAAATTATAAATTTTAAAAATATGGTTTATTTATGATAGCCTACTTAAAAATTATTCTATTGTCCGGTAGAAAGCTCGGCGAGATTGGAGTTTATCTATCATCTTAGCTCAGCGGTTCTACTTGTTATTAAAAAAACAAACAAAATCAAACTTTTAAGCTCTTTATATTATGATCTTTCAAAAACCTAAACAATTAATAAAATTAAAAATAATCCAAATATGTTTTTAAGATGGTAATGATGATGAAACTCATCCATCCTAGCCTAGGATATGAAAATACAATACCGCACCATACATGATATGATAATTTTTGTAAAAATAAAAAATGGATATGATTTATATACAATAATAAAAAATATCTTATATTAAGTACTTGAACATATATAATAATAACCAAATCAATGTATAATATAATATTTCACTATATATTGTTAGTATTATATTTTTTAGATTTTTTTTCTTAAACAAATAAAAAAAATATAATATAAATATAGACATGCAGTTCGGACATTTATGTCTGATGTATTAAACATGTATGTTCATAATGTTTTTTTAATTTTTAATTTTTGGATACATTTATGATGTATTAAATATATGTTCGGACGTGTTCATAAAGTATCGTTATTGGATACCAATATTATATATACGGTCAAATTTTAGTATGTTCGTACGCCCTACCTCCTAGATCTAGCTATTTGTTTTTTTTTAAAGCGCCATTATTGCAAAATATTCATTCCCACTTCACTCGTCTATATTATATTATATTAAATCAGATCCCTCCGCGCCGATCGCAACATCAGCGGGACCTACCATGTAACCTAACCGCACGAGGTGTGTGAGAATCCATCGCAACCGTTGCGACTTCCACGTCAGCGGCTCAGACGACTCCTTACCTTCCGGTCAAACCGGTGGGACCCACCCGTTCCCGGGAAACAAGGCTGACGGGACCCGCTTTCGTGCGTCTTGAAAATCCTATAATTATCGCTCGCTATTTAGCTGAATTAAAATAATAAAGAAATTATTAAGTTTTTAATTTGCCGAATAGAATTGTTATTTATTTTAAAGATACAGAGAGAGTCCTGTCGCCTTCACATGGACTACCGGCGGGACCCGTCGCCGATCAGCCGACAGCCATCTGCCACGTCACCCTGTGCATTTTCAGAAACGATAACTCAGAAAAACAATTCTATGCAATTTGTTCGGAGCAGATAAACCGGACATACGGTTCGCACGTGCGCTTCGGCATGAGATGAGCAGAATTTCACTTTTACCCTTGGTCGGCAGAATTTTACATTTAAAAGCGTCCGGCACGAGGCGGGCGGTATCATTACGACGCTAAATTTGACTTTTATTTATTGTAATAATATTTTTCAGTGTGAAAAAAAAGGGATAAATAGAGCGGAAAAGCTGGAAATATGCGGCGCTTTTTAAATTACGGAAAAAGACAAAAGCGTAATTAGCAACTGATTACCCTCGATCGCCGAAGAAATTACGAACACAAAACTAGCCAATAACTATTAGACACGCGGACATATAGACGGCTGAGGATTGGTTGTTAAAAGCGGCAGGACACGTGTCGATGTAGTTTAGGGGTAAAGAGGGTATTTGAGAGTTGGCGATGGGATCGCTGTAAGCCTGTAAAGTTACCGTCAGAGGAGGTTAAAAGGGGGAAGGTTTAGCTTGAACTCAGCTTCTTCCGTGGTCTGTGGGAACACGTTTGCTGCTACACTGTTCCTTCGCTGAAAAAGATTTCAGCTCGCTGTCCGACGACTTCTCGGGCTTCATTCTTGTCGGCCTCAAAGTACAGACTGCCGCCGGAATTTTCGTAGCCGTGCTCCCACTTCACCGGACATCATGCCGGACAGATCTCCGCCATGATGCGGCCGTGCGCGTCGCCGGATTCTTGAATACTACTTTATTCTAAAACAAATGAAGGCGGCGGCGGCGGCAGCGGCGTCGGGGAGCGGTGGCACCGGCGCCGGCGCAGGGGCGGCGGGGAATCCGGGGGAAGGTATGCTTATAATTGGTACTAAGTTCAATACTGTGTGGCGTGCCGGCGCTGAGACGGAGAGGAAAAGGGAGGAGTGGTAAGGAGCTGACACGTGTTTCATGTTGCAGGGGAGAGGAAGACGATAAACCCGGAGTTATGGTATGCCTGCGCTGGTCCACTGGTGTCGCTGCCACCGGTGGGCAGCCTCGTCGTCTACTTCCCACAAGGCCACAGTGAGCAGGTAAAATTACAGGTTTCTCACTGCTGTAAAAAATGTTACATTGCCTCCTCCAGCCGCCGGGGAGCTCTCCATGTCGGTTGCTCGCCTCATGGCTCGTTATACTGGAGAAGTAGTTGTATGAATGAGTCCATAAATTTGGAGTAAAATTATTAGGTGAGCTAAGCTCACCAAGTTGGCAATATACCAATAAAATCTCTACATCTCTTACATATATTGGATCACAAGACAGTTTTTATGTAATTTTCCAAAATAGAGAGAAGGTGGAGATAAACTTGGCCTACCAAGTGTCCATACTCTTAGCTCTTGTAATAAGAGCTCTGAAACCACACAATTTGGATAGAATATTGAATACTTTTAGTGCATAATCTTTGCAGATTTTATTGATTTTTATATGTATTATTATTATTATTATGATATAACATATCACCTTATTTTTAGTTCATTTATGTTCAATGAGTAGATTTAAGTTGGGCAGAATGTGGAAAGATCTAAGCAAGTGAAGGTTTAATTAGTGAGGAAGTAGTAGAAAAACTTTGTATTTTAAGATTTGGGATTTGGTAGAGGAGGATCACGGAGTGTTTGATGTGGATTTTTTTTTTTTGGGTAGATTGTTGAGCTGGATTTATTCATAGGTGATAATTTGATTTTCAGGTTGCCGCGTCTATGCAAAAGGAAATTGATGCTCACATGCCGAACTACACAAATCTTCCCTCAAAATTGATTTGCCTCCTTCTCAATGTTACTTTGCATGTAAGGAGTACTTCATTTCGTTCCTGAACAGTTGCTTTAACAGATAACTGTTTTGCTGAGATTATCTTCAAAATGTTTGTTGATAATTTGTAGGCGGATCCAGAAACAGATGAAGTGTATGCTCAGATGACACTCCAACCCGTGAACACAGTAAGTAATTTGGTGGGCTCGATAAATTCGGAGTTCTTATTTCTACCTTTAGCCTTTTTAACATACTGTTTAATACAAGTTGTGCCGATTTTTTAACTGCTAACTTTGTGAAGTCTCATAGACTCATTGATTTTCACTATATACATTGACGTATGTAAATAGAGTGGGATCTAGATCTTTATGACTTTGTTAAACATGTATGTTTTCTTCTTATTACTCGAAGGAATGGATGATCACTATAGTGAGCAAATGATCAGACTCTATAGTGTACTTTTTGTTTTTATTGTTTGGTTTGGAACACTATAAAGTACTTAGGCACTTGTGTTTAACTATTTGGTGCTCTTAATTATCTTCCTTGGTGTTTTTTTTTTCAGTGTGATAAGGAGGCTGTACTTGCATCAGACCTTGCATCGAAACAAATGAGGCCCCAGACTGAATTCTTCTGCAAAACTCTCACTGCGAGTGATACAAGCACCCATGGGGGATTTTCTGTGCCCCGTCGTGCTGCAGAGAAGATATTTCCTCCTCTAGTACGAGATTCAAGTCCTTTTGCCATTTAAGTTTTTCTTTTTTTTTTTTTTTTTTCTTTTTTTTTTTATTGTGAAGAGAGGAGGGGGGGGGGGGGGGGGGGGGGGGGGGGGGGGGGGGGGGGACTGGCAGGTAACCTCCTTTTCTTGGCTTCCCATGCAGGATTTCTCAATGCAGCCACCTGCACAAGAACTGCAGGCAAGAGACTTGCATGACAACACCTGGACGTTCCGCCATATTTATCGAGGTTGGGCACTTCTTAAATATTTTTATTTATTTCAGGATATTGTTAATCATTAAAGTATACTGTGAGACAATTTTCTTGTCAATTGCACTCATCATGTTTAATGTTCCTTTCCTCAGGTCAGCCAAAGAGACACTTGTTGACGACAGGGTGGAGTCTGTTTGTAAGTGGAAAGAGACTTTTTGCTGGTGATTCTGTCTTATTTATCAGGTACATCTTATGAAAATTTTACAAAGCTAAAAAAGATCGAGTTGTAAGGTTTATCTTTATTTGGCGAGGGGCACTGGTAATGAACGCTTTCTTCTGACCTCTACCGTTTATTTTCAATGAGCAGGGATGAAAAACAGCAGCTACTTTTGGGAATTAGGCGTGCTAACAGGCAACCTAACAACATATCATCATCGGTTCTCTCAAGTGATAGTATGCATATCGGTATTTTGGCTGCAGCAGCCCATGCCGCAGCAAATAATAGCCCCTTTACTGTGTTTTATAACCCAAGGTCTGTATGTTTCCCCCTCGCATATACGACAACACAGTCATAATTTCTCACCTGGGCGGTTTCTGGGGAGGTTAAGATATTTATACAGCCATGGCCTGGAGGACGATGTTTCCGTACTTCTCCCTCGTATAAATTAATGCTAAATATTGAATCATATTATACGGAAACAACTTCCTTCGTAGCATGGCTACGTACATACACCCCTCCAACTCCAAGACCCTACTGCGGCGGGACTGATGACTGTGATGTTGTAGGTTTTGTATTGCATTTAGAATGTTGTCATACATTAGAATAATAACATAATTCCTTTTTTCAAACTTCAGAGCTAGCCCATCAGAGTTTGTAATCCCATTGGGCAAGTACAACAAGGCATTCTATGGTAATCAAATTTCTCTTGGCATGCGCTTTAGGATGATGTTTGAAACCGAAGATTCGGGAACAAGAAGGTAAAAATATAACATGAAATACACATCTTTTTGGAGTGGTAGCTCTTTCAGGATCTTACATCATCGAAGATGGTCGTATTAATCGAGTGCATACTGTGAACAAATTAAAAACATCTTGTTTACATCAGTTTTTACCAGTTAGTACCGAATTATGGTTAATTCTTAGGCTATTAATCAAAAGAAATCTTGGTTCTTTCACAGGTATATGGGAACGATTACAGGTATAAGCGATCTGGATCCAGTGAGGTGGAAAAACTCACCGTGGCGTAATTTACAGGTTCATTTAAATGCGTTTGTTGAAGTGGAAAAAGAAAATATTATCAACTTTTATGTACAATCATCTTACATATCTTTTTCTGCATTAAATTACAGGTAGGGTGGGATGAGTCTGCTGCAGGCGAGAGACGTACTAGGGTCTCTATCTGGGATATCGAACCTGTCGCCGCTCCTTTCTTCATCTGCCCTCCACCGTTCTTCAGGTCAAAGCGTCCAAGACAACCTGGAATGCCAGGTAAATGTTGTATTGATTTCTGGAATAAAATCTTTATACGCGAAGTGCTTTATACCTCTAAATTTAAACTCTAAAGTAATCTCTAAATTTTGGGGTGGCAATTATCTCAACCACATGTATGGTCGGGCATAACATTTGAAATATGTAATTGAGAAGATACCCATCTCATTTTGGAGATTTCTGTAGAGTGGAACTTTAGAGGTCCCTATCATTTATTTTTGAGTTTGCTTGACGAAAATCTATTCTGCAGATGATGAATCATCCGAGATGGAGCATCTTTTGAAAAGGGCGATGCCTTGGCTTGGTGAGGAAATCTGCATAAAAGATCCACTGACTCAGAGTACCGTAATGCCTGGTCTAAGCTTAGTTCAGTGGATGAACATGCAACAAAATCCAAGTATGCAGCCGGACTATCTACGCTCATTAACCGGCTCTGTAGTCCAAAATTTTGGTGTAAATGAACTTCCGAAGCAGTTAGGGTTGCAGTCACAGCTCATACAGCAGAACAATCTGCAGTTTAAGAGTCCTGCGTTGCCGCAGCCAGCGCAACAACAGGTCGATCAAATTCCCAAGCCTTCTTCTGTACAAGTAAATCAATTAAACACATTTGATCGACAACAGCAACAGCAACCGCTGCAAGATGTGAATTCACAACAGAGGCAATTTCAACACTTACCTGGACAAGCATTCCCATTGATTCAATCGCAAAACACTCCGATGCAACCGCAAGTTATGGTTCAGTCTCAACCACAGATGCAAAACAATCATCATCAGCTGCAATCTAGTAGCAGCATTCAAACAAGCCAGATACAGCTTCCGCAGGTACTTATTCAGCAACAACAACAGCACCAATTACAGCAGCTTCAACAGCAACAACAACAACAGAATCGAATGCCTGCTCAGATTCATAACCAAGGAAGCCAACAAATGCTGCTGTCTGAACATCAAATTCAGCTGCAACTGTTGCAAAAGCTCCAGCAACAGCAGCAGCAGCACAAGGAACAGCAACAGCTACAACAACAGGCAATTATTTCACACCCAATTTTGCAGCAACCACAAATCCCTCAGCTTCAAGAACGGCAGAGGGTATCGGCTGAAAATGCCCATTGTCTTCCACAACATTTAATAGCTCAAGAAAGGTCAAACACTACTCCATTAAATCAATCATCACAGCTTTTGATTCAGCAAAAGATTCACCAGCAACCTGTACTGCCTGAGGTTCCGGAGACTATTCGCCTTCCATCATCACAAGCAGCACCGGTTAATCTTCAATCAACTAATGGAAGCTCTTTGTTGGGAGCTGGAACACAATCAGTGGTTACAGATGAAGTCCCGTCTTGCTCTACATCTCCTTCAACAAACAACGCCGCTGTTCTTCCCCAAAACGTTATTAACAGGGCTCAGTATAACATCAAATTGAATGCAGACAGAAATTGCCAATCACCCACAACTATTGTAAGCCCTAGTACTTTCGAAAACCATATGGGCGGAAATATAAATGGGAGCAAGGAATTACCAAAGCCTGAACAAAATGTGAAGCAGCCTATTTCAAAGGTACAACAAAGTCCGAGGCTTATTACTCCGCAAATGTATATGAACAATGCCACTCAGACAGATTACTTGGACACATCCTCTTCAGCCACCTCTGTTTGTCTTTCTCAGACAGATGCATCACTACAACAAAACTTCCCTTTTTCTTCTTTCCATCAGCCAACAATGTTCCGGGACATACCTCTTGATAATGAGGTCAATGGTGGTGATCTGAGGAATAATGTTCTTTTTGGAGTTAATATTGATGGACCGCTGGCACTACCTCTAACAAATGACAGTTTACTAGCAACTAATATCGACACGTCTAAGTTTCAGAATCCCATGCTAGACAATGTGATTGGTAACTACGGTGCCACGAAGGATGCTCAGCAGGAAATGTCATCATCAATGATTTCTCAGTCGTTTGGGGTTCCTGATATGGGGTTCAATTCTATTGACTCAGCCATCAATGAAAATGGTTTCTTGAATAGAAGCTCATGGGCGCCTGCGCCCCAAGTACCCCAATATCAGCAGAGGATGAGAACATTTACTAAGGTCAGTTTTCTCAAAGGCTCTCCTCAACAATAAAGGTTATGAGCATGAGTTCGTTTAAATTGTCGATATACTTTACCTTCAAGTGTTGTCTCACGGTATTGTCTTTGTGCTCGTGTGCAGGTGTACAAGCGAGGTGCTGTAGGCAGATCAATCGACATTACTAGGTACGCTTGCTATGATGAGCTGAAACATGCTCTATCCCGTATGTTCAGTATAGAGGGCCAGCTAGAAGATCGTCAGAGGATAGGCTGGAAGCTGGTTTATGTGGATAACGAGGGTGATGTTCTACTGGTTGGCGATGATCCTTGGGAGTAAGTGAAACCATCCTTGACCTCTTTTCTTTGTCAGTGAAATGTTTATTATCATAATCACTACAAGCCTTGAAGATAACTTTTCCCTTTTTTTCCCCATCTAGAGAACACCTAGGCAGAGAGGTTATGAATGCTGTGAAATATTTTTAGCATTTCACTAAGTCGATTCTCAAATAAAACATTTTGCAGGGAATTCGTGAGTTGCGTAAAATCTATCAAGATACTGTCCCCGCAGGAAGTGCAACAGATGAGTTTGGAAGGAGATTTAGGGAACAACAACATTCTCCCAAATCAGGCTTGCAGTAGTTCTGATGGTGGGAATGTGTGGAGGCCTCAATGCGATCAGAACTCGAACAACCCTTCTGCCGGGTCATATGACCACTTTGAGTGACTGCCGGGTCATATGCCAGGTCATATTTCATATTTCTGCTCTGCTGGTGAATCCTCTGCCTACAACTCCATAGACTTGGGGAGTACAATTTCTTAGAAGAATTTGCGTCTACCTGTCACTTGCATGGCTTTGTAAAGTCTATAGGTACTGTAATTTTGTGACCACATTCTGATTAGCCTATGCCGAGACATAATTTACCATTTTAGAACGTCGGTAACTATTCTGAGATATATATAGCATGTTCTTCACCTCTTTATGTAAATGTGTAGCTACTATTATATCGTTATTTGTTTGTCATGGATGTTCAATTGTGAAGACACTCTTTATGTAAACTCGGATTGGTCTCATTATCAAAGTCCGAGATGTCAGAGTGGTGCAAAAGTTCAAAAACAGTCACAAAATCAAGACTTGAGAGCACATTACTTCCATAAAATCAAACTTAAAAGTGGCAGATACAGCATGGCAAGATGGCACAGAAAGATCAGAAAGTAAAGGAAACACCTTGCATTCTTTTATAGGTCAAAGATAGATAAAAAAGGGTGCATGACATTTTACACATTTCTTCGAGATTTCTCAGAAAGCAAAATATCATTGGTTACGTCAAGTAGTTCAACAAGAGTTGCTCAACAAGAGTTGCGTAACAGGTAAGTGACTAACATCATCTAGATCTACAGAAGGGGTGAGAGTGATTAACATAACATCCCTTTCTAAAAGGTCAACATCATTTGATGCTTAAAAATAGTTCGAACAAGCTGCCGGCTAAATCTCTCTTCTTGCTCATGCTCCCATTTCTTTTGCATTCCGAAAAGAAAATAACAATTCTCAGCTGGAGTCAACGACGGTAGTTTCTGGAAGGCGTATAAGTGGAACGAGAGGGGCATGCGTCTGGAGAGAGACATGTGCTGCACCTATCTTCTTTTCTTTCAGCCTCCATAGAACCTTCCTCACTTCATTTGCTAGCTCAATCACATAATTGTCTTCATGGCCTACAAAATTATAGTCCTTGCTATCAATCCAAAACCGCGAGGACATCCATACAAATGGAGGCCTCACACATTCTTTATCGCTTTGCTATAATCGATAACATTTTCTCAATTTAACAATCATTCTCTATGTGTTATTTTCTCGTATTGTTTGTGCACATTTTAGGTACATAAGTGAGACACAATAACCAGAAGAATTGGCACGTACCTATCTCAAACATTGCCTTCTCAAGCAGAAACAAGTAGTCTCTGTTGTTGCCGCAAGGGCCAGTTGCTGTAGCAATTTGACTGCGGTATAAAGAAATGCCAATTAGAATCTCAATTATAAAAACAATAGCATAAATAGAATAAATAGAGGGCCTATACGTATTTCTTTCTTCACCTGGCCATTTCTTCCAAGGGAGCTGGACCGAGATAGTAACTGTTGCTCACTTTGTCAGGGGTTGAAACAAAGCTGCAAATGCAGACAGGAAGAACTTAATTTTATATTTCAAAATATTTTACAGTTTACAGCTACTTCTAAACTTCAAATGCATACATAAGTTTAGAAGGCTACTTACACTAGGACTTCAGTTACTGCAGGAGTAAGTTCATCCCCTTCCTATACAAAACACGCCACAAAGGTGGAATGAGACAAAATAAGATAAGGATCATAACTAGAGGTTAGAGACGTACACAATTGTGACATTACCTTGTAGAAATCAACAGATGCTTTCTTGTCGTACTCACATTCTCGTCTCTCCAGATACTGACCAGTTAAGAGGAATGTTATTTAGCATATTCATGTAGAAATTTTTTTAGCCATCATGAAGATAATTCTGTAGCCAAATGAAAGGTCACAGATATGTCGCAATAGTTTTATACCTGCATTGCAGCTTTTTCCCTTTGTGGACCTCCATTGACACAGTAGGCAGCACCCCACTGATCCATAAGCAATTAACCATTAAATAATAGAGAGATTTTTTTTTTCAAATTATAAATAAAAGTGACGAAAGTGTCGAGGAACAATACAACAATTATATCCACATGTATTAAAGTTTGCAATTTTATCACAATCTTCACGAAGATTCACAAGGCAATACAAAATACAATAACGTGAACTGTTAACTCAAGATTGTGAATAAACTTATCATTGTCAATATGAAAACATGATAAAGTTTGAGATCACTCTTTACTCTGTAAAATACAGGAAGTTAGTTTTTTATAGTTGGGGAATGGTTGGTAGTCAATAACTTTGACGTGACTTTGATGGGGTAGATCCAATAAGCTGTTAGAGGACTTCTCTTTTAAAAAAAAACTATTTTTTTTTTCTTTTTGGTTTTTTTCATAGAAAAGACATCATTCCTTGCAAATTAACAAAATTATGAAATCAAATCAATTACTCCTCACTGTTGCATCCTTTTAAGAAGGCCTATCTATCATGTAATACTCGGTACCAAATACGGCAAAGCCAATGTGGCGCAGTGGTTTAAAGCACTAGCTGTGATCAACGATGGGAATGTAGGTGCCAACCCTACTTCTGCAGTACCATCTCACAAAAACAAAACACTGTCCAAATGGAGTTTCTTATCCAAAACAAAGTATAGCAGCTTCAGGATTGAAATATTAAGTAGAAAGGACTACGTCTACGAAGTGGTAATCCAATTAACCTGTTCATGCTAGCAAAAGACCTTTCACTTGAGTAACCAAACCCAAAAGATTTGGTTATTACCCAATAGGCTATATTTAGTTAAAACATGCAAAGCAGAACATTCATACCACAAACAGTAGTAGCAGATTGACGATATACTTACGCAAACTGCGCCTTTCTTGGCCTCCAATGTGCATGTTCTTGCTGGATATTCTGGGGTGCCTCTATGATCTATGCAAGCTATCAAAGGTACGGATATGACAAATTATTGTTCAGATAAATTAACAATTGAAAATTGATAAAATGCTTTGATTAATTTCTATAATAAACAAATTCTTACCAAGATCAAACACCCTTCTGTAGTCTTTAATGAACCCAACTATCTTCTCATCGAACTCGAATCCCGGGTTCCAAACAAGAGACCCGTATCCGAATACCCACAGCACCATTTTGTTTTTTTAATTTCTGCATTACATCAGACAGTTTAATAACAATTTTCAGTCATTTTTTGCCCTACTTTCAGCTCACCGGCTACACTGGTTTTAATTTATTCCAGAAAAGTAATTAGCAAGGAACTATGCCTGAGAGACGAGGACTTTCGTGTTTGCCACAAAATATAAATTCAATCTTTATCAATCATAATACAAAATCTAGGTTTTTATTTCAAATTTGATAACTCTTTAGCTGTATACGAGCAAATTAAACTTAAATTTTAAAAAGTTGGAAAACTGTTCTATTAACTAAAGCGACATTTAAAAGGGGAAAAGCTTTAGCAGACATTCAAATTGAACAAACTAACAAAAAAAACCACACATTCAGCCATTAATTAGCAAAATGGAAAATGTAAGACAGATCTGACAAACAATTTGTTCAGGAACAGAGAACAGTAAACTCAGAAAGATCATGAGAGATGCCAATATATATTATACCTCGATAAGGAGAGAACGAGAGGAGGATGAGATTATGGGTTGAAGAACAAAATGTGAACGACTCAATACACAACCCAACTATCCTACAACTCTCTCTCTCTCTCTCTCTTTATTTTTTTGATTTTGTTGGGTTGGAGAGGAAGGAGATGGGGAACAATTATGCGAGTTTTATACTCCGATACATTGAGGACACGTCTGTCCACATGCACATGGTCGAACACGGCGCATTTAACGACGAATATGACGGCCGTTAAGCGTGGTTGAAACGTGGATCTGTTTTATCAAGACACGCGGTACGTCGTTAATGGACCGTCTGGAGTGGAACCGTCCAACTGCAGAGATACGCGTGATTTCGTTCTCGACTCCGTCTCGTGATAGCCACGCGAGATTATCCGATACTCAAGAAGCGTCCCGATTCGATGAATGTCGAATGTTGAGGAGGATTCGACGGAGTGGAAGGGACGGCCTGTTCGTCTTTCCGTCAACTCCTCGCGACTGACTTGGGAGGTTGGTTGTTCGCGGATGTATCTGGACGGACTAACGTCCTTGCTCCTCCTCCTTGACCAATGCCCATGCCCATGCCCCAGATCTGGTTTGCTTGGTAGGACGGATGGTGCGTCGTACGTGGGAGGGGAAGGAATACATTTCATTTCCATCATCGTTGCCGTCGTCTTAATTTCTATGCCTTTATTTATATACCCCACCATGGATGGGGATATGAAAAACGTGTCCAATCACAAGTAGCTCTACCTCCAATCTAATTCAGAAATTCCACGAGCTTAATTAACATCCTGCTTGGTAAGAAGTCAACCATCTATCTACATACTGACTGCTATTGAAACTATTTTGGAGCTTGTGTGATTTTGAAGTGAGGAACTTTGAATTTAATCTATCAATATCACAAGTCGAGAGTTTTAGCCCGATAGCATCGAAATAGCCCGACTTAGTGGCCCACGATTATCTTACTGGGCTTTTTGGATTTCGGCCCAACATGGATGGGTCTCTTATTTTTTATTAAATTTAAAATGCATAAAAATAAATTGGCCGTCATCATCTCCAACGATCCCGGGGCCCCTCCTGAATAATAAGAAGGAAGCGGGCGGAGCTGACGAAGCTCAAACATCGTTCTTATCGATCTCACTCAGGTAATCTAAGTATTAATGACGCGTCCTCCCTCATTTTTCTCATCTCCACGTGATTTTGTTCTCTGAAATTGAATTGTTGAGCGGAATCTCTTGTGAATTGCAGGTCCGCCATGGATTCCATGCTCGTAAACAAGTCTGTTGCCACCGCTCCAGTGAGTATCCGAAACATATGTTTATGATCCTCACCATCTCTGTAGTTCAAATGTTGGACTATTTGCATTTCCTGTATATATCACCTATTGTTGAGTGATTTTTATGAGTTTTTAAACCTTAAAATTTCCTCAATGCTTGCATTATACATAATTGAATATAACTTTTAGATCACTTTACATGATACTGAGATTACCGTGGATCTGTCTCTTTCGTGAAGGGGTTATTTGTATGCCATCAAAGAGGGAGATGGATCAAGGGCTCCAGATGCAGCTTTACGGCGGGAAGTTCTCCCAACTTCCCCAGGATAGTTCTTCCTAAGCAGAGGATCGTGCATACATCTCGGCAATCAAGTAAATGTCGAGGAGGAGCCCTCAATGCCACTTGCCGTGACGAGAAAATTCTCATCGCTAACAGAGGAGAAATTGCAGTGCGGGTGATTCGAACCGCACATGAAATGGGGATTCCTTGTGTTGCCGTGTATTCCACAATTGATAAGGATGCTCTTCATGTGCGTCTTGCAGATGAAGCGGTGTGCATTGGTGAAGCACCGAGCAGCCAATCGTAAGAAATAAACTAAAATCATTCAATAATTCGTAATCATATTCATTTGCATACAATTAGGGGGCTTCCTATGTCTTGCAAATTATGTGGTGGTGCTTCAGGCAAATGTTTGGACGAGGGTCCTAGAAAAAAAAAAACCCTCCTTTAGGGCATGACTACATACATCCTACCCTCCCAGACCTTGCTAGGCAGCAATATTCCTGATTGTTGTTATTGTCGTTATTACTTCAGGCAGCGTTTCTTAGTTATTTCAAATGCAATCATCTGATAACCTGTTGCTACCTCTCCGGCAGATATCTGTTTGTTCCGAACGTTCTGTCTGCTGCTGTTAGCCGTGGCTGCACCATGTTGCATCCTGGATACGGGTTTCTTGCTGAGAATGCTGGTTTTGTTGATATTTGCAGAGAACATGGCATCAACTTTATTGGTCCTAATGTAAGCCTCAATCACACATGTAAAAGTCTTTAGCGGGAGTTATCTCTGTGCAAGCTACTAAGGAGGAACTTTAGGAAAGTTGGCTAAATCAGGGTCATTGTGCTGGTTGAAAACCTTGTGTTATGGCCCCCTTCTTGTACTGTGAGTAGGATCATCTTTTAGTTGCAGACTATAACATGTAATCTTTGGTGCTCACCATTTTTAACCGTGGAATTTTTACTTGGTTATTTTGAAGAGAAAGTTATATTCTTTCTTCTAGTACGTGATACAGGAAAATTCAAAGTTTTTTTTTTTTCTGATAATTTTTTTTTCCTATTTAGCCTGATAGTATTAGAGTAATGGGTGACAAAGCTACTGCTAGAGAGACAATGAAAAAAGCAGGTGTTCCTACTGTACCTGGAAGTGATGGACTGTTACAGGTATAAGTAACAGAATGAGGTCTACTTGCTTCTCATATCATGCAATTTGTGACTTAATATTGGAGGATAAATGTGATTATGTTTTAGTCGTTGACTAGGATTATTGATTTTCTCAGAGCACAGAACAAGCTGTAAAACTTGCTCATGAAATTGGCTTCCCTGTAATGATCAAGGTAATCTGCTTGTTCTAAGCATGTTCTGCATGTTCTTTCAGGTTTTAGCTTGGTAGTGGTATATTGTTTGTCAGATCGATTTTAGCTCACCAAACTATACTTTATTTTGAAGGCAACTGCTGGAGGTGGTGGACGTGGGATGCGTCTAGCCCATCAACCAGAAGAATTTGTAAAATTGCTTCAGGTATGCAGCAATTTGATTCCGCCTCAGCATCTGTATTAGATTAACAATAATCTGCTTAACATGTATGTTGTTATACTACCAGTATCCCTACATTTGGATGGTAATGCATATGCTAGTTTAGAGTTTCCTAAGGTAGTCCTCTTTCATATCTACAGCAAGCTAAGAGTGAGGCTGCAGCTGCATTTGGCAATGATGGAGTCTATTTGGAGAAATACGTCCAGAACCCGAGGCATATTGAGTTTCAGGTTAGCGATGTCTTTGTATATCTGCTGATTGAATACTTACTAACTTCTTGCTTTTTGTTTACATAGGTTCTAGCAGATAAATATGGAAATGTTGTCCATTTTGGAGAACGTGATTGCAGTATTCAGGCATGCGACCTGTTTTTCTGCATGTTCATGTTACCTACTTTTTATTAATCAATATCGAAAGACATGATATTTTTGTGCTTTTAACAGAGAAGAAATCAGAAGCTTCTTGAAGAAGCTCCTTCTCCTGCTTTGACCCCTGAGCTACGCAAAGCCATGGGTGATGCTGCCGTAGCCGCAGCTGCATCTATAGGTTATGTCGGTGTTGGAACAGTTGAATTTCTCTTGGACGAAAGAGGATCTTTCTACTTTATGGAAATGAACACTAGAATCCAGGTGCAGGGAACTGCCAGTCCTTTGTTTTAAACGTTTTTTTTTTGTGATAGGCGTTATGCATCTCATTACGTGCTAAACAGGTTGAGCACCCTGTTACGGAGATGATTTCTTCGACTGATTTGATTGAGGAACAGATCAGGGTGGCTCTCGGTGAGAAGCTGACATACAAACAGGTAAGTCTTTTATATTCATTCAAAAGTGACTTTAACCTCTCTCTCTTGATTCTGCAATCCTGCCATATGTACAGGAAGATATTGTACTTAGAGGACATTCTATTGAATGCCGTATCAATGCCGAAGATCCATTCAAAGGATTCCGCCCAGGGCCTGGTATTTGTCTTTCTTATTCATACATTCATAATGATATAGAGGTACTTGCATGCTTTCTGAGATAATGTTTGTTCATACTTTTCAACTACTATATTACCTAGGGTGCTTGTGCTATTACGTGCGCTTAGCATGTGTAAAGACGTTTTCTACTTCCTCTGATGACATCATGCATTTATTTATCAAGTGCCTCTAACTTACAGACGTTCCTTTATAATTGAATAATCATCATGGCTGAGCCAGCCATCTTATCCTGTATACACCATTTACTTTGCTTAGGTTTTGCTCTATGTATCTTTGATCTGATGAGCGATTTTTATTTTTGTATACTAGATATCTTTCTCATTCAATTTTCCTCATTGTATTGGCAGGAAAAATTACAGCTTATTTGCCCTCTGGAGGGCCCTTTGTGAGGATGGACAGTCATATATATCCAGACTATGTTGTTCCTCCCAGCTATGATTCCCTTCTAGGAAAGGTATAAACTAGATGCCATTGTTGATTCGCTTCTTGATTACAGAGAACAAACTTTTGGAGATGCATTACTGACGGCATTAGACTGCTTGAGAACTAGCTACTATTTGTCACAGTTGTCGGTCACGTCTTTGTAGAGCTGTCTGTGCGCTAGTGCTATATCTTTGACAGGACAAAAGTCTGTTCATAAGTTTCAGGTGAATTTCATGTACAAAAATGAATCCAGGTTTGAGGTTGCATGCAAACTTTTATTCTCTGCCCGAGTAGTGAACAGAAGATGTGAGTGAGGTGTGGTAGGCTTGGCCACAATTTAGGTTGGAATATTTTGTGGTATAGCAAGGTTTAGGATAAGACTTTGCAGGTTAATTTGATAAATAGTTTAAGACGGAAGATAAGGGGTGTTGTAATAGATTGTTTTGGACTTTGATATAGTGGAACCCACTTCTTTTTAGCTCTTTTGCCTTCTACAACCAAAAGCTAGAATCGATTTAGTCTACTTGGTACAAATTTACCATGTTACGTATTTCACATGCTTATTTTATCTTTTCTTGTCATTAGGAAGCGTTTAATGTTTGTTCTCTATTTGTAGCTTATTGTCTGGGCCCCTACGAGAGAGAAAGCAATTGAACGTATGAAAAGGGCTCTTGATGACACAGTGATCCAAGGTCTGTTTTATTCAATGCTTACGTAGTCCTTTTGATAAGATTCTGTTGATGATTTTGACAACATAGTTATCTTAGACCAGAGGAAAAAGGTCTAGTAGTAAAGTGCTTCTGAATCATTCTATTCATAGAAGTGACCGATGGCTTCCGTGTTTTATACATTTAAAGATGTGTTGCTTGAGTTATCGAACCTTCTGAACTATGTTTGGCGGTTAATCTAAATATATTTTGATACAAGATACATTATAATCCCCTGGTCCATTATCTTTAATTTCTGACCATTCAAACATAAATTCATACTTCTAGGTAATAAAATTTTAAAACCTAAAACTTGAAAAGGAGTTGGGATCTTTTTGGTTTAGCTAATCCATAGAAATAATTATATTTGTAATGGTCATAATCGATCCCTACTAAGAGACAAAACATGAAAGCAATGACTACAACTGTAAGAAATATCTGAAGATATAAAGTTTTTTTCATTAGGTTATTCGGTATTAGTAGTTATACTTTCCTTGCTCTTCCAGGAGTGCCTACAACCATTGATTACCATAAGCTAATCCTTGATGTTGAGGTACGAAAAAGATTCATATATACTTGCACATATAGTCATTCGAAAAATCAATACGAGCTGATAAAATATATTCGTGTAATGTACAGGATTTCAGAAATGGGAAGGTGGACACTGCATTCATACCCAAGCATGAAAAGGAGCTGGCTGCGGTGAGTTTTTCCATTATATGTTTTGAGAAAGGGTGAACTTCACCATGGATGAGTATCCTTTTTTTTTTTTTTTTTGCTTATTCAGTAATTTTTCTGTACTTCACAATGCAGCCCAATCAACTAGTGGTATCATCCCCAGCGAAAGAACTTGTCGCAAAATCCGCGTAGAAGAGTGCAATGCTGAACAGCCTCCATGACCAAGCAAAGACTCCCAGTATTTACATCCTACGCTCTGGATAACAGATATTGTTTTGTTCAGGAATAAGTTAGCCTAGGATTTTTACTCGTCATTTTTTGTTTTCTTTCTGTTTCCACTTCTTCGTATTTGACGTAGTGCTGTCAATTTGTCAAAGTTTTGATGTAAAACAAAAATTACGGTCAGCTATTGCGACGGTGTCGCTCTCCATTCCGACGGATCGCAATGTACGTTAACTTGTATTCATTCTCATAATAATAAGAGGATGTAACGCCATTTTCATCAGTAATTTATGTTGTTCAAATATATAATATATAAACTGCAAGCATTCATAGACTTATTTAGCTCAGAGTGTAAGATGGAGCAAACCAATCATGGAGGTAGCGCGTCATTCTTTGTTTTATTTCTTTCCGTGCAGTTAAATACTTAAATAGTAGTGTCTGCAATTAGCTTCGCTAATAAGAGACCAACTGAGCAAGCATTTACTCTTTTTGTATGCCATGTTGGTTGAGGTCTAACTATTTTGAAACAGTCATGTCTCCATGCCAAAATAAATAAATATATAAATATACATATTTGAAGTAACTAATCATGTTCACACAAAATAAATGAGAATGGTAGTTACTCTATTAAGGTTAGTTTATTGTCCTTTAATATATATATATTAAACATTTATTTCTAATCTTGTATATAGTAAAAACTAGAAGTTACATTGTTTTGTCTGAATATAATTAAATACTACCCTTCCTTGTCGGCACAGCTAGACCGGCGCCTCTTTCCATGGGGACGAGGATGTATATATAATCTTTATGCATTTCCGGCATAGCTCTTTCACTTTTAATTCGTGGTTCAATATAGTATTGTTTCGATTGATAAACTATAAAATGTTGGTTTGTAGAACATGAAATATAAAAATTAATTTTTCGTTTATGACTAAAAGGATATGTATAATTTGAGAGGCTGGTACTGGGTCAGGATTTTTATCAGAAAAATTAATCGGCTCAAAAATAACAGCATACTTTTTTAGTGCTCTATAGAGTTAAAATCCCCACATATTAGGTGCATTTTCCGTCTCTCATTCTTTTTTTTTTTAAAAAGCCCAAATGCGGCCGAATTTGGTTAAATGACAAATAGAGCCAAAAGATTGCCCTTCAAGTTGTATTTTATCTACAACATATGCCATTTTTAATGATTTATCATTTATATAGAATCCAGATCCGCTTTCAAACCCATCTTCCTTCTTCTTCGTCGGACCTCCAAAATTCAATGTCCTCGTCTTTCTAGGGTTTCGACTTCCGACGTCGAAATCAATCTATTATCGCCCGCAACCGCTCCCTTCCTCCATTTCTAGGATTTCGAGGAATCCAGACGATTGATTACGATGAATTCACACCCGCTTCGATCTAAGCTGCTGCAGCAGCAGCAGCAGGCGGCGCTGATGCAGCAGGCAGCGTTGCTCCAGCAACAGCAGCAGCAGCAATACCACTCCGCCGGGGTTCTCACCGCCATGCAGCAGGTCAACTTTAATTCATTCTGAACTTGGCTTTTCTTTTAGGGCTTTCCTTTTAGGTTTACCTTTATCGCTAATTGGCTTAGTGTATCGGTTAATTGGTGATGAAAGCTTTGGTTTTATAAATGAAATTTGGAGTAGATGATTTAAATCGTGGTTTTATTTGTAGATCATGACGCAGTGCAAATTGCACTATCTGTGTTGTTTTTCTTCTATTATCGTTTCTTTATATGTGAAGCTCCGCTAATTCTTTGAGCTAGTGTTATTTATATGTTAATTGCTTTCATGGAAATGAATACCTTGCATTTGATACACTCGATAGCACAATGAAGAATGTTGTAAGCATAAAGGATAGGTTTTTTATTGCTTTGACATTAGAATGTCCTAAGACTCGATTTTAAAGTTTATTAGGATTTTTACGCTTTCTTATTTCTTGAGGTAGTGTAGGTTTTGTAGGTTAATTTTTCTTTTTTTATTTTTTCTTCTTTTTATTTTTATATTTTGCAGATGGAGCCTGTCCCAAGTGGCAATCTTCCCCCTGGTTTTGATCCATCTTCTTGCCGCAGTGTGTGAGTGCTTTTTTTGCTTGTTTCTTTGGTCTTTTATTCTTTTAGTCTTTTGTTTTTCTCCGGTTACATATTTGTCGTAGACATGAGAGCAATCTAAACGATGACCATTAAGGAGGGGGAAACTGTGCAATGAGGTCATAGAAGGGCTTATGATTGCTTTTTCTTCCTCTTTTGCCACATCACAAGATGCATGACTACCCAATCTATTCGGTTTTGAGATGCTTATTCAAATAATATTTGCTTATGTTAAGCTTCTTTTTTTTTCCTCTAATTCTTCTTTCTTTTATCTTCTAGGTATGTCGGCAACATACATCCAAATGTGACTGAAAGCCTTCTTGCTGAAGTTTTTCAAAGTGTTGGGCCCCTTGAAGGATGCAAGCTTGTAAGGAAGGAAAAGGTATACTTGATAGTTTTCTGATAATGTTCTTTGTGTTGAAATAACGGGCTCTACTTGCTATTCATAGAGTTTAAGTGTTTAACATCTCGTTGGTTGTCTTGAAGTTGATCTTATTGAGTCTGGTCAAGATCAGAATGTATGTTTTCTCCCAAAAAAATCAGAATGTATGCTTCGTAAGAAGATCAAATATCTTCTTGTTAAGAGCTGTCAGGTCTATCTTAAACAGAAAGAGGGACTTATCTTGAGGAAATTAGGTGGTTGTAAAGCATGTGATATCAGCAGTTATAGTCATTGTTAAGGTGCTAACTGAATAGAATGTCTTGAAGAGTTTATCTTGTGGTTCTGCATCTATAACGTGCTCTGTTCCTATTTGCAGTCTTCATATGGTTTTGTGGATTATCATGATCGAAGGTCTGCAGCTCTTGCTATTATGACATTGCATGGGCGTCAGCTGTAAGTATTCTTTGCTTTATGATATTGTTATGCAAGTTTGTTGAATGTATGGTTTTAAGCTGCAAGCACTTATTGTGTTTTTGGAAATTTAGGCGTCGTGTTACAACCAAATTTGTACTAAAGTATACCTACTTTTGCAGATATGGTCTACCAATTAAAGTCAATTGGGCATATGCAAGTGGGCAGAGAGAGGATACTTCTGGTAGTAGTTCTGCTATAATTTGCTACTGGCCGTCACTTTCTTGGCCCACTACTGTCTGTCTTTATATACTAATTTTGTTAGAGGATCCATTCTTTTAACTCCATCGTATACTTCCTCTTCTTTTTTAAAAGGACACTACCATATCTTTGTGGGTGATTTGAGTTCTGAAGTCACGGATGCGACGCTCTACGCTTGCTTCTCCGTGTTCCCTAGTTGCTCGTGAGACTTTTAATTTATAGCCCTCATTATTGGTTTTCCCTTTTTCTTAATGCAGTTTCAAACAATATCCGTCCACTAAGTCTGATTGCATAATTATCTTAATTGCATGTTCTATTTTCCTGGAGTGATGCTCGAGTAATGTGGGACAACAAAACTGGCCGTTCTAGAGGGTTTGGCTTTGTTTCCTTCAGGAATCAGCAGGTATTTTTCTGCATATTTTCTTAGAGTCCACATTTTCTTTGAAATGCTTAAGCATAATAAGTAAATGGGCTTATCAAAACTCGTCGCACATATGCTCCAATATGAATCTTGATTTAAATTGTGAGCTTAGAATCTAGATCAAAAGATGCCAGTTACTCCCCTTTTGTTTTATGTATTTTGTAGATATATCCTTGTTGGCTGATAGCTATCCTTGTTTTGTTGCATGATTAGAGTTCTCTCAGTTTCATATCCTAGGTTGTATGTATCGTACGTAGTATCTTGAACTCAGCTTTTATTTTTTATCAACACCCTAGTACCAAGGCTTTTGTTTTGGTATATTGAAATGTTTATGATAAATAGACGACACCCTAAATTTTTGCATTATCACATAACTAGAAGGTGTAGAATATAAGTTACATGACAAACTGAGTTGCATTGGCAGACCTGTTTCTATTGCTAATTGACTGGCCTGGTAGAACCAGTTGCTTATTTAAATATTCCGGTGATAAGACGTGCTACGTAAGTTAGTTATCCTAGGTAATTGCTAGATTAGATGAATATTTTACTCATATTGTTACTTATTAGTTGCTCTTGCCTTTTGCAGGAAGCTCAAAGTGCTATAAATGACTTAAATGGTAGGTTTTTTTACCTGAAGGCTGATGTTGTAGATTGACGTGGGGATTCTTGGAACATCAAAATCGAACTAATATTTTCACTTTGTGGTGCCTTTCTCTGTAGGCAAATGGCTTGGTAGCAGACAAATTAGATGCAATTGGGCCACCAAAACTTTTGGCGAAGACAAACAGAACACTGACACTCAAAGCACAGGAGCATTGTCAAATGCCGGTTCTGGTACTATGGGTGAGTCGTAACTTTATTTACATGTCAGGCAGTAGTTTCAGTGCACAATTTTAGCTTAGTTTAATATCTGTAACATTCTCTAGAGGGAGTTCAAGAGAATTCAAGTGAGGAGTCCCCCGAGAACAATCCGGCTTACACCACTGTTTATGTTGGTAATCTGGCTCATGAGGTTAGCAAAGTTATCTTAAATTGTAGGCTTTATTTTTAAGAATGTAGTGCTCATGCAACTGAGAAAAAAAGATTATGATTTGGATTTCCGTTCCGACTCAATCTGCCAATCTGGTATTGTTTGTAGGTAACACAGGCTGAGCTTCACCGCCAATTTCACAATCTAGGAGTTGGTGTCATCGAGGAAGTACGCATTCAGAGAGAGAAAGGATTTGGATTTGTAAGGTACCACACCCACGATCAAGCCGCTCTAGCCATTCAGATGGCCAATGGAAGGATCGTATGTGGAAAATCAATTAAGGTAAGTAAATCCTCAGCATCACAAGTCCTTTGTTTTCCCTAAATTCTAAAACCAGTGTTAATCCTTTTATCTTTCTTTCCTCTCTCTCATGCAGTGTTCGTGGGGTACCAAGCCGACCCCACCAGGAACGGTGTCTAACCCTTTGCCACCACCTGCACCGCTACTACAACACCACCTTGGCTATTCGCCGGCAGAGTTGCTGGCTTACCAGAGGCAACTAGCCATAAATCAAGCGGCTGCTGCAGCTGCTTCCATAGCTGGTCAACATGGTCTTGCTGCACAAGTTTCTGCAGGGCTTATGTCTGGCGGGTCCCGTTCTATGTACGACGGTTACCCTAATGACACAACAGCTCAACAGCTAATGTACTACAATTAAGTGAATCGTCTCGATGTCATTATTAATGTTACCTAGATGTTGCACCCCGAACGAAGTTTGCTTTTGAGAGCTCATATGATGGACTGTTGTCTTATTTGTTATATTGTACTGTCGTACGATACGCTTATGTGTTGGTGTATGAGCTTTTTCATCGTATCTGAGATAAGGGAATGGTCGGAGTTGAATTTTGTTTTTTGCAGGTTGTAACCGTGTATTATAAGTGGATGCTGTTAGATAACTTCATTATGATTGGATAGTTGTTATGTTACAGTTTGATTCTATGAAGCTTGATTTGTGGAAGGATGGCAGCTATCTTCAGCTGTTGATTGCTGGTTGTATAGCGACCCAGAATTGTAACAAATTTTCTTCCCTGTAGAGTTGAATATTATTGACAGAGGTTGCTGAACGTTTGCCCTTTTAGTTGACAGGCGCCTGATGTTTATTTGGTTGACATCAGTCGGTTCAGTGTTTCTGGACATCTATTAAAATGGTTCGTCAGCTTGATTTGGCAAGTCCAAGAAGTTGGGATGATATTGCGGAGCATCAATGTTTCATGTATGTAACGTGCAAAACTCTGTTTTCTTTCTTGATTTATGTAATCGTGAGATATTAATGCCCTAGAAAAAAGGGACGAGTGTCACAAAATCCGGAGAAAAAGAACGGGATGTTTTTCAAGAGAAATTGTGTATCTGAAGGGGTTTTGGAAGGTGCGAAGAAAAAGAAAATAAAGTGATGATACATGCGTTTATGTAAATATTTGTTGGAAGGCCGATCGTCACCATGTGCTTGAACTCATAGGCATCCACGACGCCCCAACAACTGTGCAAAATATGGTATTTTATTAAGACAAAAGGGTTGTATAAGTGTTGCTTCTAGTACATGTTAGCTGGAATACAAAAAAGGAAAAAGATACTTTCTATGTCCTTCGTTTGAATCGTGTACTTCTCCTGTCTGATCGGGGTCAACTCGTCTTCTAATCTTTTCATATCATTTTCTTTGTTTTCTATGTTTGCTCGGAGCAGTTGCATCTTTTCCTGCGCTGCCTTTGCTTATATTTGATAGTGCGCCAGTTATGCCTCATTCTCTTGCAGACGTGATCTACATATAGCGAGGTGGCGCTGCGGATCTTCATTTAATAAATAATTTTATTATTTTGATAATTATTTATTAAAATAATAATAATTTAAAAAAATTCTGGATAAGTGGCTGGAATTCATACAGCCACCGCCCCAAATTCATCTAATCCCCTCTGTGTCATGCAATATACCCCTCCCTCTCCCTCCTTTATTTCATTTTCTTGGGAGCTCGGAGTCGTGCCTTTCCGCCGTCGATTTCCCACTACCTTTGGTTGGACCTGCCGCCTCCTAGTCCTAATTTTTACCGTCACCTCGCCGTCGCCTCGATTTGTTGATGCTGCGGTGCTAGTGCCGAGATCGGGCTCGCGGGGTTGTTCGTCGGGCTCGACTAGCCTCAGCCGTCCTAAACTCGAAGCCAGACCCCTTTCGTCTTCGGTTTTCCTTCTACGCCACAGGCCCACACTGCCATCGAGATCGAGTAGGATCGTCGTCGTCGAGCTCGAGCCGAGCCCCTTACTGTTCTGGAGCTCGGCGCCCCGCCTCGTTGTTGTCTCCGGCTTCTTCCTCGTCTAAGTCGTCGGCCAAGCTCATGATTGAGTCGGTGTTAGCCTCACGTCCTGACCTGCGGTGCTAGCTGGTTTTAGTCGTGGTCGTTCGTCACAAGCTTGTGGCCGAACACTGTGGCTCGGGTCTGCAACCCCGCGTTCGAGCTCGGTGTGTGGTCTGCATCCCCACTCACCTGCTGCTTCCTTGGCATCCCTGCTGTTAGGAGTCTTGGCTTTCGTGTGGTATAATTTAATTGAACTTCGGTTTTATCATTTCAGATTAGGACATTGGGAAAAGCTTGGTTCTTAGTTCGATTTGGATAGTTTTCGCCTAGGTTTCAGCTAGTACGGGTGTTCTAAATGTTCTGCGGGGAACTTCAATGATTTTGATTTCTGCATTGGTCGATTCCATCGATTCTGATTGTGGGCGGTACTGTACAGACTTTGAGCACTGCTATATTGAGGTGATATTAAATTGTTTTAAACCATGCGAGTGATCACATTTCGTTCTTCTTCGGAAATCAATTTGATTTCATTGTCTTAAGCTCCACATGTAGTGTAGTTGTATGATAGGGTCACAGTTATGGAGCTAAATATATAATTATATTATCTGGATAATTGTTTAGTTAGAGCTCCATAACAGTGTCATCTTACTTTGGAGCCGCGTGTTATATTGCATAAATAAATGAGTAATGTTATGACATTATTGATCCGACTGTGCCGACTGAAACGTTCGGCAAGGGTCGGCACAAACACACCGTGCCGATTGAAACGGTCGGCACGGGTTGAGACAGCCGAAACGGCCAAAAAATAGCCGTTTCGGCCGTTCCGGTGCCGCCAAGTGGTGGCACCGAGACGTCTCGGTGCCACAAAGCGTGCCGACCAAAGCGTCAAACCATGATCTAAACCATACATAGTGCACACCGATGTATTGCACTTAGTGCCGACCCTTGTTATTATTGACAGATAGTTGAACTAAATAGTGGATTGATTTATACCCATCATGTAGATAGTGTAGTTTGCACTCATTTCGTTCTCAACATGCTGCTTGTTATTATGTATATATATTCTACTTGTTTATAGTGGTCACTCACCCGGGATGTTCTATATTCTCGGTTTTAGGTTAAAATGAAAGGAAAGAGCTAACGAAGGAAGCTTAGGCATGTTATCTGTATTACGAGTTAGAAGTGAAGGTGTATTGTAGGATAATTAATTATAATTACTTTGGGAAGTTATCTCCACAACTCTAAAAGATATTGATCTTGTTATTTAAAGAAAGTGTTATTTTCATTTGTATAACTAGTACTTGAGCAAGTTCTATATTCTGAACTTGTAGTTTTCTTTAAAGTTATATTTTGGATTTCCGATTTAATTTATAGTTCGGTTTTGTATCCCATGTAATAGTACAATGCTTAGTTGTGGGCAGGGTTATTAAAACCTTTGTAGCCCTTTTGTGAATATATGTATTGATGCAAATGGTTTGCTTTGGAGTGTGTGGCTCGTTATGAAAAATGGTATGAATGTTTGGAATTGTAACGTTTTGTGTGTTTGCTTATATATACGGAGATGGCTTTGCTGAAATTTTTTTTTTCAAAATATAGTTAATCATTTTTCTTTAAAAAGCTTCCGCTGCGATATTTTAAGAAAGAGTCAGATTTTGAGGATTGTACTTTTATCGAAAGGTTTGATTTCATATTGGATTAGCTTGAAAAGACTATTTCATTTGATTTCGGAATTATACGGCCGTTTGGTTTTTGAAAATCATTATTCGAGTTCCTAATATGTTTAAACTCTTAGAAATTTTCTATATTTTATTTTGATCCAAGGTTCGACGTTTCGGGCGGCACGCTCCGTGCCGCCCGAAACGTGCCGGAGCCGCCGGCGCTCGGCACCGAAACGGTGCTGAGCCGGCGGCTCCATTTTTTTTTTTGTTTTTTTTAATAAAACTGGTCATCTTCCTCGCGGCGCTGCCGCGAGGAAGACGACCTTAATTTAAGGTCACGCGCCGCGCGCGTGACCTTTTTGGGGATCGCGCGGATATGATTGGTCCGCGCGCGTGCGCGGACCTATTTTTTATTTTTTATTTTTAATTTTTTTAATTTTTTTTATAATTTATAAAATATGCTTTAAAAATATATAATATTTTAAATATTTTTATTTGTTTATTTGTATTTTTATTTATTTTTGTGGTTTTTTTTACATTTTAATTTAATAAAATATAAATATAATATTTTATTATTGGCACGGTCGGCACGTCTCGAGATCCGAATTTACCGAAACTCGAAACGGCACGGCATGGTAAACCTTGTTTTGATCTCTATATTTTTTGTGACCCCCCGATTTTGGGGCATTACAATCATCCTCCAAATCAAATGGAACCCAATTTATGATCTTGCTTACTTTTTTAGACTCGAGTTGTGATTTGGTCATTTGAGTCTCCATCTTCTTATGCACCGTACGAATTCGTCCAGGAATCGATGGGCCTTGCCATTGACATCATCGGAAGCTTCTCGTGCTGTTCTCAGACTTGGCAACCATAAACTCCCATCTCCATGTCAAATGGTCATTCTGGAAGATAACAATTATCCAATCTTCAGAGCTATCTTTGCATAATGCCCAATTATCCTACCATCTTTCCTGATCTACTTCCAATGTCGTGTCCAACCTTTCTCTCCATACCATCTCTTTACGTCGCCCCCACCGGCGGCCGACTGAGCTTTCTGCATCCCACCTGCTGCCTCCCGCTTCCGATCACGCCGCCGAGCAAGGTATATAGTTCTTTCAATTTCTTTTTCTTTATTTCTTCTTCCTTTTTTTAAAAAAAAAATAAAATATTCTCTTCCATTATCAGTAATAGTTTCAAACACAGTATTTGCATGCTGATCCATAAAAGAAAGAAGTTAGTTTGTGAAATTTTATCGTATCATTCAGTATACCTACGGGAAGGAGAGAAATTCATGTCAGCTTTCAGACAAAGAGAAGATACTCAGCTTCAACCACCAAAATTCTCCTGGAAATAATTGTGCTTCCATGTCAGATTTGATGATATACTATGCAGAAAATGGCCTTTTCCAAGAAGCACGGGCTTTGTGGGGTGAAATCCTAAATAGTTGTATTGAACCAAGCATTGAAGTAGTTTCGTCGCTAATACATGTGTATGCTAGAATGGCTCAGTTTGAAGAGATTCATAGAGTTCTTGATGAAATTGCAATGAGAGGTTTTGGTTATTGTCAAAAAGTATACTCCATAGCTATTTGTTGCTTTGGAGAAATTGGTCAGCTTGATATGATGGAGGCTACAATCAAAGAAATGGTTTCAAAAGGCTATAAGGTTGATTCTGCAACTGGGAATGCATTTCTAATTTACTATAGTATTTATGGTTCGATCACGGACATGGAATATACATACGAACGACTAAAGAAATCTAGGATTCTAATTGAGAAGGAGTCTATTAGAGCCATGGCATCTGCATATATTGGTGAACGGAAGTTTTACAAGTTGGGTGAATTCTTGAGAGATGTAGGTCTTGGCCGGAGAAATATTGGGAATCTCCTTTGGAACTTGCTTTTGCTATCTTATGCAGCTAATTTCAAGATGAAGAGCTTACAAAGAGAGTTTTTAAACATGGTGTCTGCTGGATTTTGCCCTGACCTCACTACATTCAATATAAGGGCTCTTACATTCTCTAGAATGTGCATGTTTTGGGACCTTCACCTCAGCATAGACCACATGTTGAATGAGGGTACTGTGCCTGACCTTGTGACTTATGGTTGTGTTGTAGATGCATACTTGAGCAGGAGGCTGGGGAAAAACTTGTCTTTCGCTCTAGAAAAAATGAAAGTAGATTGCCCCGCGTTAGTTTTAACTGATCCTTTAGTATTTGAGGTGTTTGGTAAAGGGGATTTTCATTCCAGCTCGGAGGTTCTTATGGAATCCACCGGCCAGCTGAAATGGACATATGCAAGGTTGATCTCGAGGTACTTGAAGAGGCAGTATCGGAGTAACCAAATATTTTGGAATTACTGAAACAGCTGATTAATAAAATTACAAGGCGGCGGCGGCTATGGAGGTTACTGTTGAAGGCTGCAGTTGTAGGAATCTGATACTTAAACTTTAATGTTATTTCTTTGGAAATCTGTGGAAAAACGAAGGCCTATATCTATGTGAATCTTTCTTTTGTTTGTAGGAGCTGTCTTTTCACTTTCTCACTGACAACAAGGTATGCGGATCTCTCCATCAAATCTTTCATCAAATTGTCTGATGTAGGGTTCACGACTATTAAGTTGACGATTAATGCAATTAGTATACTGATTGTCCTGAACATATGCTAATTACATTTCCTTAGTGGTAAATAGTGAAGCTGGAGGAAGGAATTGCAAGTATGTATAGTAGGCCAGGCTAGAATACTCTACTTGGAGTAAGAATAGAGCAGACACATTAAGTATGTAGTGACATTGTATACATTGACAAACTTATACTCAAGTTTTCATCAAGTTAATGCTTTTACGATACTAACAGAAGTGACCATGCACAAATTTTTAAGAGAATGCATAAGTTGTAGACTATTTACAAGCCTAGCCTTGTTAAGACTCAAGGATCCAGCATTGCAATATCTATTTGCTGTACGGTTAAAAGCATGTTTCTTTGTACAGGTATATTGCAATATCAATTTGCTGTTTTTATTTTAAGTTAAAGTAGATGACAGGGTCTATAACTAGCAGATTGAGGAGGTTCACCTTCGCGTAGTATGACAAAGATGTGCCAAGACTTTCTCGGGAAACTGACAAGTTCTGAGTGTAAGAATCCACAAACTTGTATGCCGCTGTCAGATCCCGATCATGACCATAATCATAGCCATCAAAAGCACTAGATAGTCTTGGAGTAAATACACAACTTCTTCTTGGTCTAGTACTCGTTCTTGATCTGCTTGAGCTGATAAATGAGATATCCGCCTGAGACAGAACGTAGTCTGTAAATGATCTGATGGTAGCTCTATCCATCCCTCTTTGAAAAGGGGACCTGTTTCAAAGTTTAATATATCATCTGTCTTTAGTCTAGGTAAGAGAAGAATGCTTATGATGCAGGGAAAATTCATGTACTTGATAGAATCATCTCTGGATGGCTGAGGTACTCTTTCACTTTCACAGGAGGGTTAACAAGATTACTATGAGAGCCAGCGTAGTAAGACAAACAAATGGTAAAGGGCCCGAAGTTGCGCCGCAGGAGACCTATTGTAGATGGTTGAGACTAGTCTTGGTTCCATTGGGGCGCTGCATGTGTTTTCCGAGAGGAGAAAAGTTGCCTTATGGCGATAGAGGAAACCTTCCCTCTAGAGGCACCTTTTGTGACGCTTGTGGGTAGGATGTGTGAGGTCTGATAGAGATTTATTTTGTCTTAAATAATTCTTAGTTATAATATTTTATTTCAAACAATTCTTAGCGAAATGCATGAGGCACCTCATGAGACCACACCCTTGAAGACCCACCCATGACCAACTTTTCAATTTGCAGCATGATCCACAAATTCAGCCATAGCTTTCACAATATCTGTGTCATTAAGCATAGTGTCTTTGCATTGAATCTGTACAAAAATACATGAGACTTGGTGAAATATAAAAACCAACAGGAAAATATTGATGCAAATAACATTGTTTTTTTGTTGCAAAATTAAAATGTATAGATGTATGCTATCTTTCTAATATGATATAGTAGCGATTTTCTCTACGTCGACTTAACAATTAAATTATTAAATCAACTTAGCATGCACAAATGCATATCAATGTATTGCTTTTATGCAGCTTGCGCCTCACGTTCCTCAGGCGCGCGTCTTGTCTTACGCCTTGCGCTTAGGCTTCAAGACCTTAGTTGTGTTCCGGTGCGCCTTGCGTCTTTAACAACATTATTAGATACCGAAGAAATGTGTTCAAATGGGGATGGCACTCCATCAAACACTATTGGCGAATTTGAAGGTTGTCTATTTTGTTTAAACTCGCGAATAAGAGATGATATATTGCAATTTAGTTTCTACAAGGGGCTTTTTGGTTGTTCATGTCTCTTATCTTGGACATGAAATATGGTGTTGGTTATGTTAGAAGCTGCACCTTTAGATGTTGGGTTAGCGGTATAATGTTCTTTGTTTTAATAGGCCAGAGGTTCAGGCATGTTAGATGGAATTTGCAAGCTGCAACCTTTATGAAATATTTTTATTCTTCCTGCAACTAAGCTAGTTACTCCTGAGGAGTTACCTATTATCGTGTGATGTTTTCTTGTTCTTTGGTGATGTTTAGATGTTAATATCAGCCAGTTAAACAGAATCTGTTATAGATTTTAATTCTTAAGGGTGACTAACGGAGTTTTCAACCGGTTATTGATGGTAGGTATATTTAGAATGTTGGATTCCTGTGGACTTGGTAGACGTGAAATAAAATGGTCACGGATGTTTGTTACAATGCGGAAATGCTTGTTTGAATGTAGTGTGCTACTGTGCTAGTTAAGTTAGTTGGTACCCATTGAATTGATTTAGGCTCTACTCTTCTGTTATAGTGAGGTAATATTGTCAGCATATGTATCTTCGTTGTGGAGTTCAAAATTGTACAAACGATTGTTGGTTATATTCCAAACTAGTTTAAATCTGTACATACAAATTCAGTAGTGTGTTTTTGCAGACAAATGAAGGGTGCAGCTGCAATGTTTATTATTACTTCCATATGATTGTGAGGTCGTTTTTTTTTAGATGTTTCTTATGATAAATCCAAGGGGGGCCCAGTTTCGCCAGTTCAACTCTGTGGGTACACGATTCCGCCGATCATCTTCTTTGTTTTTGTTTTTTTTTTTTTTTTTTGGTTGTCTTTTAAAGAAACCGATTATGCTGATCATCTTTTAGGGGTTAGGGGCTGATTTTGCAGAATGCCGGATATAATTTCTTTGTTTTCTTCCAGGATGTAGGCGAATGCTGCGTGGTATCTATCCTTGACCATATATAGTCTGACACTGTAGGATTAATTCAATCGACCATTGCAATTTTCATACAGGTAGTCTTAAAAGTATTTAGAAAAGATGTAGTTCGATATTTTTAGAATATTAAAAAGAATTATTATGAAATAACTAGTGTATTTTTTATGTCTATAATTTTATACTTTAAATTTTGTATACGAAAATTATACTAAACGTATTATCAAGCTTGTTCTGATAAATGTTCGGTATCACATCTATATATTTAAGTTATTTCGTACGTCAGTTAATAGGATTGTGTGAATATGAATTGAGTAATGGTGTGTAATTAAGATTTCATAAATATAATGCTGCAATTGGAAGATCGGGGTAACCCAATTGTTGTGTGATGAAATAGCATCGCATGTTCTTTTCACGTCATCGTATATATTTTTTTTCTTTCTTTTTAATCTAAAATATTTTTTTACCTTTTAAGTGTACGAAATGTGAACCTCGTGGTTCCTTTATATATATAATAATATAGACGGAACTAGAAAAGATATATATAAGAAGATAAAGAAGAGCGAAGCCTAGCTATCATGCCACCTGCATGGGCCAGTAAATGTCATCTCATGCGACAGATCAACACGTGTTCTTCTTTTACTATCGAGATATATCCATATGGGTCCCAACCGGCCGTAATGATGATCATCGTCATTGTCGTTCGCCGTACGTCTCCTTCTGCTTGTGCCCTTTTCCTTCCCGCTAACACTCTCCGCGGCGACGACGGGGAGGACATGTCAAAGAGGACTCTCCTTCCTCGACTGCCGCTGTCCAAAAACGAGAGGCTCCTAAACACCCCACCTGGAAAGACATTCATCTCTATCCATTCCGCCATTAACAACCTCACATGCAAATTCATGCTCCCCCCACTCCCTCCCTTTATTTTAGAATATAAATTAGATAATACATCCATACATACATTGTTACGGACGTTACACTACTGTTGCGACCATGGCGTCCGAAGACCCTGAGATCCCCCGAGAAATGCCCGGCGGCGGCGACCCGCTGCTGACCAGATCCGGTTCCATCATGAACAAGGATGACGAGCTGCGCAATTTCCGAATAAGTCTCCGATGGTGCGCCCTTGACCAGACCACACTCCCCGTCAGGGCCGTCTCCTACATCGCCTTCATAATATTCACGCTGGTGGTGCCCACCGCCCTCGCCATATACGTGAAGGTCCCCTCCGTCTGCGGGGACGCCCCCTTCAACAAGCTCGTCCAGCTCCCCGAATCCGCTCTCGCCGTCATCTCCTTCCTCACCTTGTCCTCCTTCTTCCGCCGTTACGGCCTCCGCCAGCTCCTCTTCCTCGATGATCTCGCAGAGGATTCTGACTCCGTTCGACGCGGTTACACCCGAGAGCTCGATATTGCTTTCAGGTACCTAATTAATTTCTAAATTTTCCACGGCTGCAGTAATTAACAATCATTTATCTTCGTACATCTGCAACCTATATTTAGCGCAACTAAGTAACCATTCGATTTACTTATATGCGCATATATGTATATGAAGGAAGCTCATGTACATTGTGTTTCCGAGCTTCACGGTGGAGCTGGCGCACAAGATCATATTCTTCTCGATCGTGTGGTTGACGCCGAATCTTCCGGGGATCCAACTGATGTGGCATGTTTTGGCGTTCGTGGCGACGGTGGCATCGTGGGTACACCGCACGGGCGTTTTCTTGCTTGTGTGCATCCTCTTCCGGTTGACCTGCGAGCTTCAGATCCTCCGGTTCGAGGGGTTCTACAAGATGTTCGACGACGAAAGCAGTGATGTGGAGAGCATATATAGGGAGCACAGGAGGATCAACAAGCAGTGCCTCATCACCAGCCACAGGTACAGGTCTTTCATCGTGGCCTGCCTGGTCACCGTTACCATCAGCCAGCTCGGATTGCTCTTGCTCGTACTCGGCACTGAATCCGACATTAACTTCTGCAACGCCGGCGACATTGTGGTATTTATTATACATATGCTTCCCCTTCCTTCCTTTCCTTAATGGTAGATGGATCATTAATTACATCGTAGATGTTAAGAACGTTACACGTGATCTCATCTTATTATTATTGTATCAGTAGAAAATTGAGATGAATTTAGAGATAAAATTCAGAAGCGCGAGCTCTGTTGTTTATGAAATGGCGGTGAAGGCTGATGTGGGTTTAAACTTTAAACGTGGTGAAGGTATGCTCGGTGGTACAGATGAGCGGGTTCATCATGTGTCTGATGGGTGCCGCGAGGATTACCCACAGAGCCCAGAGGGTCGTCGGCATTGCCACCAGATGGCACATGATCTTGACGGCCAATCAAGAAGGAGCTTCGTTGCGCGACATGCTCAGCGACGACTCGCACCAATCTCAGGGCCGGTCCCCGTCCTCAATATCTTCTCCGCCTAAATCGCTGAAGGAAAGTTCGTCTTCTTATGAGAGCCGGCAAGCTCTAGGTAAGTGAATACGAGCACTATTTTCCATTTGAGTTTTAGATCCGACGATTTTATAGGCAGCATCAGCAGCGGCACCTCTCGATATGAATGAATGAATATTGGTGTAAATAGAAGTGCGATATCTGATGATGTGTTGCATGTGATGGTTTTGCAGTGATGTATTTGCAGCATAACAGAGGAGGAATAAGTCTGTTCGGTTTCTCTCTGGACAGGGGTCTGCTGCAGGCCATTTTCGTGTTCGAGGTCACGCTGTTGCTCTGGATTTTGAGCAGAGTTGTATCCTGACTGACTTGACTGACTCTCTACTAGTCTAGTGTTTATCCCAACCTAAAGAAAGAATAAGCTTTTCAGAGGTTGTCTATATATATATATATACGTTTGAGATATAGTTATAAAACTTGATTCCTTCCTCTCTGCTATAGTAGTAGATCATCCAAAGTTATCCAATATCCGTGTGATATAGCTCGCAATTTTTAAAACGAATTAAGATCGTCGAGAATGGCTAAATCGCATGTGATTGAACATGTCGGCCGATCTTAAAGGGTGTGTTAAACCTCAGCAAGTCTGTCCGATCTAAAATGAATTTGATCCCTACAATGGCGACCATGTCGAATCCTTCCGGTAGTATGGGGAGAAACATGCGATGCACATCTGTGGAGAGGCCGACCAAGTCGTCTAGGGATCCACATTGCCGCTGTCTCCACCGCCCGGCAGCGGCGACACTTCGGTGTTGCTCCCAGCAAATGTTTAGCGTCGGATCCATCATCGATCAAACAAACCCAGTGCGAGAAAGAGAGAGAACAAACGCTTTGGTAAAGAGAAGCGGAAATTGAGTGGTTAATTATGGTACGGTGGCTGGCACTCAAAAACTTTACCAATGAGCTAATGCCTTGAAGGCATGTCCTTTTCTTCTCAAAAAAAAAAAAAAAGAGCTAATGCCTTAAAAATTAATATAAAAAATAATTTATTATTATATAAATATTTTTATAAATAATATTTAAATATAAAAAATAAATTATTTTTAAACATATTGTTTGAGATGACAATTTTAGCAATTTTAAAAATTAATTTTTGATCAGCTAATAGTTTAGAATTTTAAAATATAAAAAAATAATTTTCATTTTTATTTTTTTAAATATTTTAGGACTTGAAAAATAATTAAGAAAAACTATTGTAATATTAAATAGCGAGGCAGGGGCTGTGTAAGCCTCTTTAGAATGGGAGACTTGTACTGCAGTATAATAAGAGTTTGTTTTGCACAGTAATCTACTTGTAAAAAAAAATTTACAAAGATATTTTTATGGAGGGTATAAAAAATTATTAAGAAAATATTAAAAATTATTAAAATGATGATATTATTATTTAACATGAAGGTGTTAAATTTGACACTTTGCTAAAAAATGTCAATGTACAAAATATCAGAAGTGTCCAAAACTTATTAAAATTTATTATAAATATATTAAACATTGTGAAAAAGTATAGTATTTACAAACACATGTACAAGATTGGACTCTGGAAAATTACGTCACGTTATGATGAAATCAAGAAAGTATTTACAAACACAGGACCTCACATTAATTCGATGACAAGTAGTTTTGGATCTCCTGTATCGTCTCATCTACATGATCAGTTCCCCCGCCTTTCTCCCCGCAAAAAAAAGGGTAATTTATACACACAAAAAAAAAACAAACAAAATCTTTAAAAAAAAATTGTTGCACGAACTGAGCTATATATGCTGATCCAAAATGAATTATGTCATGTTCAAATAAATTCTATTGATTAATATATTGGGGGATGTAGCGTTACTCTTCATGAGTCAGGACATAGTTCTTACTCAGACGGATCTTCCTGCATATTATATTGTTCATGCAAAGAGTGCCCGAAGCTTTGGTAATAAATTGGAGTCCCTGGATGCTTGCAGTTAGTTTCAGACCGTCTATAAATTAGAACAGCTTCTGTGATAATTCCAAGTTCTCCGCGGTGGTATTGGTTGATCCTCGGAGAGGATACACAGAGACTTCTGAGAGAAAAAGAGTGAGCTCTTGAAGCAGTTTGTAGCATGTCCGAGGTTTCTTTGCAAATTACCTAGACCTTCTTCATAACATCCCCATCCAACCTCAGCCATTAAATGCAAAGAAAATACCGCCTAACAGAAAATCTCCTATATTGCACGATAAAAAAAAAATCAGGATGTTCATCGGATACTTACCCTTGATTGTTAAGATCAAAATGATTAGGAAGTTCCAACCCACTTATGCTGTTGCTTGTTCACAGAATATGCGAGCTTAAGGAGGCGTATAAGCTCTTCGTACGATGTGGCGACTAAAGATTGCTGAAGGAGAAGGGCCATGGCTTAAGAGCAGCAACAACCACATAGGAAGACGAATATGGGAATTTGATCCCGAGCTTGGAACAGATGAGGAGCGAGCGGCTGTGGAAAAAGCTCGTGAAGAATTTCGAAAGAATAGACATCATGTCAAGCAAAGTTCAGATCTTCTTATGAGAATGCAGGTGAGACACATATCGTCGTCCATCTATTAACTGAAAAATAAGTTAATGTTCACATGTTTATGCTAATGCGAGTAACCTCAAGACTAAATAGGTTCCACATAAGAATGTGGCTAGTTCTTATCCGTCTAAAAAAAATTAAAAAAAAAATAAAATTCAGTGCAGTCTAATAAACAAGTCAGGGGATAATGCTCATATACTCTGTATGTATAGAAAAAGATTCATAAAATCACGTTATACCTAGAGACATCATATCAAAGTTAATCCAAATAGATCTAAAATTAGTATTTAGAGCTAAATATAAATCACTAGTACGTTATGCTCCTAGTTTTGCTCCTCCTTTCCTCGACCCCTAAGTGTACGGTGGCATTTGATACTATACACATGGTGGAGATGTGTGGAGATGAAGGAGGCAAGTGAGGAGAGATAGAGAATATATTCAATTATAAATTCATAAGATCCATTGAAAGTTTCGCCACTTTGGAACTGCAGTTTGCAAGGGACAACCGAAGTGTCAGAAATCAACCAAAAATCAAAGTAAATGATGTGGAGAATGTAACAGAAGAGACAGTTAAGACAACATTGATAAGTGCTCTAAACTATTTCTCAAGTATTCAGGCGCACGATGGCCATTGGCCATCAGAGTTGGCGGGCCCCTTGTTTCTGCTTCCTATGATGGTTAGAACTCCACTTGGTTCACTACTGCATCAAAGAAAGTTACAATGTTTCTCGAATATATAAATATTGCAGCATAATGCTGCAAATATCTTTTAAACAAGCCTCTTCCAAATGCAGATCATAGTTTTGCACATTACTGGAACACTGAACGTCATACTCTCATCAGAACACCAAAAGGAGATATGCCGCTACTTCTATAATCATCAGGTAGTAAAGTAAAAGATCTTGCTCCATTTAATTTTTATCATTAAAGAAACATAAAAACTCTTGCACTTTGCGATAGATCACAAATTGCTATCTAACAGCTTTATGCTCATGATCAAAAGTTGCAACAGAATTCAGTAACCATGCATTTATTCCTAATATCTTTCTTACACATCAAGACCTCACCGTCAAAAGCTTCCTCGAACTGTCTAACCTCCAGTACTCACTGTTAGCAAGGATTATGTCCAAGTTTAAAGTTTCTAACATATTGAACATAAGATATTATATAGAACAAAGACGGTGGTTGGGGTTTTCATATTGAAGGCCATAGCGTGATGTTCTGCACTACGCTTATCTATGTTTCGCTAAGGTTGCTTGGCAAGGAAGATCACAGTATAGAAGATACGAGGAGAGCAAGAAAATGGATACTTGACCATGGTGGAGCAGTGACAATACCTACATGGGGAAAGACATTTCTTGCAGTAAGATGCTTCATTCGTTATATCTAAGCTCTTCAATACTCGTTTTGTGATATTATACTTTCTTGGTAACAACCAGATATTCTATCATGGGACAAAGAAACATTATGTCTTACTTTCCACTTAAAACCACATTTGTTTATGTTCTTGTACTTTCTTATGTACATAACTGATGCACATTATTCTCTTAGCATAGGTGAAACTGTAATGCATGACATATAGCTTAAAAGTATTGTTGTCTAGATTCCACAGAATGATGGCATACAATCATCAATCAATCATTATAGCAAGGTTTGCGGTGCCGGCACGTGCCGGTGCCACCGGAGCTCGGCACCGGCATGGTGCAGAGCCGGCCAACACGAAATAAATTTATTATTGTAAGTTCGGTACATCCCGAATTTAAAATTTACCAAAATTCAGCACGAAATAAATTCTTATTATCTATTTTGGATATATTTGAATCTTTATATTTTATTTTGGTATTTTTATTTCATTAATATTTTTTATTATTTTTTAAAATTAGTTTTAATGTTTAATATAATAAATTGTACGGGTCGGCACGTGCCGAGTTTTGGTTATACCGATACTCGACTCGGCACGGCACGAAAAACCTTGATTTATAGAGAATTAAACCTGCCACTATCTTGCCTCAATTAAGAAAATACTATCTAGTTATTAGAAAGAAAAAAAAAATTCAAACTTGCGTATTGGGAAATTCCCCCGACAAACCAACGTAGCTTGGAGGATTTTTATCAAACAAAAAAAATGATACCATGAATGGCACACAATCGGCTTTTCCATGGGCTTTTTTCTAAGTTGTGTGCAGTTGTAGAAATAGCTGTGACATGTCATCCCAAATTCTTCATTCATATGTAGGTCATTCATATATCTCTTCACCACTTGATGGTTAATGACGAAATTTCACCAATTTCAATACAAAGTGTTTAACGGTTATGGTTTTGACATCAGGTTCTTGGACTATATGAATGGGCAGGACATAATCCAGTTCCACCAGAGCTTCTATTACTTCCTAAATCTCTGCCCTTTCATCCAGGTACATGCTCTACCCTTACTCCACAGTGGCATATAAAGGAGTAATTCAACAAATTGAAAAGAACAGAAAAAATGTAAGAGTTTCATATCACAAATCTGAAAGAGCCAATAGAAATCACTAACTACTTAGTAGATGCTATGCCTTCACGTATGGACTTCAGCCCTTAAGAAAAGATTTTGCATAGTGGTCAGAAGCAAAAATGCGAGGTTCCTTCATTTGTTAACTGACTAGGACAAACTATACGTCCATTTTACATAGTATGTTAGACATGCAACTGCTTCAGTCTACAGCCACATGTCTTCTTTATCTGAAGCCTTAAATATGTGACTCAAATACACCAACAAATATCACCTTTCCTCAACTGTAGTTCTTACTCTATTGTGGCAATATCGAACAAATTGAACAGGACTAGCTATAAGGTAAGATGGCAATATCGTGTATCTGAGATTCTTATGAATGACCCAGTAGAAGTCATTAACTGGATGCTAGACTTTCTTCCACGGTCATTTTTTAGCTACTGCTTATGTAAATTTTCGTTCTACTAATGCAGGGAAATTTTGGTGCCATTTCCGGTTAATGTATCTAACAACTAGTTTTCTATACGGAAAGAAATTTGTCGGAAGAATAACGAATACGATTTTGGCTTTAAGAAAGGAGCTCTTTACATGTCCTTATGATGAGTTAGACTGGAATCAAGCACGCAAAATGTGTGCTAAGGTTTGTATAATCAAATATCTTAGGTGCCTTAACTGTTGTTTGCCATTATTTCTGAAAGTTAGACAATAAGAAAGGCGGAATAAGCATATAGTACTCCGATTAATTCTTCAGATGTTTACCTAGTAAATACTTCAATGATGTGTCTTTTCAAAGTCAAATAACATATTGAACTTCTCACTTTAGGAGGATCTATATTATCGACATACTACAACACAGGAGCTACTTTTTGAGGTCAGTTACAGCATCTGTGAACCTCTGATGTCAAAATGGCCTTTGTCGAGGCTCAGAGAAATGGCACTACAGACTGCATTGCACTATATGCACTATGAAGATGACAACTCCTCTTATATTCATGTTGGAGCAGTACAGAAGGTAATCATAACCAGCACCATAACACAAATCCACAAACTGAGGAGAAGAAATACATAACCAAAAGCCTAGAAGTTAGACATCCTAAGTTTAGTTATGCAGCAATCAGGTACTACATTGATGTGGAATGTAATTTGACAATATGCCACATGAAGCAACTCCCGACTTTGAAAACACGTAACAGAAGGATATTTGTGGAGACGCTAACTAAGATCACACCATGTGACTGTGCAGATGTTGAGCATGCTATGTTCCTGGGTAGCAGATCCAAGTTCCGATGCATTTAAGCGTCATCTGGCTAGAGTTCCAGATTACTTTTGGATTGCTGAAGATGGCATGAAGCTTCAGGTTCATATTTTGTAATTATTATTATGTGCTTTAGAACATTTCTATCAAACCTAACATAGTAGTAAACAACTATGGAAATATTCAATGTTAAAATTATTTTGAGGTCCCAGAAGACCAACCTTAGATAAGAACAAAAAAAAACATGACGTAACATAATATATGAAGTTAGAAAGCCATTAGATCAACCTTTCAATTATGATCGGCTTGCTCTTGGCTAACTTAGCCGAATCGCTAACTCCGTGGTTACGGACAGGATTATATTGATAACTAGATCTAGGCTCTGCAAGACCACCTCAAAAACGAGTCTTGGCTCTGATGCATTGACTACCTAGGAATAATTGAATGATTTCCAGTTCTGTAAAGTTTTTGTACTACTTCAAATCTGCTAAGGCCGCAACTTGGCACAATGGTCCATAAGATGCAACTAGAACCCGTATACCAGTTAAGCTTCAGTAAGTCAAATGTCCCTTTTGCCCCAAGTTGCAGGCTTAACATCAAATAAGAAAGATCTAGTCACTAGCATATCATCCTTTTTGGTTATTGAGGCACTCCATTTGTTTTATGGTGATAGGCTATTGGAAACCAAACATGGGATGCAGCATTTGCAGTCCAAGCAATTGTCTCGACTAAGCTTACTACAGAATATGAAACTGCACTTTCTAAAGCATATCAATTCCTACGACAATCCCAGGTTTTATGGATATTTGACTCTAAGTTCCAGGAAATATTTTGGTTGAGTTTGCCATTTAAAACTTGCCTCCTTTTTAAAGATTATGGAGAACCCAGCTGATGACTTCACATATTGGCACCGCCACTCTTCAAAAGGTGGATGGTCATTCTCCGTTGCAGATCAAGGGTGGTCAGTCTCAGATTGCACTGCAGAAGCACTTAAGGTAAGGAGATTGTTATAATATTTTCAATCATTGCGTAAGACTAAAGAGGTGTGCCATACAACAATTCATGCTAATGCACTCATTTTTACTATCATGTACAGGCTGTGCTCCTGCTCGCGGACGTCTTGCCAAGCATTAAATGTCAGCAAATACGTGATGAACACCTATTTGATGCTGCAAACATACTATTATCCCTTCAGGCTAGTTGCAATAACTATTAAATTGCAAAGAAGATTGTCTAAAGAGACAACATGTTTTAACTTTTATGATTTAAAATCTGAATAACCTAACTTACAAAAACGTGCTCTTATGCTGTTTCGAACAACTTCTGCTTTTTGGAGAAGAGCGACACAACATAAGTTTACGTAAGAACTCTAAAAATGACCCGCCCAACAAAATAAATGTACAAAATAAACATATCAATACTCCAAATAAAGAAAATCCTCTTCAATTTTCATCTTGTCCACCACTACTTTCTGCTATCTATAAATCTTGCTTGATAATCATCTCTTAATATTTAGACCTTGTATTATGTTCCTCAGTAAGTCTGAATCTTACCAAGAAATATATCTTGTAAAAGCAAGTTGCACTTGATCAACTTCTATTCTTCCCTTAACACCTATATTCAGGATCCTTACTTTTATTAGAGGAAGAAGTATCACTTTCAAGATACATGCCAACTAACAGAAAGTTTGTCTCCACTGCAATTTAATAATCAATATGCCAAGGGTCTTGTGTTGACAAGTATTAGTGTAATATATGCAGAACAAAGATGGTGGATTCTCAACTTGGGAATTAGTTCGCACATATCCATGGTTAGAGGTAATTCATAACAAGCTTCTGCTTCATCATTTGCGTATTTAAGATGCACATGTAATTCAAACTCTTGGAAATCTACTATATAGAAGTCCTAAAGAAATTCTTTTAGATAAAAAAAGGGATTCTTTTAGTTGTCATTGTTAGTAACTGTTACAACATTTAAAGTGATTAATGGCTTGCAAGATTTCTCTAAAAAAGTTCATACGATTCCTAAATGAGAGACTACAAAAGGGAATCTTATAACTACAAGTTTACTAATTTCTATTACATCATAATGAACACAAGAGGTACAAACCAATCTTGTATAATCATAAGTTAAGCATCCTAGAAAAGTGGTTTTCCTTGTTCCATATGAGTGATTAACATTATGGCTAATATCGTGCAGGTTCTAAATAGTTCAGAATTGTTTCAGGATGTAGTTATTGAGCATTCGTAAGATTTCAACTATATTTATGTACATACGTTCACCTATACCATTAGCTAACATGTAATTTCTTAGGTATGTGGAGTGTACCTCATCTGCGGTGCAAGCTTTGGAACAGTTTACAAGAATGTATCCAACACATCGAAGGGAGGAAATACAGACGTGCAAGGAAAAAGCAACAAAGTTTATGGAAAATATACAGAAGAATGATGGCTCATGGTGAGCTCCTTGGATACTTATTCACGAAACATACAAAGTCTTGGAATATGGTCCAGTACTTAAACTTGGATTTCAGACGTCATTAGCTCTCAACAAAGAATGTCAAAATTAGCCACTGAGAACAACACTTGGAAACAACAATAGGTTCTCGTGCTTATAATCTTTAGATTAGAACTTCATTTTTTATAATTGTCATTTAGGAATTCAATCATTAAGCTGAAATTTGTTGGAAAGATTTAGTTGTGTTGATTTTGGAAACAGTAACTTCAGAAGAGTGCTTGTTAGACAGGGACATCTAACAGATGCAAATGTCCACTCATCTGATAAGGGTCTTTTGCAGGTACGGTAGTTGGGGGATCTGCTTTACCTACGCTACTTGGTTTGGCATAGAGGGGCTCCGGGCTGGGGGAAGGACATATAGCAACAGCATTTGCATCCAGAAAGCTTGTGCATTCCTTTTATCAAAGCAACTTAAATCAGGTGGATGGGGAGAGAGTTACCTATCATGTAGAGATAAGGTAAGTCTTATACCAAAGGGAAAGCATTACGAAAGCAAGTTGTTTTCAAGCTACATAATTTTAGAAAGCCTAAGCCAAAGCAACAAAGTCATAATTCACAAAATAAGATCAAGATTAAAAATAAAAACAAATGACAAGCATCCATCTTTCTAAATAACCTTCATGATGCCTTCAAGAGCTACTTATGCTAAGACATTTCTCATCAAACAGATCTACACCAATCTCGACAACAACAAGCCACACCTAGTGAATACCGCATGGGCAATGTTGGCTCTAATTAAAGCCGGACAGGTAAGCCCCAAATTGATTGGAGGGTTTTAATTATATCAATAGAAATCTAACTATGAAATGCAGGTCTTTGATTCGTTAATAGACTTTTTGGTGCTAGTAGGTAAATTATCGTCATCTGGAGCAAGAATTACACTGTAGCATCTTGAATGATGATCTGATGAATTACTATGTATCCAACATAAAGAAAGCCAAAGACATTAGATATTGAGCATATGCCCTTCAATTCATTTCGTGTTCACAACAATTTGGTCAGCTGTGTTGCTAACATCTACTAGAAGGATGTGAAGTGGAATATGTCAAAACATATTACATATCAAAAATAAAATTCTAATTCCCAAAAACCACATTAAAGCTCATTTCGGAGCGTAGTTTTTTTTTTTCCTTTTTTTTTTTCTTTTTTTTTTTTTTTGTCAGCACTTTGTTAGGTTTGGGATTGGAGCAAGTTCCTAAAAGAAATGGAGGATCCTTTTTTCAGCTAAACTAAAGGATTCTTGTGACATTCCATTTTATAACATTAGGGTTTCCATGTACTATCTCAATCACCTTGTTTTCTTTTTCTTTTCCCTTTTTTTGTTGTTAGCACATCGTTAGACTTGGGGTTAGAGCAAGTTCCTAAAAGAAATAGAGGCGCCTTTTCTTTAGCTAAAATAGAGGATCCTTGTGACATTCCATTTATAACGTTAGGCTTTCCATGTCTATCTCAATCACCAAAAATTGAGCCATGCTCTTTCCCATAAAACATAAGACAGAAAATGAACAAACTACAACTCTATGATGTTTGCATATGAAATCAAATAAGTATTTTATAGCTCCTTCGCACACAAGATAAAGCTTTTTAAAAGAAAAACAGGCTCCATAGCTTACTATGATGTCATCCAAATGTATAGTTACATGAATATACTAAGTATTTGTTCTATGATGGAAAATTAGGCTGAGAGGAACCCTGCACCTCTGCATCACGCTGCAAGGTATCTAATTAACAATCAGATGGAAAACGGCGACTTTCCGCAACAGGTACCTCAAACTATGGTTGTAGCTTAGTTTTGGTTTTGTACCCCCTTCTATTAGGCAAACAGGACGATATATGCTAATTTGAGAGAGAGAGATGTCCACAAACAAAAATTGTGCAGATAATTGAGGTCTTCCTATAAATATAAACTTTAATACAGATTAAAAAAAAAGGCAATCGAGATTGCCTTAGAAAGTAGAAACCTAAAAACATACGAGAGTTGAAATAAAAAAAAGATTGCATATCCTATTTAAGGTTTGGTATCTTATATGACAGGAAATGTCTGGAGCCTTCGGGAATAATGGATTTCTGAACTTCGCAACATATAGAAACATATTCCCAATATGGGCACTCGGAGAGTATCAGAAGCACGTCTTATCAAGTGCAACTAATACTGCTTAAGAGCTGAAAATATTCATTTAACTTGTAAGCCCCATACTGTCCTCCAAATTTCATCAGTCTATGCGATATATGTTATGCTTTTTTTTCTTAAAAGAGAATTATGTGGTATATGTAAGTATAAGATTTAAATTAAGTGTTGTTTATCTGAAAGATCATGATGTCATAATATAAAATATCTTGTATATAATTCCTTACCTTAGTATGCATCATATCATATTGAGTATCAAAATTCTTGATACAGTCAACGTTCATATCGAACAGTCCAATATCCCCTGTATATCATGTAATCCTATACACTCTACAGAAGTTAGGCATACCACGAAATTCAGAGTAATTTATCTTTCTACAACCTCCCAACTTTCACAAGCAACGGATTGATGTAATTTGAAGCTAAATTCAGGTAATTACACGCCGAACCCTACGTACAAAACTGACGAGTAAAAAGAAGGAAGAAATCTGAAGAACAGACCTTGGAGATGAACTAATCATTTGCTTCTTTAGCAATCCACAAAGAGATCACTGCTCAGCTGTTGTGATCGACATTTCGCGATTGCCTTGCATCATTGTTTTCTTTTTTAAATTTTCAGCATAATAATAGATATTTTAGTTATTAACAGCGGTCAGCGGATATCAAGATTCGGGTAACAGACAAATTTGTCATTTTATTTGATACTATTGATAATATATACTAGTTTTATACTCGCAATGACATTAGTCGTATATAATTATAATATAAATTTTAATTTTTTGTAATTTTTATATTATAAAGTTATATAAATTAATAGCTATTTTATTAATATATTGTACTAAAAATTAATAGCTACATCGTTATATAGAATTAGAGAAGAAAAAATACTATATATTATACATAAAAAATTATTTTAGGAGTAACGTGAAATGATGATGTGTACACACACACATATATATAATTAATTTTTTAATCTATAAATAAAATTTTATAAAAATAAATTTTTACATAATATATAATATAATTATTTATATTAATATTTATACATCTATTTATATTATTTTATAAAGTATTTATTTTTAATAGCAGACTTTATATATTTTTAAATAAATTATATGACTTTATAAATTTCTAACAATTAGTACAAATGTCACATGACATTTTTAGAGTAAAATCAAATGCTACATGATATATCAAATTTGAAATAACAAATAGTCATGTGTATATATAAACATGCCACAAAGATTTTGATAGGACACACACACACACGCACACACACACATATATATATATATATATATATATAGATACACACACACATATGTAGGGCTGAGCATTACCCGAACCTACCCGAAAAACCGAACCGACCCGACCCGAAAAAAGTCAAAATTTCGGGTTCAGTTCGGATCGGGTTCGATTCGGGTCAACATTTTAATAGTTCGGGTTTATATAATTCGGTTCGGGTTCGGTGGTCGAATTTCGGTTCAGTTCAGGTTGGACCCGAATTATTCTCACGAGTCACATTTTAGTTAGTTTTCATTAGTTTTTATGTGCTAATTTTTTCTTTTTAAACAAAACATTCATATTACAACTATTAGGGTCGACCCTAACCGACCCGAATCCGAATTAGTATTGAATAAAAATAATTTTTTTTTCAAGTGTCATATTCGAGGAGTCAACCCGAAACCGAATTTTAATTGGTTCGGGTCGGTTCGGGTTGACACGGGTCTGAAAGTATTCAGTTCGGGTCGGCCTTAAAAAATTCAGTTCGGGTCGGTTCGGTTCGGGTTGACCCGAATGCTCTGCCCTACACATATGAGGTATCGAAATTATTCAATCATGTGTCATTCTTTTTCTTATCTTAGGCATTCCGTATTGTACTAAGTCTTTCAACTTAAACATGAGTATTTAGAATATAAGCATTTAATTACTGATTAGAAATGCCATAAATATCATAAAATATTATAAATTAAGTCGACTTTTCACCAACATCTATGTACGGTATCATATAAATTAAATATAATTATTATTATGAGAAAAATATTCGCATAGTTGTAAAACATTATCATTTATTTTCGAATAATAAACAATTGTAAATAAAAAGAAATAAACGTTTCGTCAAGATTCATATTAAATAGATATAGAGCTAAAACTTGGGACACCTACTCTTGTATTCTTTTTCAAAAGAGGAAAAATGAATAAACTTACACAACACAATAAAAATGCCACATCATGGTGTTCTTTTTCAGTAAAAAATGTTATAAGAAAGTAACAAAATGTATCATAAAAAATGTCTTGTGCAGCTAAAAAATGTCTTGTCTTATTTATTAGCATAATAATATGCATGCATAATGTAGAACAAGTATTGTGCAGCACCTTTTTAGATCTCCACTCCACCCTCCATATCCTAACACCTACCTCCAGAGGGTAAATGGCACCCATCCCCCACTGTAAGGCGCCACGCGCATACCATATATCCATCTCCCCAAAAAAAAAAGGTTATATTTACTGCTAACTTGGTTGAAGAATCAACAATCCACATCGGTTACATGAAGTGATTTTTTTTTTCCCCGACATTGTACATCTTATACTCGATGCAAAGGAAAAGTTTGTTTAAAAATATACCTCGTCAATCAAAGAAAATAAAACTGTACAATAAAGATCCTCCAAAGCTTAGGAATGCCGTATACCCAACGTCCGTGCAATGCCCAAACAATACAATTGCTGAGGCATAAAAGATCACAGGGATGATTGCCTGAGCTCATGCCTGGTACGAGCAGGATCAGACGGACCTGATTTAGCCCCACGCTTCATCAACTTCTTGAGTACGCACGCCATCGCAAGTTGCGTGCCAAGAGCCGACCGTCCCCGAGATAAATACAAGATGCCGCCAAATAGAAGCACTCCGTTGGTTATCCACTTCTTGGATGAGCTTCTTGAAAGATTACTGTTGTTTGATATACGATCCTCAGCATTCATGTCCAAGATCCCCCTGCCACTAGAAATCTCTAGAAGGCCTTGGCTGGTTATTGTGGTGGTCGTATCTAATTCAGGTGGAACCTGCATAATAACAAGAACAGGTGATATCCGATAGACAAATTATCCCTTCACATATTTCTTTTCAAGCATCATTCAAATCATATACAAACTTTAAAAGGGATTAGAACAAAATAGATGGAATTATAGATGAGCAATTAAAATTTATAAACCGAGGTGCTCTTCATTATCCCCTAAAAAGCAAAGGCAAGGATGCAAAAGAACAATTGAGTACGTCCAAGGACGGGCCAATTACTTCTAGAGAAGATGCAATTAGAACGGTATCATTAATCGCGTGCAAGGAAGCATGTGACTGACCCCGCTGGAAAACTAAGTTGCTCTTGTCGTCTTCCCAAGATTATGTGGGCAAAGTTGAAGCAGCATAATTGTTCATTTTGTTCAAATGTATGTTAAGGGTGGATAAAAAAAGTCTACCAAGTTAAAGGTGTAACATAATGAGCAAGACTGAATCTATTAAACAAGAACAAGATTATTTCTACAATTATTATCACCCGGACAACGTCTTACAGTAATTGTGAGTCTTGTTTTTGAATTTGGGAAAGTATACCTTTTGAATAAGCTTGCAAAGCGTCGAGATAGAGGTGGATCTCCTGGGGCTACAAAAAGAATATTGTCGCAGTGCGTTATCTGTCTTACACACATATTTCCATATTCCTCTTGCAAAAGCCAGCTTTGCCATCTCTATGTTCATGCCAGCATCTTCTTGATGCAACAAGGATATCTCACAAGCATCCCTACCAGGAACTGCATCCATGTTTCAGAAACAACTGAAAGAGATTACCATGGCAGAAATCTTTAAAAAAAGGAAAAATGGAAGAAGGAAAACAACACCAAAACAGCAAAGAAATGGGTATTGTCCATGTGATAACTAATTCAAGCTAATCATTCTCAACCTTCTCTTGACGGATTAAACTTTCTGGATCTTTACTTACAGAGAATTTGACAAAACATAACTTCCACTATTATAAATGAAACAAGATTTAAAATTAGATCATCTCAGATGAATTAGAAAATTAGCATATGTTGAATACACTCACTCCCTAATCCCTCTCAGGTTGAAAATGCGAAACGTCCCATCAAATATGGTGGTTAAAGCATCTATGTGTCCACTTTCGCTATTATATAGAAAATGCAAAAGTATGCAATCGATCCAGAAACTTCCATCAAATGTACTCCAGTACTCCACACAATGCAATGCACTTTTTTTAGATAAAGGCCAACTTTTGCCTTCAAGTTGCTGTCTTAACGGCTACAAATTTGATAAGGCAACTTCTAATAATTCTTAAAGAATTTTGTATCCATTTATTTATGGCTACTTAATGAGCACACAATTTTTATGGCAAATAACAATTTAACCATTCATTAGCTTCTAAATTAAGCAAAACTAAATATTTCATTAAAGTAACTAATTGTTGCTACATCAAATTAATAGTTTCCACTTCAGCAACTTGACGGGGAAATTGACAAGCTTTGTGAGTTTGTAAAATTGAGGACATAAAGTGCACATCTTAAGTACAAGGTACCGTAGCACATTTGGTAAAAAATGACTTCACCCAACCCGGACCCCTATTGGGCCAGTATATGGAATTTATGGGCTACTCCTCGAATGAATTATCTGCAACCAAACTACTTCCTAATCAAAGCATCCCATGTCCAATAAGGTAAGTACTATACAGTAATATAGTTAAGCATTTCCCTTTCCCTTTACTTGATATAGACATAAGTTTCAAGCTTCACATGGCACAATATTGAGAAGAGAAAAATCTGTTCACCTTTTCTAATACGCCAACCAGACCTGTACAATGCCACTCGAACATAGCTCTTGCGTCGTGGTGCCAGTGGATGCTCACAATCCTGATATTTGAATAAAAAGTCAAAATCAACTCCTCAAAAAGCTCCAGTCCATATGAACAGTTCCTTAGTGCTTGAAAAACAACTAATAAATAGAATGCTTCATGTAGAAGATTGTTAAAAAGTACCCATAAACTGTCATGAAAGATATAAAGTGTATATGTACTTCCTTGTAAAACGTCTAATACCTGAATGTTTAGCTATACCAAAATGGCATGGTGAAAGGTTATAAATCATCCATCTCAAATAGGAAATTTGTATAGCCAGATATACAGCCTAAGCCAGACTTATTTTATGTACTTTTGCATGACAAATCAAAATCATATAGGGGCATAACATTGTATAAGGGCAAAAGCTACATCAGAATTTTGAAGCTTTTGGAGCTAATAGTCAAGGATACCCTGACAAAGCAGTAAAAGGATCCATCTTTTCCTTCCCATACACGCCATGCCAGCACATACTCTCTTGGTGTGAGGAGAGGAAACTTCTTAGACGTAAGCCCGATCTCAATCCCACTGGATTCGTCAACCTGCAACTGTTTGTGCTCAATAACAGTCTTATCCCACAATCTTCTGTACTCGTTGTCCATATAGAAGTTCCTCAACAGCTCCGGAGAGCATCCCTCAAATACTGTCACGCTAATGTACTTCAAAGGACCATCCTGAAAAACATGCATCCAAGCATAACAGTCAATATGGCCTGGCAACACTTGTTATAGAAAATTGTCCAAGCAAACCCCCCAAACAAGTTGTTAAAACAACTTAAAATACTTCACAAAACTGAGATGTCGACCTTTGTTCTGCAACATTTGGCACTATATGAGACAGTGCTATTCTTCTTGTAGATGACATCCTCCCATCTCTCATTCTCATCCGCCTTTCTTTCCAGACTGTTGATGAGGTCCTTCAGATCGGCATCTGATATGATCTTTGACACCCTACTCAAAGAGAGCAAAAAAGCTTTTGAATTAAGCAGAACAATTGGAAGGTCAGAGGGTACTGGGTACCATTGTTTAAGGTTAACTTCCTGTACTCCTTGTAACAACTTAAAACAAAGTCATAGGAAAGTAATCAGCCTACAAATTTCTATGCCCCCTCATTTTTTACCGAACCTAACACTCGATACAACATTGACAAAAAGAAATGAAGAAGAAAAAACTCGCAAAGCAATTGAATTCCGCTGAAATTCAATAACAGTTTCAACAATCTAACAATAATAATAAAAAATAATTATAATCAAACTCTCAGACATAAACTCAATACACAGCACCCAATTCTTTAAAGATCATTGTTATAGCAGATGTAGACACTTTAGAGCAAAGACATATAGATGTAACAGTTGAAACTTGAGATAACCAGGAGACCACAATCAACCGAAAAACAGATTACAAGCAAAACAGAGTACAGAAACCTAGCGGTCCAATTAATTATACTATGCGTCATCTAAAAATTCTGACATAGCAGAAGGAAAATATTAACGTATTAATCAAAATAAAACAGAAGTTAGAGAATACCTGAGGGAGGGTCTGTCGTTCGAAAGAGGCGTAGAAGTCACGGATGCGACAGCGGCGCATCGGCGTCGATGGCGGTTGACGACGATCTGCCAAACGACGATGAACAACACCACGGCAGCAGTGGCCCAACCGCCGCCGCCGCCGCCCACGCAGTGCCACCAGAACTCTCCTGAAATTCCGGCCATAAAATTCTCCGGCAGTATCAGCTTGCAAATTTGTTGTCTGCTCCTGTCTTTTGCCTTTGCTTGGAGAAGAAGTCGAAATGCGATACCATCCGCTCGAATTTTGTTTTTTGTTTTTTTTTTTTTGTTAATTATAATTTAGTTAATTTAATATGTAATTGGTATCATATCGTCCATCTTCGATGATATTGATGACAATTAATTGGCGGCGGCAAGAACATTGCACTGGGCGATACAGTGACTGCGGGGTAAGAATTTTTCTTGATAAAAAAATTTTAAAAAAAGGAAACACCTTATAAACTAGCATGTATATTTTGCTAATAATACTAGGGTCATGTTTGGTACGTGGGTAGAGCGTTACTTAGATAGAGTATTTTTTTGGATAAAAACTATACCCAAATAACATAGCAGTAACGTTTACTCTCGATGGTTTACATATAAAAGTTACATGGTAACTATTACTCATATTTGGTATGAGGGTAATTGAGAGAACGAAGACGGATGAGGGGCGGAGAGATTCGGTAGACGAAATCGAAGACTGAGCATGGCAGGTTGGGGAGAGATTCGGTCGACGAAATCGAAGACTGAGCATGGCAGGTTGGGGCGGTAAAAGTCTACCTGAGTTGCAAAGAACTAGGGGCGGTTCGGGGCGACGAGATATGGGAGGTAAGGTCTACCCGAAGCGCGACGCTGCGAACTGAGGGCAGCGGATTAACAAGAGCGAAGAGCTGAGTGCGGCCGTCGGATTCTAGGCACGGTGCGACGAGATCGGTGATGAGCTCGGTGCGGTTGAGGACGACTGTCAAAATCGAAGCCGAGCAAGGCGAAATCGAGACTGCGTATCCTGAGTGCAGATGAGGGCGGCCGTCGAGATCGGCATCCGCGACCTGAGCGAGGCGAGATCGAGAGCTGCACAACGAGATCGAGAGCGAGAGCTACGCAACGAGATCGAGAGCCGACTAGGTCGAGGAGCGAGAGCAGCGGTTGAGATCGAGAGCGGCGAGGTCGACGAGGTCGAGCCGGCGAGAGCGGCTAGGTTGGCGAGGTTGGCTATGGATAGCAACAGTCGTGACCATTGCAACAGTTCATGGCAGTGGTTTACATCGGTAAATCGCTACCCACATATTTAGGTGGGTAGCACTTTGGAGGTAAATATTATCCGGGGGGATAACCACTTATTCCTGAACCGAACAAGGATAATATGATGGTAAGTATTACCCGAGTAATAGTTACTACTTTATTACCCCAAATCAAACACCCCTAGAAGACTAGACATTTTTATAAACCGACACAAGCATTTATAAAAGGGCTGGGCTTCCCTGATTTTACAAAGTCAGGGTGTAGGGGCCGTCCATCAATTTAACACAAATCATTAGATTTTATATAAAATTTTCGTCAATTCATTTAATCTATTTGTAAATATTTTGACGAGAAATTTTGAATTATAAATTTATAGATTTTAATATGATTTAAAACTTTACAGTTGTAAATTTTTCGAAAAATATCATATATTATGTTAAAATGATGATCATATTATTTTAACATAATATTTGATATTTTTTTATATAATTATAAATAAAGAGTTGTAGATTACATTAACATTTATAATTTTGTAGTTCAATTTTTATTTTTAAATATATTTAAAAATAGGTCAATAGAGTTGATAACAATTGTATATAAAATTTCATAATTTGTGTTAAATTGATGGACGGCACGATGCTCCTAAATCTACACCCCGAATTGGTAAAATCAGGGGAGCCGAACCCTTTCTAAAGCATCTAAAAGCTAACAATTAAGAATAGATGAATAATGACAGTGTAGATAAAATTTTAAGATTTCTTTCCCATTTTACGACATGATCGCAGCCAATACATGGCCAACTACATCTTGGGCCGGCCCAAGATGTTATCGCTAAAAGTGTGGTGCTCTCTAGCACTGGCCAGGGAAAAGAAAAGAAATCACCAACTGTGGTGATCTCTAATTGCGCCACGTGTTCCGACGGAGGGCTTATTCGTAAAACCAGGTTGGGGATAACGAGTCGGAAAACCGACAAAAGCGTAATTAAAAGCAGATCAATTAATTAATGGGATACATAACCCCCCATTTTCTCCCGAGGGAAGAGCAGAGAGAGAAAAACGAGTTACTCCTTTTCCCACTGGTCTTCGCTGCGACCTCCGCCACCTCTCCCTCCCTCCCTCTCTTTCTCTCTCTCGAGAATTGCTTCCTCTTCATTGATCAATCAGTTTTCAATCTCGATCACCGACGGGTTGAATCCCTGTGGATCGATCCAAGGTACTTTTTCTCTCCTCCAATTTTTTTTGCTAGTCAAAGTCGCTGCAGCAAACTTTGATTCTGATTTCCATTTTGTTTGGGTCTACAGAACATGGTATTCTATCTACGGGGATAAATCAATCCCCCTCTCTGAATTCGGGATTACAATATACTATTGTTGTGACTTTTCTCGCCATGAAGAGTATGGTGGAAGTCCCCAAATTCGGGGGAATCATGCCCGGCGCTGGCATCGTCAGCGATCACCATATGAACAGCTTCTACGATATGGCGTACTATCGCAAGATCGACGAGGGCTCCAACATGTCTATCGACAGCTACGCGAGCCTTCAGACCAGCGGTTCCGTTCCCATGTCGGCCGAGAACAGCAGCATCGGCTCCAATGATTCTCGGACAGGGATTCTCGGACACCCTGGCGGCCTCCGTTCTGTTCCTGTGGCCAACAATTCGGTCGGCTACAGTGTCTTCCGCCGCGGGAAAGTCTCCCACGAGCTCAGCGACGATGCCCTTGCGCAAGCCCTCATGGATCCACGCTTCCCCACCGAGGGTCTCGTGAATTACGACGAGTGGACGCTCGATCTGCGGCAGCTTCACATGGGCGTCGCATTCGCTCAGGGGGCTTTCGGGAAGCTATATCGCGGGACTTACAACAGCGAAGATGTCGCCATTAAGCTACTAGAAAGGCCCGAAAATGATCCCGAACGTGCCCAGCTGATGGAACAGCAGTTCGCTCAGGAGGTTAAGATGTTGGCAACTTTGAAACACCCAAATATTGTTAGGTTTATTGGAGCTTGTAGGAAACCGATGGTGTGGTGTATTGTGACTGAGTACGCAAAGGGAGGGTCTGTAAGACAGTTTCTGATGAAGAGGCAGAACAGATCTGTGCCTTTGAAGTTGGCGGTTAGGCAGGCGCTTGACGTTGCAAGAGGAATGGCTTATGTTCATGGATTGGGGCTTATTCATAGGGATCTTAAGTCGGATAATTTACTCATTGCGGCTGATAAGTCCATCAAAATTGCAGATTTTGGAGTTGCACGGATTGAGGTCCAGACAGAGGGAATGACTCCAGAGACCGGGACTTATCGGTGGATGGCTCCGTGAGTATTTCTTTCTTGTATCTCTTTATGTGTAAGTCTTAAATTGAAATGCTTGTAATTAAGAAAACAATGTCTTTGTTCTTGTAAGATACATCCCCGAACATGCTACTGGATTCATACTTTCACTAATAGTACTAGGTTAGCTTGTTCATAAACTAAGGCAGGAGATTACATTTTTTGTATACCAGCTACTTCCTATTGCCACCTGGTAGGTGTGTTGACAGTTGTTATATTTCCTGTTTGCTGTCTATTTGATCTGTGCGCATCCTCTGAGCTATTACATTGACCCATCTCTAGCATTTTGTTGCTCAGCCTGGAGGGAATTTGTTACTCCTTTGCAACTTATACATGCTGGAATCTGTTTCTGCTTCCAACTCTAACGGTCTAACATTTCCTATGAATTGTATGAATCTTTCAGCTCGATTATGTTTACTAACCTGCCCACAAGCTAATGAAGTTTGTTATAACCATGTTCCAACTTTACTTTGTTATCCTTGTCCTGGCCTATTTATGGTTGCATATCCTCTTTCATGGTGTTGATTTGCTAAAAAGCAAAGCACAAAATTCTGAGGAGTCATTAGTGTTATTTGGGCCAATAACTACTTTGTTATGCATGGATTCACTAACCAAATGGAAGTTTGATAACCTGATACAGTTACATCCATGATTTTCTTCCTTCCATTACTTTGTCAAACTTTGATAGGTCACTGTTGGAAAGTGTCTTCATAAATGTTTAGGATAGGTTTTACTTGCAGGATTCTAGTAGCTTATTCTTAAAGTTTGTCAGGCGCTAGATAATAGATGTATGTTTTGGTTATTATTTCTCCCTTAACATCATTCTAACTTGTTATTACATGCCAAAGTCGCATTAGCATTGATGCTTGGTCTTATTTCTTGTAGGTATTTTAAACATTTTCTTTGCTAGGGAAGTTAAGTATGCATCTAAATGTTGGGTTCTTGACTTGATGGGGTTTTTATGCCCATACTGCCAGCAATTGGCGGTCGAGGTTTTGTTGGATGATCAAAAAATCTGGAATGCATTTGATAAGCCCTCTAATCTTTGTACTGTTAAAAAAAGGCAGCTGCGAGAAGCATTTGCAGTTGTTTCTCTTGCTTGACAGCTGGCTCAGCTAATTATAAACATTAGAACTGGGATTCTTTGTTTGTCTCGTGTGTACTAAAATGAGTTCATATTTATACAAGTATTCGGATGAAATACATGTACTGAACCAAGAAATAAAATGATAAATCTAGGCTAGACCTGGAAATTTTGAGAAAGATGCGTAGAAATAGTTAGCAGTCAGAAGAATAGGACGAGGAACGGAAGGAAGATACATATAGAAGGCCAAGACCATGACTTACACTATTATATTTCATTTGTTGCAGATTCAGTAGTGCTTGATGGTGAAGCCATAATCATATGCTTGTAAATATTCTTCTAAAATAAAGCTCAACAGCGTAAAGACTAAATTTTACCATAGTACTAACAGAAAACTAAAAACTAGTGAGTGGATATTATTTTATGATTCTGTTGTGCATAATGCTATTCAACCTCAATTGGCTCCATAAAATGTGATACTCTCTATAGGCTTGATGGATCTATGTTTAAATGACTAGATTTTTTCTGTACGGCATGAGAAGCAAGGGTTTTTGACCCCAAAAAAAAAAAGAGAATCAAGAGTTTTAATAGTTGCAGTTTTGGATTCTTATAGCTGGCTTATAATTTTAGACAGCATCTTCACAGTCCTCATCTTTAAGCTTTTGGACAAGAGAATTCTTCAGGTGACTGTTCTCTCCGATACTGTGAGGAACTATTTTGCTGGTCCAATTTGAGCAGATGTGTTATCACTGCCTGCATTTCCTCCTTCTGTTACTACTTTGGAATAGTTGAATTGCAAACTTTCCTTCTTGTCACCTTCTGTTGATGTGATATGATTCTAGACACACTAGAATCTGGAATTAAAATGATATCGATGCTATGTAGAGTCTAGTTGATTGATTGTACAATCAGCTTTTTTTTAAGCTGTCTCGTACTGAAACATGCTTATATAGAGAGACGTCTCCTATGATTGGGTACCTTTTATCTTTTACATTGTTTTTGTTTTTTCTAAAGACCAATTATAGTAATGTCTACTGCTTGGTTTAGATTTTAACCATAATCCTTCCCTATTACTTTGGTATGCAGAGAGATGATCCAGCACAGACCGTATAACCATAAAGTAGATGTCTACAGTTTTGGCATTGTCCTCTGGGAGCTTATGACGGGTATGCTTCCTTTCCAGAACATGACCGCTGTGCAAGCAGCTTTTGCTGTTGTGAACAAGGGCGTTCGCCCGGTCATACCCAGCGACTGCCTCCCTGTACTTGGTGAAATCATGACTCGCTGCTGGGATGCAAACCCGGATGTCCGCCCTGCCTTCCCTGAGATTGTTAGGATGCTCGAGCATGCGGAGACCGAGATTCTAACTGCGGTTCGTAAGGCGCGCTTCAGATGCTGCATGTCCCAACCCATGACCATCGACTGAACGTCATGGAGAAGGAGGAGGAGGAAAGAGCTAAAAGATGCTTGTGTAATATCAGTGGATTGATGCTGTACTAGAAATATTTAATTGTGTATGGAAGATCTGTTTAGTTGTTTTGAAAAGATTATAGAATATTACCGCCTTGATCATCATCAGCCTGTTGTACCCTAATGTATCAAGTTGGAAGATCTGTTTGATCTTTGTTTCAACTTCCGATTGTCCTTTTTTTCTGTTGTCACACATGGACCTTTGTTTGTCGCCTGACCTTTGGCAGCTGTCTTTCTGATTATATCTTTGGAAGATCAGCACCTACTCTGATCGTTATGTGCTTTGGTTCATAATGCTGGGGTTGTTCATGTTCTAGTTTGGACTACTATGGTTTGCGGCAGTCTCTCGTCTGCTCCACTTTTACTACAGGCTGCTGCACTTGTGTATCTAATCGGTCTGGTAATACCGGTTAAGGCATTTTATCATGTATCTAATCGGTCTGGTAACACCCGACTAAGGCTTTAGGAACGAGCAAACTGTTCAAAACGAGTAGAACTAAAACAAACCTTAATTGTTATATTAAGTAAACATAATTTGAGCCAATTGATTCCCTAAAATCTCCAATTTTCTTCTATTTCAAGTGTCTAATCGACTAAAAAGTTGCTGCAATTTGTTTCACCAGTCAATCAGTCACTAAAATTAATTGGTAAGATCACAGCCATGGCAAAGAAACAAAATAATATTTTTCCTGGTCGGGCTAGCCAGCCATGCCCCACACAAAATGGTGTCTCGTGCGAAGCGTCGCCTCACTCCAGTCCTCCTCATCTGTGCCGCGAAGTCCCTTCCCTCTCCTCTCTTCTCTGAGCTGTCACCGGTAAAAGCAGATCGACGCAGACTTCGCCGCCGCCGTCGCCTTCGGAAGCAATGTCTCAGGTTACCTTTCTTCTCCTCTTCCAAGCTACACCTCTAACAAGTTTTATCTAATCATGCAATCCTCCTTGCTCCAATTGATATTGGAGCCCGATTGTAGTAGTACCGCGATGCCAGTAACTATTTTCTCTTTCTTTTCTTGGCAGGTGGAAAATCGGAATGCTGCAGCATGAAAGCGTGCCCAGAACTGATGGCGAGCTAAACTCTTTTGTTACTTAAACTTAACAATTGCTCATAATAATACGTCACGATCCACCGGATTCCGGTGACCGTGCACAATTAGCAATTCAACGAACACACGATGAGCACAATAAATTTTGGAGATCAACCCAAAATTGATCAGATTTTCTATAAAACTTTGATGAAATGCAACTACATGACCATTGAGAATCAAAGGATTGCAAAAATGTAAATAAAAACTGAAAGAAAAACAAGTAGAAAATAATTGTTCTGTTCATCTGGCTCTCCACTGTTTAGCAGCTCGAGTTGCTACTTAAAGAGAAGAAGACAACACGGAAAGACGCATTTCCTCTCTTTCACGCGTGCCGATCATGTGACAACTTGACGCCCACGACATCCGTTGGATATCAGAAATGGCCTAAGGAGCAGCTTCAGCAACGTCTTCCATTCCATATATTGCTAGTTGTTATGGTCATGTTTACTCTAACATAATTGTTGTTGTTTCTTGCAAATATTTGCAGGTCTCTGAGTCAGAAAAGAGAACAGGTTCAAGTAGGTTATTTCCTGACTGGTATCTTAATTTTCTATAGTAGCTGCTAACTTATTGAATAATTTTGCAGAATCCACGTTGCCTGAAGGTAGCTGGAAATGTGAGAAACACAATCCACGTTGCCTGAAGGTAGCTGGAAATGTGAGAAGTGTAATAATGTAACTACCGATTCAGGACCAAATGCAACCGGCAGGGTTGTGGTGCAGAAAGACCTCTGGAGTTGCAACAAGATCATGGGAAGGTTCATATGAAAATAAGCAGGTCTGTAGGTTTTCTTGTTCATGTTATGGATTGTCTGTAAGGTTGAACTATACAAGAAAAAAAACAAAATTTTTGCTAACATTCCATTTCAAATTTTGGCTGTTCGGCGTATATGCTTTTTAATTGTTACATTTCCTGTATAAATTGATTAATAAATCACGGTGATATTCCAGCAATTACTAGAACAACTTGGGGTCCAGGTGGTTCAGAGTCGTCATTGGCATTTATATGTGAATGTTTGGGGAGTCCTTCATTGCCATGTTGTTATGGTGATTGATAGATTGCACTTGTCTCCTATGGAGAGTCCTGAGTCAATGAGTCGGTGTATCATCCTTGCTCTTGTGGTCCTCAGAGGTGTTTGGATTACACTGAGTGGTTAGCTGGCTAGGATGAGGTTCAAGTTATCTTTTTTGGAGATTTTCTGAGTAAGCTTGCTAAGGTGGTTGGTTAAAAATAGTTCTTAGCTGCCCCTGTATAAGAGTTATAAGTGCTGTATACGGCAGCTGTATTTGTGTTTAAGGATTATGGTGATTGTATACATTCTGAATACAGGAGCCTGTCTTCATTTTGAAGTCTGTATTTCATTTGAAGGTATCGTTTTGTTACAGTTGTTGGTGGGTTAGTTAAGGCATGCGGTCTCGTGTGGTTATGGTGTTATAGTGTTGCTGCTCTCGTAAAAACACATTTTCTATATATCCAAGGATGTATCTATGGATCGGTTACGAATGTCAAATGTCATTCATAAACAAAAGCTATATCAACCCCCTGAACTGGCACATTAAAGCCTTATTTCACCCTCCATTGTATTTGCATGTTCAAACTTCACGTTCCTGATGATCCGGTCTTATTATACTAGTCCAGTACGGTGATACCGGACGAGTATTGAGAAGAATGTAACGTGTCTTGTTGGAAACGTAGACAGTTACATGCATGCTGATGTTACAGCTGCTAGATGCAATGCGAGCAGAATCTGATCTCTTCAAAATCTTGTCGAGAAGAAGAGTTTGCTTCGACGGCTCTTTTTGAAACCGACGGTGCTACAGCGTAAATGGCTCTCCTATCATGGGTTTATTTATGATAACGAGCTGCTGATTACATACGGGTGCAATATCTGAAAAACTTTAAGCAGCTCAGTCGGTAATTACTTGACCTGAAGATAGTTGCAGTTTCCAACTCTGAGAGGCAGCTGAGATCAAGTGCTTCCAAACCATCAAGACAATAACAGGGGAAGCTTGAAGAAACTCCACCCATTCGCATCACATCCGTCTGCTTTAATCATTTGAAATTGGAAAGCAGGTTTTTTCATAATGTGTTTCTGATTATCATCAGAACTATGTCGAATTGAACAGAGTCAGGTTTCCCCTTTTGTAATAACTCCAAGAAATTCGGTGAACATTAACACATTAAAGACTCACACTGTGAGAAGAAAAGATCATAAAAGGTTTCAAGGGCCCAAACAGCCAAAAAACAAAATTAATATAGCCCAAAGAGTCTTCTCTAGTACTCCACATCTTGACTGATTCTCTGGAACACCTGGAATTGAACAAGAAATTGTCATAGAAATTGTAAGTATATATGAAGATATCACGAGACAAGTTAATTTTTGAGGCAGACATTATAAAACTAAAAGAATGGTCCACGGAGAGGCAAGGAAAAAAAGACGATAGTTTCACCTCAGAATCTGCTCCAGAATTCAACAATATGATGATACTGTGGAAGTTCTAATGGATAGAACTGGAATCAAAGAAGGCGGTCTCGAAAGGAGACTTAAGCAGCTGGAACTCCTGAAACTGGTTTGCATTGTTGTGCAAGTCAAAAGACAGCATGCGTGCCTGCTGATGAGCCAGCGGGGGTTGCTCTTCCTGCCAGTAACCACCAGATGATACATGCGATGCAACAGTTTCCGGAGCACTAGCGTTGTTTTGTATACTCAATGGGAAGTGAACAGAAGTGGGTCCTGGTTCAGATGAACCCCAAGAATCAGTTGACAGAAGAGAGAGAGCACGCCGAAGATCCGGTGCTCGTTCCATATTAGAAGCAACAGCAGATGCTTTAGGTCCTGCAGAATGAAATCAAACCCACCATGAATATAAATTCTCTTAATCATGATAAATGAGTTTCACCAGTTTAACATACGTATTTCATCTGGCTTTCTTGATGGCAAAATTAAGAATTGCAAAAAGCAGAAAATCCTCAGCTCTTTTTTTTTCGTTTTACTTTCTTATGGGTGGCAATTACGCATTTGCTTTGTCCGGAGTCTCCTTTGGTAAGCATCTATTTTCTCTCTCACTATTGATGTGGTTGAAGAATTTTTAGGAATAAATGTGAGAAAATATTGTTAATTCTGTCCTTAGTAAGTGAAGTGTATACACTACCATAGTCCAGTGCATATGACATAACTGATAATCTCATCTACATAGGCAGCTTTACAGAGTATTAAACATGATTAAAAAACAGCACATAATCGATCATTTTTTGAATTTTAAAGATTATCATCCCGCCCTGTAATCCTACCTTAACTTCCAAGTCAAAAAGCAACTTTATAAAAATTGGTAGTCTCATACTATATCGACTATGCTACATCCTTCAAATACAGTGCACTGAAATTCTCTCGACTACTTCCAGTGCGATCTGCCATTGGTAAACACCTTGCTAGGGGCATTGGCGGCTGGCTTTTGGCAGAAGGCAATTATTTTAGAACTGAAAAAAAATAAATAGATCTGCCCATCCCTGTATTTGTAAATTTTCTTGTCATGGTGCTGTATGCTAGTCTTAGTTGCTTTTCGGGTGGCGATGAGATGACTTCATTTTAAAGCTAATGGTTCGAAGTATTCTATTGCTTTAATCAACTAAAATTCCTCTAAATTGATGAATTAATTGCAAGAGAATTTGACGGCTCACAACAAATTAGTATTAAGATTCTTTAGGAACTTGAACATTATCTAGGAACCTACTAGGACTTAACCATTTCAAAACCTTCAAACAGCATCTAGCTAGGTGCAGTAGGCTTAACAGAACTTTGCAAAACCATTATATTTATCTCTCTCTGCAATTCTTTGCTTTATATTATTCTAGGCAACATGCACTTTCTAATAATTACGCATGCTTCCTTTGGTAGCGTATAACAGCTCTGATTAGGCATATTATCTATGTTACTAAAAGAAGAGAACCAGAGAGAGAGAGAGAGAGAGAAAGACTACCTTGATTTGATATGCCTTGACTAGGAAAATGCAGCTCTGTAACTCCATCTTTTGATGGCTTGACCCAAGATCCTCTTGCATGTGTAAACTTGAAGTCACAGAGGCCTTCCCATGTAGAACTAGTATTCGGTTTCATATTTCCGAAAGGAGATCTATTCCACAAAAGGTTCATTTGTTGCCTATTTTCTGTAGAAGTAACCACACATTGGATGACGATGGAAGAAAATACAAGACGATAAAAGTTAAACTAGAAAAAGGAACCTAACAACTAACTGATGCCAACATGACACCAACAACATCCTAGTGCAGGCCCGCCCCAGCAGGGTCTGAGAACGGTAAGATCTACACAGCTATGCCCCAGAGGAGGCTGTTTCCTTTAGGGCAAAATGCCTTACATGAATAGTAGACAATCATTTTCTACTTAATTGTAGCAGGCCACATGGAAATACAAGAACATACAACATCTCCATCTACAAATCCAGCGCCATTATCTTAAGCCAATGTGGCTGTGCAAGTAGCAAACAACTGAACATACAGTCATATAGGCTAATTAGTATATATGTTATATATAACTCAGAAGCAAACAATATAAATATCCTAATTTCCATTTTCCAGGTCAATTGCACAGAAGTGCAGAAGGAAATAACTTGATCCTGGTAGGCTTGTTCATAGAAGGATTCTGTGAGACTGAGCCCCTGGCTCTCCACTAATTAGCATTTTCTTTTAAATTTTTTTTGTTCCAATACATAATAAAATATACCAATCTCTAATTCAAAGTTTTTCTTTTCTTTTTTTTTTGTGTGTGTGTGTGTAAAAAATGTCAAAAACTATGTCAAAACTCTTATGAAAAAGAAATCTGGTAGTTCACGTAATTTTTCGGCGATGTTTCCTTCTTGAAGAGTTTTTTTTTTTTTTTTTTTTTTTTTTTTGCAAAACCTTGACAAGGAATTGGTGTGTTTTATTGAGCTCTACAACTTTTCATATTCAACATATTTTCCAAAAATACCTCTATCTAGGAGATCAATGGGCTAGGTCACACCGATTCCTATAGGACACCGAGCCTACTAGATCCGAGCTCTTTTACTAAGGCATCGAACCTTGCAGAATATATCAATCTCAAAGTGATTGAAAGGTTATTCTGGTCAGAGTAAATTGTACGATTGAAGACAAACGACTGCCTACTTGCCCAGCAACACTTAGAAATAGTACTAAAAAGGAACAAACATGAAGCATCCTTCTCCTTAGAAATAGTATTAAAAAGGAACAAACATGAAGCATTCTTCTCCATAAAACAATCTCTTCCTCCTATTTCCTTGAGAGTGGGTTATGTTTAGAATCCTTCTATATGATCATCCCCAACAAGATAAATGATGAAATACTTAGAACCAATCTAGCCATAAATTATGCAGACTGTCCGAAATTTAATTACATATCCTAAGTCAAAACTAAAGCTAGACGACCCATGCTTCAGATTATTGACTCCTCCTCACTCCTTCTGTACTATTTGCTCTTCTAATGCAATCCTACACCCTGTACCTATTACTTACTCAAGAAGATTAAACAAATGACAAACTTGTAAATCAACATTTTATCATTGTACTAAAATGAAGCAAATTGAACTGCAGATCATAACAATATTTTTTCTCCGAGTTTATATATTTGCTATCCTGAACTCTATGACTTTACAAAATGTGCTCCCTCTTCTATTTTGCATATCATCATATAGTTACTGCAACAGTTCACCCTGAAAGCTTAAGTAAGATCAAACCTTACTAGATAAAATTCATGAAAAAAAAAAAAAATTGCCTCTGCTTGTACCAATAGACTCTCTTCAACTGCCTGCTTGTATTAGACTAGGAAATCACCACAAGAGGAATAAGTACTTCTTTACAATACAAAATGTGGAAAACTTTACTGCCTAACATGGACAAGAATTTTGAAAAAAAAAGGTGAAGAATAGCAATATATGGAAGTACCATAGAATGATAAAGTTCTTCCTGAGTTGAATGAAATGGTGTCTTGCTGTGGTTTCCTGCGACGTGCATTATGATCAGATAGACGCCTGCGACAGCTTCGTTTTTTCTGATCAAACTCAGATAGCTCATGAAACCTTAAAAGCAAACGGGGAACTCATCAAGAACTGAAAATCGAATAAAGAAAGCAAAAAAAAATTTTAAAAAGAAAATTTCTTAGGTTAATTGTATATAAAAAAAGAATAACCTGCTGCACTGTTGACAAAAGCGTCGATCCTGACCGGCAACAACAACTTTGGGGCATTTGGAGTGGTTCTCACAAACTCTATGCTTCCTGTGATAGCTTTTTGCATTAGTAAGGTCCATGTTGCAACCTTCAACCTGGCAGTAGGAATTCTGGATGTTCTGCTGAGTTGCTCTGGACTTTTTCAGCAAAGCGGAGGAGGGCTGAGCAGCAGAAGCAGAGGGAGATGAGCTCTTGATGTTGTTGTTGTTGTTAGTGTTACTGCTGCTCCCATTGTTGTTGTTGTTGTTAGTGTTACTGCTGTTCCCTGTGCAAACATCTTCAAAATAGGTCCTCTTGCCAAGCTTCAACCCAATAGGCTCTTTATGGTTAACAAGATCTACTACAACAGGCGAAGTTCCGGTATCTTCAATCCTTGCTGATTCTTTTCTGTTGTTGTGGCTCTTTGGGAATCCCTCAATTGCTTCAAAGTCAATCTCTGATACTCTAATTACAGGCTTTACAGACGAATCTGCGGAGGCAGAGATGGTGCTTTTGGATGAACAACCATTGCCTAGCTCATAGCCAGGACCATAAGAAGGGTAAATGTTTACACCACCACCATTGGTGAATTTCATGGCAGCTTCAGCTCTGCATTCGAGTTGCATCTGTGCCGGCTTTGGGACTTCACCGAACCTCCCACAGAAGAGGCCCAAATTATCCCAATCCCATGTAGAAGAAGTCCGTGCATCCCACTCCATACCTCTCCCAGAGGGTGCAGAGGAAGCTCAATTCTTGCCAGGAAGAAACTCAATACTTGCTAATGCCCTCCATGGGAACGAAAAAGCAGAAAGAGGTAAGCTCTTGAATAACTAGATAGATCTCAAGAAAGATTTATGAGAAAGCTTGTGGATTGGCCCTTTAATGGAAAAGAGAAGATGAAGCCCTCAACTTTCAATCCCGGAAATCTTGAGTAGCGTATCTGACTTTCAGCCAACCTATTAAACTATACAGAAAATAGGGTTTATTACAAACAAGATTAAAAAAAAAATAATTTATTACAAACAAATTAAGTGTTATAATCAACAATAAATATTTAATACCACCTTCTTCTGGAGATCTTCTTAATCCAGCAACCTGTGGAGAAAGCAGAAGCAGCAAAGTAGGGATCTTTTGAGCTTGTGATAGAGCTTAGAAGTGACAAGGGACGGTGGGCAGATAATGAAAAGACGAGTGATTGAAAATCTAATAATAAGGAAAGAGAAAGAAGAACCAAATGAAGAGCTTTTTGTTTATTTCCCAATCAAAATCACAATTTTCCAACTCAGCTTAGGCGACGAAACGCAACCACAACACACAGCACAAGTATTGCAGTCTCATCATCCCATCATTTTCACAAATAGCTGCGGCTCATCGCCTCAACTAGGGCTGAAATGAGCCGAGCTGCTCACGAGTAGCTCGGGCTCGAACTCGTTTAAGCTCGGCTCGAGCTCGATTATTATCGAGCTCGAGTCGAGTTCGAGTACGAATTCAAGCTCGAGTAATTAAACGAGCCGAGCTTGAGCATTGTGTTACTCGGCTCGTTAGGCTCGCGAGCCTAAACGAGCTTTTTTATTTTATTTAAATATTTTTTATAACAAAATTACTTAAGCGAGTTTGAGTTCGAGCTCGACTCGAGCTTGATCTAATTCATGCAATCGAGCCGAGCTCGGCTCGAATCGACTCAAACTCGATTCAGTTGATACAATCGAGCCGAGCTCGAGTCGAGTTCGAGCTTTAGATTTATCGAGTCGAGTCGAGTTCGAGCTCAGCCTTTGAAGCTCGTTGAGCTCGAGCTCGAGTTTGAGCTTGAGCTAAACCAATCGAGCCGAGCTTGAGCACAGTGGTACTCGACTCGAACTCGGCTCGTTTTCACCCCTAGCCTCAACTGCTATCTTTCAACTTCTCCCTCCCCAAACTCTGCTACCTATCTCCTGCTCTTTCTCGTCTCTAAACTAATCCAACAAAACTCTCTCTCTCTCTCTCTATTTATTTTTCTCACTACTGAGCTGAAGATAAAATAGAAGGGACCAAATCCTTTTTTTTAATCTTTACCCACCGACTGATGCTGCAGCACTGGATTTTCAGCCACACATGGTCTAAAATAATCTTCTTGGGGTTTAACCCCAATCTTGAAATCACCCAAAACTGCTCCCTAATTTTCTAATCCCTTTCTTTTTTTGACATTTTATGTTTTTATGCTTCTTTAATTAATTTAGTATTTTTTATCTCTAATTTATTTTGGCAGAAATGTATCACTATTTCATATCAAATGACAAAAATATTTTAAAACTTTTTTTATTCCAAAAAAAGAGTAAAGTCATCTTTACTGTAGCAATCTATTTTTCTTTTTATAAAATATATACTTAAATTTTTTCATACTTTTCACTTACACTTGATGGACACATAGATGAGTTTTCAAATATTTAAGAATAAATAAGAGGCACGTAGATGAGTTTTCAAATATGTGAGATTGCATTATACAAAATTGAGCGAACCATAAAAATACAAAATAGCTTTTTTTTTTTTTTGAATTTCCGGTCTGACAGCTTGATTAGCCATCCCAATATCCCAACGCATTAAAAATTAGATTAATGAAATTAGCAGGGGTGGGTCCAGAAAACGAACAGTAGAAGCACTGTGGCAGCACATGACGGGCTACTAAATCATGTCAACCATAACATGCCATGTGCCATGGATAAGTCCCATACACCCATCATCACCATCACCATCACCATCGATCACCATAAGGTCCATAATAATAGATAGCATCATCGTGTGACATTTGGTGAGAACTAGTTAGTGCATGGATGGAAATGAAAAGCAACTATTTCTACATGACTACGTGGCAGCTGGGCGGATACCAGATGGACAGATATCCATGAACGTAAAGTACTACTCGAGTTTGTGTCATTCTCCGCGGCGGCTGTCGGAGCCCGGCGCTCAGATTCAATCAATGATACTCACAATTAAAGGAAGGCGGGAGGGAAAAAAGCGAGCTCTTTTTGGACCGGTATATATGGAGCAACCTGTGTTGAACTTATCTTACGTGTAAGGTGGAGATAAATGTTTGTAATTGTAAGAAAATAGTAATAAATCAAATTTTTTTAGTTATTCGAAAGCAAGTGTGAGATCAAAATTCGGAATATATATATATATATATATTACCTCGCTCACAACATGACAAACGTTCCAGATCTTTCAGCAGTTTGCCTTATATTTCGGTCGTCATTGAGTTGTTAAGAGCCTCGTTTCAAAATCTGAGTCAGTTGGCAAGTTAAACTGATCGACAGTACGTACATTCTCACCATCAATATATGTAAATAAATGAGCTCTGAACTTATCGATAAGCAGGAGATTCTTCTGAGTTGCTTGCTAAACACGTACCTGACTAGCTAGAATATTTGTCAATGATTCATAGGATGTTTCGCCCGCTACGGGCTTATTAGCTACTACCTTTTATTATAACTGGCACTCTGCTTGTGTCAGTCTGTTTTCATTTCATAATTATCAAAGAATCTAATAACATATCATATTTCGAGGTCATTGAAAAAAAAAAAATCATCTAGATCGATGTGTCGTCGAGAGTTCTTATATATCTTATTACTAATAATCTTCTGTTTCGTCCGGGCTTTCTAAATATGTAAATATCCTTACATCTATATCTGTGGAGAAAGACTGAAAGAGAAAGTACGAGTGAAAAAACCTGGCTGGCACCGATAATCAACAAAAAATCATCGATGTGTTTGAGAAGAAGAATGCAGAAAATTAAAAAAAAAAAAAAAATTCTGATTTTACAGCAACGCATAAAGAAAGTTTGTATGAAATGTTTGTCTAAAGACTGAATGACACATGCTTTTCAACTGTAGATTATACAACTACTTGCTCTGAAAATATTCAACGGAATCTTTTCCGGGATGAAATCAATTAAATTGGTCAGCAGAGAGAGGCTCCTGTAGAATTTCATAAATTTGCAGTAAGGTTGGTGGCATGTCTACTTTCTGGTGTCATCCATCTCCTGTAAGCTCTCAGCGCATATACAATTCTTTAAATTATTTCTAAACTCTACTATCAATATATGCTCCTAGGGTTTGTAGATAGATCCTTTAAAATAGAATAAACATATATAAAAACAACTTGTTATGTAGCGGCAGTAACAAGACATCAGAAGCGGTCCGACGCCTCTTTCTTCCTGTTTTCTGTTCCTGTATATCGTATGTAATGTATATACTCTGTTTTAAAGATTCTTGGCGTTCGATATATATTTAGATGCCGAAATACACAGCTTCCGACTCTGGGAGGAGCCGACCGCCTTCATACGTACAATCGCATACGATTATACAAATTTCAAAGCTTTGATAACTATATCTCGTTAATTTAACTCATGGTGATAAAAGTTCTGTCTTTCAAAGTATATATATATATATATAGGAACAATTAATAAATTGACGCGAGAGATCTCTCGATCGATAAACAGTAACTTATATGAATCTAATGTTGCACGCTTTTTGCACGGATAGGTGAAGCGTAGTTACATGCATACTCATTAGTCGCTTTAATAATACTTGAATATATTAACGTAGGACATAAGATGTTTCACATGTTCAAAGGATCGATTATTGGGAAGAAAAAGTATAACTAAGCTTCACGTGTTACATACACCATAGGATTAGGATTTAGGATAGATACTTGGTATCCAAAATTCTAAATAATTAATCATGCAAATAAACAGCAACCAATTGAAATGGCGCCGGCACGCTACAACCGATTGATCCAACTAATTTAGAAACACGAATAAGATCACATATCTTAGCGCACAATACTTAAAAAAAGTCCATGCCCAACGAAAGAGACACAGCAATAACAATCAGAGCTAAGAGACAAGTTTTTCTTCTTTTTTTTTTTCTGTACTTTAGAAAATGTTTATTATAGATAGTGGGTTATTGCTTTAATTAGCATTTGCTGATTATTTATGAATATTTGCAGTCATTTCAATTCCATTGGAGCCAACTATACCTACCTATCCACCTACTATATCTACAGGATATTAATTAAGAAATACTAATTTTTGGAGGTGATTGGACTTGAGACCTTTTATTTATTTTTTTGGTTTTTTTTTTTTTTTTGAATTTCCTTCCGATATTTCTACCGTCACAGAAGGTGAGACTAATCTCGCTAAAAAATATAGCAACTTTTTTGTATTTCATGTACTCCTTTGATCTGCTCTATTATGAAGATGCTGCCGTCAGCATTGCTGTAGCAGACGTCACGGGGGTGGAGCCACCCACCATCCTCTGTCTCCCTCGCTATTTTCCTCTTCTGATCTTCTAAAAAGAAGCCACATTTCTTTTTTGTTTCAAACGGACCGTCTTTATATTTTATTTAAGCCCAATCCACATTAATGTTTGCGATGAGGCCTCCCATAATACTAACCTTGCTCTATATACCCTATTTTTCTTAAACAATATTTCTAACGCCTCTTTTTTTTTAAAAAAAAAAAATACAATAATAACTCTCTAATTTTAAAGTCCTTCTACATATTTAATTGATGCTAATAGTTTTGTTAATAGTTTCGCTAAACCGCAAGATGAACAAGAATAATATGCCAAATCAACACTACGAACAAAATCAACAAAGCGAAGAACAACTACTAAATCTAAAACAGTTAATAATCCCTTGTGATTCGATGATCATCATCAAAACTCTATATAAATAAAATTAACCTAATGAAAAAGATAATGAGCGTTGACAAACATAAGATGGACAAAATTCAAATAAGAAAACAAATATATACAAGGAGTGATTTCCTAAAATGTTTGCGTTGCCATCTCAATGTATAATGCGAAATAATGAAGAATAACGGATATGTACGTAGCAAAAAGGCGGTGATCACGGTGACGTGCATGTAGTCTAGCGGCAGTAATATCTCGGCGGAAAAAGATAATAAAAAAGCACTATTACAGTAAATGTATTTTCATCAGAAATTATTGAAGATGTGAATTTGGAAGCGCATTGCACAGTACACCATCGTCGAATTTGATTAAAGCTTTTTTTCCTTCCATAATTACCCCTCTGAATTAGATGACAAAGCTAGACACCTAATTATTTAATTAATAATTATTCCTTTTAAAAAAAGATCAATTATGAAATCCGTTGCAGTGAGTCGGTTATCGTACCGGCCCGGGTCTCACTACCCGATAGACCCGGGCTCGATTCTCGCTAGCGGAATCTTTTAATTTCTTTCTTGCAACGTATTCCAACTTGGGAGGGTTTTTCAATTTTTACGCACGGAATTTTGGGGAAGAAGGGAAGGGAAAGAGAAGAAATACCGAGCCCTCAATAGTTAGTAATCGCTGCCGCTCCCCCTCCATCGCCGTCGTGAATCTGCTGTGTTCATATCTCACCGGTGCTGCTGTCGGAAGGTTAAGTAAGTCTCGTGCCTTCAATTTCTTCTGCCAAACACGTATTTTCTGCTTTCAATGCCGATCTTTTTTTTTCCTTTGGATCTTCGTCGCCTTGTATTTTGGGAGTCAAAAATGCCCTTCGATTGCCCCAGTTGATGGCCGAACGAATGTTCGGTTGCCGACCAAGTGTTCGTCTGCGGGCCACAGTGACAAGTCCAAATCGTTTCAGCAATTTTCACTGTACTATTTATTGCCCCCGATTGTTAAAATATGTCTCTACCGAAAAAGGGGTACCCTTCTATGTGGTGTTTGCAGTATACAGGAATTAAACATAGGTTCTGCATGAGAGGAGTAGGATGTCTTAAATATGTAGATTGCGTCTCTGCTATTACCTTTAAAGCTTTGAGCAGAGAAATTGGTTATTCCGTATGCATGAATGATATTTGAAAGGGTTCTTTACCTATGCAATTGATACAACATAAGGTAAAGAGTCCTGCAATGCAAGATTAGTACTTATTGATTCTATTAGCTACAGTTGCCTTACTTCAATTGACATGAAAGATTGATTTTCTGCTGATAAATTGTCTCTTCTGACATTATAGCTATGGCCAACGAATTTGATGTATTATCTGCCATTCTATCTGATATTCATGAATCAAATGAGAAGACGAATGAGCTGAACAATGGTGCATTATCTGGTGATGAAGCTGATGAGATTTCATCTTTGCTATTTCAATCTCAAGAAGTTTTGTCTAAGAAAGATGACGAACTTTCCAAAGAATATGCTGCTTGGGCGGACTCTTGTCTTGCATTCGGCTCAGAAGAACTGTCAGATGATAGTTGGATGGAGATAAGAGAGGCCCTTCTTGGGGCACTTTCAAGTAGTAACTATCTTCCCTACTGTGATACAGAAAAAGATGCTGATTTTATTCGTGACGATGAGATGCAGGAGAAGGATGAGTCCGGTAACAAGGAAGATGCAGAAGCAAATGCTGCAGTCATTCATGATGAACGACAGAATGTACTGCCACTGCAAGTTGATGGTGGAGATGCTGAAAATTTGGAGGATACTGAGTCGAATGAAAACATTTTCAAGGTGTGGGAATTTGAGTCTCCAGATGAGGAGGATGAGCTGATGAAACAGCTGAAGAAACTTGTATCGGAAACCAGGCTGAAACTCCAGCCTCCTGCTGGTGCTGCTGGTGATCCTGTCATCAATATAGATCTGAAAGAAGACATTGATGAACTCACAGCCGTGATGGCTGATCTTTCCTTTCGAGAAAAGAGAGACTGATTTTATTACGAGGCAACTATGATTTTGTTAATTAGTCTTTGTTTTTTTTCCCTGTTGTATGAACTCATCGCTGTAAGAGATTCTCTCATGAAAAGTTGATTCCCTAATCTGAGCTGATTCTAAATTACCATTGCATTGCAGTAATACTTGAATGATAGTACTATTCTGGAAATAAATTTGAAAATCTTAATTTAATGATTTACACCATGAATCTGCCCGTTCACCACTATCTTTGATCAATACATAATCTGGCACAAGCCTAAAAGTTCAATGCAAAATGCAGAAGTAGACTAAAAACACTAAACCGAGCACCAACGGCCTGGTGCTCGGCAGAATCGAGGCGGCACTGGGATCATCAACCTCAATCTCTACAAAAAATCTGCATGTACCGGTGGTTGGATCACGGTTTGTTGTAGTCGCCAGGCCTTGGAAATCACAGGCAGCAGGATCCTGATCATTCATTTGGTAGTAACTATTGTAAGCGTATGAGACGTTACTCTGGGTATCTAGACCTCCACAGGAAGTCTTATATCCAAGGCTGGTGCAGTCTCCACGCGCACATGCATAGCTCACACTAGCTGCCAGATTTGGATCTGTAATGCTAACCGTTGGTTTCAAAATACACCACTTATTTTCCAAATACTTGACTCCTTTAGCGCGTGCAAGTGTCCCCGAATTTGTTGTCCCAAGATTCAGCTGATATTTCGGTTGTCCATCATACGTATAGATTCCCCAATGCCTCTCAAAATTTCCAGGCTGAATGCTCTTCTGGTCCTCATCGATCAAGCTGAAAAGATACGCATCTACAGGGCCAGGCCTCATTGGTGTACCCTGGCCAGTTGCAATATGCCTCATGAACCCTTGGTTAAACTTTTGGGCGTACTGGACGTTTGCATTCATATCACCATCCGTAGGCCAGCCAATCTCACCAATGATGACAGGGAGGTTATCGAATCCATTTTTTTTAAGGGCCCAGATGAGCGTATCGTGGTTTGCATCAAACATATTGTTGTAGGTTGCCGAATTATCGACTACAGGAGAGCTGGTTCCATCAAAGAATGCATAGTCTACGGGGAAATTGGGATTAGAATATAGGCTGATGAAGGGATAGATGTTGACAGTGAATGGTCCGCCGTTGTCACTAAGGAATTTGACAATGTTTAGCATGAGATCACGAATGTCTGAACGGAAGTCTCCGTCAGAAGGCTTTCCAGAAGGAGAATAGTACACATCAGCATTCAAAGGAACTGTGACCTTGACCTGGTTGCTAACACCAGCTTTTATGATAGCCCCCTGTATGTTTTGGAGGGCTGGGTAAGTAGTTGTCAGGAAGCTCCCATTATAAGTTGTGAGGAACGGCTCGTTTCCAACAGCAACGTACCTATTCCAAAGACATTAAGATATAACAGAGCATTGAGACAGCATTACGAGTAACTTATTATAACTTAGAAGAGAACAAATTTGCATAAGAGCGATGCTATCTATTGAATCTTTCGAGCAATTAAATATTTGCTTGGTAGGTCATAGACCAAATCGATGGAAGCATACTATATTTTCCTGTACTGGCGACAAATCGGCATAGCGAAGTTCACGAATACTAAAAAGGTACAAAAATTGCACAGCTACACACTGAAAAACACTTCATGAAGACATGAATTCAGGATATAAAAAAAAAAAGATTTTACCTTGAGTATGAATGCCTCGTGGATATGATATACACTCAGATATAACTTATAAGGATCGACTTACGATGAAATGTGAAAAATGAAAAGAAACCTGGATATGATATACACTCAGATATAACTTATAAGGATCGACTTACGAGAAATGTGAAAAATGAAAAGAAACCGAATATATATAACACGCCCGAACATATATCAGCGATAGGTAATGGAGTTTAAAAGTAAGGTTAGCCTGGGTGAAGGGCGACAGTTCGAGCCCCATCATCCTCTGTACATTTCTCCAAAAACAGGGAAGAGAAATAGACATTTAGTCATCAAAAGAAAGGATAACACGGACAACAAGATGATATGACAGAGAAGAAAGAATTTGTTTCTCTCGCTGACATGAGTATCAATCGCTTAAGAAGTTCATTGACGCACTCTTTCTACCACAAGTCCGACAATCATCGCCAAACAACTTAAGAGCTTCTTTCTACCCTTTAACCGCCTTTTATAATACACATCTATATTGTCTTAAGGTATAACAATGTTTTTACAAATGATGCCTGTCCCATACGCTATCATTCGTAGATATTTGAATATTACTTACTGTGATGTGACACAGTGAATGGCGTTTAGCCGCAGCAGATTTTATTTCTGAAAGCAAGATGCTAACAATACAAACAACGGAAACAAGCTTGCCATGGCAAAACATCAACAGAACCATACTTTTTTATATTAGGGTATTTGAGACTCTATTGCACATCGGCGGATCTTCAATTTCTACTACAAGACTGAGGAAAGATACTTCAGTTTCTCAGAAATCCCCTTTTCAACCACCGAAGTCAGAACTTATATTATTTGGGATTTAATATGTAGAGAATGCGTTCAATTTATGACTTACCCCCAAAAAAATGGGTTTCAACACTTTGCCTATATTCAGCTCCATAACGTTGTAGCTGGAACTAAAATGGCCGATTTATAACACATTTATGCAAATGAAAGTACGAGATATATGCTACAATTAACTACTACACACTGTGAAGAGATAGAAAGTTGTAGTTATAGACAAGCAGGATTTTCATGATCACAACATAAATATTGCTTGTATGATCACCTGATGTTGACTCCATCGTTTATGTAAGAAGAGACATTGTTGGAAACCCAACTCTCAGCGGCCTTTACACTTCCGGCCAGGGCGGCGAGCATGTCGTTGGGAATTCCGACCATCACCTCGATCCCACTCCGTTTAAGAGCGCCCATACTTCCATCTTCAGCATCGAAAAGCTTAATTTTTTGTATCCCGTCGTCTTTGAGCATCTGAACCACAATCGAAGGTGAGAGAGGGTGGCTCGTCTGCGTTCCCCAGTTAGCTCCGATCCCATCAACCACCGAAATTCCCCCAAAACAAAGCGAGCAAACAACAATACCTAACAACACAAGCAACTTAGATGTAGAAAAATCCACAACCACAGACGCCATGACTCCTGGAATCTGTTAGAGCTTCGATCCCTTTTTTTTTCTTTACGGGAAAAAATATCCCTCAGGTGCTGCTCTGCAAAAAAAGCAAAAAATAAAAATAAAAAATAAGACAGATACTTTAATTTCTGTAGGTATCACTAGCGAGAGAGGGAGGGAGGGGCGGCGCCGCTTACGTGCTCGAACAAAGCTTGTAGATAGAGAATCCAGAGAGAGAGAGAGAGAGAGAGAGAGAGAGAGAGAGAAGCAGCTCACTGAGGCGCTGGAGAGGAGAGAGAGAGAATGAGAGAAGCGGAGCACATGGGCCTTTGCGAACGACAATAAAATAAAGAACTAATATTGTGGTTTATTCATAGTACAGAAGCAGCATCGGATGCTCGGATGGTTGTTTGTATCCTCGTAATGGATGGATGCTCGGGAAAAGTAGGGGACGAACGTTGGCTGGCTGATTTGTCACACGCTCGGCCTGGCCTTTTCATACATGCTTCTCATTGATCGGATGGAAAAGGATGAAGATGAGGATGAAGATGAAGATGAAGAGGATGAGTGGGATGATGACTGAGATTGATAAATCCAGGATTTAGCTAATCTTATTTTTATTCAATTAACAATTTATAATCGTTGAATAAATACTAATAACATATTATTATATATTATTATGAATAATAAGGAAGGATGCGTGGTGGAGTTGGGCGGTGAGGCCATGTATCTTTCTGACAAAAGCAGGGAACCTCGCTGGCAATTTTGCCAGACCTGTCTCGAATATTTATATCATCATCACCGTCCAACGTTGCATACTTAATGGACCCAGTTGATAAGGACGGTAGAGATATCCTCTCTCTCTCTCTCTCTCTCTCTCTCTCTCTCTCTCGTCTCGTCTCGTCACGTGTAGGGCGTTTAGGGGCGCGGCTCGTCCGCTTTCTGCTGCTTTCGCCGGAAACGCATCCTACAAAATAATTATATAAGATTATTAATTTATTAAATTTTAAATTTTTAATATAATTTATAAATATATAATTAAAATTTTGGGCTTTTTCGCGTTCAGCCCCTGCAGGGCCGAAACCTTTTCGCGTTCAGCCCCCGAAAAAATCATCTTCCGTTTAGACCCCTCTTCGATACACGTGCATCACTATTTTGACTACTATATCAGTATTTTTTGAAAAAAATTTCAACATAAAAATTTTAAATTTTGATAAGATCTACAACTTTCATGTTCAATATTTTTTTAAAAAATATTTCTAAATAGATATTTTGAGACTTTAAAATTTTTACGGATTATCGGATTGAATCCGTAACCCGTTAATATTTCGGAGTATCAAAATATCTAGTTAGAAGTATTTTTTTGAAAAAAAATGTTAAATATAAAAATTGTAGATCTTATCAAAATTTAAAACTTTCGTGTTTAAAGTGTTTTCAAAAAATATTAATACAATTGTCAAAATAAGATAACACAAAAATCGAAAGAGGGGCTAAAAATGAATTGGACAAAGTTGAGGGACTAATAGCGTAGAAGTTTGAAAAGGAGGGGCTAAAAATGATTTATTCCTAAAATTTTCGAACAATTATTAATATTATATTAAAATAATTATTAAATATTTTAATATTTTTTAAAAAATATTTAAAATAGAATAAATAATTGACAAAATTTATATAATATCTTAAGAACCATGCAAAATTTAATAGAGTAATTTGGACCTTGAGTTTTCTGCTCCTTGTGAAAGCATAGGATATCAATTGACCTTTAGTTTAATGTTTGTATTAGAAGTATTTAGTTTAATATTTTTAAAAAATTAAAATATAAAAAATTGTAATATACTTTATATTATTATTTTTAATATTATTTTATAAAATTTAGGAATAGATATTTTAATTTTAAATTTTAAAATGTAAAGTATTATTCTGTTAAATATAAATAGTTATAATTTTTAAAACAGTCATAATTTAATTTTTAAATATTTTTTAAAACTAGTTTAGAATGTTAAAATAATCAATTATAAATGATAGATTTATTTATAAATTAAAATATTGCATGTATATATATATATTATTAATTACGCACGGGCACATATATGATATTACATATATGGTGTTGTAATATTGTTTCGGAAGAGTTGCGTTTGGATCTAAAGTTGTAAGTTTTATTGCATTTGAATTCTGGGCTAAGTTTTAATTACAGTTAAGTCTTTTTCGCGGAGGGTGTCAAAAGTTATCAAAAATGTGTTAAAAGTTATTAGAGAGGTGTTAATGTGTTATTTTTATATCAGCAGGGAATTAAAATTAACAAGAAGGTGGGGTAAATTACATATTTGGTACCCCGACTTGTACCTATATTAACTTTTCGGACCCCATTTTGTAAACGCACCTCAGCGCATACCTCCAGCGAGAATCGTGACGGCGCCGTTAACATGGATGACGTAATAAAACGGATTTTTTACCCGTTAATATTTAGGCCTCAAAAACATCAATTTAGAAGCATATTTAGGATAAACTTTGAACATAAAAATTGTAGATTTTGATGAGATCTACAACTTTTATGTTTAAATTTATTTCAAAAAATGCTTCGAAATATGTGTTTTGAGGCTCCGAATTGTTAACGGATTTCTAAATCAACTTATTAACCCGGTACACTTTGAAGCCTCAAAGCACCTATTTCCAAGCATTTTTTGAAAACATTTTAAACATAAAAGTTGTACATCTTATCACACTCAACAATTTTCATATTTAAATTTTTTTCAAAAAGTATTTCTAAGTAGGTGTTATGAGGCTCCAAATTTTATCGAGTTAAATTTTTACTTATTCACTTCCATACCCCAAAACACCTACATAGAAATATTTTTTGAAAAAATTTTGAATATGAAAATTGTAGAGTGTGATAAGATCTATAATTTTTATGTTTAAAGTTTTTTCAAAAAATGCGTGGAAATAGGTGCTTTGAGGCTTCAAAGTGTACCGGGTTAATAAGTCGATTTTGAAATCCGTTAACAATTGGAAGTCTCAAAACACACATTTCGAAGCATTTTTCGAAAAAATTTTAGATGAAAAAATTGTAGATCTCATCAAAATCTACAACTTTTATGTTCAAAATTTCTCCTAAATATGCTCCTAAATTGGTATTTTTGGGGCATATTAACGGATAAAAAACCCGTTTTGCCACGTCATCCATTTTAACGGCGCCGTCACGGATTCTCGCTGGAGGTATGCGCGGAGCTGCGTTTGCAAAATGGGGTACGAAAAGTTAATATAGGTACAAGTCAGGGTACCAAATAGGTAATTTACCACAAGAAGGTGTCAAAAATTTACTAAAATGTGTCAAAATATAAGGTGTTGGATATATGTCGGAGGTGTTAAAAACTCATAGAAAAATGTTAAAAATTTATCAGAAGGTGTCAGAATAACTAAAGTGTAAATTTTTTTTTTAAAAGAATTTAAATGATGTTGAAACAATATGTAGGGACTGCAGAGTAAATATCCGTATTGTTTCTCTTTCGCCAGAAGGCGACGCATGGTCTTCTTCTTCATTCTCGTGGGATCTCCTCATTTCGGGTCGAAGTTTTCGTCTAGTCCGTAGGAAGAGTAGAATTCTCGATGATCCCAATAGTAGCATATTACATGCCCAAAGTTTTCCACGTGAAATCGAGTAGAATTTCGATAATGTTTGTTCAAAAACTATAATGTTTGTTCCCAATAGTAGCATATTACATGCCCAAAGTTTTCCACGTCAAATTCACATCTCAGCACATACAAACCGTTAATATATATATTTACTTATTGTTTTTTTAAAATAAAAATTAACTATAAAATTTTTTACATAGACCATAATGTTTGTTCAGTACCGACAACTGTTAAAATTATGTTACATAATATTGAATATGTATTGTATCTTTCATCAAAAAAAAAGAAAAAGTATTGTGTCCAAAGTTTTGAATATTCTTTAAAAAAAAAAAAAAAAGAAATCTAAAGTTTTGAATGGTCCGCATCCACAACGACGTACGCCATTAACATTCGTACCTACTATGGCAGCCAAACTCCATGCCTCTCATCCCACAGGGGCAATTTCGGACGCACATCCCCTTGATGCGTTAGCATTAATGCATTATGATTCCTTCATCCCGGCCGTCCGTTGTAATTATTACGACTTACAATATATTATATAAAATTTTCGTTAGCTTATATAATCTTTGTTTAGATATTTTTATATAATTATCTATTTGATATATTATTTGACATTTTTTTAAAAAAAAATTTAACTAAAAAATTATATATTATATCAAAATTTATAACTTTATAATTCATTTTTTTTTTCTAAAAATAGATTAAATAAATAGACGAAAATTTTATATAACTTTTTAAAATCTGTACATATTTAAACGAACAGCTGGGATGGGGAGAAATCCCTACACCGCGTCCCACAATTTCACTTACAACATGGGTCCTAATAAGATAATGGTTCATGAATCACTACTTAGCGTTCGATTTTCGTCCGCTGTCACATAATAAAATTTGTGACTGACTGGATATGCAATCTATACTCTAACCTCGTAATCAGTGTATTACGGACGGATCTCAAAATTCTAGTCTCATAATACCGATGATCGTTAATGGCGTGTAAGGAGCATCACATATTCAAAATTTTATTCTCTTATTGGGGTTCAAAGACTGGATTAGAAAATTATATCTAGTTAAATTAAATAATATAGATATAACCAAAGTTTTAAAAGCCGGACGGCACGCTCTGTGCTGCCCGGCTCGTGCAGGAACCGTCGGACTCCGGCACGGGGATGGTGCCGAGCCGGCCGGCACCGTCCCCCCTTCTCTCTCTCCCTCTCGAAGTTTTTTTTTTTTCATCTTCCTCCTCGCGAAAGCGAGGACGGTACAGTCGCCCCCGTGAGGGCGACCGTACCTTTTTTTTATAAGGCGCGGGCGCGCGCCCGCCCGCAACCTTTTTTTTTATTTTTAAAAGCTTTAATTTTTTTTAAAAAAATATAATAAAATTTTAAAAATTTTAAAAAATAATATTTTATTATCGGCAGGGCACGATCGGCACGTCTCAAGTTCGGAATTTATCGAAATTCGGCACGGCATAAAATTTAAAACGTTGGATATTTAAAAATACTATCATTATTAAACAAAAAAAAAAAGCTGGCAAATACCAACTTGTATCAGTGTATTTCAAAAAGGTGCCAAGCACCTGACAGAATTGCAGCATTGAGGAGCTACTAATTACATTTTTAATATTTGGACTCCAAACAAATCATACAAGCTATGTTGGAGACTGCAGCAGCTCCTGCTCCTCGTGCTCCTCATGGCCCTGCTCCTGCTCCTCGAGCCATGCATTATAGTCTTTGACTAGCTGATCAACCTGCTGGGGAATAAGCCTGTCCACCAGACCTTGCATCACCCTGAACAAGAAAAAAAATAGAAAAGTTAATTGAATTCTGGTTTGTAATTGCATCTTTTATTTACCCAATAAACCACAAAATCTGATTGCTCAAGTTGCTAGCACTTATCACCAACTAATGTAATAACATCTCAAGGGAAATTGCCCATGAGTAAACCCAAGAGAAAATTGTTGAATTGGGAGGATATACTGCAATTTTTCTTTATTTTTACATGTTTTGGTATGGAAGAACATGATTCTTTTCATTTGGATACAAATTAAGTCAAAATTCCTTAAATTGCAATTGATAACAGCTTGTATGCTAAGAAACTACTGCTACTTTTAAAGGCAACAGTACCTGTATTTTTCTTCAAATGATTAAAGAGTATACTTACATATTCCCAGGTTTCTCCACGGCTGCTACAGGAAGAAAACTAAACGGTCTTGTATTCATCTGCAGGAAATGAATAGCAACTTGTAAGTACGTAAACTTGGTTGCTTTTTTCTTTTTCTTTTTTTTTTTAGGGCCTTTAAAGGAACCCTAAAAAGTTGCTGGAATATGTATTATCTGAACTTTATTATTATCTAATGTATGCAGCATGCCAGTCAAAGGAAGCTTGGACATGATGGATGATTGCTCGGAAGCAAACAGAAAAATGGGTAATCAAGAAAATGTATGCTCATCAAAAGAAACATATGGAAAAGAGAAGCTGCCATTACTTACCTCAAGAGTAATATTCAGAGTTACATCACAGTCCATGTACACCTCAGAATCCGAATCATCTGCATCCCATGTTATATAATTTCTCATGAATGCTGCAAAATTAAAATCGAATATGAGAGCCTCCCTTTTGAAGCAATCCCGCTAGATGTTTGTTCATTATGCCCAAGCCAACATATACCAAAAATAAAATGTCTAGTGAACAGAGCCTAGAAAGTGTTTGACGAATCAAATATTTCATCTTTCTTTCCTGTTAGTAAGTAATAACCCACGTTCAAAGAAGCTTGGATTGGAAGAAAGAGCAGAACATAGTAAAGCATTATAGCTTAGAGATTTAAAAAAAAAAAACATTATGGAATCACCTAAACAATGAGAGATTAGATTATAGCGCTTGCTAATTCGCCAAATGTAGGTGTGTCAAATCAAACTCACGGCAAACGAGTTTTTTTGGATTGATTTGATCCAGCACTTGGCGGCGAGGGTGCAATAAACATTGTAGCATGCATATAATAAAACATTAGATAGCTCACCTGTAAATACATCATTCTGTTGCTCCACTGCTTTTGAACCTTCAAACTGTTCAAATAAACAAGAATCGAGCTCATAAAATAATCCAACCGATTGTCGGCAAAAAGGAAAAAAAAAAAAAAAATCAAATTAATTAGTGTGTAACCAACCTTGCAGGACAACATCTCGACGGTGCAATCGTTGGTGGTCGGGATAACTCGCAGGTCTATTACCGGAGCAATTTCTAGCTTCAGCAAGTACACCGCGGGCAATTTACACCTGTGGATTGCACGCATATGTAGTGATTGACTGATCGGTAATTATTAATGAGACACAAATAATGAGCTGATTAAGGAGGAAGAAAAAAAAGGAGAAGCAAGGACCTGTAAGTGTTTGGAGGGTGGTCGAGGGGATGATAGGACTGGAGGGCTCGTGTGTTGAGGACCGCTTCCACTCCCGCCCGATGTTTCAAGAATTCGCTGATGCCCAACGACTGCTCCTTCTTCGGCAGCACGATTCTCTGCTTGCGGCTGGCACAGAGCCGCGCCCTCTTTCCAGTGCTGCTGCCGCCGCCGCCGCTGCTGCTCCCGCCGCCGCCTTCTTCAAGCTCTGCAGCCGCCGTGACTCCGAGCGGCCGAGCGGTAGGAATGGAGCAAGTGGAAAGCCCGACTCCACCTGCGAACATGTTTAAAGGAAAGCAGAGAGCTGCTCTTCGGAATCTGCTTGCAGACAACATACGCTTCTGCTTCTTGAATTTCAATTTCAAACAACAGCTTCAGGAAGACGAAGAAACAATTCCACGAAGACGAAAAGAAAAAAGCAGCAGCGAGATATGAGGAGGAAGGGGATGTGTGTCGTGGGCTGTCACTCTGTCATCTTGTTCGGGGAAGAATCAAAAGCAGCTGGGCTCCTTCCCGAGAGTTGGATGGATTCTGTGGTCACAAACTGGCAACGTGTTTGGGCCCAACACAGACCCTTTTCCAGTTAAACATATATGTGTATACACATACATATACATATATGGATAGATGTTGCAAGAAACATCATGACTGGTAGAAATATGAGAGACAAATGTAGGCACATCTTATAAAATGTCAAAAGTGTTTTTCTTTCTTTTTTTTTTTATTTGGTGTCTACGTTTACTGTAGCTTCCGAGGATGAACATCATAGATCCAAAATAAGAGAATGGTCATAGAAGACCGGGACCGACGGCATTTAGGAAAAACACAGCTCATGAAAAGCAAAGCGATCCCCCCACAGATATCGAAAGATTTCACCAAATTATCCAAATAATTCTGCTGCCAAATTTCTTTATTCCATGAATTTATGTGAAAAAGGAAGAGTGTAATATAATGTAAAAGGTTAATCGTTCAATCCAAATGTTTGTACTTTTTCTTCTTATACTGAGGAAGTAAAACCTCTCGGACAACTATAATCGAGATTCAGCATTATATATAGGGAAAATTCGTTTTCAACTGCTGCTTTTAAAAGTCATTCATTTTCAACCCTCTAGTTTACATAATTCCGTTTTGACCACTGTATTGGTTTTTATTTTTTATTTTTTAAAATATAAAAGTTATAAATCTTGATAAGATTTATAACTTTTCTGTTTAATATTTTATTAAAAAATACTTCTAAATGAATACTTTTATGCTTTGAAATGTTAATGATTTTTTGAGCCGACACGTTAACCAGCTGAAATTTCAAAGTATCAAAACATATATTTAGAAACATTTTTTAGAAAAATATTGAACATGAAAGTTGTAGATTTCATTAAAATTAAAAACTTTCATGTAAAATTTTCTTTAAAAAATATTGATACAGTGTTCACAAAAGGAATGACACGAAAAATGATGAGATGTTTGCCCCTTAGGGCCTGCCAAGAAAAAGCCCTTATAAATAGCATAAACAGGACACCAAAATTCCTGTGCTACATTAGTAGTCTTGATCCGTCACCACTACATCTGGGCTTTTACACATGATGGAAGTCAAGTCCAAGCTTAATAGGCTGCAGCCCGTGAAATAAAAAGCTTAAATGTTAAGCCTCTTGCATCTAAGTCAAGCAAATATCAAACAACTATTTCAAATAAAGCATAAAGTTAACTACACACTAGCCCTAAAAGCATCTTATATCAATTGGGAATTGATTTATTAGACCTTTCGGTAGAATCATAAGTGACTATAAATCTGTAGCCACTGTTGAAGTGACTTAATCGTTCATAAATGAGTCGAATGACCAAGTTAAATCATGAGTTTTCCGATAACGTATTGTGCGTAAAATTAATCTAAGATATCGGTTAGATGAAGAGATTTAATTACATGGAATCGTGTCGTGTTGTGTCAGATGGCTGGCGACTGTTGCTACGAGTTTAGCCCAGTTTGCATTCGAAAGAGCACTACTACCGTAATAGAAACAAAGATGGTCACACGCAATTGTTAATTGACTGGAATGAGTAGCCGAGTGATAGTGAATTCAGTAGAATCTTAACCGCACGGTGTAATGGGCAGCTTTGAATCGGTAATTGATCGGATAATTATTTTATTATGGATAAATTTTGAGGAATCAAAATTTAAAGAAATAAAATAATTAATAAAAGAATTTTGTTGCATATGCATGTAGCATGTGGAGTGGTCAAAAAATAAGAATCATAAATACTTTATATTACGGGGCCTAAAACAACCATCCATGAAAGCAGTACGTTGAGCAGCAAACAGTCGATAATTGAGTTGGCCAAACAGCTGTGAATGAAAATAGTAGTGAAGTTGATACTTGATATGGGTGGTCATGATGCATCATCAAGAGGGTACGTTATGTGTGGTCGATACTTGATATTAGGGTCTTACTATATATCCTATGTGATAGTTAAGGTTGATGATATGTAGTAATTAAGTAGCTCTTGGTGACGGTCGTGGGACGGGATGCGGCGTGCTGTTGACACACTCTATATCTCTATATGTATATTATATATATAGATCCTCGGCAGCCCATAAATCCCTATATAGGTATATATTATATTTATATGATTGATTTCATTTCAATGATGTGGCCTAGCTACCACCCAAATCCCAATCAGCTTCCATAATAATTATGTAGTAATAATAAAATCCGGCTCTCACTGACCTTTCCTTTCCTGGAAACAAAAAGAGAAAACTCTTTTAACAGATCACCAGCCGTTGATTATCTCAGCGGCCTGCCCAGATCACATCTATCAAGAAAGACTACCTATTTATCCCCCGCATCTCCGAATCCACCACTAATCCCTCCATTGCCCGTTGATAAGGGTGCCTTCCCTTCATTCAGAGTCATCGACGTCGCAGAACGTACAGCGCCGCCGCACTCCTTTCAGAATAACTCAGGCAGAGGCCCCTTTTATTTTCTTCTTTTTTTTAATAAAAATTTGGGAAGGGGGGGCGCTGGAATGTGATGCCTTTTTAGTAGACAGCGACAGGGAGGGTGGGGGTGTGTCTTCTTGCTGGGATGGTCGATTGAGTTTTGAGTCGACCGAGTGATGGTCGAACCACTTAACTCCGGACACATTCACGGTGACATGTCACGTACCACAAACACCCTCGCTTTCATCTCCCCTTATTATTATTATTTTATTATATATTTATCCCCCGGATGTATTGTGCTGTACAAAATCACATCTTTCCCATGCATCTTAACCGTTCACGACAACAGACGGTCCTAATCGAACCGCAACTGGGCTCAACCAACTTGCTTCTGACTTGTACTCCCCTGCTCGACCCTTCTTTTAACTTCTTCCCTCCTTCCCTATTTTCACACCCCTTGTCTTTTTCCTCCGTATAAGAATTTAAAGAACGAAAACTAACACTGCAGTCTAAAATAAGAATTTATTTTATACTGTAGTATATTTAAAAAAACTATTATACTCATATTTTTTATGAAGGGTATAAAAACTATAAAAAAATATTAAAAGTTATCATAGTTGTGTTAATATATTATTTTTTTAATATGGAGTGTTAAAAATTAATATAAAAATATAAAAAATTTACTAAAATATAGTAGGTGTCGAATGTGTATCGTAGGTGTCAAAAATATATTTATAAATATATTAAATTATGTCAAAAAATTAAGTGCAAAAAGATGACTTAAATAATATTAAAATAATATGGAAGAACTGTAGTGCAATTATCTTTTTTCTAATAAAATTACAAATTTAACCTTTATATTGTATGTATGTGCAATTGTCCGTGGACGAAAAAAGATGGTAGATTACGATTATTATTACAAAGTTTGTATATTAGTCAAGCGTTTCTTGACTATCGTAGAAAAGAATAAATTGGAAATCACAATTTAGTCTACATATATAATAATTGTTGAAATTGTTGCCACGATAAATCCAAGCGAAATCACTTTTTAGATAGTGAGTGATTATTGATTAGAGAGGCGTGCGCTGAATTATCAATATAAATTACATACTCATCCGAATCATTAATTATATGAGATTATAATAAAATAGTTTATAATCTCATACGAGCAGCCTGCTTCTGGAAAACGTAATTGATTTTGATTTGGTTTGTGTGTTTGTATTGCAGGGAACGGAAGAAATTCATCTTTATTTCTTTACACTTATTATGGATAGAATATGTAAACATTTTTTTTTTAATTCGTTATTGTTAAAAAAGAAGGGTAAAAACGTAAAGTGAGAGGCGGTGGTTATTATATGTTACTTCATGAGGTGGAATGCTAGACTCTAAACTCATATATAATAAAACCTAATAATAAAAAAAGCGCCCAAAAATAAATATTAAATAAATTTTTATTTTAAAAATAATGATGCTGGGTGAAGGTGGCGTCACAAATGCATTATTGTTTCAATTTCTGAGAGGTCTTTAAAAAACGAATTAATTTTTTGTTTGACTGTTTGTTCATTAAATAATGGGATTTTTGTATGAACATGATTATAATTGTTGATTTGTTATTATATATACCATAAAAGGTCGAGCAAATTTGCCTTTTTGGGATGGGAACATGATTAATATGTATATATGAATTATATTATTATAAATTAAAAGAACGGGTTTCTGACATCATCAATGTATTATTTTAATCACATTTAGCATTAAATAATAATAATAATAATAAGTGAATAGTTAATGAAGAGGGCGTGTAGTCGTTTGCATCCGAACAAGTTGCAGGTCTCTCTGTTTCGGCTCCAATCATTCATTCTCATTCATCAGGAAATGAAAACATGATGGTGACGACGATGACGATGCTCGGATGAGATAGATAAGGGAGTGTGCTCTCAACGATAAAAGAAGAGAAGAGCTTCATTCTTTCCACCTCCCTCCGTCTTCCCCACTCTGTAACTCTTTATAAGGAGGACGAAGAAATCAGGGCATCTGAATCTCATCGAGAAGCTTCTTCTTCTCCTGCTCCATTGCAAGGTCATTCCACTTGTTTTCTTCTTCTTTTTTTCCTGCTTTCATTTCCCCTTTCCTAGTCCATTTTGTCTTTTGTTTTGTTTTGTTTTTGTTTTTGTTTTTGTTTTTTGTTTCCCCTTACCTTCGTGATTAGGTAGTGAGACTCGCACAATCTGCATCTCCTTCAAGTTTTAACCCAATGATCTCGACGACGATCTAACCGTTTTCTTACCCCGTCATATCCGCTTCCCATGATAAGTGGTCCGCCAAATATTGTTTCTTTGAATGCTTATAAGAGCAATGAAGCCATGAAATGAGCTGGATACGAGGCATTCTTTACCCCCAATAACTTGCCGTATAGATCTCTTCACTCTCCAAAAGTTACTCTTTCAATCTAAGGTTTTGGGATTAAATCCGGCAGTGTAGCCCTTTTTGGTGAGAATTATTGATCAGGAAGATGGTGAACGAAGATGCGGTTTGTGGTTAATTTGGAATCTTACGGATGTAGTTAGAGAGAAATAACAAGAAAGAGCGTTCCTTTTCATAAGCCAGGAATAAATACCTGGAATCTGTCATCTCTTTTACTTCATATTATAGGTCGTCTTTATTTTGGGTCAGTTAAGACATGTAATCCAATTCGTTTGCTTATTCTGTGATATCTTGCGCAAGCAACCCTTCCCTGACCGAATATTAGCTGTCTCGTTGCAGGAGCTTGCTTCCTTAGTGCTAAGTTGTGAGATAGTTATCAGTTTGCATACTGGCAATCCTACCTTTGAGAATCGCGAAAAGTTGCAGTATGACTGCAGAGGAGCACATCAGCTCCCCCGAAGGGGCCACAAGTTACCTTCATACTGCGTCATCGTCTGTTCCTAATGTATTCAATGATAAAAGCTTATCATCTGCAAGTCTTACTTCAGACCATCGGAAGTCTCTTCCGTTCCACCTTAGTCCAAACTCTGAGCCAGAAAGTCCCGTTTCTCATGTAACTCTTTCACAGCATTCAGAACCAAGGTTTTCAAGATCATCTACATTCTGTACCAGTCTATATCTATCTTCATCGACGAGGTCAGAAAGCTGTAAAGAGCTAAGCAGCTTGCCATTCCTCCCTCCGCCAAAGTGTGAACAGCCTTCATCTGCTGTACAATCTTCAATTTCGCTGTTTGCTGATGCGGACAAATGCGATACTTATGATAAGGGTGAGAACCCAGATGATATGATGAAGGACTTCCTCAATCTCTCTGGAGACATTTCTGATGATAGTTTACATGGAGGCAATTGTGGGGAAAGTGACTTACCACCCAATGAGCAACTAGAGTTCCAACTTCTGTCTGAGCAACTCGGCATAGCCATCACAGATAATGGGGAAAGCCCTCGCTTGGATGTAAGTTCAAAAATGTTATTCCTATGAACCGGACATATATGAACATATATGAGATTTCTCAGACTGACCGTCTCAGAGGATAATTTCCTATGGAGGGTTAGCATAAAATATGATTATATTGCTCACATTCTGTGTAAGAATGACATTGCTAACGGAAATAGTAACTTCCTATTCAGGAAATTTACGGGACTCCGCAGGTGGCATCTCCACTACTGTTCACATCTAAAGTGAAACAAGCTCAAATGAGTCTAAGTCCTAAAATTTCTATGCATCCAACTGCGCCTGCCAACGCTGTGGTAAATGCAAATAAACCAAGATTAAGGTGGACGGTTGAGCTTCACGAACGATTTGTAGAAGCTGTGAGCAACCTTGACGGGCCTGAGAGTAAGCACCTTCCATTAAGTTTTTTTCTCACTCTTTCTGGTCTCGATGTTCTACTTATCTCTCTCATGCAGAGGCAACTCCTAAAGCTGTCCTGAAGCTTATGAATGTCGAGGGCTTGACCATTTACCATGTTAAGAGTCATTTGCAGGTTTGTTATCTTACTTATTCCAATTCTTGCTAGAATCTTTTGTCTAACGCTTTCCATGACACTCTGTACATTTATGTCGACCTGCAGAAATATCGACTTGCCAAGTATCTCCCACAAACAAAAGAAGGTAAAGTGAACACTTTCTTAGAGCAATATTTGAAAGTATGACCTGATGCGCAAACATGCTATGATTTTTGCTTCGACCATCATCATCATCAGCGCGGACAAATCTGGATGGCCTTAAATTCAGCTTACAAGTGTATTTGTTGTTAGTTTTAAAGAAAATATTACTTCTATTTGTTGCAAATCTAAAACACAGTACCTTTTTTCGAACAAAGCTTGAGCTTATTTGGACAAGCTTCAATTAAGGCAGAGTGTCATGCTTTTTTCATTTTTTTATAGTTATACAGAAAATTTTCTGCTAGTCAAGTATACGAACCAATAATCTATTCGTCACTTTTATTATACAAAATTTTGAGACTGTTCGTTGCAATGCACTGTGGGTCTGTTCTTTAGGAGCTAACATGATTGTTCGTCTAATTTCTGCATGGTCAAGATAAGAGGTCATCTGATGAAGAGAAAAAGGAAGATATCTTTAGCAATACTACGGATACCGGCAGTAAAGGGTAAATTACTCGCTCGCACTCATAAGAGTGAATTTACTAATTTGCCTGTCTTAACCAATGATGCTTAATAATTAGTCCCTTTGATAGGTGTCTGCAAGTTAAAGAGGCATTAAGGATGCAAATAGAGGTTCAGAAACAACTACACGAACAACTTGAGGTAAGAATTAGTTATTTTTTTTACTATAACTGACTCATTGATTATTATATTATTTCCTTTAATTTACACATGTTACAAAATCTCTGCATTCCTTTTTTCCTCTTTTTTTTTTTACCTTTTTTTTTTTTTTTGTTTTGCTTAAAGCATTCCCTTTTTATAATTGAAAGAACCACCTGAGTTAAGCAGGGATGCAGATTAGAAAAAGCTTAGAAAGTGAGCCAAGAGGAAAGTAGAGTCACAATTGTTTTGAAATGCTTATATAGGTACAAAGGGCGCTGCAGCTGCGCATAGAGGAGCATGCAAGATACTTGCAAAAGATTTTGGAGGAGCAGCAGAAAGCAAGCACTCTCTTCATCTCTTCTAAAAAGGAGTCGCCCTCAGCAGCAGATCAAGAGCCTTCAGCAGATGACCCTCCAGAGCAAGACCAAGCTGAAGTAATTGATGCTCATCATTCAACCTCCCATCTAAAGCCCAGAGAAGATGATTCCAACTCCGATTTCATTCCGAAAAAAGATAGGAAGAGAGCTAGAACTGAAACTGGTCATGTTAGAACCTTAGTGTAATGCTTAAGTACTAAGTAACAGCACATTCCTTTCGTCTGAACGAGTGTGCGTTGCCAATGACCATTATTGCTTTATTTTTCTTTCAATTTTGTTGCCACTTAATGACTGGGCAGTGAATCTTTAGTCCATGACAGATAGCCATTTTCTCGTCATAAGCAATCAAAGGAACAATAATAATGGATATTAATGCGAGATTTCAGTCTAAATAATGATAAAATGGTAAAATTTTCTAGATGCATTGATGCCAGTACGGGCTCAATGGTAGAATAGTTTCAAATAGGTTACTGGTAGTGAACATACTTTGCAGTTTGTGAGTCATTTCAACAGCATCCATTCCAGATTGTTAGTTTGAGTTAATTACAGTGTAGTTTGTATCTCTACATGCCTACGTCAATCCAAAGCCAACATTATCAATACAATAGTGTAACACAAAAGTAGGTTGAAAGCAGCCCAATCTTCAAGACTAATCGGTGAAGATCACGCAAAAAAAAAAAAAAGACAGTCGCTTTACAATACCGACTGAAATCAGCCTATCTGCCTATGATATCTGAACATATTATCCATCCACCTCCTAAAGAAAGCTAGAGTAGAATCGTGTCACCAAGAATTGCATAGAGCCATGTATGTGATCATCTTTTGCACCAGAGGATGTCCATTATCTGCATATAAAAATAAGTTTAATTAGAAGTAGTAGGAAATTCACACGAGTTGCAGCGCATGCATCAGCTGATATTTGGAAAGCTGCCTCATTAGCTAGACAGATGACTGATCTTCAGATGTAACGATTAAAAAGGCAAATGTGTTAGACAAAATCAATGCTGAAGAGGGAATGGCCAAGTAGGTTAAGATCAAGTTTAGAGAAATTTCCTTCATACTAAACTGCCATGCTTTGGAAAATTGCATAACCACAAGCCTACCTTTCATTGCTGCTAATCATCGAAAACTTCCATCTTATAGAGCCATCTAAGATGGTTATGTACTGATGTTTAAAGTCAGAGTAAATGATGAGGTGGTAAGCTCACCCATCTTGAGCGGGATCTTCATGTACGTAGAAACTGGCGGCAACTATAAGATAGCAAAGAATGAGCATCAACCCTTTGAAGTAGTTAGATGTCCCCTCCTACATCATACCAGTCAGCAAAGTAGTTTATTAAAATAAACAGATATTCAAGTATATTTTAACTTGCGCCAACTGGAACTCTTTCAAACTTTTAGAATACCTATAGGAAGCTAAATGATAAATATTGCTACGTGTTTAAGACGAAGACAGGCCACGCCTATGAAACTCACCTGCAACATGAAGGCAACCACTAGAACTGTAATAAAAAGTGTAGCCGTCTCAAAAAGATGAAAGTTTAGGTCCATCGGCTGCCCCATTGTCCATCCTATTACCACACAGAATGGTATCTGTCATAGCAAAGGAAACCGTAAGAATGCAAAAGAAAATAGCGAAGCTTGTTCTACTATGGCATTTTAGATTCTAAGGCAACAAAACTTTCATATTCCATATAACAAATTGAAATATTATATCCTTTATAACAAATTGGAAACAAACCAACATTTAAAGGGATACACTCATGGCAGTATAAACTTCATAGAATATTGGCAATACACCAAAACAACACTTGATGCTACTCAAGCAATTAACAAAAGGCATGCATATTCTGAAACTAGTCAGAATGAGTCGGATTACGTACCCCAAACATGGATATTTGAGTCGATGAGCCAATTGCAACTCCGAGGGAGATATCCTATTTTAAGAAAGAGTCAATATAAAAAAAAAGAATGCCACCACTTGCAAGTCCTATCATCAAAACTAAATGGTTATGCTTACAAGCTTATCTTTCATAGCAAACATAATGGCACTTGCATGCTCAGCAGCATTCCCCACAATCGGCAACAAAATAACGCTTATGAAAGCAACTGGAATATTCCATGTATGTGAAGCCCCCTGCAATCATTGAAACTAATAAAAAAAAGGGCCCAACAAAGTAGAATCAGCTATCAGATTCAGGAGATGAGTTTTTTTTTTCCCCGATTTCTGAGTCCCTATTTAAGATTTAGAACATCATTGGAACTTCTCTGTAAGACCTTTGCTCCAACAGAAAATGACACACATGATATGCATTACTCATGAAACAATTCATGGATCTAGCTGAACTGTATATGTTAAGAGGATCAAAAGATAAAAAGGCCTACACTTGTCAATTTAAGCGTAAGGATGATATCACTAGTTTTGCACAAGTTTTGCATTTAGACTGCCATTTTCATGGATGAAGATCACCATTTTAGATTAGACTAAGCTGATTGCACAAGGTAGCTTACAAACAAAAGAATCTGCAACAACCATTCAGTAAACAATATATTTATTTAGATGTAAAAGTCCTGAGGTAACTTGGTGCTAACCGTGCTAGGCGCAAGGGAAAGCTCATTACCTCTATGGCATCAACCAAGTACTCAGACAGAACAGAAATCCAAGCTGTGAAAATTGCAAGCCAGATTATAGCTTCGCACTTGGAAATTTCTGGGGCTTCATCATCATCTATACTGCCATCAAGTTGACTTCCACCCTTCAATAACACCATTTAAAGCAAAATCAGAGCTTAAAATGTGAATTTTACAACTTCAGAAGACCAAGTATTTATTCTTCGTTGTGCTGACTTTTAATTTTAAATGTAGCAGTCAGACTATTTATGATATCCATTCATTATTAAACATACATCTGTATAGAAGATCATGTAGAGGAAGAAATCAACTACAGTATTTTGAAGATCAATAGCTGATTTTCTCTTGCAGCGCAATTTTGCAGAGTGATCCCACATGTAAGACAAATTGTGCATGCCATTATATTTCATCACAAGGAAATGAGAATGGTTCTGCGGCATTCTGAGACCAGGGTACAGGGATATTGGGAACATAACAAATGTAATTTCTAGCACTAAGTAGGATACCAACATGAATGCTTATTAACAGAGCATCATGCACAATGTTTATATAAAAATGAAATTATATTACTCTACATTCACAAATCGTAGGTCAAATAGCTAGTAGCAATTAACATCAGATTGGCTTCTGTTAGTAAATCCTGCGGAAGATGATCATTTTTTTTTTCTAACCAATTCTCTTTTTTTTTTTTCGTTTTTGTTTTTTCTTGTTTGTTGTTTATTATTTTTTTCTCTATCTTGCTTTCTATAAGAAGTATGAAATTTCAAGATTCTTAGGAATGCATTTGCATAAATGGGGACACAGCCAACAAAACGGACCTCATGGACTTCCGCATACATATCCTTCTCATTCCTTAACTGGTAAATGAGGTAGGCTGCATATGCGAACAGCATAATGCAACTGCTAAATCTTGATAGCGCCAACTCGGATCTTCCATAATGTACTTCGGTGTGAGTATAGTGGAGAACAGCAGGGAAGAGTAGACCCATGACTGCCATCAACAGCAACCCAGAGTTGACTACAGCAGCTGCCTGGCCATACAGGCATCAGCATTTTATCCGCGTGGTACAACAACAACAACACTGACGCTTAGTATTCCTTTACCTTGTTGAAAACTTGGTCTTTACGGAAAATTATCCCTCCGCTGAAGAAGGCGCATCCAAGGACCAGTAACATGTTCGACAGAATTGAGCCCAGAAGTGATTGCTGAACAACACGTAACATCCCACTTCTCAGTGCAAATATTGAAATGATCAGTTCAGTTGCATTTCCAAACGTCGCATTTAAAAGACCTCCAACTGTACAATTACAAGTTACAAGTATTTAAGGAAAATGTTTCAGACTTGATACCAGATTCTAATAGCCAATAAGCATTTACCTGTTGCCCCAGTGTAGAAGGCAAGCTGCCTGCATGACCAATAAGAAAAAGATTTAGGAGAAAACACCAATGGACAACGACTCTGCAAAAGCTTGAGCAAAGAAACAAATAACAGCCTTACTCTGTGGCAAAGCCCAGCCGTTCTGCCAAAGGAATAATGCCTAGCATACTCAAGAAGAAAACCCAACCCTGCAGCACATACGATTCAACAGTATTATCTTTTTAATGCCCGACATCAGCACATGAGCAAGCATATAAAAACTCACATGATGAGCAGTAAGATAATTGACCAAAATGGCAGCAGGTCCGCAGGGCATCAGTAAATTAATTTTGGCCGAGAGTAATACAATCTTTACACTGCTCAAGAATCTACACTTGAGATGTCCAATGGTCAAATCTTGTTGGATATCTAGAATGGAACTGTGCCGAGGTGCCTCCATAGAAAGAGCCCCCTTCATAGTAAGTGACACAGGACTGCCAAAGCTTTCATCCTCAAATTCATGCTCTGACCTAGAATCAGCTGAACCCATCTGTGCTGCCGAGCATTCCCACGGATCCATGATGGCAAGTAACATATGTAATTATAACCCAAATATACAAATCCAAACTTAAATAAGCAATTACCTAAATATGGTAACACATGGTTCAAGTTTTTAAGTTACATTGAAAAGTTAAGATGCACAGTAACAATACTTTTGCTAAATGGCTGAAGAACAGCATCAGAAGAGCAATTAATAGAGGAGGAAGAAGATATCAAGAAGAAGAAAGAAAAGAGACGAAGTGCCTTCCGTAAACAAATCCTGCATTTTCAGAACGCATACTATTTGCAAAGATGCGAGACGTTGACAGTAGTATTGGCCTCCCAAACTGATATTAACTAGGTTAGTTTCTGATAGGAAAACATAAGAATCACTATAGATTTCCCGTAATCCCATGTCAATATAACATTAGTACATGCACTTTCTGTTTTCAATTGAAATAAGATGCTTAAAGGCTTTCCCAAAAGTTAATAACATTTATCTATTCACTGAATGCCTAGACAGAAAACTACTTTGCTAGCCACCAAGGGGAGCGCCACACTCTAAAGTTCCGTACAGTCATGAGTTATATTTTGTCTTCTTTCCTTTTACATAATCTCTTAATTAGAATGCTTAAAGCATGAAGCTATATATGACTCAGAAAAGAGCAAGTTGTGAGATATGGGAATGATAAACCAGGTAGGGTTAGGAAAGACAATGAAGGCTGCAATGCTAGGAAAGCAGAGTAGACAAAGAAGTTTACCTGCGGGGCGAGATTAATTCGCCTCATGCCTCCGTTTATCTCCATGCTTTATATTGCTTTTTATTTTCCTGAATCAAGAAGAACAAGATGCTGTGATGATTAATGTATGATTCGGAAAGCAGCAGAAGCAGAGGAGAATATAAGGAGGCGAAATAAATTGATACCTTGGAAGAGGAGTGGAACAAGAGAGAAAGAAGGGATATTTCGTGGTAAGTAAATGATGAAGGAAAAAGGGAGGGGGTTGGTAGAATTAGGTGGAAGAAGAAGAAGAAGGAACAAAGCAATGTTACGGTGAACAACCCGGTGAATCTTCAGAGTTTTGATTCGATATGAGAATAATGTAATGAGGAGGAAGAAGAAGAAGAAGTGGTTTCGAGAGAGTGATATCGTCTCTATAATTTGTTGGTTATTTGGAAATGGAGAGAGAGAGAGAGAGAGAGAGAGAGAGAGAGGAATGAATGAATGACTGCGGGACACGACCGGCGAATTTCCCGTGTGGCTTCAAACTCAACCAACCAACCAACCAACGGTCCCATTCTCCCGCGCGTTCCGTTCTTCCTCCCCTTTCTTTCCTCCCAATTTTCTCCTCCTCTCTACATAAATCCATAATATATATATATATATATGTATTATAATGTGTTTGACTTCTAGAAATCTGGTACCATACAACTTAAGTTTAAAAGTAGAAATATAAATGGAGAAAGAGATATGTACACTTGCTTAGAGCAGCTTAAGTTTACACATATTTGCTCGTCAATGATGATTATATATGTGTACTATATAAATGTGTAATTTAAAAGATATAAGAATTAGTATAAGTTGTACGTAAATATAGTTTGAAAAGTATAAAAAGTAATAATTTTTTTTTAGAATTTTCTACATTAAAAATCATAAAATTTATAATTAACATTTGTACATCAAGTTTAATGCAAATTCGCAGAAAAAAGAAAGTAGCCAAATATTGTATATTTATGTAGGCACGCGAATATATAGTATATATATACCAATACAAAACAAAATAAAGACCACGATGACGACAACGTGGAGTGCATGATCCGATCAGGTCATTGCAAGGTAGTTTTTAGTAATCATTAATAAATATAATTTAACGCTTAAAGATTATTATTAATCACGCAGAATTTAATTTAATTAATAAATGCGTGTTTATAGAATATATATATATATATATATTATATATATATATATATATATATATATGTTGAGTGCCAGCGCGTGCGCCTGGCGGGTCGAGCCTGCGCGGCGGAGGCTTGCGAGCCAAGTCGGCAGGTTAGAACTGACTCGTGCAGGATATGTCACGTTCGCTGGGCCACCAAGACTGCTTGGGCTGGGCTGGTTGGGTCCTGACTCACGCAGGTAACACTGCGAGCGCAGATTGTCCCACACCAGCTGGGGCTGAACTTGTGTTCGGTTCATATGTGAGGAGACGACTCCTTAGATTGCGGCGTCGCATTTTAAGCCGAGCACCGGTCCTAACATGTGGTATCAGAGCGGGTTTGCGTGCGAGCCACCCGGCGCAGTGCTGGGGGGATTGTTGAGTGCCAGCGCGTGCGCATGGTGGGTCGAGCCTGCGCGGCGAAGGTTTGCGAGCCAAGTCGATAGGTTAGAACTGACTCGTGCAGGATAGGTCACGTTCGCTGGGCCACCAAGACTGCTTGGGCTGGGCTGGTTGGGCCCTGACTCACGCAGGTAACACTGCGAGCGCAGATTGTCCCACACCAGCTGGGGCTGAACTTGTGTTCGGTTCATATGTGAGGAGACGACTCTTTAGATTGCGGCGTCGCATTTTAAGCCGAGCACCGGTCCTAACATATATATATATATATATATATTATATATATATATATATATATATATATATAAAAGTATACAGTAGACTGAAGTCCATAGGCCCCAAAGCCTATCCAGGGTAAAATAAGAGCCCACCTGGCAATGACTGCATATGACCTGTACCAGCAAAAGCCCAGCATACATCTATCTCTTTTTATTATTTTTCACTTCTTCTTCTCCGCTTGGGTGACTGCGTCTTTGTCTCTCTTCGCTGCTCTCCGCTTTGGATTTGGAGACGCCGCCGCCGGATCCTCTACTGCCTCAATCAGGTACTAGCTTCCTTCGCTCCCCTTTCCCCTCTTCTCATTGCACAGTCATAATTAATAAAAGGAATAAACTAAGATACCCTTGACTCCCAAAGCACGTTCCTTTCCTGATCCTAATCACTCTACTTCACTAGCATCATATGATAATCTATCAATTCCCGCACTACATCGCATTTGGTGCTTACTTTTCCACTCTTAACATCTCAACTCCAAGCATCTTGCTTTCAAACATAACCGTCAATGCCAAATTTTTGGACTTGATGCTCCTCCTTTCTCAAAATGTGGCTCCTTTATATGACAAAATGATTCGTTTTATCCCCACCTACTATTGCAGATCTCACATTGTGGAGGAGAATGAGCACTTCCAGCGACGGGAGGGAAGCCATTGAGGTGCATGGGATTCCGTTGGACAAGGATAAAAACAGAGTCCAATGCAGATACTGTACAAAGGAGGTTACCGGATTCAACCGCCTCAAGCACCATTTAGGAGGTATTGGAAGCGATGTCACCCCATGCACTCAAGCTCCGGAGAATATTAAGTTGCAGATGAGGAGTGATTTGCTTGAGAAGAAGAAAGAACGGCTGTTGAAGGAAGTCGGCAAGATATACCATCCAGACCTCCCTCTCAAGAGGAAAATAGTCCCTGCCACCGCCACATCCTCTCCTGCTAATAAGAGCCCATCAATGAACAGAAGTCAAGCACAGTGTTTCAATGGAAGTGAGACCCCTCTACTAGAGAGGGAAAACAATTTTCTTGGCATTCTAAAGGAAGAAAGCACAAACGAGAGTAGATATTACTCAACCACGACAGATAATAGACACACAAGCACAATCATCAAGGAGGAAGTGAAGGACGACTCTGCCTCACATGTAGTGAGGTGTATAGGTAGATTCTTCTATGAAGCAGGTATCGATCTTACGTTGATGAAGTTACCCTCTTTTCAGGGAATGATAGATGCTGTAATTGCATGCGGTGCCAGGTCTAAGATTCCACTGTATGATGAACTCGGGGGGTGGATCCTCCAAGAGGAATTAAGGGAAGTCAATGAACGTGTGGACCTTATCAAGCTATCCTGGGAAGAAACAGGTTGTAGCATCTTGTTAGATGGTTGGACCGACCAAAAGGGACGAAGCCTCATAGCTTTTCTTGTGGACTGCCCCAAGGGTACCATTTTTCTGAGATCCGTCGATGCGTCTTATGCTGTTCATGATGTTGATTCATTAGTTTCTTTGCTTAGTAGGGTAATTGAGGAAGTTGGAGTTCAGCATGTGATTCAGGTAATAGTTCATGACACATCATGTTACATGGAAGCAGCGGGAAAGAAGTTGATGGACAAGTATAGGAACATATTTTGGAGTCTCTGTGCTGACTATTGCATAAACCTGATTCTGGACAAGATAGGAACTATTGATCATGTGAAGAAGGTATTGAGTACAGCTAAAACCATCACAAAATTTATTTATAGTCATGCAATTCCCTTACAACTGATGAAAAAGCATATTGGAGGGAGAGATCTTGTCAAAAGTTCAAAACTGAGGTCGATTTCATCCTTCATGACACTGGAGAATATGCTAATGGAGAGAGAAAAACTAATTCTTATGTTTAACTCTGCAGCATGGCATGCTTCCTCTTGGTCTATTAGATCGAACGGTAAAGCAATAGCTGATCTGGTCAGAGACACCTTTTTCTGGGATGCAGCTGGTGATGTGGTAAAGATCACTGCTCCTTTACTTGGTGTCTTGCGTAAGCTTAATAGTAAGGATGCAGCCCCGATGGGATTCTTATATGATGCCATGGATCGGGCAAAGGAAATAATAAAAGTGAACGTGGGAGCTGAAGATGTGAGATACTTACCTTTATGGACTATCATAGATGATATATGGGACAACTATCTACACAGTCCCCTGCATTCTGCTGGTTACTACTTAAACCCTGCTCTCTTTTACTCTGGCGACTTTTTTGTTGATGCTGAGGTTACCAATGGACTACTATGTTGCATCATACGCATGGTCGGGCACCAACAGGACCAGGAATTGGTAGTTCGCCAACTTGATGCTTATAAAGCAGCTATAGGTGGATTTTCTGAAGATGCGGCAATTAATGAAAGAGCCAAACTTGCACCAGGTACGACATACCGCCTTTCATTTACTTAGGATGATAAAGCACTCATTCTTCTCTTAACTAAGAACCAGCTCTTAAAAACCGGATCATGTCAAATCAGATCATATCATGCTTAGATAGTTTTTTTTTTTCTTTCAAAAAATAAAAAGCCTTCCATGTTTTTATAATCGAATTTTGTCCACCACTAGTGAACTGCTTTTATTTGTTGTTTTAAATAGGCAGTGAAAGAACATATTTACTGCAATGAACTCACAAGTAAATAGGACTAAAGAAGAATGGAATCTTACTGGAAGCATTTCTTGCCTTTGAGCTAATAAGCGATAACCACGGTAGACTGTAAATAAGAAGAAGAAATAGAGTGATTCTTGTAGGAAGCATTGTCCCTTGGAGACAATAATAGAGAAGCACACTAGGTCGTAAGCCTACAAAGATAATTGCGGGAAAAGCAAGATTATTAGCAAAATGGGTGTGTTGGACACAAGGCGTGGCCCAGACAATGTCATATTAACTCAAAGTTGCTAGGGTGGACGGAATCATACAGAAATACACAAGATTCTCGATTGTAATAGACATGGACGTTGGATAAGCAGAGGTTATTAGCAGAGCTTATGACCAATAGAGTAACCAGGAAGGAACATATGCTTTTCATGCAAATGCGTGACTTAGCTTTACCAGATCGTTCTGCTCCATCCTACAATTATTTTGGTTTTGTAGGTATGACGTACATTTGAACATTCTAGATATAGCATTAGCCAGCTTGATGATACCATTGCATTTTCTTGCAAATATCTCCCAAATCAATGAAGTAACAAGGAATAAACTTTTTTTTTCTTTTTTTCTTTTTCTTTTTTTTTTTTTTTTTTTTTTTTTTTTGCAAATGCATGACTTAAATGTTTACCTGGCATATAAATTGTAAAATCATTCTCACATCAACTTTTTTTTTTTTGGAGTCAGTTTATGCTTTATATTCATGGCCGGACGCCATTCCTGTTTCTTGCAATTTACGCAGTTTGTACCATGCATGCAGCTTCGTGGTGGTTGTCGTATGGTGGGCATAGCCCTGAATTGCAAAAGTTAGCTGTTAGAACCCTAAGCCAGACTTGTAGCGCTACTGCAAGATACAAGCTCAGAAAGAGTTTATCTGAGCAGGTCCATGCAAAAGGCCGCAATTGCATAGAACAGCAAAGGATCTGCGACTTGGAGTTTGTTCACAATAATCTACGGCTGTGGCAATTATCGTCCAACACCATTCAAAGGGACAGAATCAGCTTGGACGACCTTAACCCTTTGGACGACTGGATAGTAGAGGGAATTTCATAGCTTCTGTTACAATAAAATAATGTGAATATGTACAGTAACTTCAGCGCATGCAACCCGTGACGGTTTACCCTAACAGAAACCAGAAACTGGCAAATTCAGTGTTGCTGTGTGAAGCTTTCCATTTCTAACTAACTGCAGAAGTATGCTCAGTTCGTACTCAATATTCAGGAATGAGGAAGTGCTTATCATTTTGGCTGGAGTTTTGTAAAAAGCACAATCATTAAATTATAGCTTTTTGTTCTGACGTGCTAACTTTTCTAACATTCATGTTACTATGAGTTCAATCCTTGTTATTCATGTTCAGTGAGCCTTGTATTAATTCTCCTGTGTATGTATAACAGATTATGCTGTTCTAAGGTGTGCTTATCTGAAGGGAACTCAGTGCATGCACGTAATGAAAGTTTACCTTACCAAGTTCATCAGAAGGTGGAGTTTTTAACCTTTCGAACTAAAGTGCAGAAGTAAGCTTAATTCAAACCTCGTGTCCGGGCACGAGGGATAGCTTGTATCCCCTTTGAATGGAGTTGGGTTTTTTGTACAAGCACAATACTGATGATATGGTTAGAAGTTCTGACATTCATAAGTTCGTCAACATTCACATTACTGTGTTAATCGTGCCGAGCATTTGTGACAGATTCCGGTGCCTTATTTTGTCTGTATGGGACTTGAGAAAAGCTTACGCCTGCAGGAGCTTGGCAAAGGTGAACTGGTTGGGGGATGTTCCCCGGATCCTGGAGGAACTCATGTTGAGAGCATCGCAGCAGTCCTCGGCCTCAACTTGTGCAGAGATAATGGTCGTCCAGGATGTGGCATCCCTCTCACCCATGGAGGTGATGATTCGAGATGCATTTTGGAGCCCATGACATTTGGGGTAGAGATGGAGCCCTTGCAAAGGGCTTGATTCCAAGAGAGGCCTATACTCTCTCTCTCTCTCTCTCTCTCTCGCTCTCTATATATATATATATATATATATATATATATTCTCTCTCGTTTTTCGTTTTTTTCCCCGATTGTATGCAACTGATTCACTTGCTTCTCTCTTTTTACAAACAAGTTAATTGAAGGACGTCAAGGTTTTGTACTACTACATTGACAAAATGGCTGTCTTACATATTACAATCATAACGTAGTTGTCTGGAATCTCCAAGTCTGAGCTGACGTTTCAGGACAAATTTTGGGATGAATTTCGAGTGCTCTACAAAGCATTTTATTACCTGTCTAAAAGTGGGTAAAAAAAAACACCCATTTTCAAAACATTCAATGTACTGATCTATTACCAACAAATAGCAATACACGAGAGCACATTAATTATCATTAACATCTAAGACAAAGAGGGATTAGAGCCCCCGCCCTTTGCGGCGGAGCTGACGGCGTTCCAGATATTCCCCACCACGCCGACGACATGTGGCAGTGACGCCGCAAATCCCTTCACCGCCGCCCCCGCCGCTATCCCGATCCCCAGCGTCTCCGCGTAACCGGGCTTCGAATCGATTTTCATCTCCAGGATCGCGAGCCTCGCGTTCGCATTGTCGAGCTTCCTCGCCGTGTCGGCCATCGCCTTCTCCTTGCCCCGCCCGCGCCCTGCCGCCGCCACCGTGCGGTAGAGAACTGCTTGGAGATCCCCGATAGCTTTTAGCGAAGCTTCGCGAGAGTCCATCCCTAGCGACTCGTAGTGCGCCACCAGCTCCTCCGGCCTCGGCGGCGGGGGCGGAGCTCGCGGGCGGCGGTTGTTTGCCGAGTCCTCCTTCCCCGCCGGAGCGTTAGGGCTAGCTGGCTGCTGCATTTCAGATGGGAAACCGAAGGGAGATGCGAGCGAAAATTAAGTGGTTTGCTCAAGGGTTTTGGAGGAGGAACGATGCGAAACTTATCAGATTTCACGAGATAATACAAGACGGGGGATCCGCTGTACGCTGTCGCGCGGGACCACGTTAAGTAAATCAGTACAATGGACATTCTCTTATTAGTGGAGTGCGCCGTGAAGCCCATAACCAGCGGGCCCTGCAGCCTTTGAGGATTCACAAATAAATAAATAATCACGACAATCAGGTATCATACTTTTCTTCACGTTTAATTGCACAGAAAAACGTAAAACAGCCTCCCGCCCGCAGGTCACTCGGCTGGGGCGCTCGCCTCAGGAAGCGAGCGCCCGGGTTCGAGCCCTGCGGGTGTCTATAATGAGGATGTGCCCGCGGTCGCGTGTTTGCAGCGGCTACGGAGAAGCTGGTGACTGGATAACTCCCAGCACTCCATGTCTGATCCGACGTCAGGCCGGAGTTTTACTCTACTGCGGGCACCTGGGTCTAAAATGGTCCTATAGGTGCTCGTAGAAAATCGTGGTCCGCGAGTTAGCGGAGATCCGGAGAGAGGTTTCGTCTCGTTATCTCAAAAAAAAAAAAAAAAAAACGTAAAACAATTTTTAGTAATAGGATTTTTATTTTTACTGAGATAAACAGGAAGTATATACTTCATCTCATGTCGGTCAGATACAACTTTGAAGAGAAGATGAAACAATTGTCATACAAGAAATATTATAGGAAAAACTTATGTAGCTACAAGATCGCCGTCATCATAATCTGGGAAGGTGACACACTTGAACACTTTGCATTTGGAACAAAGAACATATCCAACCTACAAAAGAAACATATTAGACTATTAAGTTATAGTGACAGACAAATCTAGTAAATATGTCATGTATGAAGTTCTAAGGTACTTACTGCTCTACAAGAGGGGCAGCGGCGATAGATCCTGTTGTTTTCGGCCTTCACATTGGTCTTCTGTCCTTCACAGAAATCACAGATCAACCATCCTCTACCATTACAACGCTCACAGATAATGCTCACATCCTGATTTACAAAAACTGAGTTATAAAACAAAAACAAAAAAAAAAGAAAGAAAATTAAATTCAACAATTTAGGAAGCGCAACTATTCTTCTATGCTGGCATGCTGACTTCATACTATGTCTCATAATTCGCGAAGACCAAAGTGCTAAAAATACAAACTTTTGTTATGTAGTCACACGGTCTATTCTCTATGTTACTTCCAGTTAAAGTTTGTCATCTCTTCATGAAACAGTCATTAAACTCTGCAAATTGCAGATGAAAACACCAATTTATGATAAATACCGCATAACCCATGTCTAAATAGGAAGTAGTGGTCAACTGAATTAAAATCTCCAGATGAACAATAATATTACAAATTTTGGATCAAAGCCTTATGCCACTTCCACAATTATGCAGTGGACAGTCTGATAAACCTGCAACCGGAAGATTTCTTCTTGAAATAATATATCAAATCGAGTTCTTAGCTTATGTTCATGTATCATGCAAAACTGGCATGAAAACCAATGATATTTTGCTGATGGATATGTTGGTCAGAGTACTTCTATCTGCATTTTTTATAACTTGTGATTTTAGGGATGTATAACGATGCAATTAACACTCTGTCAAAACCTGAATTTGAAGATGTGTGCTTGAAAGAACGTACAGAATCAAGTTCTTACCTTATGTTCATAAATCATCCAACACTGACATGAAGACCATGTACAGGGGTGCTGATACAGATGTTGCTCAACATTCAGTATGTATCTTTTTTTGTAATTTATGATGTTTCACGTGTTTCCGAGATCAACCTCAAGGTAATATCTTCTGAATTTTATGTACTTTTGCGGCAAATTACTGGGATTACCTATTCCTGATAATATGAGTAATTTTTTAAGTAAACCCTGAACTATCTCAAGCTTGATTTTCTTGATAATTTAGATAGGAATACAGTATCATACTAATAGTCAACCAGATCTTTTGCTTGGCAATGGAACTAAGTTATAATCTCGAGAGGAACTAAATAAAAATGGTAAATAAATTAACTTTGTCGCAAACGATCCTTTGCAAACTAGTAAATTTATGACATTTCAAACAACGATGTCTGAGAAACAAGTGATTAAATATTTGGTCGATCTCCAATAAAAACAAAATTTGAAATATCAGGAAAGCACTCCTATGAACAACGAGAGATGATTAATTTTCCTAAAGATTATAAAATCTGATTCTAACCTCTTCCATATCGTAATCTTCGTTGGTCTCGTCGCTCTGCTGCAATGGAGAACATCGAACGATGACGACTTCACATCTCCCACTCTTCCTCTTTGTCCTCCGGCGTACGGCGGCGGCTAGCACAACCGCCGCCGATGTGGATGTCGCCAGCGGCTGAGAGGAGCAACGCAGCCAACGCCCGAGATTGATTGGCACGCTCGTCGCGCAGCTCGCCATTCCCAAAAAGAAGAAAAATCTTTTTTACTTTTGTTTTTTAGTTCGGATTTTCTGTACTCTTCCTTGAGGATGATGTTGGGAAGGAAGAGTTTCAAACTGCTTTTTTTAGACACTATATTCAAAAAAAAAAAAAAAAAAAAAGAAAAAAAGAAAAAAAAAAAAAAAAAAAAGGCTAATGGAACAGACTAAAAAGGGCTATTAAACATGAAACGCTATAATTTCATTAACATACGCAAAAATGTGGAAGGGCTATTTTCTGGGGAAAAACACTACAGAAATGCTATTTGCCAAGAAAAATATTATGAAATTTACAAGTATTTGACTATAATTTAAGTTGTATTGTTTATTTATAACCGAGTGTTTTCATAAAATTGATCTAATATAGCTACCAAAATTCTTGCCATTTTTCATCCCCATAGATGCACTAAAAATTTGTCATAGTTTGGTATATAGGAATCAATTCCAATTGAAATTCTGCTTTTCTTTTTTTTTTTTTCCTGAGTGTTGCCCAAGAAATGTTGCTTCTTGACTTTTTTATAATAATAATAAAATCAGGCCTTTTGAGAAAAAGAAATATGTGCAACTGATAAGCCAATGAGTAATGCTTTGCTACCCCAATAAGTATAAGTAGAAATAAAAATTAAACTTATAAATAAACCTTATACAAATTAAACTATGCATAACTCAAAGTGAACTATATAATACGGAATAAACATCATTTTACTTTTGGGTGACATTTCGGAGCTCTAGCACTACCTGTAGTAATCGCCAAGTTTATTTCAATAGAATGCATATCCCGTTAGATGCAATCGCGACAAATATAGCAGTTCCCTATAAACATATTAACTCCCATGGCTTAGGGGTGGAATTTCCTCCTAGAAAATCCCAAGTTAAAAAAAAATTAAATTAAATTAAAAAAAAAAAGTATGTATGTATTGCTTGTAACTAAGAAGAAGAAAATGTAGCTTGAAGTAGCATTAGAACTGTCATCATAGTAACAATTTCCAGTATGAGCCTGATTTCCGTAGGGTATCCGGCACATGCAGCATCCCAAAGGATCGGTCTCGGGTTTGAGTTATATTTGCAGCAAGCACTCCTAGCTCAAAACAAAGTAAAAAAAAAGGTATTATCTGCATTCAGAGTTGAGAATGAGATGCCATCGCCCAAACTCAACAGCGTCGTCGGAGCAACAACATGACACAAACTGATCCTTGTCCTTGTTTTTCTTCCCCTCAACAACTCTCATTATTCTCTCAAACACAGAGACCTCACATGGAATCCTGAGTACGCCTTCCTGTTCGAACCCGAACTCCTCCTCTGCTTCCCTCAGAAGAACTGCAAAAGCCGCGTGGCCCAAATACTCCGTTGGGATCACGAATCGCTTCATTTCTTCACCCACACATAACGCTAGAAAGCCCTTCGGTGTGCTCTTTCTGCTGCTGCTCAGCTTTTTCCACTTCCTTAGCATTTGTTGTAGCTTTATAATCTCAGTGATCTTGTTGCAAGACTTCCTTGTTTCCATATAGAAGGCTTCTATTGTGAGTTGTAGTAGATGCGAGAGCTTGGAGGGTATATATATATATATATATATATATATATATACGATGAGGTTGGAAGCCTGCAGTTATGATGATTGCTACAATAATTTTATCCTTTTCATATTATTATCATTAGAATTGATTACATATGTCAATTTGTTTCTCAATAATTTAACACAGTTCTGCTGCTACCCACTCGTTAATTGAAAATGAATCATGGTCAATACCTCCTCGACGTCTTTGTGGTTCTCATGAATCTCATTCATCTAAAGTTGTTGGCACATATAATAAGATAGAGAGAGTCAGTCAGTCACTTTACCAATCGTTTGTTCATTTTACTTGTTTATATACCTTGAGATTACAGTTCAGATTTCTCATGTGGCATTAAATCTAATCCAATGCTTTTTTTTATTCATTGCTGTTCTATTCATATCTTTTTACGCCTTGGTAATAAATCTCAGCATGCAGAGTGACAGAGATAGAACATACTGGTTTCTTTACTCAATGTTTGATATACAAACAGTTATCTTGCTCATAGTTTTGCTGCACTCCACCGTAACAAGTTCATTGTATTGAAATGCTACACAGAACATGGCAGATGATAAGAGGTCAGGTTTGCATGTGATCTCGGTGCATATTGTTCTGCATTATCCAATCTCACATTGACACCTATCAGTAGCTGCAATACTCTTGTCAAATAGATTCGAGATTTGCAGTGTTTTCTTTCCCATTTCTTGATTTGTGATCTATCCAACTTACGTTGATATATTCATCAAAATTTTATATCCATTTTGGATGTTCAGGAGCTGCAAAATTTGGTGGTGCCAGGTTTGCATGATGAGATTTCGCGGTTTTAACTGTAAGTATGTCGTTCTTTTTCTTTTTCTTTGCTTTTTTTTTCTACTGCAAGGTAAGGATTTTACATGACAGTTAATGCAGTTACAACCGTTATGTAATCTTCATAGATATTTTTTTTCACTTCTGTATTCTCTTGGATGGCTTCAATTTCTACAGTATTTTGATATTTTTGTGACAGTATTTTATCATACCAAGCACATGCACACCTGCTACACATTGATATAAAAAGTCACGTCGAATTGCATTTCAATTACAAATGAATAAAAAGTTGATCGGAAGATGCTTTATCATCATTATTATTACTTGATTATGTCTAATTTTACATATAATTATTTCAAATGCCACTCTATTCTCTTTCCTATTTTAATATAGCAGTATCTGTACTTGGATTATGGAATCAAGGATCCCAACGTACACAAATGATTGAAAGGTTGGAGATGTTATAGCCAAAAAAAAAAAGGAGAAAATTTCCAATGAATCTAAACGAACTTTCTTTTTTCTTTTGAAGTAGTTGTCGTGGTTGCTGACCCTATCAATCCCAAACCAGAACAAAATCATTAGAACAAAAGATTCTGAAGTTGGTTGTACCTTATTTCCATGATTTGCAAATCTTTGAGGGCTCGAAAGAGACTTACTCCAACGATACTACTAGAAGTTCGATTGAGGTATCCTAAATTTTTTTCCCTCATACTTTTAATTGCACTTTTTTTATCGGCACAATCTGTGTTAAGATCTGAGTTTACCCGTACTTGATCGACTAAGCAAAGAAAATCTTGTTTACGAATGTGTGTATATTTTTAGCATGACCAATATCGGCATCTACATCAAAGAAAATACGAGGGCATTGATTGAACATAACTACTACTTTATGATGAAGTTGTTAAAGAGAAAATAAACGGAGAAGTCTAGAGTTCTACCCAGATCTTCGTTTTCCAATTATTGTTCATAATTATTCCAATCATGATCTTCAACAACCTTGATCTGTACTTTGCTCTACCAATAACATAAACAATATAAAATATCTATCCAACCATTAAAAAAACAATATGAATGATATTCACGACTGTTTTGGCCATGATCTGCATCAAAGCTTATGTGCGAGCTCGCCATTGGTTTGTTGCCATGTAGCTTTATTTTATTTTTTTTTCGGAAGGAAGATACAATAGCTAAAATTCCATGGAGATTTAGTTTCATTTCATGATTGGGGTTAGTTTTGCCACCTTACCGATCGATTGGAGTACTGAAGTACTGATTTTCTGCAGCATTTATCAAAAGATTGGTCTCTTGTTATTATGAACTGCATTCAAGAAGATTTATATGCATTCATTCCAGGGATGGAAGCACCCCTGTGGATATCATGTTCCTGTTGCAGGTTCGCAGCAATTATTTCCTCTTTTCCTTTAAAAAAATAAATAAAATAAAATAGAAATAGTCCTAGTTTGGGCTGAATAAATAAAATTCTGATGGGAGGATCACTCAAATTCTTTTGATATTACGAATATATCAAAACTACATGATCGAGTCTTAGCGCGTTAATTTCTTTGCCGACCTCGGCATGTACATGTCAAGCTAACAATTTTCAGGAAGAAACTTATATATGTACATACATCCAGGATCAGGTGCTGCATGCACTTAATAACTCGTTCGTCTTCCACTACTTGCTCTCTTATATATGGTATAGTGTAAGTTCTTCCATAACACTTTACCCATATATATGAATCAGTAGATCTCGCCGCCATTAATCAATCATGATCTCCTACACCTATCCCTAGGGGCTTGTTATGTCATCGATCATACGGAAAGAGATGCTGAGAATTAAGGCTCCCACTTTCGTCTCCATCTCCATCTTATGGGCCTCGTCAGAAGCCAACAACTTTCTTCTTCCAACCAACCAACTAACCTAACAAATTCCACCGTCATTTTTACGCCACCGCCAAAATTCATTTAAAAAAAAAAATAAATAAAACGCCAGTCTCTAAAACCATCAGCTACAAGAGTTTGCCCGCCGACCCTGCCCTCGCAGCCTATTGTACTCGTCTGAAGTCTCATTTCCTACTTTCCGTGACAGATTTAGTTGATCCTTCAAGGCTATAATTCAACTCTGCATTAAGCTTCAGATGATGTTAATTCTTCATAACCAATATCTATTCTCATAATATTTTGTTGAACCAGACTTTTCATCGGGTGCGAATGAGTTCAAGTTGAGCACCAAAACGAGTTAAGAGTCCACATTATGAATTTTCGACACTGCGTATTGTAAGTTATCGAATAGTCGAAAAGTTTCCAGCACAATTTCGAGTGTGATATGGTAATAAGGACACAGTTGGTAGCATTTGATGCAATATTTGATAATGTTGACCACTAACTATAATACGTGCGTGGATGGCAAGCAAAACCCTATCATGCAAGCCCTAAAAAACAGAAAAGTTGAAGCTTTCTGCTTATCTCTCTCCCTCTCCTTTCTTGGCCATGTCGTGTAGTTCTTGATGTCTTGGATCGAAAACGTGCTTGTGCATCCAGCTCCTCACTTCATAAATAGCTCAAGCGATCAACGATCTCCAGCACTGCCAAGCTCTTAGACACACAGATCATCTAAAGCTTAAGACATCGATCCATTACTAGAAAGAAAAAAAAAATAGAGATAGAAAGATATTTAGGGTGGACGGAGTGGAGGAAAGGTTATCTCTATCTAGTTCTAGTGCCGTCCGGTCTCCTGTGCTCCGTTCTATGCTACATATGGCTATAGCGGAGGGGTCAAAACCCAGCCACAGAGTGCAGTTATCGGCATCGCGGCATCAATGCTGCTGGTCGTCGACGATGGTTCTTCACCATGATTAAGGTTTATGATTGAGTTAAAATATATATTGTCAATGTGCGCAGGAAAATGAGAACATATTGGCAGTACAAACAAACAGAAATGCGATCATGAGGTCAACATTGATGGCAACCACATCGATCCTCCTGCCGTTCTCAGCTCCACCTACAGTATAAAAAAGTCGCTCGGGGATTCCGTTCACAGGGCCCACCGATAGCTCATGATCGCCCTAAAATACGTATCCCACCTCCTCGCGTTCCTCTTCTCCTTCATCTGCTACTCCCTCTCGATACACTTCATCAACCGTCAACTTCTTGGCCAACGTTCCCATGGTCAATGAAGTTGACTTGTCAATATCACCCGATTATGTCGTGGACCTCCTTGAAAAGGGTTTTATGCTCAACAATGTCGGAAACCAGTTGTTCTATGCCGCTGTTCCACTTCTTCTGTGGGTATCCGGGCCGGTTTTGATGTTGTTGTCGTCGGCTACAATGATGCCGATATTGTATAGCCTCGATGTAATAGTAACTCGAGATGGTAAGAATGGCGGTGTTGACGGAGGGAAAGAGTACATACATAGTGTATTATGTAAAGAATGTTAAAGACAGGTAACATATTATGTACAGGCATGTACTTCTGAAGCCATTGGAATTCCATTGAGCAGAAAAAATATTCTGAATAATAAACTACATGAATTTCGATATCTATCAAAAGAGATTGTTAAGGCATTATTCACATATTATGTACAACTTCTAAATACACAAAATTCCAGAAGGGATCATTGGAAACAAAAACGCAATAGGCAGCAACCTATGAACCCGAGGGCCAACGCACATACCCGACAAGGGCAAGATAAGCTAGTCAGACCTTTCCTTGCTGTTGATTTCAGTATACTCATGTTTCATGATGTCAAAATTGTGTTAGAATATCGCTCTACCTAGCTTGAACACACGAGCTAATCTCCAGCCGTGGAAAATCAAAAAGGAAAAGAAACCCTAAAATAAATTTGTCCATCTAACGTTGTCAGTCTGCGGAAACTTGAAGTAGCTTTGAGATAGAAGAGATTGCATCAACAGTTAACTAGATATTACCACCTGATCCTGGAATATAGAGGGAAAATTTAAAGCAAAATTAGCGTATTGATAACCAAGTTCACTAGCATAAAAGAAGCGTCGCCCACCTTTTATGCAAATAATGCTTAGACTTTCAAATGAAGGCCATGAAATCCAATGTCCCCTACCCTTAAAAATTACAAAGATGTTTTTGTTCTTTTTAGCAATAACAATTATTATGACAGATGAGAGACAGAAATAATGTTTAGCCCTTGTCTTTGACGCGTTGGTTATGCTAAAGATATAGATGCGACGACGAGACATCTACTACTTCCACTCTATACAGTATTTGACAATGGAAACATGGAACAATATCGGGTTCTAGTTACGTTTCAAGGCATGAAATTTCAAATTTAAAGCTCAAGATTATACTGAAACTGAAATTAATTTTCTTGATAATGATGCTTATACCGGCCCCTCAGTTAATTTCAAGTGCTAGAACATATGAAACAACAAAAATGGCTTACCTTTGCGGAATTTAGATGGCTTAAAAATAACCTTTGCTGATAGATCGGGCAATGCCCTTCTAGCAGTACTCTTAGCTGGAATTTCAGGTTTCTTTGAAGATATAAAACCTGAAGATAGCAAAGCAGCAACATCTTCACGTTGCCGCTTCCTTGATGCCATTACATCCGTGGACCCATATAGGTGATTGGATGATTGGCTTTCTTTTCCATCAAAGATTGATCGTCCATCAGCTGAAGAGCCTTTTAGAATTGATCTATTAGATGAGCCTGGCTCGGCACCTTTTTGCAAGGCATTCTTTTCATGTGCTTCCAATTTCCCACCTTCCTCTTTATCTGATTTCGTTTTTAACGCCTGAGATTCTTCTCTTACATCTTTAACATTGGAGCCCTGCAAAGGTCTTTTTGTGTCACTTGATACTTCTGTAGTACCGATTTTTCCAGTTCGGCTGATTTTTACGTCCTTTCCCTTCACAGTTCGGCTATGTAGTTCCGATTTTTCCATGGGTAATTTGCTCTTTCTTTTACCTCCGTATTCAGGGATGTTGCTTGTACATGCAGATCCTAAAGCTTTGTCTTTGATCTTTTCATGATGACTGCTTGTCACTAGCTCATTCTTTCCCTTGACACAAGGATGTGCTTCTGATTTTGTTTCCATGAGTGCCACTTTTGTTTTACCAGTGTTTTTTGCTGTATTCCTAATATATTCAAATCCCAAAGCTCCATCTTTTAGCATGTCACCTTCTGAGGGATGACTTGATTTTGATCCGGTGCTAGACAAACCATGGTCTTCTCTTGCTGATGATCTTTTCCCAAAGATGGACGTATATGGCCTACAAAAAGATATGTACATATTTCTTTCTTTAGCATTCTGAATCAGAGAAGCCCAATGGTCATTCTTCTGTAATGTCTGAGAATTACCGAGTATCCACAAAGACATTTTTGCCCGAGTTAAGGCAACGTTCATTCTCCGTACATCAGCCACAAAACCAATAGAATTTGAGTTTCTATTTGGAGACTCACTACTAGACTCGGAAGCTCTAACAGTTGAAAAGATTAATATATCCACCTCACGGCCCTGAAATCCATCAACGGTATTGAACTCCATATCTGATGTAACATTTGGCCCGAATGCACTAGAAAAACGAGATCGTAGTACCGAAAGTTGGCTCCTATAGGGAGTAATTATTCCAATCTTAGAAGAGGAAAAATCTGATGGGTACCTGTTAAATAAAAGATCAGCAGCAATTTTATGCTTCTGCAAAGAGCATACCATACCCACAATGAAAACAAAATGCCTAACCTTTTCTTTAAAAGTTTCAATATACTAACAGCTGCCTCAACTTCATGCTCGTTGTACAAAGACAAGTTACCAGAGTTCTTCCCATGATGCTCTTGGCCATCAATTACATCAAAGAATAAGTAAGGGCCAAGATGAGCATCTTCATGAAATGGTGCAGACTTGCTTTGAACTGTACTTCCATCAAGCAATTTATTCTCATAAAAATGCAACGATGGAAACTTGCTAATCTCAGGATGCATCCGATACTGAAAAATATGCATTAAAATCAGATGTGCAATCTCAGGATGTACATATACAGTGTATATACGCTTTGAGCTTCTTTAGCTTACCTGTTCTCTAAGCATGATAACGGGATGGCCAGCTTTTTGTAAACGTTCAAACATGCTGCACTCATAAAAAAATTTACTCGCTACATTGGATAGAACAGTAGCTGGAAGCTGTTTAGGGTCGCCAACCTTAAGACAAAAGACAAATTAGTGAACAAAATATTATAGAAGCAAATTAATATAAGTAAAATTATTCTTACCATTACACATTTTGTCCCGCGTGACTTCAGAAGTTGTAGAGGGATGAGAGTTGCTGGTTCAAGAGCCTATGCATAGATACAGAGAAAATCAATGGTAAAGATGTATTAACTAGTTATTGGGGAGATAAAGAGGCATACTTGGGCGGCTTCATCAATTATGACAGCATCAAATAAAGGCTGTTCTGATAAATATGCAGATCTGTTATTTGAAGCATATTCACAGCAAACTCCGTAAAGATCGCCACCACAACCACTGAGTGTTGTTACCACTATTTCCGCTTCTCTTAGGATATCTTTTCGAATCTTATGCTTTTGAGCTTTACTTTCTTCAGAAGTTTTCCTTTCCCTAGAGTAAGCAGCACCAAGCTCTGCAGAAAGTGCTTTCTTTTGTGCATATAGCATATTAAGTTTTGCCCCATATCCTGCATCAGAATGTTTCACTGAGCCATCTTCCTTAGAACAGCCGCCATCTGAAGAAAGCTTGGACTTTGCATCATCATCATCATTAAGTTTTGCACGCTTAGATTCATAATATCGAATATTATCTAAAAGCTTCTCAAGCTTAGCCCGTAAGGAGCTTGAAGATTCTATGAGCTTATCCTCCTTGCTCTCATAATGGTCAGTTGTCTGCTCCGCCAAGCGTTCTTCAACTAATGTATCAATGAAGAATGGAAGTGAACTCGGATGAACAGTTTTGCAATTGCCAACTCGGACTAGATAAGGCTTGTACTCCTTTCCATCATGCCCATAGAGTCCCCCACTAATTCTTGAAACCAGTTCATCAACGGCTGCGTTAGACTGTGCACAAACAAGAACCCTTCCTCTTGCAGGGCGATCAGTTGACCCGTAACAATAACTTTCTGTACTCCTTGACAATTGTTTAGCCAATGCAGCATCCTGCCACGCTCTTGCAATGGCAGCAGACTGCCCTATGTTTGTTCTTGTGATACTGGCTTTGGAATAAGATGCTGATGAAGGACTACTAAGATTTTGGCAATTCCTAGGCAATGTCCTGGAAGCAATCAGTGCGCTGACTATTGCGACAATAGTTCTCGTCTTACCAGTACCTGCAGTAAGGACAAAATAGTTAGAGAATGGTTAGATACTGAAAGAGCTCTCCAGCTATAAGAACCATAAGATCTTGGAACCTGGTGGACCCTGAATAAGAGATAGTTGAAAAGTTCTGCCTCTGCATTGTGCTTTAATCGCACTGCTGACAGCCTCAAGCTGACTATTGTTGAATGAAGAAATTAGAGTATTCTGCAGTGGCTCTGCAAGTTTATCAAGTTCCGCTTTTCCAGATTCAGAATACCCAATTGAATAATTAATAGGATCCAAAATTACTGGAAGCATGGGAATAACATGTACAGAAGAAAGCGCCTGAAATTCTCGAAGTTGGGGGGTGATATTCATTGCCCGGCAGATAAACCATTTGCTCCTTTCAGTTAGAAGGCTCCTCACTTTATGCAGTCGCATAGAAGAACTTGTCAAGAAAAGTCTGATTACAAGAACTGTCAATCTACTTTTATCACTTCTCTCACGTCTCTCAACCTAAGAAATCAAACTAAATTCATTAAAACATGCTTCTTAGTCAATGATTAATTCAGAAAGTAATAATACTATACATGTTAGGTACCAGCACCCAGGAGCTAGTGGTCAAAACACTCTCTCACAAGGGAGAGTACCTAAATTCAATTTCCCGAAGGGAAAACTCCAATAATAAAAAAAAGGGTACCTTTCCAAGTACATGGACATTCTGAGCAAGATTCTTAAATGGTTCTTTGGTTAGCAAAACTAAATCATTTTCGGAGCATCCTCTTGCAGAAGATTCATCCTCATCTGGACGCCCGCGAAGAATGTGAAATTCGTCAACCCTCTCAATAGATAGTATAGAAATACTACCGCAACACATATCATCAGCAGACATCTCTGCAAACGAACTATGCAATTGAGCCTTGAACTCTTCCAATATCAAGGGCCGAAAAATATCAATATAATGATCAGATGATTGAAAGCACAAAGGAACCTCTCTTAGAATCGAAGGCCTTGCAGCCTTGTCCAGATTTACCGTAGATAGTCCCACAACTGAAAAGTAATCAATCTCTAGAATTGGCTTATACCATTCGTCCAGTCTTGGAGGCTTGAATCTTGTACTAACAGCATCCAATTTAGTTATGGCAGAAGATTTATTAGGCATATCAAGGTGAATTACTTTCCTTTTAGGTCCAGAGATGTTCAACTTTGACAGCCCAGATACACGGGTGGAGCGTTCGGGTACATGCTCTAAAGGGTCATCTGCATCATCACATATAAGTTCTTTGATAGTAGCTAATTCTTTCTCTGAATTCAGATTAGTTACATGAGGGGCAAGATGAGAAGATAGAAGTGTTTGATTCATCGATTGGGAACGTAGTCCCTTGCCAAAGGTATTACTTTTACCGGAAACAGTAGTACCACTTCCATCATCTGGATTGAGGTCTCCTCTCTCTAAAACAATGCTATCTTTGCTGGTGAGGCAAGTAGATGACCCTACTTGAGAAGCCAACTTATTATAGCAAGATGCATCAGCGTCTTGGTCAACTGAAGAAGGTTGAGTCTTTTTACCAAATACCCTCGATGGAAAAGGCTTCAATGTCCTTGACAATGTACTGCTAAAAGGTTCCATGTCACCATCATGCAAAAGCTCTTTGGTACCACTCTGAGCTTCAGTTATTCTACATTTTGCTGACATATACGAGGATGCTTTTCCCAATTTTTCAGAAACGATGTTTTCTTCTTCATCAGAAAGAACCACCACCTCATCCACAAAACTTTTTGGAGGCATAAAATTGATATGTAGATCTTTTTCTTCAGAATAATGAGTCTTTAAGCTTGAAAGATTAATCTCTCTGACATTTTCACTAATAACAGAATTTTCCTTAGGTATAGTCTCATTTCTAGAGCTGGCAAAATCCTTTGTCAACAAAATCGATAGTCGTGTAATTTTTTGTCTCAATTGATCAAATGCAACTTTTTCTGGACGGCACATAAAATGAAAGTAAAACATTTAAGCAAATAAGAAAGGAAAAAGTCATAGATTACGTCATTGGAAAACTGACCCTGAGATATAATTGTCTCAATTGCACCAACTTCAGATGACACTGCATCATCATTTGAATTTCTAAAAGTGCCCAGCAGCGAACGTACACACTGTTTCCAGTGTCTAATAAAAACAGGAAGAGAAGAGTTCCCCCAGTTTATTAATTCCCTTAGCCATATATAGTCAAAAACGCTAGAAACTGATGCTGATCTCCAATGAAAATTTGACTTAGATAAGACCAGCCTTTCAAAAATGACTGGTACAGCTTCAAGCAGTCGAATACATGTCATCTGCTAATGCAAGAAAGATCTTCAGAGGGTTGTAGAAGCAAAATATTTCATTAACGCAAAAGCTATAAGGAACAGTGCTAGTTGCATCTGTTGAACAATGACAGGACACAACCAACAGTGATACATTTAAAAAACCAACACATAATAACAAGCCATTGCTTTCCAGGATAAAATCATACAAATTATAGAAGTGCACCTAATTTTACTAACCTGGCAGTTTTTGTTATTGAAAACCTCCTTTCCTTCCTCTATGCACTTCAGCATACAAGGCCATATTGCTTTTGACAGCAACAAGCTGAACTTCTCCCATTTTTCTGTGTCTATGACCACCGGAGAATGTTCAGAGGAAGCTGTAGGTGATTGTTCAAAATAAGGCATCCTTAAAAAACCCCCCTCAGACAAGAACTTGTCCTTCGGATCCATTAGAGGAACATTGCCGGGTTGAGGGACAGATATGACAACTTCTTTCAGAAGTTTGCGACTGACGAAAAATAAATGATGAAGATTATGAAATGTCGATAATAAGGACTTGCCGCAAGCCTGATAATCAAAGGTGCATGGAAAAGAAACATTAGAATATGAATTTTGGTATAGAAGAGACATTATAACGTCTAGCCATTTCGAAATTCTAATTTCTATGTAGTCGTGGGAGTTTGTTATTCTTGCCCAAATATATCTATATCCACTACATGATTCTCTCATAATCCAAACTGCTAAGCAACAGCCCTTGCCGAACAGTCGCTTAATGTACATATAAGTTTTCTAATACTTAAAAAGTTAAAACTATGACCAAGGTAATAAAGACAATATGCAAGCGCAAGTAAGTCTTTATGCTAGGGGGATTACATTCATGTCGTAAGATGAATAACTCGATTTATCTAATGCTCTTGAGGGAAGAATCTGTGAAGTAGGGATGGTACATATACTTTTACATTTTCGGAGTATGAAAGGAACGAGGCAAGGAATCAATACAAAGACATAGCCGAACATCCCACCCCACCACAAACCTATTACCAAGCCCAAACAAAAAGAAGGAATAAGATAAAAGGATAAGACATAAGAGGTAGGACCTTCTATTGTCACCCTGCACGTAATTAATATCCATTATGAAGACAAGGCCCCAACAAAAGAGTTAAATACATAGGACATGGTAGATCATATACCTGATTTATTGCACGCCTCAACCCAACATACATGGCAGATAGTGAAGATGAACTTGAGCAAAGAAATTGCAGTCCTGACCTAAGTCCCCGTGAGTTTGAAAGATGCTCCAACAGAATCTTACCAGCTTTTCTTATGTCCTATTAAAAGAATGATGGCTCTGTTCAGCACTAAATGCATTGTCAAGTACAATTCTGTTCTCATGATCGTCTACACTTCACACTTGACCTATCAATATTACCACAAATCTTCCAAAGAACTTAAAAGAAAGAAATAGGCACTCTTACATCATTAGGGTCTACAAGCATAAGTATTAAGCTCTCCGACATTCTTGGTTCCCAAGTCCACTGCTTCTGAAGTTCACTCTGTTCCCAACGTTCACAAAAATGTGCAACCAACCTAGTAAAAACGTTTAGAAACATAAAATAAATAAAGAAATAACTGACTTGAAACTATACAAACAAAATCGCCCCAGAAATTGTAAACTTATGATAACAAGATAAAATATGCAGAGTCACTTGTGAAAACAATTAAACCTCCGAAACGTTCTCATCAAAGGAACAAGCATTAAAGATGCCTTAACAGGATTTCTGGACTCCTTTCCATCTCCACCATCATCGGAACCATTTGGAACTTGCCAACCTAATGATGATGAGATACCTCCAGCATTTGACAAAATCCAATCCCTTATAGTGCCAGGAGTTTCTTTGCTTACTGGTTCATTTTCAAAAATATGGGACACAGCCCAGAAAACAGCCTTGGAGAATGAAACAGGAAGCACGGATGGATCAACTTCCGTCAGGATATCAAACCATAACATGGGAATGCACATCCATTCTTTACATTCAGAGGAAATAACCTTGCTTTGATTGCTGAATTCACTCCAGATGCATATGTCTTTCTCCTCAAAATCATGCAAAACAATATCATCTTCCGCTTCAGAACACGCAAGATACGTTTTTGGATATGTGATTGCATGGGTCTTGAGCATTAAAGATGCCAGTGCAGCAGCATCAGATACTATAATAGTCTGTATAAGATCAAATGCTGGCTGACGCAATGAATTGTGAAGGGATGTATCCTTCAAAGAAGACACCAAAGCAGGACCCCTGTTAAACAAAATAATGAGGAAGAATTTCTTATCGTGTAAGTATCAACATGTATTAAACATCTATAAGTCACATCTACACCAGATAGTCAGAATAAATACTTAGCAAAACTGAAGCCCTGTAACAAAGCCTTGGATGCTTGTAGCTTACCACATATGTGCACACTCAGAAGGAGGACATGGAGGGTCCATTGTATAGCCACGGTGAACAATAAGAAGAGAAATCTGCATTTTGCACCAAAAAGAATAATAATAAATATATAAGTATTAAAAAAAAAGGTTATATGATCTGGGAGAATAAGTTGCCTTCAGGAAAGCAAAAAGAACGTCTTAATTTCGCAGATGGACATATTTCTTAGTCTGACACATAGTAGCAAAAAGATTACTTAAACTACTCCAAGTCCATCCACATTGGGAGTTAACCAACCTTTCGAGCGGTTTTTCTCATCAAGTAGCTAAAATTGCTACTCCGTGTCACCTGGTGAAGAAGAAAGTAGAGAAAATGGCGCCGTTGCTTTTCATGCTCACCATCTTGTAGAGCTTCGATAGACTGGCAACAACATGGACTAAGTTAGGAGCTTTAAATAGTTCTTAGAAAGAGGGGACATTAAGAATCAGTTCATATACATGCCTGTAGAAAAGGTAGGAAGAGGTCGAAAATTTCTTTATGACTTTTCTCAACTCGAGTGTGGAAGCACTGGCCCAGTAAGGTATTGCGTATCATGCTAGGCGACAAAGAGGTCCTCAACCAAAGTTTACATCCTGGGATGATATTTGTGAAAAAAGGGCTTGTCATCAATGAAACAAATCATGCAACTTCCAAATTTGTACAGAAACTCACCAAGCATTTCGAAGGATAACCTCAAGCAAGAGACGGCAAATGAAAATTCAGCAGTATCATCACTCACATGGTTTAGAACAATACTAAGAAAAATGGGATACTTCTCTATTATCCCCTCTTCAAAAGCAGGAGCTTCAAGAAAACCGAGCCTTCAATAATACACATTCAAGATATCAGGAATTGACAAAATTTGGGTAATTGTGGTCAAGAAAGAAGGAAAACCGAAAAACTGAAGAGGAGTCCCACATACAATGTTTTCATTCCACGCCAGACATTGATGCGCTCATTTTGCAATCTAGATCGGGAGATATCTGAAGTTGTGGATAAACTCTCTGTTTCAAGAATCCCAATATACTTCCTTAGCACAGGTTGCAAGGACTCCAAGTCTGTAGCTTTCCTAAGATTAGTGCATTAACATTGAAACCCGACAATGTCATTAAATAGGATAAGCAGCTTTTACACGCAGACCAATGATGATGAGAGTAATGCAATTTATCATTCTTGTCTGCAAGAAGTGACCAAAACATAAACTAAACAAGAAGGTCAGCGAATAAATAGTCAGATCAACAGTACAGAAGCTTATACCATCCAAATGGAAATGCAGGTTATGCAGATCAATAAATTGTCATAACTCATCAAACCTACTCTTAATAGGTTCGATTATTTCATGATGGATTTCTGTGCTAAAAAAGGATTAAGCATCCCATGCTGCTCGCTACTTGCAGTTATAACAATGCAAACAATCAAGCTTTATGAAGGATACATGAGCAAACCTAACAGGGGCTCTACTAATACATATGAAACAAAGGGCTTTACAGATTTTTCATACCTAATAGGGTACCAATGCTGCATATGACGTAATAACCAGTGTGGCAATTTTTTGACCTGGCGTGGTAATCAAACTGAAAACCAACCTAAATCTGGGGTTAGGGTGAGAGATATTTGGTTCGAATAACTTTCAGGTCATATTTAACTGTCCAAAAAAAAATCGGGTCAGGTACAGGTGGCGACGTCTGACCCTACCCCAACCCGACAAACTTAAGATTTTAGCTTTATGGCCACACCATGCCCTACTAAAAACAACCTCTTCTCAACACCAATACAAACCCAAACTCTTTAATCTTCAGCCTACTTTTTCCCCTTTGACATACAAAAGCAAAAGTGTTAAATTGCATACTAATTGCCTATAAATGAGAAAATTGCACTAACTTAAGTAATTATGATTAGGTTAAATTGGCAGTAATGACAAATCACCAAGTCGGATTTGGTTGAGGTTGACCCACCCGCAGTGCATCTAATTGATGACCCTACCCAAACACGATTAGCTGACACCAATTGCCACATTTGGTTGTAGATAATATCAGTACCAAAACAGCAACTTAGCAACTGGTTGTATCTCCAGAAAATCATCTGCTTCAAATATAAGCACTAGATAATACAATGATCGTCCACCTTGAGAGAAGAGCTGTTCTGTCATAAATACAAGCCATGATAAACATTTACTATAGCAGCGCAGGACTTACCCTTGATTGCAAGGTTTTTAGTACCGAACCGAGCTAAGTCTTGGTAAACTCAGATCCCGGCACATGCTGACGAGCCGAACATGCCATATCTACTATGCCAATGAAGATTTACTTTTCAAAAGTAAAACAAAATTATAAACAAAATTTAAAAACCAAAAAGGCTTTCGGTACATGTGTTCCGGTAACTACTGCCACCAGCAAGCGCCACTGAATACGGGCCACTGCGACAGGCACATATAACTAGGCATATTGACAGTTTATCTGCATTTTAAGGAGAAGAAGGCTACAAATGATATCTTACCTATTTGAGAATAATTTCAATTTGTCATTCCATTTTGAATTTTAGAAAACAACTGTTTACATAATTAAAACTACAGACATCTAAGGAACAAGAAGATAAGTAAGAGTTGTGAACAAGTAGAAGTGGTCAATTGACTAAATCAAACGAGCAGCAATCACAATTTTAATCACTAGTTATGAGACTAATTACGAGTACAATGGACATGAACTATCACCATTGCATAAACTCCTCAATGATTTGTGAGTGAACCTAATAAGCCTTTGATGAATCTTTTAAACGCTACGGAGTGAGAAAATGCAAAGTCAAGAGGCTTCACAAGAAAAATGTACATGCCAGATCAATCCCAAATAGCCGCCCAAAAATATCCATATGACAAGAAACAAAAGATGAAAAACATAAACATATATCCAACCTTTTACCTGATCTTCCCCAAGTATGTTGCCAGACGAAAGCCTATTGCATGAGCTCTCCCACTTAAGAAGAGAAGCGCATATACACCCTATAGCAGAAAAGGAAGATCACAAAACCAGATGAGCCACAAGGAAACCTACAAGTGAATGTAGAACTGGAAAAGCTGCAGAATAGAACATTCAGAAAATGGAGAATTACCGGATAATGTTGACTCCCAGCAAGGGAAACTTCGTGATGCTTCTCTACTGCTTCAATGAAGTTTTGAAACAAATCAACTAAAGATTGATTATTGAAAAAACTAGGAAATGTCAATACCTGGAAAAAAGGAAAAAAAGGGTTCTTATCCAGAAGATGAAAAACAGTGTTAACTTACATTATGAATAGTTGTCAACTACTGGGACAAATAAAAACTACATTTAATGTAGATATAAAAGCATTATGGATGAGTTCACATATCTATCAGTTTGGAAGTGAAAAATATGCATATCTATGTTCAAATATGAAAATGAAGACTAGAAGAAACAATAAGGATCAACTAAAAACTAAACCTTGACTAGCAAAGGGAAGGAGGTCAGTTATTTAACTAGACATTTTCTGTAAACTGGACAAGAACTCTATAACTCTTAAAAAAAAAAAAGAAGAAGAAGAAGAAGAAGAAAGGAAAAGAAAGAAAAGAGAGGGGGAGAAAGAAAAAGTGATCAGCTCCAAAGCTTTGCGAACATGGATGACCTTGTATAGGCATACTTGAAAACTAAGATGAAATAATTTGATATACTGAAAATAAAAGATATGTTTCCGTTAGAAAGCATCGTATTCTTACTTCAAACATTAAGCTGACAACTTCTGCACTATGATTCTCTGAATCATACTCTCCACGTGCAATCCTAGCATTCATTTCCTTAAGATGCTCAGAAACCCTTTCTTCATCAAGATGCTGTAACACCTTAAGAAGTGGGGCAACAGTATCTGGCTCATACTCTGCACAATAGGAATCCTTGGCTTGGTGATACTGGCATATGCACGGTGTACATTGACGCAGCTCTTGACAAATTCTCCTCCAAACAAGCTTAAGAGGTGAATTTGCACGCTTATCATTCGGATAATTGTGGAAAGTCTCAAGGAGACGATTCATAATATCTGGAGAGCTACACCAAATATGGCTCTCCATAGGCAAACTAATCAAAAAATTAAAGGAATCTGAAAACCTGCAGAATAGTATGAAGTGAGATATCAAAAGACCAAAATATTCAGAACCAGAAACAGTCCAAAGCAAACTTTCAAGAAAATCACGTAAACCAAAATATTCAGAACCAGAAACAGTCCAAAGCAAACTTTCAAGAAAATCACGTACATATGTGTATATATATATATATATGTATATATATATATATAATAATATATATTATATATAATATATATATATATATATATGTATGTAGTTTTTGTGTGTCTGCATATATATGCATTACCCTCACAAGTGTTATATGTAAAGTTCAGTTCTGTAGCCTCACGTAGCCATTTACAGAAATATTGGAATCTTAAAGGTTAGAAGACATACGACCATCGTAGTTAACTATTTCAACACAGCTACATAGATAAACTGCAGCAAGCTTTATCCACAATGATAAAATACAGATAACAATCACTCACAAGTTAAAAACAGATACTGTGAGAAAGAATGAAACATTACATACAACCAAATTTCACGAGAAACCATAGTAAAGGTCAAAGCATATAGGTTTTGGTAGATCAACCAAAATCGTCAAAAGAAAAAATAAATAAATATAAACATTATATGATTCATTTCTTTAGCGGCATCTATTTCAATTAATACATGAGTTTTAGTAAAAACTTGCAACATTGCGTAAAATGGCTACTAAAGTTCACCCAAAAATAAATTAGGCAGTTGCAACGAACCATTCCTCTTTAGCGTGGTAAATGCTTATGTTAGAAGAAGGATCAGCGTCGTCGTCTTCCTCCGACTCCTCTATTCGGCGCCACCGATCGAGGAGCTCGCGCTTGCTGCACACCCGCTGCGGCATCGCGCCAATCAAATTCCTCCGGCAACGGCGGTGGCGGCGGAGCAGATGGATATAGGGTTCTGGGGGCAGAAGTAAAGACCGCGATGGTGCGCGGGAGAATGGAGGTGGATGAAAATGGAAGAAACCATACCAGAAATGGACTGCGGGGATCGTGGACGGGAAACACAACCAGCACATTTAACGGGTCGGAGTTCTTTCCGGAATAAACTTTCGCGGGGTTAAACGGGTCGGACTGTGTTCCGGACAAATTTCATGAATCTCTATAAAAAATAAATGCTGTTTACCCACTCCACGTCCAAATATTTTCAAAACATATTTTTCATTGTATTTTAGATTCCAAATTTTAATATATTTTTTTTTTAAAAATTTATAGTTACTTCAAATTTATGATATTTAGAGTCATATAGTATTTTTAAAAAAATTAATGTGATATATTTTATTAAAATTAAAATTTTTATATTAAAAATTATTTAAAAAAATATTTCTAAACTTATTTTTAATCATTCTAATCTGTGGATTTTTTGGTAATACTATTGATGCTACTGGTCTACAGCGCCCATCTCTGTAATCTAAGAGCACTGCTATTTTTCATAATAGTGCATTGAAATATACGGGAAACACATTTCGAAATATTGTTAATTGTTGTGATTGTATTATAACCATCAATCACCCCTAAAAATTGTTTTCTTATCATTTATGTATATATATATTTATGTATTTATTTATTTAGACGGTGATTAAAATTATTATACCATATGACATCTTAAACTTTTTGGTATGTGTAACATTTTTTCTTTTTCTAAAAAACTTAGTAATTGTATTAATTGATAAAAATTTTAATAGTTACATAACTAATTTCTAGAAGAAAAATACTATATAAAATAACAACTATAATAAAATATAATATAAAGATATAATAAAATAATTTTAAAAAATATTTAAAATTAAATATGCATGTCTGTATTTATATTTCTTTTTACTTTAAAATTTTAAGAGTAGTTAGATATTATATAATATTAGCACACATAAAGGTAAATAATATATATAGTAATATATTCAAATTTTATATTTTTATTATTTTTATTTATATAATTAGACCTATTTAAATTTATCTCAAGTATATAAAATTTATATTAGTATAGACTTTATTTAAATATTATTATATTAATTATTTTTTTTATTATTGTGTCCTAACTGTACCAATATCTTATTTTTCTAAAAATTAAAAATTATCATATTTGAGTTAGTATTATATCATGTCCCAATATATATATATATATATTTCCGTGTAACGTGTTCCTAAATGAGAGGCCCTTCTCTACAACTTGCACGGGCCAAAATTGTGCAAGCATCGTTTTGGGCTCCAAAGCTGCATAAAACCCAATTAGCAGAGCAGGGGTAGTTACGTCTTAACGCACTTACGCTCGTCCATTTAAACTCGCGTTAGGGTTCCTCTCTCTTTGGAACCATAGTAAGAGCAGCTTCTCTGGCGGCGATCTGTGAGTTTGTCGGAGCATAATGGGAGTGTTCACGTTCGTGTGCAGGTGCTCCGGCGATGAGTGGACGGCGAAGCAGCTGTCCGGCGATCTCGAAGCTTCCGCCGGCAACACCTGGGAGCTCCAGCGCCGCCTGGTCCAGGCCGCGCTCTCCGCCGACTCCTCGGGCGGCGTCAGCTCTAACTTCTCCCTCGTCACCCCTTCGTCTGCTGTTTTCCAGGTATAAAATGATAGATTATTATAGTTTTTGTATTTCTTGTCTGCGTTGTTAATTAATTTGAATTACTGAAGCATCTTTGGATCTGTTTATTATGAAGAACGATCGGTTCATGATACAGTAGAATTCGTGGAAGTTTCTGTTGTGATAATTTGAATTGCTATCTGAAATTGCTGAAGCATCATTTGACGTGTGACTGTGATTTTTTGGTATGGTGATCATAAAGTACGGTCTATTCATGACATCGTTGATTTGTTTAAATTAGTGTATATATAGCTTCTTCACGTAAGATTCTTTTGTATGATGATGATGAAAGTATAAATGGCTTGCCAATGATAAGAATTCACATGTACTTTCACCATGAATGCCAATGGTAGATTTGGGTTGGGATCAGTGGCGGATCCAGAAAATTTGTTGAGTGGGGCTATTTAGGCTCCTAAATATCCAATCAAATGCACTTCTTTATTTTTTGAATACTAAACAAATAAGTTTTTTTTTTTCTTACAACAGTCTTCTGTGTCTTTCATATTGTAAAAGGGAATACTATAGATTCATTAGTAATATAATATCAAATGCAATGCGGATAACATCGCTCTCACTAAAAATGTTAACTCCAATTTTTGCGTAAAATGTGACTTCTTTTAAAAATCGCTTCATAATTTAGCTAACAAAACAAACTATAAATTACTTAGACCCTGCACATTTGCATATTGAATGAGTATCATTGGTCTGGCCAGATCTCAATTGTCCATCATTATTGCATTTCAAACTTCTTTTTTCTATATATAGTACATACTTAATAATTGCTATAGAAGTGCAAAATTTCAGTTGGGCCTATATATACGCTATAGAAGTGCAAAATTCAGTTGGGCCTGGGCACACTCAGCATAAGCTGGATCTGCCCCTGCGAGTTATAAATTGTTAACAGTAAATGACTAAATATTATTGGAAAATTTGTTACACCCAAGGTTGTTAAAAGCGGACCTTTGGCCAAACCGGTGAGGCCACTGCTTCCGGTTGAACTGGCCGGTTCAACCAGTTCTTTTATATATATATATATATATATATATATATATATATATATATATATATATATATATATATATATATATATATATATATATATATATATAGTTAATTATGCATTTTATACATACAAATTTATTTTTACTACAAATATTTACCTATATATATATATATATAGAGAGAGAGAGAAAGGCTATTATCAGCCGTTAGATCAAGGAGATCAACGGCTGAGATGTTAGCTTACCAAGGCTATTTTCAGCTCGACCTGAGAATAGTCTCTCTCTCTCTCTATATATATATATATATATAGAGAGAGAGAGAGAAAGGCTATTATCAGCCGTTAGATCAAGGAGATCAACGGCTGAGATGTTAGCTTACCAAGGCTATTTTCAGCTCGACCTGATAATAGTCTCTCTCTCTCTCTCTCTCTCTCTCTCTATATATATATATATATATATATATATATATATATATATATATATATATATATATGTTTTATTTATTTATGTTATAGATATAAATTTAATAAAAAAGGTTAAAAAATATAAATGAATAGAAAATCCATTTTAAACCGGTTCAAATGGTTCTTGGCTGGTTCGCACGCTTTCCGGTTTGAGGGGTTCGTCCGGACCGGGCCAAGAGCCGGTTCCCGGTTGAGGGGGCCGGTCCTGTCTGGTTTTGATAACTATGGTTACACCACAGATACAATTTTATGATTCAATTGTGCAAATGTGACTATAATTAAGTTGCTAGATTTTGTCTAGTCATTCCATCTGAGGTATATCAAATTTGAATTTCTGGAGTGAATGTTTCTAACAACTCCATTGAAGTAGCGTTGTGGTAGGAAATTATCTATTTTTTTCTCCTAGCAAATGACTCTTAATGGAGTTGACATGGTATGTCCAACCTTTCAATGCAGCAAATTTCACTACTTATTAAAATTTTCAAGTTTGATACAAGGGAAATTACCCTTATAGTCACTGATTGAGATAATCCCTAGCTCTCTTATTGAAAGAGGAGTTCCCGTGTATATATTTACCACTTTTTGTTTGCATTTTGCACTCTGTTGTGATTTTTTAATGTTTATTTGAATGATCGTCTGATACAGGTGATTGTTGGCGGTGGTGGCGGCGGTGCTTTTATTGGTGGTGGTTCTGGCGGCGGTGGTGCTGGTGCAGGCGGAGGTGCTGCTGCTGCAGAGCCTGAGGAGAAGAAGGAAGAGAAGGAAGAGAAAGAAGAAGAAAGCGAGGATGACTTGGGTTTCTCCCTCTTTGATTAAGTTTCTCCGTGTTTGCTACGAGTAGGATGTTAGACGTCATTAGTTTTTCAGAATTTTACTCTTGTCGAAGGTTGCTGTTTCTAATGCTTCTGTATTGGATGGTTTGTTCCGGTGTTATCAACGATAATTTCCTTATAACACATGAATCAAGTAAAGAGTAAATCTCTTTATAATACATCTGATGAAGAGATAGGCACTCGAAGGATCTATACTAACCCAAAAGTTAACCATCCACCTGATGATTTGGGTTCGTGAACGTGGTCTTGGCAGGTGGCATGTTCGGGATAGTAGGTTTTACAAGGAGTCTTTTGCCCCAAAGTATAATCCATTTGGAGTTCCGGACACATGATGACATCTATGTACTTTATTTTGACATCTGCTGGACAGGAGGTATAAATGAATATATTAGTGTGTATTCACGGAAGAAAGCTAAGCTGATTTTATATTTCTTTTCTTTCTTTTTTCGCTCAGAATCAAATTTACTAATTAACGGGCAAATATGAAATTGCCCATTCAGCACAGGAAAGAAGCTTCTTACCCAGAATAAATACATTATATTCCCCTCCACTAATATTATATATACTAATTACAAACTACCCCTACCTACCTAGTGATTTACGAGCCTGCCACTCCCTCTTCCCCGCGGCTGCCTCTCCCAATCTCCTCGTATCCCTCCGCCGACGCCGCCGCGAACTCCTTCAGCCCGCCGATAGTCGCCGCCATGCCCGTCCACATTACCCTAGCCGCCACCTCCGCCGCTCTCTCCGCCGCTTCCGGCCCCACCTCCGCCGCCTCGCCGGAGCTTGCGACAACGCTGCCACTCACCGACGCAATCCCCGCCGCCATGAAATCGAGCCCATCCACCACTCGCGCCTCGCTCGTCCCCTCCACCGCCTTCGCCCACTGCACGCATATGCTGTACAACGGCGGCGTGGCGCCGCCGCCGTCCAATGACGGCCGAGGAGACATTAGAGGAGACGCTGCGGCTGCATCAGCGGCGGCGGCGCGAGTTCCGGCGCAGCGGCGAGCCCAGCCTGCGAGGGCCCGGGCGTAGGACCGCTGCGCTCCAACCCAAGCTTCGAGGGCGGCGCGCCAGCAGCGCAGCGCCGACTCGAGGTCGACGGCTGATCGGCTCGGCTTTATGTGCGCACCGCCAAATTGTGCCGCGGCCCTCGCAGCGGCGAGAGTTGTCGAGAGGAACAAAAGCTTAGCGTCATCCAATGTTCGCTTCTGCGCCGCGTGGCAGTCTGCCATAGTCCGCCACATTCGAGCTAACCTGCACGCGGGCACAACATTCAGTCATCCTGCTTAGGTACGCCCTTTAGAATCAGTCTGAAGAATAATATATATATATATATATATATGAAGCGCTGAAGAAAGAATAATTTGAAGAATACCCTTTTTCGGAGTCAGTCCGAAGGATAAGTTTGGAATAAGAATGAACCTAGATGAAATATAGTTAGTTATTCGATCTCTACTCTGAAAAAGAACACAGGCTGATGTGCATTTGTTTCACGAATAAACACATAATAGCTTTGAATTGTGCCTGAACCTGGCCTTATTATTACAGATGTTTATTGAACCCGAACAGATAGAGTAAAGAGGGTGGTGGAACAGGCAGGCCTACTCTTGAAAGAAGCACAGATTCATACCTTGATATTAAGAATCAATTCGTTAGACTTACCCTTGAATTAGCTCCAAGAGCTGCACATACAGTTCATCGTCCCTTAAAGCTTGGATTCTTCTTGATATCGATTCCACGGTGTGTATCGAGACAGTTAGTCTTGTGTGGAGATCTCTAATCACTTGTCTTGTTTTATCAACCGCAGATGGTTCATCCCCGTTTATGTCTTGGCTCTTTAGCTGCATGCATTTCCTTTCATATGCTATCCTTATTCGTTCACCTTTCTGCAATTTGTTCCATCATAAATACCAGATGCTCACATAGTATTTCGTATAAGACTAAAACTATATCTACCAAAATTTCAGCCAAAATCTAAGTTTATTTACAACATCACATAGTTCACTTGCGAGCAGCACTAGAGCTCCCAGATTTCACCCAAAAATTGATCAATGCGCTTTGAACACCAACACTTTCATGCAGCGCATATTTCAATTCATGCTTTTTTTCTGGAGGGCAATGAAACTTGGTGCAATTTTGTACTGATAAATGTATTCAGATAAATGTAGATATGAGTAGTTCACCTTGACTTCTTCGTATAGCTTTTTCTCCCATACATATAGTCTATCTAGTGTAGATTGATGGCTTCCAGACACCATACAAGAATCATCAGAGTATTCGCTGCTACTTTCTGAGAATTCATCCCTCGAAGAAGAACTTGGAGGTAGAAAGAATCTTGAAGATGTGGATCTTGAGGATGCTGATCGAAACAAGGCCGCCGGATTCAACATTCTAACTGTCATAGGGAAACCATCGTTAATCTAGTTATAAGTATGATACAAATTCTTACAGATAAAAAAAAAATATCCCAAAATATCTCCAAGTTCATGCATGAAATGAACTATTCGAGTGATTATGGGAGAAACTTTGATGCTCTGTACAACTCGAGAATAAACTAAAAAAGGAGTTATCATCACCTGCTAGTTCAGTTGGAGAAGAAGAGGATTGCACTCTATTTGCCTCCAACAAAACTGAAATCTCCTGAGCACAATCACATATTCTCATAAACTGGTTCTCAATATCGTTCATGACCTCTGTCATGCTCAATGGTTTTCGGTTGACATACACCGTGAAACCCGGGGTGGTTGCTGGATCTCTCGGTACCCCTCTATTTCCTGCAACCCCTTGCTGCTGCTCGTTCGATACCTCAAGATCAACTGCATTCCGTGATTCTGAAACTCCCACACTCCCCGTTCCTTGAGAAACAAATTCTTTCTTTTCCTGCACAGTTTCCCGTTTAATTTCTGCTGCTGTTGGAAAGTTTTCCCTTTCTTCTTCCCTTTCGGTAGTTCTGATTTTAACAGGCTTGGAAGCAATACCTGTTCTTCTCTCGTCTTTGAGATCTACTTCTATAAATCCCCTTTTCCGTGTGTCATCGTCTACTACATCATCATCTTCTTCCAACTCTGGAATTCCTTCTTCTTCCCTTACCCGCATTAGACCCGCATTCTCATCGTCACTTGTGATCCTATCAACGCTATTCCTTAGCGTATATCCATTTGAATCCCACGACGAAAATGGGTTCCAAAACAAGTCCCACTGGGATGGTTGCGGTGATGGAGGTCTATAACTTGGCCTGCTATAAGGTGAAGCAAAGAATGATGACGAATTATAATTATGATACATCGGAGAACCCTGATACCCAAAAAACCCGTCCATCCCATAATTTTCAACAGGATAATAGGAATCGGCTCTTACGGTTTCTGGTGACCTTGGCCATTCTTCCACACGAACCGACGATGCATTTGCAGTTGATTTCATGTACTTCATTACATGAACAGTAGACTTTTCAAAGCTCTTTATAGGAACACTTATCACATCAGAAGAATTTAATTTCTTCACAGGGGTGAAAGGAGGAGTTGCATATGAATCTAGCAAAAAACCATGATGTTCTTCTCCTTCAACATAATTTCTCAGCGCAATTGAGACTTGTTGCAAAGAATTTATGTATGCGATATGGCCGCTAGCAAAACGATTCCTTTGCTCGAGAGCATTTTTGATGAAATTCCTCCTATCTTTGCAGAGCTGAACAACTTCTTCTTCGTCTTCTAATCTGGAAGCTGAACATCCCATCTCTCACAAATTACTATCCCTTCCTTAGGATTTTATGACGCTTGAATCGATTCGATGACCCAAGAATTGCTGTCGACTTTTCAGGAGATTCATAGGAGAAAAAACTCAATAACTGGCCATGAAATTTGCTTGTGTTAGAGAAGGTGTAGTTGTTGAAGAAGAACTTGGAATCCAGGAGTCGAACTTTTTTGACAAATGAAACTAAGCATACGATTCTTAGCTTGCCTCAGAAGTTAAATTTACAAGTTTTCAAGATAATATGAACCTAAAATCTATAAAGTGATTGCAGGATTTATATATCATGGATCAGTAAATAATGAGCGCTCCGAACAGTAGATAAATTCTAAATTCCGAGAACTACGTAATTTATGTACGATTTTTCTCACCATAAGTAATACAATAAAATGCAAAAACTAAAGAGGGTTTTCTCAACTCAAACCTTAAAAAAAAGACAAAAAGAAAGGTTTTTTGGGATTCCTCGGGCACAAACAAATCCCGGCGTGGGGAAAAAGATTTAGATAAAAGAGAATAACTCAAAACTCGAATAGAAGCAAAGAGATCTGAAGAGTGCAAACTCATTTAAATAACCAGCTCATTTTACGAACAAAAAAAATAATAATAATAGTACCAAAAAGGAAAGAGAAAGCTCTGTCTCATTCTATAATCCCCCAAAAAACTCCATTAAGAACTTCAAATTTTGATTTTTTTTTTTAAAAAAAAGAACTAACCTGGATTCTGAGCCCGGGGAAGAACAGAGGGAGTAATTCTGAGATAATATTGACGGACTAAAGAGGGAAATGCGGCAGAGCTGAAGCGAGATGAACAACAACGGTCAAATATGAGGATTTAAAGCAGCCTTATTTCACCAACAGCGACTCGTTCATACAAAAGAGAAAGAAGGCGGAGGGAAGAGAGAGAACGAATATAACGTACTCTTCAATTTGTACCCTCCAAACACCGCTTATTTACCGAAATGCCATTCAACCGAGTTACTGTTTTCATGTTTTTGGTTAAAAAAATTATTCTTGTTGGTAAAAATTAATTTTTACTGAACACAAAAAGATAAACCACTACCTAGATTTTTTTATTTATTTTAAATTATAAAGGTAAAACTCCTACATGTACCATAAAATCGCGCCGATCGTTAACAATCCGGTCTTACAAGGTGGCTCCGGTTTATGTTTGTGGCTGCGATAGCGTGTGTTGATATTGGCGGACGTATCGAATTATCTATTGACTTTCATTAAATTCAGGTGCAATGGTTCAAAGTTAACTAGTTGCCTTTCATGAGAGGCACTTGAACTAGGGATGTCAATTTACCCCGGACCCGACGGAGAATCCGATTTTCGCCCCTAAAAAATCGGGTTTGGAGCCGGAGATTTCCCGTCGGGTTCGGGGACGGGAAATAAAATGAATTCCCCATTTGTTTCGGGGTCGGGGATGGGGACTATATTCCCCGCCCCGCCCCGACCCGTTCTAAAATCCGAAATGATATTTCTAGTAATGATGTTTACTAATGATGTTTTAGTATATTACTGAAATATTATCATGCAATGGACAGGAAGAATGAAGAAAAAAGATTATAAATTTCTATTTTAGTCGTCTAGAATACTATTACATATCATAAAAAAATAATTTCAATTAGTAAGGGATTGGGGATTCCCGGTCCCCGTCGGGGACCCGACGGGACGGGGATGGGGAAGAAATTTTCCTCCCCGACAGGGTCGGGGATGGGGAACGGTGATCAAATTCGGAGATGGGGATGGGGAATAGTCTCCCGTCTATTCTCCGCCCCGTTGACATTCCTAACTTGAACCGGTTAATGTGCACTGTTACCACTTTATCATTCATATTTTCCATCTCTTATTAAGACTTATCTTGATTTTGGTTTTTTTTTAAAAAATACAATTCTCTATTTTACAGGCATTGAAATAATAATAATAACACAGTAAATGTACCCTATTATAAATATGATGTAAGATTTTATTGACGATGGAATGGCCTATTATTGGCGAATCTAGTAATGATTCGGATATTTATAGCATGAAGACAGATTTTGGACATTATAACCAATTATTATCTATTTTTACTGCACCCACGCCGAGTAGGCCTATATCTTTTTTTATTTTTGGTAAATATTTTTGAATTATGACTTTTTTTTAAAGTCATTAATCACTTAGCTGGATTTCTATGATGTATTTTAATCGATAAATTGAGCGAAATTGTAGTTCCACCAAACTAGCGTTCCTAAAATTCGAACCATCCAATCTATTATTCGTAAAAGACATATATCCGAAGTTTGATTATGACTCTATGTCTGTTGATACACGTTTGCCATTGCTCTAGTAAACTTATAGATGGCTTTTTTTAATGAAAAATGCTATATATCACGGATGCCGACGCGCATAAAAATACGGAATGGATGTAAAACCGCCCATGTGAAATGCGTTTCCACGAATTTTAGATGATGGGCACCATGGCCATTTTACGATCGGCATCATGATCTACGAATCTCAGCCATCGAACATAAAGCATCCATCCCGAGACTGTATATCTCACCGTACACTTTTTCAGAGAGAGAGAGTTATAGATGATGAGGTTCAAAGTGAGTGATCTATCTAACATTTATATTTAGTTTATTTACCATCTGTGGAGGTCTCACACTGGAATCATGTTCAGCATAAACGTAGGATTATGGTGTGGAAGACTCACACCGTAATTATCATTGTGGGCCGGGCCCGCAAAATTAAAAGCTCGATGTCCTTTTCAGTAAGCACAAGATTTGCGCATTGAGATAGCACGTACGCTCTGCTGGCACTAAACAGTTTTCTACTATACATTATTCCCAAACTACCCTTCGATGTAAGCATATTAATAATCCAAATTAAGGGTATAAATGTACTTTCATATTCGGTTTTAATTGTGGCTACGGCATGAAAGATTCCTAGGGAGCCACTATACAATAAGTCCGCAGTACACACTTGAAATGTTAAAGCTCCCAAAACACTTCCCAAATTTTATACAGAAGCGCATATAAAAAGTTTGAGTTTTTGTATAAACTCAACCAGCGGGCACGAGATCGGACCAATTTGACGATCGGGCTACTACTATTTTTACACTCCTATATGATATCGTGAAGATTTTATAGTCAAAATCGGCATTTAAACATTCCTTAAACAGTATATACCTCGATTGCGGAAAGATCGTTGAGATTTTTGTAGGAGTAGTAGGTATGATGGTATATTTGTAAGGACATACAATTAATAAAAATAAAGCAATATAAAAAGTGGGGGAGAAAGAATAATTTAAAAAGTCAAAAAAAGAGAAATTTTAGTAGTAATGTGGGGAAAAGCAAAAGTGGGGAATGAGATTCCATCCCATCATAACTTCATTCTTCTCATTTATCATCTTCCATTCATCCACCCTTCTCTTTCTTTTCCTTTATGCCCTTCATTATTGCCTTGGATGTTGTGTTCTCTCTAATTACCCCTCATACTTTCCCTTATTTACCTCTAATGCCACCCTCCTTCTTTTTTATTAGATTATTATGAAGAAATTTTGCTCGCGAGACCAGTTTATTTTTTTTTTTTATGATAGACGTAATAGATAAATTATAGATGGTATTGATATAGTTTTTTTATCAACCGAAAAATTTTAGCATTTCAATTACGATAGATCTGAAGATTCATATTACCCTACACATATATAAAAAGAATAATCTTCACATCCTTAAAACTAAAATTTATGAGATCCGATCTTAGATAATTTTGGATGCTTCTAACAATTATTCACTTACTGTTAAATAGATATGCCGAATAAGAACCCTACATATTTGTATTATTAAAAATTTATGTGTTTGTTTATATTCGACGCTATTATGAAAGAAATAAATGACATAATATTCATATAGATAGGAATCAAAATAGTCATTCTAAATTACTTGTTGGACTATAACTTGTTATAGACTAATAAAGTGAATGACATATGATATCAATTGTTAAAAGAAAAAAAAAAAAATTAACTGTGATTTTTTTTTTCCTTTTTTTTGTTTTAATTTGTATAAAGATCTAAAAAGGATCTTTAGTTGATGCTTTTGTTCATCCCATGATATATATATATATATATATATATATATATATATATATATATATATATATATATATATTGGTTTGTGAAAATCAAGATGATTGTCACCAAAAACATAAGAAAGTATATACCTCGGCCTGAGGAAAAAGTGTTTTCTCCCTTGATTTCATCAAAAAAAAAAAAAAAAAAAAAAAAAACAAAAAGAACAAAAGTTAAGGCTGCCCTAAACTTATCATCTCATTCTCATCTATTGCACCATGACTGAGGGACCATCTGGGTCCCAATTCAATACTTTGCTAACATTTTATTGCTCTATTTAACCGCCAATATGAACCCCGCTTATTCACGGACTTAGTTGCTCGGCAAGGATGGGTGCATAAATAAAATGGAGACGAGTGTAATTTAAGGGATCAGCAAAGATTTGAAGAATCATATTCCTTCCCTTTAATTCCAATTTTTGTTTTAACAAAAAGAAAGAGGGGACTACGATTGGTGCGGGTAATGAACGAGCATAATCTACAAAGTGGTGGAACGATTGGTGCTGGTAATGAACGAGCGTAATCCAAGACATATGTAAATATTTAGCGATGTAACTGACCGCATAAAATTCTTAAAAGGAGACTTTGCACATGGTATAGTCATCAATCCATCATGCAGCCTAAAATTTTATCATTTTCTATTTTTTAAAATTATCACATAGAATGTGGTTCTCTAAATATTAATATTTAAAATAATAAAAAGTAAGATAATACGGCAATACCAATCAGCTCTGAATTTTTTAAGATCAAAATGACCATAAAGAGTATCATTTTTCTAGTTAAATAGATCGGATTAAAGGCTCTGAATTTAATATTTTAAAACCAAATTAAAAAAAAAAAAAAAAACTCAAAGCCCAAATAGCCTATGATAAACCTATATAAGTTATCTGGAAGTTATTGCTTCCCGCCAAATTCAGTAATCAAATGAAGTATCTAATCGTCAAACCATGCAATTCATCATCATCATCATCGTCTTCTTCTTCCCTCCAATTACTAGAGCTCATAAAGCAATGCAAGTCTCTGGAAACCCTCAAACAAATCCACTCTTACATGCTCACAAATTCAATCCACAAGCCAACTCACCTTCTTTCCAAACTTGTTCAGCTCAAGGAGCTCCGATATTCCACCCTCCTCTTCTCCACCATTCCTCGTCCCACTGCTTTCTCCTTCAATCTCATGATCCGCGGCCTCGCCACCATTTGGCGCAATTACCCTGACGCCATTAGTTACTATCTTAGGATGATCAGGTGCGGTGAAAAACCGAATAATTTTACCCTACCTTTCGTGTTGATTTCCACGTCAAAAATCCAGTCTTTGTTCCATGGCCGTGCGATACATTGTTCGGCAGTAAAGCTTGGGCTGGTAATGGAGTTGAATACTCAGAATTCGCTTATAACAATGTATGCAATGTGCAATGAGTTGCTCTGTGCTCGTATGGTGTTCGACGAAATGCATGATAAGGACTTGGTTTCGTGGAATTCTATGATTTCTGGCTATTCAAAGATGGGATTCTCTGCAGAAGCTGTGGATGTTTTCCATAAAATGAGAAAAATGGGATTGAGGCCCGATGAGATGACAGTAGTGAGCGTTTTAACCGCATGTCGTGATCTGGGAGATTCGAGTTCGGGAGGTTTTTTGGAACAGTTGGTAGAGAAGGATGGATTGGAAATGAATTCTTTCGTTGGGTCTGCCTTGATTGATATGTATGCGAAGTGTGGAGATTTGGCATCTGCAAGGAGGGTTTTTGATGGAATGCTAGAGAAGGATTTGGTCGTGTGGAATTCGATGATCACAGGGTAAGCATATAGTTTCAACAAGAACTACCTTTAATTGCTATTATCCCTACGTTTAATGATAGATGTTTCTAAATTTATACAACAATTTCTCCTAAAGATCAATGAGGTTCGCTTTCAACATTGGATAGTGTACTTTGGAGCAGCACATCATTCAATTTATGCATGTGTTTTTGGAGAAGTATTGGGAGCTTTAAAATTACTCTTAAACCGACCGAAGCGAACTTGGTTGACTTTTTGGAGAAACTTGGGATTTATTTTTTATTGGAGCTCTACATTACTCTTTAGCAGTTTAGACTGATACCAGAATCACTTAGTTATGCGCAGAACGGATCATCAAATGAAGCCATTGCTCTATACCATTCTATGAAGGAGGCAAGGATCGAACTTGACAAGATCACGATCGTGGGAGTTCTTTCAGCATGTTCAGAAATAGGAGCATTGGACTTGGGCATCGAGATGCACGCCGAGGCCTCTACTTTAGGACTGCATCAGAACGTCTATGTGGGGACCGCCTTGGTTGACATGTATGCCAAGTGTGGTAATGTAGACCGTGCTTTGGAAATATTTAATAATATGGTTCAAAAAAATGTTGCTGCATGGAATGCTATGATATCCGCCCTTGCCTTCCACGGGCGAGGTAAGGAGGCAATCTCACTATTTTCATGCATGGTGAGGGAGGAGGAAGAAGGTTCTGAAGTTTGTCCGAACGAAATCACATTCGTTGGAGTTCTTTCTGCTTGCGTTCATTCAGGAATGGTAAACGAAGGTCGTTACTGGTTTACCCAGATGAAGTTTAAATATGGTATTTCCCCAAAAATGCAGCATTTTTCTTGCATGGTGGATTTATTAGCTCGATCTGGGAGGTTAGAAGACGCATTGGAATTTGTACTGAAAATGCCAGAGAAACCCGACGCGGTTGTATTAGGAGCTTTGCTATGTGCTTGTAGGAATAATAGCACTAAGAACATTGAAGTTGCAGAGAAGATTATTGAGAGGATTTTGGATTTGGAACCCTTGAATTCTGGGAGTTATGTAATTTCTTCAAATGTATATGCAGGCTCGGGAAAGTGGGAAGATTATGCAAGGATGATAGGGTTGATGAGACAGAGGGGTGTGATTAAGTCTCCTGGATGTAGTTGGATTGAAATAGATAACAAAGTCCAAAAATTCAAAGCAGGAGATGGTTTACATCAGAACTCAGTAGAGATCCATCAGTTAATCAGTTTGTTATCAGAAGATATGTCCATGAAAGTTGGTGAAATTTGGAATAATTCTGAGGAAATCTCATGACTGAAAATTATAAGCCTCAGTGACACCTATTTTTATCGATGCACTCACAGATGAATCCAACTGTGGAGCAAAAGTGCATGAGCCATATTCAAAAGCGCTCTGGTAAGAGAAAAATGTGCGAGCGTCCCGCTGATGCTCCGATAGCATGCAGGAGACAGGATGGTTGTGAATTTTCAGGAGTTCAGAGGGCAAGTAATAGATGTTGCAGGAGTTACCTGAGATAATTGTCGAATAGAAGTGAAGTTTGGGAGGAGAGCTTCACAAGCACAGGAGAAGAAGAAATAACAGGAAGAGTGAACTCAATGATCAATATGTACGGATTCTTCTCGCGCTTGCATTTAGGAACAGGTACAGTGCGAGTTTCTGATCCAGTCATCTTTTTTCCTTAAGCTGGAGAAGTGTTGTTATAAACTGTTAGCAGCATAATTAGTTTTTCACAATTAGTGCAAAACTTATTGAGAAGAATGAGCAATATAAGAAGACATAATTTTTGTTTTTCGCATTTTACAATCGTGTCAAGTTCCTGTTAACTTACAAGTCGCAAAGGGTTAGAAGATGTAAATGTTGCTTCATGTGTTATGCATGTTCTTCTGTGTCGCCAACTACAATGAAAGCTTTGCTACAAGACTGTAGGAATTAGATTATATGTTTTACAGCAGCCAGAATGGCTTTTAAATTACATCTCTTGAAGAAACATTTCTGATTTCTTGACTAAATTCCGCAAAATGGATCTTTAATTCATGTCTTAGTTTTAACAAGCCAAACTCTTTGGCTTGATAAATGCTGGCAATTTCAGAACCATGTCATACATTAATTTTTGCTTTCAATCAGAAAACTAAATAACATTTATTTATAACTATAAAAGGTAAGAATAAACCATTTCATGTGCTCAATATATCGTCAACAAATTCTAGGAATGTACATATATTATGCAACAAAGAAAAAACATCTAAGAGATAGTAATCGAGAAGAATATGACTTTCCAAATCAAGTACCTGCTTAAAAAATAGGATATCGCAGCAGGTTAAGCATGCAGATGAGCTTCTTTTCTAGAAAGCAGACATTTCCTTTTCTTTTTTTTTGTTTCTTTACCACACATAAACTCAAGTATTATAAGACAAGGAACCTGAATCAAGAGTGCAGTCACCTGAATAAACCTTTTTTTTCTCATCTCTTGGGCCGAGTCTCTTCAGCTAAACTTCTTTCTTGGATGTACAGTTTTTACTAAATATAACTCGACATTAAGGTCTGGTCTAGGAGACAATGATAGTACATAAACCTAACGTACATAAACCGACATAGATTCTGCTAAGTACATAAACCTAACCTAGTCCACTTAGAACTTAGAACACAACTTTGCATTACAAACTTTATGATCTGGAGAGCATTGATAGTACATATGCCTAATGTTGTAGGCTCCAGTTAGGAAACATTATCGCACACAAAAGCCAGCGAACGATATTTTTATGAGGGTCAATATTATCATGCAAGGAACTTTCTTGTGATAGGATCAAATTCTCTCCTAAAAAGCAATAAATTCAACGCGATCACACTATGCAAACAGTGGAATTCAGCCTATTCTATCCCATTAAAAGGTGGTAAAGGTGATCTGACCTCTGTCTATCCGGCTAATGGTTCTGATCTCATGAGGAGGCACAATGGCTGGCCCTTTCTATTCCAAAGGGGCATTTGAACAAATTGTCTGGCCTAACAAAACAAATGGCGATCAGACTTGCCGACACCCCCTAAGTCCAAGTGGCCCAAGTATTCAAAGGAATCAGACTGCGCAGACCAATCCAAAAACTTAGAAGAATACTTCCTCATATCAAATGTCAGTCTAGAAAGTTTTTTGCTGCAGTTAGATAAGATTTAGCTATCTGAGGCATATAAACTGTGTCTTTAAGTGGACTATTGTATAAGAACTGATTCAGATGTAGATTCGTCGATAGCCACTTTTCACTGTAGCATTCCAATTCACCAGCCTATATTCGACAACATAGGTCAATCAAGCAAACAACAGGACAAGCAAAGGAAGCCGCAAAGAGAGCTGAAAGAAAAAGAAAAAAGAGCAATACAGACAAGAAAAGACTCACAAGCAAGCATTTAAGAGAAAGGAGATGGAATAGAAGCTACAAGAAAAAGGCTCTTTTTACATTCATCACCCTAAAAAGTATGCCTTTGGATTACATTTAAAATTAGAATTAAAATCACACACATGGATTAGAAGAAATCCAAGCATCGAATATGAGCACTCATCATCGAACTATGGATGCCTTATATATATGCATTCAAAACCATCTCAACAGGGAACAGAGTCTCTTAGAGCTTGTTGTAGAGACTAGCGTGAAGAGGCAGAGAGCGGAATGCAGCCAAGGATGACTTGCCGACATTGAAAAATGGAGATAATATCCCGATTCAAGTTGCCGGCAGGTTGTCCTTGGCTACACTTGGCTTTCTTCCCCTCATGTTAGACTCTTCACATGTATCGAACTCCTTCCAAATCTAAGCAATCAATCAAAATACTAGGACTCCCCAAGTTTGTCCCAAAATTTCTCCAAAAGTCATGTATGTTTTGAACTCGGTGCCTCTCAGAAGTGAACTACAAAGGAGCTCTAGCATTCCTAATCAGTGTTACTGAAGCAGAGACGGTAAAATCAAGAACGAAGGTGTTTGTTTCTCGTTCTCTATGCTATTCAAAATGCCTTACTCTCTAAGTATTCAAATGTGTAGACATTCTTCAATGTGATTCAAGTTGCAGCTCAAACAAATACTGTTCCAAAGGAGTTATCACTTTTACATAGATATAACTGAATACTGAAGCCATATTGGCATATCTTCGAGCATAATTCAGGCAGAATTTAACAACATAAATAATTACACAGGTGAATCACCAGATATTAAAATAAAACTCTAGCTCAAATACTACTCTTTCTTCAATTCAATTATTCTTGGTTTTTTTTTTTTTTACCGCTTTTATTTGAAGTTTTACAACACGAACCATATTCAAGTATAAAAGGTCATCATCAAAACCACATGGATAAAACCAACGATAAATAGAGAATTAATCCAGGAGAATAGAAATTAAGGTTCATAGCGATCATGATTGTAACAACTTCTAAAATTCATAGGATTACTGAAGGAAACAAATGTATGCGCATGAGGACAATACAACCATCAACATTTCATAAATCTTAGGAAACAGAATATAAACAATCAAAAGTTTCATTAAAAAAAGTCATCAATCAAACTCATAGTTCAACAAAATAACAATTGCAATTGCAAATTCAAAATTCCGTTACTAATATATAAAAATTAAGAAGAAATGCGAAGGAATGGAAAGAATTAGCACAAACAGGTAACTGGGGATTAAACGGAAAAACTCAATCTCGCATCAAACTTGGTGAAAAAAATTTGAAGACTAGAGAGAGGAAACATTTAGAAGACGAGTATCGTGAGAGACTTGTACTGTATCATTCAGCAATGTCTCATTTCAAATCACATATTCCCATATATTGTCATTTTGACTCTGCATTATAAACTTGAGATTGATTTGGTAGTAATAATACTCGAGAATATATATATTTGTTTGATTTAGTAATTATAAAAAAAAAAAAAATTTGAACAAATTTTTAAGAATTGCCCCTCCAAAAAATAACTAAGGAAGATGATATGTTTATCATTTTACACCAGCAAAAAGGCACTAAATAGTCAAATTACATTAGCAATGTTTTTTGGTTAAAAGTAATTTTAAAAAGCATTTTATAGTACATTGTCCAAAAAATAAAAGTTGGAAGATGAATTGAGAGAGAGAGAGAGAGAGAGAGAGAGAGTTATTAGCTAATAGACAGTGTGAAAATAATGTTGACGAAGGCGGTATTTTGCATTGGCATGTCGCCATGTAGATGATCTTGCAGTTTGATTTGTCCGAGTTGTTTATTAAGTCAAGCTTAATGATTTGTCATAAATCTTTAAAAAAAAAAAAAACAAATTACTAAATACAAACTCTCTACATGGCTAAATAAATATTAAAGAAGTTGAAACACAAATTTGTAGGTGATTGAGAAATTTCTAAAATGCCATTTAATCCACAAAAATATTGTTCTTAGAGATTGCTGAGCTTAAACCCTAGAGGTGCCAAGCTTCCGCTCAAAGAGACGACGTAGGAGGTATACTTGGAGTACACTGGCACCGACGAGCGCCGCTGATTCAAAAAGCGCCTTATGAATTGTCCTTTTGCTCATGGCTTCATTTACTGCAATAAACAAAGCTGTTAGTCGACGTCTACGGAGAAATACAGAGGTCAAATAATAAGGAATCTAACGTGAAAATAAACTTGTACACTAATAAAAACACCATAATGGAACCCTCAAGTGTATCTATGAATGAAAAGTCTGAATTCATAATGGTTTCAGTTTATTAAAAAAATATACTTTTTTAACAACAAATTCCTCCATGCCTCTTTTTCTGAATAAAGTCGAAGAAATAGATTGTACCCGACGAATAAATGAGTGCAACTTAATACTTCTTCCACAGGCTATGTTCATTCTTCACAAAAAATCCAAGGAGAACCATGGATTCCATCTACTGACTTCTCGCATAGAAAGAGCTTTGAAAAGGCATTCACAAACTTACGCAGACTATTCACTCGGAAGGACAAAGCTACCTACCAATTGCTTGGCGGTCGGTCTGAGCTTCCAACCAGTGCTGCTCAAATTGTATGTTGTAGAGAGCTTCTTCCAGCTTCTGTATTTGTTCTAGAAGTGGCGAAAAATGTTCTGCATGTATGTAGAGTACAGTTTTACATTCCAATTGTTCAAGTAAAAGGAGGACCTTTTCAGATCAGTTTAGCATATTACCGTCTTTAGCATGTTGTTCGTAGTATGTGAAGTGTCCAACATGTATATCAAAGTCGATGGTTTCATGGTAAGGAGACTTATTGGTGAAACAGAAGCGATGAAGCCCTTTCTTCTGAACCACAAATTCAAATTTCTCGCTTGTTTTGTCTCGTGAGTCATGAATTTGATCCCCGGAGGGGCCCTTCACCTTGTATATTCATACAAAGCTTCGTCAGTAAACAGCATTAGACATGATAGACCAGAAATCAGATATTTTTAGTAGCATACGAATCATAAAAGAGCAACAAAAGATGGCAAAGAAGCCATGCAAGCACATAAAATAGGTAACAATTTCATCCGATATATCCTGTGCTTTAAAATTTGCCAAATAACAAGACCCAAAAAAGCAAATACGCAGTTAGAATATCATAACATATTGCATTAAAGATTACAGGCAAGTAGCAACATTTTACCAAAATGCAGGTCGAGAATATTTAACTTTAAGCAAAGTTACCATCACCCATTTTACAACCAGGTTGAACACAGTGATCTTTATAACAAAGATTACAGGCAAATAGCACACACTGAATAGCTTTGGGTACGGCTTCAACAAATTGGTGAATTAGGAATAGCACCTTTTAGTATTCATATGGGTCATTTGTTTTAGGAATTAGAAATAGCACTTTTTAGTATTCGTATGAGTCATTCGTTTTCAAATCCATCTACAAAGAACAGTTTTTATGTAAAGAACAATAGAAACACTACATAGCGGAAGCCTTTATCAGCAAACAAGAGAATGATTATCGGACTAGATTGCTATTGGTGCGGCCAAGAACAGGACTACCCACAGAAATAGATTGACTATGAAAAATAAGTTAATGTAGATTTTAATTCCAGAAGTAACACAAGTTGATATGGTCGGTTCAGCTAGTAAGTCACTATTTACAAATCCTGCAAATACAAACATGTCTCTTCTTTACAAGAAAAAAAATCCAGTTTCGAACATCTAAAAGAACTATAATATTCATGCATCATTCTTCAATGCCTGTGTTAAAACACCAGTTTCTCGTTACAGTAATCTAACTATTTGGAAAAATGATACTGGGGCATGCCAAATTTCAAATGTCATCGTCAACATATGCATCTCAGAAACGAATAGAAGAGTCGATCAAGAGGAGATATAAGGCAAAAGAATTATCTCCCTATCATTGTATGGCAGTCAATATCAAAATCATCAGGTAGTATAAGAAAACTTAGTCTTTTACTTTTTTACAAACTGAACAATGAAAATTTTCATTCACACCTGCTACTGGTTTAAATCATACTTCTGGAATAAAAACATGTAAGTGCTGCGGACTGAAGAGCTGCTATACTGGACAACAAGGAAATAGAAACAAGTGCAATTACGTAGCCAAAAGAGAAATAAAGTATAAGCTTGTATAATACATAGCTAATGATGCTAACTATTTTAAGGAGAGAGAACGAATTCTAAAACATACGAGAACTGTTAAGTAACATCGAAAGACTATTGAGCGATCATGTCAAACAACATCAAAATAAAATTGAGGTACGTGATGAAACTCGAAGATTAGAGGCTTATATTTGTCAATGTAGCACTCGTCTTCCTACAAACAAATTCAACACTTTGGATTTAGCCATTAGCTACTTGGCTTAATAGATTTCTCAGTAATAACATGGTTGTGCAATATTTGATCAACATCATATCCTTCACTAAATAGGCGGCCATTAACCCCCTCAGAGAACTAAATAATTAAAGCTAACAAATTAACCTTTTTGATGAAAAGCACAAACAAAAATTTCGTGACCATCCTAGGGCTCCACCGCTCAAAATATCTACTAATGTACTCTTACCATATGTTAATCTCAAGGCCATAATTTCATTAGCACGAAAACACTAAGAACTAGAAGCATCTTTAACTCATTTAATTGGACATTCAACAAGAGAATGGAGTGCGGACAAATTCTTTTGGATCATCTTATCCTAGTTTATCCACCTCTGCCAATTCGAATGGAAATCATGTAAATATAAAAGCTCACGCATGGGGAAAGTTGTTTAAAAAAAATTATATTCTTTAAAAATCATAAATTAGTTAGTAAGTTGTTTGTTCAGTTTTATTAGATTATCATGAAGCACATATACCCAAATCGGCCGCTAGTCTTGCAACATTATCATTAATCTACAACAAATGATTAGATAAGGATATGAATTAAAGCATACTGCTCATCTTCAAGTTGCATGTGGAAAAACAAATCTGCGACAACTGTTATGCCTAAATGCTGATTGTTAAGCAATTTCATGTTCAACAAAACAGCTAGTTTTTCTCCCTTTATTCAAGAAGCCGTCAAACAAAATACAGAAGCAATTATATAAATTACGAAGAAAACACTTAAAAGATAAAAAAAATGGTCAATGGATCCCTCAAAGGCCAATAGTTGAGGTACCTACCACGAGATCTACACCTTCGTCGCCGTAATGCCAAGGCGTATCGGCCTTGATGACAACAAATGAGACATGAACTGTATCACCTTCGTATGGTACCAAATGAGAGAAGCATTCTTCTCTGTCTATCACAAATCTCAACCCTGCAGCAAGCTGCAGACTCCATAGCAAGCTTACGAGAATAACAAAAGACCTTAGAAAACAATTCTCCATCTGCACATAGAGCACAAAACAGCAGATCATTATAATACATAAAATTAAAAGATCCATTTAACACTTATTACTGGCAGAATGGAGATTGGTAACTCCCGGCATTTAAATACAGAATTCAGAGGCGAGCAACAATTGTCCTTCCTTCTAAGAACTAGAGAATCGTGCGGATCTATGAATCTACTATATAAAATATCTGAACTTTTGGGGAATTAAAATAGAAATAGCAAAATCCCCATATTTTCTAGGTTCAGAGTATCTACGTTATTCTAGGAAAAACAATCCCTTTCAAATTTCATATGGTTCATAGTATGGCCGACTCGGAATGGGGATCGGCGGGACCCAAGCACGATCAGACTGATTTATCAGTTAGATCTAGGACTTGCCGATATTGGCAGTTAAACGAAGGTGTTCTTCAGTGTGCCTCGTGAGAGACCAGTGAAGAAACATGTAATTGGGGATCCTGAGAAAGATTTGAAAGTAATAGATAGATCGGAGGTGATCTTGCCGGATAGCGCCATCATACCTTATTCAGCGGCGTGATTGAAAAGGAGATGGCAGAGCGATCGACGGATGAAGAAATCTCAGTTCGCCGCTGATCGCCGGAGAGATAGAGAGGAGGGTGGAGGCGCCGTTAGAACAGTAACGGAGCTGAAAACTTTTTATTAATAATACTATAGTTAGTGATAAAGTATTATTTATTTTGTCAAAATTTACTTTTTATCCATCTTCTACATAATTTTGAGGATTCATTTTTCTATATCTAATTCAATGACCTAGATAGCCATTTACTATTGATTTCGGAACACAATATTTTAAACCGATTTATACATTAATTATAATTATAAATAATTAGCATTAATTATGGTGATGTAATATATAATTAGTCTACGTGATATTTTTTTATATTTTTTTATATTTATTACTTAAAATTAAAAATAAGAAATTTAAATAAAAATAAGTTAAAAAAAAGAAGATCCCACCATCAACGGTTCTTTGTTGCACGCCGTCATTATAATTAAAGTATAATTAATTTCTATTCACTTATTTGACCTATTTTTAAGCTGAAAAAAAATTCAATTACAAAATTATAAATTTTGAAATATTTATAACTTCGTAGTTAAATTTTTTTTTCAAAAAATACAAAATGATATACCAAAAAAATCAAAGTTTTAGATTATCTTTTGACATACTAGTTAGTATTTTTACAAAAAATATTTAACGATACTTAAAAATAAATCAAATAAGCGGACAAAAATTTTATACGATTTTTCAATATCCGTGCTAATCGTGATGGATGGTGGAGATGGGGCGTGATTCCTACTTCCTGCTTTGGTCCGAAGTAGGGGAGCCGCATCCCTATGCTACCCCACGATCTACTTATTTTCTTGTTATGTCATGATATTGGGTTATCCAATACAAGCTCACTAAAATCTTAGCCTCTAATCCATCATTTGGAGAAAAAAAAAAAGCATTGCTACTTATCATGACCATTATGAATTTAATAATTAAAACTACACAATATATATCCAAATACACTTAATATACATTCTAATGCATAACATATAATTTAGATTGTGTAAGGGTAATTGATCACTGATACATAATAAGAGTTTTGTCAAAAAAAAAAAAGGCTCATCGAAGTACTTTTTTTTTAAGATTATCGTAAAAAAATTATGTACTTTTATACGGTAGTTATAACAGATAAACCCACATATAGAACCGATCTACGTTCTACCAACTAGACATTAACATAATAGTAGATATTTTAAGTAAAATTTAAAACACATATATATCTTAACATATATTTGTTTATTTATTTATTATGATTGTTATTAAGCTAAAATTAATTTTATTGTATTATATAATTTATTAGTAAATAATGTAAATAAATTTGAAATATATTTTGTAAATATTAAAATATTTTATTTTTTGAAAATATATAGTTTAAATATTATGTAAACTTTAAGTGTTATATTTTATAAAATAATTTTAAATTTAAAAAATACACAGTCGGTAATTTTTTAAAAGTATAATACTTAATAATAAATTTTACAGTTTACACGACAGCAAACAGTAAAAATTCAAATGAAGTGGGCCTAAAAATAAACGTCAGAACCAATTATCTTTGAAGCCGCAGTTCTCTTTTCTAAATCAATTCTCCTCGCCCGTATCAGCGACCTTCTCTCCAGACCATTCTTTTCAGCCCATTGAATCTCCTCCTCCCGTGATTGCTCTGCCTCCGGACTCCGATCCCGCCGCGGAGCGAGGTATTAATGACCGCCTTTGACGCCTTAGTTTCACAGCATTTTGAGTGGGGGCAATTGACCCCACTGGCTATATAGTGGATCCGCCCATGACCATAGATGAAGGTACCTAAAGCGTGGTCCATGGGGGACATGCAAACTACGGCGTTTTCGCGCTACCATAAGCAACCCCATCGAATAAACCTGTTTGGATCGTCGTTGGGATGTTTCTGGTTTGCTTGTCGTTGATCGGTACATATGTTTATCCTCCGCGAAGTTACTCGGATTGCTACTTCTTGTCGTCGAGCGTTTGTAGTCCTTTTAAATATTGGCTGCCGCCTATAACTTCTAGGATACGAACAGACGAGGAGATTGCTTCGCATGTTGTATTCAGAGATATTCTTTCAGCAAAGCCGGTTTCTTCGAAGAATTCCAAGATCGCCTTCATGTTCCTTACACCCGGTTCATTGCCATTTGAGAGGTTATGGGAGCGATTTTTTCTGGTATGGTTCTCATTATGGATACTGCGTGTTCTTCTCTATGTGCCATTTTGTCTTAATTTTTCTTTTACAATATATAGTATGTGAACAAAATACTAAGCTAATTACATTATCGGCGCTATGGACCTCATGGTCCCGCTACTTTGGTAATGTAATATACTGTATTCAAGATCGATATCTATTAGGAACAGGAAGAAGGTACTAAAATAATAAAAATACGTAGAAATTTTATCATATAACGATAGACGCCATTACCTTGAGTGATATGCTTTTTGGAACTATGTTCAACGCACATATACAGAGGGTATACCTGTTTTTCTATCAAACAAACAATCCGTACAAGTTACAAAATAACAAAATTGCTCTCATTTCTTTCCCATATCATCTCCTGCTATAATTGGAACAATCTGTTTAATCTGTTTAAGCGTAACAATGGCAAACTGCTCTCACATTTGTTTCTTGCATTAATAAAATATTGCTTCCAAATGCTTAGTCTCTAATTAGGTATCGAAAACTATCCATGAAACTGCAAGGGTTACCAACGGATTATTACCATTGATTTCCGTATGATCAAATATCATGACAAAAGGTTGTTCTTCTACCATTTGCCTGTACAAATAAAAAAATGCCAATTTATCACAATGTTTCCACTTATACATTTCATGTCTATTCATAGGGCCATGAAGGTAGGTTTTCAATTTACGTGCACGCATCAAGAGAGAAACCAGTTCATGTGAGTCCTTTATTTATTGGTAAGGACATCCGCCGTGAAAAGGTACCTAAAAGCAGCCTCCTTTTTCTTTTTAAGCATTTCTTCTGTCTTAACAACATATCATTGATTTCAAAAAAATTTCACTAAAATTTGTTTCGGTTTACAAATTACCAAAAGATAAGTCTTCATTTTTTATTTGTTCAAGAATACTTCTCTATGTTTGATATCATAATGTTTATTTGGGTTTAGAGTTGCTAGATGAGATTTTGTTTTAACTTAGAGACTGTTTACTTTGGAGAAAGTGGAGGAAGTGAGGCAAGTGAGCGGGAGGAAAGTGGTAGAAAAGTACGTTTGACTTTTATTATTTACTTGGGATTGGAAAGTGAGAAGAAAGTGTGAATAAAATAATTTTAATATATTATAAATAATAATTTATATTACTAAAATATTAATAATATATATTATATTAATATTATTAATATATAACTAAAATATAAATTATATTATTAAAAATTTAATAATTTAATAATAGTATATTTTTAATATTATATAATAATAATCTTATATTAATGTAATATATAAATAAAGTATTAATATATAAATATATAACTGAAATATTAATATAATATTAAAAGGTTCATTAATAATATATATATTATATATTAATAATTAATTAATTTTATTGCGATTATTATTATTAGTAGTAATATAATATTATTTATAAAGTCATATATTAAGATATTGGTAAAATAATAGTATTAATATTAATATAGAATATCATTAAACCTATGTTGCTAATAATAAGTATATAATAATTTATTAATAAAATATGTTAATAAATAACATAAATGATATAAGATATTGAATAAGAGTATAAATATTAAAATAGAATAATATATCATTAAAAATATATTATTAATAATAAGTATATTAATATATTATTAAAAATATGTTAATTATTATTTAATAAAATAAATGTTATATAATGATATATATTATTATGTATACATTAATTAATATATTAATAAATATATTTTATATTAATAGTTACTAAGTATTAATAATATAATTTTTAAATACTATAATTTAAATAGTTTTTTATTATTATTATTAATATTATCTTATTAATATAATAATTATTAGTAATATTTTATAATATCATAATATATTTAATTTATATATATATATATATATATTGATAACATTTGACTTTCCCCACTTCTCTCCAATTTGAAGAGAAGTGGGGAAGGTAACAATCCTATATAAAAGAATAGTAAATAAAAAGTAAGGAAAGTCACTTGTCCCACTTTCTTTTTAAATAAACAAGAAAAGTGGAGAAAGTGAGGAAAGTGACTTAACAACTTTCTCCACTTTCCTCACTTCCTTCTAATGTAAACAGACCCTTATATATTTAGGTGTTATTATTTCTATGTTTTAATTGTTAATAACTTAATGCTCATTTGTTACTATGTTTAGTATCTTTTGCCATTAATATTGTTATAAGTTTATTTTGTGTAAAGGATTCAACCATTTCATTGAAGGCAATGTCTTGATACTTGGGCTTTTACAGCGAATTATTACCATCTTGTTAATGCGTTTATATGAAGAAATAAATCACAATAACTACTTAATGATTTGACCATACTTATTGGCAGAGCCGAACAATACATTGAGTATATTCACTAAAAGCCCGAAATATCTAGTCAAGAAGCAAGTTGTATCAGAAAGCATAGCATGCCTCCTATGCATGCAACGTGCATTCTGCAAATTAAACATATAGGAAATTAAATATGAAAAAAGAGGCTGGTTATTGATAGTGCTCGTGTTCTTAGCAAGTTAATTATGTATATCAAGTAGTTGGTAACATAGTTTTCTGAATTTCTCCAATAGATCCAGTGCATCTCTTGCAATTTCCCTTATGCTTCTATATCTTTACAGAGTGATTGGTTATTCACTTTCATTTTGCATTTTCTGTTTGAATAAAGTTAAGTCACCAAAGTAATACACTAAGGCTTCTGGAGCACACTCGAAGATTTTTCTAAACCATGAAGAAAAAAGTAATTATAATAAAAGCTGTCTAAGGAAAGCGTCATGTTTTCTAACACAAGAGACCTGTTCCTAATACAATTATAGTCAGCTCACTACTAGCAGGGTCTTTTTTTTTTTCATTTTCGTAATAATTATTAGTGGAGTTCCTGTTCTTATATGGCACACTAGTAAAGTGATTTTAGTAGATTATAATATTGTAGGTTGTTTGGGGGGAAATCTCCATGGTTGATGCTGAGAAGAGACTTCTGGCAAATGCACTCCGTGATCCTGATAATCAACATTTTGTTTTGTTATCTGACAGGTAATTGGCCGTTGTTGTACCCTACCCCTTTTTTAGTTTCTTGCAATTTCGATTTATTTGTTCTTTTTATGGCAGTTGCATACCACTCCACAACTTTAATTATATATACAAATATCTGATGGGCACAAACATTAGCTTCATTGATTGGTAAGTTGACTGTGACATCTTGTTTGTAATCTATCATTGATACTTTTGTGCCATTAGCTTACAATGAAACATTTCCTCCAGTGAAAATTAAGAACTAGTGATACTGTTAGCTCATCCATTGTCTTGTTTTACCCTATTTTGTTCTTGCTCTTATTGTTCTTTCTTATTCCAGCTTTGAAGATCCTGGGCCCATTGGATCAGGCAGGTACTCAGAGCAAATGCTACCAGAGATTGAAAAGAAAGACTTCAGGAAAGGTGCACAGGTAGCTAACTTTCTTCCTAGTTATGTTATCAGCATGTGAATAATGTCATCAATTTAGTAACGAGCTTGATCGCCTGCCCATGTTGTAGGAATACATGCAATCGAGTAATTTAATCTTTCAATGGTATCCTCTAGCATCTTCCTTCAAACTTTAGGCCTTTATCATGTTGCCATTGGCATCCAGGAATATGGCAACTTGAAATAATATAGCACAACTACTAATGATATAATCTACTATGTTAGAAGATACATGTTACTATGCTCTTCTCCTCACCAGAATAATGTAACGAAGTATATGTTAAGCAATCTGTTTATGAGAAATACTAGCTAAGTGTCCAACAACAACTAAGTAATAAGCCCCGTAAAGCAGGGCTTGGGGAGGTTATGATGTACGCAGCCATACTCCGAAGAGTGCTATTTTTCTATTGTATAGCAATGTGTATGTTATTTAATCTGTTTAAGAGCAGTACTCCTGAATCTTATTATTATGAATCATCATGTAGTAAAGACATCCTTCTAGTTCAGTGTAATGGTAGGATTCATTGGCGCCCTATTCGGATCACTTTGTTTGCACCTGCTGGTACCCGCCAAAAAGCAACTACTTGCTGAAGTCTTAATCTTTGATTACTTGTATTATGTTTCTTACTCTCTGTTGTTATTGCATAGCAAGATTTATCTTCTGACTGTAAGTTATTACTGTTGCCCCTTGTTTGATTAGGCTTGCTGACATTCATGAATCTTGATACATTCTGTAGAATAAGAACTCTAAGGTTTATTGTTTCATTTAATGCTCTGTTTTTTATATCAATTGCTTTTTTCCCCTCCCAAAATGACCTATGTTTTCATACTACAGTGGTTTTCAATCAAAAGGCAGCATGCTGTGTTAATTTTGGCCGATAACCTTTACTACACTAAATTTAAGCATTACTGCAAGGTGAGTCATGATTTATCTGTCTTTTTGTACTAACCACCCCCACCCCTGGTTAATGTTTGATTCCTAATCCTGTCAAAATTTTAACACATCTTGCTTGCTATACCCCTAGTACAGTTTCTCTATATTCATGTTTTTGATGATTCTGAAGAATTTACTGCAAGTTACTGATTATTGCTTTTGAGTTGTTAACAGTCATCTGCAACTCCACAATAACAGTAGCCTACTGTGAATGTTACTTTTTCATTAAACCATACACAGCTATCTAGTTCCTCACCAAGCACTTGATTACTTGTTTAAATAACCACTTGCATAGTGCAAAAAGAATGCGCATAATCTTTTGTCAGGTCTATCCCTCAGACTTTTAATATTTGGGTGTTATAATTGCTAGATTATCTCTTTTTTCTTGAGGAAAAATAAATATGATTGCTATATATCAAACTTTTTGGTCAGTAACAACATGCATATATTTCAAATAACATCTTTCATCAATTCCACGGAAGATCTTTTTTTTTCCTGCATTCATACTTAAAAAATATGATTTGAGTGATTTGCTACTACATAGGTCATAGATAGTTGCCATTTATTCAAGGAGCATGTTAAGGCCCTATTGTTCAGTGTAAATTTAGATATTCAATCTACAACTTTAAACTCTCTAAGTTGATTTTTACATCTAGCGTAAACATATGTATATGTACACAGCACTATTTTAGAGTGCATCTATGGTTATACACAAAGTACATGATTTTAAACATTGTCCTGCCAGCATCTCTAGATGGTATGGATCATGTTTGTGATCCGTATTCATCCCTCAGATCATGACTTTTATGTGTTACCCAAATTTTAAACTGGGTGTCCGAAATAAAGTGTGCAAGTTAAGCGGTTAGGTGTATGTTAAAAGATCATTCTATAAACTATCAGCAATTGGTTGATCGCTGGGGATTTATGCAAATTTCTGGAGCCGTGGTGTCTTATATATATTTGCCCTATATAGGTACAAAGATCATTCAGTAAATTCAAGTATTCCTGCTGTTAGAAGCACAAAGTTGTAGCAATCTCTACTCTCTAGGCACAAAATCATATGCCCTTCACCAATAAACTTTTAAGCAAGTTTCAGCCTCCTGTAATTCCTGTATTTTCTGCTGCAATTTGTGAAAATTGGCTTGATTCTATAAAAGCCATTAACTCCAGTAAATCATGTTATCCTCTGACACAGCCAGGTATGGACGGAAAGAACTGCTATGCTGATGAACACTATCTGCCAACACTATTCAATGTCGGTATAATCACAAGCTAATTTCCAGTGGTATTATTATTATTATTATTTCACTTGTCAAGGGTGTTCTGTTTCAACACAGTTAGTTGATCCTGGTGGAATTGCAAATTGGTCTGTGACGCATGTAGACTGGTCGGAGGGGAAGTGGCATCCTAAAGCATACAAGGCCCAGGATGTTAGCTTCAAGCTCCTGGAAAATATAACAGTATGTTTTTACTAGTTTCTATCTTCATATTTCAACTATGGTTTTTGGACTCTTATGGTTCTTCATAAGTGACTCATATTGTATGATTATCTTCTGCAGTCAACTGACGAGAGTTTTCATGTCACAAGTGATGAAAGGGTAAGTGTGAAAGATATTAACCAAGTTTCTACTATTCTTTCGATTTAAAAGAATGCGTACGACTCATGCCCTAAGCATGGAAGCATTTTGAGTCTTCACTTTGCGACATTTTTGGGTTTTAATCTTTCCATATTAGGCTGAGAACACTGGATACTTGAGCTCAAGTTTATCGGTCGATCAAAATGAGAGAAGGTCGACCTACTACTGTACAGATAAAAGTAAAACTGGAAGTTTGAATCCTGGAAAAATATTACCTTCTATGTAAGATTTATGAACGAAAGGAAAGGCGTAGCAACATAAGACAATATGCGAAAATACAAATTCATGATCCAGTGCTGTATTATGTTCTATTATACTCTAATTTAAGAGAGCATAGATACTTTAGCCAGTCGTGCATCCGTGAATATTTACGAAAAAGTTTGATATGTTTTCATTCGGAGTCTTTTCTGTCACGGACATATATTGATTCCTTGTTTGTGATTTTACAGAGAGCGGTGATGCAGGAACCGTGTATGTGGAACGGGCGGAGGAGGCCGTGTTATTTGTTTGCCAGGAAATTCTGCCCGGAAGCAATGGATAACTTGCTTCACCTGTTTTCCAATTTTACGTCTCATTAGGAACGCTCGCAGTTCTCATTCTTTGGTGGAGCACCCTATGTGCTCAATCCCAGCTACAGGTTTTTGATATTTATACGAGTTCTTGTAGAGTTCAATTACTAAATTTCAAAGCCCAATGCCCCTCGACGCACGTCAGAAAGGGATGATTATGGAGCATTTCTGAAGGCTCCGGCTAAGTCTTGGTATATTCGTAACACACAGGTGGCTGCCAAATGGAGGCCATCCCAGCTACTTTGTCATCTAAGTTTTGCAGTTTCAATCTTCTTAAACATCCTTTTAGGGTTTTTAGTTTTGCTTTCTATCTTCTGTAGATGATTCTGCCGCTGGATAGGCAAATTTTGTTCACCCGATTATATTTTGTATATTTATAAGAAGACAATAGCAGACTCGGACATTTTGTATTAATTTTATACAATGTATAGTATCAATTTAGTGATAAATTCTTATTCCATGCCAGGTCTGATTTCCGGCTACATCATATGCCAATGCCAAACCATTCTATAAGAGAGTCTGGCAAAATGATCCATTCCGCTATAGAGTTTTTACATGTAACAGTTACATCACGTTACTTCGTATAACGGTTACACTACATTATTATGTGTAAGAGTTCTAAAAATAATTATTTAGACGTATTTTTTTTTAAAGTTTAACATAAAAGTTGTAGTTTTTAATAAAATCTACAATTTTCATTAGGACCCCCGCCTAAGAACATCATGCTAGGCCTTTCAAAATTTAACCCAAACAAAATATCTCTGCAATTAGTTCCGCCGTAAAAGAGTTTGGAGAGTAAGTTATACGCAGCCGAGCAATGCCCCCCCCCAAAAAAAAGCTATTTTCTTAGGATATTCGCCTAGAAAAGTAAATCCTTAACCCAAAACAAAATCAATATGTTCGACACTAATAAACGTATTGTTCACTTTCGTGCAGACTTTTAGATAAATTTTGGGCCAATATTGAGGGTTTCTGGCAATTTTCTGCAAGATACATCTCCCAAAAAAAAAAAAAGTAATCGTGGAGTAACCTACGTTTATCTCCCAAATATATAGCACATTTAGTCGGCTGAATAAATACCAGATAGTATATGCATGTGTATACATCTGCAACCGTTACACTTGAAGTACCTTAGCATTTACCTTACAGCTATGTAAATTACGTGGGTTATGACCTTACCTGACATCTATCTTCTTCTTATTTCTACATATCACAAAGAATAATAAAAAGGGTACTTTATATTAGAGCTGATCTGAAAGCTCCCCTTTATTATCCACTTAATTAACTATTATAACCCATAGCTACCACAGGAATCCTCACCTTATGACCTCTATCACCTTTTAACAGGATCTCCCCGAAACTATACGTACCTGTAACCGATCTGACGGTGAGGCTTACCGTGATTTCATGTGTGGCTCCTGCAAGCACTGTCATTGCAGAGGGTGCGGCCTCGAGGGCTATTTCAGGCGACATTCTGGTCGCGACCACATAGGTTTCCGTCTCGGCCACATTTTTCACCGTTCGTTTTATCGTCTGAGTTCCCTCGAGATGGGATATTGTGATGGAGGGGAGATTCAGATCAGCCGGCTGGCCTTTAGTAGCATTGCAGGCTGTGCTTGTAATGTTCAGAACTTCGTGAGGATCTACATCTGGTACCGAGCACAGAAATTTGATGTAGTCTTCATAAGCTGTCATGAAAATCTGGCATTAGTTTAGCTTTCCAGATGAAATAGAAGAGGAAAAAAAAAGAATCAATTATGTGGTACAGTCGTAGTAAATACGGACAATTGCAGTGAGGTCCCTAGTGTCAAGTTTAAAATCACTTAAGTCCATCTTTCCATATTTTGCACCCTATTTAAGGACGTGTCAAGTTTAGCTCACTGAATTTTGGTCCGATTTTTCCAAACGCCTTCCGAATGCTCTTTCAAAGAATACGAAATAAAAAGACTTACATGCATCTAGAACAAGCCCTGGATCTAAAGCTGCCCTAGCATCAACAGCACCACTTCCATAATCAAAAGGCGTTGCACGAGCCAGTGTTAATGTCTCCATTTCTGAATATTGTTGTGCTTGAAGAGGCCTCCCTCCATGATCTAATGTTGAAGCCGTAGTCATCAAGGCTGACTTTATCGCTGCTGGACTCCAATCTCGGTGCTTTTGTTTGATAAGTGCCGCAATACCAGCAATATGTGGTGCTGCCATGCTAGTCCCAGATATCAATGCAAAACCTTCACCTGTTTAGTAACAAAAACAACTCTTAAGATTAATCATGTTTTTCACATTTACCTAAAAGGTTCTATAATCATGAAGTGATGCTACTCAGGCTTATAACAAAAGCAATATTCCTGCCTTCTACTATATTATTGATTATTTGGTTAGCAATAGCTAGATTACTCAATTTTTTTGCACCTTTAAGGCCTTTCTTAACCATTGGCGGTATAGATGCCAATGCGTGCCCACCTCCCCCCCTTCTCCTCCTCCTCCGATATAGGTGGCAATGCATGAGCTCAACCTCCAGGGTGATGTTTAACCGATCAAGATGGGTACAAGAGGATGAAGGATGGAGACAGAAGTAGTTTGTTTTGAAGAACTAGCAACTATTGTTCTTTGCCTTCATCTCAACCCTGGGGGAAGCAACAAAAAGCACTGAGCAGAGCATAAAACATTTTACCTATGAAATTGGCCTGATCTGTTCCATTTGGTGCCCAAGCTGCCCAAATAAGGGACCCTGGAGCCAAAATGTCTGGCTTGAGGACATCAGCATCTTGAAAACTGAAATCCTTTACATCGGGCCCGCGAGAGGAAAATATTGCTACCTGAGGAGCTCTATTATGGAGGATTGGCGCTAGTCCATCAGCTATGCTAGCTATTCCCTGGAATTCAGTTGGACGTCCAGCCCAATCTCTTTTGGTTGAACAATTGTAGTAGTTTATAAGTTCCTGAATCAACATTACCCAGAAATCAAGATAGCGGAAGGTCAAAAGCTGGTACACCTCAATATGTGGGAATTACCGTAGAGTTTGGAGCCAAACGCCATTAGAACTAGCTACTACAGAAAGCTTATTGAAAAACTAAGAATTAAACTAGCATACGCGAAAAATTTTCTTCTGGTGAAGAAAGTAAGTTGTTAAACTACGAACAAACGTTACGGCTTGAGTTCATACGAGCAAGAGAAATTTATCATGTAAATCAATGTGAAACACTTTAATAGTGTAAAGTTATAAACTTTACAAGATGAAGGGTATATTAGCTTCTTAATGATGGATTATCGTCTATGTTCTGCAGCACATCTCTGATGTCTCACAAACAAGAGTTTTCCTATGAAGACAAAAAATACTCGAGCTTGAATATAACAAAAGTGCAATTTGATAAGAGATAATCATTTTGGATTGATTGCTCCTGACTAAAATTAGGTTAAAACTAAAAGCAGTAACAGACTCCAACACAAGACTATTTCACTCGAGATTCCTTCAAAATGAGGAAGATATTTTAATCATAAAGGTGTGGTTGTTAGACTCGAGAAGATATTAATCAATATGCTTCCAGATTTGTAGTGATACGAGTTTCTAGAAGAAGCAAGACACTAAGATAGTACTTACCTTTGACATGCTTGTATCTGTAATTAGAATCCCAGGAACGGCAACAGGAGCAGGATCAAATTTAGTCCCCGGGAAGGTATTCTCTACTGCAACAACAAAGCCTGCTGCACCAAGACTTTTAGCTGTCTCAGATACCTTCTTTATGGATGCAGTGCCCGAAACGAAATTGAAGGAATATCCACAAAGAAGTATTTTTCCTTCCACTTTCCTTCTGTTTAATAGTTCTGGCTTCTGGCAGTCTAAAGGGTTGTACTTCATGACAGATGCATCCAGCAGCACATCACCGGCTGAGACCAAGGTGAATGATTTGTTCCCATGTGTAGCGGCTGCAGATAGAGCAAATGTAGATCTTTATTTCATAATTAAGATGAAGTTGCTCAACAGAAAAAATTTTCTTTCTTCTTCTATATCAAATTAAACGAATGAAGCATTAACAAAAATCAACAATTAACCAAAATTGTAGGACAAAAACTTTCTTCCACATGTCAAAGAGAAACAAATGAAGCACTTATATATAACGGCTTACGTGATAGTCCAACTCCAGCTATTATCTTCCCATTGCCTAAGCTCATGTGGTTTTTATATCTGCGATCATCAACTCCGGCAGCCACTGATGTAATCCAAGGACTGAATGATACCATCGTTTTAGGAAATGGGCCTCCATTGCCAGCAGCTTGAGCAACAAATACTCCTGCTTTTACTGCTGAAAGAAGTGCTGCATCAAAGGGATTTAAGAACGTCATCTTAGTGTTAGATGGAGGGCTATTTGGACCAACTGATAGGTTTAAGATGTCAACGCCATCCTGAACAGCCTGTTCCAGAAACAAAGCAGCATTTAGAAGAATTAACAGGCAAAGAAGAAGGTCATTCAATGCAAAAGGAAGTGAACTGACTAGTCAAACATTATTATCTTTTGATCACATCTCACATAAAGAGGGTATAAATAGCGGTTTATCTCATTCATTCTACTATAAACAGCACCTACTGATCTAAAGGGAGCTTAATTTAATTAGTTAGAAGTTAGAACCAATACCAGCACATGTAAGGAATATGAATCTTTGGAAAGCTAACATAACTTCTTTCTTCCACAAAGGGAGGACAGTGAGCAAGCAGTAAAAGTGATGTGACAATAGCACTGAATAAGTACTTTTACCTGGTCAATAGCAGCTACAACATCAGAAACATATCCCCCAAAAAGTCTATAAAGAACCTTGTATACAGCAATTCTGGCAAACACAAAGCAGATAAGCTTTTATTAAACTGTAAAGCATACTTCTTGAATTACAAAATATTTTAATAATAGCTGACCTGGCACGTGGAGCCATGCCACTTGCTTTACCAAACTCATGCCCATGCAACCTTACTGGAATTCCATTGTTCCCTGCAGCGATCGCTGCTGTATGACTAGATGACAAGAAATATAACACTTAGAAGGAAGAACACAAGACAAATACAAAGATCCTTCATATTTCTAACTTTTGCTAAGAAGCCTAGAATTACAATTCCTGCATCATAAACGGTATAAGCAAAGCCAAATATAATTTCAGAAGTATAGAGGTTCAGAATATATGAGCACTGCTATTCAACATCCCTATAGAGGGAGCTTATGTATGAAGGATGGTGATGGTGACACAGTAGGAACATATAAGGGGGGTGTTAAAAAGTATTATTTGATTATTAAAAGAGATTGCACAGGAGTCACCAGCCATGCCCATCACGAGAAAAGGTAGCACTTAGAATGATAAAAGTAAGAAATGAACATGTAATATCAAAAATGTTAACTGATACTAGAAAGTGCAGAATTACAATCTACAGCATGGTGAGAAATTTTGCAAGGGAGGCACCTGCCATGTCCATCACCATCCAAAGGAGAGGCAAAATCTACTGTAGGATTGAATGCTCCAGCAGCAATTGCAGCTTTTGCAAAATGTTGTGCTCCAATTATCTTCCCATTACAAAAGTTCCTCTTAGTATCAGGATCAACTTCACATTTTCCTTTGTAATGAGGAATATGGCCATACGGGTCAGAATTGTATGTAGAAAAGCTAGGATGCTTTGGATAGATTCCCGAATCGATGAAGCCAATAACAACGTCTTCTCCTGCTCTATCAAAGCCACCTCCAGTAGGCCATACGCCCGTTGGTAGCCCCAGAAACTGGGGTGTATGGGTTGTTAATTTCTTTACTTTCATGTCCTTCTGAATGTTTTTCACGTCGGGAGCTCTGCTAAGAGCGTCTGCCTAAAATCAATGTAAAACTTACGAATGGAGAATGCACTCTGAGTAACGATACAAGTGTGAATCACAACAACCTCGTTTGTGAACTGACCTGCTCATGAGACATGTGAACAGAAAATCCATTCATAAGATGGCTATAGCTATACAATTTTGTGTAGGTCCCAGCCTCGAAAAGTGAGTCCAAAAGTTCATCGTGTTGTTTTTCAAGGTGAAGAGCGTATGATATAACTGATTCACTGCATGGAAAGTTGAATTAAACAAGGTAAATGACTGCATGGAAAGTTGACTTTAACAAGTAAGTGTTTGTGCTCCAAAACAAGGGTTGCTAGGATCACTGTTCTATTTCCTAATACCTATCCTAAGAGGGCTAATCTCACCCATCTACTAATTAGTAATTACTACACTAAGGGCTGACTCTAGGAGTTGTCAGTTAAGTGCGCAATATACTATTATAATAACCTAAAACAATTGGGCTTGACCAACTTGCAAACCAAATTGTCAAATGCAAGGAACATAAGTGTTGATCATAGTACCTGGTGATATCAAACTCTCTATCTAAGTCAACTGCTGTAGGAGCAAGACCATCGATGCCACCATTATAGCTCACTACAGGCTCACCTTTGATCGTCACTATGTAAACATCTTCATTCCCAGAAACTAACAGGGGTAAAAAGGCCGTTATTAACCACCAGATTTTCGAGCTCATTTTCTTCAACCAAGAAGTAAACCAGGTGATACTGCGAGAACAACCTGTAAAATCAAGCTGTAGGTCACAGAAATAATAGAAATAAAGTGAATTATGCATCAATAAATCATCATTTGCGTTAAGATCGTATAGGTTTCTTTTCTTGAGGACTAACTAACAAAGGATTTGCATTAGAGGCAAATGCTATCAAATATAAAGAAGCCAATGATAGCAGTAACTATGACAGATGAAGTGGACACGATGCTAATATAATTTGCTAGATTTGTCTTAACCTGTAAATATCATGGCAATGACAAAGATCGGAGATCAAACAAAGTAGACCGGGAGTTTAGCTGTGTAAGTAACTGAAGATTAGGCTATGGTTTCCAGTGATGCATAAGCATAAAATCAAATTATTCTCTTAATTGAATCAAGCGCCAGAAGCCCATGGCGCCACGGGCGGATGGTAGGGTTTCTACCTCATAAAGTGGAGGTCTCAAGTTCGAATATCACAAGTGTCATCCATAAGGGTGCGAGGGATTTATTCCATTTGTATTCCATAGAGGATAACAGCAGCTGTTAGACCTGTTCAGGCTGAAAGAATGAGACTCTTCGTTTGGTGGAATACAAATTAGTGTAACCCGTGGACTCATATGTTACGATGGCAACACAAAAGTGAGCCGTTTACGGGCAGACTTTGCCACGATAACCTCAGAAAAGAAAAAAAAAAAAAAAAGGAAGAATAAAGCGCCAGAATCAAATTTCATCAGACAGTGAGGGAACCAATCATCTGTTCATACTCCACCACAGAAACCCGGCGGCCTAGGGACATTCAAATTGATAATGTTTCTATAATTTGGTCGATATAAGCAACGACGTATAGTTGCCATTGTTATTATGAACTAAACTAGAAAGGCGAATTGAAAACAACCTACAAACATTCAAATAGATATATCAAATGGCATTCACGAAATAAAAAGAATTACAATGATTACGAACCTAATATTAGCGTAAAAACCCCATCTCCGACTTCGATCTGCTAAATTAAACAAAATCTACCATAATCTGGTGGAAATAAACAATAATCTAGCTGAGACGATCGGTGGAGATGATCAAACCGACAAGATTCTCAACCAAGATCAAGCACATCTCATGTAAATGTCTTGAGAACTAGGGTTTTAGAGAGATTCAAACGGAAGGAAGGACTCGTACTCGTGGAAACAACTTTAATGCCAGTGACCAGTGAGCTCTGGAGCGAGTGGTCGAGCAGCAGCATCTCGGGGAAGGAGGCATAGTCTTTATACCGCTACGATATGTTCACCCGCTGAACACTTTTGTATAGTACAGTTGAGCGGTCGGGATGATTTCGAACGTTAGATCGTGAACAATGTACGGTGTAGATAGTTGTATTGTCGTAAGTAGAGATGTCTCGCGGAGGAGTACAATGATTGTCAGTTTGCGCGCCCCTCGTTTGTCGGTTCTCTGAGCTCGTTAATGTGAGTAGCTGGAGTGACCCTCTCTCACAGTACAGCAACCGTTAAATAGACGACCATGTTAAAAATTAAAAAAAAAAATTGTTTAATTTGACAAAAAAATTTGTTTTTTGTTTAAAGAATTAATTTATTTATTTCTGATATTATCATTTATTATTAATGGGTGTATCATTTATCATTAATGGTTGCAAATATTTATATGAGCCTTTCTCATGCTTCATTTCATTATCTTATCCGGCTTTGAATGACGATGTATTAACGAAGAAACTAATGAATTTAAATAGAGTACATAGGACAATAAATCTGAAAGTGACCTCATTTACTGGCGAACAGATTAAGATATTGATAATGACCTAATTTTAGTTAGTATTAGAAAATAAATGGAATGAATATATATTTTCATTATTTTTAATTAATTTCATGAAGATATAAAAATTATCCAAATTAAAAAATGCCTTGTTAATATTTTAAAAACTATTATTATTAATAATCTGGTCTTTTTTCTCAAAAAAATTTTAAAGGTAAGAGATAAATGGTTCTATTTTAAGTTTAAAAAAAAAAGAAAAAGAAAATAGTAATTCGAACGGGTAAAGGTGTGGGAGCTGTTCTCTTGTACGTGGGACGACGAGAATCTCTCCGCATGTGGTGGCGTTGAAAGTGGGGCCTTTTAAAGATGAGAAGTTCCTGTCTCTCATCATTTACCACACACGGTTCACCTTGGTTTCATTGGTCACAAATGAGCAAAGTATTTTCCAGATCACGTTTTAAGCCAATCGTTATTCGTATTGACCTGTTTGCTGTTTGTCTTAATGCAGTAGATATGGCCAAACTTCGGACGGACATATACGTCTCGATGCATGTGGAGATGGGTCTCACAATTTTCGTCTTTTACTTCTAACATCTTGCATGTGATAATTATAGTCTCATGATATGTTTCCTAATATTATGAATCTATTGTATATTATTAGTTCTCTAAATCGGACATATTATATATGAAAAATATAAGAAAATATATGTTATTTTTTAGTCTTAAAATATATATATTAAAAAAAAAATTATAAATTTTAGATCATATTCAAATCTATATTTTTTATATTCAACATTTTTTAAAAAATACATCTAAATAGACATATAAAGTTTATGATATACATAATTATACATTTAAACCCTATACACGTCATATGACTTAAAATATATTATCATAAATTTATTAAAATTCACATATTTTTAATCCATATAATAATAAAGTGACAAGTGTCATCTTTTGACCATAAAATATTCAAGACATATATAGATGGGTCAAATTGTACTAACCAATTAGTCCACTTTGACCAAGGTATAACTTATTGTGGAAAATATTATATAAATTTTTTTTTTCCTTATTTAGCTAATATGGACTAAATAAAGTAACTTTTATAGGGGCTTTTGTCCTATATAGCCTTGTGATATATAAAATTTCCCCATAATATTTTAAAAATTAATTTTCAACAATTTTCATTTTTTCTCAATTTTGAAATTTGATTGTATAAAATACTGTTTGGGATGTGTATCGAACCCTAAAATCAATCCCTTTGTATCCTACGAAAGATGATACATGCCTGAAACCGCTCAGCTGATAGAATATAGATCAGTATCACATTAAATTTATTTATTACGGTAATCACACAAAAAGTTGGTCGGTTGCAGATATAATTTTTTCCACTATATTCTAAAAAAAGAAAAAAAGTGGACTCGCAAATTGACTACATAAAATATTGGTTGGAATACAAAATAAATCTCTAAAATTAAGTTTATCTATACCCGTGAAAGATAATACATATAGATTTGACTATATAAATTATTGGTTGGAATACGAAGTAAATCACTAAATTAGGTCCTCTGTATCTCCTGAAGGTAATATAAACCTGAATTACTCATTTGATAGAACATAGATCGGTATTACTATTTGCTTTATTTATTATATCAATTATATAAAAAATAGATAGGTTACAAACATAATTTTTTTCGATAATTAAAAAAAAAAACAAAATGTGAAAGTGGATTTGCAAATTGGATGAGGATAAGAGTTGGGAGCTTCAAGCACAGGTGAGTGTTAGAATGTCTGTCCAAAATGTAGGCCCAATAATAAAGTCTACGAATTCAAAGGCCCATGCCATAATGCTGTTCACGAGAACCACGAGGGTGTTTAAATATAAATATATAATTATTTAGTTATCTCCAACCAAACACCAGAGGCCACGAGGTGGTGTGGTTAAAACACACCAACAAGAGTGGTTGGTAAGAAAAAAAAAGTTAAATTTTTTTTTTTTTTAAATTTGTATAATTAATCTTTTTATATTTTAAATTTTAAAAAATCTTTTAATTAAATATTGTAAGTTATTATGAACAAGTCATAGTGTACGTCAGTACAGTATTGAAAGCTTATATATTAGTATTAAAAATATAATATTTTGAATTTATAATAATAAATAAATAGAACATCTAGATTCAACAAATTTAATAATTTTATTTAAGAATTAATAGAAATTACGTTTCAGTCTCATAAATCTACGTTTGATCTGCTCAGTCTCCGAAAATATAAAAAAAAACGCACCGATGTGGCACGCAACGTGTATAATATAATAAAAAAAAACACATTTAGGGACTAAAATATAAAGTATAGGAATTGGAAGGCTGAAATAAAATTTATTTGGTCAATATTTAAAGGACTGTCCTAACCAAAAAAAAAAGAAAAAGAAAAAAGAAACTACAATTCAGCCTCCTACCAAAAAAAAAAAGTTTACATTTCCGAGGATTAAAATTTCCACTTGTACAGAGGGTTAAAACGGTAATAAACCAAACCAAAGGGGTGCATAGCTCAGCTCTAGATAAATAGATATTTTTCTTGGCCCAGCTTTGGTCTTCACACTTGTTCACTGGCACTCGAAGGACGGTAAACGCCGGCATGGGGGAGTCAAGCACGGTGCACTCGCCGATGGTTACCTACACCTCCATGATCTCGCTGCTATCGCTCTGCCCTCCATTCGTCATACTCCTGTGAGCCCCCCTCGATCCATCCACCCATTGATACGGAATCTCTCTGATCGTGATCTTCTCCGGAGATCATTGCTTTTCTTTTTTTTATCTATCTCCGATGTGAATACTGGAGTCTTTGTAGATTGTAGCATTCCATCGTTGATATTTGCAATGGTAGGGTTCCAGCCGATGTAGAATCGGACCTTTCGGATGTTAATCTGGAGTATGAGTTGGTCAATTGAAGTCAACCTCTGGAGAGATAACTTCAGTGGAAACTTTGATGTATTCTGTTGATTGAAATCCATGATGTTGTTGTTCTTTGATTAAATGTTCCATCACCATATTCTTTCATATCCTTTAATTATGAAACTGTTTATGTTATTCTGATCAGCTTGCTTGCGCTTCATTTTACAAACTTAAATGACATGTTCATATGAAGAAAAGTTGATAGATATAAAGTGTTGTGTTGTATGTAGAAATCTCCACTTAATCATTTGATAAATTCGGCTAGACATAAATATGTGAATTTTATGATAATTTGCCTCTGTTTACATGTACTACTCAAAGTGCCTGAACAATTAATTGTGGATGCAGATGGTATACAATGGTTCATGCTGATGGTTCTATATTGCAAACTTTTGGGTACTTGAAACAGCACGGTTTTCAGGGACTCAAAGAGATCTGGCCCGCACCTACCCCTATTGCATGGAAAATTATTGCTTGCTTTGGAGCTTTTGAAGCTTTCCTTCAGCTTGCATTGCCTGGAAAGCGGGTTGAAGGTCCGGTTTCACCGACAGGTCATATACCTGTATATAAGGTTCGTGGAATGCCCCTTGAGAACACTACTTGCTCATCATTTTCATATGGTTATTTGCAAAGGAAGATCAAATGTATCACTTCTTTGAATTAAATCGAAACACACTTTTTCTTTGACTGACCAAAGTATTTGTGAAGTCAATATGAGTAAACATTGGCCTAATTTTAAGTATCGTTCTGAACTTAGTTGATATACTTGGCATATTTGCTTAGGCTTAGGAACTATTACGCCCTTTCATTTGCCCGGATTAAGAAATTTTTGCACATTCTAGTTTGGGGATTTATATTTACTCCTCTTTTCTTTTTTTTCTTTCAGGCGAATGGTTTACAAGCATATGCAGTAACCCTAATAACATATCTTGGCCTTTGGTGGTGAGTTCTGTCGCTACATAATGGAATGCAAATGTCATTTTCTAATGTCATTATAGATTATCCTTCTCCTAGAAGAAGTTTGGAAAATCGTTAATTTTGCTTCCATTTTGTGTGTGTGTGTGTTGGAAACCTGGGCAATGCCCTAGTTAACTAAATTATAATACCTGTCTAGCTTTTTAACTCAATTGTTTTGTCTTTTTGCATGAAGACATATGCAGTTGTTCATGCATATATCTTTACCTATATACCTTCACAAGTATCCTGTAGTTCGGCATGTATGTATTTGGTCCATGCGTATGTGCTTGTGTGTTTTTTGGGTGCAAATACCTATATTCTGTATGAATTCAGGGCTCCTGTGATATGATATTCTTCTTAAGCCTATTGCCGCTATACATAATAGTGGATGTTTGTATGCCATTGTTAACAAATATTGTCTGGGAAACTGGATAATGTTTTCTAGTTATGAACTACATGCATTGGTGCTTATACTCTCATGTCCATGAAATGTGTGAAGTGGTTCTCGCTAGTGTATTGTCTCACCTAACTTCTCTCTTCTCCTAAACCGAATGAATCTTATAGTATAGTAGTTCTTAATAAAGCCATCAAGTCAGCGCTCATCAGCTTCATCTTGAAATCTTGATGTTTGATGTAGATTGACGATGATGATTGGGGTTCCTGGTTTGCACACAATTAAGGGTTACGCTGGTTACTTGGTTTAAGGATCACATTTGTCTATCATCTCTGCTTTTTTTTTTTTAAAAAAAAAAAAAAATAGAAGTATGTGGTATATTTGTTGAAATTAACTGGAGAAATGGGCTTGTGCGCTTGCTTCTTCTTTCAGATACATATCTGATGAATGTAGTTCTATGTTTGTGACGGTGCTGGAGTCTGTTGCGTCTTTACTAATTCAGCATAATCCACTCAGGTTTGGAATTTTTGACCCTGCTCTTGTGTATGACCATCTGGGAGAGATTTACTCAGCACTGATCACAGGGAGCTTTGTCTTCTGCATTCTCTTATACATAAAAGTGAGCTTATTATTTCATATCTGTCATTGTTTTCAGCTGTTTATGTTATACCCATAATTTGTAATGCATCTTTCTGTCTCTAGGGCCACCTTGCACCATCTTCTTCTGATTCAGGATCATCTGGGAATGTGATAATCGATTTCTACTGGGTAAGCCTTCACAAGAGCTCTGTGGCATCTTTTATCTCCTTATACATTTTGTTGGAGATACAATAAGGTCATTGTGTTAGTTAAGTTACACTTATAGCTTATGGAAATTTCCTATGATGCTTAATGGTTGTAGGATTTCTGAGTTAATTTTTTGGACTGTGATGACCTTCTAAACTAACCAACTTCATGTACTTTATTAGTAATGAAAAGCGCATTACTTGATTAGTAGTTAAAATGACATCTTTCAAGTGGAATTGAACGTAACTCTCCTTGGTTAAGGATGATGATGGGAACTATAGAATAAGATCCTAAAACCATTTGTCATAGTCTCATGTAAGGAGAACGTTTGCCTGAGGCGACGGTCATATGTTAAAAGAAGTGTCTTAATGTGACGTCATTCAATCTTGTTTGATTGCCAATGCCATTTCACTGCGGTTTTTTCTCTTCTTTTTTGTGCTAATTTGACCTTTTTGGTTGATTTACCTCAGGGAATGGAGCTATATCCACGCATAGGCAAAGACTTTGACATTAAAGTTTTTACAAATTGTCGATTTGGCATGATGTCTTGGGCTGTTCTAGCATTGACCTATTGCATCAAACAGGTTAATTTGGATTACCTTTCTCTGAATATTATTTTTATCGAACTTTAAGTTTATCGTGTTTATAATTACGCTTCTGTATATCATGCGGCTACTTTTACTACCATCCTTCGGAAAGTTATGCTTGCTTATCCAGAATGGCAAGTTTCTTTTAGCTATGTTTCTTGCCGTTGCATTGACTATGTTTTAATGTTCTGTCCTAGAAGGGTCTTATCTCTTCCTTTTAACTTTAGTTGTTAGAAAAAAATGTGTGTGAGAAGATTTGCTAAGCTGATGGCAGAACCAAAATATGTACTTAAGCAGTTTTTGGGCAGAATTTATCTCCTAACAATGTAAATGAAGGTTGTAGCTACAGTGGATTTCAAAATTGGATGTCATTACGAGGACCATTCTGCGAGCTCTAAGCAATGAGCATAGTCAGGATAACTGTTCTATCATAAACTCTCTTTTTAAACTGGTTGGCATTTTAAGTAACCTTGCTCTGGACTGCTATTTTTTAGCCTACCATGGATCATATCAAGTATAGAAGGGACATCTTTGACTGTTGGAGTATCCACATTCTTATACATTAAACTGGTAGTTCCTGATCGTTTATTTGACCTATACATCACTATGAATTTAAGCGCGTCTTAGATAAAATTGATAATTTGTTTGTACTCTTAGATAGAATATCTTGATATATTTAGATGAAGATTTAGTATTGTTATATACATACCTTTTTTTTCCCCCGCTCCGCCGGGGCTTGTTATTGGGATGTTATTGTTGTTGTATATACATACCTTTTTGTTGCCATCCAAACCTTTTGTTGTACTGTTGCCGTCCTCCTATCTCATAATCTTTCCCCCCTTGCAGTACGAGGCAAATGGCCGTGTCTCTGACTCGATGCTTGTGAATACTGTACTTATGTTGGTCTACATCACCAAGTTCTTCTGGTGGGAATCTGGATATTTGTCCACAATGGACATTGCTCATGATAGAGGTTGGTTAGCTAGTTCAATGTCAAATGTTATGCTATGCTGATATTCTCAATCAGTTCATACGTGCATTTCTTCAGTCTATGACATACTTAAATGAGGATGTATCTTTTTATACTGTTCATCAGCTGGATTCTATATTTGCTGGGGTTGCTTGGTATGGGTCCCATCACTTTATACTTCTCCAGGAATGTATCTTGTCAACCACCCTGTGAATTTGGGCACCCAGGTTAGCCCATATGAATAATTGTTAATTCAAGTTTTTCGTGTTTAATTTCATTGAATTAATTAAATGTCAGCTTTGACATGTTAATGGGTGTTTGGATCTGGCAGCTTGCACTATCTATACTTGCAGCTGGACTTCTGTGCATCTACATAAACTATGATTGTGACAGACAACGTCAAGTGTTCCGTAAAACAAATGGAAAATGTCGAATTTGGGGAAAAGCACCATCAAAGGTTTCAAATCTTTTATGATCAAATTTGGTTTTTTTTCCCCTCTTCTCGATTTTATACCTTAAAGTTGCATCTTTGACAGATAGTAGCGTCTTATCAGACCACAAAAGGAGAAACTAAAACCAGCCTTCTTCTAACTTCTGGCTGGTGAGTCCTTTAATGTAGTCATAGTTGGAACTTCAATGCTACCATTCATAATGTGTTGTTCAACGGGTAATTATTTGCCTTTAAATTTCTGTAAATTGTTTCGTCATTGACATTGTGCAGGTGGGGGTTAGCTCGTCACTTTCATTATGTACCAGAGATACTATCGGCATTTTTCTGGACTGTGCCAGCTCTTTTTAACCATGTAAGTTTTTTTTTTTTTTTAAATAATTTTTTTTTCTAACGGTGGAAATCTGTAAGTTGATGCTTATCTTTATCTGTGTTGTCGAAATTTCAGTTCATGCCATATTTCTACGTGATATTTTTGACAATTCTCCTATTTGACCGTGCAACAAGGGATGATGATCGCTGTTCATCCAAGTAAGTGGGACGGAACAATTTCAATTTTAGTTTGTTAATACTGCCTTCTGTACATATTCATCACGAACTCGTAACGAAAGAGCTTTTGGCTGACAAATTTAGAAATCATTTTATTTTTGAGTGCGTTATTATAGTTTTCTATGTTCCTTACTTGACACAGGTACGGCAAATACTGGAAGACGTACTGCAATAAGGTTCCCTACAGGGTCATTCCTGGGATATACTGAGTTCCTTGTATGGCACTGTAGTTTATTTGTAGTTGTGATGTAACTTGTACGGCACTGTATGCTCGATACTATGTCCGTAAAATCGCAGTTTCTAGCTTTTTAAGTAAGATTCTAGGAACTTATTTGAATTCGGTTCATGATGTCTGTAACTCGATGCAGTTTGGAATGGTGTCTGGATGCTGCACGTAATATTTTCCCGTAATCCGTACTAGAGTTTAATGGTAGTAATTATTATTATTATTTTTTTTAAAAAATTTCCCTTGTTGAGTATGTGTGGATAATATTCATGACTGATTGTTGACAGCCTTGTTTTGAAGTGTAGTAGAACTACCAACAGTGCTTTTACTTTGCATTCACTCTCACTGAATGCCGTTCATTGTGTATGGTATATTGTGTCAGATTCATCCCTTCGGGATGGGTTTTGGGTGACGGAATGTGTGAGATCACCTTCTGCCAGATTGGGACGTGTTTTGGGTGATGGAGTAGAGATAAAGGTTGCGAATGGATTGGATGTATAAGCAATTAATCTTATTTTGACGGCCTCATGCCCTTATGCCGTACCATACCGTTGAATTTCACACGACATTCAAACCGTAGTGGTATCGGTCCGTCGTAGGGGACTACATGTCTTTTTGGCAGCGGAGAATCGAATTTGGCTACTACACAAACAAGCCACATTCTAATCTTTCCGCGCGCCGGGAGTCGAATTTTGGCATGTCATGAGGAGACCCCTCGCTCTACCACCAGACCACTTCCGGATGCCGAGTAAAAGTAACATAGCTTCTTTTTTTTTTTTAGTTTTGACAAAAAAAAAAGAAGTAAATTGTGCTTGACAAGATGAAAAAAAAAAAGAGAGGAGGATTGTGGGACCAGGTTACCTGGATTTGTAGATATCAGAGCTATCACTATCTATTTATTCTGATGAGATATCAGAGCTGCAGCATATCACAATTCATTGTGTGTCAGCCAATTTAAGTCCACTGAAGATGCTTCAAAACGGCAATTGCTATCACTATCGCACTCAAAATACTCGATATTACAACAGCAGAAAATACAAAAAAGTCGCAAAATCGTCCCAAATCTCACAAAATCATACCTAAATGAATTCGGTGCTGCTCAGATGTAAGCTTTCATTGAGTTTTGGGTGAAAGTTGGCTAAATTCTGACTGTTACATACACTAACAAGGAAAAAACTACTCACCCCCCAACAAAGTACTTAACAAACCACACACAACCAATCTCCACCACACACACGTCTCGTGATCTGCACAATTCCCTCATGATCTGCAAAAAATATCAAAATTACAGATATACCTATCGTGATGTGTGGTCTTAATTGTGCCACGTCAGTATGTGTGGTTTCTTGTGTGATTTTTTGGAGGTGATGCGGTAGAAAACTTTAAACAACTGATAGAATAGACTGCACCAGCTTTAAATATTTCGAGCTGGCGGACGTGAGGGGGCCGCATGGTGCACGGGTCGCCCCGCTTGACGTATTGGTGGGCTGGTGCCATGCATCTTGTTCACCTTGTTTCAATAAAATCAAAGATTTTTCATGAGTCATGACTTAGGAATTACAGTTAATATCTGCGATGCATCATTCAAGAAAAGGCAGGAATTTTTTCCAACTCCGGAAAATTTTTGAAGTAATGTTTTACATTATTACAGAAAGCAGCTCAGTAAGTCACTTTGCTGCATGCTAAATTAACTATATTCCATAATTATTCACAAGGATCAAGGGGGAAAAACAAAGAAAAAGAAATGGACGGCCGGGAATTGCTTCAACTATAATCTCTTCCCTTGTGAAACAAAGACTAACATATATTTACAGCTACTGTATCAATGAAGACCTGGCGTCTTCTAAGGTCTTACCAGGCCTTTAAAGAATGACTCTTCAATTTCCGATTTGATCGAATATAAGCCGATCACATATCTGTTAACAGGTTGCTGATCTTTCGAAGCTCCTTCAAAGCAGCAATGGCTTTAGCTTGGCCTTTATTTCCCAAATTATTGTTGTTTGAGATATCGACGGACTCAGATTGGCTCCAGTCTTGCTGGAAGACTGATTCAATCACCTGCAAAACCAAATTAAGATTTATGAGAAAAAGAAAAAAGGAACTACTAAAATTTCTCCGATGTTCGCTTCCATGAATTCAACTTTATGCTGCTTGAAAAGACCTATGGATCTTTGAAAGTGAGCTTGATTGATTTTACAAGTGATTAGCATTACTAAACAAGAAATAAAAAGGTCAGCGTTTGATGGCTGAAAAATTTGCATCCAAAATACTTCGAAACAGAACCCAAGGCATAACGCAAAAAATGGATCTTTTTCACACATCCGAAGGTGCCTTGGGATATGTTTTTTGGTCGTTTTCGCTCAAAGTTTCCTATCTAGTTTCTTGCCTAATTATCTCCCAAAATTATGTTCACGACCTACATGAACTGAAACTTGTGCTGCTCAAAAAAAAAAAGAAAAAAAGAACCACGATAATAAAGGGGACTAGATTGATTGTGGGAGAAATTTTAGGAGATATAATATTACTCAAAAAGAAGTTGCTACACTGGAGTAAGAATGCAGCCATTAGAAAATGATGTGATCGAAGTTGCTGAAACGAATGAATTTACCTGAATATTATCGAGCATGGATTGCTTGAGATTCTTCAAAGTGTCTATTACTTTACTATCACTAGCTTCAATTTTTCCAGAAACTCCACAAGAATTCAAAGTCGAACTGCCAGATACATTCTTGTTAGCATCTACAATAACCGAACTCTTCCCTGGGCTACCGTCACCAGAAACTCGACCAAATTTCCGTAACCATTGAAATAACGACTTTCGTTCCTTTGATACTTCGGAGTATTTCTCTGTATCCGCCGAATCGGCTTCTATTTTAATTGAAGTATCATTTTCTCGGGAGCCTGCCGACTGAGAATTCCTTTCTTCATCATTATCAGCTAAAGACGAATTAGAGGTAATACTACTTTTCTCCGAATCGTAGTCACCACTGTTGTCTACGCTATTATGGGGGCTGGTGACAACTGAAAGTAAGGAACTTGTGGTGCAATCTGAGGACCTCTCTGTAATATTACAATGTAAATCCTCAGCCCGGTTCTTTTCTAAGTCTAATTTTAAAGAAACAGAATCTCCACCCTCCAAGACGCTTCGCGTTCCTGCACTTTCTATTTTCCGATTGACCTCGGAGTCAACATCTCGATTCAAATCATTTAGTAAGCTTCGTCTAATCGGAGGGCGATTATTTTTCTTTCCGCTTAAAACCTTCACAGGCGAAGGGTCCGATTCAGCCCTCGATAAACCAACACTATCCACTACTACGGCTTTCACAAGTCTGTTCAACGATGAGCCACTGAGATTATTGCCATTATCTGCTGCTTCTTTATTCAACAATCTCCATTTCTTCTCCCAGTAACTTTCATTGGATTGATTAAGAGGAGTTTTAGGGGAAACTGAGCCAGACGACAGACTATGACCACGTCTAATTGTAGTTTTGCTCCTGTAGAAATCCTCATTAATTTCTGCTGATGAGATATTCGACATCAGAGCAAGTTCCTGCAAAGACTTGGCCTTTTCTATCAGCTTCTTCATGTTCAAGTTCTCAGGAAAATTTAACAGCCTCTGGAGACAGATGGTAGTATGCTCAGTCGCTAATAATGAGGATCTTAGGTGAAGCAGCATTGAAACAGCAATTGCCGAAATAAATGCCCCTCTGGGAGAGCATAAAACCCTAAAATTGTACTCGGAATCATCTGCCGTCACGTTTCCATTGGGATAAGAGAAGATTTCATCCCAGATTATTAAAAGATCCTTGAGCGAAAATTCGCGCCCGAAGAGAACACGTAGCCATCTAAGTGCAAAATACTGAGGCTCCACAGAGAGTTCGACGAGATGACCGTGAAGATACGGATCTACGATAGCAAGTAGGTGATAAAGAGACGACGATGCCTCCAGAACAGGAGAAAGGCCCGAGCTGGACCCATATCCAGGAGATAAAGAAAAGAAATCCGCCATAGCTACAACTCCGTGGGCCCCGTTCATCAAATTATCAAACATGCAGTAAGCGTCGTGCTCCAGGAATCTCTCGGACAAGACGATGCCCAACTCACCTTCTGCTCCGTAGGCATCGGTCAACAAGAATATGTCTCTTATCTCGGGATCAATATCGTCCGTGATCTTTGCTGCAGTTCCATCAAATTCAGTGGCTTCCTTCGTCCCTCTTACCCAGTTTTTGGCTTTTGTAAATCTATAGTTCGACACCAGATCACCTTCCGGGTACAACATTATATCAAAGTCATCATTGAAGTAATCTTCATAGAGGCTACGAACCTCAGAGAGGTGCTGGATATCGATATGTAGCACGTACAACAGAGGAGCCAACAATTCATGCATGCCTGTAAGATGATAATGAAGTCTTCGTCACTCAAAAAATGAGAACTTTGATAATGAAGTGCCACCAAGTTTAGATAAAGTCATTTTCCAAATTTTCGTAAATTTAGCAGCAAACTTCAGTTCCCTCGTATGAAACAGTATGCCCTACTATTAAGAACTAATAAATAGTAAGTCTTAATGTAAAATGGTGCAACCTAGCAGATGGTATAAGAGTTCTGTTCAAGCAACCTTTTACGTGCCGGGTAGCATGTGCCAGATCCCTTAGGATCCGGCACCGTCTCGGTGCCGAGCACGGTCGGCACGGTCTAGATGTGCCGACCGTGCCAGTAGGCACATAATTTTTTTTATTTTTTTATTTGGATTTTGTACATATCCCTTCTATAAGTTACATTTACGGTCGGCACATAGATTTTTTTATTTTTTTTTGGCTTTTGTATATATCCCTTCTATAAGCTACATCGACACTCTATATGGTAGAAAACTATATACTATATACTTTCGCTATGTAATTACAATTTTTATATTTAGTGTTTCATTAAATTTTTTATTATTTATTAAACAATTTCAATATATTAAAGATAAAATAACGTATTGATCGTCACGGTCAGCATGGTACGATCGGCACGGTCGGCATGTCTTGAGTTTCGGATTTACCGAAACTCGGCTCGTCACGAAAAACCTTGGTTCAAGCATGCATAAAATAAATAAAAAAAAATAATCCTTATTTAACTTTCTAAGTGCCATGAATAAGAATTACATTTCATCGAGGACGAAACTTGCCTTGTCTATAGCCATACTCTGGATGCCTTAAACACCATAGCAACAAAATTCTTCTTAACATGGCTTGACATGTAGTCGTCTGGAAAAAAGTACCATGTTCCGGATACAATCGCGACAAATCCTGATTGAGCATTTTCTCCAGCTCGGCATTTTGGAAAAATCGACCCCACGTACTGTCTGAAAAACAAGCAACAATGTGATTTTTGCATGCATAAACAGAGCGAAAGCCCAATCACGATGCAACTTCCATCGCACACAACTAACTCTGTGTTTTCAATTGAAATGCTCAAAAATAGTAATTACGCGTGAATCAGAGTAAACCACTTGCATTCGATGGAAATCTTTACGCGACTATAGGAAGTTATGACAGTCAAATGCTGCACCTGGATTTTGAGATAATGGATTATCCATTACAAGATCTGGATACCCATCCCTAGGAAGATGTGGATCTACCAGAAGCCGGCGCCTCAGAATAGCATACCTACAAAGAGTTAAAATGGTAAATCAGATTAGACAGTCCAAAGAGTTGGAACAATTACAACAACAAAGCCTTTTTTTTTTTCACTAGGTGGGATCGGTTACATAGATCTTATAATGGAAAATAAAACTTCAAAATTTATTGAAAGTCCAAATATAGTTCATAAAAAACGAGAGGAATCAACTCGAAAAAAGTAGAGAAAAATTCAATAAAGCATAGTCTCTTTAGATTCGAAACAAAATCGAACCTAAGCGTTGTTGAAGATTCAGAATCACTAATGGGACAGCTAGATAATCTGAAGTTCTGCTAAATTCTGGCTCATCTATCGAAATAATAAGAATTAACAAAAAATGATCAGCTACTTAGGGGCTTGTTTGATAGGGCGTATAAAATCTAGAATCCCGAAATAAATAATCAAATTCTAAAATCTGTAAATGTCGGTCCATTAGATTTTGAGAATCTATCAAATTTTGACTTCCTTGACTACAGTCCTACAAAAATTTAACCAAATATTATTTTTCAGGAAGCTAAAGTTCAGAATCTAGGCCCAGAAGTTCAACCAAAAAATCACTCATTCTATCATCAAAGGAATCAAACAATATATCTCAATTTGTAACAAGCAATTACTAAAAATAATAAAGTAATCTACTGATCAACCAAAACTCAAATTATTATACTACCAATGACATGAGAAAAAATAAAAACACAACTAAAATGCAAATAAGCAGAGATGCGTCAAATTATCACCTTCTCCGGGAATCGGCGGTGAGGCGCCGGAGATCTTCGATCGAAGCAGACGTAGGCAAAATCCCGAGACTAATCCGCCACCGAACTCCGCGAAGATTTGCAAATCTCTGTTCCATCTTCTTCAAAAGAAAGAGAGAAATCCCAGTGGAGAAAGAGGATTAGAATGGAAGACAATTGAAGACAAAATTGGAATCTTGATGTGTATTTCGTAAACAACAACTTCAAATTCAGAACAAAATTAAGCCTACAAATTTCTTGGAGAAGGAAGGAGATGGTACACTTACATAGCTGTATAAAAAAGCAATCTTTAAGAGAAGACAAAAAGAGGCAGCTTTGTAATTCTCTGGAGGAGGGGAGGGCAGAATGGGAATAAAATAAAACAATATTGCAGACAAAAAGAAAATGATGTATTAAATGTATAATAAGGGGTACAGTACTGCAAAATGATAAACTATTATAATTATAGACTTAGAATAGCACATGTTACTATATTTCTTTTAAAAAAAAGAAAAAAAGAAAATAAAAGAAGATAATAATTAAAAAAAGAAGCCTATTATGGAAATTATGACAAAACTTGAAGGTATGTGTTAGTGATGAAATTGGGAAGTTGATGGACGAAACTTCCGATTTGCAAATTTGCATTGTGATGCTCCAAAATGTAATATTCATTATTTCAGATTCAAACAAAAACTGAGTAAATAAATAATATAAGCAAGATGAAAATTGATGGTCAACGTCTTATTCATACAAGTTTTACCACAATTTTAAATATATTAAAAACAAGAAGAAAAAAAATACTATATGCATTAAATACATCATCAACAAATAATTTTATTTCACACAACTCATAAGAATTTTTGTCCCTCTATTTTTATTATTAAATACTAAATACCAAAATTAATCATCCAGACCGTATCATATCAGTCTGGATAATTTTTTTTTATAATCTTTTTAATGCCGGTAATATACTTATAAAAATAATAATAATTTACTTATTGCATATCAAGAATAAATTGGTTTATCATTATACATGATTTACATCTCTTTCCTTCCAATTCGGCGGCTGTGCGCGTTTGAATGTCGTTGACTCTGAACCACAGTAGTCAACCATGTTAGAGTTACTGCAAAGAAAAACACAAGAAAAGAAAAACAAGCATTTTAGAGAAAATCCATGCAATATTAGATATAATTAAAAAAAAAAAGTAAAAGTATATAATTTGGCATCAATTCTGACCAAAATATCCCTAAGTTTCTAATTTAGGCGCGTTCTTGTGATATCTCTAGAAGTCGAAAATATGGTAGTTGCACCCTGAGTAGATGGATAAGTCTTTCTAAGAAATTATCATATATTTATATTATTTAACATGGTATTTTGATATTCTTAATAATTAATTGTTCTCGTGTTACATAATTTATAATCTCCAAAAAAAGAAAGAAAAAAAAAAAAACAACAACAACAACGTTACATTCTGATTTTGAGAAAATATATATTTAAAGTAAACGTGAAATGGACTGCATGATTTTATGACAATTCTACTAATAATTTTATATGCACCCACATTTTTAAACTGATAGTTCGAATATTTTTCTTTAAGCAAAAATATTGGGTTTTTTTATAAAAAAAATGTAATTGAATTTCTAGTGATTATATTGTTAAGGATTGAAAGAGACGCCTAACCTAATATTCCAAGCATCTCTACATGAATATTCACTTATTTTCTCTTATATTTAGAAAAAAAAAAAAGATTTATATTGTCCCGCAATCTCATAGAGATCTAATACCGAGTCTATTATGAAATATATTCAGAACATAATAATTTATAATTAGATCGGAATGCCTCGGATCTCAAACTCGGCATCTTTTTATCCACAATCTGGTGTTATAATCGCGCACTGCCAATTTTATACTTCATTATATGATTCACACAATTTTATCATATATATATATATTATTACTTTACAAAATTCATACAAATTAGCTCAAATATTTTTAATTTTTTTAAAATCATTTCTGACTAGATACACAAAAGTGTGCCAGATAAACAAACATTGTATTGGATCGACCAAATATTACATTGTCAGTTTATATTACGGTGTTAAAAATATGGTATTTTAGACGAATAAATATAATATTTTGATAAACAAATAATGTGTTGGATTAGAACAAACAAGGTGTTTCGACGAGTAAATAAATAATTGTATCGAACAAATAAAATGTTGAGTTTTAGAGGTTGATTAGTTCAAATTGTATTAAGCAGAAGTTTTCAAAATAAATACCTTTTTTGGTCCTTCAGGTTATTAATCTGTTCATATAGTAGGGGAACTATATTCCTTTTTTTTTTTTAATTATTTTTTTTAAATGAAAGATCACCGATAACTATATATGTTCGAAGGGTGGGCAACAAGCCGACCATTCTATTTATCTTTTTTTTTATATATATTTTAGCATCCTTTTAAATAATATGGATTTTAAAAATACTATAATAATTCAATAAACACGGTCTGCAAATAAATATATATTATAGCATTCTTTATGATATATTTTAAAAATACTATATCGAAGAGTATTCTTTTTAATCATCTCCAAAACCTCTTGTTTTAAGTATTATAGGTCAAACATTTTGGGGTGAAATACAACGTTAAATTTTCAGTAGGTGGATTGGGTAAGACTTTATAAATATATATTCTACATTTAGTTCATTTTTCAATATTTTTTTCTATTTTCAAAGAAGTCCAACTTCTTTATTATTATGGAAAAATTGTAAGATTGGTGGATAGGAAGATGAGTAGATGACACGTCAGAATCATATATATATATATATATATATATATATATATATATATATATTATATATATATATATATATATATAGTTGGATACATAAAGTACAGATTAGTATTTGGATAAGTATAATGCATTAGGATGTGAAACATGTAAGGAAATACTAAGTAAACCAAGTATACCCGAAGTTCCAAGATTTTACCAAGGTATATTTATATTATTCAGTTCAAAAATTAAAATATAAATCCTTTAAAATATAACGACATAGCTTACTAACAAGATCACTTTCGGTCGGTGAAGTCGGGTGATATGTTCCCATAAAAAAAATTAATAATGATCAATGATCTTATTAACAAATAGATAATATTTGCCGACGTTTAAACGGAATCCACATATTGATTAATTCATTAGTATTTGTTGAACATGACCTAGTCTCTATTTCATTGCATTGCACTCATGTATGACGTTCATGGACTATACTCATCTAATATTTAGTGTGGTCATTGTATAACTCATTTTAAAATTTAACGTGCAAAGGAGCAGTGTGTAATAAAAGATGGCTCATCCGCATAAACTACATTAACTCTCTGTTGATTTCTTGCATGTCTTTTATAATATTTTAGAAATAATTATCAATCAAATCTAAGATTAAAAGTTCTTATTATGTCAACGTCGTCCACTAGAAAGCAGCCACGTTGCTTCCCTTGACATGCCAGATTTTTAAGTGCTTGCTTTTTTTTGCCACCCTGTTATCATCCAATAACTTTTAAATTTCTACTATCATGTTAATTATTGTACTTATTTAATTATAATTATTATTCTTATATGATTCATTATGATTTTAAGGGTGGTGGCAAATTGGAGGTTATGTAACTACTTAAAAAATGTTATCTATGATAACATTAATCCAACATGTCTCAATCACATTAATCCAACATTGGAGGTTGAATTTCATTACAGATATTGTGCACAATCATATATATATACTATTGATTAATCAATCGCATTTGTGTTTCTTAAATTTCAAATTAAAGCATTTTCATTTCTAAAACTTCATGAATCACTTTCATTTCCCAAAGTAAAACATGAATTTCAGCTGTAAAAACGCATACTTTCTAATATCATACTTGATAGTATGTTCTATGGGATGAGAGCATATGCACCTGAATTCTTCTACACAACGCTCTGTATATCGGCACTTAAAACAATATCTATATATATTTTTTAAAAATACTTTAAATATTAAAATTATAGATTTTGTTTGATGAGATCTACAACTTTTATGTATAATAATTTTTCAAAATATATTTCTAAATAGCTGTCCAGCAATTCCAACCATATACATCCTTACTTCGGTGCTGCTACCGGTTCTCTCTTTATTAACAGAAGGGGCAAAATATCAAAATTAATTGCAGATTATGGAGCATACATGTCACGGGATACCTAGAAAAATAAGTTACATGGTTGCAACAACCATCTATTTTATACAAAATACATTGGACAGATGGCTTAGGATATGACGAGTTCCACGCTGTTCTTTCCCCGCACTACCTAGTAGGGCTCGGACAACCCCGGGGTTTTGCTGAGACCCTACCATCGGCGTATGACCGAACCTGCCAGCCACAAACAGGATGTCATCAGAAGCTGATCGAACAGCAACGTCTTGAATAAGGAGAGGAAATTATTTTTAGTCGCTATTAAACCCTGCAAATCCCAACTCTTAATCCACCTAAAATAACCTGATTCATTTAAAAATATCACCCTTATCTAAACCCCAAAACCCAAAAGATTTATGTTAATGGGCAACATTTCTGATAAGCAGCAAGTGAAAATGTTGGTTCCCTATTAATAACTTTAAAAAAATAAAAAATAAAAACCTCGGCTATCATAATGAAAATAAAAACCTCGGCTATCAAAGAAAATGCTAAAGAAATCAGGCACCAAATGTTAAGAGCAAGCTGCAAGTTTAGTCTACGAGGAATTCAATGGGCTAAATTTAATGCCATCGACAATAAACAAATGCTAAATGACGATAATCAACGCATTCAATTGCTTACCCACATCATCTTCGAACCAGTATCATCTTATTTATCATTCTTCATCATCAGAGTGTACGATTTTCCTTGTTCTGGTCTTCACCGGAAGAGGGGAGGAACCTGCAAGTTAACCAAGACAAATGGATGTGAACCGTGTCTTTTAAGGATAGCAAAATCATCTGTGATGTTCCATTTCGCTTAACTACACTATTCTATTATCCAATTAGTATTACAATGAAGCACCTACCTACATGTATTACAGATTTAATAAATCGCTCCTAGATTAGGTTTACATATAGCACTTGATGAATTTTATAAAGGGCTCCTTTCACATTCCAATATGATACTAAATCGATAGGGATGAATACAATACAACAGGCAAATGGACCACCAATGTCCACTCATCGTCAGTGGATCAGAGATTTGAAAACCGCCAGTAGATCGAATTACTACAAAATTTATCCAAATCAGAAAAATTATGCTAATGGCCACCCATCTCATCTTCAGTAACAGCAAAAATTAGACTAATTAGCATTAACAAATAGCCATAAAAATGTTCAATGGCATACAAATATACAATCAACAAAGAAGTTAAGGAAAGAGGTATGCAATTACACTGATGTGGATATATCCGACAATTTTGATTTTTAACCACGTAAAGCATGCATAAGCTATTATGAGAATGACAGATAACAAGCTAGCAATAAAACTAAGACGAACAAAAAGAAACAGATCGCTCCCAACCAAGTCCAACGCCTAGCAGACGAAACTGAAAGAGCTGGATAACATCACAGACAAAAATAATAAACCAAAAAAAAAGAAGAAAAAGAAAATCATATATGAATCTAAGAAAATTTATCATGAATAACAAGTAGACGATGTCATAAAATGTATAAAAAAAGAGCAAATAACCAGTAAAATTTAATAAAAGAAATAGCAAACAGAGGTTCCATCTTACCTTCTAGGAAATAGGCTCGCGAAGGCCACCCGCGAGCGTTGGTAAGCGACATGGCCTCATCCTCCGTCAACGGATTCGCTAGTTTCCCGACGAGGTCAACGAGCCCTAACGACGAGCCACGTGGTGGAACCCAGTACGAGGATCCCGGGACGAACGGCAGCCAACCGGGCGCTGCTCTCCGTACGATTATTCCGTGGATAGCGTCCTCGAGCCTCCGCATCCCCAGGCGGACCTCCACCTCTCCGCCGCTGCCGGTGATCTCGCCGGTCTCGATCTCCACCACCTCCACATGCGCCGCAGCCGGAGATGACTTTCCCGGCCGGCCTGATCGCCGCCGCACGGCGACGAATCGAGATCGGAGATTTGTTTGGAGAAAAGAGGGTGGAATTGGATCTCGAATTAAGGTTTTAGAATCGCGGAGGAGAGATCGGGAGAGGAAACGAGCCATCCAGAAGGGAGATCCGCAAAGGAAGATGAAAATGAAATGAAAATCTAGAACCGAAGAGGATGCGGGATAGCTGTAAACGATGCTGAAGGCTGTAATCCTTCTGCACGTCGTCGAATAGCACACACAGAAAGGCGCCAATGTAATTCGTCATAAGTAATAGAGGTCCCAGTTGTGGTGAACACGTGGAAGAATGAAAGTGGGGTTGACGGTGAGGCGGCATAGAAGAAGGAAAACGGTGGGCAGCGAGCAGATAGTGCGAGGGATCACGTGACAAGCTCGTGTAGGGGGATCAAACAACCGCCTCGCTCGCGCTGGTTTTTCCTGGACGATGATCTTTCACACCAAATTATGTCCACCATTTTGTATACTTCTATTTTAAAAAATATTTATATATACTAATATAAATAAATTTATAATAAAATTTATAATTTTTATATTAATTTTTTTTTAAAACAATAATTTTAAATAATTTCAGAATTTTGGCGGAGAGGGCGGCGTAGGTGAGGCGAATCGGGGTGGAGAGCTTCTTATAGATTTAACTGAAATAATATTTAGGAGCTGAAAACGAACTAGAGAATGAGATTCAGATAGCACAGTCAGAATATAATGATGTGGAATAGGATATTTAAAAGTCTTCACACAAAATATCTTTATCGTACCTAGAATAGAACTACATAGCACCGTTGGATAGATGAAATGCATCGACACCGTTGACGACGGTGATCTATCGTCTTCACGTGATCTACTCCTCATCTTGAGTGGTTGAACCATGAGCTGACAACGTAGGGTCTAACCCAACCGCACAAAAAAAACCCTAATCCATCCAAAACTAAACCCTAATCCTGAATATCTTACCCAAGGGATTTTGAAGGCACGTAAAAATTCTATCTTTTCTGTCTACTTCTCTATCGTCTTCACGTGAAAAGTCATGCCACATAAAGCTACTTCCACGTACGCATAAAATCTAGGCAGCCAATCACAAGGTGCCATGTCAGCGGATAGGCAGAGGCCAACACGGATGGCTTCCGACGATGGGCTGAGGATTGCATGGATAGGGCGGACTTAGATGACTTTTTTGCCCCTGGATTTATGGTTGCATGCTTATGACTAACTTTCTTGGATTTATAGAGATGGCTGAAAAAGATAATTTTGCTGCAAAATAACATTTTATCACTCACCCATTTATCTATTTCTTTATTCCATTATTAAATAATATTAACTTTTTTACTATGTACAAACGTAAACTTTATCTATTGATGACGCAGGTAAAAATCGAGTACGTGCCAACAAAAAATAAGTCTATAGGTACAACAAAAGTTTGATGATTACTTCGATAAGAGAGGGATAAATCTGCCTCCAAAATTTATAAATCACACGAAATTATAATATAAAGCCCAACTAAGTCTGATTGGAAAACTAACAATACCCCCTAACATATAACTAACTAGGCATCCTTGTAATTCCATATTACAGCCAGGGGTAGTACAGTTAAATAAATACAAATAACTCCAAATAGACAAAGTTAAAAGCACTGCGGATTATTGCATACCCAACATTGTTTTCAAATTTGTTTATAAATCAGCATTTATTTCAAAATTTATAGTAGGAACATATTTGCTATTCGAAAAGTATTTCTAAAAAAACTTTAAATATAAAAATAAAAATAAAAATTAATGTGATCTACTTTTGTATCTAAATAATTTTTTTAAAAAAAATACTCTTAAATAGATAGTTCGAGGCTCTGAATCAACATCAAATTTCAAAACGAATTATTTAACACACTAAAACTTTAAAACCTCAAAATTCTTATTAAGAATATTTTTAAATAAATTAAAAAAATAATTTAATATATCTACAAATTTATATTTAAAATATTTTAAAATATATAAAAAATAAATTTTAACCAAGTAGCTAGGGCTGCTGGTATGCCTGCCAAGTACCAAAATGCCAAGCTTTTTTAGCTTTTTTAGGGTGCCCGGGTAATGAAAGCGATACTTGTCGCATCCTCTTCTCCCTCAAAACCCCTCCACCTCTCCTTCATCTCGCCATTCTTCGTCTCTCTCTCTCTCTCTCTCTCTCTCTCTCTCTCTCTCTCTCTCTCTCTCTCTCTCTCTCTCTCTGTGAGCTCTGCATAGATAAACACAGCTTGCCAGTACACTCTCAAACACATTCATTCTGCTCGTGTCGTGAATTCAGTCACTAGTTTCCCATATTTGCACTTCTTTTATACTCTTTACATTTTCATTTCTGAGAGAAAACTATTGCACTGGTTCTTGTTTCTGAACTCAGCTCACTTGCTCGGATTCCATCTCGATCCTTCTTATAAGAATCCCACTTCACCGTTTCTCTCTTCCGGTTCCTCTGTTTTTGCGTGAATCATAAGCTTCTTTTCTATGCGGATTTTGAGTGGGCTATAAGATTTTCTTCGAATTGAGAGGGTTTTACAGAGGTTTTTTCCTTTGAACTCTCAATCACAAATGTTCTAAACCTCTCTAAAAATCTCCGTTAATCCTCCATTTTTTATCGAAAACAGATAAAAGCTAGACACTTTGAGCTAGACAATCGCCAATGTCTTCGTACTTGAGCGGCAGCCCCGGCCGGACATACAGCTTCGATCTCGACATCGTAAAACCGCCGCCACCATCTCTGTCATCGCGCTCGTCATCGTCGTCTCCATCTTCAACTCTCTCAGACTCAAGCAACTCTCCAATCACAATTTACACAAAGCGACCGCGGTCCCCGAGAAAGCGCCCGAACCAAGCATATGACGAAGCTGCCGCGTTGCTCACCACACTCTACCCCTCTGTTTTCTCCGTTAAAAGTAGTCTCAGGAAGTTCCATAATCTTCCTACGCGTTTCAAAGCATTCTCGGAGCCGCAGGCGGAGCTTCTCCCTGCCTTCCCGCCGGCGGCGCTCTTCGACTCCGCCTTCATCCTCCGTGACCCTCCACCGTCTCCGCCACCGCAACCAGCATGGAACTCCAGCGATACCAAGACTCATAATTTCCTAAAATTCACTTGCAAAATTTCTCATAACATCGACATTCCGCATCCCGGAGCTTTCGAAGACGAAGGCTTCGAGGCCGAATCGATTCTCGATGGGGAGGTGGAAGAAGGGCTTGACAGCATAATTGGTGAGTACAATAATGGTGAGAAGAACACAGAAGAGAACTTTGTGAATCCGCATTTGGGTACCTTGTTGGGTCTTAGACTGGGAGGCCAAGCTGAATTCGGCCTCGGACTTGGCGGAACGGTGAATTACCGTCGAGCCCTCCGCCACAGCGATGGCTGGGAGTGGTGGCACTCGCCGACCGTCGCGATTTGTGACATCGTGCCAAAATTCAAGAAGTTGTCCGCAACAGGGACTACTAATAAGAAGAAGAAGAAGAAAAGTAAAGTTGTGAAGGTTGAGAAGATGGAATCAATGACACATAGAAATTCCTTCATTGATGAAACAACAGCTAAAGATGAGAGTTTGAATTTGAAGCCTAACTTAGGATTGAAAATAGATTATGAAGATATCATCAATGGGTGGTCCGATCGCCAGTGCCCATATGCAGATGCTCCGCCGGAGTCTCCTGAATCTTATGTATGTTCCAATATACTTCACTCTGTTTGCTCCCAAAAATCCTCCCAAAATTTGTTTAGATGATAATAATATCTGGAAAAAATGATAGAGATACTAAAGTTCTTTACCCTCCAAAATTTCGTCAATTATTGATGCATGCGTTAAACCATGTGTTTGCTCAGTTAGTTCACCTCATGTAAAATTTCATGACTTTGGCAATATTTTGGGAGAAAGTTTATCTTCTAGCTTTTGGTTGATGAGAGCTCCTAAAACTGTTCCTAACTTTGGCACAAAATTCATGCATGAATTAATTCAAGTATTGCTCAAAAGTAAACTATATTGTCTTTAAAGTGAATTAGTTGACTTTTGGATGAAATTTTGGGAGCTTTAGAAGTTTATGAATTATTCTTGATGAAAATAACAGAATAAAAAACACTCGGACATAGTGAGTAAACATGACATAGTGGTTGATGAATAGAATAGTAAGTTCTAAGAGGAATGCAGTGAGAAAAAATAATAATAATACAATTTTGTGACCTTTGGTATATATTGGTTATTTGCAGGCAAAGCTAGCACAGGTAGAGCTGGGCTCAGACTTAGAGGGAGAGAATGGAGTGAGGGAGGCGAGCGTTCAGAGGTACAAGGAGAAGAGGAAGACAAGGCTGTTCTCCAAGAAAATCCGGTACCAGGTCCGGAAGGTTGACGCTGACAGGCGGCCCCGGATAAAGGCAAGTGTGAGATTTTACTCTTTTTTTTTCACTTGCCCCTTTCTTTCCCTCTAGATTTCTATTCAAAAGTTAAAAATGCCAATGTCAATGCTCCAGATCTCCTAAAGATTCTCCCAAAGTTCCTCCATCAATTTTCTACCGCACAAACGAATGTGACAGATTTTAGGGAAATTTGGGAGGTTTGGAACTACTCATGAGATTCTTTACCTTCTATGATACAATGCAACTCCCATTATACATTTACTTCTTTTTTTGGTTAATATGATCTCATCTAGTTGCATTCTTGCAGGGAAGATTTGTTCGTAAACCGTCGCTCCTTCATGAAGCTATTGAGGAAGAGAGTCAACAGATATAGAAGAGCAGAGCAGAAATGTTTGTAGGAATGTCTTTGTTTTTCGGAATATAATAGAAATAATTTTACTTTTTGATGATCTTTTATAAGAAATGAGAGAAAGAGAGGAAATCTTTGAATAACATATTAATCAAGTTTTGTTTGTACAATTGTTCTTCTCCGACTTTCGTAATTGCAGCTGCAAATTGTGCTCTAAAAAGAAGTTGACAGGAATTAATCACTCCAATTTGCTTCAAAAAAGCGACAAATCATATAATGCTCCACATACAAGTTTGATTACTTGCAAGTCAATCAATAAAACTTACATTTAGAAATACTTTTTGGAAAAAAATTATATATAAAGTTATACCACAAAATAAATGTTTTATTCTTTTAATAACTTTATCATTCAAATTTTTTTTCCAAAATTTATCATTCAAATTTTTCCAAAAGTATATCCATAAATATAAGTTTTAGTATACAGGGTGCAAGTAATCTAGTGATTATAAAAATAAAAAAGACTTAGAGGAGGAGGTAAAGGATCGAGGATGCAGGTTGATGTTGTAACCATGTTAAATCACGCATCACTTGAGATTTGCTTTCTATCTCATTTCTAATTTCAATTTGGCTGGTTGTATATTGAATCCATAACTTAGCTCTTTCTTTCGTCTGCCTTCTGTTTAGAGAAATATTTATTGAATTTGCTATCAAACCTTATATCACCCCAGATTTCTCGAAAAAAAAAAAAAAAAAAAAAAAAATCCTGATGCACCACCCTCTAAGGTTGCTCATCTCAGTAACATCAACTATTAAGGAAACAACCATAATATCTATATACTAGAACTACTGTAATTAAAGGTGAAAATTTAGATGCTTATTCACCTAGTAGAGATGCGAAAGACAGAACAACTTAAACATATACAACGATCTTGTTCACCTAGAAAGAGACTCCTTGCACAACTTTATTCAAGACATAATTTCAGATGTTCCCTAATCTTTGCAGACATTCTACTGGAATTTCAATGACTATTAATGGGAATATGGCATATTTGACCCATAAAACGCATAAGTTAGCTAACACCCACAAACGAAATACGCAAAGAAAAGCGAGTGAACCTAATCGGCAGTTGATAAAACACACAGCTCTGAACTATTAAATTATGCGTACCTCTGGCCTCCCAACAATCTGCTGGAGTATCCATCAGAAGATTCTGCTCCAACAATCTGCTCTTGCTGTAGCCGATAGGCTTCATCCTGTATAGGATGTCTTTCCCTTTTTCTCCTCCTCTTCCTTTTCTTTGATATTTCAACTGCATCACAGAGGTGTAGTAACTTTCTTTTCATTTTGTGTACATTAGTAAACGATCCGACGGCAAATCTAGATTTGTTCTTATGGTATAACTTCCCATATGAAAGATGTGTTTGAGAGAAGTTAACTAACTTAACTTCTTTGTAGAAGAGGCTTGCATTTTTATGTTCTCCAAGCAGAATTCTTGTATCTGCAAAACTGTTTAATAAAATAAAACTAAACTTAGAATATTCCTAGTGATGCACCAAACAGAAAAAAGAAAAGAAAAGAAAAGAAAAATGCAAATAAACATACTACTAAGAAATATCTTAGTGCATGAGTAACATAATTAACTACATCAAAACAAACATTAAGTAGAACAATAGGGTTTTCATTCTTCCTCTCAACAACAAGATTAACTGCTTCTTGACATGCTTCAAACAATATATTTGTACTTTTAATCTTAACATATCCGTTCTAAACTTTTTCCTTTCCTCAGCAAAAGATCTATGTGATGTTTGATCCGTGCGAATGTAAAAGGACAATGGAATCATATTGTACAGTAATCGGAAAGGGGATAACTAAAACCTTTATTACGTTTGGTGCAACAAAGGAATGGGAACAGAAATTGGCATACCCTCTTCTTATCGAGGGAGTGCCGTACTCGGGATTCGGGAATCATGATTAAGAAAAAAAAGAAAAAACAGAATCTCAATCCCTTTGGAATGGGATCGTTTCGCAATTAGCTTCAACCAAACACAATCGATCAGAATGGACCATTAGGAAGTGCATTTCAACGGCTAAAATACAAACCAAAACTGTGTAAACCTAGGTTTGTCCTTATGGGATACATGACCTTCGATTTGAAAAATATTGTTTGTGATAACTTAGTTAACTTAGTTTCTTTCGAGAAGAAGCCTGCATTTCTGTATTATACAAATGAACATCTGCCAACTAATAGTAAAAAATCCAGCCCACAAACAATTTCCTACTGAAAAATCGGAAAAAGTAGGATATGATCATAGTAACAAGATATCTCTTAAAGAGTATTAACCTATAATTAACTAATTAAAAACAAGACTTAGTACATCCAAACGTGTTTAATATATCCTGTTCCAATCTTAAAATTCACTAGAACAATCACTGAATAAAAAATAAACTCGATTTCCAAATAAACTAAAATGAAATAAAAACGAGAGAGTTTGGTAGATATTAAACCTGTTGATGATTCATTGAGGATTAGATCGAAACTAAAACATGCCGATCTCGAGAGAGGTAGAGATTCCTGAGCGCAGGCGAACGACGCGATTCATTTCGATTCTGCTTCCTGAGCTCGAGAGAGTAGATCGAAACTGCAATGCATTTTTCTTTTGAATTTAAGCATTCTGATCTGGCCTCTGGTTATTATTTAGAACAATACATAATATATATAAACAAAAAAGATAACGCTCACCCATCCCGAGAGATACTGGGATTTAATGGACGGATTACTTGTTTTGTGTTAAAAAGAAAAGGTATTAATGAAACTAGGAAAAATTACATATCAATCATTTAAAAACTATTTATAAAATAGCTTTCGGATTCAGAACTTTTATGAATAGTTACTATCTCAAAACTTATGCCATTAATATTTTTACTTTTATATAAATACTTTTTAGAAAAAAAATTTAATATTGAAATGTATACAATTTTTATATTCTAAAATTTTTCAAAAATAATTTCTAAAAAGATATTATAATGCTCCAAATTTTATGGGTTTAAAAGTTAATAGTAATCCACTTAGACTTTAGAGCATAATATATATATATATATATATATATATATATTCATAAATACTCTTTTAAAAAAAAATTTATATACACGAAAGTAAAATTTGATGTCTGCAATTTTTGTATTTAAATTTTTTAAAAAATATTTCTAAATAAATATATTGAGACGTAAAGAGTAACAGCTAAAAACCAATAGCTGTATTCAAAATTTCTCCAAACAAAAGTTTATATAAACAAATATTTGTAACACAAATTTTAAGCGAGAAAATGGCTTGCAAAGAATTTAATATGAAAGGCTGATTTGTAAGATATTTCAAAACCAATAGCTGATTTGCAATTATCCCATTTAAAAGAAGTAACCCGCCCACTTGAGTATAAAAACACAAAATTACAAAGCACAAGACAGAAGAACAGGCGATTGGGAGGTACAGCACTCTGCTATTTTGCAAATATTTGCTAGTTCCCTACCATTTGCACTTCCATAATGAGAATTTTTCTTCAAAGTATTTAATGATCCCTATAAAAAAAAAAGAAAAAAAAAAAAAGAAATCGCCCTCCCATATAATTATTGGTTTGCAATCTGTATATTTAACTTCACAGATAGAAGATAATAATTGGAATCAGTGAAATAGCAACATTAACATTTCTGTCATTCATAATGCAAATAAAAGCTAAAAGAGCTGCCCGCAAGGATATCAAATACGTCGACGAGGAGTTTATTTATTCGGAGGCACAGAAACAGAAGAGAGCAAGGAAAATGTCTTTTTCATAAAACTTTGAGATACTTAGATTCCGCCAGCGTAAAATATGCATATCCCCACAGATCAACAGCATGCCGCTAATCCTGCAAATGAAATAATGAAGTTAAGAGTTTGACTCCATAAATTGCATCGGTAACAAAAGACACAATCGATCTGACCCAAAGAATGACGATGTTGACTTCAGCACGAGCACATAAGCGGGCGGTCATCAGTGTCAAATGAGGGAAAACCCTGCCGATACCAAGCCGACTTTATAGACCTATAGGACCGGTAAACTCAAGACCTAGGACCTAACCTGTACAGGTCCATTCCTGTCACCTTCTCAAGGATGGGACCCTCGCGGGAACTTGGGGAAATCCCGATACCTATTTCATGGGCGAGAGTTAAACTTGAAACGGATCAGTAGCACTTGTACGAGTCGACCAATATAAAAATCGGGTTTGATGGTCATTAATGGCCGGAAAGGATAAGCTTGTATATTGGTACTGTCAAGGAAGCATCGGGATTGAGTCGAAGAGGAACGTAAATTACACTATTTACAATATGAATAGACTATCAAACCACGTAAAAGAAAACCATATTCACATTGTAGGTGCTGTAAGTTATGAAGGTGTATGCAAGAGATTAAAAAATAACCAAGAAAAAGCTTATGCAACAGATCCATGATATGGATCCGTCACGAGCAATGTTAACAACCCAGTTCACTTTCGATTTGATTGGTAATTGGACTTTTTTTTTTTATTACTTATGCAACTACGATACCAGTTTTTATCACTTTTATGGGCAAGGTCCAAGCTACCAACTTAACACCAAACAGTACTAATAGACACTCCAATTAACTCTTCAATCTACCCTAACTATATTTCCCTATTTTCTATAATTGAGGATTCTAAACTTCAGTTACAAAGCATCATGAAAACCACAGCTTACCAAAGAAAGTGAAAAACAATAAATAGTTTCAACTAAAAGCTTTACAAAGTAACATCCATAAAATGTTTCACAGGTTCAATCCTCACCGAACGTCCTAAATCACTTCAAGCAGCAAGTTGGGGTAGGACAAAAGATCTGACTCCCATAAATTCACAAGTTACAAACTTCCCATTCTTTCAACCCCCCCCCCCCCCCCCCCACTTCTTCTTCTCCCCACCAAAAAAAAAAAAAAAAAAAAAAAAAAAAAAAAAAAAAAAAAAACAAGTTTGGATAGAAGCTCTTATTTGTCATTTTTAAATGTATATTTTACAGGCACCTCTAAAACTCAGTTGCCTAGCACGGCTTGATCATAACATCATCATTTCTTGTGCTTCCTAACCAAAAGTACCTTTCATGCTTTAGTGTTTTACATCTAACAACAATCCAAAATTCAATTCCAAGATTGAATCCCAAAATATCACTTACACAATAATTCTGATTCCCACCAATGATGACTCTCAAGCCACCAAATCGGTTGGTTTCATTCTACCGTCCACAAAGAATTAAGCTAACTTTTTTCTCCTATTCAACAATGCATGAAGTAATTTTGTCATTGTTCACCCATTAACGATGCATACATAATCTAGAAGAACTTATTGAGCTAACAAAGTCAGGAACCTTGGAATAGACCAACTTTGGTTTCAACTTCCATGAACTTGTTTCTACAAGGTCAGGAACCTAGGAATAGACCAACTTTGGAAGCAGACATCAATCATACCTCAAAATACATAACATATCTAAAATCTAAACTAACAGAAACAAATTCTATAATGCAACAAAGAACAAAAATATCCACAAATGTCATTCGACCAAGCATTACATAAACTGCTTGGCGTCTGACATGATCTAACCAAGGCAGCTACAATGGTACCCAAAATCCATAAACAAATCCACAGTAATTCTATGACAAAGATGACTACCAAACCAACCATCCATTCTTGTATAAAACTGCATCAGCAAACAACAAGCAACAAGACCAATCCAACGAGTAACACAACCCAAATAAAATTCTTCCACTAACAGAAATAATTCACATGAATCAAAAACCAATCCACAGGCAATAATGTTAAAATTAATGACGTTAACCAGATTCTTCCTGATCCAAATAATGAAGCACAAGCACCAAGACCAGGATCCAATGAATATGACGAACAAAATAATATGCTGCCATAAAGCAACAAATTCAGATAATCTGAAGTAGGTCCACATACAACTCATAATTCAATGAAGAAAATCATTCACCAAATTACGGTCAAATAATCCGCTCCCAACACAACTTTAAATTCTCATCCAATCGAAACAAAGCCACAAATTGAAAAATGCAGCAACGAATTTTGAACAGCAAAGTCACGAAACTAAAAATCCAAATCAAATCATAACAAATCGAACAATGCAAACAAATTTTAATAACCAATCACGCATATGAAAACCACAAATCAAACTAAACAATAACCAGACCTGCTTGATCGAATTTTAGTGGCCGCCGCCGCCGTGCTTCTGCTGATGCTCGAGATGGCGGCGCTCCTCCGGAAGCGCGACGAGGTAGGAGAAGATCATCCCACCAATGCAGACATGGAAAAGCGGCTCCACCGACGATGTCTCGATGTACTTCTCGATGTAGCGATCGGTCCACCGGTCCCACGCGCGCTTCGCGTTGTCGATCGTGAGCTTCGGCTTCAAATACCCCGGGACCTCACGGACCTTCATGGATTTGATCTCGTTATAGAACGCACGCATCGCCATGGTCGATGATCGGACGAAACCCCAACCCTAAATTTGATTCTCCCCTCTTCCTCTTCCGAATGGTGTGTTCGGGCGATCGCTGGTGCGAGACGAGATTTGTAGCTGGGTTCTAATTATCAATTAGTTGAGGGCAATATGGAAAATGTATTACTTTTGCAAGCAACGGCTCACAATATAAAATTTTTCATAAGGGTGGCATATGCTAAATAATATTATCAAACCCCACTTCGCAAATCGTACAAAAACCTCCGCAGTGGAAGCCTCGACTACCTTATCTGAGGCATTATATATAGCAATTTTATTTATGAAGCATTATATATAGAAATTTCTCTAGAATTGTTCTAATTCTACTTAGAATTTGACAGCAGATATGCCGACGTTGAAAATCTTAGCACAAATATACCTGTTGATCCTGTGGTTGCTTCGGAGCTTCTCAAGGATTGCACCCCAACAGTAGCTAGGATCATTGGCTGCCTGAATCTGTGAGCCTAAAGCGTTACTCCTCTAATTCTGTGTGTTTATGATTTGAGTATAACGTGTTTGATGAATTTACTCAGTGAAGGTTGGTTGATGTTTTGTATGTATTTATTTTTATGTGGGTTTGTGCTTCTCTTTCATTTTGAAACAATTATTGCTCATTAGTCACCTTCTTCAATCTTCTATAACTTCAGAGTTTATGTATTAAAATGTTAAAATAATAGCACTAATCTCGTGATACTATTAGAACCATACATATTATACAATTTCGATATACTATATGTTAGTCTAATTATTTCAGTACTATTCGCCGCATGATTCTATTTTGAAGCAAAAATATAAAAAGGGGACTCTAACAGTTGGTCAATTTTAAATTACATAAACAGAATTTATAATATGATGAGTTCACTTATCAAATCGTATTAAAAATAAGAAATATTATTAGGCCGATAAATAGACCGAAAATAGTTCAAACGGTATTTTTTATACATCGGGATTAGTAAATTATCCCGAGATGTAAAGATATACCAATCAGATTATTTTTCTAATTAAATATTTTGCTATAATAGTATTACTGATTAAAAATACTGCATGGGCCAAAACTATCTGGGGCTCTCGTGCAATAGTGAATCTTGGATGCCACAGTCGGTGAGTCGACTCATCAAGCCGACCAACAACTTGTACATTGTTCCGGGAAGACTTGCATATCAGCCCCTCTATTGAGTTTTGTTTATAAATAAATCTATCATCTGAAATTTAATATTTTTATGTCATAAATATATTTTGAAAAATATTTTTTAAAAAATAAATAAAAAATATAGATAACTTCAAAAAAAAAAAGTTTTATTTAATTTTCTTAAAAAAAGTACGGTTAGATAAGTATTTTAAGGCTTTAAAATTTTAACAAATTAGCATTTAGTTTTTAAATCCATTTAAGCTATAAAACTTTCAAATATTTATTTAAAAATAGTTTTTTTTTTTAAAAAATTGAATATAAAAATTATAAACATCAAACTTATTTTTATATTAAAAGCTCATAAAAAAATTACTTATATAATAATAATAATATCTTCAACATAAATTTGAGACATAAACACAATTGTAAGAATTTTAAATTAAGAAGGTGAGTCGTAAATAATTTAGAGACCAGGGTTAATATATAATTATCTCTTATCTTAGTAATTTTTTTCCGATGTGTGGACATGATGGAAAGTCTATATCATTTTTTTAAAATACAAAAAAGATAAATCTCAGATACCTAGATGAATTTTCATAGGTCAGTTAATTAATTAATTAATAATTAAATTGGTTGAGTAATTAGACGTATATAAAACAATTTTAGCCGTTGAACGCGCGCCAAACCGATAAAACCAAATTACTAATTCCCATAGTTTTAGGTGCCATCGGCACAATTCGTGTATATTCCGACAGTTGTTAGCACGGCAAGAATCGGCACGGCATATGTTAAAAAATTTTATATTAAAAATTTAAAATTAATTTTTTATTTTTATTTATATTTTTAATAAATAAATTAATAAATATAAATCGGGACGGTCGGCGATGCACAATTGGTACGGTCGGCATCTATTGAAATCTGAGTTACAAAAATTCGGCTCAACTCGGCACAGAAAATCTTGCTAATTGGAATCAATTCCTAGTAATAATAAAGAAAAGAGAAGAAAGAAAAACTAAAACTGGACGCAAAGCAAGCAACAGACAGCAACCCCGCAACCTCGAGCGCGGGCCCAAATCCCAACAATCTGTATCAGCAATTCGAACTGGCCCAAACTAACAATCTGCACCAGCATTTCGAACTACCACTGTTTGGTTCTATTCTGCAATCCCCAGATCTGGTTAGTATCTGATTCTCCGATCATTTCCTTTCGAAATGATTCCGTTCGTTGATCTCTAATTTGTTTTTTAATCTATGAATTTATTTGATGGATCGCGGAGTTTCATGTGGTGCAGAGAGATTTGATGTTTACGCTTGAAGAATTAATTGATTGAGTTGATCGGATCTGATGGACAAGGGGAAGAACCGCTCAGATCTCCTTGCCGCTGGCCGCAAAAAGGTATCTGTTCATGTTTTGATTCAATTTCTGCAAATTTTATGAAGAAATTTTTATTCGTGTAATTAGATTTTGAATTACATATGTTTGGAAAATTTCAGCTCCAGCAGTTTAGACAGAAGAAAGAACACAAAGGGGGCGGAAACAAAGCTTCGAATGAGCAATCTGCAAAATCCCGCCGCGTGAAAGTTAATCTTCAGGACCAGGTAATGAGCATTCGTGGGTTACTAGATAAGTGAGTAGTATTAATGTTTAATGGATTAGATTAGGGAAAGTGAGGATGAAGAGAGATGTGAGTTACGATTATGATTTATGATTCTTATTTGGTGCTGATAGGGCAATGCAGGAATCTAACGATGTGGTTGAATCAAAAGAAGTCAATGGGGTTGCTACTACGTCTTTAGCTACTTCAGTTACTGATGCTGATGCTGAAGGATCACAGGAAGTTCATATCGAGCCAAATATTGACGATGGATCCCAGAAAACTGAAATCGAGGGAGAGGATCATGGAAGTGGTACTGAACTCGAGGTAGATGCGGTAGCTCCTTCTACCCAAGGAAGAAATTTAATAGGTGTTAATGATTGTGTTCCTAGCACGAAGCATGAAATAAGTGGCAGTGTTGATAGCTTGCATGCTACAACTGAAGAAAGTATAAAAGAAGCTCTTAATGTAGAAGATGATGTCACTAAAGACAAGGTCAATGGACATTCCCTTAGTGAGCATAGTATATCTCTTGCAGATGGGGTAGCTTCTTTTACTGAAGGAAGATCTTTAGTAGGTGTGAGTGGCGATTCTGTTACTGGTGCTAGTGCGAAAGAAGAAATAAGTGGAAATGTTGATAATTTGGGTGCTCCAACCGAAGAGGACCATGAAGGAGTAGATACAAGTAGTTCTAGCTGCTTGCAAGAGAAAGATACTGCTTCTGTTACTTCAGTGAAAGAGAGCCATGGTGATGCTGAGGATGATGAAGAGCTCACGAGTCCTACTAAGAGGTTGGAGAGGGAGGGTGAGTCTTCTCATCCTTCAAATTTTGAATGTCAAATGGGCCGGAAGGCAGATGATACCTCCGCTCTGGCTGAACATTCTAGTAGTAGAGATGATGTGATTTTGGACGGTCACGCTCATGATCTAGTTCATCACTCAACGGATGCAAATACTTTGGATGAAGTTAATGACGTGGCAGAGTCAGAGATCATGCAGACTGATGATTTTGTCGACTATGGCCATGAGAAAAGCTTAAAGCCACCTTCTTTGGGAGACTTTTGTGTTAGTGTTGATTTAGAAGATGATGCTTCTGAAGATAAAGTACTGGGTCAGTCCTTTGATGAACATAGCATATCACTTGCAGGGGCCACAATTTATAAGGGAGAAAATTGTCATCTCGGGAATTCATCAGATGTGGCTAAAGAAACTAATTTGCTTGGGGATGATTTTGCTGATGGTCTTGAGAGTATCAAAAGGCATATGTACCTAACATATATTGGAAAGGAAATTCTTCAGTTGCAGCTAGTTGAACAGGCTGAGATGGAGGAAATGATCTCAGAGTTCCAAGAATCGATGAAGGTGGCAAATGAACCTAAAGCAGCACTCAATGAAGAACTTGCAAGTTGCAGGTCTGAACTTCAAGCAATAGCTAGGGATAAGAAGGCAATTGAGAGAACTTGCTTGTCTGTAAAAGAGGATTCTGATAAGCTTCATGATAGAATCGAAGACTTGCAGAGAAAACAGGATTCATCCCAAGAAGAGGTGGTTCACCTCTCAATAGAACTTGCCAACTGGCAGACCATGGTGGAAACATTGCATAAAGAGAATAAGAGCTTGACTGCTCATCTCATTTTCGAAGACGACTCAAGGAAAAAACACGAGGTGGAAAAGGAGTTCTTAACACATGAGAATAGAAGACTTTCTGCTGAGTTTTCTGAGCAGAATGATAAGTTAATTGCTGCATATGATAAACATGTCCAACTCGAGGATAGGCTACGAGAAATAGAATCATCTATGGATCAACTCACGGAGGAAAACCTGTCACTGTCTAGTTGTTTGGCTGTTTATAAAGCAAAGTTAGAAGAGCACGCAACCGCTTGCTCCATGTTTCCTACCCAAGCCTACAATACTGAAGATTCAGCCAATAAACCTGATTTGGAACCCATAACTAATTGTGATTTGGTGACTACAGTTGTTGTTACCTGTGCAGATGACGATTCTGACGAGTCTGTTATTTTGAGGAACCTGAAGGAGCGTTTGCAAGAGGCTGAGAGCATGCTGCAGAATCTTGAAAAGTCCATTCATGACATGCTCTCTTACAGTTTGTCTTCTAGTAGATCAGGTGGAAGAGGTGTCGGAGTGTCAAAACTCATACAGGCATTTGAGACAAAAGTTCATTGTGATGATAACGTACTCGATAATGGTTCTTTAGATGAAGGAGAAAAGTCTGTATATCCGTTTGCTCATACAAAAGAGCAGATTGGTACTTTCAGAGCTATTTTGGCTGAGGTGGCAAGTGGTGTGAGCAAGGTTGAAACTGATCATATTGATGCTAGAAGTATTAGAAGGTGCTTGAGGGAGTTGGAGCAAGAGTATGAAACAAAAAGGCATCAAGTTGACTTCAAGCAGGAAAGAATTGAACAGGTTGTTGTGAAGATATCAGAATTTGCTGCGGCAATAGAAAATCAACAGAATCTTTTGAGTGATATACAAAATACTGGTGATGAAGCAGAGAGGTTCTCAGGCTTGTTGGAGTTGTTGCAGAACGAAGTGATGAATGTTTTTTCAATGCACAAACAGGAAAATGCGTGTCTTGAAGCGGCAATTGTTGAGGCAATTCAGAAACTCGACGCATGCACTGGAGGTTTTATCTCCTCTGAATTGGACATTAGCTCCCATGTCAATGTATCAGTTGATGCTGCCATTAATACAATTTATAAGCTGGAGGAGAACCTGCAAGCTTCTTGTGCAAGTCATGATGCAGTTCAAACCTCCTATGAGGAGGTCAACAAATCTTTTCAGGAATTGCAAGGAAAATATGATTTAGCATTTGCTCTGTTGAATAAGATTCACACCAACCTCAAGGATCTTACACATGACCCATCTCAGAATGCTGGGGAAACTGTAAATCTCCAGATATCTGAAGAGCACCTGCTTCGGCCTGAAAGCTACGAGACGCAAATCGCAGACTTAAGGAATTTGTTGATAGAGCGGTTTCATCTGATTACCACTGTTGGTGATCTTAAGTCAAAGTCAATGGGCCAAAAGGACGAAGTAGAGAAGCTGCATGAAAGATGCATTTCCTTGGGAAAGGAGCATGAAGAAGTAACTTGTGTGAAAAATGAGCTTGAATCAACTCTGAAGGAAAAATGTGTGGAAATTGAAGAAATACATGACAGGTGTTTTGCATTGTTGCGGAAGTTTGAAGAACATGAAGCAGACCAGGATCCAAATATGATCGGTCTCCCAGGAAGTACTGAGCACAATTTGCAATTTCATAACGTTCATAATGACATGTTTGATTCTGCATTTTCTAGGCTCGAAGCTATGACCATGTTGCTTCTTGGGAAGTATGATCAGGCCATTAAGCAGATGGGTTTATCCAGGAATTACTTACAAGAAGTCAATAGTATACTTGGGATTTCTACTGATAAATGGTCTTCTCCCTTGCCTGCTTTGATAAGGGAGGATTTGGTACCAAGGATTAAAGAAGTTGATGATTTAAAAGAAAAATTACGTAGTTTGAGTTCTGTAAACATTCAACTGGATGATGAAGTGAAACTTCTCAAAGAAAGAGTGAGTAAACTGAAAGAGGCTCTTGAAGTGTCGCGCTCTGAAGTGCAAATCAAGGTCTCTGAACTTGAGCAATCAGAAGAAAGGCTCTCCTCTGTAAGAGAGAAGCTGAGCATTGCTGTTGCTAAAGGAAAAGGTCTAGTTGCTCAGAGAGATGGCCTTAAACAGTCTCTCTCAGAGAAGTCCAATGAGCTTGAAAAATGTGAAAAGGAGTTGCTAGCTAAGGAGGCACTGCTTCATGAGTTTGAGGAAAAACTAAAATCCTGTTCGGAAGTTGGACGTATTGAAGCTCTGGAGTCAGAGCTATCTTATATTCGAAATTCTGCAACTGCACTTAGAGATTCCTTTCTCCTTAAAGATTCAATACTTCAGAGGATTGAAGAAGTTCTTGAAGACCTTGATTTGCCTGATGATTTCCACTCAAAAGACATAGTAGAAAAAATTGAAATTCTGTCTAGAATGTCAGCTGGAAACTCTTCAATTATTCCCCCTGACTTGGATCAGACAGTGACAACTAGATATACGGAGTCTGGTGTTGGCCCTGTAGTGATTGATGCTGGCAAAAATGATATGCAGCATGGTAAAAATACTGACATTGATGATTTGAAAGGAAAGTATGAGGAGCTTAATCGGAAGTTGTACAGCTTGGCAGAACATAATGACATGCTTGAACAGTCGCTAACTGAGAGGAACAGCCTTGTACAAAAATGGGAAGAAATCCTTGATGGTATTGATATTCCTCCGCAAATGAGGGTATTGGAGCCAGAGGAGAAACTTGAATGGCTGGGTAGAGCTTTATCAGAGGTGCAAAGGCAGAAGGATTCACTGCAAAGAAAGACTGCGGACCTGGAAAGATCTTCTAGCATGCTTACTGTTGACTTGGAGGAGTCCCATAAGAAAATATCTGAACTTACTAAAGAGATTATTGCTATGCAATCTGAAAATGAATTCTTGTCTCAAAGCCTAGATGAACTTAGGTTTGAATGCTTAAATCTTTCAGAGAAATCAGTTCAAGATGAACTCGACATAGAGAAATTACGAAGAGAGTTAACTGACTTGAATGAAAAATTGGTTCAAAGAATAGATGTTCAGGATTTCAGTGATCAGTTACAAAAGCTTGGACACATGGTTATTACAGCGTTACCTGAATCTGAGAGGCCTGAGGATGTTTTTTCTGGTATTAGTCTTGAATATTTGGAAGGATTATTAAGGGCTCTTATAGATAGGTGTGCAGTACTGCAATCTGCACATAAAGTTGCAGACAAGGAAGTAATAATAGAAGAGAACAATTTCCCTTGTGAAGGAAAGACGCATGAAGATGTGGAAGATAATTATGATAAAATGGATCTTAGGTCAAAGCTTGATCATGCTCTCCATGATTTGATTCTTGTGAAGGAGGAGAAAGATATGGCCTTGCAAAGGTGCCAATCCCTTATGCTGGAAGTGGAATGTGTAGACAAACAGAGAAATCTCCTGCAGGAAGAGAGAACTGCCGAGATTGAAAAATCCCAACTTTTAGTGTCAGAACTGGAAACCATAAGGAGAGAGAAATTTGCCTTGCAAGAAGAACTAGCACAGGAGAAGCAGAAATTAGCATCTGCAAGGGAGAAATTAAATGTCGCTGTCAGAAAAGGGAAAGCATTGGTTCAACAAAGAGATAGTCTGAAGTCCAGCTTTGACGAACTGACTACTATGGTTGATCAGTTGAAGACACAGCATCAGCAGAAATTAGAATCATTGGAGTCTGAAAAAACGTCTCTAATGATTAAGTTGGCAGAGAGGGAAAAGAGTTTACAACAGAGTAACCAAAGTCTGATCAATGTATTAACTGGCTTGCACAATATTACTGGTAACTTTGAGGGGAGTGCTACTGACCCTATGCAGGTAGTTGAAAGGATCACTAAACTGGTTACTGATTTGCAGTTTGCTTTGATGTCTTCCGAAAATGAAGTAAAGAAATCGAAGCAGACTGTTGAGCTGCTTTTAGCTGAGCTGAATGAAGTTCAGGAAAGGGTGGATGTCCTCCAAGAGGAATTATCAGAATGTTCTAAACAAAGGGATGCTGCAGAAGCAGCAAAATCAGATGTTCTTTCACGCCTTGAACAGGTTATGTTGGTGCATTCTCAGGTGAAGAAGCAGCATGCTGAAGGTCTTGTTGAATTAAACACCTTAATGAATGAATTGACGAAGGAATGCTCTGTTTCTTCTAGACAGCTTGTCAGAACCTTGGTGAAGAGTGTAAATCTTATCTACAATTCTAAGATGCTTGCAGAATCTGTCTTGAAAAATATGGATGGTGAAAGCAACCCTGACATATCCATAGTGCAATCTGAAGACCTTTTTTCTGGTATACTAATTAGCAAGGTAGCAATTATAACAATTTTCTGTTCTTATACATGTCTTTGATATTTGAACATTATTTAATTTGATTTATCTCATTAAGTAAGGTGTCTTGGTTTTTTTCATGTCAGTCTGAATGAGAACGCAATCCAAAGTCATGGTAATAAAATGAGCCTTCTGCAAACATATTTACTTCAACAATTTTGGGTGTGACAAAGAGATATTCTTAGAAACAATAAATGAGATGTACAAAATGCAGTCCTGTTTTGGCATTAATTTTGTAGCATTTATGTTTCTTATACTGCAAGTTGCTCGAGCAGCTTTTGCTGCAGTTTCATATATTATCTGAGATAAGCTAGTCTGTTTTGCTACATTTCTCTCAGGTGTGGGAAGATAATGTTGGCTGAAAATCTGCTCTCGGTTGTTCTGTCTCAGAATTTTCTCCTACGTTCCTAATCATATTATTTGGAATCTAGGATGTTAATTCATCTTTTATGGCAACTTTGGATCTCTTAATGTTTATGATTTCTTTTTTACTATGTTGTTTTATTTAAGTCACTTCTTTACAGGAAAAGTATGGTTCCTTGTCAAATCTTGCTGTTGAAGAACCTTTTGATGATGGTGTTCAAGCAGAAAATCTTGAGGTACTCTGCTTTAGGTTGCGTGAATTTGTAAAAGAATTTGAAGAGCTGAAGGAAAATATTCTTAGAAGCTCAAATTCCATCGAGCAGCAAGCAGAGTGTCTGTCAAATGACTTTGGAGCTATCAAAAGAAAAATAGCAGATGAGAAAGCACTTTCAGAATCTTTAAAGAGAACTGCCGCTTGCCTTGAGGCAGTGATCATTAAAAAGGAGGATGAAATTTCTGTTATTGAAAGGTCTTTGAGCCTTCTTTGTGAAGCTTGCGGCACAGCTATTGCTGAGATGAAGAGCAGGAGTAGTTTTTCTGCTGGTGAACATGTCTCAGACATAACTGGAATGGTCTCAAAATTGCATGGCTATGGCCCTGAGCAAGAATCTGGTGAAGATAAATTATCTCATCTGGAGAATGACATTACAGTGCTCACAGGTACTTTGCTGTCGACATTGAGGGGTTTAAAAAATCTGGATGAGACAGCTGAGAGCAACCAAAACGAGCTGAGAACCACTATATCGGAGTTGCAGAGAGAACTCCAGGAAAAAGATCTCGAGAAGAATAGGAGCTCTGCAGAGCTTGTATCTCAGATAAAGGAAGCTAATGCTCTTGCAAACAGATACTTTACTGACCTCAATTCTGCAAACTCTGAGATTCATTGTCTACAGAAGCAGGTCGCATCTTTCGATAACGATAAGAAACTATTAGAGTCAAAACTTGATGAGTTAAAAATGTATCAGGCATCTTCAAAAGAGCTTAATGAGAAAATAGAATCATTAACTCATGCGCTAACAGCCAAAGATCAAGGTAAACTCGTTGCAGCCTGTGCTTAATGGATAATTTACAACTTTTGTATGCAAAATTTTTTCGATTAATCAGGTCACAATGTTGCTTTTAAATATTATGCATGACTTACTACTGAATGTCGTAGCTTCTATGTTCCGTGCAGAAATTGAAGGTCTCATGCAAGCACTTGATGAAGAGGAATCACAGATGGAGTCTCTTGTGGGCAGGATAAAGGAACTTGAGAATGCTGTTAAAGATAAAAATCTGGTTCTGGAGAGTGTTGAAATTTCGAGAGCAAAGGCAGCGGCCAAGCTTTCAGCAACAGTAGCCAAGTTCGACGAGTTGCATGACCTCTCTGAGAGTCTTCTTGCTGAGGTGGAAAACCTTCAGTCTCAGTTGCAAGAGCGGGATTCAGAGATATCATTCCTCCGTCATGAAGTCACTAGGTCCACCAATGATGTACTTGCTGCACAGGAGTCTAATCAGAAGAATTCCTCTGTAGTAAAGGATGTTCTAACATGGATGCATACGATGATTTCACATTTTGGGGTACATCAGTTGCCTTTTGATGGTGATGTTGGCAGCAAAATTATTGCCTACTCCGACCTTCTGGAGAAGAATCTAGAATCTATCATGGCTGAACTGGAGCATCTACGGATATCTTCCCAAAACAAAGATCTTTTACTTCAAAGTGAAAGAGACAGAGTCGAAGAACTATTGCATAAAGCGGAAGGACTTGAGAAATCCTTGCACGAGAAAGAAAAAGAGTTTGCACTGGTAGAAGAACGAAGAACTCCTGGTCATGTTGGTGGTATTAGTTCCCCAGGGCCATTCGACATTGAACAAACGGTACGCTTCTTATATGCTTCCATTAATATATCTTTTGATGTCTCAGTTCACAACCAACCAACAAACTTGCATATGTTTGAGTATATGAGAAGGAAGCTCTCATCCGAGATATCATCATATGGATTGTTTAGATATGTTTTTAGGAGGAATATATATACTCACATATAAGCATTAAAACATGCATACAAGTCATTCTTACATAAATACACACATATCATACATACATACATGCATACAAGTCATTCTATACTAAATACATAAATACACACATATCATTATCTAATTCAAGCAATTAACCTTTTATTTTTAAATGGTGGGTTCCATCCAATCTGTTAACATGCATATTGTGGTCTTAGGATTGTCTTACTACTAAAATGTTGAATTCATACGGTAGTTTCCTTTTGTTTTTGAGCTTTTACTGCAAGAATATTTGCTCACTTTTTTTGCGTTTTGATTTTTCTCCTTAATGGAAACAGAGGAAAAAGGTATCCTCGCCTTCCATAGCTCCACATGTTCGTGGGGGGCGTAAAGGCAATGGTGACCAGATAGCCATAGCTATTGATAATGAGGAAGGCGGCAATGTTTTAGATGATGAGGATGATGATAAAGGTGAACATGGTGTACTCTTCTTGTTATAGTTGGTGGCCAAATTTGCACTTAATATGTAACTTAGTAATGCTTGTTTGCATTCTTTTTGATTTTGCGATGCAGCACATGGTTTCAAGTCTCTGACAATGTCACGAATCATTCCAAGAGCCGCTCGACCCATAACAGACAGGATTGATGCAATATGGTACCTAAATTTGAACATCTTTTGCAAAGTAAAAGTTATGTATATTGTCTTTTTTAACCTTCATTGAATTTCTACGACTTATCTTTATCTGCAGGGTGTCAGGTGACCGGTTGTTAATGAGACAACCAACTCTGAGACTGGGAGTTATAATATATTGGATTTTGCTGCATGCATTACTTGCTACTTCCATCTGAATGCCGTCGATGTTTTATGTGAGTAGTTAATGACCTTTCTACTTCCACCAATTTCTATGTTTATGTAGTTCATTTTTGACTTCATGTCTAGCAATCTTTGACCTCGTCTGTCCAAGTGTCTCTAGTTAAGTATCAAAAAGCCCATGGCAGATGGTATTTATGTGTTGGCAGTGAATTGTGTAAAAATAGCAAATCTGGTGATATAAACTGACTTTCGAGCTTATAAGTATTAAGTCAGAGTGCAGTTTTGGATAAGATGGAGAGCCGATTACCTTATTTGCAACGGTCTGGAATTTGAAAGCAGTTGTATGGTTCAAAGGTTTTAGAAACCTTAGCTTATCATGTTTGTCGCAATGATCCATTCATGCCTTAAGTATGCTGCATGTGGCGAGCTGATAAAGTCCTTTATTTTATTTTTATCGAAGAATTGCTTTTGTATTTCGTTTCCTTGATTCAACAATTATGATGCAAGTCTCATTTGTGACTAGCATGTGTTTTTAAGAAACGGACTGAAGGTGTCGTTGCCCTGTTTTAATGAAAGCTAACAACATTCTCTCTATTTGCAGTTTCTGGATCGTTGCAAGTCAAAAGCCAGGCCAAAAACTATACGTAGATGAAGTGACTCGGTCATTATATACAGAGAATTTCATTCCTCAGCCCAATATACAAATTTAGAGGTCTCCATATGAATTATTTCACCAGGCAACTGCGATTTCTTTATTTTATCTGATGGAAATCTCGGTTTCGCTTGGCCGTATTCAAATAACGCAGGCTACCTTCACTCATAATTCAGAAGGTGTGCTTTGCTAGTCCTAGCTGTTTTTCTTTCTTTTCTTTTTTTTTTTTTTTTTGGCTTACAGCGGATAGCAGGGAAAATTCAGGTATTGGCTCATAATCTCTGTAAAAAAGCTAGTTGATATAGGAAGGGTGTCCATGTTTAAATTTGTTTAAAAAGAATCTTGGTTCTTTTACAAGTGCACATTAAAAGCTGTAAACCCCGGCGGCCGTTGAGGTCATCTCGCCGCGGATCCAGACCCTGCCTTCGCCGTTGTGATCTCGTTAACTAGTTTAAGATGGTATTGTCCTTGCCTATATATAATTACCCTGTTGTAGCTTCCTTTCTACTCGCTCACTCCTGATAGATACCTCTTTGTCAATTATCCAGGAATTTGACAATTCTCTGTCTTCCAGTGTGGATAATAGAATTTTATTTATATATATATTTTAAAATTTTATGTGTGTGCTGTAAGTGGATAATGCACTGTGGTGTGGGTTGAGAAGCTGTCCTGCTCATAATGCTCTCAAATTAGGCTGTAGGGCTCACTGTGGGCCGGCCCATTAAAAGTTGGGGTTAGGAATCTGGGCCGGATCATGCAAAATGTATGCACTCTGATCCGATACAAGAGTAGCAGAGCTAGGATTATTTTCTGGAGATTTACATGTTGTTCTATCGGTTTAGCCGTGTATGGGTCTTCCTTTGCCAATCTAAATTTTTTTTTTTTTTTTTTTTTTAAAGATGCTGTGCAAATATTAAGGCCCTAAATAGTTAAAATTCATCCAAAGGGTTTTGAAATAAATAGATTGCATCTAAGAACATACTTTTAGATTAATTTGTTTCTGAATAATTTAAAAACTCAATTCATATGGATCAAAATTAAAAGTTTATGTGCATCTAAACATAATTCTTAAATCCAACTCCAAATATGTAGCGAGATGAATCAGATGATATTCACCGAATGTTTTAATCATAATTAGATAAGTTCAAATAATATCCATGATAAAAGGGGTAAATGTTGGGGATGAGACTCACTGTACGGCTACATAAAACGAAACCAATGTTGCAAAAATCGTAGAGTAACATACAGATTAATGTGATTTAACTATCTGTGTTTATGGATAATCACAAAGAATAACTGCATTAAATATGTCGGAAGTATCAAGTGTCTATCCTAGGGTCGGACTATGCTTATATTTATTTATTGCTGTATCCAAATTTTAGATCTAATAAGATAACTGATTATAAAAAAAGATTAAATAATAAATCTTCCAAGTATTTGCTTGAGATATGCTTCCATAGTCACTTTATTGACTGCTTCATTAGTAATGTTCGGCTACCGTGCATCGAAACAATTGAAAATAATAACTATCTCCAACAAATCACATTATTAATTCATACAAATTTAATATCAATTAGATACTTTTCTCGTATTTTATACTATTTATAAAAATCATATCTATATTTTTTATAATTTTTAAATTATTATATAAATATATGTAATTTATTGTGTGATTATGGGGTTTGGTCCCTATCAACCCATCATCGTACAATTACGAAGACACTTCAACAAACTCTCATATAAACCCCACCAATTCACGCCGTCCTTGACGCTTTCTCTGTTACTAATGGAGGTGCTGCCGAGGTCGACTCCTCCGCCGATGCCGACGGTGGAGCTCCACCGCCTGCCCACAGCGTCGTTTCTACGTCTTGTTCAGCAGCGGCCGTCTACTAATTCCTTTCTTCGTCTGACCTTGCGATCAAGCTGTCCTCGTGCTCTATCTCGCGAGGCCCCAACCGGAGGTGGCGGCGACAGAGGGGACGAAATTCATGCTGCTGCTGACGGAACTCAAGTTCCCATGTTCGATCACGAGGTAACCATTTTGATTTAGAAAAGTTACTTTTTTCACTGGGAATTGTAGTGAATATGCTTGTAATGATGTTGAAAGTAAGTAGTTTGGGTGAATGTTTCTTCCTGTGGTTCACTCATAGAAATAACTTAAGCGTTTGTGTTTGATTAGTTTGGTTTAGAAAAGTTCCCATATTAGTGTGAACTGTGATGGCGTTATGCTTGTAATGATGTTGGAAGTAATTAGTTTGAGTAACGTCTTATTCCTGTGGTTCACGTTGATAAATGAAGTGTTAGCTTTGTTGTTTAATTATTTAATTTGGTTTCCTCTTTTAGTGTGAATTGTAGTGGAGTTATCCTTCTAGTGATGTTGGAAGTAACTGGCTCGTATGAAGTTTTGTTCTGTGGTGTACTGTGATAGAAAAAAATGTTAGTTTTTGTGGTTGATTAGTTTGGTTAGGAAATTTACCTTTTCTAGTGTGAACCATAGTGGAGTTATGTTTGTAATGAACTTGGAAATAATTAGTTTGGGTGAAATTTTGTTCTTGTGCTTCACTGTGATAGAAAAATGTGTTAGTTTTTGTTTTTAATTAGTTTGGTTTAGGAAATTTCCCTTTTGTTAGTGTTAATTATAGTGGAGTTATGCTTGTAATGGTGTTGGGAGTAATTATGTTTGGGTGATGTTTCGTTCTTGTGGGTCACTCTGATAAAAAAAAAAAGTTTTAAAATTTTGTGTTTAATTAGTTTTGTTTAGAAAATTTCCTTTTTCTAGTGTTAATTGTAGTGGATTATGCCTGTAATGTTGTTGAAGTAATTAGTTTGGGTGAAGCTTTCTTCCTTGTTCCTCTTCTGATATACGTGGTGATTATTCAACCTTCAAATTCTTGAAAGGTTGTCATTACTTCTTTCAATTTCAGTAACATAATTTAATTTTCTTATCTTTATGATGTAGGAATCACTTTTAGTTGCTAAACTAATTAGCAATTATAGTGGTTCTTGACAAGCCTATTATTAAATGATTACCAATACGGCTGTGAGCTTAAAAAATAAATTAATAAGTCTTCTTTTTTTTTAAAAAAAAATTCTTATATGGAGTTTATTTACTGATTGCGCACCAGCGTCGCATGTTGATCCTAATTCAACCATAGATGACTATGTTGTTAATGTTTGAACAAATAGTTATGAGCATATAACTTATATTTTCTAATTTTGTAATTTTAAAGAGCACTTTGACTCATGGAAGTGGCAATGAAATAAATATCCCCAAATCGGAGGTGGCAACTAGTAATTCATTCCCAGGTGTAACAAGTGGATCAAGAGCCGGTCTCTTCAGAACACCAATTTCAGGTGGTGTTCACAGTGCAACATCTGCTCATGATTTACCCCGTCCTGCATTGGCTGTTCGTAATCTTATGGAGCAGGTAGACTAGCACCATTTGTCTAATTTATATAGTTGGAAACATATTTTTCTTTATTTTCTTCAAGTAATAAAATTACCAGTGTGTGTTCATATTTTTTTTATTGGCATGCCAAGGCCAGGTTTGCTCATTTATGTACCGTAATGTCTCGGATGCATCACCGTCGTGCTGGCTACCCCTTTGGCTCTCTTGTTGATTTTACAACTGATTCAGTTGGCCGTAGGCATCCTTTCCCTTTTATGTTAAATATATTCTTTTTCTTTATCTTCCACAGTTTTTAAATGAACTTCTCTTTTCATTCTATGCAGATCCCATTTTTTCGTTATCGCCTTTGGCCATTCACACGAGGAATCTTTTGGCATATTCAAAATGTACACTCGTTGTACAGGTTCTTAATCTGTACAAAATCTCTTATTTATAGCATGTGAATCGTACGTACATGTGATGACTTTGAGTTTTAGTATGTTGGTTTCTATTTCAGATACCTGGATGGAGTGGCTTGTCAAATGCACGAGTGACAATATTTGGTGATGTTGTTCCCATTCCAGCTGAACAACAGGTTCATTGCTAACATTCTAATCTTTTGGGCTGGATTATCATTTAACTTTTTTCCAACTGTTAAGTCATATTCATGCATCATGGCTTACAATGTATAGCATGGTTTTCTTATTGTTCTTATAATCCTAGAGCAAAATATGTTCTTTGAATAATAAGTTCGTAATGATATAAATAAAGTTAGACAAAGTATTGTCTGAGCCAGTCTGTGTAGATTAGCACTTCCAACTACATACTATTTTTTTGCCCCCCTCGCTTGGGCTGCCTGGGTGGGGCGTTGCGCCTCGGGAAGCGTGTGCCCCACTCCGGTTCGAATCATGCACGGCACATTTGTGGGTGTGTAGCCCGTGGAGTGCCACCATGCGCTCCTCGGTTGGCGGGGTTGGGAATGGGACCGCCCGTGGGGGTTTACCCGCGAGTTTGAGGTCCCTTCGGGGGCGTGCGCTCGCGTTTCGGGTTCCACCACGATAATCTTAAAAAGAAAAAAAAAAACTATATACTATTTTGATTAAGTTTCAAAATTTTCTAGACTTTTCTTCTTGAAGGTGCTAGTCATCATACTAAGAATGCGCCGTTGGGCGACCCCAGTTTCATCGGAGTTTCAGTGTAGATTTGTCAATCACAATGAATAAAGGCCTGTATGCATGTGGGCATGGATTCATACTTTATAAATTACTCGACAAGAAATAAAATCCTCGACTGCATAAAAATATTCGTAGTCATGCATTCATGTACGCATTTTACTAAATGTTCATCGTAATTTTCAAGTTAAGTTTTGTTTGTCTAATACAGGATTGGGCTCGGAGGCTGTTCATGGCCAAACACCAACATTGGGCATCCCAGCAATGGGGCAATTTCTACTACTACAGGATGCAGATTATAAGGTATCGTTTTGTTTTTGTGCCTATCTTAAAAAAAATTGTGGGACATTGTGATTACTTTGATTGCTATCTAATTCTCCTGCATGTGTGAATTTCAAGTGACATATATTTTATTGGGGGCTTTGGGACTGTTGCTTGGGTAGATGTCGAGGACTACGAGACCATTCAACCCGACAAAATTGCTGCTGATGGTGGAGAACAAAATTTGAAGGCAAACCTCTTCTTGTTCTTTTTTTTTCTTCCCTCCTGTCAAGGTTTTCTGTGCCGAGTACCGAGTTTCAGTAAACTCAGATCTCGGCACGTACCGACCGTGTCGATGGTACCGTGCCAATATATATTTATTTGTTATTTTTTAAAAGCTAAAAATAAAAAAATTAAATTTAAAATTTTCAAATATAAGATTTTTGACACATGCCGTGCCAGTTCGTGCCGTGCCAACAACTGCCGGAGCAGGCACGTGCCGCCTGGCACGGGCTGTGCCGTCCGGCACCGAACCATGCCTCCTGTGAACCAGAAGAATCAAAGCATCAATAATATCATAATCTACAGAATCCCACTTTGTTTCTCTGTTTAGGAATTGAACGCAATCTTCTCAAAGCCACTTAAGGAAATCTTATCAGCTGAGACGGAAGTAGATGACGCAGCTTTGATATCAATAGACAGCAAAGGTATTGATATACGTGTTCGACAAGGTGCCCAGGTATGTAGATTGTTGGAACAAAATGAATCCGAGTAATGCTAGATCATTTATTTCAATTGCAGAATGTTTTGGAGAATTTTTGGGACCTTGGGAGCTCTGATGCTTTCTGGATGCATGACTAATTGTGCTTGCTTAATACCGTTGTTAGCGCGGGATGGTTCTTTAGTTATTGAAAGATCGAAATTCTCTCCGAATAACACATTCTAACTATTTTATGCAGTTTAATATTCAGAGATTGTCATTTGAAGTTGAATATGGCGTCGAAACTCTAGAGGAAGCAAAGAAGGCCATTCAGAAACTAATCAACAAAAGCAGCAGGTTTAAGTCACATAAAATAAGTTGAGATTTTTGGTATTATTTATTCACAATAACAAAAAAAAATATGATAAGCTAGACTTTTTGTTTCTTTGCAATGCTAGATCTAATAGGAAAGTGATGTATCATTCTTGCCTCAGGGCATTCAGCAATCCACATTCTTTGTTTTTAAGATTATCGTGGAAAAATTCTGCCCGTAACTGTAGTCTCCATATTCTTGAGCACGTTCAGTAAAATATGTAATGTTTCTTGAGCATGTTCGATAAAATACGTAATGTTTAGGCTTGGGAATATCTCCCAAAGTTTATCCAAATATCAATCAAGCTTACTTTTAAGAATCAATTGTTCAATTTAGAGAGCAGAATGTCATATTTCATTCAGGAAATTTTCTTAGGGCATGCAGGAATAACATTCACCATATTCTTGAGCATGTTCTGATATTAAATATATTATGCTCCCAAAAAAAAAAAAAAAAAGATCAATTTTGGGGAGGATTGTGCAGAACTCTAGAATACATGCATATCAAAGCTTGTATGTATGTGAACATGTTGCTTGCAAATTATAATATCTCATTTTGGATCTGAGAAGAACTTGTTGACAGAAGGCATGATCTCGGGGCACTGGGTACGGAGATATTTTCTCAACCGGTGTTGCGCGTACTTCTCTCCCTCTTCAAAATTGTCAAGAACTCCTGCAGCCCTCTTTTCTTTCAGAACCCTAACTTCTGGATTAGTGGTGATGTTTCTCACCAGCTGCATGCCGCAGATCCCTACGGCCACGCCCACCGCAGCAAATAGAGGGTAAACTTCTGGCTTCAGCCATCTGTTCATGGTTGAAGATGCCATTCTCAGAGCTGCAGGAGATTTTATTTATTATTGAATTGTTAGAAAAAGAGAGAAAGAGAGAGAGCTCTGATTCAAGAATACAGAAGCTTCCTCTCTTCTTCTTCTTCCCTGTCTTCCATCCTTTGTTCTTCCCCTTCTTATACTTTTTCTGTTTCTGCTAAATTTAGTAACTGAATAAGCTGTCCAACCATCTATCTATTCTATTTTGTGTCGTGTTCTACCAGCCTCACATTTGGAGTTGGAAACTTACGTTTCTCCTTATTTAGCGCCCTGCTATCATATCCATTTACCACTTGCTCTCTTTTGATAGAATGCGAATTTACTGCTCCATATCGCTATCTCAATTCTGTCCCGCAAGTTTCATGATGACGTGTCTTTATATACTTTTTTTTATGATAATTTTTTACTATTTAAGTAATTTTAGTAATGCTTTTTTAGGCATGTGGTTATAAAAATAATATTATGAAAAGAAAATTATTGAAACGGGAACGGTTGGAATTAGAATATTACGACGACATGCGTCATTGTAGAATTTGTGGGGAAAAGTTTGGGGTAAGAATATGGGACGCTAAATTCGCACTTTTTCTGATAGCCGTAAATTAAAGTTTGCCGGTCATACCACAGCAGGGTGCGGCGCTAAATATGATAATAAGCATGAAATTTTTGTGCCTGCTGGAAAAGGAAATAATAATGTTGATGCTCAAAAGCAAATTTGACCGACTTTAAACAAAATTCTCAGACATTTTACACAGTAATAAAGGTGTCAACATGACAGATTTATCATCAGAATTAACAAGTGCAGGAATAAGAGTCAACATGACAAATTTATCAACAGAAAAAAATAATAATATCAATAGGTATGGAGGAGAGCAAGAATGTCGGAGTACTTTCCGACTGATTAAGCAACTGAGAGTTCTACACGGTCGATCGAGGGAATAATGTCCCTCTTAGTGGAGAACTAATACAATGACAACAACAACAAGGGGGTACTGCGAAGTTAGTCCGAATACACAATTTCACCTACAATCTCTTCAAGCTTTTCTTTCTAGCATCCATCTTTTTCTTATCAACCTGAATTTTTACGGGAGCAGAAACTGGTGCTTTGGAGGCGGATCCAGATGTCGGAGGATTGGTGTTTTGATCATGTACGCTCAAAACTGGTGCCTTTGCTGCTGCTGAGCTAGCCAGTGGGACTGAAGTTGCTGGGAGTTTCCCACTTTGAGCATTGCTGGTCTGATCCACATTAAGATTCATAGTAGACTCGGAGATTGCACCTGACTTCTGTTTCGGTTTTGACTTGACGGCGTGAATGCCGGTGTATAATCTGCAGAGGAATTATTTTACGGAATTATGAGTTTTCCAATTAAAGAACAATAATTATTCGCTAATGCAGAAACAAGACAATACTTCTAAAGCACTCATTGAAAGGGGAAACTTTACAGTTTAAGTATCAAAAGTTAATTTTGTAATATCCCAGATTGATCAACATAATGAAAATTCCATGAAAAAGCTTTTAGTTGGATTTGGATTTTAGGGCAATGGAATTATTTTGAAAATTATGAGCTTTCACGATAATAATTATAAGGCATCCGAAGCTTTCGTATCAAAGGTTTGTTTATGTATAAGAGGAAAAGCACTGACCTCGCATGTTTTGCATATTCCTCGTAGTCTTCTAACAGCATCTTACCAGCTTGTTCATTTAGTGCTGATTCTGGGAATGGTTCTATAAGCAGACATCTCACGACCTGTTTTGAAAACCATTTTGCAAAAAAAAAAGAAAAAAAAAGAAGAAGAAAGAAAATAACTCAAGGTTGGATTATCGAGAATAACAAGGCATATATTATCGAGAATAGAATGACAATCAAATAGAGGTAGGATCAGAAACAGAAAATAAGACAAGAAAAATAGAGACGGGGAAGACATACTATCAAAACATGTCGCAGACCCAAGCTTGGATTCCAGTCCTTTTTCAAAGTGTTCACACAAATTTCACCGTTCGTTGCAATGTTTGGATGAAAAATTTTTGTCAAAAAATAGCCTGTAATAGTCAAATGTCAACATAAGTCAAAGTAGGCATAAAATCAATACAACTGATAAGGCAAAGGCTCGTTCTTTGTTTACTAGCAAAAACTCACCTTTTGGCGGTGACTGAGGAAAATCGCATGATAGAACCAGTTTCATTCTGAATATACCATTCTCGTATGGAGTTCCGGCTGTATTTTCAACTTACGTAAGTTTTACCAGTACTTCTAATAAAAATAAAGAAAAAGAAAAAGAAAAAAAGTGATAGGATGGTAAAGCATGGATAATATTACCAGGGCCCTCAATATCAGCATAAATAGTTGAGAAATCGTCATCATTTACGACAACTTTAATGCCCTCCGGTGGCGTTTCATCTAGACTCTTCAATTCCCTAGCGAGCTGCTTGATAACGTTAGGCGGGAGGTTCTCATTCGTAGACTGGCAAAAAAAAAGGATATTACCATCAATATACATTTCAAAACATCTTAAGACATTATATCAAGAATAAGGACCATTTATTCATTTGCATACCATCGATAGTTCCAAGAACGATCCTTTTGACTATCAGAAGCTAGGATTGCTCCTTATGGATGTTTGAAGCCTGACATCATTACACAAGTCAACCACAATGTAAACATGTCATAAGATTTACAAGAACCCAAGAGCAGAAGCAGACCCAATCAATTTGGGTTTTGTTTTGTTGATCAAAGTTTACCGAATTAGAAGGGAACCGTTAGAAAGCATTCTGTGATAAGATGATGAGATTTAAATCAAGTCTCTATGAATAAAAATAACACAGCAAATTTTTCATCTTTTCTCTCGAGAAGTCGACACGTAATCAACACACTAACCATTCAAGACTCTCCACGAACAATAACCCACTTGTATTACTTACTAACATGAATATGTTGAAGATCTCAAACATACATTATAAAACCAAACATTTCACTTAAGAATGAACAGTCCACACCTGGTAAAGAACTCAACCGAAACCAACAAACACATTCTAGACATATCTTAGTTACAAATCTTAAGTGACTAAAGAGCAGAACAAAATCCAATGACTTGAGTTATGCTTTATTGATCCAAGTTAATCTTATTGATTACTTGCAAATAATCAAGGGTAACAGAACCACTACAAAGTATACTGCGATAAAACAAATTTTTTTAAAAAAAACGATGAAAAACAACACCAAAAAATTCATCTTTTCTCTCTCAAAAAGTCAATAGCTAATCAACAAACTGACCAATCAAGACTCTTTACAAACAGCAAAACTAAAAAGGGCATAATCTCAACTACTCATCTGTATTACTCAAATAACACCAAAATGTGGAAAACAACATAACCAATCGGACTAAGGATCGTAAACTGACATTCAACGCCTGCTAAAGAACTCAACCGAAGCCAATAATCTGAAACCCTAGAATTTTTTTCCAAGCGAATGCACTAACAATCGATCACCAAATCAATGGAAGAACTCAACTTTCAGGTCGACCCCAAATCGAATTACCTCTGAGAGCTGTCGCCGATAAGCAATTCTCGAGATCCGAACTGCAAAATGATTGAAGGGGGGAGGAGAGGTCTTGGGAAGGTGATAATGGAGGTGTTTGATGACGTAGCACTTCTGTCGATACGTTTGGCTCTTTGTATATTATATGGCTGCGATTGGTCTCGCAGCGGATCACTTCATTATTCATCATCCTGAAATTACTAAATCACCCCTGTTGTTTATGTACTTGTATTTTGGGTTTAATTGACTGAATTGCCCTTAATATTCACACTACCAAACTTCAAGCATCAGGGACTGGTAAGTAATTGAATGAAAACAGTCAGTAATTATTATGTTTATTAAAAGACAGGTATAACCTCGGATCGTTAACTTGAATTAGGGACCGCTTGGGGTATTTTGGGAAATTGATATGTTATGATAATGTGACCGTTTGAGAGCGGGGCCATGTGAGCGGACCGTTGCGACGTCGTCGAGTGGGCTAGCCGTTGGCATCACCAGCTGGCACTTTTAGATTTTAAAGGGAAACTTGCTCTGCAGTCCAAATAAGGGTTTTTTTGCACTGCGGTCCACCCAAAACTTGCATTTGCAGTTACATCCAACCCAATCAATTTAATTACAGTTCAGTCCAAATAGAGTTAAAAAGACATATATGCCCTCATCATATCCTTTAACCCAGCAGCCCACCTTCCCCTCATTCCTCACACAGTCCATCTCGAGATTGCTGCCCCTCTTCCCGCCATCCCTCTTCCTCTTCCCGCCATCCCTCATCCCCTTCCTCTCCTCCTGCTGCGGTCTCCTCCCTTCCATCAACTCTCACAATCCCTATCCTCTCTTCCATCAACTCTCACAATCCCTCTCCTCCCTTCCGTGACCTTTCTATCACGAGCTTTCATCCCGCTAACACCCATACATATGATAGAATGGACACTTGTATTTTGGGCATTTGTGCTTTCGGAGAGGAATACCATATTGTTGACTTCGACGGGAATACAAAGCTGGAAAATTTGTTTGAGCAAGTGGTTAGTAGATGGAATACATTGGCTCCAGATACGTTCATATTGAAGTTCTACACTCCAGATGACACGCGCAACCTCGTCACTCTCACATCGGATCGAGATGTTGCGAATATGTACTACATTCATAAACAAAACGGGACTACTCAGGCTAAACTTGTTGTGGAAAGGTGTGCAATGCCGGCGCGAGCAATTCCTGATCCAGATGGGGGAGCTCGATCACAACGACATGCTGTATTTAATGAAAGGTAAAAGCATGTTCTGGGTTGTTCTGGGTGTGTTCTGGGTGTGTTGGTATGTTCTGGGTTTGTTCTGGATGTGTTGGTATGTTCTGGGTGTGTTCTGGGTGTGTTGGTATGTTCTGGGTGTTCTGGGTGTGTTGGTATGTTCTGGGTGTGTTCTGGATATCTTTATAAAAATTAGCTAAGTGTGTGTCTTTCCATGTAGTTTTGCTCCATCTACCACTCAATGGGAGGATAGACCAAGCTCCAGGGACCTATTTTGCTGCCCAAGCATAGGTGACATGTCATCTGAGGTTGAACATCATGCTATAAATGCATGGCAGAGGTGTATTAGAGGTGTGGGACAAGAATTTAGAAATGTCGCATATTTTCGTCGTGCTTTGGATAATCATTGCATCGGAATCGGATTCAATTATGTGTTTCTAAAGAATGATTCTAAGCGTGTTACAGTCGTTTGCAAGGATGATAAGTGCAATTGGCGCATCCACGCCTCCTTTTGCAAGCTCGATGAGAAATTTTATATTAAGAAAGCAACGCTCACACACACTTGTGGTGTGGGTGTAGATCAGATAGGTCATCCAAGAAGTACAAGAAAGTGGGTTGCTGGTTTGATTAAAGAGAAGCTGCGAGATATGCCCCTGACTAAGCCTCTTGACATAATTAATACTTTTCACAAAGAGTATGGGGTGAAAATTTCTTACAACAAAGCCTGGCGTGCAAAAGAACGTGCAAGGGAGGAGATACATGGAAAGGATTCATTGTCTTTTGGCTATCTTAAATGGTATTGCGATAGTCTCATTAGTAGCAATCCTGGAAGTGTGGTCTATCTTGAAGTTAACGAAGCCACCAAGAGGTTTACTAGATTGTTTATTTCATTAGGTGCATCTATTGAGGGCTTTAGGAAGGCATGCAGGCCATTGGTATTTATTGATGGTACATTCTTAAAGCATAAATATAAAGGATGTTTATTTGCTGCCACATCATTGGATGCGAATAATAACATATTTGTGATAGCTTTTTGTGTGGTTAGCGGGGAGGATGATGAAAATTGGAATTGGTTTATGGAGCGGCTTAAGTTGTGTGTTCCTCACAAAGCTTATACTATCTACTCAGATCGACACAGCAGCATCTTGAAATCTGTTTCTAAACATTTTCCATTAAGCCACCATGCCCACTGCCTTCGCCATATCATTGATAATTTTAAGAAAGATGTGCTGAGAGGTGAAAGAAAGGATAGAAAGAAGTGGATTAAACAATTCAAGAGAGCTGCCAAGACAACAAATCTTAGTGAGTTCAATGGGATATGGAGCAAGATTGTTGACAAGTTTGGGAGAAAGTCACTAACTTCTTTAATGACATCGACCCTAGACATTGGGCGAACTCCCTTTTCCCTGGTCCAAGATGGGGCTATATGAATAACAATGTGGCCGAATCTTTCAACAAGTGGATTAAAGATTGCCGATATATGCCAATTGCCGTTATGGTTGATGCAATACGTGTTAAAATAATGGTGAAGATGAGCAATAGGTATGAAAAGGCAAAAAATGCTCATTCCCCCTTAGCACCAAAAATTGAAAAGATGCTGAAGGAAAGGCTTCAAGATGGCCGTTTGCTCACTGTGAGAGCATCTACAAGTGACATGTATGAGTGTGTTGATGGGGATGCTACATTTGTTATATGTTTACAAACCGGTCGTTGTTCTTGTGGCCAATGGCAGTTGGAAGGTTTGCCTTGTCCACATGCTTGTGCAGCCATAATGACCGCCCATCGAGGTTTATATGAGTATTGTGATCCGTATTACCAAACATCCAAGTGGAAGGAGGCATACAGTGTTCCTGTTTATCCTATGCACTGCGGTCCACCCAAACTTGCATTTGCATTAACATCCAACCCATATAACCTCGGATTGTTAACTTGAATTAGGGACCGCTTGGGGCATTTTCGGAACTTGATATGTTATGATAATGTGACCGTTTGAGAGCGGGGCCATGTGAGCGGACCGTTGCGACGTCGTCGAGTGGGCTAGCCGTTGGCATCACCAGCTGGCACTTTTAGATTTTAATATACGTACCTATTTTCCCTTTTTTCAGTATTTTTTACATTACGATTGTTCTGATTTTCAATCATATTTTGAAGAAAAATTAACGATACCCCTCTTTTCTTTTAAGAAAATTAAAACGTTCCGTTATAAAATTAAATTTAATAAATTTTTATTTAAATATTTGAGTGCAGATTATAGCATAATAAACAGCATTTAAAAAAAAAAAAATTTGTTTCCTGAAATCCAACTGGTTATGTCTATTTACTTCGGCGAAAAGTCATAGTTTCAATCTCCTAGGTCCCAAAAATATGCAGAAATTTCTTTTAGACACTATCTAGCTAACGAAAGAGATTTGAATCTGACGGGAAGCGTTATCCTTTTAGACGGATTCGATAGATCCTTGGAAATGCTGGCTCGGGTCCATTACATCCATCTATCTCATTAAATAAAAAAAAGAAAAAAAAAACATTGAAGAAGATGACCTTTATTTTTATAATTCTTAGGATTATGATATCATCTTTTTTTGGTATGATAGTCATAGATGCCCATCTTCTACATTCTTTAAGTCTATTTCTAATTTAAACTTGGAACCCCCAAGCCAAATTTGAACGGATCATATACACCTATGTGATTGAGCACAACGCTTGTGGACGGATCAGATACCCCCTCCCGGCTTCAACTGAGGTAGGGGGGATACCCGGAAAAAAAAAAAAAAAAACAAGCACAAAATATACAGCACAAGAGCGATATGATGAAAGGGGGCTCTTTGAGATACTACTTAAGATGGCGTTTTAAACCTCATCTTCTACTTCACTTAGTAAATAGTAAAAGCGTAAGACGCGTCTCGATCGGCTATCGCCCTTTCGATATTTTCCTTCAGTTGTGCACTATCTAGTTCGTCGCTCTGAAAAAAAAAACATAAATATAATTATTACTTGAAAACAAAATTCCGTTAGTAAAAACAAGGAGAATTTCGGCTCATTTGTCACATGCTTAAAAGGTTTATTTATATTTTTCATGTAAAACAAATATAAATTCTGAAATATTATTAGATGTCACCCAATATCAGCTGTGTTCCTATCAAACGAAGTGGACCACTTCACATATAGGCTAACCATGAACAGCAACCACTCAATTATCCATATCTGAAGCTTTTCATATTTATTATTGTTCATGTCACAGTTTAAAATATCGGCAAAACAAAAACAATAAAAAAAAGACATTATCGGGCTTTTTAAAGCTCGCATAATGTCGCAAAAATGTTTTAATTTATTTGAGATATCCGAAGAAAATTGATAGTCGCACTCATTTTATAATTTGCCAATCTACCAAATCCGAAGTGGTGGTGCTTTCCATTTCCCATGTGGAAATTTAGCCAAAAATTGTTATCGACATAGGTTTAAACATTCAAAATTAGTTCGCCGAAAACAATGGTTGCCTATAAATGATAGAGACAATTAGGTATATAAAAAAGAAAAGAATTGTAAAACTTTATCCGATAATAAAATAATGAGTACTATTATGCTTTAGGAGGTCCATCACAATCCTGAAGCAATCAGGACTGTCAGTGGTCTTTTGGGATGTATTTAAAGGTCCCTAAAAAACGTATTTACTCTAAAATAATTCGTAACGGTCCACACGTTGATCTATAATTATATAAATTAACTTTTTTAAACTATAAATGAACTAACACTTATTAATCATCCCATTAAACCATCCCACCGCTTACAACTAGATTTTCTCACACAAGAACGCTACTAGTGGCAATAATACATTCATCTATAATTTCACAAACCAGTATGATTAAAAAAAAAAAAAAAAATTTAAGAAAAATTTTAAACTAAAAATTTTAAATTTTAATAAAATTTTAAATTTTTATATTTAAAAATTTTTCAAAAAAGAAAACTTATTAATATGTGTTTTGGGCTTTAAATATAATTGATTTAAAGTAAATTTTAGAATTATTTTTTACAACCCATTAAATTTTAGATGCTAAAATATTTATTTAGAAATAAAAATAATTTTTAAGAAAGCTTCTAATATAAAAATTTCAAACTTTGATCACATCTATAAATTTTACATTAAAATTTAATATTTGTTTTAAAATTTTTTTAAAATTATTTCTGATGGGTAGGTTTTTTAGTGAATCATTTCTTGTCACTTGCTGTTGAGAGTACAACTGTGCCAGCTGGCCGACAAGGCCATTCGTAGGTGTGCTAGGCTGGAGTTTAGCTCAATAATATAAGTGTACTATGTTAGCTTTTTTATTATTTTATGTCCTGTTCACAATAAATTCATACCCATAATATCTATGTCCTGTCCACTTTAATATGTCCTATTTAGTTTATCATAAAATTTTAAAGATTTAATGAAATTAGAGATAGAATCGTAGATATCAAATTTTTTATTTAATATTTTTTAAATAATCATTATAAATTTAAAATTATTTTTAATAATTTCATAAAATAAAATTGATTCGGTATTTAGAAAATAACACTTATTATTTTCTTTTTTAAATTTAAAATTTTAATTCTAACTTTAAAGTTCAATCTTTTAAATTTATGAAATTGAAATTAAAAATTTGAATTTGATTGAAAACTTGATTTGTGACATTTGAAAACATTATTTAATTTTTTTATTTAAAATAAAATTGGTGAAAACCAAAAAAATTATAAATGTTGACAAGAAAAAAAAAAGTAGTTAAAGAATTCAAACCTGAAACCTAGTAAATTAATGTAATGCATTCAAACTACTGGTCCATTCTTATATTTAGAATAGCGAAAATGAATTTCGTTTTTTGAAATGACAAAAATCTCTCATGGTTTTAATTTATGAGATTGTTATCGTGGTTCAACGCAAACATCCGTTAATTTTTATAAATTAGAAAACCATAATATTAGATTTATAATAATTATTTATTTACAAAAAAATTAGTAGATGTAAGTAGTAAATAAATTAGATATAAAATTGACGGAAATTCTGGCAATTTTTGGTGGAAAAAGAGAATAATTTTGTTACCTCGATGAACAGTGTATGAAGAAGAGTCCCAGAAACAGAGGTGATGTTTGCAGTGATGATCTTGAGATCAAGCGACTCAAAAACTTCACACATCTTCATCATCGTGTCTCTCTTCTTGCTGCAGCTGATGCTCACAACAAGAGTTCTATCCCAACTTCACATACCTTCAACTGGAAACAAATTTTAAGGAAATAAATTTAATTTTTATGAAGATTTATTTGAAATTATTGGGATGCAGATAGAATTATTGAACTCACTTCTGTCACATCCGGCGATAATGGAGATTCGGGAGTTTGGAATGGAAGTGAAATCCCAACAGCCCTCTTCTTTCTTCTCCTCCCTGGAATTTCCTCTTTCTTAAGCATCTCGAGACTCTCAATTTCCGCGATCATTTTCTTCTCTTGCTCTTGCAGCTCTTGGATGCAATCGATGGCGTCTTTGATGATCGAAGCTTTGTCCATCTAAGCCCCAATTTTATTCACAAATCGATCAATTCCCAAATCAATCAATCAATCGGTTAATATAAATGCTGAATTAGTGAATAATATTACCTTTGTAATGTTTGGGACTACACTTCGGAGGGCGTAGAGTCGCTCGTTGAGCTTTCGCCGGCGATTTCTCTCCAAAACGATGTTCTTCGCCTCCGCCGCCGAAGATGAGGCCGCCATGGCGCCGCTGCTTCCGTCGGGCGAGCTGGAATCGTAAGAACCTGATCCCGAGAAAGCTTCCGCCGAGATTGCCTCATCTAACCCCAAGCTGAATCAAATTTCATTCAAATCAGAGCTATTTAATCACAGCAAAATCAGACGTGGAAAGTTGAAATCCGAAGAAGAAAAAAGTACATTTCTAGCTCCTCGGCAGTGAAGAGTTTCTTTGTTTCCCAGTAGAAGCTGAGATCATCTTCAATGGCGTCCATCGTGCTCGCTACTGACCTCGTCTGTGCTTAGAGTGAGTTATTTATATAGAACCTTAACAAGAAGTCACGTGTTTTCTTTAAAAATAAATAAATAAATAAAAAGCACGTGGGGAAATAGGTTAGTCTTCTGTCACAGGACAGGAAACCCGCACGTTTTGCATATGCTCTAAATTCCTGCCTCATATATTTAGAAATGGCAAATACGCGTCTCTTAAAACTTAACCGTCAGCAGTTTTTTTACCGTTAATAGAACCTACCAATTTCTGACCGATATTTGACTGGGCCCGCCCGGTAGAATTCCTATAAGAGACAGGCTACAATGACTTCAGATTGACCTTCGTAATTATGTCTGCGTGTTATGCATTAATTATGACGAAACTGTCGAGCACTTACTTCTGCATTGACTTTATACCTAGTTTGTTTGGCATCGTATCTACATTGACCTTATATCTAGTTTGTTTGGCATCGTATCCTAAATATAATCGGACTAACTGATAGACCGCCTCCATAAATTTTTCACTGCCTAGGGTCCACCTGAGGAAAAGTTTACATCAACCACAACTCTATCATGCTTGGAATTGTATTTATGTGGCTATATTCTGGATGCTCTGGATTGAATGGAATAACCGTATATTCTACCAAATATCACGGACTTCATATTCAATTTTTTGCCCACTCTTATTGCTATTGTATTTTTGGATAGGTCTTTACTACAGCAGACGGGATGCGCAGGTGGCGCGTGTGCTTCTCCACCTTCATAGGCGCAATTACTAACAGATGAAGGGGTTGCACCACCCCTTATACCGGTTGTATATCTTCTACTCCCTAGTCCTGAGAGAAATTTTTATATAGTGACGATGTTTTTACCACTTTTGTGATCTCTTCTTTTCTTGTACCCTTGAGTGATTGCTTTTTGTTCTGATTGGGTAACTCCAGCTTTGCGTAAGTCAGTTAAAGCTGACAGACTCCACTTTATTCAATACAGACAATACTTTGTTATATAAAAAAAATATGGCAAATAGGCGGGTTGCGTCATACACGTCTGCAACATCGATGACAAGTTGACTGATACGGATAGACATATAATTGATTTTGAACAGGTAGAGAATTAGGTACCCGTAGCCGCTCGCGGTTTTGCTGGCAGGTCCGTGGGTACTCAAGTTCTTATTGATTAATAAGCCCATGCTTAACCCCCACGGACTATCCATTTTATGTAAGCCCTTTTTATCGTTTTCAATGAAATAGTTTTCACTTCTGCCCAGTAAATCATTTGAACCCCAAGCTCCTCCCACCTCCAAAATCCTAGATCCTCAATCCCCCCACCCCACCTTCTCCCTAACAAGCTCAAACAAGGTGTCCGCCGTCGTGCAATCTCTATCTATTTCTCGTAACCTTCCTCTACGTCTCTCTCAAGAGAGGTTTTGTTTCGTTCCCATGATGGAGAATCATGTCTGGAAGAAGAAGAAGAGAAGTAGCAAGAGGATGATGACGAGGAGGTTTGAAAATCATACGCTAATGAGCGTGATGAGAACTGTGGAATGTGGGAGGATATAAGGAGGTTTGGATGCATGTATTTACGACTTATTTGAGTACCTGTAAAAATTGCAAAGTTAGATCCATACCCGTCCATCACAGACAGGTACGGGCCCAACAGGTTGCCAGGTCTAAGTTTAATGCGATATTTTAATGTTTTTTGACATGATTAATGCATGGACCACATTAAGAGAGAACCAAAATCAAGTGTCACAAGATCTCTTTTAAAATAAAAGTTTTTTATTTTAAAAAAACTTTAATGTATGAGATTAGATTTTTAATGTATGAGATTAAAAATTTTAGTTCGTTTTTTTAGTGATTATCAAATTAGCAACCACACACAAAGTAATGATCGCGTCATTAGCCGCTGACTTTTCAAATGATCACTTATCTATGTAGCTGTTGACTTGAAAATAACTTATCCTACGTGACTGTTAATATGGTTATCATAACAACGGCCACGTCCACATTGGATTAATAATGGTTATATCAATTGCATAAATAAATAACAGATAAGACGATGAGATTAATGTAGAACTTCTCGAGAGAATTATTACACCCATTTTAATCAAGTTCATAATAAAAAAATATAAATTTGTCAAAAATATTTGGTTAAATCAATAACATGCAAACAAATTAAGATGTTTTTGACAATTGTCCAACATTTATAACTTCTAATGCTTCAAACTATTTTTAGGAAAACATACATAAATTTCTTATAATTGCCCTTTGAAATTTCTTAAAATTATAATTTGCAATTTGGTTACCCCATATTTCTTGTGTTTGGATATTTTGAATTTCTTGTCAAATGGCAAACTTAAAACCATAACACCTTTCTTGTTATTAAGCAAGTTCAGCTTTTTTTTGCCACACATCATGCAGATAAGAAATTCAAATTATCCAAACATTTCAGGTGAATCTTAACTTACTAATTATTGTAGAGAATATGCCACATTTCAGTTTATTTTTTTTTCTTTTCTAAAATTTAATCCGTTTGATAGGTGTGTTTATTTAATTTCAAAACAAGGCTATATAACTATGAATATCGTACTTGAACATTGTATCTCTTTAAATGATAAGTTTTTATCTAAAGGACACCTTTTAAAACAAAAAAAATCAAGTTTTTTTATAAGAAATTATAAAATTGTACTAATCCATATCAATAAAGATATAAAAATTTAATTTTTATTCAAAAATTTTAACTTAATATCATTTATTCAGAAAATTTTTAAATATTAATATTATTTTTAAATCTATAAATACACAAAAAATTTTCAATGACCGGCTTATGGTAATTATAATTTCTATATTCATTTTTGTTAAAAAAATATTCTAAAATAGTATTTTTTGAAAATAACAAATTATATACGAAAGATTTATTTATAACACTTAAAGATTTATTTGAATTTAAAAAATTTTAAAATATTTATAATTAGATATTTTGGAGTGTAAAAATTAACAAATTGTACTAGAATTTATTTGTAACACTTTAAATCAATTTAGGAGCTGATACGTAACTATCTCTTGTTTCTTTGTTGGAATAACGCCATGTCAGCCTCTAGATTCTCCATATTTGTATAAATCAACTCCTAAATTATCTAGTTATTATTTAAATTTATAAAAAAAAATTCATGCCAAAATTATTTTGATTATTGTATAAGTCGTTTTTGAGAAAACTTTCAATATAAAAGTTATAAATTTTGATGAGATTTACAACTTTAAAGTTGAATATGTTTTCAAAAAAATACTTTCAAGTAGGTATTTTGAGATCTTAAAATCTTAATAGGTTTCAAAATCAATCAATTAACCCGCTGAATTTTAGAGCCTCAAACATATATATCTAAGTATTTAAAAAAAAAACATAACAATTATAAAACTTATTAAAATCTATATTTTTAATATTAAATATTTTAAATTTTAAAAAATTATAATAAAAATAAAAATGTATCCGTTAATTTAAAAGTTTTAAAGGTTGGTACAGATCTGAACACTCTCGTGTCCGCATCAGCAACTATATGATCTGGGATGATGACAATCGGAAAGAATATCTTACGAAATCAGCTCACACGTGTCCACATGCTCTTTTACTTGGATTGCTTTTATATTCTTGTCATTTTAAGACACGTTTTTAGGAGATGGCTTTCAGACGTCAGAGTCGTAGCACGTGCTGATATGTGACGCTTTGGTTCGTATTTTTCACGTGCTTGATAGGGGCTTATCTTGTCTCGAGATGGCACGTGCTTGGTATGGGATTTGGAAAATGTCGATTGAGCTCCTGCAGTGAAACCTTTGTGTTTTCGGCCTCTGCAGCTTGCTATTTTTATTTTTAACCCCTCTTTCGAATATCGTGCACTACCGTTGCGACTATTTAAAAAAAAAAATTTAACATACAATTTTTATATTTGTATGAGATTTATAATTTTTTTATTCAATATTTTCTTAAAAATATATCCATATAGATATTTTGATATTCCGAAATATTAACGAACTTTGGATCCGATCTGTTAATCCATTAAAAGTTTTAAGTTTAGAAGTATTTTGAAAAAATATTGAAAATAAAAATTATACATCTCATCAAAATTTATAATTTTTTTTTTAAAAAAAATATTAATATGATGACCAAAACAGCGTGATATATTTTCGGGGGCTGAAAATGATATCCGAAAACAACGAAGGCTGAACACGTTAAAGTTGCGGCTGCGAGGGCTGAATGAAAAGTTGCCCTTTATTTCTCATCTCATCCTCCGAGACTCCGAGTTGACTGAGGTTACGCGGAATTCCAATGGATAGCTGCATATATCTAAAGTTAGCAATATTTTAAAAAATTTATGTTAAAACTAATTTAATTATTATATTTATTAAATTTGAATTTTTTTTTAAAAAAATATTTTTAAGTTTATATTAAATATTTGCAAAGTTTAAAACTTATATACTAACCTATTATTATTTTAAATTTTTTGAAAATAATTTATAATGATTTTAAAATTTTAATATAAATTTTTTTGTTTGAAAATATATTTTAAATATTTATAATTTTTATATGTAAGGTGCTTTTTAAGTAAACTATTTAATGATTTTAAATGAAATTTGTATAATAGTACGCAGAAACCATTAATTGCTTTGTTGGTTTAGTTTCGGCGCATATGTAATCCGTCTCCCTACGATCCCTACTCTAAAACTTGTAGCCTAGACACGGCCGGCGAGATATCTTCCTTCCGTCACCCCTCAGCCAGGGATCGATGGCGCAGAGATCTACAACCACCACCGCCGCAGCCATGTGCCGGTTCCTAAGCCCGAGGGTGAGGAAGGGCCGGAAGATGAGGTCGCAGCAGGGCGTTGGTGTCGCAGCAGCAAGGAACACGGGGGGTGAGCAGCGGCGGCAATCCACCACCACCGCCGCCGCCGCCGCCACAGCCACCCGTACCGGAGGCGCTATCCTTACCCACCTCCGTCCGGTTACATACCTACGCAGCCGAAAAATTCTTCTGAAACACTTACGCCATCACAACGGTGTCAAAGGTACGTAGTAATCACATGGATTGATGGAATTCAAATCATGTTCTCAAACTTTTACAAGGGTTTCCCTTTAATTAATAATAAGTTTTAAAAATGAAATTGCACCCTGGTTTATCATCTCCTTTCGAAACTACGGGAGGTGTCGTTCCGTGTTTTCGAGATCTCGATGAAGAAGACGGTGGAAGTGATGCATGGCCTTCTCAACAGACGGTGCATATCGGCCGCTTCTATAAGCCGGTGATTGCAAGCCCCTCTGCACTCCTTCGCAGAGCTCTATGTCTTCAATCTATAAAATAAATAAATAAATAAATAACAGTATTTACAGCAAATATTTTAGGATAATTTTGGGAGTTGTAGCCTTTTTGTAAAACAAGAAGGTTTCTTACCTGCACTCTTTCGCTCTCTTTCAAGCTTCTCTCTATAAATACTTCGTCATTCTGCCAAAAATTACCTTTTTCATGATAGAGTTTAAAAATAAAATTTAACAATGGAGATAAAATTAGGATATTATCAAAAAAATCCAAAGTTTCAACCCTGTATTACAGGTTTTTACCAAGTTGAACTTGACCTCATCGACAAAGTGTTTAAAGATCAACCCGAATAAGATAAAACAAATAATTACCACAAGAGAAGCATCCAGATAATAGTCGAAGATCACTTGACATGTAGTAGGACCCAATGGAATGACTAGGTTGGTATCCATCCAAGGCCCATACCTATATAACCATTAAGCTTAGTAAATTAAACTATCATATATTGTCTAAAATCACTATATATTTAGAAACATGAAAGAAAAATACACGAGGGGCCGTACCTGTTTATCATGAAGTTCGGGTAAACAAAAGCATAAAAAGCTTCTGAACCAAGCCTATCAAAATCATCTGTCTCAACGGAAGCACTATTACATCTTTGAATGCTGACCCTCTCGAAAATCTAGTACAAGGAGAAACAAGTTCTCAGTTTGAAATTATTAACCATGGAGTTCAGTGAAATTAATTGGATAATTGGCCTCAGATTGTCAACTGAAAGGAAGAACATAAAATTATAGTCGAATAATAGTGTAGTGCAACTACAAAGTAACCATCTCTGGGAACAATTTCCGCATTCAGGATCGAAAAAGTTAACCATTACGGTGAAGGTTCGAACAACAGGAGACAGACGAATTATCTCCAACCTCAGTAACTTCAGTTTCAGTAAATTTTCGCAAGTCATGTGCTTAACTGACTGACTTTGAAATTAAATGATAGCTAAAAACGAGATAAGAGGTTTGCAATAAATAAGAGCCTTAAGATCGTAAAATCAGAAAGAGAAACTATACGTCGATAGAGTAGGAATCGAGCTTAAGCCCAGAAGCGAGACCTCCATGGGCGTAAGGGACATGGTAGCCACCGTCTAGGTAGTTGTCACAAAATACCTGCATGTTTGAAATATGTCGTTTTATGTTCGTCGTTCACAAAATCATTGTCAATAAGAGAAATGCTTTGTATAGTTATGCAAAAAAATCCCGCGGCCCGTACCCCGGCTCATCGTGCCGCGGGCTGGCCCGCCCCGCGAGGCCGGCCGTGCGGGCCACGGGCCTGCACGCCTCGCCGGCCGCGCAAGCCAGGCCGGGAAAATCAGCCCCCACGCGCGGGGCGGGGCAGACCGGCCGCAGCCCACGGGCATATACTTCTTTTAAAAAAAATTTCGGCCGGCTCGACTGGGCTCGGGCCCGTACGATTTGCAACACTAGCTTTGTATGTCTACTTTTCAACTCTAAAGAAATCTATAAACTGATGAAGCAATCGTCTACCATATTCAAGTGTAGGAGGGGAGTTACCATTTGAAATTGTGGTGGAGATAATTCCCACCTCACTTGAGATTTCTTTAGAGTTCGAAAAATTAACTGCCACAGCTAGGAAGTATGAAAGAGACCTTCCAGTTGCATCGGATCGTATATTCACGCCTACAGAGATACTTCAGCGAAGAGCTAATTCCATTACTTCTGAATATTTCTGCTGCACTCCCAAGCCATTGATCTGCCACTAAATCATCAGCCACATCCTTCTGAGACTGAATAGTGTTACGCATATTCATCAAGACAAAAGGTCCCCACGTAGAAACATTCAAAGGCACGAGTCCAAACTCCTATTCGTCACAGCCATCAGAGAAATCGTTGACAGACTCAAAATAGAAACAAATTGAAGGGTACACAAGATATACACCAACTCACATCTCTATTGAACTCCTTAATTCCTGATATTCGAGTAGCCTTTAGGAGTCTTCCATCCAACCCATAGGTCCAACCCTGATAAGTAGTCAAAAATACCCTTGAATATTACCTAAGCATAGAATTTAAATTATTTAAGAGGCAGTTCCTAATAGTATTGTTTCTGAATCCAAATGAATATGGATAATATTGTTTCTGGCTAGTCATGAATAAGGAAACAATCATCTTATGATAAATTGCTACGAAGACTGAATCAACGAATTTTACGAATATGTCCACAAATTCAGTTAAAGTCGAAAAGATAAACAGCTTACTTTTTTCTCAAAAAGAAGGAAACAGCCCAATTCTTCCAGATCTAAGAAGAACTTACATGGTAAGGGCAAACAAAACATGATTTTTGCCCACTGCCAGAGGCAACTAGAGAGGCATGGTGACGGCATACGTTGTGAAAAGCATGGATATCTCCACTAGAATCGCGGCAGACGACATATTCTATATTCTCCAATCTGTTGCTTCATCTAATTAGATACCTGAAAATTAAACAGAATCCATGGACTACATAGTATTGGTTATATATTAAGTCCACTCTCGAAATCCAGGATTCCCCAATTGGACGCGTAAGGTTGTAATGAATCAATCTAGCACACACATGGTTAAAAAGAAAAATAGAACATAACTAAAAAAGAAAAGAGTGACATGTCATGTATTTCGGAGAAGAACTACCTTCCAGTAAAAAAATCATGAGGATTCTTAAGTTTCTCAGTTGAACCTGTAAAAACACATATCAGAATGCACAAGTAACTAAAACGGATACGAATACTTTATCCAACACTTTGTTATTTAATATTACCGCCAAGAAAAACAGAAAACTTGCTGGATTTTCCAGAAAATAATTTAAAAAAGCAGGGAGATATTATATCTACATTGATCAGACAATAATTTCATAAGAAAATTCAGTTAATTCAAACAACATTCCATAAATATGTGATCATTGTCATGACTCATGTATGAACTTTAGTTCCTCGTTGCCAGGGGCCACACCAAGTACTGCCACCTGGGATTGGGATGGCGCCTATCGGGTTAAGACAAAATACAATACAATTTAAATAATTTATCCCGCGAAGAAGATCAAAATCATAAATTTAAAAGTTCATGTACCTAAGAAATTATGGATTTGCATTAGAAAGTAAAAAGAAAAAAACACGGAAAGTAGTTATAATTACCAACGGCCTGCCAACCGCTAGCGAAGACGCGATCGAGTTCAAGATCGAGGAAGAGAGGGTCAGTGTACCACGAGCTAGGTGGAGTCAAGGCCTTCTCCACCGGAATTGTCGGGTCAAACCCCTCCACCATCATCCGCTGCGCTGGCTCACCATCCGCGGAGATTCCGATTCCGACGCAGCCCGGAGAAGAAGAAAAAGAAGGCCACGAGTAGCCGCGTCGAAGCGACGGCGTGCAGCGCACGTGATCGCCGCCGGGAAGAGAGAGGCGGAGGTGGAGAACGCTGGCCATGAAGGCCATGACGGAGAACCAAACGAGAAAGCTCAGATAAACTCGAGAAGAAAATGTTGTCTCGTCCGACCCAAAAAAAGAAAAAAGGTAAATGTTGTCTCTAAAAATTTTCTCCAATATCATAGAGAGATTTTTGGGTGTAACGATTATATCACGTCATTTCGTATAATGATTTCAAAAATATCTATTTAAAAATATTTTTTTTAAAAACTTTTCAATATTAAAATTATAGATTCTGACGAGATCTACAATTTTCGTTTTCAAATTTTTTTAAAAAAATACTTCTAAAAATATATTTTGGAGTTCTAAAATTTAACAGATTTGAAGCGGATTTAAAAACTGTTTTAAAATTCGTTAAATCTATTAAACTTTGAAGCCCTAAAACATCTATTTGGAAGCATTTTTTGGAAAAGTTTTGAACATAAAAGTTGTAGATCTCATCGAAATCTACAAGTTTCGTGTAAGAAATTTTTCCAAAAAATAATCATAAAATTTATTTTTTTAATTTAAACATGAGGAGAATATATGCTGACGTGGCGTAAACGTTTCATTGTAGAATTTTTCTAATCTCAGAAAATTATCTTATTAAAATCCTTACAACGGTGTCACCGTAAATAATCTCATGTATAATATATATCTTTAACTTTTACTCTTAAAAAAATATAACACTTATATTAACTAACTTTGCACACATATAATATATATTACTAAAACATTATCATTTCTAAGAAAAACTGATAATATAAATTTACATGTACAATAGAATATTATCATCGCTTCATATTATGCATATTTATAAACATATATCATTTTGAAAATTTTTAAAAAATATATAATTAATTTTGAAATTTTTTTTATCTAATATTAAAATTAAATAGAATACATATTTTGTTAATTTATAGATAGATGATCTACTTATATATATATATATATATATATATATATATATATATATATATATATATATATATATATATATATATATATATATATATATATAACATAAACTCCTTATAATCATAATCGTATGGATGACTTTCACAATTCCTCTTCTTATATTTTGTTTCGCAACTATTATCTTCGGTTATTGTCGTCCTTTTCAACAATTTTGACAATAAAATTTTCGTTGATGTCCTTTTTTTCTTTGGCGTCATCAAGTGGCACATCAATTCACCATTGATATTATTGTTTTTATAATTACTTTGTTGTTTAATCGTGCTATTATTTGGAAATTTCCGAACACCCACTAGAAATATAGGTGTGTATAGATGTTTGGAGGTATTCATAGGTGCTTATATCTTTTTAGAATAAAAAATTATGGACATTTTGATCATTTCACATAACAAATGGCACATTCAGTCAAAAATAACTAAGGGACATAAAACACTAAAGCTAGTTAAAGAGGTACAAAAATACAAAATGCCCAAATTTTAATTTAAATAAATAATATACATTTTTCTAACTACTATTAGGAACATATTCAATGAATTTGGACCGTTGCTAGAAAATAAAATCTTGGCTTGGCTTCGTTCCGAACTAGAGATATAATATTGAAACTTTATATCCGATGAAAATACATAAAATTGCTTAATTTTCATTTCAGGAAAATAATATCTAGTTACTTTGTCTACATAGACTTTTAGACATGCAAAAGCATGCTATAACTTTACACAATAATTCCTTATTGTCACAAACATGGGAAAACATCTCAAAATTCAAGAATTTTTCAATTACCTTTAAGTTGAATATTGAATTTGAAGCACCTCTTTTTTTAATAGCTTTTTACTTATATATATATATATATTATATATATATATATATATATATAGAGAGAGAGATGTGGGCTATTCTCAACTCGATTTGAGAATAAAATCCATAAGGTGAGTCATGAACCGTTGGATTGAACATGTTAACTATAATCAACGGCATAGATCGTATATTAATCAATGATCCAGATTATATCTTGGAAGATACGATCTGTAAGATTATGAGAATATATTCGATCCAATAGTTCACAATTCATCTCATAAATTTTAGTATCATGTCGAAATCAAAATAACCTTACATAGAGAAAGACTATTTTTAGCTCAACCTGAGAATAGCCTTAATAAGCTGACATATCAGCCGTTGATCTATTTGATCTAACGGCTGAGATTTAATTTTATACTTAACGGAATAACGATGCACGCCGTTAAGTGTAGAAATTAAATCTCAGCCGTTAGATCAAGAAAATCAACGGCTGAAATATTAGCTTATTAAGGATATTCTCAAATCGAGCTGAAAATAGTCTATATATAGATCGAACTGAAAATATTATATATATATATATGAAAAAAGGTGGGTATGTCCTCAACAGTTGAGGGACTGATATGGTAGTATCCCTAACAAACGCCTTACTAAAAAATTATTTAAAAAGAAGCTTATGTTGTCGTGAAACTCGACCTCGAGAATGATCGAAAACATTAATTTATTAATGGATCCAAATACGAAATCGATTGGATAAGAATTGAGAAATCTAATTGCAGTGCCCCCAATGAAGCCAAATTAGCTTACGTTTAAAACGTGACAAACAAGATTAATTTCATTTTAAATTAAGAAATTATAATTAAATAAAATAAATTTATTTAAAAAAATTATGAACTGGGCTTGGTCTGTATCTTTGTATTATTATATTACATTTTTCCAGGGTGCGGCATTTCTTCATGATATCATCACCGTTCATTGTATTATCGTCATAAATTATTTTTTTAAATTAGTAATTTTTGCATGATGGCCTAGAAACTTGCTTAGTTTAAACTATGTGTATCTTATTCAAAGTGCTAATTTTTCTTATTAAAAAAATAAAAAATCTGAACTTTGATAGATTCAGCCTCGGAATGTGTGCTGGGAGAGATGGAGAAACTTGTTTTATATATATATATATATATATATATATATATATATATTATATTTATTTATTTATATTTATATAAAATCCAAACGTACAAGCTTCAAAATTAAGTCGTACATATCTAACAAACATTGAGTGACAGATCCTGGTCTGCACGAAAAGTCAACCGTCCCCATCCGTACTACAACATGCTGATGTCAACGCTTATCAAAAGTCAAAGCAAAGGGCTTCGAAAATGGACACATTAATCACTTAAGATAATATATTTAATACAATCTTATATGGTAAATTTCAAAATACCATTTTCAAACTTTATATGTATTTATGTCTAGACTAAGCTAACTTTTATCCAATTATATAAATATGACAATCTTGCTTACTAAATTCAAAGAGTCCGACATTATGAAGTAATTCAAAGAGTCCGACATGATGAAGTCCGACATGGTGAAGTTTTGATCCACTCGAATTCCGGCATGTATATACAGGCTATGCTGATGACATTGTATTGGCCATATCGATATATATATATATATATATATTATATATATATATATATATATATATATATATTATATATATATATATATATATAAATTAAAATTAATTATAAGTTAAAAATAAGATTGTTGATAAGTTCGTGCTGGTGAATATTGGAACAAATACATGTCGTACCGATTGGTAAAAGGAGACTAACTATATGTTAGCACATTTGGCTCCAATTTGATCAAGATTAAATTGATTTTTGATATACAACACTTTTCCTATGATAAAGTCATTAGTGACGAAGAAAAATGAGCAATCCTGAAAGACTTAGCACGCCCTTATTAATTACACACTTATGAATAAAGTGCTTGATTTTCCATAAAGATGTGTATTTGTCGATTCAACTTGAGACTTGACGTGACGGGTACGCACGTGGTGCGACGTTGGGGTGACTGGATGGGGCGCGGCTCATAAACCTTGACCATCCAAGTTCGAGCCCCAATGTTGGCCGTTGCTGTCCCTCTTCAGCATGGATACGCACGTGTGCGCCTCCCACACGTGATGGGTACGTTGCGCGCAAAAGGACTGGAGCCCAAAAGGGTTAGATGAGCGCGCAGCGGTCCTCATGGGCTGAGCCAGGTGTTCCTGCATATGTGCGTAGGAGTGAATGAGATGACCCTAAATAGTTCTTCCTCAAAAAAAAAAAAAAAGTCTTGAGACTTGACATTCTAGACTTAGTTCCGATTTTCTGCCTTATAATGACGACCATAAAAGTATTTAGTGTGAATGGTTAAAGCACCATTTAAGATATTGCAACTACTTGTGTTTTATATATCGCCTCTGTTTGAACTGTCAACATAATAGTTAGATAGATACTAGATGATAAAAAAAAAAACTACTTGCTTTTTATGCCGTCATTTGTTGAGGCCCCCCTATCTTGCGAATCTGCCCTTGTTTTTTCGGTAGCGGCCAAAATTTGATGGCTACACCTTCCACATGATCAACTTGGACATGATTTAGGGTTTGTTGCATATATATATATATAGAGAGAGAGAGATAGAGAGAGAGAGAGAGAGAGAGAGAGAGGGGAGGGTTGGTTGAGATGTCGTGCATGCACACCAACAGTGGTTGATTAAGGTCTAATTAAGTCATTAGTTGTTGATATTCAGTTATAATATTACATACTCTTTTCAGAATATTAAATTGTCTTGGTATGAGTATTTAGCTCATTTTCCTGTCATTTTAACACTAAAAATAGCATTTTTAATCTGAGTAAAATCTACTTTGAAGTGCGTCGGGCCTCTGTCACTTAGACACATGAGACCTAACAGCGGCCGATACATGTTTGCAGAACGAGAACCACGTCTTTGTTAGAATGTAAGACCTCGCCGTCCAATCCTTAAACTTTTGGGCACCGAAACTCGTATATTTGGAAATTTAAATATTAAAATTATAAAACACATTTTTTGGTGTTTAAACTTTTTTTTTAGGAATATAATGTTTAATATCAAAATTACAGCCACCCATGTGCCAACTGCCAATTAGATAATTGATTAAGCCTGATTAATAATTTAATCAGACGGCGTTCGTTAACTGGCGTACTTCGTTTAGGTAAAGCGTTGACTTTCTAAATTTTCCAGCATCGATTTCCGTGCGTGTGTAATTAAAAGGGATAATTGCAGATCAGCCCCCCTATTTTAAGAGTTCGCAGATCAGCCCCCCGAAATGCATTTTCGGGGGGCTGATCTGCAAAAAAAAAAGCAAATCAGCCTCCAAAAACGTGTTTTCGGGGGCTGATTTGTCCATAAATAGAAAACGGGGGCTGATCTGCAAGAACCGCCAACTCGTTCCATACCCGTGGTACTGCCCGTACGACCTCGATCTTCTTCTTCCTCTTCCTCTCTATATATAACCTACCACACCTTCATTTCTATCTCATCAATCAGCTTCCTCTCTCTCTCTCTCTCTCTCTCTCTCTCTATATTGATTTGGATTTTGAAGGTTAGAGATTAGTTTTATTTACAGTTTTTTTTTTTTGAAAAGTTTTCGTATTAAGACATAGATATGAGGGTGGAGAATTACAGAAGAAGATCAAGGAGTAGTTGTACAGATGATCAAATGGAGAAGGAGAAGGTTAATGGTGAACCGAAACTGGACATGAGCGGGATGTCTCTCGAATCTGTCCCAGTTAATCCTTCTCTTAATCTCGCATGCATCACCAAGCTCGATCTTTCCAACAATAATCTTCAGGTAATTCTTTTGATCACAAATAATTATTATTCTATATATAAATTGGATTTTACAATTTTGAAATAAGAAATTTTAATTTTAATTTCTATTTAGAATTAAACATCAAATGTTATAATTGATATTATCTATCCCTGTGTAGAGTATCCCGGAGTCCTTGACTGCCCGGTTGCTGAATGTTGAGGTGTTCGACGTGCACTCAAACCAGCTGAAATCACTTCCCAACTCCATCGGTTGCTTATCAAAGCTCAAGGTCCTCGACGTCTCAGGCAACCTCCTCGATTCTCTGCCAAGATCCATCGAAGATTGTCGGTAATTTCTTATCTTCTTAGTTAATTAACATATTGCATCATCATCCACCCCTTTTTTTTTTCTTTTTTTATTTAAAAAATAATAATGTGCAATCTCATTTGAATATAATTAAAGTAGTTTGTAAGTAAAACCACATGTTGCTAGGTGCTAGAAAATACTTAAAAAAATACAAATGGAAATAGAAAATACTGATTTTTTTTTTTATAAAGAATTTGCCCTCTCGTTTGAATATAAAGTAGTTTGTATGTAGAAACCACATGTTGCTAGGTGCTAGAAAATACTTAAAAATTTGCAAATATAAACAAATTTGATTAGTCAACTGGGGTTGTTTACTAAGGTGGCGTATCATTAGGGCTTATAAAAGGTATCTTGATCTCTACTTGTCGATTTTGATTGAAAATGAATTATTATTTGTATATTTATTGAGATTATTATTTATATTTTGACGGTATATCAACTTATATTTCACAGATCAAAGAATTTTATAGCTTTTTGATATGTGTAGATATGAATGAAGGCTGTTTTATTAAAAATCTTTGAACGGATTATTTGTTTTTGCATGCAGATCTCTGGAGGAGCTGAATGCGAACTTCAACCAGCTAACGAGGCTCCCAGACACCATCGGATTCGAGCTTCGTAACCTCCGAAAACTCTCTCTCCATTCGAACAAGCTCGTCTTCCTCCCGTCGTCCACCTCCCACCTCACCTCCCTCCGCTTCCTCGACCTCCACCTCAACCGCCTCCGCTCCCTCCCCGACGGTATCGAAAATCTCACTCTCCTTCACACCCTCGATCTCTCCCACAACTTCCACCACCTCTCCTCTCTCCCTTACTCCCTCGGCCTCCTCACCTCCCTCTCCTCTCTCGATATCAGCTACAACAACCTCGCCGTGCTACCCGAATCCTTCGGCTGCTTGGCCAAGCTCCGCAGCTTCAAAGCTGACGGTAACCCTCTCAAATCTCCTCCGTTGGCCGTCGTAGGAGAGGGGCTCGACGCCGTTAGAGAGTTTATGACGGCGAAGATGAACGAAGGGTTCAAAGCTGCGTCTACGAAGAAGTCGTGGGTAGGGAGGCTGGTGAAGTGCGGGACGTTCGGCGGCGGAGGACGGAGGAAGATCGCCGGAGATGTCGACGGAGACGACGACTACCATTTCTCGTACCATTCGCTGGATAGTGTCCGGTCGTCGCCCAGTTATCTGTCGATGCTGTCGCCTCGCCGGCTTTTCTCCCCCAAGAGATCACCTTCACCAGCTGCGTCTCCCCAGAGGCTGAAACATTAGCCAGCTAGCATGCATATACATGGTCTAAGTCATCCCCTCGAGATAAGTGCAAGGAGATGGATGATGGATATGAAATGTGTGTGTTGACTCATTTTAGTCAAAGTTATTAACACAAAAGGTTAACAAGGACTAGTTTGGGATGAGTTTGTGTACTCATTAAGATGGATGTATAGCATTTGTAAGCTATTTTCCTTCATTCTATTATGTACAAATGTACCATATCCACCTCATAAGAATAGATCCGGATATGACTGAATCCAGATCCGACCCGGTCTCCTTGGGTCTGGATCAGTCAGACTCGACCCGACCTAGATCCCACCCGACCCGAGCTGGTTCGGGCCTGCTCGAGTTAGGTCAGATCTAGGCGGGTCTAATCGGGTCTGACTGAGTACAATAACTGATTTGTAACTTTTGTTGCGCTTGTAAGTTTCTGCTGTCCATCTCCATTAACCACAAATCAGGAAAGATAGACTGCAATAAGAAAAAAAAACCAAACAAATATAAGAAAAAAATCTTTATAAAACAAACGAGTGGAAAAACAAAAAATTAACCATCACGTTCGAATCAAGCTCCAAAAATTCAAAACTAATCAGCCATCAAAGACGGTAAGAGAAGATCACAAACACATAGAATTCAACTTTGTTCAATAAATTGTTTTAGAAATTCCGCTTCCTTAAAAGGAAACCTTAACTTCCGTATAAAACAAAATCACGAAGAGAAAATCCAATAGAACATCATATCTAAACAAATGATCATTCAATAGTCTCATCACAACCCATCGCGAAATATTCAAAATCTATAAGTTACAAAGTTTTTTAATAAATCTACTTAACAATTCAACTTTCTTAATTTTACAAAATTGTAGTTATTCTCTTTTTTTTAACCTCCTTTTTCTGACTGTTACGAACGCGTTGAAGGAACGGAGCTGCAGATGACAGATGCGCCGGGAGCCTTTGGGATTAGAAGGTTATAGTGAGCTTGGCCGCTTGGGTGGGCTGAGTAGTCGCCTATTCTGATGGGACGGCGACCGGCGGGGTGTTGGGGGCTGATCCCGATGGAGTGGGATAAACCGTCGTACCTGAAGGCATCGGCGGGAAGAACGTTGAAGCTCGAGAATGGAGGAAGGCGGTTCAATTGAGGAATGGAAGAAGCTCAGTGGGGGTCTTACGATCGCCGAGAAGAGATGGTATCGAGAGAGGGCGGAGGCATCGTTGGATGGAGAAGAAAAAAACCTAAAGTGCAATAGATAGAAGTATATATTATAATAGGCTAATTTATACCAATTGGGCTTCAACCGCTTAGCTCCCATTATTCATAAGGGTGGTCGGGTTGAGCCTCAGCGATTCAGACTTGAACACGCTCCGACCCGACCCGAGCCTCAGATCTATTTTTGAGATCCGACCCGACCCGTGGAGCCAAAAGACCAGGCCCAAACTCCTTCGGTTTTTTTTTTTTTTTTTTAACAACCCTACCAGCAAGTGGACCACCATCTCATCACCAACCATTTTAATACTCTAATTTATATAACGAATGAGTACAACCCACAGAATAAGAATGAACCACCATCTCATCCCGCCATTTTTGTACTCTTATCTGTATAAGGAATGAGTACAACTCATACATATAAAATGAATGTATGTATCGAACAACTGAGTTTTGAAGATCGCCAAAAATAAGGTGCTCTTCAACATTTTCTTGCTATATATATATATATATATTATATATATATATATATATATGCACACCAAATTTTCAAATAAGTATTAGACATAAGTGCAGGTTTTTTATATCTGGTTTTATGTTAGCCCTTGCTAACTACATAAAAGAGTTCGAACCAGTTTCGGAGTTTGATGACAGGACAATCTCAAATAATCAACGGCCAAGATTTTATGTCAATTCGAATTTACAAACACACCCCTATGCCTCCACATTCTCTCCAATCTAACCACGGATCTACGGCAATTAGCGAAGATGACCACCGCCGCCGACGATCGGCGGAGGTCCGCCGCTCTCCTCCTCCTCATTCTATTCCTCCTCTCCTTCGCCGCCGTTGAATTACATCTAATCGACTCGCTTTTGTTCTGGGATCTCGCGCGGGCGCCGCCGAGGGTGAAGCTCTCGCCAGAGCTCCCACTGCGCTTCCGGCAGCACGACGGCGCGTTCAAGATTTTGCAGGTTGCGGACGCGCACTTCGGCAACGGCGTTGTCACCCGCTGCCGTGACGTGGCGGCGGACGAGGCGGCAAGGTGCTCGGATCTCAACACCACCGCGTTCCTCCGTCGAGTTATCCGAGCCGAGGAGCCTGATCTCATCGTCTTTACTGGTGAGGGGGAATATTGTTTTTCGAAATTGCAGTTATTCTTCATTCTAAATGTGTTGTTGTTCGGATTTTATATTTAAACAACTACGTGTCTATGTAAGTAGGCTTGGTGGGGTGAGTGCTAGTGCACGAGGGATTACGTGGCACGTGGGATCCTCAAGGTTGGGTTCCTCTCGTTAATCTCAACTTGGATGCCAATTAGATTGTTTGAATTCATATAGAGAGCATTGCAAGGAAAATATATTCTGTTTGCAGGACTTAAATCAAAGTATTACAGTTTAGTGAGGAATAATGAGGTTTTAAGTACAATACCTTCTGATCGTTAATCGCTTGTGGTCCATTTTAGTTTCTTAGTTAGTTTATCGTGTGATAGGTATGGTTGTTTCATGAAATGTAGTTAAGTTTTGATGGGAAGAGTTTATGAGGAGGAAGTTAGATAGTAGTGTTGGACATGTGGATACTTTAAACTTGTTAATATCTTTAAATTTCTTCCATTGCATGAAATCTTATGGAAGTTTAACGAGTTTATGATGCTCATTTTTGGTTACTCAAAAGCATAAGGTAACAAAGTAGAAGACTTGGTCCTTTCCCGGAATTGCTCCATTTTTTTGACGAGAAGTTAGTTTCTTATCACCTATCTGATTGTTAGATACCATGTTTTGTTTTTTTGAATATGGTGTTTTTTTTTGGTATTGATACGAGCAGAAATTACGCTACATGACTTGAATGCCCTTGTTAACTTTTGAGAATGATTTATTCTGCTCTTTGGTATATTTCCTATTATTGTTTGGATTGGACGAAAAATTAGACATTAACCTAATTTATCATTTCTGTCTGTCAATTTTCTTCAAATTCTGATGTTCTCCCTTGTTTCTTTTGCAACAGGGGATAATATTTTTGGGGCTAGCGCAACAGACGGGGCAGAGTCACTATTTAAAGTCTTTGCTCCGGCCATGGAATCCATGATCCCATGGGCGGCAGTCCTGGGCAATCACGATCAAGAATCAACAATGTCCCGTCACGAGCTGATGTCACTAATTTCTCTAATGGACTACTCAGTTGCCCAAGTTAACCCTAGCGATGAAGCGGGTTTGCAACTTAATATTGATGGTTTTGGAAATTATGATATCAGAATCCATGGTGCTTGGGGCTCTGGTCTGGATAATACCAGTATTTTTAATCTCTACTTTATGGATAGTGGCGACAGGGGGCTGGTCGGTGGTCGTTGGACTTACGGTTGGATTAAGGAATCTCAACTCTCTTGGCTCCGAGCCACCTCTCAAGGCCATCAGGTATTCAATATTTCTAACTAACGATTATAGGGCATGAGCTTTTAGCTTTTCATGATAATAGTACCACACAACTTTTCATCTTTTTTTAGATGTATGTTCTTTTGGTTTTGTTTGCAATTTTAAAAATTATTTGCCTGGGAACAGCTTCTTTGGTGGACGCTTGACCATGTGTTTTATGATAATCATTAGATACAGTACAGGCGTGGTTGTTAAAAGTGTATCGAGGATTAACCCATAATGATTTAATTTTAAACAGCTAATAACTTATCTTCCTCTACTTGGGTTATTTACTATAATTATTGTTTAATTCTTTGAGTTAGTTTAAAAGTGAAAATAGTTGAACAATGTTAATCATGGAAAGTCTCTTTGGTGTAATCCTGTAGGGTAATCCTGTAGTGGAAAGTCTCTTTGGTGTGAACTGGTTTGACGTTGCTTTCTTCAAGGCAGATGCATATCCATTTCAAGCTAGTTAAATGGCCTAACTCCCTACTCAAGTAAACACCACAGTTCTCTTCTGACTCAAAAATCAAGATTGAGGAAAATGTGATTCGTCTACTTTCCATGTTATTCAATTCATTAATCTTGCTTCTTTATCTTCTTTGACTTTATTTATATGATGTTTGATTGGAGGTTCGAATAGGAATGGGAATGCACTGGAATCGGAGTGAGAATGGATGATGCCCTTATCATGTTTGGTTCAACAAGTAGTGAGAATGAGAATCGATATCTCTACACATTACGTGGTACTCGGGAATAAAAAAATCCATAACTACCGGAATCACAGGCCCATTGGAATGGGAGTGATTTCAAATCCTGACAGTTATAACCATGGTTTGACGTCTCGCTGCCGCCACTTGGCGGCACCGGAACGGCCGAAACGGTTGTTTTTCGGCCGTCTCAGCCCGTGCCGACCGTTTCGGTCGGCACGGTGTGTTTGTGCCGACCGTGCCGGTCAGCACACTTTTTATTTTTTTATTTTATTATTATTTTTTTTAAATGAGTATTATTATATTTATTTGTGGGATAGGTGAGTGTATTATGTTCAAACAACGCACGGGGTAGATTTACATGCTTTAGGTTTCGTTGATCCATTTTATCAACCACACCGACACTCAATGTGGTAATAATTTATGTAATATATGTTTTAAGTTTTGACAAATAAATTAAACTTTTTCTTGTTATTTAATTTTCATTACCATTTATATAATAAATATTATAATTTTTTTTTTAATAATTGTACGATTCAGCACGGGTCAGCACGGCACAATCGGCACGGTCGGCACGTCTCAAGATCTAAGTTTACCGAAACTCGAAACAGTACGATACGGTAAACCTTGGTTATAACATAAACATCATAAATTGGAATGATTAGCATTCCCGGTGGTTATTTACTTTACCAAACACCCCCTTGTTTTCACCCTTAGGTTTTCGGAGTTGTAGTAGTTTGCCCCATAGGTTTTATTTTCAACCAATTGCTTCCTTGTTTTTGAGATTGTTCCAAAGTATCACATTTCGTTCAATTATTCATTAAATTCAATTGAAATGGCGGATTCATTGATGAATTACCATCAGTTTCACCCCAAAAAATTATACGAACAACTTATCATAGAAAAGAAGTCGTTTGTTTTCCCTTGAAATTTTGTCAGACTTAGCTAATAATTAAATAAAATTACGTAATTTGAAACAAACTCGAAACCTAGAGAGCCATTTGGCGAAAACAAAATCAAGGAAATGAATTGATATAATCCCTAGAACCTAGGAGGTCAAAAAAATGATAAGAACCTTTTACAATGATACTCCCTGTGTTATAGATGTATTCTGTTTGAGGCCAAGGACAAGCACATTGAGGAGAATAAAATAATTTAGTTCATATTATTGTTAATCTCATATGTTTCTTTGTTGGTTTTGTTTTGAACATTTGGTGGACTTTTTTTAGTTTAGATAGTGGATGATACTTCAACCTGTACTATAGACCGCATATTCTTCCTTCCTCTAAATGACTTGTAGTAATTTGAGTTAAACAAAGTAAATTCTTTCTTATGATGTATATTTGATGAATCATGAGATTCGATCCTGAGTTAATCACAGGGATTATTACTTAATATATCTCTATGCGATTTATCAAATATTTAGAATTTACTTTGTTGCATTTTACAGCAAATCTTCCCAGCCCCAGCCTTGGCATTCTTCCACATTCCAGTACCAGAAGTTCGCGATCTATGGTACACAAAATTTACTGGACAGTATCAAGAAGCGGTTGCCTGTTCATCCGTCAACTCAGGAGCCCTGAAGAATTTCGTGGCAATGGGAGATGTAAAGGCTGCACTCATCGGCCACGATCATAAAAATGATTTCTGCGGTGAAATTGATGGTATTTATTTTTGTTACGGAGGAGGCTTTGGATACCATGGTTACGGTAAAATTGGCTGGCCAAGGAGGGCAAGATTAATACATACTCAGCTCCGGAAAGGGAAGAAGTCATGGATGGATGTGGAAACTATAAAAACTTGGAAGCGGTTGGATGACGAACGGTTGAGTAAGATTGATGAGCAAGTTTTATGGAGGAACTTCGAAAGTTAAAATTTCGGTGCTTTTCTGCAGAAAAGATATTAGAATTCTCAAAATTCTGCTCGAACTATTCTTTTTTTTTTTTTTTTTTTTTTTGAGATAACGAGGCGAAACCCTTTCCTGGGTCTTCGCTAATTCGCGGACCATAGTTTTCTACTCACATTTATAGGACCGATCATTTGGACCAAGGTACGCGCAGGAGAGTAAAACTCCGGCGTGGCGTCCGTCTCCGGACCAGACATGGAGTACTGGGAGTTATCCTGCCACCAGTTTTTCATAACCGCTGTAAATTCGCGGCCACGGGCACATCTCTATTACATGCACCACTGGAGTTCGAATCCGGACGCTCGCTTCCTGAGGCGAGTGTCTCGGCCGATTGACCCAATGGCAGGAGGCAAAATCTGCTCGAACTATTCAGCTAAAATGGTCTACACATCTGCGCAAAAGTGAACTATGTGATGTTGAACTTCAAAGTCAACTTCATTGATCTGGGTGAAATTCTTTTGGATCCTAGCATTAACTTTTTCCTTTCTGTCTATTTTGAAAGCGTTGTAAATAATGTGTATATGCTGCAATTTTTGAAAGTGCTTTTGTATATTGTATATTACTTGTAAGGATGAATCTGGTTGGAGGTATTTTAACAAGATTTGTGAAAACGGAAATATTATTTTTATATTTGTTATGTTGAAAGTACGCCGAATTTAGCAATGCGATGGTCGCAATATTGTCATACTGGTCGGAATTTAGATTATTAGAGAGATGGTAATAAAAATTTTTCTTTCTTTTACAAGGTCAGGTTTTCTAGACCTAGGACTAGAAAATCTCTATTTTATTCATTTTTTAATTGTTTATATGAATAAAAAAAACAAGTAACCAAATATGTTATGCAAATCAACTTCCAAAGAATTTGGACAAAATAAAGAAATTATCTAAGTGAGGTCATGAAACTCCATGAATGTTGTTATATTATCCTAAGTTAATACTAAAGTTTAATATTTTTAATAAAATTTAATTAAATTTTTTTAATGTAATTATCCAGAAACAAGGTGCTCTTCAACATTTTCTTGCTATATATATATATATATATATGCACACCAAATTTTCAAATAAGTATTAGACATAAGTGCAGGTTTTTTATATCTGGTTTTATGTTAGCCCTTGCTAACTACATAAAAGAGTTCGAACCAGTTTCGGAGTTTGATGACAGGACAATCTCAAATAATCAACGGCCAAGATTTTATGTCAATTCGAATTTACAAACACACCCCTAGCCTCTACATTTTAAGCTAGCAACTCACACATTTCCTTCTCCTACAACCCCTTCGTTCCATCTCCGCTCCACTCGCTCTTGTATTCCCCTAGATCCAATCTTCCTGTTCAATCTTAACTAGATCTGACCATCTTCGGTCCCAGATCTGCAACTCCGATCGCCGGCGGTGAAGATGGCGGCGGAGAAAACGTGCACGCTGCTGGTCCACTACGACAAGGGCACCCCAGCTCTCGCGAATGAGATCAAAGAATCCCTCGAGGGCAATGACATCGATGCCAAGGTTGACGCGATGAAGAAGGCTGTGATGCTCCTCCTCAACGGCGAGCAGATCCCTCAGCTCTTCATCACCATCGTTCGCTACGTCCTCCCCTCCGAAGACCACACCATCCAGAAGCTTCTCCTCCTCTACCTGGAGATGATAGACAAAACTGATTCCCGAGGCAAGATCCTTCCCGAGATGATCTTGATCTGCCAGAATCTCCGCAACAATCTACAGCACCCCAACGAGTACATCCGCGGCGTCACGCTTCGATTTCTCTGCAGATTGTCGGAGGCGGAGATCATCGAGCCGTTGATTCCGTCTGTGTTGTCGAATCTCGAGCACCGGCATCCGTTCGTCCGCCGCCACGCCATCCTAGCCATCACCTCGATCTACAAGCTCCCGCAGGGTGATCAACTCCTCGCCGACGCGCCGGATCTGATCGAGAAATTGCTGGCCACCGAACAGGATGCGTCGGCGAAGAGAAACGCTTTTCTTATGCTATGTAATTGTGCACAGGATCGAGCCGTTGCATATTTGCTCCAACATTCCGACGACGTCTCGGGATGGGGTGAGCTGATGCAGATGGTCGCTTTAGATCTCATCCGCAAAGTCTGCAGATCTAATCCAGCAGGAAAAGGTAAATATATTACAATAATATTTTCTCTGCTCAGCGCTCCATCACCGGCGGTGGTCTACGAGGGCGCTGGCGCGCTCGTTTCTCTCTCCTCAGCTCCGACGGCGATCGGCGCTGCCGCTTCAACGTACTGTCAGCTTCTGTCATCTCAAAGCGATAACAACGTCAAGCTCATTATTCTCGATCGATTGAACGAGCTCAAATCGTCGCACCGGGAGATCATGGTGGAGAAGGTGATGGATGTTTTACGGCTCTGTCTAGCCCTAATCTCGATATTCGTCGTAAGACTATCGATATAGTGCTCGAGCTAGTCACCCCACGCAACATTGCCGAAGTTGTATCAACGCTTAAGAGAGAAGTTGTTAAGACCCAAAGCGGGGAGCTCGAGAAAAATGGCGAATATCGCCAGATGTTAGTTCAAGCAATTCATTCTTGCGCGATCAAATTCCCTGAAGTCGCCAGCACTGTGGTTCATTTGTTAATGGACTTTTTGGGAGATAGCAATGTGGCTTCTGCAATCGACGTAGTTCTCTTCGTGCGAGAAATCGTTGAGACAAATCCGAAACTTCGCGTTTCGATCATCACGCGGTTGTTGGACACATTCTACCAAATACGCGCGGCACGTGTATGCTCGTGCGCGCTTTGGATAATTGGTGAGTACTGCTTATCTCCCTCGGAAGTAGAAAATGGAATTTCCACCATCAAGCAGTGCCTCGGTGAGCTTCCATTTTACACAGTAACAGAAGAGGGTGATTCGAACGATTTACTTAAAAAGCAGCAGCAAATGAATTCAACCGTGACTGTATCCTCTAGAAGGCCTGCTGTTTTAGCTGATGGGACTTATGCTACTCAAAGTGCTGCTTCAGAAATTGCTAACTCTTCACCTGTAATAGCTCCTGGTTCATTGGCTTCTGCTGGAAATTTAAGATCGTTGATTTTAGCAGGAGATTTCTTCTTGGGTGCAGTAGTGGCATGCACCCTAACAAAACTTGTTTTGAGACTTGAAGAAGTGCAATCATCGAAAGCTGAAGCTAACAAGCATTGCACTGATGCTTTGCTGATAATGGTGGCCATGTTACAGCTTGGGCAGTCTTCGTTTTTGACTCATCCAATTGATAGTGATTCGTATGATAGGATCGTTCTTTGCATAAGATTGCTATGTAATACTGGAGATGATGTTAGGAAGATATGGCTGCAGTCTTGCCGTCAGAGCTTTGCTACGATGCTAGCTGAGAAGCAGTTCAGGGAGACGGAGGAGATTAAGGCGAAGGCTCAGGTTTCTCATGCACAGCCGGATGATCTTATTGATTTCTACCATTTGAAGAGCAGGAAGGTAAAGTTACAATTTTTGCTCAAATTAAAATACATGCAAAGTTTTATGCTTTTTTACTTTTGTAGTCCATGCTGTAGATTTTATGATTTATTCTAGGGTAATCGAAATTGATTAAAATTTTAAGAGCATATGAGTGAAGTTTTGATATAGTACATGCAATTTATTTTGATTGTACTGTTTTGGATCTCCACTCAAAAGTGATTTTAATTTTATTAGTTTAGACATAAGCATGCTGTAGGATTGCTAACGGTTGGTGCTAGTGTAATCAAAATTATTGCGCTTTTTAATGAATGTTTAGATGTGTTGATCTGCACCTATTTAACACTTACATAAGCAACAGTTTGAAGTTATCTGCTAATGCATTTTGGTTAACGATTCATATTCGTGGAAATTAGAATAGGGTATTTGGCAAGGAATTTGTGACCATTCAATCATTTGCAGTTCCAGTTATTGGTGGTTAAGATTTCTGCTTAAATTTTTGTAGTGAAATGCACTTTCTGTATCTATTTGCTTGGCTACCCTTTTGGAAATGTTCCACTCCTAGATTAGACTTTTGTTTCTATAACCTTTATGATGCCAACTTTGAAATAGTGATGTTCTAGCAATTAAAAAAGAAAAGTGAAACTTGATAAGCCCTGACCACCCAATTGGTTCTGCTCAGATTAAAAAGAGTAAGTTTGACGTAATATTGTACCGTGCAAGCCCTTTAAGTCATGGTCGACGCATCAAAATTTATGAGATTCAGTTGAGAAGTTTTAAGCTGCACATAGGCTAGGAAAAGAAACAAATAGCCCAAAGTATGCCTGATATATTAAACATGCTCAAGTCGGAACTTCATGATCTGTCTCTTGAGCTTGTGGAAGAAGATGCTGCACTTGTTGCAGTAATAGTAATATATGGTTTTGTTAGATATTTTATTGGGTTTGGATGTTGAGTTTTATGGAGGAAAACTCGATGCAATTTGGATGCGGTACAGATGCTATAGCATACACATCGCACTACTCAGAGGTATAGCTGCATGCACGAATATGATTGACCCTATGGAAGTCAATCCCTGCGTTAGCTCAAACTATGTCTGGACTACCTGGAATTTGCTATTTTTCTAATTTTTAAGTGAATCAAAGTCTAAATTGTAGGTAATGTTCATGTTTGAAAGTGATTATTTTCGATGTAGAAATATCTTACGAGTGCAGAGTTTGGGCGTTTAGTAATAAGCAATATGTTCTGCTTCCTGGTTTAGTAGTTTTACGTGCTAGCTCTGTTGGAAAGTGTTCTTGTATGATGAACCAATTAAAACTTCAAATGAGTACACTCAATCAATTAATGATATCTTAAACCAGTAACGAAGCTTTGTTGAGGTATTCGTGCAACAGAGCTAGTCAACTGAAAATGGCCAATTTTTGGTTTGGCTTTTGAGTCCATGTAATATTTTGTTACTAATCTGAAGCTCGAGAACTTTTATTTCTTTCATATCGCTATAATGATGATCATGCTCTCTAGTGGCCATTTGCAATTGTAGGGTATGAGCCAGCTTGAGCTGGAGGATGAGGTTCAAGATGATCTCAAACGTGCCACTGGAGAGTTCATGAAGGAAGGAGATGATGCAAACAAACTGAACCGCATTCTGCAGCTAACTGGATTCAGTGATCCTGTGTATGCTGAAGCCTATGTAACTGTTCATCATTATGATATTGTTCTAGATGTTACAATCATCAACCGTACTAAAGAGACACTTCAGAACCTGTGTTTGGAATTAGCCACTATGGGAGACCTTAAGCTTGTTGAGCGCCCACAGAATTATACCCTTGCACCAGAATCGAGCAAGCAAATACGAGCCAACATCAAGGTCTCTTCAACAGAAACTGGAGTGATTTTTGGTAATATTGTGTATGAGGCATCCAATGTCCTTGAGCGTACAGTCGTCGTCCTCAATGACATTCACATTGACATCATGGATTATATATCACCTGCTACTTGTGCTGACGTGGCATTCAGGAACATGTGGGCAGAGTTTGAATGGGAAAACAAGGTATGTTTTGTATGTGCCCTTCTCAGTTTGCTTTGCTTCCACTTTAGTAGTTGCTTCTTTTACTTACTAGTGTTCTTCCTTGGCTACTTATGATCTTCCTGTTCGCTGAGTGAATTAGAGAATACCGCATCAAAATAATATTAGTATTTCACTTTATTTTGCGTAGATTTTTGAAGTTGTCATTCCATAATGATCACTTCAATCTAAACGATGCCTGTGGCTTTGTCATATTCACCGTTCACGATAATGTTACTGACAAAAGCTAGAATGCCAAAATGAGTCGTCTTTTTTACAATCAAACATGCGCCTATCCCACAATTTGCCCAGCCAAATGCAAGAACTAACTTTCTAATGTATTCATTACTAAGAAATCATTGGACGGCAACCAAGGAGGGAATCGCATTAGGAAATCACATAGTCTTAGAGGTTTTAGACTAAACACCTATTGTTAGGTTGGTTATTATGTGAAGTGACAGCATATAACCAAAGTGGTCTTTGTATGCAGCCATTTTTTTTAAATACTTCGTTAAATACATTTGAAGGTGGCCAATTAGCCAATCATGCCGTAGCCCTGTCTGCTACTGTTATGTGTGATTGGTCAGTCGGCCTACCAATAGTAACTTGTGTTGTCATGCATGAGAGAGAAACATATTTATGTTTTTCACCAGTTACAACTTACAACACAAACACAGCAAGCTCGTCTCGTCCCACTTTCGTCTATGATGCCCGTAATGGAGGGAATGCTTAGCATTAGTAGTTATGTTAAAACGGTTTGATGTTTATGTCGGAGATTTCCATCACTTAATCATGCATTAATGATTTTGCCCGTCTCATGCATTCTTGTTTCTACCTAATTTGTGCACATGTTAACAAAGCAGAGTGATGTAGGGATTTATAAAAATTATTTCACGTGCACCTTTATTAACGCTATCTGCATCTTTAGGCTCCCAAGTCACTCTCAAAAATGCTGCATGAGTGAGCCACGTGCTACTTAAAATGAACTACTATGTGATGTTTAAAGCAAGGGTTTTTGTGCCGAGCCGACTCGAGTTTCGATAAACTCAGATCCGGGTACGTGCCGACCGTGCCAATAATGCTGTGTCGACCGTGCCGATATACATTTATTTGTTATTTTTAAAAAAATAAAAATAAAAATAAAAATTAATTTGAAAATTTAAATATAAAATTTTGACACGTGCCGTGCCGGTTCGTGCCGTGCCAATTGGCACTGAAAACTATGGTTTAAAGTGATGTGTGATTTTGGAGAAATTTTGGGAGCTCTAGCCCTGATCAAAACAGTGATCTGTTATATGTGCTATTTTTAGTATTAACTCTTGTGCTTTAACGATGTGTTTGGTTTTTTTTAAGTTGCCATGGACTACTATCCTATCTACATAATGAGTCGTGCTCCTTTTTTGGTCGGCTTTCTGTGCAGGTGGCGGTGAACACTGTCATCAAGGAGGAGAAGGAATTTTTAAATCACATCATCAAGTCTACAAATATGAAGTGCCTCACACCACCGTAAGCAGCTTAAGTCTTCTACCTTCTTTTATTAAATCCAGTAGCTTATCGTCTTTTCCGTCATTTATTAAGTTGCATTATATCTATAAGATTAACCTGTAGATCTTGGAATTTCTCCAAAAATGTCTCCCAAAAGAATACATTTGAGGTTCAATTGTCCGACTCTTTATTGTTTATTAGGACAAGTGTTGTTGTTAATATGATGCTCTACCCATCTCGAGAGGGCGAATCTACTCTTCCCCCATCATGAATCTAATTAGTTTAGCTTACTACTGGCGTTTCTTTCAGATCTGCGCTGGACGGAGAATGTGGCTTCCTGGCAGCCAACCTGTACGCAAAGAGTGTGTTCGGGGAAGATGCTCTGGTGAATATAAGCATCGAAAAACAAGCAGATGGGAAGCTTAGCGGCTACATCAGAATAAGGAGTAAAACCCAAGGAATAGCTCTCAGCTTAGGTGACAAGATTACTCTCAAACAGAAGGGTGGAAATTAGGAAATAATTGCTCATTATTTTCATCGCTAAGGTATCTTTTTTTTTTTATTTTATTTTATGCTACAAATTTTCTTACACAGAATTTCCGAATATCTATACTCTTCTTTCATGTAGGTTATTATATTATGTAGAGCTTTTTTTCTTTCTTTTTGGGTGTGTATGTTTTATGTCAGCTACGTTCAGACTGAACATCAATTGAAATGTTTCAAAACATAAACTCCTAGTGTTATCCTAGCCGTCCATAGATTATGAAAGTTATCCTACACATCGATAAAGCCCTTGCAGAATCTGATCAAAGAAATGAGTCCTGAGCCAACTTAGCCATACGGTCTGCACAGTGGTTTGCTTCATTGTAGATATGAAGAAGATGACCATCGCTCCCACTCGCTCACTGCTCGACAGCTCTTGACAAGCAGCGAATGGGCCGAACTCCGGGTCTGCTCAATCTGCGTATCTGAATAGCTTGCTTACTCAAGGCCGCCTTGGAGTCTGTCTGACTGTATCTTTAATCTTTTGAAATCACCCAAAAGGAATAATCTCTCGACTCAAAATAGTACCTAAGATTATGATAAAAAATTGAAAGTAGACCCCCTAATCTATGGATCTAGCGGTGTGTCTCATGAATCTTACATATCACTAGTTTGAATCTTACATATGGCCCTAAAATAAAAAATAGATAATTCTAATATGGTGGCTGGACAGAATGTTAGTACTTTTTGGTTCGGAACGTATACCTGGTTAAAGTTTTATTTTCTGATTACAGTTGCGATCTAATTCGGGACTGATGGATTATGATTAACAAAATAGTATTTTAGTTATATCGAAAATTGATACATAAAAAAATTTTAGTCGTTATAAAAAAAATCGGAAGTAATTTAAAGAATTGATTTCCGTAAGTAGAGAAAACTGTGGGAAACTATCCCTCTCATCCTCCTATGTTTTGTTCCAACATAGACCTAAATAACATAATGGCAAAATATTCATTTAATTTTTAGAAAATTATGTTTTAGTCATCTAAAATTAATTCGCTCAGTTTAGCCTCCGGAAATAGGCATGTCATATTAGCGCGTTTTTTATTTTTGGATGCTGAAATGTTAAAATGTATGAGCCGGAGGTTTAAAATGCAATTTCACTTATAATTTTTTATGTCTATATACTTATATATGTTGGTAGGGGTACTAGGGGACAGGATAAGATCACCACGTGGGAATCTCATGCTTCATCTCCCTTTCATACCCTTGTGACCCTCTCTCTCTCTCTCTCTCTCTCTCTCTCTATATATATATATATATATATATATATATATATATATAATTTTATCTCTCTGAATTAGAGTATCGCGGGTTAATATTGAACTGTTATGGATTTATAATGAAATGGAAATATTTCCCAAAATTTTTAAAACTGTATCATTTCGAAGTTTTTTTTTTTTTTTTTTTTTTTGAAAAAAAAAGGCAATATAGAGTCTCACCTTGTTTTCCACAATTGATATACAACCGCAAAAATCAACCTTAATATCCATCCGAACCATAAAATTCATCCACTAATCACCTGGCATTTACAAAATAAAGGTAGAATAAGTGGTTAAATGCATGCTAAATAATGTTTTTTCTCCTTTATTATGTCCATAAAATAGATCAAAATACCTCTTTTGCCCTGATCTTAAGATGAAATGTCCTAATTCAATTCTTATGCAGAAATTGTTAGCAGTTCATAGTTTTTTTAAAAAAAAATAATTATTAATAACTATTTTTTACTTTAGCATCTCTACTAAGATATTATATATCCATCCAGGAAGCAGATCACATCCTTTTTTTCTGTCTCTTAAATCAAACAATACAACCAAAAATTCCCCACATGATTAAATTTTTCAAATTCTACTCGAAAATAAAATTAAAATAAAAAATTAAAAGTTCGTAATTCGAGAAGTAGGAAAAAGAAGAAACTTTAATTGATGTGAAAATTTACTAGTTTGCTTCTGTTGTTGGAAATTTATCATGTTGAAGATCAGAGAGGGAAAATGATCTCGGAAATTTTATATTAATATTTTCATCATCATCACCACCACCATTTTTGTTATCATCAACATCATCATCGTCTTCTTCTTCTTCTTCTTCTCCATGATCATCCACCAGAGGAGGTAAAGAAGAAGATGTGTTGAGAGAAGAATATGAAGAACTTCTCCATGAACTCCTTGCCGCCATTGAAATTCTCCTCCTCTTGTTGAAGGGGTTCTCTTCCTTCACAAGATCTTTGGCACTTGAATCTGCCAATTCTGTTAGACATGCAAATGACTTTGATTTTCCACTGAAGAAATTTGACAGCCCTCTCCTGCAAAAAAAAAGAAAAAGAAAAAGAAAAAAAAAAATTACTTCTTGCTATTTGTCAAGTATATAATATTTTGCCACCAAAATAAATGTCTTTTATGCAAGTAAAATTCAATTTTTGAAAACATCAAAGAAATTCTTTTTTTTTTTTAATCTTGTTAACATGTATTAACTAATAGCAAACCATAAAAGAAGCAGTTTTATGACAATAATTCAACAAAATTACCAGACTTTGGTTTTAAATTATAATCGATAGATCATATAAAGAATAAAATAGATTATATCCTACAAGTGAGACAATTGAAAGAGAGAGCATATCAAAATCATAGATCAAAATCAAGAAACAATTACAAATTTCGGGCGAAGGGAAAAAAATAAAAATTCTGACTTGATAGGTAAAGACTCCTCCAAGGCGTCAAGGGACCAAAAAGAACAATCTTTTTTGGGCTTGCTCTCAGCCTCATCGTCGCAGGCGGTGGCGGTGACCTCGTCGGAGCTCGACGACGACGCCGAGCTATCTCCAGGAATTCCGATCGACGATGAGCTTTCCGACGGCACATCATCTTCAGTACCAGGTAACCAAAAGCTCTCCTTATCCGGCTGCCGCTGCCGGAAAACTCCCCCGCCGTCAACGCCACCACCGCTGCACTTCGCCAGCTTCGCGACCGCCGATGCCACCTCAATGCTGGGTATAACCACCGAGACGTTCTCTTGCTCTTTCCTTCATCTGAGACATACCAAGCTAGAGAAAGAGGGGGAAGGTAATAAGAAATGTTTATATCAACACACCAAATGGTAAAATTTTCAATTTTATTTTGTTTTAAGACTTAGTTTCACCAAACAAGTTACTAAGTACTTTTTTTTTGGGTTAATTATGCTACCAACTATCTCATTTTCAGATACAAATTAGTTTTATAAAATTAAAAAAAAAAAAATCTGTTGTGACAGTGCGCGCTTTCGTACGTCAATATATTTTTTTTATTTTCAAAAATTAATTCGTACATTTCTAATAAACTAACAGCGCGTACACTCCCTTTTTTTTTCTTATCTTATCTATCTACGTAATTTAAAAGAGACAAAGTTTGGATGTGTTTTTAAGTTGGACCATCATCTTCATAAAAAAAAAAAGGTAAAACTTAATTCATAAAAGTCAATGATTTGGTTAAAAGTCAATGATCCTAATGATTACTAATTATGGTTGTAATATGAATTTGATCGCTAAAACTAGAATTATATTGTATATGACTTTAAAAAGACTTTGAATTACCATATATATATATATATATATAATGAGGTCTACGAATTTGAGCAAACTTATCTATATATATATATATATATATTGAATATATATATATATATATAATATATATATATATATATATATATATATATATATATATATATATATATATATATATATATATATATTCAATAAAGCTTAGTAAATAGATAAGTTTGCTCAAATTCGTAGACCTAATGAGGGAGGGAGTATTTTGATTTAATTATAAATATTTTGTCTGTGGGTAATTGATAATCCTCAAAATCGAGTGAAATATTAGAGGGCCCCTTATATATTGGGCATAGTCAATCCTTCCAACTCAATCACCAACAATAAGATTGAACTTATACATGGACCCAATTAATTAAGCTCTCCAATCAACATCAATAAATACTTAAAAATAGTAGGGACATTATCAAAAAAACATCTTAAATACAAAATTTGAATAAATCAACCCTTAACTTAAATACTAAATTTTCTGGCTAGAATATTATATTTGTTCAATTTAATACTTTGTTTGCTCACCCGACACTTTTCTTTGCTCATTCGGAATACCATATTTTTAATACCGAGATACAAGCTGATAATACCATTTTAGTCATATGCAACACTGTATTTATTTATCTTGAACACTTTCTGAGTATCGGCCTTTAAAAAAAATTGAAAACACATGCAAGTTTGTCTAACTTTCTAGCCAATAGAGCGTAATAGAAGTCGGAGAAGATATTATTGGGAGGTGAAGGCGATGAATCCAAGTCTAGAAGAAAGGAGTAATGGGATGTCGCACTGAATGATCAGGAATTCAAAAATACTTCCGATACAAATTCAACCTTATGTGCTATCAGGACTCTCTTCTTTCTACCTAATGGTAAATACGTACATATGCTCCTCACGTGTCGCGGGACATCCAGACTATGGACAGCTACGAGTGAGTCTCTTTCTAGACAACCAGTAAAGTTGAGCGTAAAATTATATCGGCAATGTCTGTTCCTAAAAAGAAGATCGTCAGAGAGAGAGAGAGAGAGAGAGAGAGAGAGAGAGAGAGAGAGAGAGAATTAATGGGTGGTGTATGTGGTTGTTGAGATTACTGGGAGATCACTTTATGTGAGGATAAGGTTGGTTATTGCTTTTGGCTTTTGTCAAGATGTTATATATCATGTCTTGGGTGTGGACTCCACAAATTATGTTGCATCTCATGGAATCTCATGGACAATATTCTTATATCTTGTCCTCATACAACGACTATTATATCTCAACCATTCATCTAACATTTTTAGAAAGTGGCGCTATTGAGACGAAGCACTCATATGCATCTACATAATCTCTTGGATAGAGATGCAAAAAAAAAAAGCCCGCGGTCCGTACTGCAGTCCGGCGAGCTGGCCCACCCCGTGCGGCCGGCCTGCCTCGCCGGCCACGCGAGCCGGACTGGAGAAACCAGCCCGCGCGGGCGTATACCTTTTTTTTTAAATTTCGACCGGCTCGACTCGGCTCGGCAGGCCGCGGGTTGAGCCGAGCCGAGCCGGCATAAATAGGACGACGTACCGAGCCGACCTGCATTTAGTCCCGTGCGGGCCGGTCCATGCCTGTACGGTTTGCAACACTACTCTTAGATAAGGCAACGGACCTTTGGAATCGTCAAATTTGACGATTCGAGCCACTCAACGACCGCAACGTGTCTCAAACTACTGCAGAGCCCTTGACGCTTGAGACAACGGAGACGACTGCTCTTTGCATGCAGTTAAAGTCTTCATCGTCATCATCATCGAAGGGAGGACATCATGATCCTGGTTGCTAAAATTCGTACCAGTCTCCAATAGAAAAGGAGTGGTCAATTTGATGATCAAAGGAGAAGATATGGTGGACCATGTTGGGTGTGTGTGTGTGAAACCAAAGTTGCTGATGTGGGTTCATGATCATTCCTAATTGATTGCACCCTTGATTCTTAACCATAAATCTTGATAATAATTGCTATAAATTGAGTTATCAATCCTTTTTGTTTCTCCTGTTGAGAAATGTTAGAGACATCTAAACCCCTTTTTTTTTTTTTTTTTTTTTAAAAAAACAGCTAAAAGCTGCTGAAATTCAGATTTTATACAGACCAATAAGTCGTCTACACAATCTCATATTTGATATATGAACGTAACTTGAGCGAGCGAATCGGATGCGAAAGTCCGACGGTGAAAGCGGAGTAACATGACATGATATTCTGCGCACTGCCATCCTCATTTTCAGAGGTACTTGAAACATTCAAGCAGAATCCATGTCCTAAACTTCTCTGTCATCCTTACCGTGAATCAAAAAAACAAAAACAAATAGGAAAAGACAAAAGAAAAGCAATTGACTTGTAATAGAACCTAGTAAGGTACACAAATGGAAAGACTCAATTCGGAAGTACTTGAAACATTCAAGTAGATTAACAATGAACTACTACAAGCTCCAGTTTGGCAGAGCAGAACAGGAGGGGAAAAAAAGAAAAAAAAAAAAAAACTTCACATTTACATCAGTTGAGCTAATAGAATAGGAAATAGAGTAAGTAATATGAACAATGAAATAGAAATCACAATAGAATAGGAACGCTAGTAACAGTTCATTACCATGTGTGATGTCCGCATCCGAGACGTCCAACACAAAATATCCTCAATTCAACAGCGACTACCTCCGAAAGAAAATAAAGTTTTACAGCCAAGCAGAACAGTTCAGCTGCAACCTTGATCATTCATTGCTCTGGCTTCATTAGGAAGCATAAAAAGTGAAAATAACACGCTAAGAGAACCAAATAAAAAAAGGAATTACCACCGGAATCTTGATAATAATTAGATGGATATTCACCTATGTGGTTATGTATTGTAGGAGAATGATATCCAGGAGTCCAGAAGCAGCTAAAGATTCATATAAATTGTTTTAACTAAGATACAAGTCTAACAATAGGCGATAATACGAGTTATTTCACCATATACACAAAGATGTAAGAGAGAGCTCTACATTATAGTAAACATCAGAAAAAAAAAATATATAGCAGAAAGCCTACTCATTACATCCATCTGCAAAAGACAAATATGATATTTCCTAAGATAATTTGGAGATATATATCTTGAATATATTTTCTTACTTTTTTGTATACCTTGATGACAACTGAACGGTGGTCTCATTTACATGGTAAAGACAATGTTAGTATCCAAAATTACTATGTAAGGGAAAAGTTCCCTTACAAATTGAGGAGTTGAAATAATAGGGAATCCGGAACATAAATACTATTGCAAGAAAGATAAAAAAAAATAAAAGCATATTTGTTGATATGGAATATATTTAGTAAATTTATAGCATTTATGACATCAAGCTGCTACCAATAGTTACCAAAAATTAAAAAAAAAAAAGGAAGAATTGTAGTCTCTAAGTATACTATCAAGCAAAGGAAGATTTTTAAAGATTGTTGCATACTTTCTGATTTTTTCGATCCCATGACGATATTGCTAAAAACAAAAGTGGATGCTATCACGTAGCGGCTCCATACTTAACCCTGACGATTTCTGCAAGTCACAAAGTATATCTTCTTCTTCGTTTTCAAAGAATAATTAGGTATATGTGATTCGTAATTACTGGACGTACTTGCATAAACGGGTACTGTCCGTGCTTATCCATAACCCTTTACCCATCGTTTAACTGGTGACTGTTAAAAAAGGAAGAAGAAGATGTGAATAATGCAAAAACTATGGGACAAACGAAAGTAAGTGTGCGTAGACACCAAACGCATCCATGAGACGACTGGCTGCCAATTTTTTTTAAAAAAAAACAATTTTTATATTATCAAGAATTGAAGTAACAGATAGAAGGAGCACTGGAACCTGAGAAACAAAGAAGATTCAGTTTGACTAACAATATAAGAGAAGTATAAAGTGTCAACAACATTAGTTCATAAATCTTTACTACTCCAGCAGAAAGAAACTGTTAACAAAACATAAAGAATATAATAAGAACCCTAATATGGTGAGTTTGGCAATAGACATTTATATCTAGACCAAAGAAAGTATAAAGGAGAAAATCATATGTTACCGGAAAAATATGTCAAGTATTAAATAAATGCCCTCCAGGAGATTTTGCTTGGGATTTACTTGCTCGCCATCTGAATATACGCACAAATCCGTTATATGCCATCACCTCAAAGCTTTACATATGCACAAAAGCTTTACTATAAATAACGAAACTGCATCTCACGTTACGGTAGGGGCAGACTGATACGGGCTAGTCACGGGGCTGCTTATCTTCATACTCGAATGCCTAATCCTGAAGCTCTGTGCTCTCGTGGGCTTATACAGGAACAACAATCCCAACATTTTCTCCAAATTCTGTGCGGTGTATTTCGCGTATTTGCTAGAATTTGCATCCTGCTGCACCAGAGGCCCGTAATTTTGCATATAACTCCTATAAACTGGAACTATCGTCTGAACGACCAGTTGGCACATCTTCTCTCTCAAATCTCTATCGCTGATTACCCAATTCGATTGCTTCTGATACATTTCATCGAAAGTCTCATTGAAATCCTTCAATCGCTTCTTCAACAAATCCCTGGCGGTCGCCCTTCCCCCGGAAAACAGCAATAAACCTTCCTTGCTCAGCAAAGGTGGCAGCTTTAACCAGCTCTCCCGCATGAAATGAGTCCAATAAAAATCCTTATACTGATCTTGTTCGAGCAACCACTGCTCGCCCAAAAGCTCACCGAGCTTAGTACCCTTCAGACTCCTATAGAAATGCCAGTGAGTGTTCATCAAGAACAAATGAGACTGCGCCACATCATCATATCCCTTGGCCCACTGATCTATATTCAACTCCAGAGCTTTCACAATGCTGAGAATTGCATCCAAGAGCAGTCTTTCCTGGAATTTTTCCTGTTTCCAGCTACGGTGTATGACAAGGACTTGTTTCAAAACCGGGCTGTACTCTTCTCCGAGCAATTTATTGCAATAGTCGGTAATAAAACTGACCAATCTTGGAACACCGGCATCAGGTGGAGGTGGCATTTCTCTTTGCAATTCTACCTGCACTAGTAATTCCCAGAAAATCTCACAAGCTCCTTCGATCACCCGTTTGATCAAATCGCGCGTCAAATTCTGAATTTCAACGCATGCTTTTCCGCCGAATAAACGGTTAAAATCAGGGCGCAGTTTGTGGAGCACAGAGAATATATCGAGTAACTTGAGCATCTTAATCGGATCTTTCTTACACTCGGCGACAGCAGAGGGGAACCGGAGAAACGCCGGCATTCCGGCCTGCGCTGCCACATCGGCAAAGCAAGATGCAGCAGTCCCGGACGGCGCTCGATCGAACACGTCAGCACAGAGCTTGTTTTCGGAGTCGAACAGATCACGTACGACGAACTCGATGTGCTTCCCCCAGCGTTCAATGTACGGTTCCATCGTCTGTGCATCGTCAGACGACATATCGAGATAATCCAGCCCGAGATTCGCGAGGCTAGCACGGATATTAGACCCACGGATCTCGACATACGTGCTCACGCAGCTGTCCAGCCGTTCGTTGGCGATCAGACGGTCGAGAATCAATGACAACTTGTCTACGATTACCGACGGCAGCGGCGGCGGAGTTAGGGTCGAAGATGACGACTTAGATTCTGATTCGAAAGGCAACGGCGACGAATTCTCCGATAAAAGACGCCGGAATTCCGATTCGAGCTTATCGAGCGCAGCCGAGAGTAGCCCGCCATCGAGCGGCGCGGAGAACAATTTGAGTGAGTTTAGAGAAGATTTAATGGTATCTAAGAAGCGAGAATCAGCAAGCGAGTGGTCGGAGAGGTAGTCGACGATGTCTTCCAGCCAAGAGAGAGCGAGATTGGAGTTGTCGGAGAGGAACTTCAGGGCTTCTTCCAGGCGAGAGACGAGGGATAAGTAGGCGTTGAGATCGTCGGCGAGGATTTGATTGGAAAGGAGCTGGACTTCAAGACCATGGACGGCGTCGAAGACCTTGAGGACAGCAGCGGCGGGGCCGACGGCGCGGTCGATGTTGGTGGCGGCAGAAATGAGTGATTCACGGCGAGCTAAAATGGGGCGAACGGAGGATTCAAGAGAGGGGAGACGCTGGTGGATCTCGTCGAGGCGAGGGCCGGTGCGGCTGAGCGCCGCCGTGATCAGCTGTGATTTCTCCAAGCCAAGACGGAGAGATTGCCGCGCCGACTTCAGGGTTTCCAGAGAAGGGTCAGCCGCCGACGCCATTGCCGCCGGCGAAGATGGATGCAAGTGCAAGTTCGATTTTCTGCAGAAAAGGTTGTGGATTGTTTGTTTATACAAATGAGGAAAAAAAAAAAGAAAATTTTCTATTAAATTTCTTTTTCAGATGCTTTACAAATTAACTTTTATTACGTATCAGTCCATCTTTTTTAAATATTATATACTAATCAAACTTTAGAACCAACACCAAATGCCTAATTTAAGAGCTTACTGTATGCAATTAGGAATATTGTGCGAAAATTTTAAATCAGTAAAACTAAAAAGATATTTTTGATTTTACCAAAATAATTTCTGAAATTTAATATAAAAGCATAAAAGTTATAAAGATTAATACAGATTTAAGAATTTATTGTAAGTAAATTCAAAATATTTATTCAAAAAACGATCTTTTTGTTTGCCTTTTCGCGAAAATGTCAAGAAAAAGAGTGATTTTTGGATAAATCACAAAAAGCAGGGGGCTGCACGTAGGTGACACATACCGCGAGTCTCACCCAAGACGCGTATTGTAGTAAAGGTGAGACTAAGAGTAGGACAAGAGGTGTGACGTTGTATACATCTTTGAATCTGAGGGCTGATTCCAGCGATGTTTTCTCAAGACAAACAGAAGCCAGCTGTCTGCTCACCATGACTCGGCAAGACGCTGATTTTTTTTTTTATTTTTATTTCGGGCTAAGTTCACAAGACCGTGATTGTTCGTGGATTTAAAAATTACGAACAAAATTACAAAATTTGGTTATAATGAAAATAAAATCGTAATAATATTATCTTAAAAATAAATGGTTGGTATATCCAACTAATACAGATACATATCGGCGTTATCGGTCATAAACAAAGTAGATATGCGTCAATATCTTTGCTATTTCATATGGATTAGCTCTACATAGTACATCGCCTCATATACCATATCTCCAAAACAAAAGAATCTTATATATTTTTAAAAATAAAAATTATAGATTTAAACTAAATTTATAAATTTAAATTAAAAATTTTAAAAATTAATTTTAAATAAGTATTCTAAGCTCTAAAATTTAATATATTAATAAATTTTACAAAATATTTTTAAATTTGTTAGAGTTGAAATTTTTAGAATTGTAGATCGAAAACTATAATTTCTATGTTAATAATAATTTTTATAAGGAGCAAGGTATCCTCGTACATTATATATATATGAACTCAGACCCGACAATTTTTTTCTCAATTTCTGGCACACCAACTCGTGAATGAACAATTGCAGGAGATTCAATATTCTAAATAATATAAAATATTATTGAATAAGTGTCCAAATTAAGAGTCTTTTGTTTGCGGCCCATTTAAGGCCCAAACCAGTATACTCAGAAGTCTGGTTGGCAAAATGGAGCCACCTATGACTTCCATTAAGGCCCAACTAAAAACAGGTTAGAGTCGATGAGGAGGCAGCGGTGTCGGTTGATCCGGTCCGGTGATGGGGTGTAGTCGGGAAGGAAGAATTATGGTACGGACTCTAACTAGTTGAAATGTTAATAAGCTTACAAAATCCACATCTATCGTGCTTAAATATCTTTTACGTTATTTAATTGCATCGGGAATAACTCATAATAATTTATCTACTTAGTAGGGAAATGCATAATTTAATAAAAAACAAGTCTATTGCTCAATTTTTTAGATTATTATAAAACATTCTAATCATAAACGATTTATCACTTTATATAATAATCCGAATTGGCACCGATTCTTTTCGTGGAAACCGTATTACCATTGGCTCGTAGCTAGGAATCCATTACCAATATTAAGCCCAGCAGGAAAATAAAAGCCCATTAATATCATAATAAAGAGGAAAAATGATCTATACCTCTAATTTTATCTCTAAATCCATCTCCCAATGGTTTCATAAGATATAATGACTTGATAGCTACTAGATAATTAGAATAATTAGAGACGATTTGATAGATAATGAGATGAGTTTAGATATGAATTAGAGGTGTACAAACATTGCTCAATTAAGAGTGCGAATATTGATTGCTTTTTTTAAAAAAAATAAAATAAAATATTTATTTTTTGTGTCAAGTGATTGCTTGTTTAATTGGTCCAAGTCAACATCAAGTCAGGTTTGGGGGGGCATACTTTGAGAAATTCAAACCTTAGTCACCTAGATAGTTTTAGTTGTACACGGCAACTTCTCCTCTAATTTCTGTCATTATCAAAAAATTATAAATTCATGATAAAATTCATTATCTTCTAAAAATGACATCCACACCTTTGATCAATATAATATATGGATCGTTAATCTTAATCAAACTATCCGATCCAACAATTATTAATTTACGGATTTTATTCTTACTTTGACTTATATATATATATATATATATAACACAAAAGAAATTTTTTGTGATATCGTATATCACAAAATAATTATTTAATAGCTAAAATAAGTTTATATATGGTGTTATCATAAATAAATATGTACCTTTGTCTAATTTTTGTTTTCTTTCTATATTTTCTATATAATTTTCATATTAGATTTTCTTTTTAAAACATATATATATATATTTATATATATATATATATATTTTAAAATAAATTTTCTATTCTTTTCATAATAACTATGATATACAATATATCAATATAATTTATAAGAATATATATATATATAGAGAGAGAGAAGAGAGAGAGAGAGAGAGAGAGAGAGAGAGGTTTGTTCACCAAAAATGACTTTATACTTATCCTGACTATTTGTATTTTGACAATGCATGCATGTGACAATGGGAATGGATTGAAGTCTTTTTCAATTCTGAAATTTGACTATCTTAAAATTCTAGAAGGGTTTTATGATTGAATTAATTAATAAAAGTCAAATAATGTACATAGCTAAGCGCACACCCGTCAACCATATAATAGAAAATTAATGTAATTGTATATAATTATACGCATTCCAGTAATAATTTGAGTTAATATTTTGGTGTAATAGTTAACTATCAGTGACGATATATCAATTTTCATGTTTATACTCGTTTTCAACCATCGGAAAAGGATTGTCTATCCTCATTTAGGGATTGTTTTTCTCAATTTTAAAAAGGCAAAAAAAAAAAAGAAAAAAAAATATGATTATGTAATTGTATAACCTGCCAAATTTTTTATATTGTTTTAAACTCCATAAAAAAATTTGACTAATTATGGAACTATTAAGAATCAACGCGTTGGAATATACGTACCGATACAAACCATGCATGCAATTGCCTGCAGTGCAAATCGTTAAATACTCCAATAATTTGTAGAAAAAAAAAACATCCAAAATTAAATATTTTTTTAAAATAACGAGAAAAATCTCTTTTCAGTGCATTACTTTTCAATATTACTGAAGACGCTGTTTCTTATCATAATCCATCCGCTCGTATTGGATCAGCACGTTCCGAATAACTACATTAGTAATTCCAGCTGAACATATACTGAAATTATATAATTTTTGTTTAGTGCCATCAAATTTAAATCCTTCTCATTATTAGGTTCACTATGAATTTAATTATATTATAAACAGATCCGTTGTTAATTAGTGGTGGACCATATACTGCTTTTAAAAGTCACCATATTAATCTCTTTTTCTTTTTTAAAGATAATACTACATTTTACCCATTCATTTTAAAATCTAATAAATTTATTCAGATAGTTAATTAGAGTATTTGTCTTTATTTTTTTTTCTTTTTTTTTTTTACTCAATTTTCAGCTGGCTGCATGTGTGTCATCAATTTTTGTCTAAATGTTACTGAAATATTTAATGAATTTTCTTATTTGAATTAAAAAAGACATAGAAAATGTATTTATAATCACCAAAGGATGTGCTAAGCTTTTGCTTAGCTATAATAATGGTTAAATATGTTGACAATTGGATAAAATAAAAAGTTAGGTGGTCTTCCACTATCAAGTTTATTTTAATTATTATTTTTAATAAAAAAAGTCAATACATCCATTAGAACAAGTGGCGCATAGCTTCGAATCCCCGCCCCATCCACTAAATTCTACAACCACCATCGCACATTTCTGGATGCGGGTCATATGCACGGCGTGTCGATGAGTTTACTTTCTTAAATGTCAATACATTTGGCAAGTTGATATAACTTGTTGTATATAAAAAACTAGGCTAGGTGCATTATTCTTATATAAATATATATTATGCGGCTCGTGTAAAGTCAACGGTCACATAATATTCTCGACCACCATTTCCATCGTGCGTGATTAATTAATGAAACAATTGTGAGAACTCGATTCGAAAATCCGAACAATTAAAGTAGAAAATTTGTTCTCTCGACGGTAATATTCTTCGAGGAATTCTATTAATAAATTATACTTTTTCTAAGATCATCTTAGAATAGATGATAGACGAACTAATAGATCTTGTTCTTCCAGAATATAAGAACAAAATTATATTGCCATGTCCTAAGTTTAAATTTTGATTAAAACATAACAAAAACATTTTTTGAGCAAGATATAAATATTAAGAATTAATATACGTGTGATGGTATATAGGAGATAAGTAGAGACGATTAGATATAACCGCAGCCTGCCCCGCAATTTTTATTTTCTTTATTAACTTTTAATATTTTATTTTTTTATATTAATAATAATAGCTGACTTGGCTTGACAGACCACTAACTGAACCGAACCTACGTTCTAAGATCGACGGGACGAGCCGACTCACCCTACTGACTAAACCGTGCGAGCCAGCCTGTTACTTGCTGTCGCAGGCGGCTTGTGGCCAACCATGCGGGCTGGCTCAGGCCTGCACGGCTTTCTATCTCTAGAGATAAGATATAAGATAAGATATATATACAGATAGCAGTTGGGTGGTGGGGGTTGACTCACGCCATTTAAATGCAGAGTCAGTCATTCAACGCCATTTATATCCTTCCTACCCACCTAATACCTAATCGAACACCATAAATATAATATCGGATTATATTATATTAACTGCGATATACAAATATTATATAATAAATAAATATGAAAATAATTAGGTGACAGCGGTCAACGGAGCTACAGCACGGCGGGTCCAACAGCGCACTAAAGAAAATGAAACCACCACCACCACCACCATCCCGTCTTTGACCGTCATTCCTCCCGCAAACGAATACGACAAAAACTTTAGTTCAACGGTCAAAATTACCCTTCTTACTTTTACTTTAGCGCGAATTTCTTCTTTTTTACAATAAAAAACCTTAAAAAAAGGAAAATAGATCAGATGACGCGAGACTGATCGAAGACGACGGCGTCGCCGCCGGACACGGTGGCGGAGATCGACGTGTGGCGGTGCTCGCCTTCGTAAGTCACGATCAGCATCGAAGGATCGTCGGGAGCTCGCTCAACGTGTTTCTTCGCCGGGCAACCTCTCAGCGTACTGCACCTGTAGTAACCCCTGGAGATATAAAAAAATCAGAGCAACATCAGATCTCAACCGTTGATTTTACTCCGATTAGCACGATCCACGATACCGATTCAATATCGTCGAGACTGATATTAAATTATATCGTCGGTATAAAATATAAATAGTATAGCAAATTAGGGGTGAGCTTACCGTGGGTAAGGAGAACCTTTGATCGGCTTCTGGCCGTATTTTCGCCAGGAGTATTCGTCCGGTGGAATATCCGCCATTTTTGAGCTGATCGCCGGAACCCTAATCGTCTTCTTCACTCTCAATTTCCTGAAATTCATTTTATGTGTTTACTAATTAATACGAAATTAAGTAGGGTGGCAGGATAGGATAGAGAAGAGGTAACAATAAAGGCAAACGTGCGCTGACCTGCGCTTAGAGCAGTGACAGCGGCCACCGGCGATGTCTTCGGAGTGAGCGTGGCTGTGACAGCGTTTCTTGTAAGATGAAGATAACGGCGGCTTGCCGGTCGAGACGCCGTCGGTGGCGGCGGTGGCGACCGCACTGTTGGGAGCTATGAGGAAGGATGGGCACTGCTTGCCGTTCGAGATGCTACCGTCGCCGGTGATCGACGACAAGAAGGAGTTCGCCGACGACATCGTCGTCGAGATGCTGAAGGTCCTCGTCTCCTTCACGTACTGACTCGTCGAATGGTCGCCGACAGCGATTGCCGGCGATGAGATGCAGGGTTTCGTAAAATCGAGCGTCAGAGCCTGCGGCTGCGGCTGCGGCGGCGGCGGAGGAAGATGCAGCTGAGGCTGAGGCTTAGACTGAATCGGCGGCGGCGGAGAGGCGGAGGTGGAGGAAGATGACGGCGGCGCCGCGGATGGACCGCGACGGAAGCGAGCGTGGCCGGTGCGATTGAGGACAGATATCATGTTCTTGAACTTCGAGACGGTGACGTCGGTTATCTCCCGGCAGTCGATCTGCTGCTGCGCAGCCGCGGCGCCGCCGCGTGAAAGCTGCGCTATGAGGTGCTCGAGACTTCGTAGCCCCGCCGCCGCCGCTTCCTGAATCGCGATCGAGTCCTCCATCTTCGAGTATCCCATGAGATCCACCGCCATCGAGATTGAACTTACAGATCCAAAAACCCCTAGGGTGAATACTAATTTATCTTCTTGAATACTATTTATCTTTTTCTATAAGATTACCATTGAAGAGCAAGGTTGAGCTTCATTCGAGGGGAAGATGAAGAAGCGGTTAAATAGGGAAAAGAAGCTGCTGGGGAACCGCTAAGGGAAACGCTTTCTCAAATAGAAACGAGTCAAAGTAGAGACTTTTATCCAACGGCTGTGATTGGTTTAACTTTTTTATCCTCGTGATAGGAATAAATCAACGTACATCAGACCGAAATACACTGTACATAAGGAAATTGTTTTACAAAATAGGGAAGCCAAAATTTGTTTTAACGAACTAGTTTTTCAAGTCCTACAATAGAAATTGCTTATCATAGAAATTTGCTTTCATGCCCTCCTAGGAGGTCTTTTTTTTTATTAGAATTTATTATAAGTGGTATTAGCATTTTAAAATTAAAAATAAATCATGGAATATTATCTCTTCCTTTTTACCAAAAAAATCTTGTAACTAAAATTTGGTATTTTCAATTAACTGCACGAGCTTGTCAAATTCAAAATATAAATCAGGTATCGACTTAGATAAAATTCAGATAGAGCGAATGCCATTGCATTGGTCTATAATCAAGTTTATCCATCTCCATATCACACCCATTATACTAGAAAAGTCACATGACGTGTTCAAAAGTTCATAGGAACCGTCCTATTTGAATTTCACATCTGCCTAATAAAATAAAGGTTAGAAACATTTCAAAAATAAATAAATAAACAAATATATATATATATATATAATATATATATATATATATATATATATATATATATATATGGAATCCATTTAAGAAAGATTCCTGAAACGTTTGGTGAATTACGAGATTTTCTATTCCTATCCTGACAAATTATTCCAAGGTCGTAAATGTTGTGTTATAAATTATGCGAGGCTGCGCTTGCAAAAAGAAAAAAGATATCTAGCGGTTGGACTTTTCTGCAGTAGTCTCCTCGAGACTTTAAAAAATAAAGCGTCCAGGTTTGTCAATCACGGGATTCATAACTCTCCAGAAAACATCTCAGCCGTCGGATGAGTGGACTAAAAGTTAGGACGTACAACGTGGCAATATCTTTAATAAAGTCAAACGTTGAAATCTAGACAGAGCCAACTTTAAAAAAGAAATATGGTTTTTGATTAAATAAATCAATAATTTTTATTTATTTTTAATGGTGGCGTAGCTTGGAGAGTATCGTTGAAGATCTTGTGTGGGCATTTAAAATATTAAAAGAATTATTAATGGTGTTTTGTCCAAGAAATTCTTACTTTTTTGAAGAATTTATAAATTATTTATACTCAATATTTATAAAATATTTCTTTGACATACATTGAATGTGAAAAATATTTTTGGCTTATTTAATCAAAGTTTTTAAAATTATGATTCCATCAAAATTTTGGTAAGTATTTTGAAACCTATTTGAAAATATTTTCTAAAATTTATTATAAAGCACAATTAAATATTTTTTTAAGAAAATATATGTTTTGGTTTAGCTTGGTAATTATCAGAAATACAGTAATTTATTTGACAGTGTGATAAAAACTAAAAGCTTATATATATTTATATTATTAATACTAAATAATTATGGAGAAGGTGGGGTTGGTTGTAATTGATGGATTTGGAAAGGGGGTTTCTACAAACATGGTGGATGAGTTGTGGGATAAATCGTTTTCAGCCCCTCCTTTTCAAACTTCTACCCTATCAGCCTCTCAACTTTGTTCAATTCATTTTTAGCCCCTCTCTCATTTTTTGTGTTCTCTTATTTTAACCATTATATTAATATTTTTTGAAAATATTTTCAACACGAAAATTTTAGATTTTGATGAGATTTATAACTTTCATGTTTAACATTTTTCCAAAAAATACTTCTAAATAGATATTTTGATGCTCCGAAGTATTAACGGGTTACGGATCCAACCCGATAACCCGTAAAAATTTCAAAGTCTCAAAACTCCTATTTAGAAATATTTTTTGAAAAAATATTGAACATTAAAGTTGTAAATCTTATCAAAATTTAAAACTTTTATTTTAAAAGTTTTTTCAAAAAATACTGATACGATGGTCAAAATAGTGATACACGTATATCGAGGAGGGACCTAAATGGAAGATGATATTTTTGAGGGGCTGAAACCGACAACTTTTGGCCTGCCAGGGGCTGAACAAACATTGCGCCATGAGTTGTTGCTTTATTTCAATATTTTCAATTTGCCCCTCGGATTTTTTAATTGAAGTCAACATTTAACTTTGTTTTGTGATATCCATATTACCTAAGCTCCTAATTAGCGCCAAAAAAAAAAATGGAGAATTGCGTTTCAGCCCCCCTAATTTTGGGGTCGTGCGTTTCAGCCCCCCGAAACGCCACGTGGCGGCACGCGCGCGCCGCCACGTCGGCGGGGAAACGCGTTTTGGGAGGCTGAAACGTCAATTTTGGGAAACGGGGGGCTGAAACGCAATTCTCCCAAAAAAAAAAGATGTACAATGATATAAACATGATCTAAATATCTCGCAATTAACCGATCAATATTGGCTCAGTTGGTTAGCGCGATTGAGTACTTGAAGAAAACGGACGCGTCTTTCATAAAAGATAAATCATAAGTTTGAATTTTAATAATATTTTATTACGAGGACTTAATTTTAACGCGCCTTATTTTTGACTAAGATGTGAATAAAAATCGAACTCGCATGTTATAGACTATAAAAAAAAATATCTCGAAATTGATACAACTGATTAGCGAGAGTGCTAACTAAAAAGATAAATAGAATAGCCTTCGATATTTTCCATATAAAATAAAATTATATATCCCATGAATACGCTGTTAGAAAATGTGGAAGGTATGGTCGTCCTCCAGCTTTTATTGTTATTTTGTAGGTCTAAAATTATCTATTTATAAATATTTAAAAAAAAAATGAAATATAAAAATTATAAATTATATTTAAATTTTTACCATGCTCGATATGACTTAAATTAGTCCTTATTATCTTTATTCATTAATTAAGTAAACTATGACTTTGTTCATTTAATTATGGGTTTAAACTTTATTAAAAAGTCAACCTATATTATCAATGCAAATTCACATTTATATTATAGCAATAATGTCATTGTCCTTGATTCAATGGACTTAATTTCATTATTTTTCATACTTCTGAAATAATATTTAATCAAATTAAGCCCTCTGTAATCACACCTTCAAAAAAATTCGTAGTAGTATTCCTACTAATAATACTAATATTATATACGATTTACTAATCACAAAAGATTTCTTGGATTTTGTGTTTGAGAAAACAAAAAAAAAAAAAGATAACATCTAATTTTTTTTTTGGGATAATTACGTATCATCCCCCTATTTTTGGAGGTGTGCAAATCAGCCTCCCGAAAATGTATTTTCGGAGGGCTGATTGGCACCAAAAAAAAAAAAAAAGCTTCCAAAATATATTTTCGGTGGCTGATTTGCATACGAATGGAAAACGAAAGGCTGATACGCAAAAGTCCTCTTTTTTTTTTCTTTTTTCAAGAGTTTACAAAAGAAAAAAAATCTAAAGTCTTTTAATGTAGATAAGTTTGACTCTCGAATTTGCACGTTGGCTAAATGATATGTAATAACGTCAGTATGACTTATGGGTAGTTGACTTCCCATGCATTGTCATTTTTAAAGCCATTGACTTTCTTCAATAACTGTCATAAATGACACCATAGAGGAAATGTCAACGCAAAGCGTCTGGCAATAATCCTGGTGGAATTTAGCCCGAAAATTCATCTCTTTCAACACATATATGAAAGAAATAAAATAAAATAAAAAAACATTCTATTTATTGGAAAAGTGATTCTATTATTCGAAAAAAACTGTTAATTCAAAAATCATGAGCTTGGGTTATAATTGGGCTTGGCCCATGGCTGAGTTGTTGGGCTTAATTGTAAGGCCTCTATCATTTGATCCATGGAATTTCAGACTAGTGTTTGCGTACCAATTCAGTCATACCATGTGATCGAGTTAACCTCCGTCGACAGATATATAATTTAATAGGAAGGACTAACTTAATAAATAAATTTACAAATAGTTTCGATTCACTTTTCTAAGTAGAAAATAGAATCGGCAGCATAAAACCATTTTTATTACCATCCGACCTTGGCATAGCTGGCTGGGTATGTGGAGCTGTGTGCCCCAGATCCCGTGTTCGAGGTAGGAGACCACTGTCCGAATTCTAGAAGAAAGGGCAACAGGCGGCTGGGAGGGGGCCATTCCAGTCTCGCACTCCGGACCTCCGCTCCAGATTAATCTGGGGCCGAAGGCTCTAAGACATCGGGGGCTCCCCTCGAGATGGGGCAGAGAAAAAAAAAAAAAAAAAAAAAAACCATTTTTATTTATATGGCAAGAAGTAGAATTGAGAGTGTAGCAGAGGACACGAGCTCCTGTTATCTAATCAAATCGCTGCACTAATTTTATGGAGCTGCATATCTTTTTTTTAAACGAACAAATTAATTTTTAAAAATAAAAAATACGTTGGCGCCACGTCAGTCATTTTTTTTTATTTTTGGAGATAATTTATACAAGAAAAAAACTATTCATCCTCAATAAATTACATATTAAACTACACACAACTAATCTCTACCACACATTTGTTTCGTAATATGTACATTTACCTTACGATTTGCATATTTACTTTGTGATTGATACAAATTATCAAAATTACAACTATACCTATTGTGATATATGGTTTTGATGTTGTCACGTATACTATATGATTCAATATGTGATTTTTTGGATGAGCATAGACATGTTAATGTATGTACTGTAGACAAGAAATTATAAACATATGATTATATACTTTATAATTGAATGTATGTACATATTCTGATGCACAATATATAGTTCATATCCTATCTATTTAATAGCAAGGATCATTCTATTTTGTAATCACTTTGAATTTGCTTGTTAAGTTTTCATGCACATCTATTGAACGGCTAGGATTGTTTGATTAGTGAAGTCGGTATTATTTGTAGATTTATCTCTTATGACGGTCGTAAAAAACGAACGATTACATGCATATTTTTCCAACAAATAATCCAAAAAAGAACATGTGGAACTTCCGATTTCTTTTTCTTTTAGATGATCATAAAAAAATTGTATCTGCAACTGCCATATTATTTTACAACTATCATAACGGATAAATCTACCAGCCAAGGAGACCGAGCTTTTCATTCTGGAGAAGCCGAAAGTTTCATGATGACTCTACGAAATACAGATAGGATAAACTTCCAATTCAAGTAATGCAAGTCTCAATTATGTGGAGATCAAGAGCACCTTCTCCTTACATCCATAAAGAAAGTTGCAATCAAATTGTAGTTATCTCTCCTTATCATTATATTGGAGATGGTGTAGTTGACTTGTCACCAACATTAATGTTCCTTATCTTAATTTCCTGTGGTCTAGATACCTCCTCCTGATGTTTATATATATATATATATATATATGGAGAGAGAGAGAGAGAGAGAGAGAGAGAGAGAGATGGTTTACTTTCGAATCGATCTGACAAAAAGTTTCGTAAGGTAAGTTGTAGAGTATTGGATCGAATATTTTGATCGTGATCAATGTTTAAATACGATCTGAATAATTGGATCACGATCAAAATATTTGATCCAACGGTTCACGATCAACAAATTTTATTATTATATTATTCAATCAAAACTTGAATAAAAAAAAAAGTTTACAAACACCAAGGAAGAGAATATCAGTCAATCTCCTGACTCAATTTCATGCAACTTTCCCCTTTTTCCTGCTTTCTGCTGACTAATTAACATTTTTTATGTCAAATCTCCAATTTCTTCCAAAAAAATTTTGAATAATTTTGTTGTGTTATTTCTAACATATGTTTCATGTTTGAATTACTCATAAAGAATCCCCCCCCCTCCAAATTATATAAAAAAAAATCTTTATTTCTTAATTGAAGTTACATCAAACAAAACAAAACGAAATCTCAGCTACGAGCGTCCCACTGAAAAAAATATGCACATAGATCCTAAAAATATTATTGGACCCGAGCATTTAATCCTAAAAATAATCCGATTTATATTTTTTCGCATCGGAATTTACGATTTACCGATTCCGATTACGAAAAAAATACCGTTCGGATTATTTTCGAATTATTTTATCGGATCCACTAGTATTTCTGATGCACATAACTGTATGCCGGTTCTTCCAATAATTCCATGTATCTGTTGCTTTCTTCGCACGATAGTTCAAACAAGAGATGTAATACATTGAATGATAGTGATATCTCGTTCATATTTCTCATAATTTAGCACCTTTTTTTTTGCTTCTTCTCGAATAAGACTAATATATTCCGCCAAAAATGTTAGATTTAACAGATGATAAAGATGGTCCTTTTAATTTATTTTATTTATTTTGAGAAAAAGGTCCTAGACATATCAACCATCCAAATTTAGTTGGATATAGTGGATGTGTCCTTCATCTATTCATAGTTCCCTCTACTTTGAGGACCACACGTTTTAAATACCGAAAATTAACCCAAATACTTCTATATATTGTCGTTAATTTATTTGCCTAATCAGTTCCAAGTTGAACGTGACAAATAATTCTTGAGACTTCTACGTATCAGTCCCTACTTGCTGCCATGTCAGCTAGATCAGACCATAATCTATAAAATTTTATCATAAAAGACTGATGTGATATTTCTCCTAAATTATTTACATACTGGCCGTTGGAATCTATTTGTATTACAGGTGATTGATTGACAAAGATGGCATTGACAAGAAGCATTTTTATTTAAAAGAAATATAAAAATATTGCTTAAAAATACTAAAAATCAGCATAAGTATTATAAAAAATTTCCATATCCTTGATCTATAAGCAAGTGATGAACACCAAAACATGATGTGTTTTTTTTTTTTTTTGGCGTTAAGGCTTTGCCCGTAATATGAAATCGGGAAGCACCCGTCGCACGTGCGTGTTATCATTTGTGCAATATTTATTAATATGTATTATCTGATAGCGAATAAAATTAAAACTGCAACTATTGAATTTATGTCTTTTCACTGCCAATATCCAGTCATCTTATACTAAAAATGAGGTGTCGATCACATGAACGAAGTTATCGCATCTGATTTTTAACAGCTAAGCTTTCTAAAAGGAGAAGGTTTTGATTTTAATTATGTAATCATGAAAAAAGAAAGCTTGATCTCCCTTCCAACCCAACAAATCCCATGTGATTTCACCAGCTTTTGCCTTAGCTTCCAGATCTGATTGTTAACAGTACAGAGGCATTCCTGTAATTTTTCCAAAATTGGAGGGCTTTTTCATGCCATTTACTGCTCATTTTCATCATCTTTTTGGGAACTCTGTGGTGCCAAGGATTGAGCAGAGAACATGGGCTTGAACCTTAATTAAATACTCCTTTTTATGACAATTTCTGTTGCAAATCCATAAATTAGCAGGCGAATGTTCGATTCGCTTTAGTTGTACCGATCGCGTGGGCTCAGTCAATTAGCAGGATTGGATGCTGGAAGACGACTGCAGTCTGTCTCTCATAAAAGATATTGTGGGGGTTCGAATTTCAGTAACGGCTAGCTGAGAGGACTACCGTTTTGCTCAATTTCGATTGAAATATAAGATAAAAATTGAACTCGGCGATCACGGAGAAATAAAAAAAAAGATTCCCTTTAGTTTGCATGATCAAATGGAGAGCACATTAAAATGGAAATGCCTATGGACCACTATAACAAAAATGCTGAATAATTACTAATATTTTTAATAATTAGTAATACAAAATTCAGTAGATAAAGCTTCTATCAATGATAATAGGATGTGACTGACTGAAATTATAAATTAACATGTATTTTCTGCAAACAAAAAAAAAAATTACTTTCTACTTGTTTATCATAATATCTGCGACTGAATTTACAGTAGTTGCTATTGGTTAGATTTATTAAAAAGTATAAGTCATTTAATTAGTTGGTCGTCTTTTTTGTTGTGGTAACTCTTAAATTTAAATGTATTTTTCACCACGAAACTCAATAAAAAATTATATATATATATATATATATTTCACCACGAAACTCAATAAAAAATTTATATATAATATATATATATATATATATATATATATATATATTATATATTATAATATATATTATATATATATATATATATGAGCTGCGACAAAATGAACATTCTATTGATCAAAACGGACGGTGGAGATAAAAGTAGAAGAGGCAAGTAGATCATGACCAAACCAGCTATAAGCAGGTGTGTGGTTTGTTGAGCTGCTAAAATCATATATGAACAGCTAAGCACAGCACTAAACCACACCTTAATTTCATTCACAATAATTCTTTGCTAATAATATATAAATTAAATAATAATATTTTATGTAATAACATATTAAAAACCATCTTTAATTTTTTTTTTTTTTTTATAAAAAATTTCCTCTCGTTTTTCTTTATTCCTCATCTTCCATCTCTCTCTTTCTCTCTCTCTCTCTCTATGTAGAGACTATATAACTCTATGCACAATCTCCATCCACAAATTCCCTTCTCCATTTCTTAGTTCTTACAACTTCGATTCTCTTCTGATCTTCTGAATCACCAACAATTACAATCAGTGCTGATATATACTGATTAAGGAATTAGATAGAGATCATCGAGAGAGAAGAAGAATTCTGATGATGATCTCAGAAGCCTTGTTAAAGAATCACCCGTTGCTTCCGCCGCTACGCATCGCCGCGCCGACGGTTATCAACGGCGACAAAGATGCCGGCGCCGGTGAGGAAGAATGTTCTACGCCTACGTCAGAAGAAAGCAGAATAAAACCACCTCTCGTCTGCCCGGCGGCTCCAAAAAAGCCTCGGCCGGCGGCGAAGAGGAGATTCAAGGCGGCGCCCCCGCCGCCACTAAAAGAGTTCTTCCCTGTGCCTCGAGATCTGAACACGGTGTTCTTGGCTCTGCAGATGGAAAAGCCTGAGAAGAGGATCCGTGTAGGTTGATCTGAATTCTCTCCTCAACCTAGCTCGAGCTAGCTAGCTCCTTGTAACTTTCTCTTTTCTTCTTTTTTACGTGCATGGTAAATTTTATTTTATTTTTTATTTTATTTTTTTTTTTTTGGTTTTGTACACATTGTAAGATGGATCACACGATCGTGGTAAATTTATATATAACTCGATCTGTTTATTGGAATTAGATTGAATTCTGTATATTATGTTTAGTTTTTTCTTTGAATTGTTTCTCCATTTTATTGTTTTTGCAGGCAGTATATGATCTTCATTTGAACTAGTGAAATTCTAAGCCATAACCAATTATTTTTTTTTTTTTTTTTTAAAAGAATTTAATTTCTTTTTGTTTAAGAACCAATTTTATCCTTAATGATCATTAATTTTTTCTTTGTGTGATCCAAGTAATACATAATAATTAGAATTTCTATTTTTTTTTGGTAGATTTCCAAAAAACAAGTTTTTCTTTTGTAGAATTAACAAATTTTTTCCGAATAGATAACTGTAAAGTTCTTATAAATTAAGAAAATATTTGGTTCATGAACAATTAGGTTAAGAAATAGTTTAAATTAATATAAATTAACTAAAATCAAATTAAATCAGTCTTGTTCCAATCCTCCAAGCAAAAACAACCACCAACACCTCCAATTGTTCCCCCATCCATTTATATCTTTCGAAGTCGTGCTTAATCGCGTCTAAGGCTCTACTACTCGAAATATATTACTTAATTTGTTATTACCATACGGGGCCTGGCTGGTATTTATTTTATTTTATTTTTTTTAAAATAAAATAATCAAAGTGCGGCAAGTTTGTATCCATAACTGGTGTTTAAACTGTTTGCACCATGGGATTGAGCGTAGACAAGTCCGAACAACTCGTCTTGCTTACAAATGAGATTATATTTATATATTTCCTTTAACGCGACGCGAACTCGTCTATATTAATCTCAAAGTTGTCCATGGCTTGGTTCACAAGTTTGTTTAAGCTCAAAACTTTTTGGACAGCTCATGAGAAGTCTTTTAAAAGCTAAGTGTTTTCTCTTTAGTTAGTTATGGTAATAATATAATGGATACCAAGCTTTCATTGCAAGAAAATTAAAGGGCTTATGAAAAAAGCAAGTACTTTTATTAGCTTTTCTCCAACCTGGGAATGAATCAATATCATTATATTTCTTTTGGTTTTGTCTCTTCGGAGTTTGAGAGTACACATGATGAGGAAGAAGATAACCGGGATGACGATGCTACCCCCCCCCGCCACTAAGGCTGAGGGGGGGGGGGGGGGGGGGGGGGGGGCGATAGTATTATGATTGTGCTATTTGTGAGGTCCTAAACTATCGCATATCAGAAAAGCTGAATCGCTCTTGACTATATGTCAACCCGCTGTTGGTAGTTAACAAGTCCGTAAAGTGGACATCTTCTTAACATTCGTTGAAAAGAATTTAACCATAACTAGTACATTTTTGTCAGATCGTTATAGATCAACCCATATATTTTGGTCAGAATATGTTCAAAGGTTTATTTACGTAAGGAACTCTATACCTTTCAGGAAGGTCCATTATCTGTTCTGAACATGAAACCTTCAACTTATAAAATTGAATCCATGTCCTACAGTAACCAATGGTCTGATAGCAGTCGAGTGGCCAGATGTAACACTAGCTAGAATTGGCAGGATCTATAGAAAGGGGTGGGGGGGGGGGGGGGGGGGGTGCGTACGAACACTTTATTGCAAGGATCATGGGAACAGTGGTGCTACCTACGAGTTTTTGTTAACTATCCTTGTCACCTATTGCCCCATTTCTTCAATGCCAACTATCCATGAAAACGACCCATTGATGCATGCCCCCACCTTCTATTTTAATTTTTAGATTACTATATATATATATATATATATATATACTTCCCAAAACATAAAGTTTTTCCATAATCAGTTCACATGCGAAGAGGTGGTATCCAAGTGTGCCAGGTCTCTCTCTCTCTCTCTGTGCGCATTAACAAGAAAAAACCAGCCGGATGTGGAGAGGTGTCATAGCAGATGGGCATAGGCTTAAAAACTATCTCCATCCGACCTTTGAACTCCTATCCACTAGTCCCACGAGGTGGGTGCGTTGGTGGTAATCCGTATGTGCGTCTCCTCACGTGCGACGGATGGTCATGCCCGGATATTAGGCCCGAGGTGGTTTCTTTCATATTGAGCCTGGTCAACACGGTATGAAGACAATCTCCGTTTCTCAAGGCTAAAAAAGAGAAGAAAAACCATCCGTGCCTCCTCTCGCTTTCATGACTGTGCTCTATGCTTCCTCTTAGCTGATGTTTTGTAGAGTCCATCCCTTTCATCATTCAGGTTTGTAACTTTGTAGGGCTTTCCGAACTATGTTTTACTTCTTGATCGCGGTCACGCTCCCGTGCGTACTGATAGATCATGATATAAAATGATATCTTCAGTAATATCGATTGTTAATCCATCAAAAAGATTTTGTTTTATTATCTCAAAAAAAAAAAAAAAAAAAAAAAAAAAAAAAACTTTGTAAGGATTTCTTTGTACTTGGAAGTTGTCAAACTACGAAGGCTGGCAAAATTATATGTGCTAATATTTTAAAATTGAAAATATCTACTTAGAGAATACTTTTTAAAAGAATTAAATATAAATTTAATAAAATTTATAATTTTTTATAAGGTAAGTTGGAACGTGAAAATGGTGGATTTTTAACCGATATGGCTCGCATAAAAAAAAGAGATTTTTGCATATCAGCCTTTCTAAATTTTGAACCTAACAAATCAGTCTTAGGACTAATTTATTTCTTTATTTTTTAAAGCAGCCCATAAAAATATATTTTTAGGGGCTGATTTATTCGGCCTCGAAATAAGGGCTGATATAAAATTTACCGAAAAAAATAAAAAAAAAAAAAAAAAACGACAGGGTTCGAGGATAGGATTATTTGCAAGTCTTCCTTAAATTTACGAAATCAAATTCCAAATGTAGTGTACCACTTGTTCATTGAAATTCAAAAACAAATTGATCGATTGAACAAGTCTCTGAAGATTTGCTCCAGACTTGCTCGGCACGCGTTGATTTCTACCGTTTTTAATTGAATCTTAGACGAGTGATCGGAGATCGGCCGCGACGGTGGGCTGGGGAAATGGCGTACGTGGAGCACGCGTTCTCGATCACCGACGACGATGGTGATTTCATGATCGACGGAGGCGGGAGCTTCGTGGTTAGAAATCGCGCCCCCGTTAAGGAGATCGCGCTAGCAGTCTCTCTCCTCGTCTTCGGCTGCCTCGGGATCATTATCGGCATCTTCATGGCTGCTAACCACATCGGTGGCGATCGCGCCCACGGTAAAACCCTAACACCCTAGCTCACCACCTCACGAGAATCATTGTATATGTGTTTAATTAATAACTCACATTGTGGATGAATATTTGAGTTGTCATTTATTCTATTGCTTTAATTTACTCATTTGTTTATTATTTGGTTCGTTGACTATATTATTAGTATATAATTCCAAATATTATTGTTATCTGTGTAATATTCATATTTTTAATAATCACTTAGTTATTGTTGCTATTACTAACTTAGTGAGGTTGTTATAATTTGTGGTTAGGTGTATTCTTTGCTATCTTGGGATCGGTGCTGTTCATACCAGGGTTCTACTACACAAGGATCGCATACTATGCTTACAAGGGGTACAAGGGATTCTCGTTCGAGAATATCCCACCTGTTTGACCATTGCATGTGGTGCATTTTCAGCTTGTGTGCCTGGTGCTTTAATCTATAACACTTGTCTCTGCTTGCCTGTTTGTGTAACTGTTTGAAGGAATTATGAGCCTGTAAAGTTAGCTGAGTTCCACTCAATGTAGCGCGCATTCTGTCGCTCATTATGCTTTAGACTATGTGGGTCTTATACCATGGTGTTCACTGTTCACATAGCTGTATGCACTTGGGGAGTTATAATTGGAATTGTTTACATGAGGACGATAAGGCCTCTTGATACATGCATTTGATTGTGAAGGAGTTGAGCTTTCAAATTATGTTACTTCTATGGAGATGACGAAGTTACTTTGGTTAGTTGTTCTGTAAGAGCTTTTGTAGATGGTTCAATGCCCACTTTTGTGGAGTTTATGATGCAATATACATATGGTGTTCCCAAGAAGGATAGGGATATACTTGAATTATTATATGTGCATATACTCAATTTCATACTGTCTTATTCGTCCCCAAAAGATTTCATCTAATCTTTAATGTGAATGGCATATCAATATTGATAACTAGTTGCTTGATTTTGCCCTTAGTTACTTGGAATCATCCCTCAGTAAGCTTTATGTTTCCACAAACCCTTTATGAATCAAATTTTAATTGATTATCTGCTTGGAGATTGGTTGCATGGATTGGAGAGGCATTAATGACATTGAAGAACCTGCAAGACGAGGCTTTGTAATCGATTGTTGCTTATTTAGCTTGAAGATCTAATTTCGTTAGTGTATTTATTGTGTCGGCTATAATCTGTTACTTAGGCATTTACCTTACTTCCTCGGTTTGACTTTAAATTGGATTAATTGTTTGTGATCAGAGATTTTTGTATTCAATCAGGGATTGGGCTTGGGAATGGTTTGTGCATTTGCTATAAAGCTAGCCAAGTGCAGTCCAAGATGGCTTAAGACTTACAGTTGCAGTTCTTCGTGATGAATAGAAAATTGAAATGCTCAAATTTTATTGCCAACCTAATTAAGGAGAGTGATTATGTTGGCAGATTGTGGTGATGAGTGACCAGTGGTGTTGGTATGAGGCATAATATCTTTACCTAAAAAGAGGCATAATCTCTTTCCCTTAAAAGCGAAGCATAAATAGAGAAGGCGATGCTAATGCGTAGACATCTGACAAGACCTTTTTCAGAACTAGGTGAAGATTTAGCTATCATTCAAACTGAGGGGTGACCGTAGTCGTGTTAGTGACACCGTGGTTTAGACAACTTAGATTTCAGGTTTTATATCCATCTGTTGTCTCTTTTTTTACATCATTTTATTGCGTAATTCTTGGTGCTTCTTTTATTGCTTGTTTTGGGCTTCTACGGTTTGAATTCTTGCTCTGCTGATTTTTGTGGTCGTATGTTTGTGTGATTTGGGTTTGCTTCTCAAGCTGATGTTTTGAATGAAGTAGCCTCTTCTGGAACATGTTCGTGTACATCTATTCTTCTCATACCTCTTTTAGGCTGGACTTATCACGGGGTTGTTGTTATTGCAACACTAATGCATGCAATTGAGACAATTAGCCCCATTTAGCATTTTTGTAATACTTTGGAGGCTGAATTTTATATCCTAAGTAGTTTGTATACGTTGTCAAGTTTCACAGTAGAATGTAACTATGGCCTTTGGAGCAATTAACCTTGGTATGGGTGTATATGCCTAGAAATCAGGACAAAGTATCAAGGATCTTGCTTTAAGGAACTTAGAATAAGTATGCTCCATTTGGAGCGTTTGGTTAGGTATTGTTTTTTTTTCTCTTTTCTTTACACTTCTATATTTAACATCTTATTCATATGTGTTATGATAGACTTTCAGTTATGACACAATTAATGTATGAAGTTATGTTCAGCGATTAAGTATCTCTGTTTTCTCGATGGAGTTATACAACGTTTTTTTCGTTGCCAAACCAGTTCAAATTTTTTGTTTTTAATGCTTTCACATGTAGTAAAAAGAGGGCATAGTTTCTGTTGCTTTCTAATTGTTTCTATCCAGGCTCTGTTGATATGTTATGTTATGCTATATTCATGTAGAATAGTTTTATTTGACGATAACTGCTGATTCGCAGCTTGGTGAGAAATGTATAGTTTCTGCTTTGTTGTCTGGTTCATATATATATATATATATATATATATATATATATATATATATATATTAATACCAGCAATCAAATGGCATGTCGTAGTTTAAATATTAATTGTTTAATTAGTAGAGTAATATGTATAGTAGGATGCATTCATTATCCAATTTGATTCCTTTACAGCATTTCGTAAGGGCGTATGTGGTATCTAATTGATACCGCATTTTGACACCATATTTGATGATGCATATATGTAGAATGAAATGCATAACCCAAGGCAATGCACATTCAACTGTATCTTATTGTATAATATTTTCGTTGTTGCTAAACTTACTTAATGTGAAATCACTTCAAAATAAATATTTTGAAAAAGGTACATAACTAAATATTTAGATTTGACCTTGTCCCGCTAAAATAGTAAATTCGACGTTAGCAGAGCACAATACCTAAGACAAAACATCCTCTATTCTTAAGACAAAATTAATTGGAAAACTTAAATCTATTTTGTTAAGAATAACTTGATACAACACGTTAATGATGAAAATTGGTGTGCATCAAGGTGGCCGAGCTCAGCCGTGCATAGTCCTAGGCGTGATAGGCTTGGGTGACACTGACCCCTATGCGAAGAAGTTTGTTTGAGCTTAGGGCTGGTAATTTCTGACCTAGTCTGATAATCCAACCCTAATTTGACCCAAAATATCGTATTTGGTCGGACTTTGGAGTGATGAGCCAACTGGGGTTGACCTAAATGAGCTTGGAGGTCGTCACTGTCCAAAATTTTAAATCCCTGAATTGGATGAGGCTGATTTGATTTCATGAGAAGAGGTTGTGCAAGCGGACTTGGAGACCTTCGCTGAAGATGCTCAATAGAACGCCCGTTACTTATCATCGTGTAACAGGTGAAAGGAGGTACTGCTTGTCGAGCAAATTTAAAAATTTCATATTTTTCGGAATCGTCGTCATCGCCGTCCAGCAGCTATGGAAACTGGTGTGCTGGTTAGTGGCGCTTCAATGGGACCACATCTGAACATTGTTTGCAAGCAGTTGAATAATTATGGTAGTCTGATTTTGGAAGAAAACTTGTAATATGCTCGAGCACATCACCCGGTCTTTGGCCTATTTGACCTTCGAAGGGCCATGTGAGCCTGCACTAGATTTGATTTGGGCTTAGATTTTTTAAATATACAAAAAAAAAAGAAATTGAAAATCAAGAAGTGGCGCCATGAAGTGCAGATTTGATTTGATCAGTATAAGCGCTCGGGCACTGTGGTTTCCTTCAGTCTTTTGGGCAAGCAGATTGTGGATATGAAATCCATTGCAGAAATTTAACATTAGTCAGTATTATGCCACACATAAGGGTAGCATTGCAAAAAAGCGCTCAACCTTCCCTTTTGTTTCTTTTTGTTTTACTTACTTTTGTCAATCTGTCAAGCTCTGTGACCGCCGGACATAAGCGTATAGATTGCTTTAAGATGTGCAGGTGACGCATATTAACGCACCGATTGCCCGATGTACGCCGGTCATGCTTTGGCGACAATCTCCAATTCTCCATGTTTGGATGGTGAGTCCCTTGACTTACATCTAATTTCTAATCAGGTTTATTTTATGAATGCTCCATTGTCTGTTAAATTCTGTTTGATTGTTAGCAATTCCAGAAACTGTTAAAATTGTTATAATGATGTCATGTTCCCGTCGGTTCATTACAATCTATTAGTCGCTGAACTTGTTCCGGTCTTTTTGAGAGTAACTTTTGTCTGATTTGCTTCCAGAATGTTTTTCGTTTTCTTTTAATTTAGGTTACTTATGTTTTCTAAGTATCTATTCTGTAGTGTTGAGTCTACAGTGTATTGTTAAATTTGGTATGCTTGAGTTAGTTTTGTTCTCTATTAACAAAATCTTGATGTAGCTGGACGGTGGCTTTCGAATATCATCCCAATTTTGAGTTAGCAATATGTAGAATGTATTGGTGGTGTTAATGACTATGAGTCTTCTAAGAGCAGTATGAACAATTATATTACTATCTGTGGGTTTCATGAGATTTGTCATGGTGGTGTTGTGCAGTATTTTTATTTGGAAGCCTATTATTTAAATTTCTTACCTTCATGGTTGAATCACCTATTTTATGGGTTTTTCCTCTTTTGATAAATTGCTTTTATGACCTTAAATTATGTAATCTGTACAACTTGCAGATCACTATAATTTTATGCGCGGTGCTGGAGGTATTTTTAGCGTTGCGAGTCTGCATACGCACTTTGTATGCGATGAACAACCTAATCACAATTGCGATGTAGATTCTCATTGTTTAAAGTGGTGGTGATCGAGTCCAGGTCAGACACGGAACCCTCTTGGTCCAGGTATGATCCCTGGCTCCTTCCATTTCCAGTGCTATTCTTCCAAGGTTTATTATTATTTACTACCAATTTTGTCTTAGAGATTTAAAGTATTGAATTGGTTTGCTTGCACTGAACTCATATCTATCTCAAAGTGCCATATATTTTGATTTAATGACTGTTGATGTGCCTGCTACTCCTAAAGCCTCATTAGAGCTGCTGCTAATACCGCAAGCCCCCATACATTCCATTTAGAGACTCGAGATACAGTTGAGTCGGATCCTCACAACCCTACTGTGTCGACTAATGACAACATTATAAAAACTTGATCTTGTAAGTATTGTTGCTAAGAATCGATCTTAAACTGTCACAATTTTTTAGCAGTATTAACAAACTAGATAGGGGCTTCTTTGTATTTGTCGTGTAAAAGATCATTTTCAACGAACTTCTACATGAATGGAGTGATTCCAAAGGGCCCTGATTCCAAATTTACCTTTCTTTTTTGTCGTTCGCCTACATAAAAGTGAAGTTATTGGGGATTTTGAACAAAATTGGTCGTGGGCACTCTCTTTTTTGGTCTGCATAGCTTGCTCCTATTATGAATCCTTTAATCATATTCATTCTTATAGTACATCCACGTTAAGGATGTTAAGTCGGGTTAGGCTCGACGGCAAGTGCTCTTTTCTTGTCTCTATATAGATTTCCTACTCTGTAAAGAGTACTTTTTTTTGGCATCTTCAATGGAACGCTTGTGTTTTATGTTGCGTAGGGAGCTCTTACAAGGATAGAATAGAATAAATTCTGAGTCGATCTTGTGTGGCTTCTATGAGCTATACATGTCCATGTTACACCATAATTCATGAAACTAGTAATATGGATTGATCACACAGCTATATATATATATATTCATGGCCTAGCTGGGAAGATTCATAGCTGCTAGTGGAGGTATATTGTAATAGGATTAAAAAATGCTTTAACAAAAGATTAAATAATGCCACTGCCTTGTGCATCCAGAATTATTATCACTAGAAAATGATAACCATTGTACTCATCCCGAGGCGTCGGCAAGCAATTGACTTAAAATAAAGCTCTAATTGGGCACCTATTATTCAATGGAAGCTTTAATATCACAGTTCATGCATCTGTTTTGCTATGTAATCATATCACATCTCTTATGTATATATATAAACATTTATTTTTAATATATAATATATTAAGGTAGCCAACGATGTATAATATACTTTAAAATTTCTAAGATATTACGGAACATAATTTATTCGTTCGTTGTGACGATTAGGACGCTACCTTCATATATTAACTATTTGAAAATACATTATTAGCATCTCGCTTAGGATATGTAGGACATGTGATGAGTCTTTCATCCCACGCGTTAAAAGTCTTTTTGAATTCCTTAATTTAATTGTAAAGATATAGAATATTTATTCTCTTCATGTCTCGTGAAGAGTAACATGTATCTTCATGCTTGTCCAGAGTTGAAAGTGTAATTGTTCGATTAGTATAATATGAATCGGCTATATTCCTAGATTTATATATTAGATGTGTGTATAAAAAATGAACTAGTGTATATATATATTATAATAATAGGCTAAACTGTGTTGTTATTAAGCATTGAATGACATTTTTGCATCGAGCTGCACATTTTTATCAAGATATGTACACATCAATCCCTTCCTATACTGCCACGTCAGCAAGCTTAGGGGCCGATTTGTAAGTTAAACCCTTCTTTTTTTTGGTTGGGGGGGGGGGGGGGAAGGCTGATATATAATTATATTATCCCTTTGTAACGATTGTTTTCTACAAAAAAAAAGCGATATCTTCAACCTGTTTATCCAATTGTAGTTTGACACGTATACATAAGCAAGAAACGTACCCATGCGTCGACTACTTAAGCACTACATTAAAAGTCAAAAGCAGAGTCCAGATTCTACCGTCGGTAGCAAACTCGTAATACTGCTAAACTCCGATGGCCTTTTTTCCATCCACATCTCTCTTTTAATCCAACTCCCCTTCCCTGCAACAATCGCATAGTAGTAGTCCTACCATTTTATCATTTCAGAACTTCCAACATCTTTTTTGCAAAAACAAAATAACCATTTTGTTACCTATGTGTCCGACGACCGCCGGCGACGGTGACTACTGGCGGCAAGAAGCGATTGAGGGCGGATCGTTGCGACACGTGGACCTCCATACCGGATCAAACGGCTGGGCTTCTCCCCCCGGCGACCTCTTCAATCTCCGCGGCCGCAACTACTTCTCTGGTCGCCACAAATCTCCCTCCGGAGAGTGGCTCCTCAAACCCGCGGGTGTCGACTTGCTCCGATCGACTTCTCGTCTCGACGACGTCCTCGGCCGTCCCGACATCCGCATCGCTGCCGCTCTCCGGCGAGCTCAGTCCGCCGGTAGAGCCCCTCGAAAAGCTTTCCTACTGGCTGTAAATCTCCAGATCCCGGGACGGGACTGTTACAGTACCGTGTTCTACTTCGTGTCTGACGGCCCCATCAGCCCTAGCTCTCTGCTGGGAAGATTCATCTACGGCGACGATAATTTCAGAAACTCAAGGTTCAAGATTGTAAATAGGATAATCAAAGGGCCCTGGATTGTAAAAGCTGCGGTGGGGAACTATGCAGCGTGCTTGTTGGGGAAGGCGCTGACGTGTCGGTATCACAGCGGGGAGAATTACCTCGAGATCGATGTAGATATCGGCAGCTCGGCGATCGCTAACGCCGTCTTGAGGCTAGCGTTGGGGCACGTTACAGCCGTTACGATCGATATGGGTTTCGTGGTGGAGGCGCAGGCGGAAGAGGAGTTGCCGGAGAAATTGTTTGGAGCAGTGAGGGTGGCGCAGATGGAGATGTCGGCGGCGCAGTTCGTCGACGCACGGCCGCGGACGGCGGAGCTTTCGAGAAGTGGGTTTAGAGGATTAGGAACGGCGATTGCGAAGGTTAATCACCACGGCGATGGGTCAGCCAGCGCCGCCGCTGCGGCGGACAACGGCGAGATTGAGGGTAGATAACAAAGCTACGATGTGAAAGCAGCAGTGAAATTGGATTCGCTTCGTTCCGACTTTCGAGTTCATCAACCAAAGAGGTGATAATATTTGTATGCGTTGTTATTTTCACTTCCTGAATTATGTAATCAAGTTGATTTAGGAAGATAAAATTGGAGCTTTAAGAACAGGAGTAGATGCTAATTTGCTGGAAATTGCCAATTAGGAGTCCCAGATTACTGGGGTTAATTAATGATTAATCTTGAACTAGTGAGAAAATCATGCAAATTCTCATAATGCTTGCATAATCTTTAGTTGATCTTGGCAATTAGTAAATAGATTGCAGGCATTTTCAAGAACAATTAGTTAAGAAATTGTACAAAAAATTAAGGGGAGTTGCGTCTTCCCATTTTTTAGAAACATATGGACATTGTGCGCGTGAGTAGATCCAAGGTCGAGTTTCTGATGGGCGCATAGATAAGTGGCTTTAGAAAGGTGCACAATACGTCAAAATAAACTTTAGGTAAGGCCAAGTTGGATTTACTTGTGCAGGTAACATTGTAATTCCTTAATTGTTCTATATCGACTGATGGCTGAATGATAATGTATTTCTATATGGTTAAGCGTCTTTTGAGAATCACAATGATCCAGTTTTAAGTGGGACAAGTTCATCTTATATGTCTTTAAAAATAGAAAAATGGCTGACGTGGCACTCTGATTAATAGGGGCCGATTTGTACTTGAAAATAGAGACTGACGTACAATTAATCTAATTAGATGGTTCAATTTTTTTTCCAACATTAAATTTTTTATAATTTGAATTCAACTTCTAAATCATCTTTTAATATTTAAAAAAAAAAAGTTATGGAGTGGAGCGCCCTTTCATTCAATCTAAAACTTTTTTGTTTTTGTTTTTTTTTCGTTTCAATGACAATGAAAACTTTGTGTTTGCCTTTAGGATCGCTGATTTAAAAGATAATTGGGTCCCATTAAGTTCACCTTAATAAAATTTCAATATCTTTTAGTCCACATTTAAATATGTGTTACTTTCCACCGTTTGGATTGGGAGGGGATTATGCGAGGGAGCAAAAAATAGAAGGGAAAAGAAAACATCTTTTTGTCCCACTAAAAACATTCTCCTCCAAAATGGAGAAAAAACAGGAGGGATAGTTGGAAGGTGTGGTAATATTACCGTTTTGCCCTTTATGATTTAGTTATTATAAAACTTTTCGATTTAGTTAAAATGGATGTATCAGTCATTTTAATTTTTGCATTTTTTTTTTTATCATTATCTATAATTACTTTTCATTCCACTGCTATCCAAATAAACAAGAGGAAAATACCATCCATTTTTATTCCCCATATTATCATTAGTTCCCAATTCCTTCATTTGTTTTTATTTTTCTCCAATCCAAACACAGTGCTAGGGTTCTATTTTAGCCTATTTATTGCTGATTCCTCAAATTTTGCCACGTCATAGGTTTTAATGAAAAAAATCCTATCCGTTTCTTTGGATGTATTTCTTAATCGCTATATCAGTCCAGATTGAAAGCACAAATCCAGACCGAAAGCTGTATCTTTCCTGGAAAAGCAAAATAAAAAATGTTATAGACTCTTAAAACTTGGTAGGTGAGAAGATTCCCTACATTGCTTGGAATTTTTATACTTATTATTTTTTTGGAAACATAAAATTTGACCATGGAGAGATTATATTTTCAAGTCAGTCCAAGATTTCATTCATCTTAAAGTCAAAGTGCAGTGTAAAGACCCAAAGAAGTTTGATGATATGGTTTATTAAACTTCATATGAAGCTGCTATATTTGTTTGATTTAATATTTCGTAGCACGCTTTTCAAAATATATTTATACAAAGTTTTAAAAGGTTTTTATATATCAACCTTTCGTTTTTTTTCTGCAGTTTGTATATTAGTCTCTACAAATTGAAAAGTGCGTTGATGTGGCAATACGTGCACGCTATCTGGTTAGCGCTTTTTTCTATTTTTAGGGACTAATATCCAAACCTTTGAAAAAGGCTGATATGCAATTAATCTAAGTTGATCATGTACATGTTGCTAAGCGGTTGTTTCTATAAATAATAAATAAATATAAATGTGAAAGCTATGTAGATAGCAAAAAGAAGGGAGAGTTGCACAAATTTTTCTGTGCAAGGTGTTAAAAATTATCAGAAATGTGTCAATATATTATTTTTATCAGGTGAGTGTTAAAAATTAACACAATAATATCAGAAAACATACTAAAAGGTGTTAAAATACTGTATGACGGATGCGTGCTGAAAGTGTCAAAAATACGTTAAAATGTGTTGTGAATGTATTAAAAAGTGTTAAAAGAATTAAAGTATAATTTTTTTTTTTTTTAGAGGATTTAAGTAATGTTGAAATAATATGTAAGAATTTAAGTACAATTATCCGTAAAATGCAATTACAGATAAGCCCATACAAATGGGCTACATATGGGCCAGATGGCCTATCAGCCCTAGTGACATCGAGAACTAGGGCTGAGCATTCGGGTCAACCCGAACCGAACCGACCCGAACCGAAATTCTTAAGGCCGACCCGAACCGAATACTTTCAGACCCGAACCGATCCGAATTTCGTGTCAACCCGAACCGACTAAAATTCGGGTCAGTTCGGGTTGGTTCGGGTTGACCCGAATAATAAAAAAATTATTTTTATTCAATACTAATTCGGATTCGGGTCGGTTATGGTCGACCCGAATAGTTATAATATAAATGTTTTGCTTAAAAAGAAAAAATTAGCACATAAAAACCAACGAAGACTAACTAAAATGTGACTCGCGAGGATAATTCGGGTCCAACCCGAACCGAACCGAAATTCGACCACCGAACCCGAACCGAATTGTATAAACCCGAATGATTAAAATGTCGACCCGAACCGAACCCGATCCGAATCGAATCCGAAATTTTGATTTTATTCGGATCGGTTCGGTTCGATTTTTCGGGTAGGTTCGGGTAATGCTCAGCCCTATCGAAAACGACCTCAGCTTGCCTCTGATTACACGTATGCGCGTTCACGCGCATTCTTTAAATTCAAACACGCAATTCTCGAATCTTGCTTACTCATCAACTATTTAATGAAAAATAATTTTTATTTAAATTTTATTTCATAGCAATCATGTGATGCGACAATATTTTGCAAATTAGAACTTTTTCAAAACAAATTTCTACACTTATTTTGCAAGACAGGATTCAGACAATCTCAAAAACCATACTAGCTCCTCTCAGAAATTAGCAGTCATATATTCCAATCCTATCTGCAATTTTTTTTTATTTTTAATTCTTATTTGCAATTTATATGATAAGTTTCTCTTGGTAATGGTAGCACGACTTTTTCACGCATTTGAAAAGATTTTCGGCTAGAATCTTTCTGTAAAATGTATCGATAAGTAGACATTACTTTAAAGATAATTTTTTTAAGGTCGTAAAATTTTTCTGAAAAATATTATAGGTTCTTAATGTTACGAACTCTTTGACATTTAACGGTCGAAATATTAACCCTTGCGGCGGGGCAAGGAGTAGTATTTTTCCGAAAAGATATTGCGATTTTGAGTGTTGATGTAAGCTCTTTATAAATAAAAAAAAATGCAATTTTTAAAGAAAAATAATTAATAGGCGTCTTAATACATGGATAAACTAGTTATGAGTACTTTGATTAAAGTACTCATAATACGGGTTCTCATTTGATCTTTTCAGTTATATATTTACATAACGTTTTTTTATTTCATATATATATATATATATATATATATAATGTTGTCTAAGAGAGATAGAATCTGATAAAAGTTTGGATTTTTAGCATAGGAGTTTCTACTTTGCAAATATTTCAAGTAAAATTCTTAGATTTTTTTAAAATTTTCCAAAATATATTTGTATTTGCATTTTTAAACATTTTACAAATGAAAAAAATTTATTCAATAAATTTATATTAAAATTTTTTTTAACAAATATTTTAGATTAACATTAAATTTTTTGTAACAAATTTTACCTTATAATAATATTAGTTCAAATAATTAGTTAAAAATATTATTAAAAAATTGGAATACGACATAATTGTATATTATTTGATCTAATTTTTAGAAAAATAGTCTTTTCAGGGAGGAAATTGACAAAAAAAACGATATATAATTGTTTCTAAAATTCCATGAAAAAAGTGTGATGGTCTGCTTTAACACGTTTCAAGCCATTTTCTCGAGATTCGTACACAAATAGATATGAAATCAAAATTTTTTTGAGGTTCGTACACAAATGCATATTATATTTCTCTAATAAGTTGACTTGACAAGAAGGTCCATTTTATAGACTGAAATCGCTGGGAGGGTCCAGTTTTGCTCAAACTAATATTGCCTCGTAGCCGTTGCAAACCGGAGGCTTCCTCCCAGGTTCTTAGAAAAGTCCCCCTGTTGCCATTCATTTAAAATCTTCTTCATCTCTTGATCTCACATATTTATACCTAATTTATTCTGTTTTTACAGTTGAATTTGTTCAAAGTTTTGCGAAGTGATTCTGTGGACAGCTGATTTTAGGGTTTAATTGGAAGCTCGATTGTTAATTTCTTGAGAAGAACAAGGGATTTGATGGCGCACTTAGATGCAATTGCAACAGATTCAAGAGGGAGCAGCACGGAAAGTCACACCGAAAGCGGCGGAGGAATCAGGTTTTGTTTATAGTTTTTGTTCTAGTTCATTTCTGATGTTAATTTTCTTAATTCGTATGTCGTTTATTTGAGAATAATGATTTTAGTGCTATTTTTTCAACAGCCAGGATGGGAAGTTTAGCTATGGCTATGCAAGTTCTCCAGGAAAGAGATCGTCAATGGAAGATTTTTATGAGACCGAGATTAGGGAAGTTGAAGGCGAGGTCGTTGGCTTTTTTGGTGTTTTTGATGGTGAGATTTTGGTATTTGATATGTTGTCACCTCAAGAATCTAGGTTGTCCACCAATTATCTCTCATTTATGGAGAATTATCGGGGGTTTTATCTCTCAATGTCATAAAATTGACATGTATGACCAAGGTATCCAGGATTTTAGCATCGCGTAGAACTGAAAGAGTACGTTTGCGTTGAGAGAGTGATGTGGGGGCGGCTCAGGAATAGTGACATTTCATGTTCGGATCTTGTGGGTTTAGATCCTACAGGAGATTTCGCTTCGATATCTCAAACAAAGATATGATGCATGTTAATGGACCATTATATATGATTCCTATTCGTTTTTCTTATCTGTTCTCTTGGTAAAATATGTTTTTTAATCCTCTTTGTACACACAATTTACTTAAAGCATGCATTTGTTAACGATATAGGACATGGTGGTGCTGGTGCAGCAAAGTATGTGAAGAATAACATCTTTAACAATCTAATTAAAGATCCAGCAGAGTTTATCAATGATCCAAAGTCCGCATTAGGTGATATTACAAATTTGATTTAGCAGTAATTTTGGTTTTATACAAACATTATATATTTGCTCACATGAATTACCTTTTTCGTGATTACGGCAGAGGAAGCTTACAAATTGACGGACAAGGAGTTCCTAAAAGCTGAGAACGGCCGAGACAGGGATGCTGGGTCAACTGCATCGACCGCAGTTTTGGTCCATGGCAAATTGCTAGTAGCTAATGTTGGGGATTCTAGGGTTGTTATCTGCCGAAACGGAGAAGGTGATTCTTCCGCTACATTGTTTACCAACTTGCTTATATATCATATGACATTATATAAACTAGAGAATCCCTATGAGGCATCTCTAATGGGAAACTATCATGGGAACATAGTAGTTTTGTCCCGAAACTGGGCAGTGGATGGTGCTAATATTTGGTCAGTTTGCATTCAATTGTAGGCCTATGGGCGGTTATTTGAGTCTTAGGTCTATCGATATTATTAAGAAATTGTTTATCAATTGGAATTTGAATGAAGAAGTTATCCTTCTTTTTTCTTACATCTTTTTGAGGATAAAACTAGTGAGATTAGTTCTTTCCACAGTATTCTGTAAGAATTCTTATTTTTAACGACTCAGGTTATAGTATTATATGAGTAATATGCTAACAAAATTATGGAAAAGAAAACTGGTAAGATTGCATCAATGTGTTAGTTCTATAAAACAACAGCAACATGGTCTTTCGTACTACGAGGGGTTGGCTACACCGATCCTTGCACATCATGGTCGGCTATATCGATCCTTGTACTCACATTACTCTATTTAGAACCATGTCTCCATTCAAGCAGGTAAAATGAGAATATTACTCTGATTTTCTACCTACTTTTTTGGGTCTTCTCTACCACTTTTGGTTAGGGGTTCTGCCGAATTTCTCCTAACTTGTCTATGACAAATCTTATTTTCAGCTGTCCAAACTATTTAAGTGATTCCTCACATTTTGCTTTCTATTGGGCCACACCAGTATTCTTCAACACAAACTTTGAAGTTTGTATTATAAGTGTTAATATGGAGATAGAATTTAGGGTGAGACCACTCGACCAGTGGCACAACGATAATCAATCCCCCCCTCCCCCCAAAAAAAAATGATGCTGCATCTGATGATGCTGGGAACGTCATCATTGTGAGTTAGCGAGGGGTATGGATACATTCATCAACATATATATATATATATATATATATATATATATATATAATTTTGTGCAAGTGTAAAAGTATTATATTGATGCTGCATATGTTACTACTACAATTTTTGCTCTATATATTATTTTTTAACCATTTGATGATTTCATTACAAGGATGTTTTTTGATGATGCTTCTGATTTATCGAAGTTCCATCCTTCAATTTTTTTTTTATTTTTTTTAAAAGAAAAATAATAGTTTGCGTAGTTTTTTGTGCATGATTAGTCCAAGTATCTATGGTGCGTCTCTCTTCTAATTTCAGGGGCATCAAAAGTGTGAATTTAACTGTTAACTTCACATAGCTTGCTGTGCAAAATTGTTTGACTTCACCGCTAATATCAGTCTTTTGGGTGGTGCAGCTAAAGCTGTCTCAACAGACCACAAGCCCGATCACCATGATGAGAAAGAACGTATTGAGGAAGCTGGAGGATACGTGGCGTTTGCAGGTAACTCGGACATCTCTTAATTAGCATCGAAGACTCTTGCTGAATGCTGTTTGATATCTGACAATCAGGCACATGGCGTGTTGGTGGTATACTTGCTGTTTCCCGTGCCTTCGGCGATAGGCTGTTGAAGCAGTATGTGGTTGCTGATCCAGCCATACAGGTATGTTATTCTCGTAGAATGATCTAATGATGCTATGTATGAACAGTAAATTCTTTACCTCGGTAGGAGCAGACGAATGAATTTGCAAACATGAAAAAAAAAAGCTCTTATTAGTTCAATTTTCTTTTGTCAAAAATAAAAGAATCGTATATAATTCACCATTGAAGTTTTAGTTTTACATTTTTAACTAATACTATTAAATAGAAAAGTCCAAATGGATGTAATGGAGTATTAGACCTAGTATTCGAAACTTCTAGTGGTTGCATGTGCTTCGGCCTGGTTCTTTGTATGGTCCAAAATTTTAAAAGTTGGGTGGCACACTCGATGCCGGAGCCGCCGGGCTCCGCACGGGGACGGTGCCGAGCCGGCCGGCACCGTCCCCCTCCTCTCTTCTCTCTCTCGTTTTTTTTTTTTGTTTTTTTTTTTTTTTTGTTTTGTTGAAGACGATACGGTTACTGGGTGACTGTCTTTTTTTTTTTTAAGGGCGCGGGCGCGCGACCGGCAGCTGCTAAAATAATTATTTAATAGCTGCTAAAAGGGTCGCGCGCCCGCACCCTTTTTTTATTTTTATTTTTATTTTTAAAATAAAAAATTTAATTTTTTTTAAAAATATAATAAAATTTAAAAAATAATATTTTATTATCGGCACGACCGGTACGACACGGTCGGCACGTCTCGAGTTCGGAATTTACCGAAACTTGGCACGGTACGAAATTTAAAACCTTGGTATGGTCAGTTGCTAAGATCGAAGAAATGAAGTAAAAGCGCTCGAATTGATGACTGAGTCATGATAGAATCTTAAAGTTAAAGACATGTGCTTCTCCTGCAGTTTCTACTTCGTCCCTCATATTAATTTACTCTTCATTTTAGGTAGAAGAAATTGACGAATCCCTTGAATTTCTTATCCTAGCAAGCGATGGTGTCTGGGATGTCATTACTAATCAGGTAACTACAGTCGGCGTGTATATACCATTTTTCATCATGCGACGCATAAAATTATTTCCTAACTTTGTGAAATATTTGCTGAAACATTTTAGGAAGCCGTGGACATGGTCAAGGAGATCAAGGAACTAGAAGAGGCTGCAAAGAAGCTTAGAGATGAAGCTTCTCACCGAGGAAGTACGGACAATATTACTTGTGTCGTGGTGCGTTTCTTGGGCGGCGAGGCTAAGGCCTCTTCTTGATTCCTTGTTTTAGCTGCTTTCACCTTCGATTCAGAATTTCAGATTAACTGGATGTAAGTTGAAATACTTTGTACCTCTAAATATGGAACTCCAAAGAAAACTCTAAAAGTGGCACACATGATTTTCACCACTTGATCCAAAGTCTGCTGGGCATATCATTCAAATGTATGCTGGCTAATCGTATGGAACTGGTGGTGGGCATGTTTCTGCTTGGCGTCGGAGATTTCTTTCGAGTTTAAATTAGAAATCCGTCGAATCGCTTGGATAGATGTGCAGTAAGCCGTATGTTCCTCCTCCTGTGTAACATTTAATCATGCTTTTTTAGAGAAGTCTAGTCCCTGATAACAGCGTACATACCGAATGTGATGTTCTTCAACATCCATGGTTGTCTGCATCTTTACTTTGTTTTGCTGAATTTGGATGCTTTGTAAGTTCATTAACTGTGTGTATTGTTACATGCCTAATTTGAACTTTCATGTGTCTTCTTTTTTTTTTTGCTTGTCCAAAGTTATAAACTTCCATATCTGCTTTCAAAATTGTCCGTGGCGCGTAGGCCGAACATCTGAGGCTTTCGCCTTAGACAGCCGAGGTCTCGCGTTTCGTTTTGGATGATTCTTTTATGTGTTTCGAAGGGATAAAATGAGTCTTCGGATCCGTCTAAACTGAAAGATTGGAATTTTCAATTGGTGGAATATAGGCCGATATTATTCATCGTTTATATGTTACGAATGTCATATAAAATGGATCGGTTATGGGTAGTATTTTTTTCACGTTAATTTTAAAAAAAAAAGTCTACTTTCAAATAGCTGGAAGGAAGAAAATAAAAGCACCTTTGTAAGTAAGATGCTTCTTGTTCAGCTGTGCTTACAAATGCAAGCTTTACAATAAGCTTTTGGACTTGGACATGCTTGCTTTAGATTTTTTTTCTTGTATTTTGTAATTTGTAGCATTAATTTCCTTTTGTCTTTTTTTTTTTTTTTTTTTTTTTTTGAGAAATCCATTGGCGATGCATGAGATCGAGCATTGGTTTCTTTGCGTCCAACAATTGCTTGCTTTAAAATTGGTATTGGTAGTACCTAATATTAATAATATTCTGTTACTGTAGTGTGTACATGTCCGGCTCAAATTAGTATAGATCGTGGAAGATAATATAAACTTCAGATCTATATAGATTGAAAGTGTGAGATTTTTCAATTAGTGAAATATATAGATTAGTATTATTAATGTACTTATTTGTTACGATAGTAACACAAAATAGTTCATTTAGAAATAATTTGTTTTTCTTAAAAAATAAAAGATAATGTTTTAACTTTTTTTTTTTTTTTTTATCTGCGGTTGCAAACGAACCCATTATGAGGAGATTAAGGGTGTGTTTGGTAGCAATTTATAACTTGTCATTTAATTTAGCTTATACAGCTGGTATTTTTATTTAGCTAATTTTTTTAATATGTAGCTAAATGTATAATTTAATTGATTCTTTTAAAAGTATTTGTCATACATGTGCCTACCGCCTCAACTTTGATGACTGGTAACCATGACTATACTATAATAATAATGATAAAAAAGTATAACTATCCGTGAGCACGTCTGTTTTGTCAAACCACCTTAATCTCCTCATATTTTACTGTTATTCTTCCTACATATATATATATATATATATATATATTATAAAGACAAATGGAATTAGGATTTCTCCTTTGCTTTTTAAATTTCTAATAGAACAAAAACCAAGTAACAGAGAAATAAGATCAACAAGAACTTTCTCAAACAAGTTTGGGACAGATGACGTGAGAAGAGGAGAAATGAACAAGATTCGAAATGCACTACCCCTTCATACAATCCAAACAATTAAAGTAAACAAGACTCCCTAATTTCATAGATCATTTTGATTTTGTTTGCCGTGCCGTAATATCCAATATTTAGGAGTGTCGTAAAATCCAATATTTAGAATTGCAGTCTCCGATCCCACATTGGCAACTGACAAACTGGCATCATCCGCATACAGATTAAGATCAAAACAGCCTACTATCTCGACGAACAACAGTCGAATGAACAAATTACATACCTTTGACTTTAATCATATTATCAAAGCGCACAACTTTATTTATTTATTTATTTATTTTGGTCCGAAGTCTATATTAATCATCCTATATTCAATCATAAAGACGGCCAAGAATGGTTCAAAGTTCCTGGGACTCGATGCCCAGCAGCTCCGATAGCCTTCCGCTTTCATATGCTTCAACAGTATCTGCCAATGTAATCATAATATTATTCGACCTAGTTCAACCAAAACCCGAGACGATGTTAAAGCAAGAGAGGGATAAGTGGAAGCATATAATACCATCAGAGCCGCCGAGGTGTTTTCCATTGATGAACACTTGGGGAACCGTCCGTCTCCCGACAATCACTGATAAAGCATCCTGAATATCTTGACCGTCATCTGAAAAAGTAGAGCGATGAGTACAATAATGTCAATAGCCCCTTTTAGTTCGTTCTTCTCTAGTGATAAAAAGTATAACATAACCCAGGACCCATGGCCCAGTGGTAGCGTAGTGGCGCAGGGTGGGAGAGGTCGCAGGTTCGAGGCACAGCAACGTCGCGAATTCTGTGGACGCCCAACACGACCTGGGGAGGGAGCTTGTCCTACCCTATGCCACTCCAGACCCCCGCTCCGGATTAGTCTGAGCCAAAGGCCTGGGACACCGGGAGCTCCCCCTCAACGGATGCTGAGCAAAAAAAAAAGAAAAAAAAAAAGAACAAAAAAGAAAAAGTATAACAGAAGCTATTTGTTTGTTATTTGGCAAGGGAATGCAGGAATGTATTTGATCAAAATCAAATAGATATTTGTACATAATAAGCCATGCAAAAATCTGCCACTTTAGGCCTAGACAATTTTTTTGCGAAAGCCAACGATATTTAATTATTACTATTTTTCTTTTTGTTCGTATCAGAAGTTCGGAGAACCTATTATCATAGAAAAGGAAAACAAGTTAATAGAATCCTAGTTATGCTCTTAAAGAAGGGGAAAAAAGAGCAAAAACAGACGGGGGAATTTGGAAGCTACTAGAGCAAAATACTGGCAAAGAAAAAGGCCTTGACGAGAGCGGAATGTACTCTCCTTGATGAGCGTGCCATACTCGATTAAGTACCAGAACTAACATTCGTAAGTTCCCTTCCAACTGTCGAACAATTTGACTCAACTTCTTAATAGCTCTAAATATCAGATCCGAAGCACATTGAAAAGCAGAGATGGAAATATTACATGACAATGATATGACTATCATAAGTATTCGGAATTATCGATTAGGTTGCAGTTATTCAAAATCATGTTTAAGTAGGATAGTCATCTTTTGCAACCAGTGATGATGGCTGAGGGTTATTCTTACAACTAATTTCTCAGACAATCATTAATCTTTTTTCTTTACCTCCTAAGTAAAATCATGTAGATATCTTGTACACAGGATGTATACCGAAATGGCGAAAGGCGTGGATGGAAAAAAAAAAAAGAACAAACGAAAGTAATCTTGAGAGAGAAAAAAAAAACTCTAGAAATTTACAACAAGTACAAACCTCTTTCGTCAAGTTCAACAACATGTGGCACCTTGTTCAATTCCTTGAAAACAGCTTTCGCCCTCCGGCAATACCTGTAAAAATTCAAATTTAAGAAACTCAATATCATATGCAACTGAGAAATAAATAGCAAGGCTTTGCGAATAGATATGAGTACGACGTAACCTATGAACTCATTAAAAAGTTAAGAAAAGATTGACAATGGAGGCCAAGCAATGCCCATTTGAATGACCACATAGTAACACTTTAAGGAATTGCAGAAAAGGATGACGTAGCTGTAATATACGTAATGAAAATTGACATGGTTAAAAACATTTAGAGTATGTTTAATTGGACTTTCCACATGTAAAAGATGTATTCTCCATTGATAAAACAAATGGTCAAGTCTATCTTTTACTAACAAATTTTGTAAATACGATAAAATGAAATTGAACATATTATAAATTAAAGCATTCAAATTTCAGCAGTAAAAACAAAAACCTGGTACTGACAAGTTTTTCCTCAAACTAAATATTTGGACAAGAAATAATATTTTAAATATGAAGTGCGATCGCGGGAAGAGGATGATCTCGCATTCCAATTCGACTGCATATGTAAACTGAGCTATAAAATTTACCTCATTAACTCTAAAAAAGTATCAATGCAATCTGCGTACAGTGTAGTTCTCCTTACATGCAATAGTATACAATTGGACAGGTAAGAAGTCAAATAGCTAGTTATTCAGGCTAGGGCAAAAACTTTCAAATGCTCATATGAGCTACTCAATCCAAAAATTACCACCATTCAAGATGCAATCTCCATTTATTCATTATTATTGAAAATATTAATAAATTACAATCTGTCAATGCCATAATATCTGAAGCCCGATCTACCTAGTTCAGTCTGGGCACACACTAACAAGACAAATTACATACGAAAAATAAATTAATCAAAAATTTCAACATAGCATCTAACTTATATCGATGAAACTCAAAAACAATCTAGATTAACTGAAGCAAGATTATTACGCACAGAATAACCATCATTTAGGATGCAATCTCGATATGTGCAGTAGCATTGTCGGACAATCCTAGTAACTTCTAGCGATCTACCTTCTTGGATCTAGGCACAGATCATCAAACTAATTAACTATAAAACACATTAATCAATAGAACATTTATAAATGCCAGTTAGAATATTCAACACATATACTCAGATCCATAAAACAGAGTCAAATCTGGCTTAATACAGATTAGTTAAACTTACGGGCAGTAAGACTTGGAGAAGATGACAACATCGTGCGCCGCCACGGTCTTCTTCACGAACATCTCCTCCGGCGACGCTGCCGCCATTGCTGGCAGCACAAGCAGCGATAGGGCAGACACTGCCGCCAACAACGCCGCCGCGCGTTTGCCCACAACCATCGTTGCGTCCGGATCAGCGGAATCAGCGACTCGTCTCAGGGTAAGGAAACTGGTGGTGGAACTAGACGAGATTGACGCGGTGATCGCAGATATGGACCTGTTAGTCGTCGCAGAGAGGGCCGGTGAGGATGATATGACGGACATGCCCCTGTAATTTGGGGATCTTAACGGGGGTAGGTGGGGAAAAGGAGAGTAAATTCGACTTGCGGTTCCAGGGTACATTTGTAATTTGCGGTACGGCAGGGCTCTAGTAGATTGAGAGCGGGAGAGGACGACGAACAGTAACAATATCGTCGTTGTGGAATACAAAATGGACTTGTGCAACAGATTTACATTGCGCCACAATTATTAATTGGAAAAAATTACGGATAACTTATTTTACTGAAAATTTATTTTTTAATTTTTTTGACTCAATAATAGATCCTTAAATTTGGATAGTATATATATATATATATATATATATATATATATATATATATATATATATAAAAATACTATTAGTTATATGTAAATATTTTATTTATTAAAAAAATATGTTTTTTTTACTCATATATATATATATTTAAAAATATATAAAATATAAATATGATCTCTCTCTCTCTCTCTCTCGCTCTCTCTCTCTCTCTCTCTCTGTGTGTGTGTGTGTGTGTGTGTGTGTGTGTGTTTTTCATAGAAACAAATTCTACATGTGATTTGGCGGGCTTACATTTTCGAGTCTCATCGACTGCCTAGATAGCCGACTCCAAAGTACACTGGGCGACTGGCAGCGGAGGTCCCAAGCGCCGCCGTACAACGGAATCCTCGCCTGATGGTCTTGAGCCTGTCGAGCTCCCTCTGCTTCTCGTCGCCTACGGGATCATCTACTCCTCTCGAGAATATCCAATTCATTACCGCCGTCGGTGGATCTGTCCTTCCCCTTCTTATTGCCACAAGGTCCTCATCAGCACCTCTCTCAGTCAATCGAATTAATATTTGATGATAGTGTGTGTTGGTTTGTTATTTTTGAAATAATCTTCAATTGCAGTCTCTCTAGTCGTTCGGTACATCTTCGATCTGCAATATTGAGGTCAACGAAATGATACCTTTAGACGAAGAGATATTGGAGATCATTTGTATTAGCGTGGATTGCTTTTTTAGGATTTCAGAGTAGTATTTGTTGGGGAATTGTGGATATTATTACGATTAGGATTAGCTTTTGAACCACAATCTTCTTTCTATGGACTCTCTTAATTTATGAAGTAACTTTTCTTCTTCTTCTAGAGTTCTGGTATATGACATTCATGAGTTATTTTGAAGGATATGCCAACTCTGGAATCCACACACTGAGTTGTAATGGTAGTGTAGTTTCCTCTTTTTTGTTTTTGTTTCTATAGTATTCTAGTTCTATAGTGTTTTAGAGCCTGAAGATCTCTAAAGTCTAAACAAAATATTTGGATAGGTGTGAAATTCATCCGCATCACATATTTAACTGTACAGTGGGATCCATAATTTAAATGAGCTGTGAACGTTTTTTCCATTTAGAGATTTCTTTAGAGATATAGTTCGAGCTTTCTAGTGTTAGTCATAAACATAATTCAACAGTTTGTCTTCTTACTAGTTGTAGGTGCTTCTATTGCATCTACTGAGCCCAAATGTAATAGTTATATGTTGATTGTGGTGCAAGTAGCACACTATCTGCTATGCGAACCGGTATCGTAGTGTAGGTGCAGGCTCCAAGCCTCCAAGAAGGAGGCAGATAATTTCTTGTCTAATGTACGCCACATACTTTGATTTTACAGTAGGTGATTTTATGCCTCGAACCCGCAATCTTTTGGTCACTAGGCATGAGCTTTTATCACCGTGCTAGGTTCTCCTTACATCATATATCATCAGTCTTCACAAAATGAATGGCTCAACTCTCTGGATTATTTCTTTAGTTGTGAGATAACAGTGTCCTGTAGATGGAAGATGTGAAATACATCCAGTCCTGCTATGAGATGACAATCCCCAAATTCTTTATTTTGTATTTTTGATAGTTAACTGACTTGAAAGCTGTCTGCAACACTTTTAAAAGTTTTAGTCAGCATTACAGTCTACGTAACTCTAGATTGTTTACTTGAGTTATTGCTGGTCTGATGTAGACTGCACTAATTCTATTATTCTTGCAGAGAATATATAGCAATAGGAAAACGTATTTCTTAGCAGACGTGTTATTTACTTTAATTAGTTTTGCACTGATGATGTTAAAAAGTAATTATTATATTTTTTAAATTTCAATTCATATAAGTTGATTGTTATTTTTTATTAAAATATTATACTTTATTTGTTAGATGTTATTAGAGCAAAAAAATGCTATATACCATACATATAAAGTTTTTAAAAAGTGGTGTAAAATATTGGGGATATCAACTTATATATATATATATATATATATATATATATATATATATATATATATATAGACACACACACACAATGTATACATATATATATATATGATGAAAAATTTTCCTATTATTAATAAAATATATTTAAGAAAAATGTTATTATATAATATATAATCTAGTTATTTTTGTATTAATATATATGTATGTATTAGATCATTTTTATAAATTGTTATTTTGATTAGGTATTTATTTTTAATATTAGACCTTTTATATTGTTCAAGTAAGCTACATGACTTTATAAAATTTCTGTCAATTAATGTAAATGTTATGTGATTTTTTTAGAATAAGAGCAAATACCATATGATACACCAAAAGATATTTAAAATGGCGCAACAGTTTTGATTACCCAATTTTATATATTTATACATATATTATTGCTAAAACTAATTATCTTGTACACTATACCTTGATTTAACAGTGAATTTGCTATCAGTTGGATTGCGTATGAATTATGAATTTTACATTAGCTACTATTAGTATTCGTGCAAACTACAATCAGCAAAAACCGTTTGTTACATCGTAAATCAGATAAAAGTGGTTTGGTTGGTGGAGGGAAAAATCATACAGACTTGTTCATTTCCAGTCCTGTGCCTGTAGAACTGACTGAAAGAACTAAAAGTAGCTGGCGTGATGCCTGTTTCTTCTCAAACAACAGCTTGATAGTTTATAAAGTGTTTAGCACAGACAAGTATATGCAATATATATGTGATGTTTGCGCACATATGAAGATGATAGACAAAACGAACAAGCCTTCTCTCTATATTATAATCAGTGGTAGAACAGTTAGAATTACGGGTTAGGATGCCTTGGCATTGGAGAAGGATGTGTTGTTACACCTTGATAGTCCACATAGTAAATGAGCTCTTTCTCGCCTTCGTTTTGGAGATTTTCTTGTAACTTCCTCTCGGATATTTTCTTTTCCGTACTGTCAGTGACCTGTATTGCATGCGCCGCCATTAGAATCATTAAATATATCAGTAAACTCAGGAGTAACATCTTTTCATCACTGATTAGAAATTCAGCATAATCCTTTTCTACTTCATATGACCACTATAATCAACTAACCTGGAACTTCTCTTCCATTGTCACAGGCACCAATGAAGATATTATCGTATCTCTTCCAATTCGCCTTCCTGAATACCTGTTCTCTACTATCACAGAATGAGAATACTTTAAACTTTCAGTTCCATTATGATGTAGGAAAATGAAGGCCAAAATAAGAATAAATGAAACAGCAGAGAATAATTTCATGGCGATGGTTCGAGCAAATATCGACGATTGGTGAGAGAATGATGGGCATAGATATATAGGAGAAAGGAGAAGGTGAGCCACAATAATTGAAGCTAGGGGACAGAGAGAACGTGGGCTGTGGATCATCTTGTATCCACGAAAGGGAGGCATAAGGAAGCTACGATACTGGACTGTATCATCCATGTCGTGCTCTGGTTTCTCTCTGGAAGGTTTTTATTACTTTCTAAAAGCCAGGTAAAACTTGTTGCAAGTGTTATTCCATGGTTTAGATTCTTTGTTGTTAATATATCATCTGTGGTAAATTTGATAACCAAACTGCTATAGCTCCCAAAAGTTACCAACATTTGTGCTGGTATACTAAAGGAATTGACCTTTGTGCTTTGCGAAAGTCAACTTGACTGGTTTTTGGGAGAATTGTTGAGAGCTGTAGCAATTACTGCTTTGGCAAATACTTAGACATTTCCTGTGCCTTAGAGAGATTTCCTGTAACTGAGACCGAGGCTCTGTGACTTCGATCCGAGAAAAGGAGGGAAATCTGTAATCTGTTCCACTTCTAGTAAATTTCTGTCGTTGGTCGCGAGGGTCCATATTTTTACCTCGGTCCAGAATCCCTTGTATTTGTGTTTGCTTACATTCACGAATTAGCCGATTTCAGTCTTCGAACATTCATTACGTCGGTCGAGATCAAGCTCGATCAGTAACCAAGCTGCTATATCTCCCAATTTGTGCTGGCATACTACATGAATTGACCTTTGTACTACGCGAAAGTGAACTTTGACTGGTTTTCGGGAGAATTTTTGAGAGCTGTAGCATTACTCCTTTGGTAGTTGTGGTGATGTGGACTAATAGGCTGTGAATTCAAGATGAGTTGTTAGGACAAAAACAAGGGGGCTCAGAGGAGTATGGCTTTTTGATGATGTCCTTGTCCTTTATCAATCAGGAGGAGCTGTCATGGGGTAAAGAAGACTTGATTTTGAAGGAAAGGGCCAAAATGGTGTGCTCTTAAATCACGGAGGACTTAGCCTTTTCACGACAAATGTCTAAACATAGGTAAGTAGGCATTTACATTTATTGTCCCACTACTGATTCTCCTAGCAGTCTACAGTTAGATATATAGTATTCTAATCCTGTTTGTTTCAATAATTGTTCATCAGGATTGATTAGGTCTTTATGTACCTGTCTTTTTTATTTATTATTTTGTTCGGATAATATGTTCTTGTATCATTGTAGACGAACTTATAGACTTCCAGAATACTAAGTTATCAAAGGTGTACAGTAGATACGTCCAACTAAGTAACATGGGTCTTGGGCTTGCCCAAATCGAAAAGTATGGATCGGTGCCATCTATGAGTTAGTAACAATACAAAGTGTACAGTAACGTACAAGATATTTTCACGATAATTTTCAATAACTTTGTAGCTTCACGGTGTTGTAATAACTTTATATATAGTGACAAAGATAACACGGGCCTAGTTATAGAATTGAAGGAGCACATTGTTTCGAGAGTTAAAATTTGATTTCATTGCTTAGTTTACAATCAGGGTTCTCACTTCGGATGGCACACGAATTTATAATATGTATTATTAACGGCTTAACCCTTAAAAAGGAGTCATTTTATAGCCATGAGTAGATACTTGTTGCTTTTCTTTTTAAGTTGGTACAATAAATTGTATCTGAAAGTGTCATACAGAGGGGGTGGAGGTTAGTGATAACAAATAGCTCGTCAATACACCTTTTTTCAGAAAATCAAATACACCTTTTTATAGAACGATTGTTTAACATTATTTTTCAATATAACATGTTTATATATGTCCCTTGATACAGTGCAGTGTTATATATGGACCACTTAACTACTGGGCTAGGCCGTTGGACCTAACCTCGTTGCATATCAAAGTTGTCAACCTCTTGTGGACTCCCATCTATATATATCTGGTAAGATGTCCAACAAATCTTTTTTCTTTTTTTTTCAGCAAAGTGAAAATGGAGGTCTATGCTTGCCAAATCCGGAGAAATCTAATTTTAATCGATACCGGAACCTGGGGTTGAAACTAACTGGTAAACAGAGAAACATTTTTGCAGTTGGTCTTACCCAAAGAATATTTGGTAATGGTATATTATCATATGAATAGTAAGAAAGTTAGAAGTAGAGATGCAGAGTCTGGCCCGCACCGCTGTCTGCGGCCCGAGCTGCCTCAGCCCGTGCATGGCTAAACCCCAGCTCGGCCACCCGGCTGGCTTGGCCCGCACGAGTGTGCTAATTATTAAAAAATTACAAAAGCATAAATGGGAGCTATGTGCCAGCAGAGCTTCTTTTTGAAGTTTCAAATTCATACAGGTTGGCTCTGTCTGCACGGCCGCGATGGGTGAATTTACTGGACTGCCATGCAGGGCCACCCATGGTCTGTACGGCCGGCACCATAGGCAGAGCCAGGCTGCATTGCAGCCCGAGATCTCTAGTTAGAAGTAGGAATTTAACTCTCAACAAAGGCTTAAAAGAGTATGTTATTCATCAGTCCTGTTTGTGACCATGACACCGGTTTAGGTTTCAGGGACACGTGCTGTGCTCGTCGTACCCTCTCCACAGATGTAGTAATTTTCTATAAGGGACACGTGCGATCAATAAAAGTAAACAATTTAGTAGATTTTGCTTTAGAGCAAGTAGGATTTTGTGAGCAAGTAGGCTTTTGTGTGGTGGCTATGTCCAATAATCTCTATCCATCATCTTTTTGCTTTTTGACTAACTTTTCTGAGTTGTCTCTACTGTTTCTGATAAAGCCAACCATCTCTAATCTTTTATTTTTTTTAAAAAAAAAATCTGGTGCTTTCTCGAATCATTTAGCGACAGAAATCCCCTATGAGATTTTGCTGACTAATTCTATTGACACATTCCGACCAAATCATATTATACTTTATTACACCTAAGTAGTATAATGTAAGATTTTATTATTGTCGTCGTTATTGATACATGAAGTAGTGTATTTTTGTTCACTGCCTATATGAAACTATTTGCCCCATTTATAGGAGAGTGAATTGCTAGACCTACATAGTAGCTCTGGTTTAACGTATTACTTTGAGATTTTGTTTGGGCCAAATACAATCCAACCCGTGAAGACTCATGATCAACAAAAAACCGACTAGATTCTATTGCCAGATAATTTTGGGTTTTGTCAAAAACAAATGCTGCTTTGCAAATTCGAACAAATCAATCCTTTAAACGAAAACGTTGAGTTAGCTTTGCGAAACACTATTTTAGCTGGCTCAAAACAATCTTTTAGGCTGCATCGAATACTAAGATAGTTCGTTCGGAATATTTCAGTTCAGATACTATAATATAAGTGATGGTAATATTATACTAGCCGTTTGGAATACTAACAGAAACGTCTTGAACACTTATGAGCTTTCGGTTAAAATTTTTTTCTTTTGAAAGAAGTTGAAAAAATAGAATCTGATTTGTACAAATTTTTGAAATAGGGCGTAAATCATATATATGTCTAAAATTATGCATAGTACGAATGTAAATCTATTAAGATAGGGCAGTCTAAAATATATTCAGATTGGGTAGGTGTAATATATTAAAATAAGGCCGTCTAAAATATATGGGCAAATTTCAGATCAGCCTCTCTTTTTTTTGTTTTCGACCTTCCAGGGGCTGATTTGGTATAAAATCAGCTCCTGAAAATGCGTTTTCAAGGGCTGATTCGGCCGACCTCCAAAAAAAATTTTCAGGGGCTGATTTGGTATAAAATTAGTCTCTAAAAATACGTTTTATGGGCTGATTCCGGCCGATCCTAAAAAATGGGGGCTGATTTAGTATTTGTCAAGAATATATTCAGATTGGGTAGATTGTGTAATCAATGGATGCAATAAATAATATATTAATCTGGTCAAAACGGTTAGAGGGGGAATTGGATGTATCCACCAATTTTCAGGTGTTCGCCCGCGCATTGGACCGGACCCCAACTACCCTCGTGCACGCACAAGAAGAGATATTGCAGGAGGACACGTGCACGTGCTGCCAGCGATGGCTTGACCAGCACGGCACCTCTCTCTCCTTCTCGCTTGCTTGCTTAGGCATGCATCATCCTGCTATCTTTCAATACTTATTCTGAAGTCCCTTGGTTAATAGGTGCTGTTGTATTCAACAGTTTGTCAGAATAATATACATCCGGAGGTTTACTTCATAATTATATAAAATTATGGTTAGAAAATTATATCAAGTCTGGTATATCATAAAAAAAGTTGAAACTCTTATCACAAAATTATATCCAGTCCAATGAGACTATTTAGGACGGACAGATATAAGCAGTCATGCGCCGAATGAGACTTTTTTTTTTTTGAGATTATCGTGGTGAAACTTGTAATGCGAGCGCACGTCTTGTTAGTGACTTCAAACTTGCCGAAAACTTCTACGTCCAGTCTCAACCGACGTTCTGGAATTCAGTACAAATCTTTTATGAACGGGCTCCTTTCATGGGATACGCAAAATTTTTCAAAAAATTCTGCGAGAGGTTTCACTTCACGCGAATTCAAATATGGAGGGTGATACTTCTTGAAACGCTTCTTATCCAGTCGAGCTAATCATGCCGCTCGGCGAATGAGACTATTTTTATTGAACCTTCGTTAAAAGATGGTGTCGCCTTAAGAGGGTACATCGGAATGACTATTCCGGGTGTGATGTGGATGCGCGCACTCAGCTCGAATTAAGTTAGTTTTGTTTTGTGCGGCACTCATGCAGCCACAAAACCCACTCTTAAATATTCCACTTCTTTTTTTCTCCTTTATTTTCTTTTCTTTTTTGTAGTATTCTTTTTGTCCACTTCCCTATTTTTTCCACGATTGTCCTTCTTTTTTGAAAACTCCTTCATCCGTCGTCTTCGTTTAAGATTATATTTACATCTAGAAGAAATCTTGTAACAATTCAAATCGATTTTATTGCTAATAATCACCGACTATCATTTTTTTTTCTTTTTATAAAAAGATAAAGACATTTTGAAAGTCCTCATCTGTTCTATAATAAAAGATAAAGATTTCTGTAAACTAACTATGATAATTTGATGTAAGCTGAGATTATCTCAACTATATGAATTTACCGTTAGATGTGTGTAATAAAATTTGCATTATTTACCCAAAATAAAAACTATAATAAAAGCTAATTTAATTATTATCTTAATTGAATTTACATTGACTTAGCTGGATTAGAGCTAAATTAGTTTTTTTATAGATAATTAAACAAAATTTTCGATACATCAAATTTCAATTATAATTAAAATATCATATTTAAATGAGGAATCAACTATAGATCTATTCCTTATGAAGGATAGGTCGGAGGTTCGAATTCCAACAATATACATATTAAAAAATTTATTATTTACTATTAAATATCTGATCAAAATAAAAATAAAAATTAAATTTCGTATTAAAATTTAGTTATTATCTCAAATGAGTAGGAAGCTTGCGACCCACAAGCACGTTTTACGTGGCACGTACACATTCGTTCACATGCTGAAGCAGCCATGTGTTGCCATGCAGAAGATCTCCACGTACTTTGAAATTTTATTCGATGGTAACAAGAAATGTAGTTGGAAAAATGAGCGGTCTTGATTTATTGTAGGAAAATGGAAAGAATTAGTAGCACCCCGTACACCAGACAATGATTCTCCTCGTTGGGTTGCTGTGGCACCACACCCTCATTCCCCTATCACCATTTCTAAAGTCATTATCCAACACAATCAATTTCAAATAGTTCTACTATTATTTTATTTTTAATTTTTTTTTTAAAAAAACACTATTTTAAAATCATGAGAATCCTATGTATGTGTTCTACTATTCATGTATGTGCTCATTTTCAAATCTTTTGCATGTATTTATACTTTTATCTTCTTAGTGAGCTTGATGGATGCTTATACATATAGATTGAGTCTAAGATACTAACAATAACGAAGCGTGATCTTATTTAAATTGTCATATTTTTATATCTCCCAAATATTGTAGGTAAAACTACCAAAAAATTGTATTATATATGATTTCGTAATAATTTTCTTGATTTTAGATATAGAGGTGAGCATTTATATATACCCAACACCATATCTCCATAGGCAAGTGAAAAATTTTCTACATCATATAATAAGACTGAATTATCTCAAGAAGAACATATTTTCATGATTAAATATAACTATTTATTGACAAAACAGCAAATATAGGAAGAACCACATCTCTAATTAACAAGCTCAATTTGAATGATTAATCTTCCAACACATAAAAATATCCATATGTTTTCCCATATATTAGAGACCATTTTCCTTTTTCCTTTTGTGTGTGCAATCAATGTTTTTGGTATATTATTTAATACTAGCGAACAATGCACTAATAACACGTGTGCCTAATAAATATCAGAAATTATTTTATAATTTATAACTTTCTTAATTTATATCTAAAATGTATTTTTAATTCTCTCAATTATATCGATCTGATATATATTATATTTTTCTGAATATTTAGAATATATCGAAAAGAGAAAAAATTGATGATTTTATAACTTTAAAAACTACACAGTATTTATAATAACTATTAATATAATTTAAATTTATATAATTATTAAATAATTATATTAAGATATAAGATATTACCAAACTATCTTATTATCATTATAGATAATGTATGAATTTGTGTCACTTTTTCTAATCTCACTCAATATTGACAATTGACCACAAAGAGAAACTACTAGGAAGCATTATTTGATGACCTAATTGCTGAGGTCTTCCTGGGCACCATGTGATCACTAACCAATATGAACTCTAAAAAATCATGATAATTAATAATAATCTCCCTTATTTAAGTGACTAGAAGAAACCAGGGAGATTAAGTCAGTAGAAGAATCCACCACTTCACCAAGCCCTTTATAAACTTCTCTTCTCCTAACTTTCCAGATCTCCTCACAACAAACCCAAATCCCTCGCAAGATCTCTTCTTCTTCTTACTTACTTCTTCTTCTTGATCGTCTTCTGCTTTTTAATTCATAGTTAGTATGGTTGCGGAGGAGTGCAACACAAAGTTAGGGTTAGCGATAGGTGGAGGAGGAGGAGGAGGAGGAGAGCAGCATCATCAACTTCTCCGGCAGAGGAAACGGCCGGCAGTGGTGGAATTCGAAGAATTATTGCTAAGGCCAAAAGAGGAAATAACAGAAGAAAAAAGTGTGTCAGAGCTGAGGAAGAATAACGGCGGTGCTTTTAAAGATAGAGAAGACTCGCCGGCAACGAGCGTCGGCGCAGACGCTTCGAGGAAGAAGCTGAGACTCACCAAGGAACAGTCTGCCTTGCTTGAAGAGAGCTTCAGAGAACATACCACACTTAACTCGGTACTAATATATACTCGATTTTCTCCTCCTCCTTCTTTTTTTTCTTAATTTATTAATTTTATTTTATTTTTTATAAGTTTTTGGGAGGATTTGTTGATAAATAATCAAGGTGGATTTTTATAACAGACACAGAAGCAAGGGCTGGCTGCAAAACTGAATTTGAGTTCCCGTCAAGTCGAAGTTTGGTTCCAAAATAGAAGAGCAAGGTACTTCCAAAGCCATTTTTATTTCATATTAACAGTACTAAATTAGATAGAAAATTGTCAACAAATTAAATCGTTGTATTCAAATTCAATAATTCTATCCAAGTTCTTGCTTATATATGAACAAAGATATGTTATTACCATGCAGCACCTTTGATCTTGCCACATGTTCTAATTTTCTTTGTTTTTTGACCTTTTCTTGAGAAATCTCTTATATTATATGTTTTAATTTTATCTATACTGATTGTTTTTTTTATCATCTTTATTATAAATATTGGAAGCATTACCATTACTATTTTCGTTAAAAGAAATAATAATATTATAATGAATATGTTTTACTTCTTGAATATATACGATCAATTACATAATGAGTAAAAATTTTTTGAGAAAACAAAAAAAAAGATGTAATTGATAGTAACTAAGATTAAAATTAACCTGTCGTTGTGTAGGACAAAGTTGAAGCAGACGGAGGTGGACTTGGAGTTATTAAAGAAAAGCTGCGAGAATCTGAGCGACGAGAACCGGCGGCTGCGGAAGGAGTTGCAGGAGTTGCGGGCGGCGGCGGCGAAGTCCGGCCAAGTGCCGCTGCCGCTGCCGTATTACAAAAACTTACACAGTGCGGTGACAGCGGCGCTCGTTCTTTGCCCTTCATGCGAGCACACGGCAGCCGGCGGCGGCAAGAGCTCTGCCGCCACCATGGCTTGCTGATGCAAGTGCTTTTGTAAATAGTTCTTCACTATTAGATTCAGAAGGTGGTTGTTAGTTTGCTAAGTCAATAATAAAATCTTTGACACTAGGGTTTATATATATATATATATATATATATAATATATATATATATATATATAACACACTAAAAATTAGGTGGTAGGCGTAGATTTGTACTCTACTATGTACATAAGATAGATTTTATACTGTAATTATATCCATAGATTGGAGACCAAAGATCCAAGGTGTACGGGTATTTGAGATTTTACATCATTATACAAAAAATATTGTATTTGTTTCTTTATTCGAATTTGTTTGATTTATGTGAATTTTTTTTCCTGGTAATAGCTAGAAAACAATGATGGCTGAATGGAAAGTGCAATTTTTTTTTTTGGTTAATCCAAGAGTGTTAACTATTCATTAAGGTCAAAATATGTTTAATTTGAAAAAAAAAAGTCTTTATTTATTTTTCTTAGAGGAATACAAATTATGGCTAAAGTCCGAACACGCTATTATTAATAATTGACACGAGCACGATAATTTTAATACAAAAATGTGGCATTTTGATGTTAAGAGAGAGGTGGAGAGTCGGCCAAAACATCACTAACGGTTGACTGAACATCAACCTAGATATTTTTTGCTAATTTTAATGGAATAATTAGTCCTCAGAGGATAAGAATTCATACAATTTTTAAGATTGAAATTTTTTGCTTGTCTTCCAAGTTTCTAATATTGAAGGATTCTACAAATGATAACAACTTTGAATAGCTAAGGAAAAAAAAAATTAATAATAAAAAGATAAACTTTGACCATTATAGTTGTTGTGTCAACCAAGTCGTGCCAGTCTCACGGAATATTCAGGGTGTTTAAGGTTTTGCATTTTCGACGGACTTTCTCTAAGATCTCTATCATTTTTTTAAAAAATTAATAAAATTTTTTGGCTGGTTTATTTTTATACAACCATCGCAACAGATAAATTCAAATTTATACTAACTCATATTCAACCAACAAAAAAATTTAATCTTCCGATCGAGCAGGTTTAAAATCTATGTATGGTTCTACGCTCTAGGATGACCGCGAGAAGTAGCTTCTCTAAAATTTTAAGATGATATAATGTAATAGCTGTAAGCCTGAAACAGACTAATTTTTATGTCAAAAAAATTCGGGCATTTTTATTTTTATTTTTTGCTTTTTTTTTTCTACTAGGTAAAGCCATTGAAGTACTACCAAGTTCACTGATTTGCTAACAAAATAAAATTAGGAGTGATTAATAAAATTTTGAAGAAATCGCTGTCAATCCTCTTATTTCACCGAAATTGTGTGCAGAAAACAGGGGCTTTAAGATACATATATATATATATATATATATATATAGAGTGAGGAGAGAGAGAGAGAGAGAGAGAGAGAGAGAGAGAGAGAGAGAGGTTTTTTACCAATAAGATGATGACTCACAAATCTAAGGCCATCACATTTTTCACTACAAAGTTAAGGCACTGACCGTAATTGTCCATAATCTAGCTCTCCAAACAAAACACTTCCACGCAAGAGGTATCATGTCTTACATGCGCACCCATCAGTTATAAATGTACAACTGATGGCGTAAAAAGTCGAACTCTGAATAGTGAGACTTTATGAGGCCCTCTATGACTGCTACACTCCGCCACCCAAAAGGAGAGAAAAACATTGGGTTGATTATGGCTGCCGCAAAAATGTACCCCCCCCATCTTTGGTTTAGCATATCGAAGATAATCAAGCTAATGGCCTTTTGTATATATATAATTAGGAAAAAAATTTCGTAATTTTAGCATGATTATCAATGATGGGCTGCAAGCCTGCAAATAATGGGCCGCATTATGTCAAGAAATCTAAGTTAATCAGATTCACAATCAGTTACCGAGGAGTCCAAAAGCTAAAGGCTGTAAATGGAAAGCTTCTGCGACCACGTGCGCTTGTTGTGGTCCATTTACAGCCAACTTTTTATTTATTTACTAGTTGTATGCCCGTGCGATGCACGGATGTTAGTTATAAATAATAATACTTATCTTATAATTTTTATATTATAATTATATATAATTGATAGTTATTTTATTAATTTATTATATTTTATTCGTTCTATTTATTAGAATAAGAAAAAAAAATACTACATACCATATACAAAAATTATTTAAATAGTGGCGTGATATGATGGTGAATATATATATAATTTTAACTTTTTTTATATAAATAAAAATTATATTTATAAAAAAAATATTATATAATATATAATTAATTATTTTATATTAATATTTATATATCTATTTAAATTATTTTATTAAGTATTTATAATATTAGACCTTTATATTCTTTTAAATAAGTTACATTACTTTATAATAAATTCCTATCAATTAATGCACATGCCACATGGCTCTTTTAGAATAAGAGTAAATCCACTGGCACATCAAAAATTATTTGAAATGCCACGTGGCGCAACGACTTTGATATGACAGTTTTATATATGTATATATAGATTAAATAATGAGCCAAAATCTTCAAAATGTATAGATCTACAGTCAAACTAAATAAAAGCTTCAAAAAGAAAGTGATAATTCTAGCAGAAATATTCAAAAGAAAATTCAAAATTTCTTGATTTTTGAATCTACTACAGATATATAGCATGCATGGAATTAACGAGCAAATTATCAAGATTTTGCAGTATATAATATATAGTTTATAAGTTATAACACAATACCGAACAAGATGCAAAGCAAGATACAACTCTTTCACGACAATCTTGTTCATCCTCCTCCTCTCTTCTAAATGGATCTTGATTTGATGATTTCCTTTTTTTTTCTCTCAAAATTAAACTTCGATTTCGCCGGCGCCGGCTTCTTTCACCGGTTGTGCAGTGGATTGGGACCCGTTGGCACCTCTCGCTCATCAACCAAGTTTCCATTTCCAACGCCGGTGGAGTTGCACCGGCGAACGTCGCCGACGGGGATAACACTCGTAATGCTGGTCCCCTTTGATGCCCGACTCCTCACCTCGCCGGCGACGGTGTAGCTACCGATCTCTCGTGCACGAGACGCATTCGATGAGAAATTACTCGTAGATAGAAGAACTACTAGGCACGCAACTAAGCTTGCCCGAGCTCCCCATGTCATCATATACATATCCCAAGAGTTGATATCAATCGATCGAAAAGAAGTAAGAAAGCTTAGAAGAAGACGAAGAAAGATTTAAAAAGAAAGGGGATGTATATATAAATGTACAGATGGATATGAAACATCGCCATCCCTCCATTAATGGAGCTTAAAGTCTGCTGCAACTGCAACAAAGGATGTTTAATACGGGATGAAAAGGAAGACAGATAAAGAGAGAATATAGAATTTGATCAGGAAGGCCGGGCGTGAATTAGATCGACGTACGTACGTGCACGGCAGACGATGAGAAACAATAATAAATGAATTAATGAAGCATGGACATATATATGGCCTGCAAAAAGCTACTGTATCTGATTTTAGCCATTAATATATCTATTTTTCTCAGTACTCGCGAACGTATAATGTAGAGAAAGATCAGGCAACGGCATGGCCGGAGAAGGTGAAGACAGCGAAATTTTTTTAATTTAATATTATTCTAAATATATTTTTTAAAATTAAAATTATTTTTAATAAATTCTTCAAAATAAAATCTGTTCGTTATTTATATTTTAATCGATTATAAAAAAATTCTGAAGACAGCAAAGGTTTCGGAGACTTTTTTTTTTCTTTTAATTTCACTCTAATTATCCTAAAATTTGTCTGTAATTAATATTAATTGTTTATAATTCATGTAATAGATAAATTTATATAATATTATCTCGTACTTTATCAACTAGAAAGTTTTAAATTTTTAAGCTGGAAAGACCGGAAATAGAATAAGTTGTTCATATATTTTAACGTGAATTTATGAATGAGCAATGCTAGTGTTTTTATGGATTTACTAAAATATAATATAATATTTATGTGCGTGGTGTAAATTAATATTTGGTGTAATAAATGAAAAGAATAGTAGAATTAAAATTTGTGAAATATAAGTGCGGATGAATTTATGGAAAACAAGTATTTTTCTTTATGAATTCAGACCCGATCAGCCAACGTGTTATGCATGAAACACGTGGACTTGTTAATGATCTCATCTTGTTTGTTTAACGAAATTTTAAGAGGTTGTTATAGCCCCTTTTTTTAAAAAAAATTTGCATATTAATTTCGAAAAAGGAAAAAGGCACCCAATTTTTAAGAGCTGATATAATACGAAAAGGATTGATATATAACTATTCCAAAATTTAATAGCTATTTCTCAGAATAGCTATATATATATATATATATATATATATATATATATATATATATATAAAGAGAGAGAGCGTCTAATCTCCACTCAATAGAATATTAGGCGTTCATGTCAATTCCGCAGCCGTCGGATCATCGCGATTCAACGGCTGAAAACACACGTATTTTTGCAGAATAGAAAGTTGCTAGCGACTTTCGCATAAAAAAAGACGCGCGCGATTTAGCTGTCGGATTGCAATGATCCGACGGCTGCGGAGTCGACAATAGCGTACTAATCTCTTATCAAGTAGATAGTCCATATATATAAGTAGATAGGTTAAATGATGATAAAGACATGGAAAACCAGCCAGAAGCAATATTAACGAGCGTTACTGTGTGCTAGGATCATTAGATCTAGAATTTTCAATATATACAATTAAAAGCATAGTTTTTAATAGCTTTACATCCGTACGATACAAGGATGTCAAAAAAATATTTCTTTTTGATATTTTATTTTATAAATATAGTTTTGTTTTTGATATTTTTAATTTTATATAAAATAATTATTTTTATTAAAATATTAAATTTTATTTATCATATGTTGTTAGAGTAAGAAAAAATGACATGCCACATATAAAATTTTATTTGAAAAATGACATGAAATATAATATATATACATATGATTAGAAACATTCTTTCAAATTTCTGAGGAGAAGACTAAAGTCAAGTCTTTAAGTCCTCTCTTCAGCTCCCACCGGGGGACGAGCGTAGCGAAGGGGGAAAACCACCTTCTAGCCTGCAGGCTAGCCCTTAACGGAAGGGGAGGGTCACAGGGAGGGGGAAACCATTCCCCCAACCTTGGACAAGAAAGTAAAGGGGCGCTTAGGCACCTGCTTTCTTGACCCTAGCCTTATAGCTGGCTCCTCTTTCCTCAACTAAATTCGCTATTAAAAGCAATACACCTTTCATACACTGTTACCACGGTATGGAGCCAGCGTCGTTTCGTTACAGGCAGTGCGTCGTAGGCCCTAGCATGAATTTTAAAGTGGGCCAAGTTGGATCCTTATTTGTACATGTAAAACTGCAGCCCCTTATTGTTCCACATGGTTGGTGACTAAAGGATGATGTGCTTATGCATAGACAAGCATTTTTTATAATCGGAACGTCTTTTTTTTCAACGGAGCAAGTCAATTCTATATTTTATTTTTATACAAGTCATGACATACATAATTATGAATAATACCTTATTTATATATATAAAAAAATAAATCATATAGTTGACAAGTTGGCATCAATATAATTGTTTGCATTACCAACTAGTAGCGCAACAATTAGATGTTTATGTGACATCGTCAACGAAGAAACTTATCCGCTAACTTGAAAATAGTAGATTTGAAAAACATTTGATAGAGATATCTTTGATAGATTAATCCAAACAATACTTTTTCTTCTTCTTCTTTTTTTTTTTTTTTTTAGAAAAAAACCCAAACCAATGTCCGTGAAATTGTACTTTTTTTAATCAATAACATATATATATATATATATATAATAATAATAATTGTTAAAGGAGGAGGTTTGTTGGTTTGTATGAGTTCCTTGGACGAAAGAAAGAGTATGAAAAAGAGCAGTGCATGACGACGATGCACGGACCAGAAAGCAACATTCCAATCCGAACACTCATGCCAGCTGTCAAGCACCATACCGCTCGTGTACAATGACATATGTCTCTCAATCACCATTCTCCTCAATTATATACCACAAAATATAATCATCTACTCGAGATGGGATCGTCTGTGGCTGAGCCACAGACGATCCCTCTGTGGCTGCGATCTGGGCCGTTAATCGGCCCAGCACGTATCACGAGATTTTTTATTTAAACTTTCGTCGACTTATTTGACCTAATTCTATACATTTTTATGAAAAGTTATGAACTATAAAGTTGTAGATTTTGATGTGATCTACAATTTTGTAGTTCAAAGTTTTTTAAAAAAATATCAAACAATGTGTCAAATTGATGATCATAATATTTGATCATCAATTTGACACATTGTTTGATATTTTTTTAAAAAACTTTGAACTACAAAATTGTAGATCACATCAAAATCTATAACTTTGTAGTTCATAACTTTTCATAAAAATGTATAGAATTAGGTCAAATAAGTCGACGAAAGTTTAAATAAAAAATCTCGTGATACGTGCTGGGCCGATTAACGGCCCAGATCGCAGCCACAGGGGATCGCCTGTGATTTTTAGCACAGGCGATCCCATCTCCATCTACTCCGGCAATATATATATAGGTTATATTTGAGTTAACAATAAAATTCTTAAAATAATCGTTTGTTAGATCAAATAAATTAAACGAGATTAACAATTGATCTTATTTTTAAAATAATATCTGAATCGTTGATTACAAGGTTCAACCAACAATCATGATAAAATCTTACGAATTTATGTTATCAACTCGACATAAAAATAACTTATATATATAATAAAAAAATACTGTTTTTTTATGGCCATTATAATTATGAAGTTTACATGATTAATATTGTATTGTTCACATCAACCTACTTTTATTAATTAATTAATAATTTTTTAAAAGATAATTTTATATAATAATTTTAGCAAATAAGAAGAAGTTTTTTTCAAAACATTAAAAAAGTATAATATACATATTTTTTTAGTATCTTATTAAATATTTAGATTACCATCCACTTCAGTCCTAAAATTTTAATAATAATATCACTCTAAAAATAGTATTTTTAATATCATAACCATTCATAGGTCAGAAAACAAGCCACTCGTTCTCCGGATTCTTAAAGACTCCTGTAGAATTTTCCAAGTCGTAGACTTCGAGAAACCGACAGCGTTCAAACCAACCATTAGAGGCTTTGGTTTTGACAAGCAATCGCTTTCTGACTTGTTAATTGCCACCAATGTTTAGTCTGATCATCGCCAGCTATATATGTCGTTGTTGGCCGCCATTGACGAACGAAGTTTCCTTCTAAGCTATATATATATATATATATATATACACCAACTACTTACTCAGCTTCTCCATCAACATTCACAAGCTCAGCAATGGTGTCTTCTTCTTCTTCTTCGTCTTTTTACTTTTACGCAGCAATGGTGGTGAAGTTGGTAGTACTACTGACGCTGGCAAGCTCGTCAGCAATGGCGTCCAACTTCTTCCAGGACTTCGACATCACATGGGGCGATGGCAGAGCGAAGATCATCAACAACGGCCAGCTACTAACCTTGTCCCTCGATAAGGCCTCGGGATCCGGGTTCCAGTCTAAAAATGAGTACCTGTTTGGAAAGATTGATATGCAGCTCAAGCTTGTCCCTGGAAACTCCGCCGGCACCGTCACCGCCTACTATGTAAGCTTCATATTACACCAACCTTCAAAAAAAAAATCATTATTTTATGTTAAATGTTTAACTTTAAATACAAATATTTAATTAGAAACTAAATAGAATTGATTCGTTGTGAAGTTATCATCACAAGGAGCAACGCACGACGAGATAGACTACGAGTTTCTGGGCAACCTGAGCGGACAACCATACACACTCCACACCAACATATTTACGCAGGGACAAGGAAACAGAGAGCAACAGTTCAAGCTGTGGTTCGACCCCACTTTAGATTTTCACACCTACTCTATCCTCTGGAATCCTCAACACATCATGTACGTAATCTACTAATCAATCAACCAATCCTCTTTTAAAGTTTTGATTTTTTTTTTTTTTTTTTTTTTTTTGATGATGATGATGATGATGTTTGGTGCATTCATGCGTCAGTTTCATGGTGGATGGAACGCCGATCAGAGACTTCAAGAACCATGAATCACAAGGAGTAACTTTCCCGAGGAGCCAGCAGATGAGGATCTACTCGAGCCTGTGGGACGCTGAAGACTGGGCCACGCAGGGCGGTCGGGTTAAGACTGATTGGTCTCAGGCACCTTTCAGCGCAGCATACCGGAACTTCAATGCCGATGCCTGCGTTTGGTCCGCCGGAAAATCCAGCTGCTCGGGGACGAAGGGATCCTGGTACAACCAGCAGTTAGATTCTACGAGCCAGAAGAGGTTGAAATGGGTGCAGAACAATTATATGATCTACAATTACTGTACTGACTACAAGAGATTCCCCATGGGCTTACCCAAAGAGTGCTCGTTGCCATGAAATATATATATATGCTTGCTGGTTAAATAAAAACAGAAGAAATGTTGTGCAGAGTCTTTAATATCATATTCTTTTGTAAAAAGAGTTGTAAGTTTTACTGAGAAATAAAATGTAATACATACTGTATAGCAGGAATAAATATTGGACAAAGTAGTATAGTGCTGTATAATTTGAGTTTTTTTTTTTAAAAAAAAAAGGTTACAGTCTAAGGGCGAATCTAGGACAAATGTCTCTTCAGGCTCCCGCTAACTCCCGAGGATTCTTTGTAGACTCTGGGGAGACGGTGTACACATCCATGCTCGCTACTGGATGTTACTATTCTACATTCGGCAGCATTCGAAGCTATACCAATACGATGGTGAGGGATAACTCTTATCACTGCGCCGTTAGGCTTGTCTTTTTTCTTACTATCTAAGGTTTTGAGAATCTTCCTCACCTTCAATTTGAAGCAACAGGCTACAGCCATGCTGGTAATGATGAGGACCTTCCCTGGTTGATTCCTAGAAGTTCCTGATGACAAATTTTCGGAATGGAGGGAAAGTAGTCCAAGTAAATCTCCCTCCTATAATCCCTCCAATCAACTGCAGCAAAATAAAGTTTAACTAAAATCAACTTCAACTTAAGCAATATAAAATTTAACGGCATTAACATCAAGTCCAACTAAAGCAACATAGAAAAGCTAAACGGAGTGAACTTAGAGGGATAAGAGAGATCGTTATATTTGGAGGAAAAAAAAAATGGTGAACCCAGAGCACAAGGCCATTCTCTGCTCCCGCTAACTCGCGAGTATTTTTTCCAGACTCTGGGAGGACGATGTACGCACCTATATCCCTACTAGCGAAGAATGTTCTATCCTACCTTCGGTATGCTTCGAACTAGCACCAGTGCTGTGGTGAGAGATAATCCTTATCATCATAGACAACCTTCAAGATGAGTGTCAAAAAGTCTCCAGGTAAATGGTTCTAAGAACAAAGACAAAGTTGAGCTACTGAAGTCAGCAAAAAAACAATTTAGAACAAGTCTGCTTGCAAAAGAATTTTCCATGGATCAAATTTTGATTGCAACAACACTTCTTTTTTCTTCAAAACAAAAAAGAAGAAATGCAAACACTTGCTCTGAATGAAGTTGACCCTTTTCTGCAACTGGTTTGTCATGTGTTGATTGCTTACCTCCACTCAATTCTGGCAAGAAACTGCTCTCACAACTGAAGAATCATTTTCATAAGAGTTTTATCAGGCTTTTTAGGGCCTTAATTCACAGATTTTGCACTGTTAGAGGTCCCATCACTCTCTTTTAGGTGCCCTCATAGTAAAGAAATTGCAGAATTCCAATATAATCTACATCCCTCCAAAACGACGACATCGCTAGTGCCTCTACTAGTTTTGCTGTCTTTCCAGAGTTGTGTGCTCTATTCTCTCAATTGCTTAACGAGAAAGATGCTGCTATTTAGCTAAGAGGCCGTTTACTCCATGTAAAACTAGAAAATGTGATCTCACTTGTCTGTTTATTTCGTTTTGAGAAATGGTTGAATTTATTTTTCACTGTTTATTTGGGTTGGAACTGGTGGAAGAGAAACTAGAAAATAGAATCTCACTCTCTTTTACTTCATTTTAAGAAGTGGATGAACTTAGTATTTCGTTTTGAGAAACGTATGCAATCCATATACGTAAGTGACCTTGCTATATCACCCTTTACCAGTATGCAACAAGCAAAAACATGTTAAGCCCAACATTGGAATGTACTAATATAAGCTGTTTAAGCTCTCGATTCAAGAAATATATCTTGCCAATGAAGTAGACTTTAAGATGCTTAGTAATATCACAAACTAAAATTCAATGTACAACAAACTGCAAACAAGAAAGACACATCATATGAGATATCCAGCTATTTCCTGATCTTAAGAGATGGAGAAATCTAATATTCAGATTGCCGAGCAATTGAGTTGCACATGCAAGAAATCTAAACTCACGGAGCAACAACAACAACAATCCAGTCAAGTGCCGCAGTGGCGAGGTCTGGGAAGGGTAGATGTACACACAGTTATACCCCAAGGAGGCTGTTTTCGTGGGGCCGTCAGCCTAAACTCACAGAGTAACTTGTATCCTATTAACTCACATGACTTTTTAGGATTCCTATTGAGAAATCAGGTATTGGCACTATTATATCCTATTAACTCATTTTTTCATGTATGCTGCATAACCATTTATTCTTAATACAACATCACGGCAATCAGCAAGCAAGCATGCAATGGGATAGAGATTGATTCTTCGACAGAAATCAATAATTCCCATTATCAAACTAATTTTATTGGTGTCATATACGTAATTTCACTTTGTACCATATAATGTATAGTACTCGCGCAATTATTTCATTTACTTTCCAAATTATCATAAAAAAAGCAACAAGAAACTCACTGTTCCAACCTTCCGGTCTGCCCGCCAAGTGTTCGAAGACCGTCCTCAACGAATATATCTCAATCCTTTAACATAAAACACATCAAACAAATTATTAGCAGTAAAATTATCGAAAAAGTTCATTCAAATTACTGAACTCCATATCTATGTGTTTAGATCTCAAACTTCAGATGACGCCTCGGGTCTCTCTGCATGGGCTGCTCAAGGATATTCAATGCATCCCACACCTAAACAGTAAACACAAACGCTTTAAACATGAAATTACCAATATTAAATTTCAAGCTAACATAATCACAGAAGTACACACATCTTTGTATGTTATAGAAACGATAAGGGGAGAGAATTGAGTTGAGCTTCTCTAACAATTTAAACCATCTAATCTATCAGCACCAATAGCGTTCAACACCTTCGAAGGGATAGTTTAGCCGTAGATCTAACTGTGTCCTTCGCTCGACAAGAGCTAGCAAGATGGGGTCGATGAAGAAGACGTCTAAGGAAGCGATGAGAGCTTTGTCAACCCATTTTCCGACGACGGGCCGCCGTCAAAGCTCCGACAACCGGAGGCGATGTCGCCGGTGAAGGAGAGCTGGGGGTGGAGGTAAGCGTAGCTGTTGCTTCACCGGTGAAGTCGCAGTGCTCATTTAAATATCGGCAGGATGAATTCTGCATGCTATAAACTAGAAGGGGTAATTACGTTTCAGCGCCCTTTTCCGCGTTCGCTCGTTTCAGCCCCAAAATGGAAGAAATGCGCCGATTGTGGCTGTGCGCATTGCGCGCCATGTCGGCATATTTCTCCATTTTTATGAGCTATACGCGTTGCATACCACGATTTCTTAACGAAAAACATTTATTAGTTTTAGGGGGGAATAATTGTAATTTTTCTTAACCCCCTAACCCAGAATGAAACCGGCTAGACTAACCAATTCCTTTATCTGATAACTGAAAAAAAAATAATAAGAAAAATTAAATAAAAAGAATAAAAGAGGGTAAACTTGTCGAAGGGTTACTGGCCGGATAGCTGGCTGGATGGCTGGCCGGTTCTCGGATTGCACTCCCTGAATAGGCCGATCTTGTCCAATTTTAAATCCTCGATCTCACATTATTTTAGAATTATCTTTAAATACATGGCTGAGGTACCGAATATTTCTCGGCTGATATAAAAAAAAAAAAGTTATGTGTCCAAGTAAAAAAAACAAAATGTTTGTACAAATTTGGTTGAACTTGAAATTAGTTTAGTCGGTACAACAGTTATACACCGTATACTTCCTCTGCACCGATCTCATTTGACTGTAACTAGTGTCGTTCATGTCTTGCAACCATCAGGCTGCAACTGCGCATGCACACCGAGAGCCGAACGCGGCCAACACACAAGAGGACACATAACTTTTATATTGAAATATTAAATATAAAATTTGTAAATTTTATTAAAATATTATATAATTTTTAAATTAAAATATTTTTATAAAAATATTTATATAATTGCAAAATGATTCGGATATTAATATCCAGACATGGATTTTGTAAATTTAAATCCTAAGTAAGAAATTTAAGGATTGTTCTAAATGAATAGGAAGTACTAAGGTGTGATAGAGCGCATTTGCACTTGGATATACGTGCAACTTTCAACGATGTTGACTTTGAATCACAACAGCTTATTTAGATCAGTCAAAGTTGAAAGCAAAGTCAAATTCATGGGGGGTACACTGTATTCCATGAAGGAGAGGATCTTTTTTATTAGTCAACGTTGATATTTTCATAAACAGCCGAACATGCAGACATTTAGAAGCCATTATTAAACATTTTGATCCTCCATATAATCAATCACTTCATCACCCCTACGGTGCCTTGCCGGCGGCGGCAGTACATTCCGGCGGAAGTCCCTGAGGAAACCTTCTAACATCGGTGCAATAATTATAAATCATGTAGTTCTTCTGCACCCATTCGAGCTTCTCAACGCCGCCGGAGTCCAGCTCCTGGTACATCCAGCTGGGAGCCCCGCCGGCGGTGCAAGAGGAAACCGCGGACCCTGTCGCGGCCGACGAAGTCAAAAGACAGCCGTCTGCGGCGAAGTCTTGGAACGACGCGACGAATGGCGCCTTGCTCCAGTCCGTCTTAACACGGCCGCCCATCGTCGCCCAGTCGTCCGCGTCCCACAGGCTCACGTAGAGCGTCATCGGTTGGGTTTTCGGATATGGAACTCCGATAGCCTCCGAGTTCTTGAACACTCTAATCGGCGTGCCGTCCACCATGAACCTAAGAAGACGTACGGTATAGAAATCAGACAAAAATTGAATTAAATCTATCAAAAATATATTTATAAATATTATGGAAATAGAATTATTACATGGTTTGCTTTGGATTCCAGATCAAGGAGTAGGTGTGGAAATCTTTTGTAGGATCGAACCAGAGGGAGAATTGCTGCTCTCTATCGCCCTTCCCCTGCGAGTACAAGTTGGTGTGAACGGTGTAAGGCTGCCCGCTCACGTTGCCGAGGAACTCGAAGTCTATCTCGTCATGGTTAGCGCCCTCCGACGACAACTGCATGTTCAACGGCGAATGAATCGAACAATCCGAATAAACATACTTCCTTCGAGTTTAGAGATATCTTTAGATATCGGTAAAAGGAAATAAATCGAACAGTTCCAAAAAAAATGCTTCGAGTCGTAGAGATTTCTTTAGATATCGGGAGAAAAAAGGAATAATGTCGACGAATGTTATATGTTCATCTAATTTGTATTTTTTTTTAATTATTTTAGTTACTTTGAGTAGTTTAGAGACTTCTTAGACATCGGTAAGAGAAAAACATACGTAATATGCAGTGACGGTGCCTGCGGATTCTCCTTGGACGAGCTTGATTTGTATATCAAACCTCCCGAACAAGTATGGATTTTTGGATTTAAAGCCGGAGCCGGAGGACTTGTCAAGAGCGAGAGAGACGACACGGCCGCCGTCGAGGAACTTCGCCCGGCTGTCGCCGCCCCATGTAACATCTACATCTTGATAGAAGTTGGCTGCACTGCAAGATAATACTGAGAATGAGAAGATGGTTAGGGCTAGCACAGTGCAACAAGAGCAGCACAAGGAAGCCATAACTCAATAATGGGGTTTAAAGAGAGACGATAGACAATCGACTATTTATAAGTTCGGAGAGTGCAGTTGGGACGACCGGCACGGAACGGAGCTCAGAAACCCTGATATGTTAGGTTCGAATTCTTACTGGGTCATGGACGGTTTTTGAGATAATGTATCACTTCCGATGCAGTAGTGCACAGCCCCTGTACGTGCGATAAGTTTGCACCGCGGATGTTGTCCTCCTGAATCGAGCTAGATTTGAGAGTCTGGTCGGGATTAGCGCCGAGACCATACGGGTCTAAACCGCCCATCCTTTCAAAAAAAAAAGATCCAACTAGTAAGTGGAGAACGTTAGTGGGAAGACGATAAGAAAATATTGAAATAAAAAGGTAAAATTTTCATATAATATTAAAATAAATTAGTGGTTATTTGAGGTGATATGGTGATTTTCATGTCTAAGTGCGCGACGGCGCCGCCGAAATAACCATTGAGAAGACAGAGTTGTTCATTTGGTTTCCACTAAATCTATAATGGATCATAATGTAGATAAATATAGAGAAAATTAATAGATATTATATTTCGTGCAAGTGATAAAATGTTTATTTGAAGATAATATATGTTATTTAATGTGTAATAATTTTGAAATTTTTTTTTTTCTGAAAGTTCTATTCTTACGTCCTCTTGAGTTCAAGTTCGTAGAAAAATACTAACGCACTCAACCCACTACTAAGAGCACAACAAAGTATCGCTTCCACACATTCTACACTCTTTTTTTTTAGCGTGAAATAAATCCTATCGTATTTGACCCTTTACGCGATCGTCGTAACAGACAGAGCATGCGAAGGGCTGACCACATCTTTTGGAACGGGTTTCATAACGGAGGCTCCGGCTACATTCTCAGGTATATCGACGAACGCATGAGGAATATTGTAGCCATACATACTCGAACCCAAGACGAATGGTCCTTGAGCCACAAGCCCCATGCTCGAACTACCCGTGCTGGGCCCCACCCCACATTCTTTAATAGCATTTTTCTCTGATATACTCTCATCTTAGGAGAGTAAGTTGGGGTGAAACTTAGGGTGACTTTCGGCAATTGCTCAAAAGCTTGTTGTATATACAAATAGTAGGTATCATATATTAGTTTCGATACAAATTCGGGCTAATACATGAGAAATAGGGTATGTACACAATGTGTGAAGTTTACGCTCCATGGATCCAATCGAACTGGATTCAGTTAATTTGTCTAATTTTTCGATCCATACCGATATAGGTATGTAAACATATGTGAAGCTTATTCCGCCTTATTGTGATATATTAAGTTGCGCAAAACTTAACTATGCACATTTCAGCGGGCTCGATATGTTTAAGCAAGTTATTCAGCATTTTTTTTGTAGTGGAACCCGCTTTGTAGTTGCTTAAATGCAATATATAGAAGATATATTGCGTTCATCTAATACTTACTTAATTATTGCATACTTTAAAATTATATATTTACATGTACCCACGATCAGTGGTGTTATACCCACTGATAATTGAGTAAGGGACTTTGTCAAGAAAATCCATACTTTACGAAATTTTAACAAATCAAACGCTCGAATCCAACATCTTATTTGCTCGATCCAATACTTTATTTGTTCGTCCAAAATATCGTATTTGCTCAATCCTACACTTTATTTGTTCGTCCAAAATATCGTGTTTGCTCAATCCAGCACCTCATTTTCTCGCCAATATTTTATTTGTTCATCAGAATATTATGTTTGTTCATCTGAAATACTGTACTTTTAACACCGTAATATAAATTGACAACATCGAGATTTGCTTAATCCAACGACGAGTTTGCTTGCCCGAAATACCTAAATGTATCCAGCAATGGTTTTTTTTTTTTTTTTTTTTTGAAAAAGTTAAAAACATATAGGCTAATTTGTATGAGTTCCGTAAAGTATGAGTCTTTTTTGTTTCTTGACAGCCGAATTCAATTTTCATTTTACATCATAGTCGGATACTGAATAGTAAACGGTAAATCCTTCTAACCAAGTGTTGTTGAGATTCAAACCTCCTACGTATTCTTCATGAGGGATATATATTTGGTCTTCTCCTAATTTTAGTTTTACTAACCAACTGGACCAACGCTGGTCGGTAGTTGAGCCCATTCCACATTTGCTTTCATGTAATCATTCATTTATGTAGGCCTAGCAGGTCGGGCCATTGTTTCTTAGAAAGCTTGACGGCCATGTGAAGTGGGGCTTGTTTATATTATTACATTATATATATATATATATATATATATATATATATATATATATATATATAATATATATATATATATATATATCAGTTATTTTCTAAACCTGAATTAGATCCCAAAGTACTTGACTGGCATCTATTTTCTATTGCTGAAATAACTAATATTTTATCTAGATTAAAAATAACGAAAGATTAAAACGATGTTGTGCTATAATTCGAAATACTACTTTAATCTCAAAAAATATAATTAAATATAGTATCAGAAATAAATATATTCCAACTATTTGTCTTAAATTTTTAATGATATAAAAGAGTGTTCGCTTTTAAAATCATTATGTTGAAAATTTGATAGTCGGAGAATTTATCATTTTTAAAATAACATTAGGGGTTAAAAATCTTATTTCAACATGTCTATTGCCTCAATCGCCTGACGCCTCATACCTAAATATTTAAATTACGGGATAATTCAGACCACCAAACGGAGCAAGATAAATCGGCAAATTTGTATTAGAGATAATTGCATATCAGTCCTTAAAATTTGTATATTGTATTTCAGCTCCCGAAAAAATCTTTTCGCACTAACATGACGGCGCGCAACTGTTACTTTATGGGGTTGAAATACGTGATTTAATTTAGAAGAACTGATATACAATTATTATTAACATTTTATACGTGCGCTTACCACGTAAGCAATAGGTACAGTAAGCAAATATTATTAACGAAAAATTGTGTATTAGTCCTTCTATTTTTAAAAATTTGTAAATTATTTTTCGAAAATGTATTTTTGGAAGGCTAATTTATATATATATATATATAAAAAAGCAAATCGGTCTCCGAAAGTTTTCGAAGGTTGATTTGCACAAAAAAAAAAAAAAGAAGGCAGATACGTAAAAATTTTTATTATTAACATCCTTTTAACTTTCGGAGGCCGATTTGCACCAAAAAAAAAAGGAAGCTGATACGTAAAAATTCTTATTATTAACATCCTTTTGATTCCATTGAGAATGTTCTAGAAGCAATTATTTTATACGTTCGCCTACCACGTAATCTATCATCATCATCGATAAGCCGTTAAACTCGTTTATCGATATCAAAGTTTGGTGACGACGAGGATAAAGTAATATCCAACCCTTCTCCAATTGTTATTATTCAATTTAAAATATATTTTCTTTAAATTATGTAAAAGTCTTTTAGAAAATTTGCAACTAGTTTTTAAATATTTTTAATCAGACGTTTAATGAATTTGCCACTATTAAATTGTGATAGAACTGGAATCTATCAGATCCATTTTTTCCTAATAAAATTTAGAAATTTGTAAAGAAGTCCTGCCTTGTAAATTTAAACAAATTAACTATTTGAATAAAAAAAACCCAGTTAGCTTTTCTACATTTGAATATTTATTTGGTTTGTCCTAACACTTTATTAGACTATCTGAAATATATTTTATGTATTCGCCAGCTTACGTTATATATTTTGGCTAAGTTTATACATAATATATTATATTTGCTCATATGGGTATATTTTTTGAAAAAAATAAAATTTGAGTTTTGAAAAGTTTGGATTTATTCTCCATTAATTCTAAATTAAATTCTATTTTTTTGGAGCATAACTGAGGGAGGCAGTGATAAGATGAGTTGAAGCAAGGTTTTATCCCTGGTGCAGGGATTATCTGGGGATAACAAACGTACATCCCAGCAGTACTTATCTATCAAGGACAAATAAAAAGAAATAATTGCATAACAGTTTTTAAAATTTAATTTTTACGTTTTAGTCTCCAAAAATTTATTTTTGCACTAAGGTGGCACGATGTCACGTTGCGTGTTTCTATAATTTTGAAGACTAAAACGCACGGGACTAATATACAATTATCCTAAATACGAAAATAAAGAATTATTGGAATCAATGTTTCATTTTTCAAAAGGCCAAAATTTAGTAAATGCCCCTTTACTATAGGCTTTTGGGCGCTCATACCCTTCAACTTATTTTGGGACCTTTCATACCCTTCTACTTCAAATTTAGGAACGCGATGTCCTTATTCGATTAATTAGACGGACACGTCACTAATCTTGCTGACGTGGCACTAATTAATATTTTTTAACATTAGTTGGACATTAAAAAATATCCATGTTTATATTAAAAAAATAATTAAATAATACTTAATTGGTGCCACATCAGCGTAATTAACACCTAAATTCTCTTGAGGGGTATCGCATTTTCAATCTAATAGTAAAGGGGTATGAAAGTCACGAAAATAAGTATAGGAGTATGAGTGCCCAAAGATACATAGTAGAGGGGTATTTACTAAATTTTGGCCTTTTCAAAAAATTTTAATGTATTAATTTTTTTTTTAAAAAAATGCTAATATGCCGTCTCATATACTACCGCATCGAGGTATTTTTTTTAATTTTTAAAGACTGATTTATAAAGTTCTTAAAAAAAACTAATATTTAGTTATTCAAAAAAGTTTATATCGATTATTTTTATATTGTTATTTTTAACGATTTATTTCTTCTGTCTTCTTCAGCATTTATGGGGTCGTTACATACCAATTCTATTTTTAGTGACCGATATATAAACTCCTAAAAAGGATAGATATGTAAATAACTTAACTTTTAATCTTTAATAGTATTGCGAAAAAGGACAGGGAATCTCATTCCCTTTCACACAGTGTGGCATCACATCACTGCTAATGCAGCAGTTTTTATGCCATGGTGGCTGATTTTTGGGATTTTGTTAAATAAAAATTTTCATTTTATAATTTCTAGCAAATAAACTCTGATAAAAGAAGAGTAATTATATAACATATATACATATGTATATTATATGATATTATAAAAAGAAGGTTTGGTGTACTAATTTTCGTATTTATTTTTTTGGACAAATATTTCTGTATTTCAAACTTTAAGATCAATAAAAATTTTGAAGCTTTTAAAAGTATGTTTTATAAAAAGATTTTATAAAACTATTTATATATTTTCTTAATTTAATAAAAATTATAAATTAAATTTATTAATTTGAAAGAGAGTATAGAAAAGAGAAAATAGCAAATCAGTCACTGTTTTTTAAATTATATATAAATCAGTTTATGTCTTCAAATTAAATATATATAATATTTTTACTACCATATAATTATTTTAAAAATGTAAATATAAAAAATAAATTTTAATATAATCCATTATTTTTATATTTATAAAATAGTTTTAAATAGATATTTATACTTTTAATAATTTTAATAATTTTGAAAATTAATTCACTATCTGTTAAAATTTTTAAAGTCTAAAAATAATTTTTTAACAATAAATAAGATAAATAAATTTTATTTTGATAAATTTTTATATTTATGTTTTTAAAAATATATCGTGTGTTGGAACGTTAATAAGGTTTTGTAAATGAAAATGGATTAGTAAATTAAATTTTTAAGGATTGCTATGTAAGTCTCCGAATAAAAATTGATATGTATGCGTATGATATAACCCCACCCATCTGACATCTCTCTCTGCCTGTATTCTCACATTACTCACATTCCCTTCTTCTCGTCCTCTTCTTCCTTATCTTCTCCGATGGGCTCTGCGACAGAAGAAGAGAAGCAACACTTGCTGGTCAACATCGACACCGTCGCCGAGGATGGCGTCCATCATCTCCACCTCCCTCCGCCACCGAAGCTCCGCGTCTGCAACCTCAGTAGAGAAGTAGATAACGCCGTCACCGGTGCCGGCGCCGTCGAACGTACGGCGATCTTACGCAGCGTTAATCTCGAAATACCGACGGGACTCATCGTTGGGATCATCGGGCCGAGTGGCAGCGGGAAATCTACGCTGCTGCGAGCGCTGAACCGCCTTTGGGAGCCGGCCTCGGGATCCGTGTTTCTTGATGGCGTTGATATCTGCAGTCTCGATGTTCTCTGCCTCCGCCGCCGCGTCGGCATGCTCTTCCAGCTCCCCACCCTCCTCGAAGGTTAAGTTAGTTTTCCTTCTTTTCTGTATTAATTTTTGGTTCCCCGTGCTTTCTAATTAACACACAGAGACAAAGAATTTAAAAAAAAAAAAATCAATAATTGAAAAAACTGTTAAGAAATATATATATTTGTAATTATTAACTTCGCTGATGAGCAACCTTGTCATAATTTGTCCCAGAATTTCACGCAAAATTCTTGTATTAAATTAGTTTTCAAAATTGCATAATAATTTCTTCATTATAAGAGCCAAATAATCTTTATGGACGGGTTTTAAGAAAATAATTTCGAAAAACGAAAGTAAGAAACTAATTTAGGTCCTATAATTGGTATTAATTATAAAAAATTAATAAATAATTATATGCGAATTTACCTGGATCATGGAGACTAAGTACCGTGATTATCAGCACGTTATCGTACGTTATATGTGATCTAGGAATTTTATTATTCAAGTCGGAGAAAACATTGTGGCGGTAATTATCTATTCACATCGATCTAACGTGTCAGTCTTAACTTGTGAATATATTATTTGGTTATAATAATAATATAATATTAGGTTATAGGTCCTGCTTAGGTCGATCGATATGGCTCACAAAGCACACATTGTAAGTTCAAAATTCATGAACCGTTCTAAAATTAAAAATAGATAATACCCGCGAGTTCTTAGCTAAGTTGCCAATACGGTGTGGATGTGAAATGCAAATCGGATTTTAATAACTGACCATAATTTTAGTATAATATGAATTGATGGATCGCAACTAGAAAATAATATTTCTAATAACATTAGTAGTTGGTTGCCTTCTTATATATATAAAAAAAATATTAGATGACAGATTCAAAAATATTAAGATTATTATTTAATATTTTTGAGATCATATAGTGAGCATCTTGAAGGTCACGGAATTAATTTGAGCTTTTTTAAAGAAATATTATTATATTAGATTGCTTCGTCAACCACGATGAGTTGGTTGTATGCCGAAATATATGAATACGAAGGAATTTAAAATTTTTAAAAAATACTGACGAACGTTATTAAATCATTGTTTAAAAAGTCATTGGCATTGGTTTTGTTTTTTAAAAATATAAATAAAAACAGTTCTTACGTAATCATAAATAAAATAAAAATCTATATATTTATTTGTTTTTATTGGCTAATTCTAAACCACTATAATTCGAAACCGCAATTTTTACAGGAACGGTGGCAGATAACGTCCGTTACGGCCCGTTACTCCGCGGGAAACGTCTATCAGACGGCGAAGTGCAGAAGCTTCTGAGCCTCGCCGACGTGGACCCATCCCTCGCCGGCCGTCCGGCGAGCGACCTTTCCGTCGGCCAAGCTCAGCGCGTTGCATTGGCACGAACCCTCGCCAACAACCCCGAAGTTCTCCTCCTCGACGAGCCCACGAGCGCGCTCGACCCCATTTCCACGCAGAACATCGAAGAAGCTCTCGTACGTCTCAAGAAGAACAAGGGGATAACGGCCGTCATGGTTTCTCACAGCGTCAAGCAGATACAGCGCGTCGCCGACGTGGTTTGCTTGCTCGTCGACGGCGAGGTCGTCGAAGTCCTTGACCCGGCAAGGTTATCGGAGGCTGAGCATCCCATGGCAAGAAGATTTCTCGAGCTGAGTTAGTATGTTTGCGACGAAGTAAACTCATGGCCGAAACCGGCCGTGATGTCTCACATGGTCGGTTAATTATTATCAAGTGTATTACTCGGTCTCCTATATATATATATATATATTGAATATTATTAACGACCATGTTACTGGTCTACTGCAGCCTTAATATTCTGGCTCTCTTTTTCCTTCTCCATTTTATTTACCATTTTTGGAAGTTTGTGTCTTTTAAAAGTTGCTGGATACGACGCAATAATATTATCTTCTTTAGATTTTTTTTTTTAATTTATTTCTGTATCCATTAGTTTTCTTTTTTAGAATTATAGACTGTTTTGAGTAATCTTCCATAAAGTATATTCTTCTTCTCAGATAAAGAACTACGTGCTGGTCTTCTGGTAGTTATAGTGCATAAAATCAGATAGCTAAAGGTTATTCTTCGAACTACTTATTAGTAAGTAGATTTTCAGCAACTATTAATTGCACTATCGCAACATAATATAATTCGGAAGACAATAATTTTTCTTGTGCAAGAAAAATGAGTCTAAAACGGGTACCCGCATATCCACCCGTATTACCCGCAGGCGGATACGGGTATCAATATTTAGATAACTCGAGAGCGGGTAAATTTTTGACCCGCGACCCATTGACCCGTGATTTGACGACCTGCGGACGGGTCCGACCCAACCCGCCCATTTGCCAGGTCTACGCAATATTATTCGGCCTCGTACATGCTATAAATGATTTGGTTGAGTATCATACTCAAAATAATTTTTTTTTGGATTGAGCCGAATAGTAGATTTCAAAATAATTTTCTTTCGGGTTGAGCCGAATAACAAATTGTAACAATAATATCAATTCATAAAATAAAATAAAAAAACAAAAAAAGAACAGACGCAACAGCGACAAACCTGTTCTCTAAAATCCCTCCTTATTTTTCTTCCGCTTTCATGGTCTAACAGCCGTGCTCGATGAAGTTTTATGCCCATTATCCGTCACTTTCCCAAATTCAAGACCTTCAAGACCGAGTCCCACATCAACCTCGACTGATGTAGGAGAATAAAAGGGAAATTTGATATGATCTTGATGCAATTTAGCTTTGGTCATGTATTCTTTTGTCCAGAAAGTGGTAGTTCATATTTTGAACAGGTTAAGCTGAAGATCAACCACAGCCAGCTTTGTGGTGCAAGTCAATGCCTTGGATTACTACGAAATATAAAAAACGAATAATCTCCCAGAAATGTTTCTGTAAATTTTCTTTTTCTGCGATATCAGCGAGGCCCCGTGGGCATGTATACAATTTATTTTATGAAGAACAAATGTGGGTAAATAACTATATACATCTTGAAGCGGCTTCCACAAAACTTCTTACGCAGCCTTCGTTTTACGAAGTGCAGGCAGACGCTTTGCAAACTGGACACCAATTCTTCAGCCGTAGCCACTTGTGGACGCACGCGACATGGAACAGATGCTCGCACACCAGTTTCCCGACCTCGTCTCCCAAAGCATATTCTTCCTGAAGTAGAAGAGATCAGCATAGCAAAATAAATACAATTTCCAACTACACAACGCGCTAAGCTACTTTATACGGCAGGATGAATGTAATTCATGATCTCGGGATAGGTGTGTTAGAAGATGGATGAGAGAGACTTGAGAAAGCAGGATGAAGATATGGCATACTGAGAAAGTATGATGAAGACCTGACATAACTGATGTACGAAGAAAAAAACAGTGCTTCATTGGTATTTCTACATAAGAACCAAAGCAACGCGTAGCGGGTTGTCGCAATGATAGGATGTATCTCAGAAATTCTCCCTACCTAGGGTTTAAAAATTCGACTTCATGCACTGCCAACTGTGCATCAAATATACTATGTTAGCGTGTACGCACACGTGCGCCTCGTCACGTGCAATAGGACACTCCCAGAGTGAAAATATCCTCCTGAGAGAGCCAGGTAAGAACCTTATACAGACAAAGCTCTAAATCCTTGCATACATGAAGCCATATATATATATATAGAGAGAGAGAGAGAGAGAGAGAGAGAGAGAGAGAGAGAGAGAGGGGCCATTCTCAGCTCGACCTGAGAATAGCCTTTATAAGCTAACATCTGAGCTGTTGATCTCCTTGATTTAACGGCTGAGATTTAAATTTTACACTTAACGACGCCGTTAAATACTTAACGGCATGAATCGTTATTCCGTTAAATATAAAATTAAATCTCAGCCGTTAAGATAGTATTCTCAGGTCGAGCTGAGAATAGCCTCTCTCTCTCTCTCTCTTCTCTCTCTCTCTCTCTCTCTCGTTTTATATATATATATAGTTGGAAGAGCATTAGAACAGATAGTCGGATGTTTTGGGTACTACATAAACCATCTGCATATGGCCATGAATTTTACCTGACATATGCTGCATTTTGTATCATGATCTTCCTTATCACTATAACCAGACACCGAGAAGTCGGACATATAAATACTTCTCTGTAGGCATTTTGCAAGTGCCTCTTCCGAGAGGGCTGTACTAACAGAACCCATCTTTTCCCCTAGAGCTAATAATTCCTGTCAAATAACTAAGGAATGAGAATGGCAGAGCTTCCGATGAAAGAGACACGTCTATAAACAATAATGAAGATCCCTGATAACACTTACCTCAAAGGAAGTAAAGGGCATAAATGTAATATCATGCGAACAAACATAGTTAAATTTATGCAGACTTTGATTAATTTGACCTTTTTAGGACAAATAGATACAAACCTCGTACGTCATGTTATCAACGTCCATTCTCATATGGCGGTGCTGATCATAGAAGCTACGCCCACTCAATACCAGATTTGTCTCTAAGACTAAAAGTTGCTGTAAAAAAAAGGCAAGAGATTTAATCGGGATATATAATTTAAAGACCGTTCATAAAAGATCAATTGATCGATAAACCACCTCATAAGATGACTCTTCATCCTGCTCTATTCTCTCAAGTGCCAAGAGTACCTGCACGACAAGACAAGCTAATATTATCAGGTCTGACATAAGAAATGATACGAAGACTGATCCTGGAATCAAATGCTATAAGCTGCAAGCTCTAATAACTTTAGAAAAAATAAAAAAAAAATCCCACTCAAGTTCTACCACGACAAAGCATGGGGAGGATAAATGTACGCAGTTATCCCCCGAATGAGACTATTTGGTAGGACCCTTGAACTGAGAAAAAAAATCCAAGATATACAGACAAGCAAGCACACAAGTTCCAGAACAAACACAAGCATAAACCACACATACATACTATAACACAAGTTCCAAAAGAAAAAAAGGTTGTTAAAGACCTCCGCAATGTCTTCTATGGTGAGACCTCGATAGCCATCTCCGTTGCCAACAGGCCCATGGAATATGAAGGAGCTATGATCCTCCGCCCTAGAAATTGACCGGTTTCTACCTGCCCTACTGCCAGAACCATGGCGCCCAAATGATTCACGGAACACAGGTGGATGCTCAACAGGCACATATCTCGATGAACTCTCGGGCTCAGCTACTGAAAGAATATTGTCATTAATGGATCTTCGTGTTCTAACAGACACTGCCCCTTCGCGTCCAACTGGTTGATTCCTGCACCTTCTAGAAGCTTGGGTAGGCAACGAGCCCTCCGAACGAGAAAGAGTTGAAGTAGCAGCGGAGCTACGACGAGAAACTGATGTTACACTCTTTGCCTTCGAAGAAGAGGTCTCAGCCTCATACACCCTCTTCTTCACCGAATCAACCCTTCTATTTTTACTTCCTCTGTCCGGAAGAACATCCGGTAAAAAATTGCAACCACGGTTTCTTAGATTATGTCCGACGAGTTTAGTAGCCTTGCTTGAACTGCTCCCAGGCATTACCGGACGCTTTAAAGAAGAGCTTAAAGAAATTTCTTGATTACGAGAAATACTTTGATTTTTCGATTTACACGATCTGTAACTCGATAATGTGCTCAAGCCTGAAGATTTTTGAGCAAATTCACTCTCTCCACTAGACTGTCGTTCAATGATAGTACGGTTACCGAGACTAGAAGGAAGTGATCTTGATGAATTTCCAATTACTATCGGCTTGGTGGACGTTGAGCGAAATGAGCTACCAGAGTGCTTAGGTTTCTCACCCCAACCCATTCGGGAGGCCATCGGATAGTTGAACCGGGTGGCACAACCTAACCTGTTGCAATTCAGCCTATCTTCGCAGTTTGGGTCACTGAAAGCGAGAGCTCTCCCTCTCGTAGAAAAATGAGGTCCACCGATAGCTTTCTTACGTGTATACCCGTCCATCTGCGGAACAAGTATTTGTAAGTTAACTAAACCAAAGCAAATAATGTGCTTTTAAAAAATCCAAAAATAAAATTATGTTCGTCAAATACAAAAGTATTTGTAAGTTCAATACATTTTTCGAGAAAGGTTCACGAAACCATATCTCTCAAGTTTTATGGCTAACTCATCTATCGGCATCCTTGAAGATACTATTATTACAGCATTCACTGGAATTACAGGGATATTTAACCAGCATAGTCTTCTTCAGAGGAGAGTCGTTAAACAAGATATTCCTACATAGAAATGCTATTTAAATAATTTATGTTCATCAAATATATAAACAGACATGCTAATGACAGTTTCGCCACTAGACGTTAGTTAAGCTCATGGTTTCCAGTGCCGGTCGGCACAGCCCGTGCAGGGCGGCACGTGCCTGTTCCGCCAGTTGTTGGTACGGTACAAACCGGCACATGACAAAAAATCTTTTTAAATTTTTATTTTTTTTTTATTATTTTTTTTTTAAAAAAATAACACATAAATATATATCGATATGGTCGGCACGTGCCGGGATCTGAGTTAACCGAAACTCGGCTCGGCTCGGATCGGCATAGAAAACCTTGGTAACTTAAGCTACACAAACTAAACTATGCCGAGTTTCTAACTTGCAACCAAACAACAATATCCCAGAAATGAATCCCATCGGGACGGGTTCTAGGAAGATATACGCAGCTATGTCCCCAGAAAGAGACTGTTCCTATAGGACTCTCAGCCAAAGACTGCAAATCACTAAGACACATACAATCGAGCAAACAATTGAGACAGAAACATTAGATTGAATATGGTTTGAAAATTTTCAAAGCTCAATTACGTGCGGAAGACCCTTCAAATATCTACACTATATTGTGAAAACTAAACAAGCTTTGCATGCTACAAGGACATAACATGAATAATATCATAATATATCTAGCAAACTTCTAAAGACAAAATTGATATGAAAACTGAAAAAAAAAAGAATTAAAAAAAAGATCATCAACCAAAAATTTTAAAGTGAAAAACAGAAACATCAGAATATAACTGCTCGACGGAATCATTCCTCGACAGTTGATAAAAATATTACATCAACAGCTTGCTGTCTAGATAAACAAAACGAACACAAGCTAAAAATCAAAAAAAATTTAGAACATAAAAGAAATCACAAACAATATGATCTCATCCATAAAGAAATTGATCCAAGAAACTCTCATGCAAAATCATTTACCAATTGATGCATCAGATCGATCAGTGAGGTGCACAACCAACAGAAGTTAAAGAGAGAAACAAGTACTCGTCTAGAAAGGACCACACAAGAGAAAAGATGAAATAATCAAACCAGAAGGCCTTTTTAATCCCTTTCAAAAGTCCAACTTTCTATAATTAGATATCTGAATTTTAGCAACTCCATTTCTCTCTCGACCACTCAGCAATTCCACATATCAATCCCGGACCCCATGATCTTAGGCTGTGTAAACACCAATTCAATCCAAAACGCATAATTATAAAAAAAAAATATCCAGCTTTCTTAAGCAATAAGAACTCGATAACAACAAATAATAAAAAATATAAGCAGATTAATCTGTAGAAATTTAATTATAGAAGCAATAGAAATTCAATAGCTACAATCGAACAAATAATCAAAAATCAATTTTTCAGAATAAAAAACCATATAAAACACGATTATCTTCAGAAATTTGATTACGAAAGTACAACAACAACATTCATAATCGCAACATGATCAACAGGAAAAAAAAATAATCCCAAAAAAACATCTGAAAATTCTACATAGCATACCCAAAATCAAAATTTTAAGATATAACAAGTCGATTACAACAAAATAAAAAAGAACATAAAAACAGACCTTTATCGTTTGTTAGCGTGTATAACACACCAAATAGAAATCTTTCAAAGGACGATGAGGAATGAGAGGAAAGCAAACATGCTCAAAGAGGGCTTTTATGCTTGACGCATAGACGGAAACTTCACCATTCGATGTGCACCGAGATTCGAACAAATTGGGTGTCGTGGACATCACACGAAAGAAGAGAAAGCAATAGACGCAGACCGCCGCCCACTCAAGAACAACAAAAAGAAAAATGATGACAAAAGTTTCAATCTCCACCCTCCATCTTATGACACGTATCTCCAGATAGTGAAGCTCAGGCATCCTCACCATAATATACTAACATGGTGTTGTTTTCTTCTTCATATTTATCTATATTTTCTTATTTATTTTAGGGATACTACCATATCAGCCTCTCAACTGTTAAAAATATTCCAAATCAGCCTTCCATTTCAAATTTAGGTCGGATCAGCCCCTGATTACTGTTTGGAGTTTTTTTTGGGACGAAATTGCCTCTATACCCGTTAACACTTCAGACACCGATATCATCCATTTAGAAGCGATCTCGGAAAAAATTTTGAACATTAAAATTGTAGATCTCGGAAAGAACTACAACTTTTATGTTGAAAATTTTTCAAAAAAATACTTCAAAAGTTATGTTTTTGAGGTCGGAAGCATAACGGGTCGATCCGATCCGACCCAAAATTGCTACAAATAGTTCGGACATCGCCAAGATCTACAACTTTCATGTTCAATATTTTTTCAAAAAATACTTCTAAGTAGGTGATCTCGGTGTCGGCAACAAAATGACAGTTTTGTCCAAAAAAAAAGATAAACAGTTAATACGGGGTTGATTTGGACTGTTTTGAAGAGGAGGGCTGATATGGTATGGAAATTGAAAAGGGGGGTTGATTTGGTATTTTTCCTTCATTTTACAACAATTCATGACAATTATGAGTCCCACTACTCTAGCGTTTAATTCAGAGCACTATTATTATTATTCTGGATATGAAGTACAGAAAGTTCCATTTTTTTAATTAAAAAGGTATAGAAAATTCCAATTTATTTGAAAAAGGTCATTTAATTTTCACAGGAGTAAATCAAACCTGTAAATGACACAATTAATCACATATATAAATTATAAATTAAATTTTTTTATTTTTTATATAAATAATATTAAATTAATAATTATTTTTTTAAAATATTATATTTATTCGTAATAGGTTAGGTGAACAAAAGAAATGTCCTACATATATAAATTACTAAAAAATAATGTAAAATAGAGATGATATATATATATATTAACAATTAATATTAATATAGAATTATTATTTTTATATTTGTATTTAGATTATATATATTATTGTTTTTGTTAAGAATTTATTTTTAGTATTAAAAAATAAAAATCATAATTTTTAGTATTTATTTTTATTTTTTATATATTTTTAAAAAATTCTATTAATTTGTAAATTTCTATCAATTAACATAATTTTTTAAATAAATATAATATAATATAATATATTCAAAATTAATAAAGTTTTTATAGTTAAATTTATTTTATTAAGACTTTTTATTTTTTTTAACTAGTTAAATAATTTTTAAATTCTTACTAATTAACGTAATATATTATTTGATACAGTAAAAGTTATTTAAAATATAATTTACTATAACAAAATTTAGTCATATATATATATATATATATATATAAGGTAACGGAGAAAAATTAAAAGAATGTCGAACGCTTTTCTAAAAAGTTTTCTTACTTCTACGAGATGAACAGGTGATGGTACTATTGCAAGATTGACTTTTTTTTTTCTTTTTTTTTTTTTAAAAACTTTTCGAGATATGTAATGGTGATTGGAAATTCTCTTTCTTTTTAACTCTTTGAGAAAAAAAAAAGAAAAGCAGTTTGGCTACTTTAATGTATTTTTTTTATTTTTAAATTTGTTGGCCTTAACAAAATCGTTTTTCAATAAATTGAGTATTTAAAATCGTTTTTCAATATATTGTATTTAAGAAAACAAAAATGTTGAAATGGAGCGCGGTGAGATAGTTTGATTAGTATGCCGAGTGACTCATAAATCATCACCTATAAATTCTGAGTTTAATCCACGATAATCCAAAATATAGGCTTTTTTTATATTTTTAGCAAAACTATTAAAAGAATAACGTATTTTAAATTTAAACACCAGATTTTGTTTGTCCATATTCTTAGTTGGCTAATTGTAATATAAATATTTTTAATATATTTAATTGACTATATTAATATATGGAGCCGAAATCAAGCAAATTGTTGGTACACAAGCAAGCAATATATATATATACCAGATTCTTAGTTGGCTAATTGTAATATAAGTTTATTAACATATTTATATATGGAGCAGAAATCACGCAAATTGTTGGTACACAAGCAATATATATATATATATATATATATATATATATATATATATATATATATATATATATATATATATATATATAGTTCCATTAAAATAAATAACTCAACGATCCCTAGGCCATGAAGGTTTGAACCTACATTTTTCTGTATATCATTTTGGCAAATATTACTTTACGTTCTTGTTTATTTATGCTAATGCATCACTAAATCTGATCTTACATTTTGTAAAATGTTTTCAAATATATATATTTTGGTAGAATGATAATATCAGACGAAAACACATATTTATAAATATTTTTAAAAACTGTAAATTCAATAAATAATAATTTTTGTATGATTTATTTTGTTGTAAAAAATATTTATAATATTCAATGTTTTGGTTTTTTAACTAGGGAAATATTTGAAGACAAATCCATTTTGAGGTCTTTTTGAAAAAATAGTAAATACGAAATTATATAGAATATCAACATATATTTTTCATGTATTTAATTTTTTTTCAAAAGACAGTTATTAAAAAAAAATAGAAAACTGATTAGAGGAAGAGAATTGATAATAATCTCTTAATTTACATACTTTTTTTTGAGAAATCAATACATATTTGAGAATATATTATTTTATTGTTAGCCCATAAGATGGACGGCCATTCCGACCCACTAAAATAATAAAACGTAAGCGAAAAAATATGCACGCATGACACGAATGTTGGTTAATGACTCTTTAGAAGATCTAATTTAGATGGGATTCCTAGAAAGCATTATCTAGAAACTAATATAATTTTATTAATCAAATTGAATATAATGTCAATTAATTAATTATAATATTTGGTTTTTTTTCAAGCTTTCTACTTGGACACCATGATTCTAAGTTCTTCCACGTTTGGCTGATTGTCATTGGTGATGTTTTCCCTTTCATATAAAGGAGCATCACATCTTCAAATCAATCAATATAGCTCTTTCCATAAGGTATCATATATATATATATATATATATATATATACTAGCGGAAACATCACCTGCGATGCGTGTGAAAAAAAAAATTAATTTTTGTTTTTAAATTTAAAAAATATATTTAAAAATATTTAATTATCTAAAAATAAAATATTTTAAAAAATTAAGATATTATATATATATAGTTAATTATTATTAATTAAAATATATATATTTAAACTATATATTATTTTAATTATATATATATATACACAATTAATTATTATTAATTAAAATAATATATATTTTTAAATATATATATATATATATATATATAGGGGGGTGCACTGTAGCAATTACCCCCTTCCGCTTAAATATTATATATATATATATATATTATATATAGATATAGATATAGATAGATATATATATATGTTATTATTGTGGATGCAATTGGCCAATATATGTAAAATATAGACCCTTCGAGAGAATTATGCCACAACATTTTAGCATTTTTCCCAAACAAAATAAACATGTATTAGTTTCTATGTCGTAAATGCATATTTCATCGAGACATATCAAATGATTGCAACTATAATATATATATATATATATATATATATATATATATATATATATATATACACACACGCACACGCACAAACATTAGCAGTATATGTATCTACGAACGTGTGTAAAAGTTAATTTCAAATTAATAACTAATAAAATTTATTATTTTTAATTTATGATTAAAAAATATTTTAATTATACCAATATAAACTTTAAGAAACCTAAAAACACAAATCTACAAATAAAAACGAATCTAATCTAAAAATTTTTATAGATGATATATATATGAGAGAAACAATAGACAGTTTTATAGTTTCATACGAAATATAAATTATATAATATTTATGATAATTATAGTATATAATTGAAATTTATTTTAATTATTAAATAATTATGATATAGGATACCATCAAATATCTCTCTTATGCTTTATTATTATTATTATTATTATTTATAAACTCATATCTACCATGACTATGGCATTATCAATGCCTTCTAAAAATAAAAATCATAAATCCAATAATAAAAAATGTCAGTGAAAATTTATGGTAAGTTGTCCAAGGCGTTTAGAACGAAAAACGTTCAAATCATGTTAATGTGTTTTTTCATTTCCTCCCGCAAACGTGCAAATTAGCTATTGAACAGAAAAATGTGTTGACGTGGCGACGAGTGTGCGCCGTCAATTTTTAATAGTTAATTTATATGGCCCTGGAAATAGAGGGCCGATAATCCTTATTAATCTTTATTAATGTTATTAAAAAAAACAATTTTGGTTGTTATTATTATAATTGTTGCTCTTGTCTGGCTTTTCTTTTAGGAAAAGGTGTAAACTTTTGGAGCTTGAATGCTGACTTTTGCACCACCATAGCCCACATCCATTAACATTTTCTATGGACTTTTGCCATGTTTTATTATTTATAGTTATAATAAATTATTATAAATATATTATGTAATATATAATATTAAGTCTTAAAGTTATTGCTAATATATAGACCAGTATACTTGTTGGTACTTGGTACCAACTTTAACAATTTTGAGTGAACCATTATTACATATTATAATTGACAAATTATGCACGGTTTAAACAGTCTAGATATCAGCAGCATCAAATATTTGTGGAACATATTCCGAAGCATTACAGAGTCGTCAGGGTCTTGAAGAATGATTTTTCTGTCTTATATATATATGATGTATATATTTAAGATTAATCCTCTGTTTTTGTTCTGGTTTACTTCCATGCCTGCATTTAATTTTTGATGACCTCAAAATGATAAAATTCATAAGCACAATGCTAGTCTCTCCATCGCACCGCTCATAAATCCACCAAAATCTAATAATTCGTATAATTAAAAAAATATTTTACGAGTAATTTTTGAAAAAAAAAAATTTAATATGAAAATTATAAATTTTAATGATATTTATATTTTTTATTTTTTAAAAAAATACTACTAATTATATATTTTGAAGCTCTAAAATTTAATATATTAGAAATAAATTTTAAAAATATTATTTAAATTCACTATAAAATCGTTGATTTTTTTTTTTAAAAAAAATTAAACTAAAAAATTATAAAATTTTATTAAAATTTATACCGTTCACTGTAAAAATTTTTTTAATTTTAATTAAATGAGTTTCAAGTTTGGGAAACTTATCGGTGAATCTGTTGTTGCTAGCGGCGCTCAATCCATAAAGCAGAAATAATCAGAAACAAAAAAAAAATTCTTAATACCATTTGATATTTTATTTACATAGTATATCTTCACTTGATTAACTCTACAATCTCAGATCAGAAATCCCTTTTAATGTTCTTCAAACTGTAGATCATCAGATGACCGAGAAGGAGATGGCATCGTCGACGAAGAAGACGACTTGTTTCTCTTCGACGGAGTAGACGACATCGCCGGAGACCTCGCCGGCGACGAAGATTTATCGATCTCCGATTGCCGGACCATCTCCCACATCACCTGTATGTCGGCGTAGTCGCATGTCTGCACCTCGTCTCTCAGCTTCATTATCCCACCACTCCCTGTTTATATCCACTACATTATCATCATATTACATATACATATCCCAAGACATCATGAAGAATTAATGAAGAAGACTAACCATTCTTTCTGGAGCTGAGGATGGATCTTTTGGCAGCAGGAAAAACCCTAATCTTCTTGTACCACTCCATTGATGATCAGTAGCTAGCTCTCTTCTCTGTCGTCGCTTCTCAGTCTCTCTTAAATCCAATCTAATCAGAGAACATAACAAGCGTGTGAATGTATAGCGCGCGAGGTCAAGGTAGGTAGAAGAATGTCGACGCGTTCCTTCCTGGATGCTGCCATGCGCCATGACCGACGGATCGAGCTCATGGACTGGTGTGATTATTCTAAGTTTTAATTCAAAATAATATAAAGTTTTTCAATGTGCGTCGCTATCTTGTTGGTCATGGAAATGAGATGGTGTGGTCTCTATCTTTTATCCGACAACTGCATCTCACCCGTTGCTTTTTTAATCCATTTTCACGTGCTGTGCGAGAATTTTTATAATACTTGGATGTAAGTTTTAAAATTTACATCACCTATTAAAATTTATATTTATAAATAATTTTTTAAAAAAAATTAATTATACAACTGTTCAGAAAAATAAAATATATAATTTTATTATTTAAATTATTTTTATAAATATTATAATATATGTCAAAAATAATTATCAAAATATGATAGTGTAAAATTAATTATTTGTCTATAATTTCTTATCAATTTATTTGACATGATATTTAATTTTTTTTGAAAATAATTTACATTATAAAAATTTAATATAATTTTCTGAATAATTTTATAGTTATTTTTTTTTTATAAAATATTTTTAAATATAAATTTTAATGGATGTGGTGTAAATTTTGAAATTTATAAAATTTCTCGTACTGTGGGGGTGAATTTAGAGAAATCAATCCCGCAATAGCTGATATACAAAAACCTCACTTTTTTGTAGAAAATTTGTGTACCAACTCTCTTTCTTTCAAAATTTTATTTACGAATAATTTTTGTTTATAATTATCTATTTTCAAAATATTTATTCAAAAAATATTGAATGTTATTATTTATGAAAAATTGTATAACTATTTTTTTCTAAAATATATTTTAAAATTTTAATAATTAACGAATTAAATTTTATATTTACTATATTTTTTAAAGTTTTATAACATTTACTAAAAGTATTTTGTGAAAATTATTAAAATTATTTAAATTTATTACAATATTTTAAATTGAATTTCGAAATAACATTGTATAGAATTCAAAAACATAATAAAATACATTAAAAGCAAGATTTTTTCCATCCTTTATTGATACCGCTTGATCAAGAGTGTCGAGATTCAGCGGCGCCACCGCCACGCGAAGCTCGGCGTCGCCATTAACGGCGCTTAGTTCTTTCTGGGATGGTTCGGGATAAGTAGCAGTCGTCGTCGCAGTACACTTCGCTTCTTCTTCGTCGGATGCGCGTCACGTTGTAAACGTGGGGGCAGACTTGGGACACGATTACCCAAGCCCACTCACCAGATGTACCGTTGTCATACTTTTTTAAAAAATATCTTTATATATATATATATATATATATATATATATATATATATAATTTGATGACCAACTATTACAGTGTGGCAACTTATAATTTTTATAAATTTAATAACATTATGTAATCTTTATATTAATAAAAAATTAAAAAACATAAATTTGTAGTTAAAATATTGTAATATTAGTGTAAAAAATAATATAATATATATGATAGAATATTAATTTTTAAATAAAGTTTTAGCAATATATAAAATTGTTGGAATATATATATATATATATATATATATATATATATATATATTATATAAAATTAGATATTAACCGATATTTACGCTACTTTTCAAATAACTTTATATATGTTATGTACTTTTTTTCTTGCTCAATAATATGTGATGTATAAAATAATTTTTTTAATAAAATTAACTATTAATATATAAAATTTAAAAAAAATAAAATAATTTTTTAAAATTTTGATGACTAATATCTGTATATTTTAGGATACAAAATTAGTATTGTAACATAAGTGGGACGGTATTCAACGATATATCACGAGTCCACCACGTTGGGAGTTTTACAATTTCATCATGGTATAATGCATATAGTAAAAAATTATTAATATAATTAGATTCGTTGCAAATAAAATTTCACGTTGTTATTTAAAAAAAAACATTTGTGAGCACTTTTACCTAATATACAGCTCCCCAAAATAGATATAATTATTTTTTAAAAATTTAAAATGAGTAAAAGGTAGAAGCATTTTTTTTTTCTATATTTTAGTATATATATTAAAATATAGAATAAAATGTGTGTATATATATATACATAAAAATATAGAATACAATATATATTTATATAAAGAAGAGAGAGAGAGAGAACTGTTTTTAAAAAAAAAATACAGAAACTTATTTAGAAAAATTAGCAAAGTATGAGTGAGTGAGAGAGAGAGAGAGAGAGAGAGAGAGAGAGAGAACTGTTTTTTTAAAAAAATACAGAAACTTATTTAGAAAAATTAGCAAAGTATGAGTGAGTGAGAGAGAGAGAGAGAGAGAGAGAGAGAGAGAACTGTTTTTTTTAAAAAATACAGAAATTTATTTAGAAAAATTAGCGAAGTATGAGTGAGAGAGAGAGAGAGAGAGAGAGCTGGTTTTTAAAAAGTACAGAAACTTATTTAGAAAAATTAGCAAATTATGAGTAAGGGCGTTCAGTACGAAAACCAACTTTTTTTTTAATAAAAAATAAAAGAAGATGATATTTCGTTCTTTACAAAACGGAAAACAATCTCGAATTTCAATTCAATATTTTCATCACAGTTACAAACATATCTGGAATAGTTTATCTTTTCACTTCAATTTTTAATAAAAATCCGAACAACTAATCTAAAAATATATCTAAAAAATAAAAAATTAACAAAATTGTGCGTCAATTTGAACATAAAATGGGATGTAAATCCATCCCGGAATCAGTGTATTACACAATATCTTTATCGGGATAGGTGTTTGTACACACATCCATAAATTGAAATCCTGATCAAATTAACCAAATCAATCACAATTCACAAAATTAACAAAACATTAAAAATTGAAAAAAAAAACCCAATCGGCCCACACGGCCCATCTAACCAAATCCCAAAACTATGTACTTGCTCTCATCGGTGGCAGCTTCTGCTGGCACCTCCATCGCGTCCTTGTTCTCCTCAACTTTCGCCGCCGTGGCCACCGGTTCCAGCGCCGAAACCGTCGCACGAGGCGGTTGCGACATTGCGCCGTTGAGTTCCGGCTCCTGCAGCGATATCACGGTCTCGAACGCTCCGACGAGTGCTAACACTTTGTTCTTTCTCTTCTCCGCCACCAGCCTCTCCTCTATCACGGCGTTCCCCGCCGGCGGCGCCTCCCTTCTCCTCCCCGACACAGTGTTAGCTGACTGCACCGGCGGAGAAGCCTCTGCTTTCTTGTCCTTCACCTCCGCCGCCGCTCCCTCTTCCTTTTTCTCTTCTACTTTCTCCTCCTCAGACGCCGCCATAACTGCTCCTTCCTCTGCGATTAGAGCGGGCTCTGTAGCTGTTAATTCTTCCACTACTTTCGTTATATTCTCCGTTGCTTTCTCTTCTCTCTCTACGATTTCTTCTTTAGCCTGGTCCTCTGGCAACGTTCCTTCAACAACTTCACTGTTTGTTGCCGTTTCTTTATTAAGCTCTTCATGAACGTGAATCTCAACTTCCACGACCTCGACATTAGCTGTTGACGTTGTTTCTTCCTCTACTTCTCTCATCTTAGTTTCAGCTGGAGCCGGCGGCGATGTCGGTCGTGGTGCAGCTTCGACGACCTCAGGTAAATGCTCCTTCCCTGCCGCCTCTACTGCAGGATTTTCAGCCGGCGGCGGCGGAGTTGCACTGCGTGCTCGCTCCCTCGACGTCCTTACACCACCCGCCGTCCTATCGAAGCTCTTTGCACGTGTGAGCTGAGCTCTACTGCCAGCGGGGACACCCTTAAATAGCGGAGTTTTCTCCTTAGAACAAGCAATAGTTCTCGGCGAGGGAGAGTGGGACGATGACGTCGACGTCGAAGCTCTTGGAAGCCTCATGGCGGAGCTTGTCGTCGCCGGCGGAGTTCTCGTCGTTGCTGGCAGAGTCCTCGATGCAGACGTGGCCTTGCTGGCGATGATTCGTTTTCCGGCGGATGCTAACGATGGCCGCGTCGTCGTACCCGCGCCGCTGCACGAACTTGCCGTCGGCTTAAGATAGCTTGCCGTTGACCTTTTATCGGGAGTCGACGGACGTGAAGATCTCCGGCCATCTGCACCGCCGCGCCCCGCCGCCGTGGTCGGCGAGGAGGTCGTCTTCTCCTTGGCGTGAGAAGTCGTCTTCGTACTAGCCATGAAGATATCTAAAACTGTAATAGATAGGAGACGAAGGAGAGAACAAATTGATGGACACAATGAGAATTCTTTCGTGTTACAGTATATAATAATAATGTGAATATTTAAAAATATAATAATTTGAAGCAAATTTCCATGACAAAAACTGCATGAAATTGGAAGTTTCGGACGTTATGTATTTGTTTTATTGATTGACAAATGACAGGGGATTCTGAGCAACATGTCTTCTAATTACATTATTATCGAATCTGAAGAAATTATCGAAATTTAATTTATAATAATTAAATTAACAGCATGTCTTCTGACAAATGTCGGATCTTATCAACAATGGAATATTGGACATCTCTATATGTTTGCTTATTACTTTTATTCCAATATTATACGTATTAATTATAAAAAAAATAATATTATGCGTATTAAAAATTATTATTTATGTGTATTTTTCTATTTGCTTTTGGTATATAGTAGTATAACTATCGCTTTTTTATATAGAGAACACGGGTGAATTCAGCCATACGTTGATTTTTTATGTAGAGCAACATCTTTATTTTTATTTTTTTTACCTCTATTTAAATTTTGATTACCAATGGCAAAGAAGGCCCTTCTAATATTTATTTTTTGCGATAATCAGGACGGCAATTAGTTTTTTTAATTTTTACAAATAAGTATGTAAATCATATTTCTAAGAGACAAAATAATATAAATGACTAATTGTGGATAGACAATCTAAAACTAGTACCATGAGGAGGCCTTTTTCTTGTAAACAAATATGTATGTTATTTTCCTAAGAAAAAGATAATGTGAAACGAAAAAAATAAGAGTAGACCAATTGAAACAATTAGAGGCATTTGTATTTTGATGTGCTACAATAATTCAAAATTACAAATATTTGCCCCTAATCCGAAACTATGCTTTTATGTCCTCTTAACCATATAATAAAGAAATTATTAACACTTTCGGTAAAAAGGAAATTTTTTTTTTATTATTTCATAAAATCAAGGGATATTAAGAGCATCCGGTTTTGAATTAGGATGATATAAAAATAAAATTATGAATTATGAAGCTCCTACCGATGGATTTAGCGGTCTGGCGTGTGCCTCATAAAGCATATGTTGCAAGTTCGAAACCGATGGGTGGTCTTAAAATGAAAAATAGACAATTCAAACGGAATCTTTAGCTGGACTATTAGTGTGGTGGCTGAATATGGCGCCAATACTTTATGTCTGGCTCGGGACACATATCATATCAGAATTTTACTTCCTGACTGCAGTTCCAACCTAATATCGGGTTGATGAAATGTGATTAGAAAATGGTGTTCTCAGTAATATCGGAGATTGGTGTACCCAAACTATTTCGCCTAATTATCTCAAATAAAAAAAAAGAATTTTTGAATTATGAAAAGGGTATAAAAACGCAAATGCCCTAAACTATTACGATAATGAGGCTTTTCTTTTTTTGCATTTTTCTTGCAAATAAGTATGTAGATAATATTTCTAAGAAAAAGAAAGACAGCATTTTTGCACAAGCGAGTCTTGACTTCATATACATACAAGTTTAAAAAAATTCTAATATGCTTCAATTGTGCCAAAAGACAATTTCAAAGCTACTTGGGCCTTGGCACATATATATATATATATATATATATATATTATATATATATATATATTAATATATATATATATATAATATATATATATATAAAACACATATTTTACACATATTAGAATTTTATTTATAATTTATATATATATATATTATATATATAACACATATTTTACACATATTAGAATTTTATTTATAATTTATATTTCTATTTCTAAGTTAATGTTATAATAAATCATGTGCTACTTTATGTGTGTAAGTTTAAAAAAATCATTACATACAATTAATAAATTTTTTATAGGTAGGACGGGTTAAACTCTGTAATTGTTTTCTTAAATTCACTATTTAATTCATAATAACCTCATAAAATTGAGAAAAGAAAATCAATTTGAACTCAGATTAGAAAACATCACCTTCAAATGGTGAAATGGGGAGATTTATCTCTTCATTTTCTGGAGCTGCTGAAAGAAATTGAAGATGGTAAGATGTTTCTGAATATTATTCATCTTCAGTTAGTAGAATTAGAGGCTGAGAATAAATTTAGAGAAAGAGAGAGACGGTTGGACTTTTAGAGGTTAAGCTCTAAATTCTGGACCGAAATGGTTAATTACCGCCCGCTATTTTTGGATAATTCTGTTTTAGTAAGATTTTAAAAAAAAGATTATTAAAATTAAATTGCTTATTTGTTAATGGGCTATCTTATGGGCCGTATGTATTGGGCTTCTGAAGTACAACTGGACTTGCAAGTTTGGGTTTACCAACCGATTCATTCATTGAACCAATCTATCGTGCTGGTGCAAAGTGGTCGAGTTCGAGCTCAAACCTCTAGAGCTAAATTCAGGTACTCTGATTGTCGTATCTTTGTGTCCCGCATGGTTCCCGTCCATCCCAAAACGAGTTTTGATTCAGTAGAATAGATCAATTTGTAGTTAAATTGTCGTGTCCAATAAAACTTCGATACCGTTGCGTTTTATCTAATTAATATAATTATGCTGAATATAGCCCCCGCGCTAGGCAACCCAGTTGCGAGCGCTTGGCGGCAGGTTCGAAATCTAGCGTCTGCGAAATTTTTATTCTGCGGGGGTGTAGGCTGTCTTTGAAACGTCCAAACGTCAGGGAGGGAGGGGCGGGGGGGGGGGGGGGGGTGTGTAAGCTGTCTTCTGTCCAATATATGAGCATGTAAATCAGATGCAAATAGCTGTCGATGAAATGAGTTACATATATACTTTTCTCGCGTAAATCTTGAAAAATATTATGGCGAGTATATACAGCTCATGCTACTATTTGTATGTTTAGCCCAAGGCTTACGAAAACAGTTTATTTGAAACATGGCTGCGTGCATCTATTCTTTTTAGATTTTATTTTAGCGGGACTTATGACTGGATTATTATTGTAGTTGTATATTACTGTTGGCCCAAGTATAGGTCTTGGAAAGAGGCCTACTAGATCATTGTCTACAGTTATTCGTAAAATAGTTCTATAATTTATATACAAATTCATTCGGTTTGTTTTTTAAGTTTTACGAGAAAAAATTATGCCGATAATCTGCCACTTTGTAAACCGTTGTAATATGTAACACCTGGTGTGGTGCTTACTCCGGTTCTACTATTCGACCTTCGAATTTGACTCGTGTGCTCTAACAACGATTACATATATATATAAGCTATAAATCCTACATTCCACATGGCGCTTAACCTTCAGCAGATAGATATACTGCCCTGAATTCCACCAAATTCAATTTTACAAACTTCGAATTTCGAACCTACAACCGCGCGCTGGGCTACCCGGCACGGGGCCAAATTCTTTCAATTTTAAATGCCAAAAAAAAAAAAAAAAAACCAAAAAAAAGCCTATGTATTCAACAAGTACAAAAGGTGGTAGGTAAGCAAAATTATTCATTAATCTATTTCCAACCAAATATGACTTAGCTTGCTTGTTCCATGAAGTAAGGTTGATTCTTCATGAAAGATCATTCAGAATTAGAGTGATTCTTGTGGTCTGAAATTGTAATTTTGCTAATTATGTCTTGGTGGATTTGTAAGCTCCATATGGAGTTCTTCAGGTGGTCTGAAATTGTAGATTAATTTCAAACTAAATTATATGATAAATATTAATTTCCAACCAAGCCAATCATCTTTGGACAGAGTTGTAAACTCCGCAAAATGTTACAGATCTAAATCTACGACTCTATTTGTGATAACACATATATCTTTTTTTTTTAAAGATAATGAAGGATATGTCCTATGCAATGTAATAAATGTGAGGTTGAGCTCTTTAATCCGCCATAGATATTATATCTATACATCATAATAAAATGAGAGGCTCGAAAAAGGAGGCTTTCCGCTTCACAAAGCGAGACGTCAACGGTCTTCAACCCGCGAAGAACACGGTAGTTAAGTCTTCTTCTTTTCTTTTTTTTTTTTTTCTTTTTTTTTTGAAAAAACGTAGTTAAGTTAAAGACCGTGAATTAGAAGTATTTTTGTTTTAACAAACATGATTATGTCACTGCTTACACAAGCTTATTAGGTTAGGTGAGACAATGATTTTTGGGGAATTTGCTAATCAGGTCCCCTATATAAATATTTCTTGATAATTAGCCTCCTCAATATATTCTTGCAATTCAGTCCTCGATTACTATTTTAAATTTTTTACGGACGAAAATGCCATCAGAATGTTCCACTAAAATATTTAAATGTCATTTGTAGGCGTTGTTTTAATACCCAAAATAAATATTTAAAAATATTTTTTGGAAAATATTTCAACATTAAAGTTATAAATTTTTTCAAGATCTATAAATTTCGTGTTGAAAATTTTTCTAAAATATTCTTCCAAATAATTATTTTGGATATTAAAAATAGCATTTAAAATAGGGTTAAAATCGATATTGTATTTAACACCATAAAATAAATATTTAGAAGTATTTTTTTGAAAAAATTTTTAATATAAAAGTTATATGTATGTTGAAAATAACACTAAAAGTGTGGTTAAAATCTATATTGTGCAAAGCGTTAGGGAGTTTTTTTGGGATAAGTTTTTCAGGTGGGTAGTGTTACAAACCGTGCGGGCCGCCCGCACGGCACCTAAGGCGGGGCGGGCCAGCTCAGCCCGCTCTCCTAGTTACGCGCCGGTCCGTCCCGTCCCGCGCGTGGGTTGATTTTTTCAGCTCGGTTCGCGCAGCCGGACTGCGGTGCAGGCCGTTGACTTTTTTAGCATCTCTACGAGTGGGATACGAGTGGGATTGATAAGTAAGAACGAAAGTTTTTGGAGGGAGGGGGAGGGGGCAGCTGATTAGTATGAACACAAATTATAGGGGGGCTGAATAGCAATGGTTTTCATTTTTTTAATTTTCTATTTGTCAAATTGACTATTTCTAACTGAATCAGTTGTCTTCTACCTTGTTAGGTGTAGCATGGGTTGAGTCAACCAATATACACTTCTTAATTTCACACAATTACTTGCAAGAAGAGCTCGTACTCTGATCTAGCTGGATAAAATACTTTCTCTAATCTAGATATATGTATACGGCAGAGATGAGTTAAGATCGTCGGCTTGAGATGGGTTCTAATGGATGGATGGTTGAGATTTAAGTCAAGAAGTTGACTTCCAACTTCCATAAGACTTTCTAAGTTACTTCCCCATGTAGTAGGGATTCATTCGTCTACTTCCTTTGAATTTTTCTCTTCTAATGACCGACTCTGAATATCAATCATTGATCAGTTCACACTTATCTATTTATTAATCTGCTTAAAGTTTTACTATATAAAGGTTTCTCTGATTCCATTCTCTCCACATCCTGCATAACATTTCCAGCATCGATCAAAAGAGTTAGCTTTGAATCAGAATCATCAGGAGCTCAAATGGATAACAATGGCAGCAAGCGGGTGGTGGTCGTAGGCGGTGGCATCGCCGGTGGACTCCTCGCCAAATCAATCCAACTCAATGCCACTGTCACCCTCATTGATCCGTAAGTTCTCCATTCTCTATATTAATTGTGTTCTTTTGTTGTTCTGCATCTCGATTCTGGTTTAAGATTTTGTACAGTTGATGTTCTAAAGTTGGTACTTTTGATGCAATTAATACATATGATGAAGTATACTGTATACAAGATTTTTACAAAATTCCTTTATTTATTTATTTTGGAGGATTAGTACTCTGCATATTTGTACACAAGGTGTATGTGTTATTTCTTCTTCATATTACTATACATCATATGATGTATGTGTTATTTCTTCTTCATAGTACTATACATCATATGAAGTACTTTATTATGTGAAAAATGTTAGCACGATTTTAAATGATTTTATGTCACTATATATATATATATATATATGATATTGATGTTGATGTTGATGTTGCTTGTAATATTCTTCTAATATACCAGGAAAGAGTATTTTGAGATCCCATGGACCAGTTTGAGATCTATGGTGGAGCCAAAATTTGCAGAAAAAACACTGATAAAGCATACGGATTATCTGACTAATGCGAAAGTGATTTCATCTTCCGCGGTTAGCATAACCAACAACGCGGTCCTGACAGCGGATGGCCAAGAGGTTGTGTATGACTATCTTGTTATAGCTACTGGTCACCCAAATTCTTTCCCAACTCACAGAAAAGATAGGATTGCGCAGTTTCGACAAGGTATATAATTATATAATCTCATCACTTGTGATGACATATAACTATTCACTTATATGCAATTTCAAAGTCCTTGTTTGTTAATTATATATCTTGAAATTCATTCTAATGCATACATTAGTTCATCATAATATTATATCACATATTTAACTTTTGAAATCAAACAGTTAAAATATGATTTTTGGAAGAAAAAAAAAGAAGAGAAAAAAGAAAAAAAAACTTCATAAAAATTAATTATTTTTCATGTATTAGAGGCAATGCATTTTTATTAAATTTTCCAAATAAGTCTCTTTTTTATAGCTAAAGATTTGTAAAGTAGAAGGTTTATATTCCTAATGTTTGAAAATTTTTGCAAATTCAGACAATGAGAAGATAAAGTCAGCTACTTCAATCCTAATAGTTGGAGGGGGCCCAACTGGGGTTGAACTTGCCGGTGAAATTGCTGTTGATTATCCTGAAAAGAAGGTAACTTTGGTTCACAAAGGCTCCAGAATTCTTGAATATATAGGATCAAAAGCTTCAAAAAAGTCGCTAAATTGGTTAAAATCGAAAAAAGTAGAAGTGCTTATAGAGCAAGCAGTTGATTTAGATTCTGTGGACAAGGAAAACAATGTTTATACAACAACTGCCGGTAAAAAGATTACCGCGGACTGCCATTTTATTTGCACCGGAAAGCCCGTGGGTTCGTCATGGCTCCGCGAAACAATTCTAAAGGATTGCTTGGATATGCATGGAAGATTGATAGTTGATGAGAATTTGAGAGTGAAGGACAAGAAGAATATCTTCGCTATTGGCGATATCACCAATGTCCTGGTAAATATCTCGACTTTTTTTCCTTCTTTTGTCTAGATTTGCTCTTCTTATCTTTTTGAACCTAATTTCCCAATGATATCAGTTTAATGTGTTCTTGAATTGCTAGATATATCTGTTTGCATGAGATTTTGATTATCAATGACAAAATGATTCATCCTATATGTATCATTATTTCTGTATATCGCAGTAAAAATTTTGATTAATTTTTATTTTTTTTATTTATAGGAACTTAAGCAAGGTTTCCTTGCGCAAGCACATGCGGGAGTTGTAACGAAAAATCTAAAGGTCTTGTTGAAGGGAGTCAATGAGAGCAAACTTGGCAAGTACAAACCCGGACCGGCAATTGCTATGGTATCTCTAGGTAGGAAATCGGGTGTCGCACAATTTCCATTCATGACGATGAGTGGACGGATCCCGGGGATGATCAAATCGAAAGAATTATTCGTCAGCAAGACTAGAAAAGCAATGGGGGTGGATGACAATTAAACTTCTTACAAAAAAAGGAGTTTTTCTACAATTTGATTCAGTGATGTGTGATGTTATATATGTTTGTGGTGTATTGCAGTGAGTTTTATATGATATTATGATTGTAGATTGTAAAAAATAAAAATTTGGGAGCTAATGTATTTTTTTTTTTTTTAAATATGTACTAGTGAAATCTAAATTGTTCATCTTGGAATAGAATTTTTCGTACAAATGCATGTCTTGGTAAATACTCCTGGAAAATCCCAGGAACTCCCTAAAATTTTCCAAAATTTTTGTTATCATTCCACAAGAAATATGTTATGTTATATATCCATTTTAAATCGTCATGAATTTTTTTCTATTATTTTATACGATGACTATATAAATAATATATACTTTTTGTACGATCGTTATACTAATAAACAGATATTTATAATTTTTTGTATAGAAAATATTTTTTAAAAACGGCACCCACTTGGACTCGATGCCAGTGTGACAGGTGTCGACGTAACCTGAGATGCGTCATATAAACAGCTCAGCAGTTCTTAACGCGTCAGCGCCAGTGCTTTTGAAACCCTCCTCATCTACGCAACTCCCTCAATTCAATTAGTTCATTAATAGTAAAATTCATAAATTCTCCAAATTCATTCTGCAAATCCCCTGCAATTCGAAATTCTTCGCACCATCTTGAATTAGATCACTATAATAATCAAATTGCATTGAAAAGTCGGCTGCAAACTAATGGAATCTGGTAAACAAATTGTGGTGGTCGGCGGCGGCGTAGCCGGAGGATTACTTGCCAAGTCCGTTCAATCCATTGCCGATGTTACTCTCATTGATCCGTAAGTTCAGATACATCACCAATTTCTTATCTTCGTTTTTTATTTTGTTAAAATCGTGACAAAATGGAGCATTTTGTTGTTTTTTTTACTGGATTTTAAGTTTTTGGTATATATGGTTGTGAAACACCGAGTTTTTGTTATGTGGTCTAGAACAGGGATTTTTTATATTGATTTTTTGTTTAATACCAGCAAAGAGTATTTTGAGATCCCATGGTCGAACTTGAGATCAATGGTGGAACCAGAATTTGCAGATAGGACACTAATTAAGCACGCCGACTACTTGACCAATGTGAAGCTCATTACATCTTCTGCAATCAACGTCACTGAGAATGCGGTGCTGATCGAAGATGGAACAAGTGTTGAATATGATTATCTTGTGATAGCTTCTGGTCATCCAAATTCTTTCCCCACCAACCGAAGGGAAAGGCTTGATCAGTTTCGACAAGGTTTTACTTATTTATTTATTTATTTTTATTTTAACAAGTTGCTATGTAATTGTTTGTTCTTAGAAAACTATACTAATGTTATAATTTATTGGTTTTATTATTTTTTTCTTAAGTTCATCACTGCCCTATAGCTTCCATGTGTTGGACTTGGTCCAAATTCTATGTCACATAATCTTTGTTGCGTTCGTGCACCATCAAATGGGATGCAACCGTGGAGTGAATGAGATTTACCCTCTCCTAATAAATAATAGAACAGAGGGTGGAATTTGTTTGTTTATTTATTTTATTTTCTGGGTCGAAGAGAACTACCAAATGCTTATTTCTTGTATTTGGCATGAAATGGATATGTTCCGTAGAAAACATTGATTATCAAGAGATGTATAGGTGTAAAGTATGAGCTTAGATGTTTTATTCTATGTTTTTTTATTTTTATTTTTATTTTTTTTCAGACATAAGCTTCCACATGTTTTAAGAGAACCCAAAGAGCTTCTTCCTATCACTATGTCATCCAGTCTCCGATCCTATCAGTTTTCTCTAGAGTTTCGCTGACAGATTCTATCTTCTTTATCCAAATGGATTAAATCTTGGAGTGCAATCATGTAAATATCCCATATCATGTGGTTTTCACGTCAAGAATAATTGTAAACATAATAGCCTTTTCTCATCTTCTCCATTTTGCAGAACATCTTTCGGTTCTTGCCAAAACTAGATATTGTGCATATTTTTGGATGGAATGGAAGTGATACCAATCTAATGTTTGAATTTTTTTGCAAGTCAGATAATGAGAAGATAAAGTCTGCTAGCTCTATCTTAATTATTGGAGGCGGCCCGACTGGCGTCGAACTTGCTGGTGAGATTGCTGTTGACTACCCTGAAAAAAAAGTCACTTTGGTTCATAAGGGCTCCAGATTACTGGAATTCATAGGACCAAAAGCATCTAAAAAGGCATTAGATTGGTTAACTTCAAAAAAAATTGAAGTGCTTCTGGAGCAGACAGTTGATTTAGACTCCATAGCTGAGGGTAGAATTTACACGACATCTGCGGGTGAAAAAATCGTTGCGGACTGTCATTTTCTTTGTGCCGGAAAAGCTCCGGGTTCTTCATGGATGAAAGAATCTGTTTTACGTGATTGCCTGGATACGAGTGGAAGAATCATGGTTGATGAGAACATGAGAGTGAAGGGCAAGAGGAATATTTTCGCCGTTGGTGACATCACTGATGTCCTTGTAAGTTTTCCTACGTCGACAAAATTTCTTTTGGTATAGGTATAAACTTACAGTTACTTTTCTCCATCACAAAGAAGGATATATTAAACTGCTAATTCGACCTCTCTCTCTATTAATTTCATGAAATTTTCTTGCGTAACACACAAGTTCTTGTAGTTCTTGTGTCCTAAATCGAATTTGTATCTTGGAACTGGTAGACACTATCTCGATAACTTTGTGTATTTTTATCTGTATTGAGCTAACTATGCTTAAATATTGAAGAAATTGTTATAGTCAACAAAGCTACAAACTTAAGATTAAACTCTTATGTCATGATAGACCCTAAAGTATCGTGACATAGTTCCTGAGTTCGAATCTTGTGAGCCAAATTATTTGGGAAAAAAGTTTGTCTGTGGTAAAAAAGAAGTGTGTATCTATGCGCCAAGCAAAAAGTTTAGCCTTTGATAGTAAAATTGTATCCATATGTTCCTTTTCTACATTTTTTTTTGTCAAACATAGCTAACCGATTCATTAGAAATGGTTTTGCCGTAAGCTTTATAAATGCTTTTTTTTTTTGGTGAGTTTATTGTGGGGAAATACTTTTTGTAATCGGTCCAATTTTGTATGAATAGTTATAACCTGATAAAACGTACAGATAGCACCGTCCCATGGTACTCCAACTGGAAAGTATCTATCTTTTGATCTGTGCGGCAGGCCCGAAGGTATGTGACATCCTCTATAGAGCATGGTTTTCGGTGCCGGTCGGCACAGCCCGTGTCTGTTCCGGCAGTTGTCGGCACGGTACGAACCGGTACAGCATGTGTCAAAAAATTTTATATTTGAATTTTTAAATTAATTTTTTTATTATGATTATTTTTTTTAAATAACAATTAAATATATATCGGCACGGTTGGCACGTGCCGTGATCTGAATTTACCGAAACTCGGCTTAGCTCGGCACAAAAAACCTTGCTATAGAGTGCATAGTGGATAGAAAAATTTCACCCCTCTTCCATGCGGCGCTTCGTTCTTTAAGAATGCTTGTTATTATACATATTTCTGTGTAATAACCGTTAATTTTGCCAGGAACTTAAGCAAGGATTCCTAGCACAGGCCCACGCGGGAGTTGTAGCGAAGAACCTTAAGTTTTTGCTCAAGGGAGAAAAAGACAGTAAGCTCGCAAAGTACAAGCCTGGGGCGGAGATTGCTATTGTTTCTTTGGGAAGGAAAGAAGGCGTGGCGCAGTTACCGTTTATGACCCTAAGTGGATGCCTACCTGGTTTGATCAAATCAAAAGATTTATTTGTTGGCAAGACAAGGAAAACACTGGGACTTGCTTCTTGAATGGTGACAAAAAATGTTAGTATCCTGTCTTTTGATCTTCATATTTGAATAGATAATATCTTGCTGTGTATATTCTGAAATGAAGGCTCATGCTCCTCTCTCTCTCTCTCTTTCAGAAACCAATCAACCTGAGTGAATGCAACTCCAAAATCAAAGTGCATGGATGGGTTTAATATCCATGCGAATGCAACGAGGAGCAACTAAATATCAGTTGCTGCTTTTTTTTTATTGTCCTTCTAAATAAACTTATATTTCGATAGATATTTTAGTCAAATTCTACGTGTGTAATATTCTAGCTTGTATTTGGTGCCGCCCATTCCGACTAGATTTTGCATTTCGGTGTCTCCTTTGATCTGATACGTTATGGGACATGCATTACGTATTTTGCATAATTCTGTGAATACTCTGTTGGTCGTTGTAAGTACTCGTCTAGGAAGGTTGTAAGTAGTCGTCTAGGAAGATACGGAGATACGATATGGATACGGATTACAGTAATTTTTTTTTTTTAAAATGATATATATGCTGTTTGGACACGTCAATTAAAAATTTAAATAGTAAAAAATAATTTATTTTAAATATTTAAGCATATAAAAATACAATAATATTGATTAACGAAGTTTATGAATAATATAATATTTGGCGTTCTTATGATAAATTTAAATAGTAAAATTTAATTATATTAATTAATAAAAAAAAATGCATTATTCTGTGTGAGATGTTTTTGTCTAGCACGTCGAACATGTGTGTTCAAATTTGATTTTAATTTTTTTCAAACATTTTTCTGATATGTTCAACACTTGTCCTGTCGTATTCATAGCATGCAGATGTTTTTCATGGAATATTTTCATACACCACCCATGTATTTTATTCCTCTTATTTCTCATGATTTATCTAGAAAAATATGTTCAGTATTTTTTTTTTTTTTTTTTTGTATTGAATAATAATACTATCAACTGCAAACAATTTAACTCATATTAACAAAGAAACAAACAATAGTTAAGGCCATCAGAGTTTCAATATAATTGTATAAGAGTATTGTCATAGAAACAACAAGTAAGATTCACTCCTTCGATATTAAAAAATTAGGGCCGTTTGTATTTTTATATCAGCCAATAATTTAAAATTATAAAATATATCCTCCAAATTCGAAATAACATTTTTATATCTTAGCGATCATATCAAATACAAAAAACTGTCTTTATCAAGCTAACTGCTCTCTTTTTTTTTAAAAAAAAAAACAAAAGACAAACATTTTATAAGATCAATGACGTATAAAAGCGCTATTTTGAATTGGGGTCATAAAAATACAATTTGAATTATTTGGGATATAAAAACAAATACCACAAACAATTATATTAGATACTATTGCAACAGAACACTATCAACTGCAAAATTCTGTATAACTTGATCAAACTATTAACTGCCCAACACACCTTTTCTACCCCAGCACACTGCAATACGGTGGTATATTCACCGTATTAGCATGGGACCTTGCTCGTGGGATCTCATTGCTCATATCAAAGAGAGATCGATGGTAGACCTCAACATACTCATCCGTCAATCCTGCGGAAAGAAGGATATACAAGTATGAAGCTTTCCAGGAACTAGCATATGGACCTTAAAAGTCAAGGCACGAATCATGATCCAGGATATATAACAAAAATGACCTCATAATATGGAAAAACTTGAGTTAATTCGGTGATAAGACACCTCAACATTAGATCCAACACTTAGATAAGTTGTAAATATAAGGCATCCTAGTAGCGTATAATGTCAATAACATCCTTCTAACAGAAGCCTAGAACAACGTAGCAGTAAACAGAATCTTAAAATTACATTCTTTCACGAATTTGTGTCTCTGCCATATTTTAAAAAAAAAAAAAAAAAAATCAGCGGACATATAAAAATTTCAATAAAAAAAATGAAGACTGGTGTTCATTATGGTATCCATCTATAAGAAGCACATAAACACAGAAGTTGAAAGTCAATTATTCCATTAGAAGTTTTAGACGTCTAGTTTTGAACATCATAAATGCAGCAGTGATTTTCAAAAGTGGATTAAAAAATATATTTTTTTTAAATAAAAAAAATGTGAGTATGACTGCTTAAGGGCACAAAATGACAGAATACTGAAGAAAATACGAGAGTTAAGTCAAATTACTTAAAACGATCCTCGGCGTGGTGCGAGACAGAAAATGAAGTATAACCAGAGCCTCATCGAACAAACTCTTGACATCACTCTCTCTGTCTTATTCCTCAAATGTACAGAGACATATTTTCTCGAGTAGCAATGGCCAATCTTCACCCAATTGCTGAGGGTTTAGTTCCATCGCCACCTTAAAATCCCGCAAAGATACTGGACGGAATCTTTGCTCACTACTTTGTGCATGCATTTGATTCCCCATCCATAATATATAGCTGCTTTAGTGATCGACGTGATAATTTTGTTCCCACCAGCTCTAAACTCAATTTAATCAACCTCTTTATATATTCATCTAACCCATGATTCAACAAATCAGCACCGTCTAAAGCCACGCCTTTCACACCTTCAAGTTCTGCTATCTTCTCCATCCTTTGCCTCAAAGCTTCTGTTTGGCATAACTCGGCACTGTTATAGTTTGTCGTACAAGTATTTCTAGATCTAAGTCTTCCACGAAGATTAGCAGGGCACAATGGGACACCCAATGGTGCACATAGCGTGCCCCTGTCGGAGATCAACTCATCATGAAGAAAACTTTGGTAATGAGATAATACCCTCTCTGTTCTAGGTCTTTTTAAATCACACACATCCAACACCCCGTTCTGAACTGACGATCTTACGTTGACTTTATTATGTTTGCTTGAAGACAGGGTTTTTTGTAATATATCGTCGTTGGACCAACTCTGGAGCCGATTAACAGCCTTGGCGGAGCCCGCGACGTGTCCCAGAAGGGATGGAGGTGGAGCCTTCGCAGAAACCGCATTCTTAAGGATCGATCGAATAAATTGATTGTGCAGAGCCACATTGTCGAGACCAAGTATAGAAACACATATTTTGTTAAACTCGGCCTTGCTGAGCTTATTTGATAACAATTTTTGCAGGGAATTGAAGTATGCTTGAGTTCTCTGCGGACTGATTCGCTTGGCTATGCTTTTCTTTAGCTCGATAAGATCGATACGGTCATTATCTGGAAATGACATCACTCAGTTAGCAGTACCATCAGTCAACCCTGTAACTAATTCGAACTACCATGCTTTCACTCGTTTACTCAAATCACTGGAATTTTCTCACAGTGCTCGACCATGCGAACCAAGAAAGTGACAGCTAGAGCTAGAAGAAAAAAAAAAAAAAAAATCCTTTTTAACCAAAATGAAGTTCCAAACCGAATTTTGGATCCACCAAGATCAAACCCTAAGCAGAAATCAGTGCTTTTAAAAGCACTTGACACTTAAGAGCACTTTCAGGCTAACTTTTTTTTTTTGCCTATAAACAGTAAAAAGAAGCATCAAAATTCTTACGCCAATGCTACAGCAGCAGCTTCGAATCTAGCTTGTTTATTCGGATCACAATCGCATCGTAGAGCAGTTGCTTTGGATCAACCAGAGCCAAACACTGAAGCAGAGAGCTGATGAAGCAAATTTGAGTAACCAAAGCTAACCGTTTCGAGCTTCGAATAGGAGTTGAAATTGAAGCCGAAGACGCCGGCAACAGCGACGGCGAGCTCGAGAAACTCTTGTAAGTTCGAAATTCAAGCTCCCGAAGAAATCAAAGTTCAGGTTCTCGATGAATAACACCTTGTTTTGGGGAATAATAATTCCCGCACGAATCGAATTCGCCTTTTGCTATCCTCTACGATCAGAATTTGATGCCGATCGCTGGCTGGGCGCAGAAAATTTGATGCCGTTCGCTGGCTGGGAGCAGAGAATGCTCTCGTCCGAGTTTTCTTCCCCTTTTATTTATTTTTTTTAAAAAAAGTTCTCTTTCTTAAGCTGAATTTGTTTCTTTAATTTTTTTTCCCGCTTTATTTAGTTTAATTAAAACCCCACTTGGAATCGGTAATATTTTGACGTGGCGCGTTGATATAATCTGGATGACCATGTTCAGAGGAGCTTGAGAGGCGGTGTGGGGCCCCGCAGGATTGCAGTATACGAACAAAACTCGAGCTTCGAAAAATAGTCGACGAGTCGGACTTCAGTGGTCAACGCAACACCGTCGGTGTCATATTATCACGACGCACGTGAAGAATATAAGAAGGAATCTGCTGATCGGAGCATGTAATGTCTATTCATAGATATCCTTCAATCTGTCCTTTTTTCCCCCTGTACGAGCATCAGAACCTACTTTTGGGCAGATCTTTTCTGTTAATCTAAAAAAAAAAAAAAAGGCCGGAGAAGCCACACATAAGAACTGAAAAACACTTTGAATGAAATCAAAGGAAAACAGAAAATGATTTCAACAACCATAGAAACTGCTTGAAATATCTGTTTCGCTCTCTACTAATTTCTAAAAGCACATGATGCATCACAAAAATTATACTAATTGTAGAATGACATGAAGGAGAACTATATGGAAATTAATCCAACAAATTTTCCTTCCTTTCACGGTTGATTTACATAAGGTGATGGAATTTAACCCCTACGCCATTCTCCAATTTTTGGTGATGTTTTCGCTTATGAAGATGTCGATGATGTTGAATTCGCGCCAAAAACACCATTTTCCATCACGAGAGCACATCCTCATGTAAGATACTGCAAGAAAGAAAACAGCAGCCTCAGAAAATAGACCACATAAACTATTGCCAGAACTACTAAACAAGTGAGCAATCCAACTATTTTAGTTGAATGAACAGATTAGTTCGTGGTGGTGATAAGGCGAGCATCCAATTCATCTCATCCAAGGTAAATAAATTCATCACACACACACACACACACACACACACACATATATATATATTTATTATTATTATTATTATTATTTTTTTTTAAGATAACGAGGCAAAACCTTTCCGATGAACTATCCTCCGATATTACTAGGAACACTATTTTCTAGCTACGATCTATTAACCCGTATTGGACCGAAATCACGGTATGAAAGTAAAACCCCCAACCTGTGTGCTCCGAACCGTATGTAGAGCACTGACGTTGTTTATTTTCCATTTCAGGAACACCACATTAGCAACTCCAGCTAAAAACTCACTGACGTGGTCTATTTTCCATTTCAGGACCGCACATGAAATTCGAACATGTGACGTGCGCTTCCTTAGGCACACACCACACCACTATGACCCATGGGCGGGGAACGAATTCATAACATATATCTTAAAACAAGGCTAGTTGTTTGACAAACGTTATACCTGGGGGGAATACTTCAACCATGAAGGACCTTCAGAGGATCCAATTGCCCACTACAGTAACTCGAAGGAACAGTAGATAACTCCAGCCTGCCTTTCCATTCCTCGCCAGGTTTCAGAGTAATGGGATTCTCAACAGCAGCAGCCTCCACACAAAGCATATGCTTGTATTCATCGTCTCCAAAATCTGCCATTGCTTTTGCTTTCTTGTCCCAAGGATTCCAAACAACTGAAGACATAAGAAACAAATTGAAGAACCAAAATACAAAAGTTTAGTCCAAGAAATATAAGCAATAGCAACAATTCAGGAGAGAGAATACTCGATGCCTGTTATAAGACCAGAGCTTCATATGATTCGAGTGCCTCTAATAATCAACTAACCAGCATCTGGAAGTCCGTCTTTCCGAAGAACAAAAGTTCTCTTTTTCTCATGGTCAATGATCGCAATCTTAGTCGGTGCACTCAGGTATACCTTGTCCACCTTATTTTACAATAAAATCAGAGTCAGTGACTGAAATGTTGGCTCAATAAAATATTTCACATGAACGAAAATAAACCTCACTTCAGATTCAAAAGTTAAGGCGTCTCCTTGTTCTGTAAATCGCTCCTTGTTCTGCAAGCTGTCAAGATAATCCAGCGTCTCCAATCCTTCTACACGCACTTCACTGAGAAATTATAGTTGGAAACGACCTCAATAAAATATACACCAAATAGCCAAAATCATACTTTAAAAAACGCATGCACAGCTACTTCAATTGCTGCTATAACGCAATAGTCTACCTAATCTAGAATAAATTCAACATGCATTGTTGTATGATCCCCCAATTCCAAGTAAAACCAACCAGACTGGGAAAAACACATCTACACATTATTCTAGTTCTTATTTTCTAGTTAATAAACTTAGTTGCTTATGTTCTGGTACATGAAAACATAAAGCGTGAAAGCACCAAAAACTTTGTTCATTTAACAGGTTTTATCATGTTTACTATCGAAACCCTAATTCCAAAATGATTGTACAGAATCCAACTGGAATGTATGCACACATTTTATTCTGACATCAAGGCAATATAATATATTCAAAAAGGATTCATTTACATACCTAATATCTGAGACAGAAAAATAAGTGTGATATGCAAATGTAAATGAGAATGGCTTTCCATCTGTGCTGGTATTTCTTATTCGTGACGTCAGCATCAGCTCTCCTCCTAGTCCAAGAGAAACCCTCAAACGGAACTCGTAACTACAAGTATAAATAAACATCATTACTGCTTCATCCGCGCGGGGGCGGGGAGGGGTTTAAAATCAACTTTGACACTATGAAGCCAATAAGAAAGACAAGTCAACATATTTGAGAAGAAACTACATTAAAAATCAGTTCCATAATTCAAGTGAGAAAAAAAAAAAAAAAAAAAAAAAAAAACCTGTAAGGCCAACTTTTGGAATCTTCTTCAGACGACTTGAGGATTAGATCAACAAAAGCCTTCACAGAGCTACTGGCTGGAAGAGGGGGTGGTTCATTATCAATGGTCCAAAACTTGTTTCGTGCAAATCCATGCTGCTCCAGTGTACCATGGCTCCCAAACTATATGTAGGATATAAACATTAATAAGATAAAACAATGTTACAATTATTCTCACAGCTTGTGTATCTAGAAAATTATACTTGTATAGAACATAAAAATACATCAGAAAATACTGAAACAAATACCTGGGGAAAACAGATTGGGATGCCACCACGTATAGCCTTTGGGGGCTTGAAAGTGGCCTATCAGAAGCAACTCGATGGTCAAATACAAAAAGAACAGCACATACTTATACAAAAAAGAGATGGTAAGACTGAACTGTTATCACTCTGCACACCCAATAACTGGGAAAAAAAGCATTCAGCACCACAGGAAATGCATTCAAATGAACCATACGATCCTGTGACCCCTCTCTATCTCCAAAATGCGTCTCTATCTCCAAAAAAAGCATTCAGCACCACAGGAAATGCATTCAAATGAACCATACGCTCCTGTGACCCCTCTCTATCTCCAAAATGCGTCTATATATCCATTTCCTTGGTACTCGTCGAAAGGGGCTGAATCTCTCACCTATCCTAACGTATAGTGGCAAGGGGGTAGGGAATGACAGATAGCAAAGAATACTAGTGCTACAATTCAAGTTACGAATTGATACGTAATTAACATAGTGATAAATGCAGTTTTCTTATGTTATACACCTTAGGAGAGAAATTGCCATAATTGTATCACAGCACATTCGGGACAGATTTCAAGATTTCTTTGATGATCAAAACAAGAGTAACTATGTACTGTAACAACATGATTTGACATTAAAAGGAAGTTTCAATTGTGTAAAAGAATAGTCAAGATACAAGAAATGCCAATGGAAAATAAAATTTCAGTAGACGCTCGACACTGGAAGTCATCACTATTTCTAGAAATAACTGACAATCATTATTGAGTACCTTATTGCTGACAAAAAGCAACTCTTCACCATGATCACTTTTCCAAGACGTCACTTGACCGCCATAAAGATAAACCTGGGGAGAATGATTCCCAATATCCATAAGGTAAGGGAAAAACACAATCAGAGTAACAATTTGATGCCAGCACAAATAAGGAAAATTATTTATATAGATGACTTAATTTCAACAGGCAAGATATTAGACATGCCCTCCAGCAATAGACTCTGAATAGAAATTCTGTTATCTAATCGAGCAGGTCTCACAAGCTAGCAAACCAAGAGAAGCGAATGACTTGAGATGACAGTAAAGGTAGCTATCATTAAGATCTTATGAATTATTTACAAAAAATAAAAAATAAAAATTATGTGCATACACAAAATGTGAGTGGTTTTAACCCATGTATATCACATGCCAGGGCGTTCTAAGAAAAGACAGGACTGTCAAGAAACAAATGACACTCAGCAGTATTATCTATCCTTTTCTTCATTAGCCGACCACAGTCCCTTTCTTATGAATTATTTACAAAAAATAAAAAATAAAAATTATGTGCATACACAAAATGTGAGTGGTTTTAACACATGTATATCACATGCCAGGGCGTTCTAAGAAAAGACAGGACTGTCAAGAAACAAATGACACTCAGCAGTATTATCTATCCTTTTCTTCATTAGCCGACCACAGTCCCTTTCTTGCAATCTCCTCCGACTCCTACGTTATCAAACAGCTGCAGAAATTTACTCTGACCAGCGTTTTTTTTTTTAATCAGACCAACCTAATCAGAATTGATCAACTATTTAAAATTGAGATTCTGCATGAAAAGATAATTAACCGATCAATGATTTGACCAACAAACATGATACCTTTATCAGCAGTCAACGATGGGGACAGATTAACCCCAAATTCCCTCCCCCGTCTTCGTTTTTCTAGATCCACTTTCCTCTCTATCATATCTTTGCTCCTTTATTTGGAAGAATTAATTAATTGATCTAGAGCTTTTCTGCTCCTAACAAATTTTATTATATTGGTTCCCAACTAATTGTTTATTTCAATCCACGCTATCCACATACGTAGTCGCATACCCAGTAAGACGTTTACTAACTTATAGATTAAGTTGATACAGGCAAAACCAAATCCATTGGATTCTTAGACATGCATGCGCAAAAGAAGCCGTAGATCCATCAATAATCTTCTACTTTGCAAAAACGAAAACTGATTTGCAATCCCAGTATCACAAATCACATGCCACCCTCAATGAGATTCAAACAACAGAGTTCGAGCAATGACAAAAATGAGCATAACCAAAGATAACCTCGGCGGAGCAACCGCGGTAACCGCGGAGAACGACTTTTTCGAGACCATTGATGCCCTTGCAGAGCTCAACGGAAGGTTTTTCCACTAGCACCGCCATGGATCCACTCCCATAACCCGCCAGAACTCAAACCCTTATTATATCTCCGCCGCGAGCTTAACCACCGGCAGCCAGCGACGACAAATAACAGCGGAGGAAGTGAAGGTGAGAAATGGAGAGAGTAGAATGATCGGTGGCTATTTATATCGAAGAACGAGAATGTTAGAGAGCTCCGAAACTACCGTTACGGACGTTGCCCGACTCAGACATGGAAGTATATTGCCCATGATGTTGCATTTATTTACGACATTGCTACCGTGTCTGTCGAACTTGTTTCGGACAGATAAACGTCGGTACACAGTCGTAACAAGTTGAGTCTCGATTTGTCGCGCCTCCTGGAGGCCGTTGGTGAAAGCGTTGGCGTTGGTTGGGCTGCCACGTGCACCTGGTAAAACGACTACAAATGCCACCGCAAGTAGTTGTGCGCCACGTTGATGGCTGATTTTTAAGCATTATGTAAACAATAATAATAATATAATATGTCTTCAAGTCCAATTTTCATCCGCTCATTCATCTTATCATGTAACTTCTTGTCCAACATCCAACCATAATAATAGCATTTGCCGTCCAAAATTAGATATGTCAAAAAAAAAAAAAAAAAAAAAAAAAAGAACTCATGGCATACGTATCGGCCCGCACGAATAATACGTATTAGACTCACTTTACATTAAAATGACGCAACCATGGGCCTCTTCTGGATCTTTATGAGCCCATTAGACAACCATTTAAAAGTCCAACTATTTTCTCTGCCACTTCACTTTTTATCATATAGAGCACATCTATTTATCATAACTTCTAATATAGTTAAGCCATTGTATATTGCTCTGATTGCATCATGAATATTAGAATCCCATAAAAAAACAATAACTTCTTGGTATACAAATATCTACTGTTTCTCCCTACTCAGCTCATCGTAATACTCTTTTTCTAGCTGAGCTCACCCCTTAGACTGACTTTGGATTTATATGTAGTTAATTTTGTGAGTTAGAGAGATTTTATGCGGTGCATGTATGGAAGGCTCTCCATGTGTGACAGAGACGGTGAGATTAGACTCGCGAATACTATATATCGCCGAGTTGATATCTCGCTCATGTTCCTTTCGGATTGAGCCGGTCTGGATAACCGGATAATAGGATAAGTGGATTACAATCACTAATCACTAGTGGTGGCCAATATTTGGCAGATCATGGAATAAACTGGTTGACCCATGAGCCCGTCAAGGCCCATTGTTAATCGGTCGTCGGTTAGGTTAGGCCTGGTCCGATAAATTAAAGGCACGTATGGTAAACTGATTTATCTTATCCTTTTCTTACTTTAATTATAGTACTATTATATAGGCAAAACTAGTTTTAATCCATAATAAGTACGTAACTAAAAGATTTAAAATAATCAGATTTAAAGCCCAATAGGTCCTAAATATTTATTGTAAATATAATTAAATTATTTTTTTTAATAATTAGATAGTAAACGTGGTCTAGATCTGATTAATTTTATTTGGATCAATCTCTTATACGAAATCTGAAGCCCAATAGGACCTTGGATCTTTTTGCTAAACAAAAAAGTCCTCCTGCGGGCGTCACGGCGGCAAAGACATTTATTTTTGAATAAATTCAAGATTCGGCATGTGCCAATTATGCCATATTATTGTAAAAAATAATAGTAAAATTTATAATTAATTAAATAATTAATATAAAAAAAATTTGATACATGTGGTGCCGGTTTTATCATGTTATCACTGCCGAAATAGATACATAGCGCATGACAAATACCATACTGATCCACAGATTAAATTATTCTACCTTTTTGGAAAAAAATAAAAATAATTTGTTGAGTCGTACCTCTTGTATATAGATCGATTGGATATGCATTAAAATTAAAGGTTAATAAGAATCTTTTCCACTTAAAACCAGTCGCTTTCTTGACCTAAATTTTGGTTTATGGTGATATAATTGGATTTAAAAAATCTAAGCATGCTAACTTGGGAAAATGACATGTATTGATTTCTTAATAATCTATCTTATGAATTGTGTCATTGTGACCCATTTTTCCAACCAATCTTTTTTTTTTTTTTTTTTTAAAAAACCGACCTCAATTGTACTTTTAATGATGATGTTTATCTTAAAACTTTTTCTTCGAATCTTTCTTTTTTATTTAAAAAAAAAGGAAAGAAAAGACTTAAGAGGTAAAAACTAGCCGATCTATTCACCAGTAGTTCAGACTCGAACTCATTTTAGTCTGCTCAAACTAAGTTTGAGCATTGATTCGAACTCGAGTAATTAAACCAGTCGAGTCTGAAAATCGTATTACTCAGCTCGTTAGGCTCGCAAGCCTACATGAGCTTTTCTATTTTATTTTTCAAAAAAATATAATAATATTATTTAAATGGTCCATGCTCGAGCTTGACCTCATTAATACAATCGATCCGCCCTCAAATGGAGCTCGGATTGATCTGACTCAAACTACACTCTGTTGATACATTCTTGAGCTCGGAATTTTTCAAATCGAGCTGATTTTAAGCTCGAGCTCTAACTAAACCAATTAAGCGGAGCTAGAGCTTAGCAGTGTTGTGCTCGGACTCGGCTTGTTTTCACCTCTAAAAGGACTATCTTCTTCGATTACAACATATATGTATAAGTTAGCGACAACCTAATAAAAAACACTTGGATAAAGTGTTATTAGGATGGGTGAGTTTATGGAAAAAAATATATATTGTTTACAAACCACAAAGTGGCATACAAATTAAAATTTTGATATTGTTTTTTTATGTCCCTCTATACTCTTTCCAAATTTAACTTGGTATCTTTATACTCCATGAATCCAGTAAAATGACATAAATGCTCTCTTTTTAAAAAAAGAAATAATAATTTTGTCATTTCACATCACTTGGGAGTACAGAAGCACCAAATTTAACCAGGATGTCAATTTTTACAAAATTTCTGGTTGTATATATATATAAGCTATTCTCAGCTAACATTTCAGTCGTTGGTCTGCTTGATCTAACGGCTGAGATTTAATTAACACTTAACGGCGCCGTTAAGTGTTAAAATTAAATCTCAGCCGTTAGATCAAGCAGATCAACGGCTGAAATGTTAGCTGAGAATAGACTATTCTCAGATCGAGCTGAGAATAGCCTTTCTCTCTCTCTCTCTCTCTCTCTCTCTCTCTCTCTCTCTCTCTATATATATATATATATATATAATATATATATATATGGAATTTCAATTTCTTTACACAATAGTGACAATGTAGAATTTAACCTAGGGGATACTTGATCCATTTCAATGAAGAATCCTGGGCAGGGGATGAGGAGTTCCCAACCAACACTTAGACTTAACACCAATTGAAAATTAGTTGCTAACAAACATCAATGTACTATAAGGCAATGTTTTGGGGCTTTATATACTCCTAATTATTGCCCTCTATTTTCCAATATAAATCGGACTCCTATAATCACTTTTGGCACGATCATGGTCCGTTGTTTTTTTAGCAATAGAGAGGTGCATAATCTGTTGCAAGTATGTTCACATTAGAGTCCAAGTACGCTACCAATCAGCATTACTCTAGCTTATTAACGGGAGTGGATGTTGAAAGAAGACGGAAATCGAAATCGAGTTACCGTTGGATATATCAACTTATCGAAATCGAAATCGACTTATCAAAATGGAAATCGACTTTCATTAAGGATATATCAAGAGTTTAAATCTCAGCAAGTATGAGTTGGAAGTGACTTACCGTTCTGCACTATTTCCGATCAAGATTGATGATGGAAATCGAAATCGACGGTCACATACCACAAAAAAAAAAAGAAAAAAAAAGAGAGTCAAACTAGGCTTAATATTGTGAAAGTTATCATCGAATGCTTTTCTTGCAAAAACTTTAAAATATGACCTAATTATAGAGATAAATCTAAGAGCTCAAGTGAAGCCAAGCCCACCACATGCTAAGTCCTTCCTCCCTACTCCTTTGCCATCCATTAAAACATAGACTTTCAACCAAACCACCACCACTTGATGCCACATAAAGGGACAACATACTTAGATTAATATGGGAAGATATTATATGAGACCAATATAAGAGAAACCATAGCCCACAGGGCATGAAAATGACAAGAGATTCTCTCTATGTGTGCAATAGAAGGCTCCAAATCTTCTTAGCCCTTTGGAAGCAAGCATCTTCTTTTGTCAATGTGATAGGAAGAGATCCAATCTCCTTCACTTGATCATGAGAAAGGTTTGTAAGAGATCGATATGTGACACGTCAATCAGAAAGTTGAAATCTCGTCTGTTCGGTAAGAATTGAAAACAATCTAAATAAGCTAAATGATCCGTTTCGCTGTATACTTTCTTTGTATGCTAAAATCTTGTTACCAACACTTGCATTTGATCCCAAATTAGTTGGGTTTTTTTTTAAATATATCTATGACCGCTGAATTCTATTTTTTATCCGACATCTTAATCGCAAATGGAGCGGTGCGGTAGTCCCTCCTCATTTATAGTTACTACGATTTAGACCTCCGACTTATCCTTCATGAGGAACAACCCGTAGTCGCCTCCCAGATTAGTTTTAATAATGTTAGTACACTTTAGGGCATGAACTACTTCATATTTATGTAAGTTATGAATAGGCATGTGAGCTTAAAGGTTTTTTAATGGGTGATTGTTGGAGACTTGTTCTTGGGGAGACCTCTTTCCATAAAAATTAAATTAAATTAAATTAAATTAAATACGATTCGAAATGCATGTTAATGGTGAACATATTAGATGCATCAACTGCACATATTCCGAGATACGCTTTCGTAAAACGCATGAATTCCAACAAGATTGGACCGGACATGTGAATAGATTAGATACAGACACGACTGCATCCGGTAAGTTCGTATGCGTACCCCGCCTTTTCTATAAACACTATCAGGTCTCCTATGTAATTTCAGATCTCAGAGGAGGATAGGGGACAGAAGAAAAAGTTGTGATGTTAATATATGTCAGGATAATAATACAGTAGGGAAGATAGAGACAGAGACTTATAGAAACAGGAAGATATGAAGGGGCATCATGTCCTTCGGAGCTACAACGATAACATCCTAGTGATAAGTCCCGCAAAAGCAGGATTTGGAGAAGGTAAGATGTACATAGCCATACTCCGAATAAGGTTGTTTCTATAGGACTCTTAGTCTGCTATTTGGAATATTTTGTTCACATGCCTAGCTGCTTGAAACTTGTTAGGTAAGAGAAGTTGGAGATTTTTTTTTTATATATATTACAGAAAAAAAAGAATATAAATATTAAAATTCTCTATAGATGTTTGTAATCTTCCCTCCTCTGTATAACACAAAAATCACAGCCTGTACAAGCCTTGCATTATTTTTGGAAGCTGCCTTTGTTGCGAATTGTTCGGTATGGAGACTTTTTATTCCAAATCCATAAACTCATCATAAATTTGGCTGATTTTAGAGAAATATGATTTTAGAGTCGAACAAAAATGTCGGATGAGCTGCATAGAGTGATTGGGATCTCAGAGGTGAGAGTTAGCTTTTCTTCTTCTTCTAATTCATTTGGATCTTTGCAGTAGATCTTCTTCAGTTTGTTGTCATTTATATATCTTAATATTCATTGAGCTAAGTTTTTTTTTTTTTTAAGTTTCATTTTTCTTTCAGGAATTTGTAAGATAATTGTTATCACTTGGCAGCTATATTATGAAAAATAGATGAACTTGCTTATATTTGATATGTTATTTTGCTCTGTGTTTCATGTTTAAAGTTTCTGAAATTAATAAGATGATTATGAATCTGAAAAGGGATTGCAACCCAATTATGAATTTTCTTCCACAAATCAAGCATCTCTTCTTTTTTTTTCAGAAATTTCTTTCAAATATAAGTCTTTCTCCAGACAATCAGTATTGATCTAATTCGGTTCCTTGGCCATGCAAAACTTGTTTTTTCGATCTGTTCTTTACTGGATATACTCTTACATCTGACAAATATATTTTGAAAGCGCCGTGATCTTGAAATTTCTATTTGTTAGTGCAAACTTTAAGTTGCGTCAAGATTGCCGTAACAATCTCGATATATATATATATATATATATGTAGCATTTTTCATTTTAATAATATCTCAGAAAAGAAGCATTTTTTCTATATTGGAAATTTTGCATATAGCCATTAGAAGTCTACTGCATAAATCTTCAAAGTTTTGCTGTGATACCTCATGATTTCATTTTTTTTTTTTTTTTTTTGGGTCAATTATGCTAGAAAGCAGATAGGAAGATAACACTTTAGTTGAAAATAAAATAAAATACAGAGTGCTCTGACTCCATTTTGAAATAATTTATCTTTTTTTTTTTTTTCTTGGAGAAAAAGAAAACCAGCTAATACTTTCATCCTTATTAACATTTCAGGCATGGGATAAAAATTACACTATAAAGAAAATTTCCAGTTAAGAACAGTGCAGTTTTAGGTTTCCACATACATGATCTGATCTTGCTTCCAGCAACATATCACCGAAATTGCTCGGTCATACTGGCTTCGTCGAGATCAAGATGACCATGGATGCACAAGGCGAGCAATCCTGCAAAGAGTCCATTCGAAGTTTAATGTTGCGGCAAGAACAGATATTTAGAAATCAGGTAATTTTTTTTTTTTTTTGGATAATTGAAATCAGAAAATTTCTTGCGGTCGACTCTTTTTTTTTTTTCATTTTTTATTTTTCTCATAACGACTTGATTAGGACTCGATCGACACAAATGCAATAACCAACTCTCGCAAAAGTTTAGGCTGATAGTAGAGATACAATTTCATATATCGTATTTATCTAAGTTTATGACCCGATACCGAATTATATTGTTGCCTTGAAATTCAGGTTGATGAGCTTCATAGAGTTTATAGAGTACAGAAAATTCTAATGAGAGAGATGAAGGATAAGGAGATGACTCCTACAGCAGTTACAGATGCAAACTCAAGACACTGGAGCTGCACTTCCTCCGAATCGAGCCATTCGACGAGTAATAAAACTCAAATTATTGCGAATTTATTCGAAGGGCCGCTAACAACAGGAACATATTTGCACCTAGAGAAGGCTCCAAATGATGAACAGAAAAACATAAAATTAAGAAGTGATCACACTGCAGGTTCATGGATGGATGCTGAGGATTGCGAGATTGATCTGACACTGCGAATCGGGTGCCGGCCGGAGAAGAATAAGAAGATCACCGAATTGGCATCGCAAAGATTTAATTTCAGTGTGCTCTGATTTTTTTTTTTTTTTTTTTTTTTTTTTTTTTTTTTTTTTTTTGGGGGAAAGGCAATGCCTGTGGTATGTAAGAGGATCTTCATATATCTTAGCTGAAATGAAGCCATTTTTAGCAATCTTAATGTTTAGACCACCAGCAATGCTACAACTTTATCTCCCATAATTTCACCCAAAAATTGTAATGAAGTTCACTTTGAACATGATGTAGTTCTTTTATTATTTTGAGCTTCACAATATTTGTAAATAGTGTTACGGACGCAGAAATCCTAAATACAAGATTATTTCACTGCACATAATTTCATAACCATAGTCCTTGGACCATGGTAGGGAGTAAAATTCCCGATGTAGCTATCCCTTGCAGAACACATCCAAGTAAAGCTAACGAATTTACGGCATAGGTTGAGAATTGGGATAAAGCCGATATAGCCCCTCGGCTAGTGTAGGGCGGGGATGACGGCGAGATCTCTTGGGATGGGTGCAAGTAATGGGAGATTTTGTGAGTTCACTAGGCTGCTAGCTAAGATGACAAACAAGAGGCTCTCCAACATTTTTGAACATAAGATAGTGCCATGCAAAACATAAAATACTATATTCCAGTAGATATTCAAGCAGAAAACAGCTTTTTTTTGCTTTTTAAGATTATCTAGGTGGAGCCACACCTGTGGCAACATTTTTCTCAAAATAATAAAAAAAAAGGAGAAAAAAAGACACAGAATTAAACAGGATATAAGAATATGTAAGCCAAATGGGCCCCAGAGGACAAAAGATCTTTTAGAACTTAAAGAACACAGGTCAAGAAACTATGATAATCCTATGAAGACACAAATTTTAATGACAGGAACAGTGTTAAGTTTGCAAACAGTAAAGGAAATAATTGAAGAGCCCCGGTGCACTAAATCTTTTGGTGGTTGATGTCGATTATTTCAATATATATGCTCATAAAATCGTCCAACGTGGCATTTTCTAATTCGCTAGCTGTATAATATTAATGCTATTTTACCAGGAAATCCCTCAATAAATATAGGAAAATATAGCTGTAGAAGAAATATTTTTGGTCTACTGAAGAAATATAATTTATTGACAGATAACTGCTTGGTACAAGAGGCATTGCTTCATACATATACCTAGAGCTCTACCTAATAACAAATTTTAAAATTCAGAAATATAGGAAATATAAAATTCTACCTAAACGAAAATACTACTGATAAAATTTTCAATATAACCATTATTCTCAACAACATATTATCCTACGAACTAATTATATAATCCCACGTAATTAAACATCATAGCAGAAGCTAGAGAACCATATTCTAAGCTAATGAATCACGTTTACGACGCGCCCGTAAATCAAATCTATCTCAACCCTAATCGATATCTGTCGCATTTTAATATATTGGATGAGATAAATCTGGTTCACAGCCACGTAGTAAATATAACTCATTGTATAATGCTCTAGTTTAGATAAAATCGAGCTCAAACATGGACGGGCCGAGCTGGAGGAGGCTGTTGTGATGCTGAGCGAGGAAGTGCAAGGAAGTCGCCTCGCCGGAGCCGGAGCACGGCGGGATGAAATTACTAGTTTCACTAAAAACAGGCCCACCGCTGGAGGCGAAGGAGGCGGCCGGCATGCTCTCCTGATCAAGCTCTGCAGGGCTATGCCAGCTCATCTCTTCTACCAGTGCAAGAGATAACGAACTCCCTTTATTATACCTCGTGATCTGATAATGATCATCAGCTACCTTATCATGAACTTCATCTGCTTGTTTCTCAGTAGTCCTGTTAATTGCTGTTCAAATTTTAAACTATCGTCAATATTATTATATATAGATATAAATTTAAGGAATGGAAATATGTATTCATTAAGGTATACAGTTCATACAGTTCTCATTCTTTATTGGTTTGGCATCAGCCGGCACGATCTTGTTCTCCACGTTTGCGTTCTTGGGCTTCCGCCGGCGGCGGTTGTGGTCGGCGAGGCGCTTCCTGCAGCTTCTTTTTGCTCCGTCGAACTCGGATAAGGCATGAAATCTGAATGGTGTTGATTATTTCAGTTAATAAAATGTGAAAATAGCAGTTAATGAATGAATACTATGGTTTCAGAATATGTATAGACATGTTCAGAAGAGAGTACTGAAATGCAGCAGAAGCTTTTAAGGTCTGATGAAGAGCATTCATGGAAACTCAGAGTAATATTTCGAATTTCGTAGCATGAAAATAAAGCACTATTAAGGTCGATTAATGTGTAATAATTATCCGCCGATAAAATGGAGAAAATAACTCAATTGCACTGTACATTTAGCACAACATATTAAAGTTAAATCGTGGAAGAAGTTGGACAACTACTGTGAAGAAGCTTCATGGCAACCAAATAGGTTTACGTGTTTCTACTGTTTGATATCTAATAGATTACTGTAGAGATTGAAATACTCCTTAAAATTTTTTTAATCTATTTTTACATTTTTTTTTTCATTTTTAACCGGCCACGGTTCTAGCAACATATCTCTTTTTTTTTTTCTTCCTAAGGCTAGGGATCTATATATGAATATATAAGACTGAATAATCAAAATTGTTACGCTACGTGGCATTTTAAATAATTTGAGATGTGCCATGTGGAATTTGTTCATTTTCAAAAAATTCATGTGGCTTTTATATTTAATTAATAAGTTATGTAACTATTTGAGGAATATAAAAAATCTAAGTAAAAATTAAATAAAATTAATAATTTAATCAAAAAATTTATGTTAAAATAATTTACATACAGATATAAATATTAATGTAAAAGTAACTGCATTGTATATTATTTAATAACAATATTTTAAGTAAAATTAATTATATCGGATGTCACCACCACCTCATGCCACGTCTCAAATAATTTACGTATATGCAATGTAGCTTTTGTTCTTGCTCTAAAAATACGTGGCAAGCAAATTATACTATTTTAATAAAACTAACTACTAATTTATATAAAATTAAAATATTAAAAATATTAAAAATATTAAAAAAAATAATAAAACCTTTAGTGTGTGTGTGTGTGTGTGTATATATATATATATATATATATATATATATATATATATATATATATATATATATATATATATATATGACTAATATTCGTGTATCGGACGGGTGCAAAACTAGTTGCATGAAAAATCATGAAAGTTGCATGAAAAATCAAAATTAGGTGTTCTATCGACACTTTAAACATATGCGGCATTTCCCGACTTTGATTCTGTCAAAATAAGAAAACTTAAACACAGAAATTATGTAAAATACAACAGCATAATAATTGATTATGAAGTATGCACATATTTGCTATCGGTTTAGACATTTAGAAAAGTTTGTTGCTTCTACACACGTAATAACCATTAAAACATAATTGATTATTTAGTTAACGGAAGAAAACTATAGCGCCCATAAAAAAATAATAATGGTGCATTATATGTATAGTTTTGTCTATAGTATCATCTTAAACTTTTAAGAGATCAAACAAGGTCACGAATATATATATATATATTGAAAGTCAAAGTATCTGTATAGTATCATCTTAAACTTTTAAGAGATCAAATATGGTCACGAATATATAATATATATATATATTGAAAGTCAAAGTATCTGTATAGTATCATCTTAAACTTTTAAGAGATCAAACAAGGTCACGTGTATAAATGTATTATAACTTCATGAAATGACAAAGCTAGGGTTTGGTAATCAGTACTAATAACCTGCTACATTGTTGACAGAATCTCTGCTGCACGCCGGCGATAAGTGTCACAGATGCCTTAGAATGATACTCACAAACCTTATGCCGCCGGTGGTAGTGCTTTCCCCTCGAAAGGTCGGCGGCACAATCGTCAGCCTGGCACTGTGGCGGCGGGCGGTGGCCTAGGGCATATCCCTCTCTCCCAAGCCACAGGAACCGGCCAAGTGCCAGCTCATCCCCTGGCAACATATAAGCTCCCTGGCGGAGCTCCGGCGAGATAAGTGCTGCCTGCGGCTCTTCAACGTAGCTGGGGAACTGATGAGGATAGTTAATGGTGTTAAAAGCGAGACTGGACATCGGCAGAAGCGAAGGATTGAATTCTAGTGTTGGATAAAGGAGCTGTTGCTGGTGGTGGTGGTGGTGGTGGTGGTCAGAGTTTAGGTCGCAGCCGTCGGTAATGGCGGCGGCGGCGGCATTTTGTTCCCATTCCCATAACTGCTTATGACATGGGTTGGTTTCTACTTGTTGCTCAGCAAATGACATGAACGGAGGAGGAACAAATAGGTCTCTGCTGTTAAATGATGTATACATCTCTATAGAAACACCAACAAAATTGTACTTGCACCAACTTCTTTTCGAGCTGTGTAGAGAACCCTAATGGCTACTCTGAGCAAGCTAGGGTTTCTGGTGGTGAAATGCTACTGCCAGATTAGGGCATTTATAAATGTAAAGAGCTCAAGAAGATGATAGATGGCATTAATGGCGGAGGATCGATGCATTTAAATTCGTGTTACTGTTGGTATCTGATCACTGGATTGTGGGTGTTGGGAATAAATCTTCGTCAAGGATTTCCATGGTACTAATAAATATTCGTTAGTCTGAGAAATCTGTTAATGCAGTGTGCGAGGGAAGAGACAGGAAATGCAGAGACTTGATTGAGGGGATTAAAAGCTCTTGCATTGCATGTATTTATACTTGGATCAGTATTTGAGTACGTAAGTTTCAAAAATTCATGCAAAAATTAAGATTTCCGACCTATTCCCAAAACCACTTTCGAGGTAATTTTTCAAAAAAAAAAATTAGGGTACAGAAAAAAATAAATTTAATGTAAAGTTTAGTTTTTATACTAATGTTTTTTGAAAAAAAAAATCCTTAAAATAAATATTTAGGATTTTAAAATTTAGTAGATTTAAAAATAATCTTGAAGTTGATAAAGAGTTTTAGCTCAAACCCGTCGACCTTTCGTGGAGATCGTCCGTATTAATTAGTAAAATAATTATATCTCTGGTTGACAAGAAATTTTCTCTAATTATCAATTTCAACATTATATAGGGTGGATCTTTATTACATCTAGTCATTCATATGAATTTATATATGCATGCATATTATATAATATAAGATAGGACTAATATTTGCTAATTGGACTAGCCCTCTCATATTTCCGCATTGGTTAAGTATGCGATACACAGAACGGGAATGGGTGCAAGGGAATGAAGGGTGTGATGGAGAGACACGTGGAGTGGATAGGAGGAAAAGTTGGAGGAAAGATAAGAGCATCCTCTATATTGTCTGCATGTACACATATGAGAGTATGTACTAATATATCAAAGTTCGAATTTGTATGGAATAAAAAATTTTATAAAAATTTTTAAAAAATTTTCTATAATTCGTGACAGAAATTTTCATTCATAGAAGATCTGTACTCAGATTACACAATGTCGATAGAAACTGAACGTGAGATTTTCTATGAGTTTGAAATTTTTACTGAGACGTTCGCTTGTATTACGAGTTTCACCACGGTTATCTAATAAAAAAAATTAAGGAGATGAAGGGTGTGAGGGCCGAGACATGTAGAATTTTCTTCAATTTGGAATATGTACTAATATATTATTATTTGTTCATGAATTTGGACCTTTTTTTGAAGGGCTATTATTATTCGTACTATCATCAAAAGTAAAAATGACAACTCATAATTACTCTTTTTTTTTATAAAAAAAATTGAAATATTTCGTATCATAAATGTTAAAAGAGTATTTTTGCAAAATTGGGTTCCTGATAATCACTCTAGCATAATCAGGTCCCCCCCATACTACCACTTACACATAAGAAATACCGATAACCATCTCTAACTTCATATCCTTAATTGCTTATCGCGCACCTTGTATCAGCCTACCTATTCGTCTATCATCTAAAAACTAAAACACAACGTCCCAACCACGCCAAAAGGTTCTTAAGGGGCCCAATTTTGCAAAAAACCCATGTTGATATATGCATGCAGGCAAATCTTTGACAAGCTACAACATGCAGAGATGCGTACGAGCGAGAGTGGTACGTAGGATTTATGCGGGAAGATCCTTCATTTGAATATATCGGTGAAATCTTGACATTTTTTTTTTTAAACTGCAGTAAATTAAAATCCACTGTGCTCTGCAGGAACTGGTGAAGCCCTGGTGGTTCGTTGGTTTGGGCCACAATCTCATTCATTACTCATATTATTCAGCATCCAACAAATTTTACTGTAGGTTAAGATTCTGCCATTAATCCAGAGGTGCCGAAGGACGATGATTTACTTATGCCGATTGCCGGCATGTTGCTTAGTTCCAGGATTTCTTATCCATTTATCCGGCGCCTTTGCTGCTTATTTGTGATTCATGCTGTTTAGTATGCCTATGAGTTCTGGATCTAAATTTATACAGGCATTCAAAAAATTAAAAAAATTAAAAAAAAAAAAAAACCTTACAAAAGGTCAAACCCGAATTGATCCTACCCGACCCGAATTAAAAATAGCCAACCAGAACCTAACAAAAAAAAGCAGCTTACCAAAGGTCGGCATCCGGAAAAATGATAGAATTGAGTTTTTATGGGAGTCTATTCTCTATAACTTGTAGGGATGAGCATTTTGGTCAATTCGAATTGACTCGACCCGACTTGAACTAAAAATAATCAATCTGAACCTAAAATCAACAGACACAAGCTAACTCGAAAATGCGCCCAACCCGAACTTACAAAATTTCGGATCGGATTCGGGTCAACCCGAATTAACAGAAATTTGTTTTTTTTTTTTTTGGCAAAAAATGAAAAGTGAAACCAATAAAAACATCAAAAACTAAACTAATACAAAAATCAAAACTAAATAAACATCAAATAGACAAGCTAAAAAAAAATATTTATGAAGTTCATGAAACAATTACTACAAGTCAATGCAACACCAATTACAAGTCCTTTAAACATCAATTAGAGAGTACTCCAACTAATACCAATGATAAAACAATGACAACTGTCACAACACCACCAGCAATGTAGCATCCAACAGAAGATCACGACGTTTGGGACAAATTTGGGAAGGATGATTTGGGGGGGTGCCGGAGCGGCGGAGCAGGGAAGAAGCGACAGGTTTGGGGAGGATGATTTAGGTTCGTGAATTCAACAGGTGATCACGACGACCGGACGAATTTGAGAGGCGTTGCGGCAGAGCTGGGGGTTAGGCACCGGAGTGGCAGAGCACGAGATGATAGCGTTAGGGTTCGGGGTGGCCCGGGTGGGGCCGGACTTGCTACGGATAAGTACGAGAAGAGAATTCCTGAATTAGGTTAAGTCTACGAGCGAAATTGACTATGTAGTAGCCTAGTAGGGGGCCAGGGGCGAGGCGAAGTTGGGCTGGGTCGTTGGGCGAGGTCGAAACAGGTTTATACATTCATAGTTATTTCAGGCTCAACCAGACCCGACCCGAATCATTCAACCCGAACCGAAATTTTATAACCCGATCCGCAAAAATTTTATATTTTTCCGGGTTGGATAGGGTCGGATTTTCGGGTCAACCCGAATTATACTCAGCGCTAGTGACTTGAATGTCTAACATGCTAAACAATACAAAACTCTTGCTAAGACAGAATTTTCAACCTTTTCTGAGCAATTGTCTGCATTATATAGAACTGATGCATAGTATATTAAAAAAAATAAATTATAAAAAAAAATATTTTCTCAAAAAAAAAAAAGAGTATATAGAAAAAGAAAGTACATAGTTGTAATGAGATAGTCATACGCCTAAGATAGAGTAGAACTACAAGATGTTGTACTCTGTTACACAGGTTGCCAACTGGATCTAGACATACATAAGCATAAACTGGATTATATATATATATATATATATATATATATATATATATATATATATATATATATATATATATATATATATCCAAAGTTTTTGATGACGACAGAGCAGAAATGAAGAGACTCAAAATTAGGAAAAGTAAGCTCGTGTTATTCTCACTGTTTTACATTAAAAAAAAGGCACATAAAATGATGGCCAACTCCTATCACTCTTTCTTTTTTTTGTTTTTTTTTATCAAAACTCTTATCACTCTTAAAAAAGAAGAATAAGGAGGAGAAGAATAACAAAGAAACACAAAGTTCAAATGCTTAAAACATCCCACCAAATTACAAAAGAAATATCTTTGCCTAATTGCCCGTGTCTTTGTTATCATTTTCCTATCCGGCGGTGATCTTGCAATTTTCTGCTTCTTCTGTCGTTAACATCATCGTCATCAGACGGTGTAGTGCTGCTGGACGTTGTCCATGTCAAGACCCTTGAGCTTCGCCACGGACTCCACATGACCCTTCAGCGTATTCAACTCCCGAAGCCTGCATAGTTTGAAATTAAAACGTCTCGGTTTAGTTTGAAATTAAAACAAAGTAAGAATGTTTTAGGAGTAAGATATAGGCGAAGAAAGATTTAAGAGCTCATCAGAAATTGGCTGCAAACTTTTCAGAAACAGGCACTGCCCTTAATCCAGACCCAGCACTACTTACGAGGAGACTATCCTGGGCCCATATCCAAGCGAAGTCTCTCATCGCACGTGCACGTTATTGTCGGTGCTCGAATAATTTTTTGAAGAAGCATTGGATTTGTAAGAAGCAAAGAACTTGAGTTGTTTTTTGGAAGGTAATATGAAAAACTAGACGTACCTCGCAATTTCTGCGCGCCTTTTAGCCTGCTCGGCGATCTCAGAAAGCTCTCTGTAGCTCTTATCGGCAAATAGGTTCGATGTTTCCGGGGGTTGAAGCCCGTGAAGTGTTCTCTGTGCTGTAGCCCACTGTGCTTCCCTTTCTTCTCTACCGTAATCCTTCTTCGTAGTGAAGGCAGTCTATAATCGTCACAAATTACAACCGAAACAAAGTTTAGACCACAAGGAAAATACATTTTAAATTTGAAGGAATTTTTTAGAGCAATATGAACAGATTCATAGGATATTTTACCTTATTGTCAAAGAGGTTATCCCAAGCTTTTCCGCTCAAGATGTATCTTATCGCGAATTTGAAAAAATCAAGAGGCACGTAGAAAACAAGACTATAAAGCCATATGACTCCGGCCCAACCCCAACCCATGCCCTTAATCCTGGCAAAGCCCCAGTTCGCATACACGGCTATAACAGTTGCAACCTATTTAAAAAAAAAAAAAGTTTATTCAGCCTTTCATTCGTAAATAGTAGTGTGTTATATTATTTTCTTAAAAATGTGAAATTCTTACGAGCTGAGCGATGAAAAAGGCGGTGACTAAAAGAAGCCCGGGGCGTTCAAGGAAGCTCCAGCTACGAGATCTCGTCACAAATATGAGGGCTTGGCTGACGATACTGACTTGCAGGTACAAAGCAGCCATCATCTCGTGCTCGCTATTTCTCAGTGACCTAACGCCAAATTTGTCCTGCCATTACGACGTTGAACGCAGTTATGAGTTTGAACTATGGAGGTTATATATAAGTTTGAAATGGTGAACCATGGAGGAGGAAAATGACTCACCGAGAAGAAGTCTGTCTCCTTCATAGCCCAAAAGAAAATAACTGTCATTAATGCCAAATAACCACCAAGAACGACACCCGTAGCAAAAATTTCTTTGAGCTTCCAGCTGTCTGGCAATGGAGATGGCTTCACCCTGTCTTTTGATATCGTCATAATTGTACCTGGAAATGCAGAGACAGTTATCATCTGAAATTGAAGAAATAACTCAAAGTTGCAAAAAGAAAAAAAGAAAACACACCGTCATTGAGAATGGCAATGATCAAAACCATGAAGGGCGAGAAGTCAAACTTCCATATAAGTGCAATAAGCATGAAACCAAACTGTAATAAGGCAAAAGGAAAATGATTATTTCATGCAAATGATATATACTGAAATTTGATGTGTTTGGGTTCAGCTTGATGCTTACCACAATACGGATTGTAATGGATACGGCATATATCTGTAAGAGATCAAGCATAGAAAATAAAAATTAGCCTCGAGAAAGAACGTGAGCATTAGGATTAAGGAAACATAAGATAGATGCACGTACGGTGTAGTTCTTCATTCTCTGGAAGATGCACCTGCTAGTTAAGACGGCGCTGATAATGACACTGAGCCCGGGTTCGGTGAGGACGATGTCAGATGCGCTTCTAGCAGCATCGGTGGCATCAGCAACGGCAATACCAATATCGGCCTTCTTTAAAGCGGGGGCGTCGTTCACACCATCACCTGTCATACCCACGATGTGCTTCATCTCCTGCAGCCTCTTCACGATTTCATATTTGTGTTCTGTTTCCAAAATCGATAGCAAATATATATGTCGGTTATGATGCGGGATAAAAATTGAGATTAAATTAAGATATAGAAATATAAGCTTACCTGGAAATACTCCAGCAAATCCATCAGCCTTCTCAATCAATTCATCTACAGGGAGAGAAGCAATTGAAGCATCCTTATTTTGGCCGAGCAATGATGACGAAGGATACATATTTGTACCCATCCCGAGCCTTCGGCCGGTTTCCTTGCCAATGGCAAGCTGATCGCCTGATTAAGTTAAGATACATAGTAAGTAACCTGATAATAAGGAGGAAGCAACATGAGAGCGGTATTTTAACTGCAGATTTACCGGTAATCATCTTGACATTAACGCCGAGATTTAGAGCACGACGAATGGTTTCGGCACTGTCGTGCCTTGGTGGATCAAATAGGGGTAACAAACCTACGAATTGCCAAGGTCCTCCAGGGCTTTCTTTAGTCTTCTCTGGCACTTCCTATTGATATATCAAAATTACAAGGATAAATACAAACGTTAAGTATACAAAATGGATTTCGGTATTATTGGACTACGTTGAAAAGTACCTGTCTAGCAACAGCAAGCGACCTAAGCCCACGCTCGGCGAACTTTTCAATAACGGAATGAACCTTTTTTTTAATATCCTCGTTGCAGTTGCAGAGAGCCAATATCTGCTCGGGAGCACCTTTGCTTGCACGATGCCAGTTTCCATCAGAATCAATATAAGTCAACGCAGTTCTCTTGTCAACGGGGTTGAAGGGAAGAAAATGTACTTCACTTATACCAGCTCTAGCCTGTGCAATATATCCAACATGTTATTTCAAAACTAATAGACCCAAACATATAAACTGATAGCAATGACAAGCTAAAATTAAGTTCTCTTTATTTAAAAAAAAAAAAAAAAAAAAAAAAAAAGACAAGCTAAAATTAAGCAGTACCTCCTTGGGATCAGCAAGCATGCCAACCATAGCGGCATCAATCGCATCTTGGTTCTCCGTTCTTGATGCTCGTGCAGCCAAAAGCATTACATGGTCCTTATCGACACCTTTTGCAAATACCTCAATTAAGTTTTTATCTATGCTAAGCTTGTTCAGAGTGAGCGTGCCGGTTTTATCGCTGCAGAGCACATCCATTCCCGCCATCTCTTCAATGGCAGTCATCCTTTTCGTAATGGCACCTTGTTGTGAGAGCTTATGTGATCCGATGGCCATAGTCACAGACAACACGGTGGGCATGGCGATTGGAATTCCACCGATTAGGAGCACCAACAAATTGTCAATTCCGTCCCTGTACTTGCGGTGTTGGATTGGATACATGACGATAATCTCAACAACAATTCCTACAGCGATCGAACAAATACAAAAGTTTCCGATGGCCGTGAGAACTTTTTGGAAGTGACCGACTTGGTTGGTGCTATCCACCAAATGAGCGGCCTTGCCAAAGAAGGTGTGGACCCCAGTGGCGATGACAATAGCCTCGATTTCTCCCTGCTTGCAAGTTGAGCCGGAGAAGACCTCATCTCCTGGATTCTTCGTGACAGGAAGTGATTCACCGGTGAGAGCAGATTGATCAACTTTCAAAGGATCCCCCTCAAGTAAACGGGCATCAGCAGGGACTATGTCTCCCAACTTGATGCTGATGATGTCTCCAGGCACCAGGATTGAAGCTTCCCTCTCACCCCATTGCCCATCCCTAAGCACCTAATATCCATGGAAATCACACAAAAAGATAAGTATGTAATAATAATTCAATAAGTCACTAAAAGATTGACAAATGATCCAAAAAAATGATACCAATCAATCTTTAGTAATTTATTGACTAGAGCTTAACTAGCAACAAAATTGCTTGAATTAAAAATTTTAGCTATAAGAATTTTGAAGCAATTAAGGTTGGCCATTGATGAATATCGTTGCTCTTAAGATCATACCTTCGTCTTGGGGGCAAGGTTGGCCATGAGAGCAGCAGCGGCATTGCCAGCATTATTTTCTTCAATGAAACTAATAGTTGAATTAATCACCAGCAACACAACGATACCGACAAAGTCCTGCCAATCGGGGGCCTGCCCTCCGCCATTGGCTAAGGCAATGGCCATGATAGCAGCCATCTCCATGACCCATGACAACGGGTTCCACATGAACCCAAGAAACTTGAGAAACTTGCTCTCCTGTTGTTCATTATTCATCAAAATTAGCATCTAAAATATTTTTTAAAAAAGAAGTTTTTAATGTTTTTATAAAATTGTAATTATAATAACCTTTTTCTCTTCTAGTTTGTTGGGGCCAAATAATTGGAGCCTGTGGTTGGCATCTTCCTCTGAAAGACCCTCGCTTGTACATTTTAGCTGTTCAAACACCTCTTCCACAGGAATTCTTTCCTGATAAAATCACCCACAAAAAAAAAAAAAAAGATTATTTGGAATAAAACTAATTTTGACAAATTATGTGTAAGTAGCAAATTCAAAATTTCCTTGGAAACTAGCAATGATGACACCAAAGTCAAAGCTAAACTGCGTTTTAAACTGGCTATGGACAAAATTTTGGTGGCCTAATGGACAAGAAATCAAAGATCTCTTTTACTAACAAATCCAGAGTGATTAGATTCAGAGAGAAGATAAACAGACTAATAAATTTTCATATTATTTTATTTCTTAATATCAATCCAGGATTCCCGAGGCATCTTCTGGAGTGGGCATAACATAAAGTCAACACAGTCATACAGTAAACTAGAAAGTGTAAAATAATAGAAAAATAGGAAAATTTTAAACAAGATAAAAGAAAAAGGCCATGAACAGAAAGACTGAAAAGAAGAGCTTTCTGTGGACGAAAAATTTCGAGTTGGAATTTGGGTAATATTTCAATTCTAAGCTAAGACGATGACGTAGGTTAAGAACTGCTCGACAGTGAAGCAAAGCCTATTGAAAAGAGTTAGTTAAATAAATGAAAGTTAAAGTTTTGATACTGTTTTATTTGGGAAAAGCCAAAAAACACATTTTTAAACTTAAATACTACTTTCTTGAAGACAAAAATGAGGATTCATATTCACATGGTATACGAATTATAAGGTTTAAAGATGAAGTAAGAAGCACATGACTAAGGAATTATTATAAGTATGAACAGCCGTTGGATTCCTACCAACGATCTGGCAGATAAATAAAATAATTAAATTTGGTCAACGCTTCATTTATATTCCTTTTCTTTTTCATTTTTTTAAAGGAAATGAGACATTAGCTGGGTGAAAAAGTGGGTTATATTTACTTAAGCTTTAAATTTGAAATGATAAAAAAAAGGATTCTATTTCTACATCTTTTGTTGGATATGCAAGATGCTTGCATAGTTACATTTATAAAATACCACTGTTATGGTTTATAAAGCAAATCACAAAATTAGTTCTTATTTATATATATATATATATTAAAAATTGGTAATGAAGTATTTAATAATTATTTTTTGCTTGATTTCTGCATAATAAGACCGATCACGAACTAAGTGTTGAAATGCTCCTCAGACTTGATTGTACCGACTTTCGCCGGAAAAATCCGATTGTTTTTTTTTTATTCCGAAGTTAGTTCCAAGTTAAGAAATAAATTTCAAACAAAAATAATTATCCGCTAAAGAAATTAAAATTCAGATTGAAATTTATAGTTTAACTTTTAAACTTATTATTTAAAAAAAAAAATTGCAACAATTTTCTTTTATTTTGAATTTGGAAATAACTTCAGATTAAGATTATGGCGTAAAAAAATTTAGAAATTTAGACACAGGTAGTCTAACGAAGACGAGAAATATTCGAGATAACATTTATCAAACACAAAATAAAAATATACAGATCGATAAACGGGAGTTTGACAAGGAAAAACAAGTTCAGATAAACAACAAATTTTAAAAAAAAAAAAAAAAAACAAAGAACAAAAATCATAGAAACAGATAAATCTAAAATAGACAAGAAGAAGAAGAAGAAAAAAAAGCTTACCAGATCAACAGTCTCATTCTTGATATCCTCCAAATTGATGGCCCCTTTCTTGTCCCCCATTTTTCAAACCCAAACTCACCAGAACTCCACCCCAAAAAACAGAGAAAATTATCTCGGAATTCTAGCAAATTTCTAATCCTAAAGCACTACGAACAAAGCCACCATTGATTTCCTTCTCTTCCAGTATGTGAGAGAGAGAGAGAGAGAGAAGTTAACGCCTCTGCTTTGAGCTCTTCGTGGGTGTATTTGTATATATAGCGAATAAGAAGAGGTTTAGCGAAAGAGACAAAGAGAGAGAGAGAGAGAGAGAGAGAGAGAGAGAGAGGGAGAAGGTGAGTTGATGGTGGGGTCCAGGTGATAGCGCCGCCGCCACCGGCGTTGAATGCCGGTATATTGCGCCGCCGGTACAACGTTTTAGACTGCACGCTCCTCCAGTCAAACATAACGGTTTGGCTGCTGTTTTTTTTTTTTTATTATACTATCACTTTCAAAAAATTATACAATAAATTACATAATATACATGATGATATCAGAATCACGCATCATAATAGATATAGTTATAATTTTAATAATTTATACAGATTATAAGATAAATGTACAAATCATAAGATAAATATATGATAAAAATTTATTCTGAGTGGTTAGTATGTGATTTATTAAGAATGAACAGTTTTTTCCTTTTTCTAGAAAAAATTTACATATCAGTCCTCCTATTTCGTGTTTTGCGTGAAATTTTACATATTAGTCCTCCTATTTTGCATTTTTCAGGAACTGATACATGCGAAAAGCACGAAAAAGAGAAACATGACGCTGATATGTAAAAGCCCCTTTTTTTAAGCTCAATGTCCTTTTTAAGTTTTGGAATAAATATATGTCAGTTTTTGCATTCAAAATACTTATAGACATTAATTTTTTAAATTTATAATTCAAAATTTATATTAACATTTTTACTAATAATAATATTTTAAAAAAATATTTAAGTATCAATAAATTAAAATTTTATTTTATTTTATTTTAAATAGGTGTTATTAGGTTCTAAAATTTAGGAGACTTAAAAATAAATCCGTTAAACCGCTAAGACTATAGAACCTCAAAATAATTATTTAAATAAAAAATAAAAAATATTAAAAAATTAATATTTTTTTAATGTGATATATATTTTATATTTAAAATTTTATAATAAATATTTTACAACATAAATGTGGTGCTTATTTGTAACATAAAATTTGAAAGAACAACTGACTCGCAAGTCTCCTTTAAGTTTCCATGTAACTAAATACTATATATATTTGGGATATGCATATAATCGTAGATATTGATGCTGTTATTTCTCAATTAACTTTTAAATATCTTAATTAGATTTTATATTATTTGAATTCATCTTAATTTTTTATTGAGTTTTATAGTTGTTATATTTGAATTTCTTGCTATTATAGTTAAATTAGTGATAGAACGGTTGATAAATGTGCGATATTACTTTTTATTTGCGAAAAATTGAGGCGGAGGAAATATCCACCACCACTGCAATGTGCGATATTACTTGAACTTTATTTTTCTTTTACAAAAAAAAAAAAATCACTGAAAAACTATTTTTTCTATAAATTTTTCACATACTTTATTTTTTTTAAAAGTGGACAGAATTCGAGCTTAGCAATAAAAATTGGCTGAGCTCGAACTCAAACTGTATCAATCAAGTTGAATTTGAGTTAAATGATAGCGAGCTCGAACTTGACTCATTTTCGCTCATAGCATTGTCTTCAAGGACATACCTGATGTATTTAAAAGAAAATTACCAATTATTCCTCTTTTATCTTCTTTTTGTCCTCCATTTCAACTCTTTTAGTGTTATTTAGTTAGTTATTAATATTACCTCAGTTCAATTTTATATATATATATAGTTTTCAATTAAAAAATTCGGACCGGACGGTCGGTATTATCCAATCCAGACTGACCGTTATATAAGTTGTCCGGTCCGTAGTCCCGTCACAAGTTGTTAATCGGCCTTCAGTCTGATCCGGTCCAAAATCGAAGAATAGGTGGACCAGATTGAGGATCGGTTAAGAGTCCGGCCTAAGAATCAAACTAATTCGCGGCCCAAATTGATTGGCGGACGAAGCATTATACAGAATATAATTATCGCTCCAACCGGTTTGTTCCGATTTGGTCCAATAATTCTGTGATTCGGTCCAGACCGAATCGGTTCAATTTCAGTTTGTTTTCGGTCCACAATATTGATACTACTTGGTCACGGTCCGGACCGTTCTGGTATGGTTCGTCCGATCAGGTCCAAAATTTTTTGAATATATAAAAATTAACTTTTTTGTTATAATTCATAATGTTTATATCTACAATTTTTTCGATAAATACTTCGATGCAAAAGTTGATACATAATTCTGCTTATTCGAAATTCTTATGGTTACTACCCAACTAAATTCGAAAAAAAATCTTCAAAATTGAGATGACGTGGACGGAGTTGCATCCGCCACGTGCTGGATTGATAAAGATTGGTTAAAAAAAAATAAATAAATAAAAAGTGTTGAAATATTTTCAAAGGAGGCGGCTTCAATTGTTGTTAAAAAGACAATAATTTGTAATATCATAATCCGCATACGACAAAAAGACTGCCAAATATTCAATATAATAAGAGAATTATGGGGATACTTTTTGGAAATATAACAGGAATGAGAACTATTAATTACATGGACCAATTTACCGACGAACGTTCGTCCAATTTATTAGCAAAAATTTAGTATTAAAAGATAATTATTGTCTATTTTTTGTGAATGATAATTTGAAAATTTAAATTTTAGTAAATAATGGTTGGGGACTACCATACCATTAAATTTTTAATCAAAATATATAATAGAAATTAAAGTTGATGACTCTGTTCATCCTGCATCCATTTTCTTTAATTGAATATACATCAAATTTTTGGGTGACTTCATAGAAAAGAAATAAGTTGAGGAATTTTGTATGGGACTCCCAATATAAATGATGTCAGAATATTTGGTTGTTATTTTAGACGACGAGATTAAAATTTTTCAGTATTAATTTAAATTTTTACGGACGATATTATTTTCTAATTGCTAGTCATCAGTCCGTATTAGACCAGACTCATAGTTAGAAAATAAAATCCTGACGTGTCACACGATGCGCGTCCCGAACCACATATAGAGTACTGGTCAAACCAACCACCTATTTTATGAAATTTGCAAAAAACTCTTGAAAATCGCATATTTTTTAATTTCAAAGCTTGTTCGAACCTACAACGCAACTTTCTAAGGCATATGGCGTCCCGTTCGTCCCAAACGCGGGAGGCAAATATTTGGACGTTTAGAGTTCAAACTATTCTCCAACCACCAAAAATCTTTAATAGGAAGGAAATAAAATAAAATGGTATTGTCTACTCATACCATACATAGCTCAAGTTAAACGGCGCGGGTTTTCTGTTGCTGAAGCAACAGGAAGCAGGAAATCCTACGACCCATATGCAATCATCCGGAGAAATACGAATTACGAGATATTATATAAAATTTTCGTTCACTTATTTGGTCTATTGTGAGTATTTTTAGAAAAAACTTTAAACTATAAAGTTGAAAATTTTGATGTGATTTACAACTTTATAATTCAAAATTTGTCCAAAAATGTCAAATAATGTGCCAAATTGTTATCAAAATATTTGATATATTTTTAAATATATATTCGAAATGTTAAAATTTTTGTAACTAATAAAAACTCAAAGTAATAAAGTATCTATTTAGATTATTTTTAAAAAAAAAATAGCATACAAATTATGTGCCACATTAAAATATTATTTATTTGTTTATTAACAAATATTTATATAGATATATTTTTGCTTAATTTAATAATTATCAGAAAAATTATAGTCTTTTAGAAAGTTGTCCTTTTCAAAAAAAAAGAAGGTATTTTTATCAATCACATCATAAATAGACAATAAAATATTAAATTAAATTAGAGGAACGTTCTTTAGCTAAAAATGATTTTAGGAAGTATTTTTTAGCAAATTGTTGAAGATGCAAATATGTGAACCATATATATATATATATATATATATATAATAACAAAAAATTATATAATTTTAGAACCATATATAATAACAAAAAAATTTGAGCATCTAAATACAGCTCTAAATTTCCATTTACCTAATACGGATCACATTCCTTCTTACTGACAAAATCAAACCTCCAACTGAATGATGATTAAAAATTCCATCTTTAACATGATTTTCGATTGGGAGTGAACGGATGAGGTAGCGGATGAGCGAGAGTTCAGAAACATACACGGGCGCCTCCTTAATCGTTATATACAGCAGATTGTGACAAGTACGTCCTCAGGAACGCACACGCGCATCTCCATACTCATTCCATCCGAACAATTCAAACACTCATCTAGTCCTATCCAACCCCAACAGAGTGGGCGCGCAGGTGATAACACGTACGTGGGTCCCGTCACGTACGACAGGTGGCCATACTCTAGTATTAGGCCTGATGTGCTTGTACACGAGGCTAGTCAAAGGGATACGAGGACAAGTACTTCCAAGCATCCGGTCCCGTTAGCTAATATAGGTAAGCACGTCTTGTTAATCTATCATCTATAGGCTAGAGTATTGGGCACGTCCCTTTGACGGCTGGGTAAGAATGCGACGTAAACGAAAAAAATGAAACTGTTTTGTAAAGTTGTTAAGATATATATATATATATATATATATATAAGAATTCAAAAAAAATTTTAAACTGATAACAATCAAGTATTGATAGCGATAGTCATATAATGGTAATGCAGGCGAAAAAGATATGGTAGATGTAGATTTAGGATAATTTTTGGAGTAATTATTTAGGATGTATATCATTTTTCAATAACTTTTATCAGGCTTTTTTTTTTGTGCTCTTCTATGTTATTTCTTTTTTAAAAAGTTTTTACCCTTCACATGTAATTAAAAAGGGTTAACATAAACAATTACGGCATTGTCAAGATTCATACGTATGGCCTCTCGTCTATGACGCTTCCGCACCGGTTGAGCTACAAGTGGTCGGCTTTTTCATTGTAATTTTTTGCTTAATTTTGCTCAATTATCATCTATTATAAAATAAAATATTTTGCGGATAATTGCTCTGCAGTCCTCCATATTGTTTTGATATCACTTAAATCCTCTCCAAAAAAAATTTTGCACTTTAGTCATTTTGACACCTTCCGATGAGTTTTTTGACACATCCGATATGCATCCAATACCTTATATTTTGACACATTTTAATAAGTTTTTGACAGATTTTGTTAAATTTTTAATACCCTCCTAATAAAAGATAACACATTGACACCTTTCTGATAACTTTTAACACTTTCTTGATAATTTTTGACACCTTCCGCGGAAGTATTTAACTGCAATTAAAACTTAGCCCAGGATCTAAATACAATAAAACTTATAATTTTGGACCCAAACGTAACTCACCCAATATTTTATTCCAGTTCTATTGTTTTGAACAAGTGGAAATAACAAAATCGGCACATTTGTTTACTTTTATTTATTTATATTCTTATTTTAATTGTGTTTGAAATTTACTCATGTGTTATCCAATCATATTGTTTTACTTTCAGACCGAAATGTAAAACGTCAAATAATTACGAAATCATCGTACTATAAAATATCATTTTTTATATTTTCTTAATTACCAATTATATTTAAAAAATAAATATTTGAAAATATTCAACATACAATTATCATGGTGCGTGACGCCATTTATCACGTGCATCGCCAGCATTGCACCATTCTTTTATTTAATTAGCAATTTAGTGTCAATTTTAGGGGCTTTGCATGCGTCAGAGTAGATGAAAAATTACCCAAAATTTGTTAATTCTTGTCTATGTCAACCATTGTACTCCATTATTCGACTATTTTTTTCGTTAAATCGGCATAGTTTTTTAGGTTACTTGGAATATTTGAGGACTATGATATACCTACACAAGAAGTACCTAAAAGTTCATAAGTTTTTTATAAAAAATATATGTAATATATTATTGCTCGAGCCTCACCACAATTATGATGCGCGAATTATTACTCTCGTAAAAGACTATATCCCGTGTTATGGACAGTGGTGCACCTCATATTTGAGGGGGTGCAGATATGTCGACACGACACTCTTCGGACACGTTCGGACACGCATCGAGTCCAAAAAAAAAATTAAAAAAAAAATCGGATACCTGTGTTGGATATTTCTGTTCGGCGTGTTCGACACGCTTATAAGTATTTATAACATTTTTTCTAAAGAATTATTTTTATTTATTTTTTCCGAATAGTTAAATATTATTTGTAATAGTGGTACATAATATAAAATAGTTATGCACTGAGACATTATATTTTTTTTATTTTTAATTGATATAATTAGTCTCTTAGTGTATAGATTTATTTCAAGAACGCGAAATATTATATTGATAGATTTATTATCTAATATTATTATATTTTTTAATATTTAAATATTTTGTATAAATTATATTTAAATTTTTTAAATTTTTTATTTTCGTGTCCGAACCGTATCTATGTCCTAATTTTTTTTTTAAATGATCGTGTAGCCAAATTGTGAAGGCATGATTGGTTATAAACAAGATACATGATTGAACGAATCATGCCTTCACAATCATGACTACTCGGAAAGTTTTACATATTTGTGGGGTTTTATTCAAAAAGTCACTGCCTTGCATGAGCTTGACATATTAATTATTACTTTTTAAATTTTTTTATAAAATTACTTCAATATATATATATATATAATTTTAACAGAGAAAATAGATTTGCGTGTGCACTATAATTTTTATATTCAATTTTTTTTTGGATGTTTTGAAGTTTTAAAGCTTGTGTAATTAGTAACAATCTCGGATCTTAAAATATATGTATTTAGAATTATTTATTATAACAATAATTAACACAAAAATTATAGAACAAATTAAAATTTATTTTTTTATATTTACTTTTCTTTTAGAAAAGACTTATATATATATGTTTTAGTTTGATTTAATAAATATAAAAAAATTGAATAATTTATTTAGAAGGATGATAAAAACTGATTTGACATTTTTTCTTTTTTTAACTGAGAAATGGACAAGCTTGAATTAAGCTCCTTTCATCATAACAGGTGCTTTAATTACTTACAAAATGAGTATCTCAAAAAAAAAAAAAAAAAAAAAAAAAAAATCTAGAAAATTGAGGAACGTAAAACTTTCACGGAACTTCGTTAATTAGGAAGATAAAGAAGCAGTGAGTTAAAAATACAAGAACTAAAAGCTCATTAACAAAGGAAGGGAAGTGTATTTCACTATACATTGTTCTTTGTATTTGTTGAATATTTTCATTTTTATTTTATTTTTTTAATTTTTTTGAAGTTCGTATTTGTTGAATGTCACAATATTTAACAAATTTCAATAATTCAATATATCATATATTAATAGGATTGACAGTGATGTTTGTCCAAATTGAATGTATCAAGTTAAAAGGAGGGAGGTCTCTAAAATATTTTCTTCCAAAGGACAAGAGAAGGATCTCTAAAATATTAGGGGGCTGCTATTTGCCAATGAGATAAGTGAAGAGACACAATTGACGGCTCTTTAAAATAATAAATATAAGTGCTAACTGCCAAGAGAAATTTTTCTTTTTTTTTTTTTAAATATTCTCCCTTTTTTACCCAAAAAAAAGAAAAAGAAAAGAAAAGACGTCAAGATGAGGTCAACATTACTAAAATCCTATTGTTTTATTGATATTCTGTAAGCATGTAATGACATTTTTTTAAATATAAATGGTCATCCCCCGGTCGATATACGACCGGGATGGCTCTAATACTATTATACAATGTTCTATCTAACTAGCACATAGTTGGCCCAACCACAGCCTTCCTACTTGGTCGGGCCTCGAAAATGGGGTGGATCAAATTAATAGCTAAGTGGTCTCCTAGACTTTACTTATAGGATAATTTCATACCCTAATCTATTGATTTGCTTCCCTGTATATATGCTGAATGCGAACCTCCCATTCACGCCTTAAAAGTTTTTTACACTCAAAAACAATGTTTCTACTTCGGCCCACTGGCAGTTCTTCTGACCGAAGGAACTGATCAACAGTAAGGAATCAGCTTCAAAAACCACATGTCGGAATCCCATACACCATGCATTTGCAATACTCGCAGGCATCTCCATAGTTCTGCTTCCTCTATTGAGCAACTCCCTAGATGTATGAAAAAATTCCTTATCCAACTGTCGCTGGCATCTCTGAGTACTCCACCAGCCGCTGTCATCTCCGTCTTTCGCTGCGGAGCACCATCAGAGTTTGCTTTCACCCATCTTTCGTCAGGTCGAGACCACGCCACTCGAACAAAATTAGCCAGTGGAGCTTGAGTGTGCCGATTTGTGTTTTCGCTCTCTACAACCACTTGGACATCATGAAGTATAGCCTGCACCTTATCATATACGGATAGTACCATTCCCTCAGAAACATATTCATTTCGCCAAGTCCATAGCTTCTGAGCATATATACTAAATATCACTGTTGCTAATTTATAATGCATATTTGAACTAAAAATAGTGGTTAAATACTCTCCCACGAAGGAATAGTAACTGGGTTGGATCCTTCAAAGTAAATTCTTGTGGACCCAAAAGATAAAAAATGCTCCATGACAATATTTAGCCATTATGTCCATTAAAAATCATCCGGAATTGGATTAATCTCTTAATACAGGGTCTGAAACTGCAAAAAGTCCTTTCAAATACTTGTAGAGAGGCTCTAAATTTATCAATAGTTGGCCATTAGGGTCGGCTCGGCATCTAGCCCGGCCCAGCTACTATATTGTGCCTTCCTTTTGGCCCAGCTACAGGTAATGAAATACCATCTACATTTATACAGACAGATAATGGGTCATGAACCCTGAAAATAGATTAGTTAACTGTCTTTTATAACGGAACAGTTTTTTTTTGTTATTTTTTTTTTTTTTTTTTGTTTTTTTTTTTTTTTTTTTTTTTTTTTTTTTTTTTTTTTTTTTTTTTTTTTTTTTTTTTTGTTTTTTTTTTTAAGTTTTTATGAGAGAATTCAAACATCCCATTGATGGCCGCTCACGGGCGGGAGGATGCCCGTATTTTAGCAGCAGGCCAGGTCCCAGGTCCATGAAACCGAACCGGTTTATCGAGTTAGTCTAATAAAAGTTAAGCCGGATCGAATCCAGTGCAAAACCGCACCCAACTTCTTACGCCCATAAATTCCCCCCATCGCCGCCTTCTCCCGGTCTCTTACAGTCTTACTCGAAAACCTCACCGGCGCCGGAGCTCTCTCTCTCTCTCTCTCTCTCTCTCTCTGTCTCTCTGTGGGGCTCAGAAAAACGAATCAGAGCGACGCCATCTGCTGCGGCGGAGATGGATAGCACCACGATGTCATCGTCGGCGGCGATGGCGCGGCAGCGGTGGGAGCTGGAGAACAACATCGTCACCGGCGAGGAAGTTGCCGCCGCTGACGCGATGTGGCGGCACGACGAGGCGGCGCAGGGCAGAGCGCAGCAGGAGAAACCGTGGAACTCCGATCCCAACCACTTCAAGCGCGTGAAGATGTCGGCGCTGGCTCTCCTAAAGATGGTCGTGCACGCGCGATCGGGTGGAACGATCGAGATAATGGGGTTGATGCAGGGACGCGCCGACGGCGACACGATCGTCGTGATGGACGCGTTCGCTCTCCCCGTCGAGGGCACGGAGACGCGCGTTAATGCACAGGCTGATGCGTATGAGTATATGGTCGATTATTCTCAGACCAATAAACAGGTCCGTAGTAGACCTTTCATTTTATTTTTGAAGAATGTGTTTAGAAGGATTGATGAAAATATGATGATGCTGCGTGGTTGTGTTCTTTGATTTCTAGGCCGATGCATATAAGGACGTGCTCCGTTATCTGTAATAGGTTTTAGTTATCTGTTTTTGAAGTGTGGGTGTGGGCTGAGTATATAAATATAGTTATTCTGCTGGTTTGTGTTGTGCACCAATAGGTACAAATATATGGTCAATTGCTTGCAGACCAGAAAGCATGTCCTAAATAGATTCTATATAATTTTTTTTACTAATTAGTATTAGTTCGAAGTTTGAATGTTGAATGATGTATAAGAATTTGAATGCTGCTTGTGTTCTGAGCTTATGTGTACAAGTATATGATTCTCCCAGAGAAATAGGTAGCTTGGTAGTTAAGCAGGGAGTATGTAGTGGGCATATTTGGTTGCATAGTTTACCTGTAGTCTGTAAATGTGCTAGGAAAAAGCACTCCCAAAACCATTTTGTAGTTTGCAGAGCTCATTTCTCCCCAATTCTGCGAAATGCTACCACAATGTGTTCTGTTAACTTTTCTGTATTTTCATACTTATTATATGTTTACAGGTTGGGAGGTTGGAGAATGTGGTTGGATGGTACCACTCACACCCGGGTTATGGTTGCTGGCTTTCGGGCATTGATGTATCTACTCAGATGCTTAATCAACAGTTTCAAGAGCCATTCTTGGCTGTTGTCATAGATCCGACAAGGACCGTTTCTGCTGGGAAGGTAGAAATTGGAGCATTTAGGACATATCCAAAGGGATACAAACCACCTGATGAGCCCGTATCGGAATACCAGACTATTCCACTTAACAAGATTGAAGATTTTGGGGTCCATTGCAAGCAGGTAGGTATCATAACCTTGAGTCATTCTTTGTCTTCCAGAATTCATGGGCTGATGGTCTATTTTCCTGTTTTCTGCAGTATTACTCGCTAGATATAACTTATTTCAAATCTTCCCTTGATTGCCACCTTTTGGATCTCCTCTGGAACAAGTATTGGGTAAACACTCTCTCTTCGTCACCATTGCTTGGCAACAGAGACTACGTAGCTGGACAGATTTCTGATTTAGGTGAGTTTATTCTTTTTTCTTAACAAAGATAGTAGTCGGCCATGTTGTTCCAGTGAATGATGGCTGATTAACATATTTAAAAAAAACAACACTTTCTCTTACTTGAAGCTAATTTGTGGGTCTATTATGCAGCGGAAAAATTGGAGCAGGCAGAGAATCAGTTGGCTCATTCACGATTAGGTTCTTTTCTTATGCCTTCACCACGGAAGAAAGAGGTCAGTTTGTACTATGCTTGTTGCGTGTTGACATTTGTTTTCGGGTAATACTTTAGTTTCTTAAAGATTGCTTCATGGTAGTCGACTTGGTTGCTTTCATGCAGCGGATGAGAACCTGCTTTAGTATCTAACACTAGATTAAGATTTGAGATGCTTATGAGATGCAATCTTGCTTCTGCGAGCAAAATATTTCTTAATTTAGAGTCGGAGAATTTTCTCAAAAAATCGTTTTTATTCATGTCATAGAGAATTCATGAGAATGTTCCAACACTTAATTCAATTTGAAGGCAGTTGCTTAATCGTCGTCTGAGATGTCGAAAAGGAAGTAATCTCATTTATAGCAAGTATTGGTGTCTTAAGTTGGAATCAGTTAGGTATGTTGGACTGCTTATGGGTAAATTAAGAGACTATAGCATCTAGGTAATTGACAATGAAAGACTGTCTTCTTTCAACATGTTTTTATGACAATTGCTAATTTTGGTCAGTTGCGGGAATCTATATATCATTCAAAGCATATTTAACTGCTCGACACACATGGTAAGCTTAGAACTAGATTATTTCAGCATGCGGTCTTGTTATTTAGATAATACACTATGGTGCCTATTTCCCATGCTATAAAATAATAAGACAAGCTTCAAAGAGACTCCAATTTCTTAAGGGGGGGTAGTAGACGATCTTAGAGAATCGGGCATCTACCCACCTAGAGGCCAAGTGTCGAACTCATCTCACCATCAAAATTCTATTTAATTTTACCTTGGTTGGGCCCTAAGCGGACCAAGATTCCTTACCGTTCTTAGCCTATCACCTTTCAAGAGAGCAGAGGCTAGCGACATTGGTCTTAATTCACCTGGCGAGGGAAATCCTCTTATTAGCTTCCTTACGAGTGATTTCATGACTTCATGTTTTGCAAGCACTGCCTTCCTTGACCTTTCCATCTTGGTTTGGCACACTCGTACCTTGCTTTGATGTGGTTGGCTACTCAAGGACAAAACTCCGTGGGGGAGCAACAAAGCTCCGGGGCAATATACCTAAGAGAACTTTTGGGTCTTTCGCTTGCTTGATTAATAATTACTCCAAGGTGAGTTAGTAGTACCCATGGAGCTAGTCTAGTGATAGGTTCGTGTACTGGATTACGGGCAAGCAGCGAGCTTAGGAAAAATGCCGAGTACTCTTCAGCTGCAATTAGTTAGTAGCTGGAAAAACAGGTCAGCAAGTTTGATATTCCTGGTGATTTTGTGGGGATGTATTTGTAAGGGTATAAATTACCGTGCACTAAATGCATGGGCAGTTCGCCAAGTGGACCTCAATCTCACATTTTGAGGAGACTCGCCCAAATATGGTGAATTTCATCCCAAAAGATTGGTGGTGAGATTGAGGTTTATGCAGTCAGTTCATGTTATAAGTGCTGATTTGAAAGATTATCTTGTAGGTTCTTGCAAAAGACAAAGCTATTAGCAGCCTTATTTCTCTCTAACCTTTAATGTCTTAGGAGCTCTTGAGCCGACTAAAAGTTTGAATGCTCGGCGTCTATCTTCGTAGTGGGCTAATATTTGAGATCATTAATTTTAAAAGGGTAGCAGTTCAGCCAGCTGATTGATATTAAGCAAAAGATAGTAGTGGTGATTTTATATAGTTTAGTGATTAGTGAAGAAGTAATCTATAATGCATAAGCGTATAAGAGAATTGCATGACGTCGGGAAAACTCATGTCTCATCTTTATTAAAAGAGCACCGAAAGAAATAGTTTCTCATTTCTTTTTGTTTTCGAAGGTTCGAAGATTATTTTGTTTAATCAAACCGAATTGTTAAGCTCATGCAACTGCATTTTAAGTTGTCATAAATCTCATTGTTAGAATATGGTAAGGTAATTTCTAGATATTCCATCCTACATTCTAGATCGAGTTGATAGTTCGGATCTGAGCTGTAAGTCACCTCATGTTTTATAATTTGATCCGATTCAGAGTTCGAATGAGGCAGTGCTTATGAAGAATCGCGGAGAACTCTATTCTAGTTTACGTCAGTCACGTTTGTAAAACATGATTATGCATAATATAGTAGCAAGAATAAAATAAAAAAAATGTAAATGCAAAAATAAACAAAATGAATAGAATAAGATATAAAAATGGGGAAGAAAAAATAAAGATAAAGCAAAGGCACTGTGAAATCTAAACCACGACGTTACTAATCCTAATTCTACACCGTCACTTCACTCGATCGAAAGCTATGTCTTCGTCTATTTCTAATTTAGTTCCCGAAGCGTGTTTAATTTGGTAATCCTTTTGAGAGGATTCTATTTATGTATTTTCTTTTTGATCTTCTATTCTGTACTTCTGTTATTTCATTTCTAGCTACCTATGACAAAGTACTGTTTGTTTTTAGTTACGGTTTTGTTTAATTTAACACTCTCGTTACAGGAGGAATCACAACTAGCGAAGATTACAAAAGATAGTTCCAAGATCACCGTCGAGCAAGTACACGGTCTCATGTCTCAGGTTTGCACCTTGTTGCCCTTCTCTTTTCGTACCACCAATCCTGTTGTATTTATTCTTTTTATCTATAATAATAATTGAATAAATCAGGTGATCAAAAACATCCTCTTCAATTCTACTCGTCACTCCCACGGGAATGTTTCAAGTCCAAGTCTCCCGGACTCGTCTGTCCCCGAACCAATGGTGGAAGCATGAAAGATCACTCTGATCGTTTCCTTTAGTTTGCGTTTATGGAAGTAACAACTCAACCTTGGTAGTAATTTTGTGCTAAGAAGGTATTTATTATCAGTTTTACTGGACGTCAGATTACCTCGTCCGACCCTAACAATAGGACAAATACCGGCGAAGCTTATTGATTATCGAGCGTGTTGTATTTTATATTTGGCGCAAGAGATTCTTATACCTCTGCATGTGGAATTTTGGCTTCGCCTATGGTGGGCATGAATGACGGCTGGTCTGTAGACGGACCTACGTGGGCCATTATTTGCTGGGTTAAGTTTTACATGGTTCATGGTTAGCCTCGGTCGTACTTTGGTTAGCTTGTGAAATATTTGGGTCAGCCTCAGTTACTCTGGTTATTCATTGTATTGCAATTTTATGTTATTTTATTAGTAATTCTACCACTATAACAATTGGTTTTGCCAGTCAATGGAAGAAATAAAATAAAAATAAAATAAAAATCATCATACATTATCGCAATTTCATAAAGAAAATAATGACAAATAGAGAAGAATCCATAAAAATATTACTGCTACATACTGCAGAAACGGTAAAAATCACATTACAGATGAATCTACAGTGGGAGAAAATTATTATCAGTTCACATACCACAAGGCAACAATAAAAGCATGGACGAAATCTTACAACAAATTGACGAATACAGCTACCCTTTGTTCGTGTGGCATCTGTAAAAGATACATCTACCTATTCCAAATAACATACAACTACTTGGCAAAAACATGAGTCATATCCCCCAGCGCTAAAAATGACGCTGAATCACGTCAAGGCTAAAGTTGCAATTTGTGATTTGGGCGATAATTAGGCGGTAGCCGAATCTTGGTACAATTAGGTTAAGCTATATATATTGATAAAATAGTTAGTAAATTACCTTAGTCTTCCACGCCATCTATTTGATCGAGCAACCTGCTTTCTTCCTCTACCACGTGTTTTTTCTTTCATTGACTTCGCTGTCGTACCGTTTACTGGTTCGTCTGTAAAGCTGCTAACTACATGGCCAGCCGGTGCAACTTCACGACTCTTTTCGTCTTTCCTGGCACTAGATCTACTAGTACTGGAGCTGTCAGCCTCAGCTTTGCCAGTGGAGGTATGAGAATGAGATTTTTCCTCCGATTTTTCAGATGAACTGCAAGAGAGAAATCAGCATATGCTTAAAATGTTTCCGTAATTTGGGCTTATATGAGAACATCATCAGTCATGGGTACCATTTTGCAGAACTTTTATTTGTAAATTCATTTGATGCTAGTTTTGAGCTCTCTTGTGGAACCAAATCTGCAAAATCAACAATAAGCAAGCAACCACAGGATATAGTTATTCGTGTAAATTGTATTGCTGGAGCACTGATTTTAGCATTATAGATGGATGAGTCATTAGCAAGAGTAATTCTATGCTCCCAAAAATTCTCCCCACTATCAATGAACACTTTTACATCGAATAGTTTAACGAAGCTGCTAGAGCTCCTTTCTCCCAAAAACGTGCATGAATTAAACTATGCGATGCACGAACCTGAACTATAATGTTCATAGTGTTGTGGCTAACATTTTTGGGAGCTCTAGAAATGAGTCAAGAGCAGTGCGAAGTTTTCAAGTAAGATAGCAGCCGATATTCTGGGATAAGTTTTAGGAGCTCTAGCATTTTCGAAATAGCAGTGCTGACTGGTCAGAAATATGAATAAGGATTTCACAATAAAATGGCATAAGATTTGATCCATACTCTTCTCGGCAGAATTTTCTTTGTTGACGTGAAAAGAGTTATTGGCTTCTGAGAACTTTTGCTCCATTTGTTCCTGGAATTGCATGGAAGAAGAATGGACGATAGCAGCAGCAACATGGTCGCTGAAAAATTAAAAAAGCGAGATCTTAAAATAAGAATGTAATATACTTCCAAATACTAAATAAAAGTGTTAATGCTGTATCACTATAAGCTAACCACTATCTATGAAATTCTGAACTCAAAGCCATCTAAGTTATATCATATATTAATCCCCAGATGCTAACAGCCATCGTTGAATGTTAGACGAGTTCAGGATGTTTGGTAAATTTTAAAGATCACTTTTGTCAATTGAAGTTGAAATCTTAAAATCAGTTATATAAAACCAAGCCCTCTTTTAAAAGTAATCCACTTTACACACACTGGATAAGTCTGATATGCTTGCCGGAAAATAGGCACAAAACCGTGAATCTACTGGTGCGTTATGAATCCAATATCTGCTCCTCGAAAATCACATTAGACACACCTGCCTTTTGACCCTATTAGTTTACAATATAGTCTATAGCAGACATTTTTGTTATCATCAAGCTGACTCCATCACATTACGTATTCCAGCACACGACTCTCGGAATGGCTATTTTCAGAATAATGCATGGAATTAGACAAAAGTGGCTTCATAAGAAACGTTTACAACATTATTACTCTTCTTTGAAAACTGATTGACTCAAAAGTGTGAGATCATGCTCTATACCATTCAGATATAGCAAGCTCCATAGATTTTGAGTTAGTTTAGTAGTTTTCAAGGTTTTCTGTGCCGAGCCGAGTCGAGTTTCGTTAAACTCAGATCCCGGCACGTGCCGACCGTGCCGATGGTGTTGTGCCGACCGTGCCGATGGTGCTGTGCCGACCGTGCCGATATATATTATTTGTTATTTTTAAAAAAATAAAAATAAAAATAAAAAATTAATTTAACACATGCCGTACCGACACCGAAAACCATGGTAGTTTTATAAAGTGCCACTCGAAGCATCCTTTTTAGTGTCACAAGTTTGCGAGTAAGGTAAACTATTAAGAGCATGATAATAAAATATAAAAATCAGAACACTAATCCAAGAAGCAGGTCCAAGGGAAAAGATTTTTGAGAAGAAAATAAACTTGCATGGGTATTCTATCTTTATTTTCCATCATTCTTGATACTGAACAATCTATCACCACAACATAATTACCTTTGCACCATAGACTTGTCCGGTTGTAAAGACATAACTCTTGCTTCAGAAGAGCAATCTCCTGAAAAAGACAGTACATATTAATACATAAATAGCGGAAATTAGGCAAGACAGAACATGTAGACATATAGCATACGGGTGAAGAAATATCCACATTTACTAATATGCATACATCCTATATAATCAGCTAAGCACGAAGACTTTACCCCCACGATTCAATGAACGGGAAGCTGGAACAAAAAGATCGTTATGACTCCTGATGCTTCCACCCTGTTCTTCAGCTTGTAAAGGAACCTGCATATCCTGAAATTGCAATATTTATCCCTAAACATAAAAAGAATTGGTAAATTGTTCAGGTGGAAATACACGACAGGAAGTTAACTAACCTGATTATTCTCCAAACTAGGACTGCATTCAGCCAACCTAAACCCATCTCCTCCAGCAACATGAAACAATGAATCAGGAGCTAGAAGGGGGTTTTTGTAAGTATCCTTCATTTCTTTACCAATTCCACTTGACTTATGAATGACATCATGCGATGTGATCATTTGTTCTCCCATTGAAAAATCAATTCCAATCTCTCCCCGACCATTTGATAAATCTTCTACAATGTTTCAGGGTTCAGAATCAATAATATATACATAAACTTAGAAGCTTAGTTAATCATAATACCCATTGTTCTCTGCCTGATACTGCGGCTTTTCTCCAAGGAGTCATGTGATCCAGTGATTGGATATTTCCTTTTATGGGTCTGCATCATATTTCACCAAGAAAGCTCAAAACTGGTGAACTAAGCACCATAAGTAAAAGACATGAAGTTAAAGCACCAAGATTCACTATTTATGGAATTTACTACATTTGATTTTCGAACCAAAACTAGCATACAGTGCATTGGAACCATGCTTAATGGGAGCATGAAAAGGTGGATTCGGTTGATTTTTGCTATCAACTTTCATTATCATTTAAAGTTCCATAACACGTTCAAATTGTTAGTACCCTTTGTAATTAAAGTAAGGTATTGACAAAAATCAGAATTATTACGTATAATCATAGCTTTCCAGACTAAAGTTTGCATTATTTTCAAGATGATGCTCATTCAGGGGGTGTAATACGATGGCCTTAATACCTCACCCTTTTTTTTCAAAAAAAAAAAACAAAAAAAAAGATGTTTCTTACCATGGAAAACATTAACAAAAGTAAAAATTTCACCCAAGTCCCAATAAAACACATATACTTTGATTTTTATAGTTTGGTCCACAGTAAGTCTGTAATGATACTCCATTGACAGACTTGTGGAATCTTTTGGCAAACAAACACTTCTACCCTAGTGTCATTTGCCAACACCTTGGAGCATCCATCCAGTATCTCCATAGATCTCAAGGCCATATAAGTACAACAGCAAATATAATATTGCCTCTCCTCTTGCAAGCAACACCTCGCCGTGCCCCACCAACCTTGTTTCTCCAACCTCTTGTCCACAAGCTAACGCAAGTCATCTTAGATTTGCCATAGGCTCATGACATCTTAGAGGTCAAGAGCATTACAAATACTGTACAAAATTTGCTTGTGAATTTTGTGATCTTGCTGTCATCCCACGACTATTTGATGGTCAAGCCATTTTGATATTTATATCATTTCTTATGCAGTTTGCTACAGTGTGTTGTTGGAGCTCATAAATTTGAAACTTAAGTATTCTGCATTTCTGGAAACATTATTCAGGAGTGATCAGAGATGGAAGAGGAAACTGTACGAGGCGAATGCCTGGATCAGGTTTTGTGCAAGCTGGCTAAGCCCAGCAAGTATTCCAGCAGCCTTACTGTGCCGAAGACAGGGAAGGTTGCCAAGCGCATATGCAACAGAAAGGAGCGGATGAGAAGAACCACCAGAGAGAAGGACCTAGGACGTAGCATTTTCTAGCTCTATTACACCCAAAACATGAACATATAAAATCGGAAGAGGATAATGAAGAAGGGAGTAGGGGGTTGCTCCAACTTCAGAAAACATATGCTGTATCCAAAGCAACCAGTAAGACAAAGGGGAATCTATATAAACCAATCTAACCATAGTAAAGAATCACATATCACTTACAGACAAGAATCCACATGTGCATGCAGATGACATGTACTTCTTATAATAAACGTCCCAAACGACATTATTCCTTCAAAAGACATGACAAGCACCAACCCTCTTACCAGTGCTAACAGAATCAACATGCCATTGGACTAAACATACATAAAAGTAAAGGATCCATACTTAGAACATAACACCATTCTACTTGGTTCAGTGCTAGGCAAATGGTAATGTGTCAAAAAATACCTGGAACAACAGCAAAGTACCATTATGAGTTTCTGTCTTGTGAAGTCTCTCACTAAAAGGAGATGGGGTCTTGAAATAGGTATTACTCCAAGCTGGAGACTGCCATGGAGGCAAAGATTGCATGTATGATTTAGCCATATCAACTGGTGAACCCATTTCCTCCTTAAGACCCTGGGCAGTGATATAATATTACATCAACTATGAATGATAGCAAACATTACAACATTCTGTTATAGTAAAAGAAAGTTTCATCACCAACACTGGAAATATATGCCGCGTAGACAATTAACTAATGCTTAGATTGCTTTACTTATGTAAGTATATAGATATGTGTCAAAAAAAAAAACCAAATACACAGAAGTTATGTTTGTGAAGATTGTTCTCAAGCTTGAGAAGGCACAGTGCATATCATTGAGTGCTTGTTTGTTAACCTTATAGGCCTTTTTGTGTCCTCTGAGAAATTATTAAAGCTTATAGTAACCTAGTTATGGCTTATAGCTGTTCCCACCTGTCTTTTCTTAATTTTTCCGGCATTAAAAGCCAGCCTATAGCCTTACATAAGCTGAGGAGCGGATGAGCAAAAGAATAGGCAACCATGCTTGTGGGCTTATGCTTTTAACCCAACCTATCCTTAAGCAAGCAGTTTGGACAGCTTGTTTCTAATCTAGGCCTCTTATAAGCTGCTTCTGTTTAAATAAGGCCTCTTTATTCATACAAAGCTAGAAGAATCTTTGGGAATAGCTGAAAGGAAAGCCAAGAAGAAAACCATTAATCGGTATCCTGAAAGAAATCATGTTATAGATCTTTTCAGACTAGGAATTCTCTAGCAATGCAAGAATAAATATAGCATAACCCAAGAAATGACAAGTAAAGGCACTTCAGCTCTTTACCAGCATAACCGTTTCAAGTCCAAGCAATTCAAAACGTTTTATCTTAAAAAATCTCACAGCTAATGAAAATTATGGAAGCAACATTCAAAAGGCTGTCAATTACTATGAAGAAAAACTTTTTTTTTTATTTTTATTTAAAAAAAAAAAAGAAAAAAAAAAGAAAGAAGAGTAGCTTTGTAACAAAGAAGATAATTCTTTGAGTTGTCAACCTAATCTATTTAAAATTTAATGTGAAAGAGTAGTATGAACTAACACAATGAAGCATATCAGTGTTAAGGCGGCAAATTCTGAGATCTGTATCATTTTTCAAATGTGATTGCTTTTTCTTCTCCTCCAAGTATTTCTTAGCCTCTGTGACAGCTTTGTCACGATATTCAGATGAGCACAAGTGGAGAGGAGAGATTGGAGAAAAAGTTCCGAAGTTGCAAATAGGAGAACTTGATCCCGGTAGATAGTTCCATTGACCCTTGGCTTGCAGAGATCCATTGAAACCACCAGCCGGAGAATTAACCCTTTGCATTCCATCATTGTTACCTTCAGTGCATGTTAAATCCACAACTCGTGACTTAATAAGTGTTGTCAATCTATCACATTCTTCCCTGTTTGCAAGAGTCAAGAATTCAATAAGAAAAGTAAACATTTAGTTTGCTCTATTTTGAAATTAGTCAGTCAAACAGCTTAAAAGATGTCATAGACATTGTCAAAATAAAAAAATAACCGCATTTCTCATATCAGCTTGAGTTTTTGTTATTTATATGAGTTGGCTATCTCAACATAGTATCATAGCAAGGTCTAAGTTCGAATCCCTACCAAGCCCATTTATTGAAAAAAAAAGTACATGACCAATAAAGAAAAATACCCTATGTGACTATGTCCTTGTCCACAAAGCTAATACTAAATAAACAAAAAGAACTTGTGCTAGCGTGGTTTTGTAGTGTTAGAAAAGATAATAACCGTATCTCTACTATCAGCTTGATAAGTCAGTTATCTTGACAAACGTAACTGCAAACTTTTATCAATTATCATACCAGGTGACTAATGCAAATTGCTCTTCATTGGTATGTTTCCAATAATTCAAACCTCGAGAACATCTTTTAGGATACCACTACGCCCTAACCTATCCAAGTGAAAGAAATAATTTTTGCAGCGGCTAAAACATAGTTCAAGGAATAAAGTAACTCTAGATATTTCTACGGTGTTCTTATCCCAGCAACTTCTCACTTTCTCTAACCATACATAATCCACAAGCATTAATCCACAAGCATTTTACTTTTCGCATTTGGTAATCATTAATTATGCGCATTTATCTAATATAGAAGTGAAAATTCGCATCAGATCTATCAAATACTGTAGCAATGGAGAAGTGCATACAAAAAACAATGGTCAACATATATATCTAGTAAGACATGCTTGGTTGTTTATTGGATTTTAAGTTTCTTTATTCATCAATCCCTTTACAGAAGCTTAAAACTAACGAACAATCAATTCATTTGTTTATGTTGGCACCATGTAAATGACCTTAATGAGCTGTATAATATACTTAATCACTGTCTTCTAGAAGTGTATAATGATTTTTTTTTAATGACTATGTAGCAAAAATATGGTCTTATAGTTTTGGATTCTATGATCCATAATTCATTGTCAATAAAGTGAAGTGTTAGGCATTACGTTAGGCAATCGAGATAAAGACTTAAAGTGCTAAAATTAACACTATTTCCTACCTGTAGTGTCTATAGAAATGTCAATTAGTCAATTCTTTTAAACTACGTATAAACAAACAAGGACCAAAATACAAAATTAACATGACTGGATGAATCAAATAACATAAACACGATGAACTAATTGATGAACTATGATTTGATTTGTTTGGCAAGAGAACTTGAAACTACCTTGAAAACGATTCTTGTAGCAGCAATTGCTCAATCACACTTTTACAATCATTCTTTGATACAATGGCATGAGACCCCTCCTTATAGTCCCTAACTGCTAGCTGCTTATAAGGCTTCTGCAATTAAACAAATAGGATAGATTATAACCATATTGAATATGATTGAAAGAATAACATGATCAAGCAACTGGTTAAAATCATTCTCCCATTTATTGACCATATCATCGTCGTCATCTTGATCTGAAGAGTCGTCGGAGTAAATTGAAGACCGCTGGGAGTTTTCCTCGGAATCAGATCGAAACACAGTGGAGATCAACTTTCCCGCGCTGGAGATTAAGCCGCCGAGCAACCACCGGGGGCTCTTGGACGGTATTGGTGGCGCAGGCAGAGCTGGCGGCGGCGGTGAGTCGTCGGGGTCGACTGATCGGTGGTGCCGCCGGAAAAATGATGCCATCGCCAGCTAACGGAGAGAGAGAGAGAGAGAGAGAGAGAGAGATTTGAAATGGAGAGGGAATTTTATGGCGGGTTTGGAGTTGGGGAGAGAAAAAAAATGGGAGATGGGTTCAGAACAGACCCCGCTCCAGCTCGCTCCTCTCTTGCAGTGTCCAGGTATTGGTTGTGAAGCTTGGGATTTGTACTTCCACCTCAATCCAACGGCTCAATTTAAGTTTCCGCAATCCGAGCGCAGAGGATTGATGACTATCCACGAATATTAAGGCGATGAGAGTCCCAGTTCAATTCAAGTTTCAAATAAATAAATAAATAAATATATATATATATAACATTAAAGTGCAAAAACATTAATATTATTTTATATTTTAACATGATTATATAATAGTTAATATAAACTTAAATTATATATTAAAATTAATATAAATAATATAACTTATTAGAAAATTAGAAAATTATCTATTTTTTTCACTATATTATTTATATAATTATTAAATTAGATTACTTTTTTTTTAAATAATTTTATATTTCTAGATTGTTTCTCTTCAAAAAATATAATAGATAGATATAATTAAAAAAATTAAGATACTTTGTAATTATAAATTAACAAAATTATAAAATTTAAAAAATAAATTTAGATTATTTTTAACACATACATCACGGATGCATTATCCGCAAGTAAATAAATATCATATATTATCAGTATGATAAGTGAATTAACACATACATCTAACTTGTAGACCCATTTTCGTGCCTTTTAAAAACCAAATTTCTCTGACAAGCTTCTAATTAATACATGATACATAAAAGGAAAACACTGGCGAGCGCCTTCTTATCACGACGTTTACCGTCGCCCCCTCCATCTCATGCATTTAGTTTCTTGCACCCATCCCAAGACCCAAGACCCAAGACCCAAGAGCAGTAATATCGGTGCTGGATATGTTCTCTTTTTCCCCATTTAGAACCCTGTTAAAACAACGCAAATAAATTACTTTATGGTAAACAGAGACGTCAATACAAGAAAAGAAATGAACAAGCATACCATTGATGGTAGATATACTAAAAAAGCCCACGGCCTGAGGCCCGCCCCGCCCCTCGTGGCTGGCCGTGCGGGCCGCGGGCCGGCACGCCTCGCCGGCCGCACGAGCCGGGCTGATGAAACCAACCGTGGTCGTTCGGCCCGCAGGCAATACTATATAATTTTTTTTAAAAAAATTTCGGTAGGTTCGGCTCGGCGGGCTGCTGGTCAAGGCAGCCAAGCCGGCGTAGCTAGGGGGCGGGCCGAGCCGGCGTAGCTAGGGGAGCGGGCCGGCCCGGCCCGCCTTAGACACCGTGCGGGCCCGGCTCGGGCCCGCACGGATTGCAACATTAATTGATGATCAGAGAGCTCTATTCATGGAAGATGAATACTATTGTATCATGCACTTGGAATATGTACTGAAAATTCATATTCATGAAACTAAAAAGGATAAGATGCGTACTGAAAATTCCGCCCTTCGCATTTAATTTAGTAGTATTCAACATCTCCCAGATCCAAATTCCACACCAACTGTGTCATCAAAGCAAACACCTACACGGATTCTTTGAAATTGCTGATATCAACTATTTAGGGAGGATGCCAGCATTGTTAAATCAAGATCGTCATTGTGTTTGACCCAAACAGCTTCAAATTGTTGTGCCTTGCATCTGTAGTAAAATATAAGATTAGAGAATTATTTGTCAAACTGTTTTGTCCAGAAACATTGCGGCTATAATATCAAAAGAAATCCTTTACTTACCTTCGCAGTAAAAGTAAAGTTTGTAAAATTTGTCCACGAAGAGCTTCTCGGTTCTTTCTTGTAGCTGTCTCCTTGTACAATATAACAAGTTCATCTACCAACCTGATGGAGGCAGTACAGATTCACAAAAAAGAGGTCGTTTAAGGATGTACAATCATATATCACGAGTAAGATATAATCAAACTAGTCAAACGAAACCCTGTTTGGTTCTCTGTTGTATAAAAGCATGGAGGTGAAGCTAAGAAAATATATTTCCAACAAGGTTTTTTCGTGCTGTGCCGAGTTTCGGTAAATTCTGAACTCGAGACGTGCCGACTGTGCCGTTTCGACCGTACCGATAATAAAATATTATTTTTATATATTATTATATATTTTATTAATGTTTTCTTATATTTTAGAATTTGAATTTTAAAAAAAAAAAAAAACGTCGTGCCCACTCATCTTCGTCACAAAAGCAAGGAAGATGAACGAAAAAAAAAAAAAAACTGTGCCGGCCGGCCCGGCACCGAAACGGTGCTGGTGAGACGTTCGGGACGGCACTTAAAACCATGATTTCCAGTCAAACTCATTGACAAATTAGGCATAGATGTCATAAGCCTTAAACACAATATCCACTTGTTAAAACCAAAGTTATATGGTGGATTACATAAGCCAAACACAACATAAACAAAATGGACACCACCTAAGTCTGCAATACTAATAAAGCCAGACAAAGAGATCTCTTGAGAAACAAATGCTAATTCAAACAGATGTAACTTTATGAGAAGAAACCTTAAGGACATAACTCATTTGCCGTGCACAACTATATGTACATTAAGGTTTTTCAAAGACAACCGTTTCTTGATATCCACAGTAAAGCGAAAAATCACGAGCATATGTAGAAGACAGTTCTACAATTGGTATCAATCTTGAAAAGCTCTCTGGTCCTCAGGTCAAGAGCCTAAAGATATTCAAATTACGTGCATAATTGAAAAGAAAAATGAAAAACACGTATGTCGTATGAACTTTCTAACTTTAAGTGGATCGCTGACTACTTGGTCCTAACGAGAGACAACGGACACAGAAGATCTGCAAAGTTCAGGCAACAGAAGCCTCCATTGCTCATTAGCATACCATAAAAGTAACAACTGAGGTGGCAGACAAGATTATACATTATGTGCTTTGTCAACTTCGACAATGAAGTACATTAAAAATTTACCAAATATTTCCTTAATAATGAGATTTAAAAGCATTAACAGAAAGGCTTGCACCATTAAACCTCATGCAAAACTCTAGAAAGTTTTAGTTAATTTTCATAAGCTCAATCCATGAGAGTAAAACACATTTAGCTAAAGGCAGAAAATATGTAATCAATGGCAAATTCTGAACAGCACAAATATAGGATGCTTTATGGGTGCTCACCTCTCAAAATAGGGTGATCTACGAATCCATGTTAACTTGATAATAGTACGTAGGAGTTCCAGAACCTGTGAAATCATAGTATCGTGCAGTTACAATCATACGTCAGATGCCTAGTCAATCAACTATATCAAGAACTTTTTTGTATGTGCCAGGTTGTTCATGGCATGCAAATATCATCATGCACTTCCTTCCACTGTAATTTAACTCTAGGAACTAAACATTTAGCAGAAATACGAACTACCAACAAATACTACTACTTTGAGATGAAAGTAGACGTATTCACCTCCAAAGAGTAACAATTTAATCATCAAATCATCATATAGTGGAACGTGTACTAGATTAGCTTTGAGAGAAAAGGGAATGACATTAGAGCATTCATGTAATTGATCTCCAGCCACATAACATAGAATTAATTATAGTTAGCAGTTCAGTTTCATTCAATAGAAGACAAACTCATAGTAACTGAAGTAAGTCTATGATAACATCATTGATTGTAAAGTCTAATTTCAACTACAAGCGAAACATATGATATTACCAGTAGAACAGTTCTTTCATCATCAGCATGCATCCACTGAAAGAAAAGGGAAAATATACGCTGAAAATGTGCTAAAAGAACAAGCCCCATAGCAACAAATACTGGCTGAATCTGTTCAAGCCAGGCAAGGCGTCTTTCTTTATTCAGTGGTTGGCGGGCCAAGTGGGACAACATTTCGCTTAGAATCAGGTCAAACCTAGAGAAAAAGAAATGCCATCACACACCATTAAGATGAAGCTCTACATAAATAGGACTAAGATGCTCATATAAAGCAAGTGCTAAACAAATACGACACCAATCACCATGCAGAAAACATGTCCTACAAAAATGCTACAAAGTAATTGTTCATTTCTGTAGAAATCTTAACTGGTACTGTAAATGCCACATAGCCCCTATCTTCATTTTTTCCTTGAGAAAACACATTAGACGAAGAAAAAAGAGACTTGGGAAAATTGGGTATTTCTTTCTTCTAAAGCAACAAACATAAAAAAAAAAATTTATTGCACGCCTCTAAATACAAAACCAGGTAAATAAAAGTAGAGCTGCTTTAAGAGAATTGGAGATGGGAAACATACCATGGGCTTCGAGGATTTCTCTGTTGCGTACGGGATAGCATGAGCACAGACATTTCAACAACACTAGACCATAATTCATCACTAGACGCAATATTTCGACAGCAACCATCGAGGATTGCCTCTTCAAACCAGCTTAACTCGGCCGCATTAAGATTTTTCCCCAAGTGTTTAAGGGTACGCATACCTTGCTCCTATGACAAATTAGATATCATAATAAGTTATTTTTTTAGATTAAAAGAAGACAGTTGCCACCTACTACTAAGATTATTGACAAAGACGGTCCAAGAAAATTACTGTCCTTATTCTTTATGAAAAGACAACTGAACATTTCTAAATGGAAAGAAAAATAAGATGAACTGTTTATGGCCAACTAATAATAAAGGTGAAATGCATGAAAAGTTTATAATTAAAGAACAAAGCGTTTGATAAACAAACAATGCGATGCAAGCAACTTGTGCAGAATGATTATTTATTATTTTCATGAAATATGTTATACCATAAACCTACCAATAAAAGCAAGATGAAGAACAAAATACTAACGATTAGAAGTATCTACCTATTCATTAATTAGGAGAACCACACATGCAATCCGTGCTAATAGAAGCTCTCAGCATACGGTATCAGATGCGCATAAGCATGTACAGAAACTATTATTAAGGTACGATAATCATTATAAGTTACAATTATCCTGCAATTTGGAGGTTCATAATGGTCACCTTAACTTCAGGAGACCAGTGGTCCAAAGCTGTCAGAGCACAAGGTATCACAAGCCCGCAAAGCTTACCCAGATGTGGATAACTGACCTTCATCCAGTCACAATGCAAATAAAATCACCATCAATTTCAACCAATCACAAATTACAAACTAATTAATATCATAATGATGCCGATAATCAAAACACTATGATAATATACACAATCCCAGATACTATCATCTCCAAACACCCATCCAGAGATTCCACCGTTGGCATACTGATGATTGCAAAATCATACTACCTGTGTGGCGAGCCAGCGGAACTGGTGGGCTGCGACGATTGAATGAGCGACCGGCGTCGCGTTAGCCGACGCCGCCATGACGTCATCTCCCGACGAGTCGACGCAGCTCGCCTTGATGACGGCCTTCAACTCCTTGACAGTCTCGTTCACTAGCTCTTCCACTAGCTCTCTCTCAACAGCGAAGCCCGACATGTGGCCGAACTCCCGCAGCGCTAACGCTGCGGAGGCCACTAGGTTGCGTGGGACCCAGTAGAGGTTGGGTGAGTCCTCCCCGTCGGCGGCGGCGAGAAAGGCGAGGGCGAGGAGGAATCGCTTGATGTTGATGGAACGGTCAGTCGAGGAGTTGTCTTGGGATATGGAATCGAGGATGAGGGATTTGATGGAGATAGTGGAGCCCTCTGGAAGAGTGTAGGGGGCGGCGGAGAGGGAGGCGATGATGGGGCCGCAAACTCCGGCGAAGTCTGCGGCGGAGATGGAGTAAATTGAGGCGGAAGCGGTCGACGGTGGCATCGGAGCAGCTGTCTTCTCCGGCGAGCTTGGCAACTTCGATCCGCGAATTGAAAATCAATTGAGGGTGCCTTGAAACTTCTAAAACCCCATTAGATACATGTTGCGTTTGGTTCGTGATTTTGTAAAATTTTTAGAAATATTATATTCTCAGTAATCTAGATTTTCTGAAATTGTATTACCAGGAATGATATATTCCATCGTTTGGTTCGTTGTTTCAAATTGTTTAAATTCCTGAAAATATTTTTTTTTTTTTATTTACTTACAATATTTTTTAAAAAGTGATAGAACTTTATCAAAATATCCTATTCAGAAATTAAATAAAATATAGTAAAATAACATACACATATTTTTTGAAAATATAATTTAATCCAGTAAAAACATAATCTATTATAAATTCACTGTAAATATAATCATACAAAAATAGTTATAGCTTCAAGTCTATGCATTACAATTCATATAAGAAATTCAAATAAAATCCAAATCCACCAAAATTCCAAAATTAGAGTATTGTCGACACCAAACCCACCGGCACCAAGTAAAATTAGAAAACGGAAAAGAAAAAAGCGCCGGAGAATAAAAGAGAAATTATTGAACGGTTTGGTATTAGAGTTTTTTTAATAAAATTTGAATAAAATCAGGGGTACTTCTGGAAACAAAAAAATAATCCTGCAAGTAATCTTGAAGGGAATCAAGACACCCACCCCCTCCCATAAAAATCTTGAGGAATGTTGCATTCATGGGAATGTTGCATTTTCATGACTTTGGCGAACCAAACGCGGGAATTTGATTTCCGCGTGTTAAATTTTCAGGAATCCTGTCAACATTCCACGAACCAAACGCAATAAAAGAAAATTACAACTTTTTTTTTTTTTGATAATAAACAACCTATTTTTCATGCATCATAAATTAGAAGTATAATTTCAGCAAGTGTGATTGGGATAAAACTTACCGTAACAGTCCATTTTTGGTTCGCAAACACAGACCCAAAAAGCAGGAAAAAGAAAAATAAATTTATCAGTAGGAAACTGTATATAAAATCTCTCATTTCAAATGTTTTATAAGTTAATCTCTAATTTTAAATGCTGTAGAAATTAATTTTTCTCTCCAAAATTTTAAATGTTTTATCAAAAATATTTTATTTAGTATATAAATATATTTTAGAAAGTTTTGAATATAAAATAATTTTGATGTGAGTTATAATTTTTTTTGTTCAAAGTTGTTTAAATAATCTTTTGAATATGTTTTTTGATGCTGTAAATTTTAATAAATTTAAATCCATTCCGTTAACTTGTTAAAATTTTGCAGCTTCAAAATACTTATCTATAAGTATTTTTTAAAAAAATATGAGAAAAATATATTTTAATATAATTTATAATTTTATATTTAAATATTTTAAAATTTAAAAAATAATATTGTAAATAATAATTTATTTATAAATGTAAATTGATGCAGAAACCATATGTAAAGTTGTAAACTCTCCCATGCTTCAACCCTTTTCAACCAGGCCTTTTTGTTTTTCATAGATTGAAGTTGTTGTCTTGGTATTATATTATTGGGATGTGATTCTTTATATACACAGTGATTTTTTTTGAATATATTAATATTCAGACGGGCCTTTTTGTTTTCCATAGAGTAAAGTTGTTGTCTTGGTATTATATTATTGGGACGTATCGTATGAATGGACTTTATTGAGTTTTTTCGCTGGCCCGGATAAATTTGGGCCTTTATTTACATGATGATGATTTCATATCTTGATGGCTTTTATCTCCATCCAATAATTAAAATTTAGGAAAAAAGAAGCTGTGGGGGGCACTGAAAACTGAATAGGGAGAATATATCCATGTCTCCGATCTTCAAAGAAAAGGTCAATTACCATCACATGGTATGCCTTATTTGAGAAAGCATTACAGTTTTTCTTAAAAAAAGATAAAATTTTATTTAAAATTATTTATTATAATATATAATAATTTTATTCTATTTGAAATATATATATAAATATATATATATATATATATACTAGATCGTTACTTGTAAATGAATTAGTATTTTATTAAGATATTATATTTTATTATACTTTAATCTTAAATTTTACACATTATTCAAATTAGTTATAATATATATACATACATATATATATAGATATAATATAACTTATTTTTAATAATGCTTAAATTTTAAAAAAATATACACACACATATATGAGTAAATCTATTATTACAATATAGGATCTGCTTTTCGTTTCCGCCCACTCTTTTCGCCAATCGGTGGCGAAACGGTTATTTCTTTCAAATCCGGGAGTAATTTTTGCGAACTCACTACGACAAAGGTCTCACTGGAAAGCATCGGATGCTGAAAACTCGTTAAAAAAAGCAATCTGTTTCAAAGCTTGGGTCCAATCTCCTCCACCAACAATGGCGTTATCTCCTCGGACACTCATCTCTCTCCCAAAACCCTAACCCTAACTTTATCACTTATCAGTCTCCCACTTGCTTTTCTTCTTCTCGTCGGACATGGCAGCTCGAGAGTCCACGCCGCCGCCGGTAATCGGAAAAGTCGGCCGCTACACCGTCTTCATCACCCCTAAACCAACCGACCCATCATTTCCCTGTCCGACACCTAGTCAGAACTCGAGTTCTAGCCCGAATCTCAGTCCGAAACTTAATCCGACTCCTAGCCCGAGATTTGGACACCCCCTGACGCCGAAGAATGCGCCGCTAACGCCGTTATCTCCGCCGTCTAAGGCTCAGTTGTCGCCGCCGTCAAAAGCAACGCCACCGCCGGTTCAGGTTCCGCCGAAGCAGTTCGAGTCGAAGCCTGCGAAGGGATCCTCGGGGTCGGTGTTGGGGTTGTTTTGGGACGCCGTGGAGAAAGTCCAAAACGGTAAGTTTTGAATCATTTTAATGGCGGTTGATTTGTTACTAGTGCAAATTATGGTGAATTAGGGTTTATGGATCTGATTAAAAATTGTCGGCAGCGCATTCAAGATTGGATGAGTACTTAGCAGATTGGTTCGGATTGGATCAATCAAAGTACCAATGGGCCCTCAACGATTACTATGAGTCGAAAGGACTGGTGAGTGAAAAGAATAATTTTGATGGGTTCCTTTTTATAAAAAAATGTTTCTTAGCATCTTTTATGTCTAGCTTAAGTATTATACTTAACTTTTTTGACATTTTTTTTTAATGAGATTGATAGAGTAATTTTTATCTGATCCTTTGGTATTCGGTTTGTTTGTTGTTTTTATTTTATTTTGTATCGAGTATTGCTACCATTTTTAAATAAAGCTAGTTTCTCTAGCTCATGTTGTTCATGTTGACATAATTGACTCTTGAAAGCGACAATCTCTCCACTCTCTAGAAAGTTTTTGGTTAGTACTTAGCATGAATCCTCAGCAGTTTCCTTTTATTTAATCATTTTGTTTTCTGTTTTTTTCTCTGAATGCATAAGATCGGATTGAAGGTATCCATAGCCTTTGCCAGGCTGATTTCTATAAGCTCTAAGCTTTATATTATTTATTTCTCTAGGAGATGACAAGGCTTGTTTCCATTCCATTGTCCACCTGAGATTAATGATGAATTTTGGATCAAATGTGTATGGTAAGTAGGAATATTTTAGAAATTACGAATATATACGTAGTTGGTCAGCATGTTTTTTTTTTTTTTTTTTTTTTTTTTTGATAACGAGGCGAAATTCCTCCCTGGGTCTCCGCTTTGCGAACCACAGTTTTCTACGCACACTTATAGGACCATTTTAGACCCAGGTGCACGCAGGAGAGTAAAACTCCGGCCTGACGTCCGCCTCCGGACCAGACATGAAGTACTGGGAGTTACTCAGCCACCGCTGAAAACACGCGGCACGGGCACATCCCATTTTAGAACACCCGCGGGGTTCGAACGCTGGCCGTGATGGTTGTGCCCACCACCCCCCAACCGCTCGTCCCGCGGGTGGAGGGCAGTTGGACAACATGTTAAGAAGGTGATTGCGGTGGTTGAGAACAATGCATGTAGCTCAAAATGGGGTGATGGTGTTTTAGCGACAAATTGTGGTTTAACAAGCTGACATGGGAGCGCATTCGAGTGGTGACAAATCCACAAGTAGGCGGGTTGAGTAGTTCTCCTTCATTTAAACCCTCGAGAAGCTGGCTGCTTAGTTTGTGGACTTCTTGTTTTCTATGGTAATAGACGTATGCTTCTCATTAAACATCGGTAAGTAATGGTTGACCGAATACAAATTGCCGCTTACTTGGAAGGATAAACACGTTCATATATGATGTAGACTCGTCATATATCCTCTTCGTTGAAGGTTGGTCTATCTATTGATGTTTCGTGTAATATTTAGTGGTTTATCTTAGTATTTTCTTTTTCTTTTCTTTTTTTTTTTTTTGTAAAAAAAAGTTACATATCTTTGCCGTTTTGGATCATCGTCGACGGAATTCGTATACCTTTAATTATGAAGTTTCTAGTCCATTATTGACTGTAAGTGGTCCTTTTATTTCTTTTTGTTCCAGGACAAAGATGACGGTAAACGAAGAGAAATGACCACCAAAGTGCAAATTGTATGATATTCGTAAGCAAGCCTCGGTGAGTTCGAATCCTGTTACATTCTGTTTTTACATATCCTGTTCTTGTATTGATCCCTGAAAGCAGTCAGTCTTCCAACAGCTAATTGATCGGAAACGATTGACGTTGTTGTTGAAATATCGGGGATCGATGTTGGCCACCCTTCGCTGTCCAACGGTTTGTCTTTACTCTGTAGTAATATAAATGGAGTTTGTTCTCAATGCAAAACCAAACTGAGTAATGTTGTGAGGGGCAAGAAATTTCATAAATTATTGTATTTTTGTATACTCGTTGCAGTTAAGAACCTGGTAATACTCCAAGCTGCTTATATTAGTCTGTTTATTTCCATCTTGTTTTTTTTTTTCTTTTTTTTTTTTTAATTATTATTATTTTTATTTTTTTTTAATTAAAGCTGTTAAGTGACTGAGATTGGGTCGGTTTACATGTCTCTAATAAGGCTAGAAAGAAATCAGTAATGCACCTATTCTGGAGCTTCTTTCCACTGGTTATGTCTACAACAGCGGTGTTCGGCACAATTGAGCGCCGGGTGGTCGCTTCTGATGATTCTCTCCTAACAAAATTTTAGTGAAATTATGAAGAAATTCTCCTAACAAAATTTTAGTGAAATTATGAAGAAATTCTCCTAACAGAATTCTCTTCAAAAGTGGATGAATTATGAAGAATTTTTTTTTGAAATTACCCAAGTAATATTTATAAATGAAGTGATAACAACAATAAAAATTCTATTGATAAATTTCGTGTTATGTGGGTTAAGATGTAAATTGTAATGCATCGAAGAATGCACGATTTTTATAGAACCTTCCGCACATTGACTCTTGGTTAGTATAAATTGTTTTTTATACGATACATCAACTAATCAATTAAGGTGCGGAGAATTTATACTTTTTGTAGTTTGCGAAGGATAACACTAATTTTCGAATTTGTCTATATTTAAAGATTTTGGATTTTTCGATTGGTGAAATATGGGTGCTATCTTTAGAGTTATTTGTTATGACAGTCATATAAAAATAGATCGGTTACAGATAAATTATTTTATAATAATCTTTTAAAAAAAAATCTAACTTTTTGTACTTTCATCCTTAAATTTGCAAAATTCTTTGGAATTTGATTAAAAAATCAACTTGGTTTTCATATTTTTTACTTGCACCCATAGAAAATAGCATAACTTGTCTAATTTGTCTAACAAGAAAAGCTAAAATTTTTAGGTGGAGAAATATAAATTAGTATAATTTCTGATTATACGGTTATACAAAGCTGGCCAATTATGACTAATATGTCTTTCATATAATCTTAAAACAAATCATATCATCATCTAAGAAGTAAGCAAAATGTCTAATTTAAAAGAGCAAATGATTTTTATCCTATACTTTGCACTTGCACGTACTATATTGCTAACGGATGACGCACCAACAATATATATAATTATTATATATATAATACTAATATAAATATATATAATATTTAAAATTTATAGTTATTTTTTAATTTCATTATACCTATGTATTATATTTTTTTCTTAAGAGAAAAACAAAGAGATCTTAAAAATATTTTATCTACGGATAAAAATAGCTAATTTAAAAATTATATTGAAAATAAAAAAAGAAAAAAAAAATTTATAATTTTTATTAAAAATAAATCTACAATATTTATAATAGTTATTTTACATATTTAATTTATTTTAACTATTAAATATTATATTAAAATATATTAAATAATTTTTATATTTTAATTTTATAGATATAGCTTAAGAAGAAAAGCATATACCGTATGGCTTCTTGTCTCACTACAGGTGTTTTTTAAAATATATTTTGTAATCATAATATTTAAATTGTTCTTTCGCTTTCTTATTAATATAACACGTCAGCTTTTCTTCTAGCTTCTCTTTTTCATTCACCCCTTTTTTTGCTGCTTCCAGAATGAAATGTTACCACATTATTTAGCTCCCAGCATCACATTTTAATAAAGAAATTTTATGTATTAGGCCATGTCTCCATAATAATATTATAAATAAGCATCCCAATTTAAATTTATAATACTTTAAAATATTATTTAAAAATATTTTTACAAATTTATAAAAATAATGTATTACATTAAAATTATTTTTTTATTAATTTTTTTAAAAAAAAAATATCTTAAGACTTCAAAATTTTATTAAATTTTTTTAAAAAAGTTATTACGTATCAGTTCTTATTTTTCAAAATATTGAGAGAGCTAATAGCTAATCTAAGGCTCCTTTAAACCAATATTTATGACAAAAATAGATCTATTATTGTATAGTTGTTGTTACTTAGAATCTAATTTTAATTAAAGAATTACGTATTAGCCTTTGTTTTTAAAAATTTATAAATTAACTTTCAAATATACTAATATAATAATATACACACTAATATATTAATTTTGTTTATTTTTAAATAATTTATATAACTTCTGAAATAAAAAAAGTGGTACACAATTAACACATTATTTTCCACATATTTTCTCTACAGTGTAGTACCGCCGGCAGAGTCGCTCAAAGCAAAAGCAAATTCATCTATTTATTTATTTATTTAAATAGTAAAAATCTTGGTTAGTGAGCGGCAACAAACAGTGTCGCTCTCTCTCTCCCCCCCCCATATTGTGCCACGTGTGTCGAGCATCTTCAATTGTTTTTCTCTCTATACTTTCTCTCTCTAACTTCTGTCTCAGCTTTTCCGTTGACACTCATCCTTCTCCATCCACATGTCTATAAATACAATTTTTCTTCTTTCTGAATTTCCGTTCCCCGCACGCCACAACTCCGATTTTGCTCCGCTTCCTGAATTTCTACGGAATCTTCGAGAATGAGATCGTCACCTTGGTAATCCGTAAGTCTACGGTGAGTACTGTTCGCTTTTGCTGCGATTTCTGATTTTTTGTTGTATTGTTGATTTGTTTCCGATTCTTATTGTTTGATTTGATGTCTGATTGTGGTTGGTTGCCATCAGTTTGTATGAATATGTGGTTGTGGCGTTGGAATTTTGATTTAGATTAATGGTTATGTTGATTCTAAGACGAATACTGGGAGTGATTGATCCTCCACCATCTCCTAATTGCGCCCATCCCGAGATGGTGAATCTAACACCCATCCTCCATATAATACTGTATGGGGTCATCCATATTTGAGTTGTTTATCGACTTTTTGTGTTTTGTGGAAGTGGAGATTGCGCTAGATGCTCTTTTCTTTTATTTTTTATTTTAATCTAATGGTAGTATCTTCTAGTGATCCAGGGTAGAGAATAGAGATGACGGAGGTGTTATGTAACATAGCGTTTGATGAGAAGTCCCGCACGTCCGTGGTTTGAGGACGGGATGTACGCACACATGCCCTGAAGGGGGCGGTTTCCGTAAGATGTTCTCAAGTGATATCTATAACAAAAATACATTTTAATATTGCTACTTAGTTATTCAAATGAGATGCAGTGATACCGTGCTCGTACCATTCTTTGCGTTCGGTTGTTACTTGCTCAGTTGATGCACTTGTTGCATGTTTTTGGAAGATCAATCATGAACATACAAAGAGCCTATCCTCAGGGTCCTAATTCTGATCCAACTTTAGGAGCCTTTTATCGTTTACTGAAATGTAATGCTAGTAAATTGTGCCGTAGTTCTGTAACTCTTGTACCATGCTATTAGTTGTTCCTGGGATTTAGCAGATCATCCCATGACCATATTATTTTGTAGGTACTAATAGAATCTTCTTCGATTGGGTCATTGAGAATTTTATTAATATGTTGACTTGATATACAAATATGGGTGGTCGTCTATTGGATTAGTGATCTAGTAAAATAGGAGTTTAGATAAGTTAAGGAGGTTTTGATGAAAGGGTATAACTATTGGGTCTAGTAGAGTTTCAATATTAAGATGGAGCAAAGGGAGGAAGTGACAATCTTTTGAGTGAAGGGTATCTATGTTGCTGAGTTTTGAGCTATGTAGAACGAAAGGTTAAAGGATGTGAAAATTTTATGTAGAGATATAGTATGGTTGTTCTATTTAGTAACCATTCTGAATCGGCTAGGTCGGATTCTGTCGATGTCCCTGACGTAGCAAAATAACGTTGGCAGACAATGGTGGCTCTATCAGTATCTTGCTTCTACAAACTAAGATAAGAAACAGGGACGAGTATGTCGTATATTTGTAGAGGCCCTTCTCTAGACTCGTACCTAATTAAGGCTCATATAAAAAATAGAACCCTTGCTGAATATATACCTAAGCTAAAACTCCTATTAGATATAAATTTCCTAAATAATCTCATACAATATTTTGTAAATAATAATATTCTCTAATGAAACTCTTAAACTAAAATGACTTTAAACTCTGACTCAACTAATGATCCGGCTCTCCATGCAGCTTGAATCCCTCCAACTTGGTGCATAATAACCTGTTAAAATTTATTTGGTAATGTGAAACCTAAAGTGGATGACGAAGTATAGTAGGTTCAGATTTAAAAATAAATGTTGCTTACCTCATCAGGTAGTTTAGATTCTTTGCAGCTTTAGTTGGATTTAGTCCTTCCTGCTAGCTTCAAGCTACTTTCTGGAAAAGGAGGGAGAAACCCTGTCTGTTTATTTCCTTCCATGAGTTGTAGATCTTTACAGGGAGAAATCCCTTCTGTTTATTTCCTTCGAGGAGTCATAGATCTTTACTCCCCTTGGCTTCTTCTTTTTCTGAAAGAAAGATAGAGAGCTCACTGGAGGTATTCTGTCTTTTATGTTTTGTTGCATGATTTCAAGTAGATATTCAGCAGGGTTGGTTTTTGTGAAAACAAGTTATAAGTGTCCTTGTTTTGTTTAGCATATATCGTATGAAAGTGCATCAAAGAACTTAAAGAAAAAATTTGCAAAATATCCCCATAACTAGATTAAGCACCAACTTCCTTTATTTTCATTTGGGAAATATCAGCACCTTACTATTCTATTCTTTGTAATGGTGCCAAGTGGTTGAAGAATGGGAAGGTTAGATATCAGAATATCCGCTAAAAATTTGCATGTGGAAAGCTACGGTGATTCCTGCTTCTATGATTTTTGGACACGCCATGTCTACTTCAAGTATCATGTATCATCTGTTTTGTTAATAAGTGAGGCTCTAGCTTTAATGAATTCATAGAAGTTTAAAATGGAAATATTGCGAGATACTTCTTTGACCATATTTATCTGTCTAAGGACTAATTTTAGACTTGCACCTTTACAAATTATATGCATGCCTGATAAAGTTTAGTTGACGAGATTTTGTTATTTATATTGTTTAAATAAAATAAGTAGTTCAGTTGGCTTTGAACATATGACAGCTGCATTTCTTCTTCATTTTACTGTTGCCTTGATATTATTACTTTTTGAACCCATCCTTTTTGTGTTTCCCAACAAAGTTTAACTCCAAAGGTGTGGAACACATCGAAATGTATAATGCTGCAGTTTAAATCTCTTATTTAAAAAAAAAAAAAAAGATCAAGATTTTTGGAGTAGTTGTATGGGGGTTTTACAGTATATAACTGTTAAAGCCCAAGAATAACTCTTGGAAGTAGATATATTTGCTTATTTTTGAGCATTTATGTGCAGGTAGCATGCTTACACATTGCAGTAGATAAGTAACATATCGGGAATCCTTCTCTATAGTATTCGTAGGAAAGGACAACAGTTATGGCCTTAGGTACATGCCACAAGCTAGGAACAAAGTGTAAGTCATTTCATGTTGAAGAAAATCTATTGGATTTGAATTGGGAAGATGTAACGTGCCCCATATGTTTGGAATTCCCCCACAACGGAGTACTACTGGAGTGCTCTTCAAATAAAACAGGGTGTCGGCCATTCATATGCGATACTGGCTTTCTGCATTCAAACTGTCTTGAGCGCTTCAAATGCGCATATGGACTGGCCGAGGAAAGCAACGGGCACACGCCGTCGGGCTTTAGCGGAATCTTCACTTGTCCGCTATGTAGAGGTGAGGTAACGGGTTGGACTATTGTCGATGAGGTCCGTAAGGAGTTGAATATGAAGAAAAGAATGTGTGAGGAGAAGCAATGTTCGTACATCGGCAACTATCTGGAACTCCAGAAGCATGCGAAGCTAAATCATCCCCATTCCCGCCCTTCAGAAATAGACCCGGCAAGGCAACTGGACTGGGAGAATTTCCAGCAGTCATCAGAAATAATTGATGTATTGAGCACGATTCACGCCGAAGTGCCACATGGCGTTGTCTTGGGTGATTATGTAATCGAATACGGCAGTGATGATTTGGGAGACTACGATGATTTTCCTAGAGTTCGTAACAACTGGTTCACCTCATGTATCTTCTACAAGATGTTTAATAATTTTAGAAATTCTAGAAACCGCCGGCGATCAGGAGCAAGAGAAACAAGAAGTCAGCATAACTCGAGTTTCAGCTCGTCAAGTGCGGATGGCGGATCAGTAACATCCCCGGAGTTATCATTTCATGGAGGTGTTAGGACCGGTGATGAGATTATACGAAGAAATGCCTACAGGCAGAGCACAGATCACCGGCAAAGGTACAATTTTCTTCCATCAATTGATGTTTTGGGAGTTTTTGTATTTTTATTTTTACCGTTCTTTACAGTTTACCCTGTTTATCTTATCTTATTTATGTATTTATTTATTTTGTCGATCTTGACGGATTCTAGATTGTGCATTTTTCAGTTATAGAAGGCGGCGGCATAGGGAGTAGGGCAAGTTTGTAAAAAGGAAAAAATGCTTCGGTGCACGTGTTTTCTGCATGTTCAGTGCTCAAATCCGTGAAAAGTTGCGCGCACCGAAGTATTACCCTTGTAAAAAAGCTGTTGATCGTGGTGGATGTGATTTGAATTCAAACCTTCACATGCTGGTGAATTTGTTGCAGAATTCCGCATACCTCTTTCAAATGTTGCCTTCCTGTATATAATAGCTTTAGGCGTTCTTGGGGTAGGTTTCGATAGTCCCTTGATTCTTTAAAGGTTACTCAATAATGTCTGAATGTATGTAACTCCTTTAATGGATGTATAACAACAATTTTATCATTTTATTTCTTCGCAATTAGTTCTTTTTTTCTTTTTTTGAGAAAAGAAAAATAGATGTGTTTTATTGAAAGACCGAGGGTATTGGAGCTTGAATATTCGGCCATTTGCACTCGAAGCTCGTGATTAATTGCTGGAACTGTTTTAGCCTGATCAGCAAAAGCTTATGCTCATAATATTTTTGTGATTATGATAGGTATGTAGTTGTAATATGGTTTAATATGATTATTACATCATACTTCTCTCTTATTTGCTTGGGTTTTGGTTTTAGTGTTTTGGTCCTGGATGGATGGCATAGAACTAGTTCTTTATAGGTTGTAGTGTTTTGGGCCTGGATAATGGATAGCATAGAAGTAGCTCATGCATGCCAAAAATAGTTGTGGATTATCTGGATTGTATATCTATCAGTGATGGTGCTTTGTGTGTGTTTTTTCTTTTTCTTTTTTTTATTTTTACAAATGGATTTTATGGAACGGAATTAAAGATGTCAATGACCAGAAAATGGATGGAGAATTATTTTCCATCCCGACTCCGAACTTAATCCCTCGTTTCCATCCCTGACCGTGAATTTTATCTCGGTTCTCCATTATTTATTTAAAAAAAATAAAATATATAATTTTACATTTAATTATGTAATACATAAGATATAGTATATAATTGGCCGTCGGAGTTGGGGCGGGGGATAGGATCTCCATCCCCGGCCCCGATGGGAATTGTTTTATCTTCGTCTCCAACGCCGACGGAAAATTTGCAACCCCAAATCCGACTTTTTCGGGCGGCACGCTCATCGGGCTGAACAGGTGAAAATATAGGTAGAAAAAATTAGGGATAAATTGAAGGAAGATGAAACTCAACCCTGGCGGCAGAAGTGGTCGATGTTTGGCTGGATAACCTTGCTTAGACGGCGATGGTGGCACCGTGCTCGTCGGTAAGCGTAACTGGTTAAAAGAAATCAGAGATGATCGGATTGAGAAGATATACGAGATCAGATAAATGAAAGTCGCCTTCATGCCAGGAGATTGAATATCGAGGTACTCCTGGACAATAAGTTGATTAGAGAATGATGTTGGGAGCATGTTTATCAGCCAGCTCCAATACTGGAGAAATAGCTACCAAAAATCAGAGATCAAGAATAGAGAAATGTAGCTCACGTCGGCGTCGGCGTTCTAGATCAATCCTTGAAGTTGTGACTGAGACGAAGATGATGCCTCCATCCGTCGCTTGAATACTCTGCCAGTTCCGATGGTGATCGAGGACTTCATTGACCCATCATCTTGATTACAGATAGAGAGAGGAAGCGACACTAGAACAAATTATACTAGATTGGAGAAATGAAGCTCACCTTGGCATTAGCAACCTCAATCAATCCTTAAAGTTCTAACTGAGATGATGTTGATGGCGCTGTCGACACCTCGTATTTTCCACGACTCCCGTCGATCATTGTCAAGCTCATCCATCCCGTCATCTTAATCAAGACAGAGGAAAATGGCGCTATATCAAATTATACGAGGTCGGAGAAATGAATCTCATCTCGGCGTCAGCGTCATCGATCGATCCTTGAAGTTGTGAGTGAGAAGATGATAATCATGCCAACCATGTCCTGAATGTTTCTCCACTTTTGAAGGTTATCGTCGAGCTCATAGATCCCATCACGTTGTTCATAGATAAAGAGAAAATGGCGCTGGATCAAATCATGTGAAATTATAGATGAAGCTCACTTCAACGTCAGCGTCCTCGATCAATTATTGAAGTTGTAACTGATACGATGATGATGGCGCCGCCCATTGCTTTAAGCTTCCACCAGTCTCGACGGTGATCGTCATCAAGCTCATCGACCCCTTCATCTTGAATAGAGAGAGAGAGAGAGAGAGAGAGAGAGAGAGAGAGAGAGAGAGAGAGAGAGAGAGAATTGTGTTAGATGAAATTATACGAGATTTCCAAATAATGAAGCTCACATCGGCATTGAAATTCTGGTTTCATAGAGAAGAAGATAATGGGTCGCCGGAGGAGGAAGAGGGTGCCGTCCATGGCTTGAATACTCCACCAGTACCAACGGTGATCGTGAAGCTAGCAACCCTTTGGTCTTGATCACAGATGAAATGAGAGAGAGAGAGAGAGAGAGAGAGAGAGAGAGAGAGAGAGAGAGAGAGAGAGAGAGAGAGAGGAAATTAATGGAGAAATCGGAATTCTCGATCAGAAGATGATGATGAGTGGGGTCGCCATACGAAAAGGAGGCTGCCGTACATAGCTTGAACTCTCCACCAGTTACGATGGTGATCGTAAACACCAATTCGTTTCAATCAAAAGAGAGAGAGGGGGGGGGGGATGATGCCGCTAAATAAATTTGTACGATATCTCAAAGTAATGAAGCATACCTCGGAGTCGGATTGATACAGAAGTCGTTGATGGGTTGCCGGAGGAAGAGGAGGCTGCCATCCATGACTTGAATTCTCCACCAGTTACGATGGTGATCGTAGAGCACCCATTCGTCTTGATCAGAGAGAGAGAGAGAGAGGGAGAAATGCCGCTAAATAAATTTGTATGATATCTCAAAGTAAGTTAGAATTCTGGATTGATACAGAAGATGTTGATGGGTCGCCGGAGGAAGAAGAGGCTGCCGTCCATGGCTTGAATTCTCCGCCAGTCACGATAGTGATAGTTGAGCACCAGTTCGCCTTGATCACAGAGAGAGAGAGAGAGAGAGAGAGAGAGAGAGAGAGAGAGAGAGGAAATGTCGCTAGATAAATATATACGAGATTTCAAAGTAATGAAGCATACCTCGGCATCGGAATTCTGAATTATACAGAAGATGTTGACGGGTCACCGGAGGAAGGGGAGGTTGCCGTCCATGGCTTGAATTCTCCAGTAGTCATGACGGTGATCGTCGAGCTCATCGGTCCGTTCTTCTTGATCAAAGATTTAGAGAGAGAGAGAGAGAAGAGAGAGAGAGAGGAGAAGAGAGAGAGAGAGAGAGAGAGAGAGAGAGAGAGAGAGAGAGAAAATGGCGCTAGATGCAATTATACGAGATCTGAAAGTAATGAAGCATACCTCAGCGTATAGGAATTCTGGATTGATACAGACGATGACGATGTATTTCCGGAGGAAGAGGAGGCTGCTGTCAATGGCTTGATTATCCACCGGTCATGATGGTGATCGTCGAGCTTATAGACCGTTCTTCGTGATATGAGATTGAGAGAGAGAGAGACAGAGAGGAAAGGGCGCTAGATGAAATTATATGAGATCTGAAAGTAATGAAGCATACCTCAATGTAGGAATTCTGGATTGATACCGAAGATGTTAATGGGTCGCCGGAGGAAGAGGAGGCTGCCATCCATGGCTTGAATTCTCCACCAGCCATGACGGTTATCGTCGAGCTCATCGACCCGTTCTTCTTGATTAGAGAGAGAGAGAGAGAGAGACCTCAAAGTAATGAAACTAACCTAGGCGTCGGAATTATGGATTGACAGAAATGATGATGGGGGGTTGCCGGAGGAGGAGGAGGAGGGTGCCGTCCATGGCTTAGATGCTCTGCCGACTGCAGTGATCTTCGATGGTCGCAGATAACAGCGGAGGCATATGGCGGTCGAATGAAATTTCGAATTCCTACATCCATGTATTTATAGAGGAGAAAGTGGGCCTCCCAGTTTCTACGCTCCAGCCCATCATTAAAGACAGACTGTAATATCTTGGAATTATGCATATTGCACCATCTTTATTTTATTTTTAAGTTAAAAATATAGGGTTTTTATTTTTTTTTATTTTTATTTTTTTTTAAAAAGAGTATGCTTAAATTTGGTTTTTACTGTTGCCTATGCGTGAGGATATTTTTTTGGACCCCAACGTGGCCCCTTTGGGCGTTAAACTCCAGCCGTCCTGCTTGACGGCATGAGCTTATCCTATGGCTGATAACCACCAGGTCCCCTTCGGTGGTTCTCATGTCAAACTTGGTTTGCGAAAAATAGATATAATGCTAATTGTACCTTAGTTATAATTAAAACTATAATGAGATCCGTACCTGTTGTGGGTCTAGCGGTGTGGCGTGTATCTCAGGACGCACGTCGCAGATTCAAAATTCACAAACGATTCTGAAATAGTAAATAAGTAATGTCAGTAAGTTTTCAGCTAGAGTTGTTAATATGTTAGCTGGACAGAGCATTAATACTCCACTATGGTTCGGGATGCACACTAGACGGATTTTAATTTCTGATCATGATCTCAGCCAAATACGAACTGATGGATTATGGTTATAAAGCTATATCTTCAGTAACATCGATAGTTGGTACACTGAAAAAGTTTTGTCTAGTAAATAGTAATATTAAAAAGAAAACATAATAAGTCCTGCATCTCTAGAAAAATGTTTGCTTAAATCAGTTTCAGTGAAATATTTAGAACTTCTAATACATAAAAATTAGGTACAAAATAGTTCATTATCATCTCTTATAGTCTTTATTAGTTAATGAATGAAATTATGCAATTAATCTTTAAACAAAGAGTCATATGAACAGATTATATATAAATTAAACACAACCTCATATAGCTATCCAATGTCCAATATGCTGTATTTTTAGGTAATTTCTGTAACATATATCCATTATCTTTACAGGGCATAGTTTTCCAACCACATACTATTGGTTATGATCAGGGAGTAAAATTTAGTGCTTTATTCTCCATCAGTTCTACAAGTAAAATTAGTACTTGAAATGAGAAAGTTTGGTCCAACAGTTCTACAATTATTGGTAGAGGGGTGCAAATGGGCCCATAGGCTCAAAGCCCGACTTTAAAAATATCAATATTAAAATCAGGATCGGTGTTGAGATTAGGGGTGAAAATGAACAGAGTTTGAGCGGAGCACCAATACGCTCAAGTTCGACGAGCTTCAGAGCCTAAGTTTGAATTTGACTCGATTCAGAAAATTCTCAAGTTTGAATTCAACGCGAGTTCGACTCGATTGTATCAGCTGAGGTGAGCTCGAGTAAAATCGAGCTGAGCTCGATGGTTAAGCTCAATTGCATTAGATAAGCCAAGCTCGAGTTGAGCTAGAACTCGAGCTCACTTAAGTAATCTTGTTGTAAAATATATTTAAATAAAATAGAAAATTTAGTTCAGGCTTACGAGTCTAACGAGCCAAGTGACACTATGCACAGTCTCGGCTCATTTAGTTACTCGTGTTTAAATTCGTGTTCAAACTTAATTGAGCTTGGCAAGACTCGATCTCGAACCAAGCTTAAACAAGTACGAGCCCGAGCTGCTCGTGTGTAGCCCGACTTGTTTTTACCCCTAGTTAAGATAGAGAGATGGATGGTGGAGATGACATTATTTTCCTTCGTCAAGAGTGCGATGCAACATGATACCCAACCCTAAATGAGTGGTAGGGTTGTGCATTCGCCTCAACTCAAACCAAACAAAATTGACCCAAATCGCTGATAGGACGATTCAAACCAAAACCGACTCAATCTGAATCCGATTTTACGTAACGGTCAGCCCTAAAGAGTGGTCGATCAAATTAAGCACCTAATCATACCTCTTGAGGCCGATTCCAAGCAAGCCTCCGGCATTCTCTCCTTCGGTCGTAGGAACAACAAAGTACGACGGAGACTCACCGAGAGACGACAGTTCCCCCGGTATGCCGAACAACACAAAGCCTTCTTGAAGGTGTTTCCTATGAAAAGAATCCCATCAAGCAACCCAATGCCTTCCATTCCAGGGTCCTATAAAATTGTTTTGTTTTGTTCTTAATTCATTAAAAAAGCACCAAAATTCTTTTTTTTTTTTTTTTTTTTTTTGAGGGACCCCGGTAGTACCCGGAAGCTAGGGCAATGCCCAAATATGTCCCCAACCTTACTCGACCCAAGATTTTACTCTTAAAACCCTATCGAGCGCGCCTGTTGCGCTTGAGCGCACGTGCGCGTTACTGCCAGCGCAACAAACTGGCAGCACTGAGAGTTAAGTTGGATGGGAAGGATTCTTGAGCCCCCGCCCGTCATTCATTGCGATATCGCGTCACCCCCTTTTCTGTAATTAATTATAAATCTTGAGTAGATAACTTGGTCGGAAGAGGAGGGTACGCGAGAGTTACAAAGGAAGTGTTGAAAAAGGTCAATTGATTGCCGTAAAGAGCTTGAATAGAGCAGCAAACCAGATGACAGAAGGGAAAGAATTCTTAACCGACTCGGATCGTCGGCCATGTCCGCCCATCCGAACATCCACTTCAACTCCTCGGATGCTCTAGATTTCGATCTCCACCTTCAATCCTTCATTTCTCTCCCTGCGCTCCGTCTCTCCTCCTCCATTAAGACAATTAAAATCTTTTGGAATATCTATGCATGATTCCACTGATCAGATTGACGTGAACAGTCAGTTCTCGGAAAATTGCACAAGATAAAAGATTCACCTTCCCGTGGCTTGGAAATACGGTACCACCGATTGTGACGGGGGTATTACAGCAAGAGGGCTTCACTATCTGGCATAAAGCATGCCATAGAAAGAATCATTCACAGAGATATAGTTCTAATAACTTCTCCAAAGATTGATTTTTAACCTAGGTGGTTTTTGAAAAAAAAACCCAAAGGCATAATATTCTATTTAAAGTGTATTTTTCTATTATCATGTTTTTTCTATGCAATTTCAGAATTTTGGACTGCAAAATGCTCACTTCAAACTGACTCAGCGCGCTGTTGGACGATTGAGGCAACATTTCGTAATCCACAGCTCCCAATTCACATTCTCAATCAAGTAAGGAGATCAGGGAAGTTTGGAATAATTCTTTATGGGCGATTTTTCACCTGATCTGAGTAAATATGCTCGCAAATTAAATATTTGTCTGGCCGTCCCTTATTCCCGAGTATATTAATTTATGCACCCTGCCATCAAATGGGCAACGGCACGAGATCAAATTCGATTAGAGAACTGAAATGATGGCGCAATGTTTATTCGTCCTTGTACCGCGATCGCTACTTTCTTTCTTAAGTACGCGTAAACATTTCTTCCCGCACAACCACAATTCAAAACCAACTATATGGCTCCTTCAAATGAACAGGAGCTTTCTGCAACCGTAGTAGTAAAATTAACACAAGTACAAAATTTATATTAGTCCTGTGCGGAAATGTTTCCCCATGGATGTTGATCAGTCCTAAGTATCTTCATATACTATAAAGAAGAATAAACGAATTAATTTCTCAATAAATCATATCACATGCAACATTATATAGTTAAAAAATAAATTTACACTATGACAAGATTATCCCAGAACCTATCCTTACCTATAATATGATTCCTAAGATCAGTTTGTACAAAAGACCGGTTATAGGATACCCACAAAAAGTATGAGGCAGAACGATACGACCGATCGATCCCGTATGACGATCACAAGGAATTATCCCTCCAACTGTGCTACATCGAGAGGCAGGATGTAATCGATACTAATATGTTTTTAAGGCTCTGGACTTTACTTTACTCTTTGTTACTTGACAACAACCTAAAGGCAACTGCAATCAAAAACGTAGCCGGCGAAGAAGTAATGAGATGAGCGGAAAAGTGCTACAGGCGAAAAGGAGTAAAGTTCAAAATAGAAATAAGTGAGATATATCAACTAGGACGAGAAGTTGGAAGATAATTCAAAGGAACAACGCTAGAACGTGGATCATATAGCCATAAGAGTATGCATTACTTGCCCCACAATACAAAGCGAAGGGCTCCGAGAAATAAGAAGGTATCATGTAACAATAGGAGTAGCTGAGTGTTAGACATTGTCCCGAATAATAAAGCCACCTCCCTCCCCCCGCCCGGCCTCCACCACCCGACCGAGATGTAGCTATACAAAAAAGGAAGAAGTAAAAGAATAACATGTTTACTGTGGCAATTTCAAGCTAATAGACCAAAACATTTGATATGCTTTCAACTATCCTGATAAAATATATACTACTTAGATACTAATTTCATGTCTTCATCATGCTATTATATACTATAAAACAGATTATGCACAGAGAAAAACAGTGCCTTGCATGTCTAATTAAGCTCTACCCAAGTTCAGACAGTAAAGTATGGCCATGGATGATGAATCGAAACACCTAGCCCGCATCCCCCACCCACAGTTAACCTCTGATTGCACAATCAAAGATTAAGCCGCAGATCTCGTCTCTCAGTCTTCTTTCTTCCGCATCTTCACACTTGCTCCTCCGATATCTCGCCGTCCACCACTGAGTCCTGTAAATAGGCCCGTCCTCATTCACACCATTCAATGATAATGTTTTTTGAACGTTGAGAACCAATGTAAATATTACACCATTATCCGAAAACGCTATCCCTAATAAAGTATTATGTTCGGGAAGAGTGTAGGAGAAGTTTCTTCAATGTCTAAATATCATACATACTATATAGCTAATGTTATGAGGGAATATACCCAAATCTAGAATGATGAAAATAAGAATTGGCATAAGAAGTAAGGCTTAGGGGTTGGCCGATGTTTCTATTAGGTTAGTTTCTTTTTTTTTCTTTTAATATATACTTTTTGGTCTTAAAAAGATACGGCCTATTTGTTTCAATTAAGAAATTCGGATGACAATTTGTGATCCCATTACCCATTGCAACCTGATGGCTTTACATCCTGATGAGAAAGCTCTCATTGGATCATAAGAGTCACACAAGCTCCTTCATTAGATATTAGGAGAAATAGACTTGTCCATTCATTAGCCATTTCACAGGTATTTAATCATAATCTCAACGTTAGAGATTTTTTTATATTTTATTTTAATCATAATAATCCTAAATAATAAATATTTAAAATAAATATTTATATTCTGAATACTAAAGTAGTAGTAAATATATATACTATATTTATATCATAGGAATAAATCCTAATATGAATACTATTGTTGTATTTATTAAGTATTAGAAAATAAATTATATGATACTTTTGAACTTTATTTCCTTATAAATAGTAATTTTTTACTATTAACCTAAGATTTATAATACTATCCAACGTAAGAAGGAGAAAAAATCTCTCACAATATTTTTAGACCAAAAAACAGAAAAGAACTGATGGCAGGTATTTCCCGAATTGCCGACAAAGAGGTAGAATAATGATCTTATGCACATCAATAAATAACTCCCTCTATTTTCTCTTATGAAATTATATGATTATCCTGAAGTACATTTGACAATATCAAATTATCAACTTACTAAAAAGGAGTCCGAAATAGTATTTAAAGGACTAAGGGCATATAAATAAGCAACCAGCTGTCTTAATTCTAAACTATCTTACGCCATGCATGATAACTCTTCTATTTTTTTTTTTTTAGATTATTATGAAAAAATTGTTCGCTCTATTTTTCTGTAATTGTCGGAACAGATAAATTCATAAATGGATGATAACAGATTAATTAACAAGGTCGAATACCCGCTATTTATAAAAATGTAAGAGATTTTGTCCTAATGAAATATAAATTAGTAATATAAAATAGACTATTTACGGATAAAAAAATTTTCAACAAGAAAAACAAAGTGTTTCATGCTTTCATGTGATAATGGGTATAAATAACTTAATCAGCATGCCCGGAAAAATTTTATTTAATTGGATTATCGAGATTAAAAAAAAAAAAAATCCAAGTGATTGAAAACCGCGCTCGAGAAAACTACTCATCAACAAACAGCTTCATCACAGCGATGCTTCAGTTTACAATTGTCAATGAATTTCTTAATTGAAACAAATTAGGGTATTTTACACAATCGGACTCCCTACTATACTTTTCTCATAATTTGGTCCCTCTAATGCCTATTGTAGTGCCAACCATCTCTAACATGTTACACTTGAGCGTCGAATGATCATTTTCATGCTTAAGAGCGCCTTACAACATTTAAAATCATTGGAGGGGGTTGGTTCATGCCATAAGTGATTATCAAAGTCTGATAACGCAAGTAATCATGAAATAAGAATTTATCATGCTATCTGTTGGTCTTTAGCTGAATTGCATAAACATATTTTCTTTTCTTTTCTTTTTTTTAGCTATTTTCTTACCCGACGAAATATTTTTTGCATTTAAATCAATTCAATATACAACCTCCATGCGGGCCTCGCTTTGAGTGGCAAGTAAGACCGTAAGAGTCCGTGTTACTGACATCATTGTCTAGTGAAATCCAAATTTTCTCATGCTTTATTTTCCAATTCTCATATTTACTTCTTACGAGATTTATTATTAGGTTGTTGTTGTCATCGAAGTAAATCAATAAACTAACAAAACATATTTAGTACCTCATCGATAGACGGCCTCAACGCCGCATTTGCCCGGATGCATAGGGAGGCAGTGAAGGCTATCCTCTTGAGCTGCTCGGGATCGTAATCGTCTCCTAATCTTGGATCCACCATCTTTTCTATGCTTCCATCACATAAGTATGGTTTTGTCTGCAATAATCTTATTTAATAATTCATGAATTTTGAATTAATTCTTTTATTTTCTTTTATATGAATATTTAAGTGTCAAATGCATGGTGAATTGAGAAATTAAAATATTTACCCAGCTGAGCAAGCTCGTATGAGAGCCATCTACTGGTTTTCTTCCTGAAATTAGCTCCAGAAGAAAGACACCGAAGGCGAAAACATCGGTCTTCTCATCGATGATGCCGTGCATGAAATATTCGGGCGCCAAGCACCTGCGATTCATGATCATACCAAAATTATTCCCAAAACTTCTCTCTGAACTCCTTAAACTTGATTGAGTAATGGTGAAATTTTTGGAGCTGTAGATTACCCGAATGTGCCTTCAATCGGTCCAACAGCGCGCTGAGTCCAGTTTGAAGTGAGCCATTTTGCAAGTCCAAAATCTGAAATCTGCATAGAAAAAACATAGATAATTATGAAAAATACGAATTTAAATAGAATATTATCGCTTTTGTTTTTCAAAAAACCACCTTAGGTTCAAAATCATCTGTGAGAAGTATATTAGAAGCCTTTATATCTCTGTGAATGATTCTTCTATGGCACTCTTTATGCAGATAGTGAAGCCCTCTCGCTGTACCCTCGGCAATCGTGTACCGTAATTTCCAAGCCACGGGAGGTGAATTTTTATCTGTGCAATTTCCGAGAACTGACTGTCACGTCAATCTTGATACAATCGGAAATCATGCATAGCATATTCTAGAGCTAAAAGTCCGCGTAAGATTCTAATTGTCTTACCATGGAGGAGGGACGAGACAGAGCCGCGAGTAGAAAATTCGAAGATGAGGTGGAGGTCGAAATCTATGCAGCATCCGAGGAGTTGGGTGATATTCGGATGGCGGACATGGCCTACGATCCCGAGCTCGGTTAAGAATTCTTTCTCTTTCTGCTCATCTGTTGCTGCTCTATTAAGCCTCTTTACAGCAATCACTTGACCATTTTTCAGCACTCCTTTGTACACCTCGGCGTACCCTCCTCTTCCGACCAAGTTATCTACAAAGAAAAGGGTGAAGCGATATCACAGTGAATGACGGGCGGGGGGCTCAGGAACCCTTCCCATCCAACTTAACTCTCCGTGCTGCCAGTTCGTTGCGCTGGCGGTAACGCGCACGTGCGCTCACAGGCGCTCCGACAGGGTTTTTAGAGTAACCTCTTGGGTCGAGTCAGGTAGGGGACATATGCGGGCATTGCCCTAGCTCCGGGTACTACCCGGGGTCCTCAAAAAAAAATGAATTTCAGAGATTTTTTAATAATTAAAGAACAAAAGCAAAGCAATTTATAGACCTGGATGGAAGGCATTGGTTGCTTGATGGATCTCTTCATAGGAAAAACACTTCCAAGAAGGCTTCTGTGGTTGTTCGCATACCGCGGAAGACACTGTCGTCTCCTCCGGTGAGTCTCCGTCGACTTTGTTGTTCCTACGACCGAAGGAGAGAAGTCGCCGGAGGCTATTGCTTCGAAAGTAGAGATGCCGCATTCCGGCCATGGATTTAAACAATCTCAGAAGAACCAACAGAAGGTATGACCCCCTTCTACTGTTCTTAGAGTATACTTAAAAAAATATATATAAACAATTCTGAGAGAGAGAGAGAGAGAGAGAGAGAGAGAGAGAGAGAGAGAGGTGTAAAATGGGTAGAAGGAGGTGGGTGGGAAGTTTTGAAAGTGCATTAAAAAGATGAGGATGCAGGGCAAAGAAGAGAATGTGTTTGGCAAGAGGAGGTTTATGCTTGTGGAGAGAGCTAAAGACCTTTTAAATTATTTAAAAATTAATAAGTTTCTTATATTAGAAGCTATGCATTGAATTTTTAGACATTATTGGAGGGATAGGTGACACATGTCACAACCCCATTAGTTAGATAGAGAGTGAGAGATTAACCAACGTTGGTCAAGTTCGTTAGTACAACTGAGTGTTAAGAGGAGATCATGATCTGATTTTTATGAGGGATAGGTCGGAGAATTCGAACCTCAGTAAGCGTGAGTCGGAAGAAAATGATGAAAAATAAACAAATGAATATAATAGATATAAGAATGGGGAATACCGGAATAGTGAAGGCATTATGAAATATAAATCACGATGTCACTAATTCTAATTCTACGTCGCCGTTAAACTCGATCTAAAGCTAAATCTTCGTCTATTTCTAACAAGGTAAGGTAATGTGAATAACTTTTCTCCAAGACCTTTTAGACCTATCTTTTTTCTTTCTACACGTTTTTCAGATCTTTGCATCTAATATGTGCAGTTATTGGTCTTCATTGACATGTTTAAACGATTGCAAGCATCGTTCCCTCGGCTTGTCTTCAACTGAGGCCACTTGGAGTTTTTGTTTAATCACCTCATTTCGGATTCTATCTGTGAGAGAGTGATCATAGATTTAACGTTGTATTGTCATCTCTGCTACCAATTGACAAAGCAAAGCTATGTTACAGTTAAAAAATTCACTTAATTTGTAAATGGAAAACATGTATATTATAGATAGAGTTAATGCTGGTTACAAAGCATTGCTCTCTTTAAGGATGTTTTAAAGCTTGTTTCTTGGTTACCAAAATATACCTGACATGGTGTTCATATTGAGAAAGCAAAGCTCCAGAGGATCCAAGAAGAGTTGAACTTTATTTTTAATTAAGTCCCTAGGGGACCAATGTGGAGTTAGAGAGAGAGAGAGAGAGAGAGAGAGAGAGAGAGAGAGAGAGAGAGAGAGAGAGAGAGATCATGTTCGGGTGGGTTTTGGGCAGCCTGATGCTTCAGTTAGTGACCTAATCTTGGAGGGAATGATGAGGAGTTAGTAGAGATTCTTATAATTATTGGATTGGATGTGTTTCTAGCACATTTTTTGAGGACACAAACTGATTGGTTTGGATTGATCAAAATCACATATTTATTATCATAATTGATGATATAAAGTGGTAGTCTTCTATAAGAGAGTGACAAATATTCCACAATTTATGTATTATCAAAAGTCCTACTTCTTACATGCATTTCTTAATTCATTTGCAGCATATAAGTATGTTAAATATTTGCTTCTATTAATGCCTTTTTTAAATAAATTACTTTTTTTTTCGCTACCTTATGAACAACCGAAAACATCTTCTTCTTTTTTGGATTATCGTGGTGGAACTCGTAATGTAAGCGCACGTACCCGTAGGGACCTCCAACTCGCTGAAAGTTTCCACACCCAGCCCCAACCAACTCTCTGGAATTCGAGTACAGGTCTTCAATAAACGGGAGCTCCTGCCACGAGGTACAAAAAATTTTCCCTCGAAAAATCTTACGAGAGATTTCACCCCATGCAGACTCAAACCTGAATGGTGACGCTTCTTGAGGAGTCTCCCAACCGGTCGAACTAACTGCGCCCGGCATCATCTTTACAAAAAGAATATGAAAATGTATGCATTTATGAGGCCACATAAATCCAAATTTGAAGAAAGAAACTTCCTAATCTTGCATTGACACCCAACTATGCACTCCTTTTTGTCCACAAATCCAACATTTTTACACTCAACTGCTTCCATTATGCCACATTTCTCAAAGGAGTAACTGCCAAGTGTACTATCAAAATGGACCCCCCTCTCAACTCAGGTTCGATCCTTCCATATACCATTTACTATTGTAAATACTGCGCTAATAAGTACGCGTATGTGCGCTCTCTAGCGCATCATGCAAGATATATAGGATAGTTAGGGCAGAGCTATAAGTTCCAGATAATATCCAAATACTTGAAAAAGACATGAAGATTGGGATCAAACAGTGTAAATCTTTTCTCATTCAGTATTTTGAACAAATCTAAATCTATCCTCTGCAATTGTATTTACCATTTTTCTGTGTTGTTTTGAGAATAGGAATAGTTCTTGAGTTTGCACCTGAGAAAAGATCTAAGGACCCTGCTTCTCTGATGAGATATAGCTGTGTTGACAGGATATAACATCAGGAGGCATATATAAATCATATTAGATTGGGTTGTTCTAAATCTGCAGAAGTTTTGGGATATAAACTGTGGTGCACTATCATTTATTTTCCAACACATTGCCTTGTTGGCTAACGACGATACGCATCTTTAGAGGGCTTCGGTTTTGAATTCTACCCTGTTGAAATTCTTATTTAATAGAAATGCCATGCTTCAGGATATCTGATGCTCCTCATAAAATCAAAATAATATATGGCGTTTCGGAATATGTACACATGCATAATGATTTCTAAAGCTTGGTCTGTCGGAAAAATGGTGTGGGCCGGAGCGCACTGTAGCAACTGCACGTTCATATTTTCTTCTTTAAATAAGCCGCAGGCTAAGCTGACCCGGGTCGGCTGGTCAAGAGCCAAGCCGGATACCTAGGTAGTGCGAGCCCGGTCCTGCTCGCACCATTGACGTCACTACATATATTTCGATATATTGCGTATGATTTTGAAAATTATAATAGTCCAGTGAATAGCAATGCTTTTTTTTTTTAAGAATAAAAAGAAGAATTATTTAAAAAAAAAAAAAAAGAAGAAGAAGAAGAAGAAGGCTTACCATGAAAGGCTTAGGACATCATTGATCATGAGTGTTGTTTGCTTTGGGACAAATGATGGTCCATGAAGAACATCAATCTGTGAGACAGATTGAGGTAATATATGGTCCCTCCAATAGACAACTGTGTAATCCTCCTACACATGACATGACTTAAAATTCCAGCCTACCTCACATATAATGTAGGACTTACTCCTACTACCCATTGAATACCTTTTTTCTTTTTTAATCGGGAGATATTGAATTGGGACATAAATAATTTTTTAACTATTTACGCCACTAATTTTTTTTTTTTTTTCTACAAATTGATTGACTTTTACTTCACATTGCTTGCTTTAGGGACCGCTGGCTATTCTGATGCAATCGGGACCATCATTACCAATAAAGAATGTATTTTCCGTCAATGCAGAGGATAGATTTATTTGAATACTATTTTTTTTTATCAAGAGATACTAAGTGGGATATAAATAACAACTATTTATACCACGAAATATTTTTTTTCCTGCAAATTGATTGATTTTTACTTGAGAATTGCTTTGCTTCAGGACCGTTCGGATTCTGACACAATCAGAGCCGTCAGGACCAATAAAGAATGTATTTTCTCTTCAATGCAGAGGATAGATTTATTTTAGTAATATATTTTTTTTATCGGAGATACTAAAGTGGGACATAATTATATTTTTTAACTATTTACACCACAAATTTTCTTTTCCTGTAAATTGATTGTTTTTTACTTGAGCGTTGCTTGTTTTAGGGACTGCTGACAACTCCGATTGCAATCTGGGCCGTCAAGACTAAAGACAAATGTATTTTCTCTTTTTACTCCCAAAATTTGATGCAAGTGGGCTTCAAGTAGCCCATCTATTGGACTCAGTAGTTAAGCATAGATACATTACACAGCCCAACAAACACCCTTAACGGCCGTGAATGCGATGGCGGTAGCTTCTAGGGATGAGTGCCAGGGATGAACGGTAGAGCTAATTAATCAGTTGCAGTTAAAATCCTACAGGAAAGTACAAGGTGAGTTCCATATGATTTTTGTTTTTGTTTTTTAAATTTTATCAGGTGGGACCCACGTTGCCTTTTTTTTTTGTAAAAAAAAAAAAAAGCGGTTTAGGATGTTAGCTTTGAAGATTCAGTTACTTTATATCCACATCAGATGCCGACATTATGGACGGATGGTTAAAATTTTTTATGATAAGATAAAACTTTTAAGTTTAATCTGTAAGCTAAATAATATAGAAAATTTACACTTTTTGTATTCGGCAAAAAAATAATATAAACTTTTAAACTTGTCCATATTAAAAATTTAAAACTTCTCATCGGTGAAATATAGATCGGTGTTATTCGTAAAGCTATCGGTTATGATGATTGTATAAAAATAGATTAATGGGTATATAGATTTTTCACGATAATATACAAATAAAAATGAAAAATCCACAACTTCTAGATGGTCAATTTCGTCTCCTTCGGAGCAGGCTATACAGCAAACCAAATGTGCTCCGGCGGCGTCTTTTGAAAACTGTTTCTTCGGAGTATGGCAGTATATATTCTACACTAATCGGACGCACTCCGGATGGATTTTTTTTTTCCTCTAAGTTATTGTGATTGCCGTTGTGGTGGTGCTCGGCGGATCGAATGTAGGTGATATCTCCAAATGATCATGGACTCTTCAAATAGGCTTAATCCATGGGCCTCCATGCGGCCTGATACCATAACACAGACATTTGCTTAGTCACTAAAAAAAGGATTTTTTTTTTTTTTGAAAGAAATGAAGGGGGCTAAAAAGGAAAATACTTTAGAATACACTTTTGCGCACAGAAATGATGGAAAATATGTTTTTAATTTCGTGCGCCCCTTTGTGATTTTGAGCATTACCGGCTAGAAAACACCAACCACGAAGCTTGTTAGGAAAAATGTAAAAAATGATGACAATGGATATCTGAAATCTTCACAAGAATGGCTCCAAGGCGTGTTGCAGTACCACTTTTCTTAAAACTTTATTCGTCCCCACCAGATCGTGTAACATGGGTTGATCGATAGCCTTTAGAATACAATAAAGTCTGTTCGTCGGCGTTTTGTACTTAACAATAGCGAACCACTGAACACACCAGTATATGATAAAATTATCTAAATCTAAAAATGTCTTCTGCAGTATACACAATTAGAGATGATCTTTTCTATTCTGAAAATATAAGGGAATTGAACCTCGTTGTTTTTTTGTTATTGTTTCGGGCAACCACTTCTTTAATTATATAGAAATGAAATTAGAGATGAAATTACTTTATTTTCAAAAATGAACCAGATTTTGCGAGGCAAATGGCAGACATTGATTATACAAATCAATTGCAAAAGAGAAGCAATAACCTTAAAACATGGAAGGTCCCCCACACAACTAAAGATGGCTCCTTTGATTTTCTAAAGTCATTGATCAGAAATACTATATATATAACCCCAAAATTGCTTGGATGTGATTTTTGAAATATATATATATATATATATATATATATGCCATTCTCAGCTAACATCTCAGTCGTTGATCTGCTTGATCTAATGGCTGAGATTTAATTTTAACACTTAACGGAATAACGATTCACGCCGTTAAATATGTAACGGCGCCGTTAAGTGTTAAAATTAAATCTTAGCCGTTAGATCAAGCAGATCAACGGTTGAGATGTTAGCTGAGAATATGCTATTCTTAGGTCGAGCTGAGAATAATTTCTATATATATATTGATGTTATTTTCAGATCAATCTGAAAATGAAATTCGCAAGATGAATGGTAACCCTTTTTATATTAAATGTTCCTTTTCGTCAAAAAATATTTACGAATATCTCTATGATATTACTGAGGCACATATGTACATACTATATTTTTACATGCTTGAAATATCATAGAGCCAACTGTTGCATGGAATTTCTTCCGATGTTAAATATGATACAAGCACCACGCGAGAGTTTATCTGTTCCGAAACGCTCCGCCCTACCCCTTCATTATAATTTTCTCTTTTTTTTTTTTTTTTTTTTTTTTTTTTTTTAAGGGTAGCACTGGAAAGTCCAACCTCCTTTTTCACTTTGCCGACTTTCATTCAAATGGAGGCTTCCAAACAATATCTAAATCGCGTCGAAAAAGACGAAAAAAGAAAAAAAAAAGGAAAATCATGAAGCCTTGGCTGCAGCACCACGCGCTTAAGGACAATTTTTTGGGCCAGCCACCATTATTCAGAAATGTAAACGGAGAAACACGCTAACATGACGATGCGTATAGATTATTACATCGGTGGGGTGTTCAAAATCAGATTGGATTCGGATCCTGTCAGACCCGGGAAGTATGGAGACCCGAGTCCTCGACCGATCCGACCTCTCTTGGGTCTTGGGCCGGTCATACTCGACCTGACCTAGACCTAACCCAACCTGATTTAGTTCGGATCTGGTCGGGTATGTTTTTATCGGACCCGTTCAATCTGATAAATTTTGGCCAATTCTAAAATATTCATTTATAAGTATTTTTTTGAAAAAATTTGTAAATATGAAAGTCGTAGATCTAATCAAAATTCATAATTTTTATATTAGCCGTTTAGCAAAAAATACTCATAAGTTTTTTTTTAGTCACATGAGTCGGGTTTGGGTCTCAACAACTTAAATCCGGATCCAATCCAGAACCAAATTCGGGTCTAGAATTTTAACCGGACCCAACCCATTGACTTGATAGACCCAACCCAAAACTTTCGGATCGGATCGGGTCGGGTCGATTATTTTTTGAACACCACTGCAAATCAGCGTATTTTTTCATTTTAATATACGAACTTCTACATAGACACATGGGGGTTGGTACACAATTAGCCCCATTTTTCTCCACCAAATTTTGATTTGATAGAGTGAAGGGATGGTCAAAAAGTAAGTTATTTATGGTTCAAAAGTGTTAGCTCAAAGCTTCAAATAAATTAAGTGAAGTAGGGCTCTTTGCAGAGAACAGCATGTGGAAGACTCATCTGAGCTGTGTTTTCTCTGTCATTTTATGCCCCAACACTTAGAATCTAAAGTCATATTAAGAATACATCTAAATGCGGTCAAACCGAGGTCAAATTCCATACTTAGCGCCGAAAGATAATTACACGGACAATCATTATTCGTGATACTGCCGGAATATCTCGTTTGACTGCAACAAGGAAATTTATAAAGGAAATGCCGCATAATATTGCCGATTCTTTCATTTTCGCCGTGATAATTGCTATATATATATATATATATTTAGTACTCAACGTACTGAGTATAATATTTTTTTAAAAAATATTTCTTTATGTTTCAAGAGGATTATATTTGATTTGTTCTTCTGTTTTGTCTGTACTACCTTAGCATCTTCCAGGAAGCAAATCAATGGAGCAAAGAGGGGGCCGCATGCGATAATAAACTTTTTTTTTAGATTTTCGTAGAAAAAGCTAACCGAAATATTTTTATACGACTGTCGTAACAAAAAAAGTTATATATTACTACGATTTATATTCTACTAACCGATATGTTATATTCGTTCTATATGGATATGCCCGATTGATCGAGCCATACTTAACGTATTGCGGAAAAGATAAAGCATTGATAATGTTAATGTGACGTTTGTAGAATTCGAATATTAGTATATGCGTCAGGCGCGAGGGGTATGCAATAATAAACTTTGAGAAATGCTTTTCTTCAGGGTCATTTTGACCCTGAAGAAATCAGGACTGATGTGGCGTTGTCCACATCAGCCCAAATATTTAATAAAATAGTTGGAAAGTGTGCCACATCAGTCCAAGCATTTAATAAAATAGTTGAAAAATAATTATTCTCACATCTCAAGATTTTGGAAATACTTATTTTACACTTATAAAAAAAATCACATTAAATGCGCTTCTTTTCAAAACATTGAATATCAAAAAATAATAAATGATGGGCTGACGTGGCGCTGACGTGGACAACGCCACATCAGTCCTGATTTTTTCAGGGTCAAAATGACCCTGAAGAATAGCATTTCTCTAAACTTTTGAAGTCTCCCTTCATTCCTTAGGAGAGGTGGTCTTTGTTTTGTCTATGTGAAAAGATATTGATGGAATCTGCATGTGATCTAACAGGAAGAAAATATGTACAATAGTTTTATATTGAACAAACTTAGCCTTATCATTTTGAATGATAATTCAGAAGCCTTGTTTAAAAATAGAGCGCCTTCAATTCATTTGATTAAAATTAAAAATTTTAAAATTTTAGGAGTATTTTTTAAAACACTTTTAAAATAGAAATTATAGATGTTGATTAGATCAATAATTTTCATGTTAAATTTTTTTAAAATATATTTATAAATAAATATTTTGGAGCTCCAAACTTTTAACGGATTTATAAAAGATTTCAGAACTATTTCTAAATCTGCTTAAAATTTGTTAAACTTTAGAGCTCTAAATAACTATTTAGAATTATTTTTTTAAAAAAAATTAAACCTAATTAAAATCTAAAATTTTTTTATTAAAAAGTTTTCGAAAAAATATCTTCAAATATTTTTTTTAATCATACTATTTACTAGAATTTTTTTTTTATTTGTGGGTTTGGCGGGGGCCACATTAGCATTTTTTCTTAAAAAAAATGGGACGATGGTTTCACCATGTTTTCTTTAGCTTAGCAGCCAGCCATGGAAGTGAGAGCAAGCAAAGACTTGGACATGACATTTTTGGATGAGAATCTTTTTTTTTTTACAAATATAACTACCCAGAATAGCTAGGACATCCTCATTATTTTTTCGGAAAATTGCATATCAGCCCTCTATTTCTAGTTGCCGATATAAATCAGCTCATGAAAATGGAGAACGCGCGACGTGCAAAGCAGCCCCCTATTTGTAGAAGGTTTGGAAACGGGGTTGATATGCAATTTTCCCTTATTTTTTTTACAAAAACCTTGCATGAATAGACATATTTCCTGCTTAAAAAATAAAAAATTGATATGCTACATGCAAAGAATACATTGTTTCATGCACATCTAAATACATTTAATTTGTTGAGATAAGCTATTATCCGAACTAGTTGAATATAGGATTTATTAGAACGTATCAGCATTGTTGGATCGAATAATTTATCAACGGTATAGATTTTATCTTAATCCATGGCAATTGATCTCAATCAAGCTGTTCGATCCGATAGTTGTTGATGCAACCCGACAGATCTTATCATCGGCACGCATGTCTCACATTTGCTTGTCATAAATATCAAATTTGATATCACTATCTCCTCAACATACTCATAATAATTATATGATTAAATTACCAAAAAGGCAAACTGAAAAGCAGACTTTCACACAAAATTTTGGATAAATTCTGATTTCTACGATCAGATAATTTGAAGTTTATAAATATGTAGTTGAGAAAATATAAATGTTTTTCTTTAAAAATGAATTTAAATGCATTATCTACAAGTTAAGAAAATAAATATATGTTTTTCTTTAAAAAAGAAAAGAAAAGAAATATATAGCCTAGTCATCATAAATAAATTCCTAAAGTTCCTGAACCAAGACTAGCTTTATTGAGAATTGATGATGAAATTGGTAAAAAGCAGTACAAAATAAAGCAGCATGCAGATGATTATAGTACTCTCTCTCTTCTATTCATCCTTCCCCATTAAGAAAATAAAGTAGATACAATTTTCAAATTTCATGCCAATTATACTCATCATTTTCCAAATTTAATATCACTTGGGTCCCTAGTAATAAGTTGAAATTAAAGTATTAACAGTATTACGGATTTCGGTTCAAAGGAAAGCAGTCAAAACAAAGGATTTAAACCGAAAGTGCGAAAATTACGGATCGATATCGAGTTACCACACGCCGGATTGAAAATGAGGCTTGAAATTTATATCAAGTTATCCGAAATTTATTTCAAGTTGTCAAATAGAAGTAAATGGAAATTATCAGAAATGGTGATTAAGTGACTTGAATTTTCTTGGAAAAATTACTTATCAGCCACCCATTTTTCAGTTCTTACTGTTCAACCCCCCGAAACATCATGTCGGCAAAAAAAAGGTTTCGGAGGACTAATTCTAAACAACTCAAAAATAGAGGGGCTGAACAGTAAATTTCTTAAATTTTTTTCTTTACAGGGCAGAATGTTAGTGCCAGAAAAAAAGGGATCAAATCAGCTAAGTGTTATACCCTCCCTCTCTCTCTCTCTCTCTCTCTCTCTCTCTCCAATATCAAATGATGCATGTCATAAACTTTCTCTACTCCCAATAGAAAGATGATGTAATGTTACAAATGTGTGGGCAAATAGTTGATAGATGATAGTTGCAAATATATATTGCTCATGCTAGACAAGATTCTGCTAAAGCAGCTACAAAAGAGTTCTTGTTTCCCTCCTTACACCAGTGATGATGGTGACAATATATAGAATCATGTCAGAATAAAGGAAAAAAAAAAAAATTAAATTCAAAACAAAAGCAAAAGAACATGACTCGATTCACCCAAAAACTTTAGGATTTGTTGTTAGTCTAGATCTGTCAGCCATTTTCCAATTTTCTTTTATTCAATCCCATATATGGGTGTTTGGAATAATCCCAGACTTGGCTTAGCAGGTGCAACCCAGTTCCCAGCATAACTGGAGTTATTCTCATAAGAACTTGTTCCGAGCGCCATTAATGGAGTCGCATAAGGAATAACACCTGACGCTGTCGACGACGACGACGAAGAATTTTGATCATATTGTTGTTGGAAAACTCCATTTGTCCAAGCAAAATTTGCACCATTGATCACTTGCGCAGTTACACCCCCGCCCGACGAGAAATCCATTGTGATCCCAGACGGATACGCACCGTAACATGTTGTTTGTTGTTGTTGTAGTGCTAATAATGACCAGTAATCTTGTTGGTCTGGTTTAATTTGCATCCACGAGAGCCCGTAAGACGATATCGAATTATTATCGGTTAATTGCTTTGCTTCTAAGCTCATCATCTCAGAGGATGAAGAAGATGAGCATTCTGAGGCCTTCGAAGTTCTTCCCGATACTCCACCTATGGGGAGATTGCTGCTAATTATGCTCTTTACGTCGTAACGGCTCATATCGAAGTTAGTCACGGCGCTTGGACCGCGAAATTTAATCGCGGCTATGTCGTAAGCCTCCGCAGCTTCTTCTTGTGTGCCTACATATATTCATGCATAAACAAATTACATTAAGATATCATTAGATTCACACAAAATCCAGGAAAAGATGATCATCTCATGTATATGAACTAAGCCATAAAACTTTTTTTATTAAATAAAAAGTAATGTTACCAAAATATATTAGAATTATTTTACTTATATAGATATAAATCCAAACTCTTTGAGTTATGTCAGGAAAAGTACTGCATTACTACAACTTTCTTTTTAAATGGTACAGCAGTGATAAGCTCAATCTAAGCAACAACTTCTTTAGGTACATTTCTTCACCATGGCTACCAACCTTTTCATTGGTAACACCCAAAAAAAGATGAATTTGTACCATTTATAAATATATTTATAATAATTATCTATAATATCTACTTTCTAAGATACTTACTGAAAGTTCCAAGATAGAGGTCCTTGTTACCAGCTACTCTCCCGATCCTTGCTTGCCATCTCCCATGCTGATGATGCCTGTAAAGATCATTCAAATTATTCATGCCAAAATTAGAAAATATTTTTAAAAAAGTATAGAGAAAATAAACATAAATCCGTGGAAAAAACAACCACCTGGTGACGCCTCTGTAGATTGAAGCGCCTCTGGAGAAGCCACTGCTCTTCCTGCAGAGTGCAAGAACAAAACAAGCAGAAAACTCCACGTTAAAATTTGAAAACTCTGCAGTGTTAGTACTATTATTAACATTGCATTTGCATGCATTCCCATGCAACGCCATGCATGCAAACGAATCCAAGGGTCACGTGAATGTTCTTGTTGATCGTACCTTCTCAACGACGCCACGAATTCTTGCCTCGTCATGTTCTTCATCTCCTCCAGCTCCTTCTCGTAGTCTGACACCTTTTAATAATCACGAATAAACCATCATTATAGCCGAACTTTAATAATAATTAGCAATTAGTGTAAAAGTTAATTAACTATAATTAAGCTCACAGGAAAGTTGGTGGTGGTGGCCGGACCCCAGTACTTTAACGCTGCTAGATCGTAAGCTCTTGCTGCCTTCTCTTCCTTATCATACCCACCTGTCATGAACTCATCACAATGTTAAAAAAAAAGCGCTAAAATTCTAAAAATGATCTAAAATTAGCTTATTGTTTCAAATATTGTGAGAAATCAGTCCAGCAAAAATTAGGAGAATAAGAATGGAGCTCACCTAAGTAAACTGCCATAGCCAATGAGAAGGCGCCACGTTGAAAGAAACAAGTTCAAGTTAGTAAAACCAAGATAAAATGGCTAAAATGCGCCATGAAAGAAGAGACATTGCACATCATCACCTTGTCTTCCCTTGCGACTCTGACCTTCCCGGCGGCAGCTATTATCCCAGAGATGAGCTTCATATCTTCCCGTCCAACGATGCCTGTATATACCAAAAATACCCCTATTAAATCAGAAAATGACATTCTTATCCTTCCAATCTATCCTCTGTACCTGTGAGCATGTTCTATGTTAAGTCTCTCTAGTTCCTTGACTCAAGTAGGTGATTTTGATTAATATCAAAGTGCCGCGAATCAAACAAGATGTTCGAAACATCTTAAAATGAACCAAGTGACATTAAATTTCATAATGGGGGTGGTGTGTAATTATTGTATAATTATGTACCTCGTAACGCCGCGGTAAATGGAGGTGCGCTGGCCGAATGTGTCTGCCGTCTTACGTGGCTCGCTGGCGGAGGCCAAAGATTTTGCAGCTACTTCCGCGTTCCGCTGCCCTCCGGCGGCCGCGGCACCGGTGGCACCGCCTAAAAAACCGGCGGCGATGGTCTTGAGATCCGAGTCATTGCTATTACCTAAGAAGTCTTCTAGTTTGGGTTCTTCAGCTCCCATCACCGGCAAATCTGCCACTACGCCGCCTTGCTCCGTCACAACTGTAACACCAAAACTCTTCAACTATAAGCTCCAGAAAATTTAAACAGTGTTGAGTATAGTAAACAAGTAGAAGAAGAAGACCTTGGTGAGGAGAAGAGAAGAGAAGGCCATGTTGAGAAGATAGAGAGAAAGCTAGCCAGTTTTGGGAAGGATCCATGTCCATGGTTGTTGCTGCTGCAGTTGCACTCGTGGGGGTATTCTGGGAATAACGAGGTTTTGAATGTTAATGGTGAGGCAGAAACTTTGGGGGAGAAGATGAGAAGGCACCGTTATAAAAGAGCAAATTATTGTTAGGATTACACGATCGGTGTGTTTTTAAATCATATTAAAATAGTTTTTATTATTATATTACATTACTACTTTTTTTTAATATCTTTTGGTGGTCGAAATTTGCTGATTTACTGTAGAATTATGCTTCAAACACATTCTTATAAATAGTAAATACTATTTTTTTTTTTTTAGCCTTTAAAGGATTTACAGTATTTACTCTAACAAGTACTAACATATACTCTCGAAATATCTTGAAGGCTAAATATAGTATTATTTTTCAGAAAATAATAATTTATAATAGTGAACAATAGTATAAAGATATTTGAGTGTATTAAAAGACTGGTTATTATAAATTTCGAGAAAACAGAAATATATAAAATAAGAAATAAAATATTAAAGCTTCCGGGAGGCAAGTGGAAGCTTTTCACGGGCCGTCTGGGCGGTCTGCTTGACCAGCGCTTCTACTACTTCGCTGGAACACGTTAACGGATATCCTTATCATGTAAAACAAAACAGTATAACGGATTCTGTATAGCAGAGCACAGTAAATTGAGTGTTATTGAGGAGCAATATAACATGACTTTGGTGTATTCGAATGGGGAAGCAAGAGGGGAAGAGAGGAGACACGCGGGCCCCATTCAAACTCGCCGCATAATGCCACGAACATACTAACGACACGTGGCATTCTGGACCCACCAAATTCGCCGCACTTTTTGAGCCTTAAGCAATCAATTCCGGTCACCGACGTGATCTTAAGCAATCGTTTCTAGTCACCGCCTCAACATGCAAAAACGAGTTAAGTTTTTTTTTTTGAAATAACGAGGCAAAATTTTTTTTCGGATCTCCATTAATTTGCGGATTACGATTTTTTACACATATCTATAGGACTATTTTGAACTCAGGTGCACGCAGAATAGTAAAACTCCGGCCGGGACGTCCGCCTTCGGATCAGACATTGAGTACTGGAAATTATCCAGCCACCAGTTTTCTCGCAACCGCTGTAAATACACGATCACGGGCACATCCTCATTTCAGAACACCCGTGGGCTCGAACTCAGAACGCGATGGTGGTAGCCGCAACGCCCAACCATCTAACCCACGGACGGAGGGTAAAAAACGAGTTAAGTTACATCTAGTTTGTTTCAAATCACTGTTTAAATACGAGCTCCATCACAATTCACGGTTTTGCCAGGGTTTTAAAAGTCGAGCAAATAAATTAAAAAAGATAATTCTTATAATAAAATTTACAAAATTAAATCTAAAGTCGGTAACTTAATAAATTGCTTCTCTCGGCCTCGTTACCGCGAAGGTGACCGTAACCGCCTGAGTGCACGCCTTAATTATTGACTTGGAATATAATTAGGTTATCGTGCTACACCTACGTGGTGCCAGAGTAACGGAGTTCATTACTGCAGGAAGCTTCTACGCCGTTCGATTCTTAAATCGTACGCTGGATCACGGGACCACTAAACTCATGATGAAGCGAAGCATGGTGGCGATATTTGTCTTCTTCTGCGAGACATACGGTCCGTCCGATTCCGATCGGTCGGCCGCATCTTTTCTTTTTGGAAGAAATAACAAAAAGTAAAAAGAAAAAAGAAGTCGACGCGGGTTTCGTCGACCGACACTTTTCTGGTCTTGATCGCATTGCTGCATTGATTCCGTTACACCGAGACTTCTAAAACCGTTGATGGGTGATCGGACGGTTGCATTTTTATCTTAGCATACGCTATGCTGTTTGTACTATTTAAGTCACTGTAGTAGTAGCCATCATTTATCTTAGAGATGGGATCGCCTGTGCTCCTGTGGTATATGATCTGAATCGTTAATCGGTCCAGCATGTATTATGAGATTTTTTATTTAAACTTTCGTCGACTTATTTGACCTAATTTTATTAATTTTTATGTAAAATTATAAACTACAAAGTTATATATTTTGATGTGATCTACAATTTTGTAGTTTAAAACTTTTCGAAAAAATGTCAAACAATGTGTCAAAATTATGATCAAAATTGTAAATCACATCAAAATTTATAATTTTGTAGTTCATAATTTTACATAAAAATATATAAAATATATTTTACATAAAAATATATTTTGTATATCAAGTAAATGGACGAAAGTTTAAATAAAAAATCTCGTGATATGTGCTGGGCCGATTAACGGCCCAGATCACGTAGCATAGGAGATCGTAGATCCCATCTCTTTATCTTAGGTGTTACAACATTTTTTTTAATTTACTTGATAAAATTTTTTGACAACATATATCAGATTATTATGAATATTATTATTCAATACCTAATATTCCGTATTTGTTACGGACATATCAAAAAGTAAAATTAGGGCATGAGTCATGACATTTGCATCCGAACGAAACAAGGTGTATTGAAAATTACCCAGCCGTTGGCATAGCTAACTCAACTGAAAATTGGCTGAACAACCTATTTTTCATTTCAGGGTGTCGCTCATGAGTAGTTAGAATTCGACTTGAACTTAGTTTAAACGAGCACAGTAATATTTGCGTTCGACTCGATAAGCTCGTGAGTATCGATTGATGGGATTTGGGTACTAACCTTTAATGAAAGGGCTGAATGGACCACGATTTTGAGAGTAGAGATAATTAATGGGGCGAGCAGAGAGATAGTGGAGCGGTTAGGGTGAGGGTTAGGTGCGCCCACAAAACCCTGGGTGCACCAGACTAGGCTTTCACATTCATATGACCTCATTGTTGGATTTGGGTTAATGTAGCTAACAAATCCGACCCGTTTAGTCTCTTGGCTTATTGGATAGGTTAGTTTAGGTCAGAGAAAAGGATGGCAATGAAACCATCCTCCTGAGATGAGTGTTTTCCATCTCAGAATCATATACATGCATCAAAATATACTTTATATATATCCGATGAACTGCATTTGGTACTGTGTTATATAAGAATTATTATAATTTTCTAAAGATGATATTTTTGCTTCCATTTGGTAAACTATTATGTTTATCTCCGTATATATTATCGTGTTCTCTATATAGTACATAACGAGTGTTCTCTATATAGTATATATCCCCGTATATATTATCGTGTTCTCTATATAGTACAGAATGAGTGCAATTCAGGACTAGCAGATAAGTGGTATGATAACTGGCGTGATTAGATAAGACGATAAGTAGAGAGAGAAGTCGAAACATATCAAGCACTTTATTATAGTGTATACATATAGTCTTCATGATAATCGTTTTATAAGAACTTAGAAATAGTTAATATCGGTGTCCAAAGAAAATCATATGTTGTGCGTCGGACCACATCGTCACAGTGAAAATTATATTTACATCGTACACAACTGAATTAATTTGCAATTCACTTGGGATGGGTGAAAGAGACGAAGATTGGCAAATACATATCTAAATGATGTGAGATAGTTGGAGAACTTGGGATAGGTGTAAGCGATCAAAATTAGGACTCCGTTTAGAAAATGACTTTGCGACCGTCGTGCTTATCGTCCTTCCGAAATCTCATCATTCGTGTGTATTAGTGGACAATTGCTGCTTGTACGATAAGTATGATGCTCTATAATAATTAAATTAACATATTGAACCTTTGACGTTGGAATTTTTACCATCGTGCCATCGAAGATGTAATTAACTAATGTTTATAATAATAAAAATAATTATTTTTATTATAATAATAATAAAAGTAATGTTTGTAATTAATTACTGTTTTTTCCTAATAAAAATTAACAAGTGGTAATAAAAGGTCAAAAAGGACGGTGAGTCAACGGTCAATAGGGGTTAAATTAATCTCAAATTGTCAGTGAAACGAATCATTTACCGTCGTTGGCACGCCATAATTTTGTCCTTAACCCTAAATTAATCCACCCCCTAAGCAAGAGGTTCAGAGCTAAAATAAAATAACAACGAGATAAAACAAAAATAAAATAAATAAATAAATAATTAATTAATTAACCAGGCAGCCGCAACCCACGCAAAGCACGTGAGGGGCCCACGTGCTTGTTGCACGTGCGAGGATTAAGAAGAATATGGTCAAAAGAAGGGTGGTGGGAAGCATGTGGGTGCATTTGATATATATAAAAAAAAAATAGACAACTTACCGTAGTTTATCGTTTAAGAAACAAAAACCATTGTTAATTTTTAAAAAAAAGATAAAAAATATATCTTTGACCACGAGCTGATGTTCGACTTAATCCAAATATTGTTGATTCAATATTTAAGTTAGTCGTAAATCAAAATATTGAATAATTTTTTATAAGGAGGAAATAAGTACATTCCATGCATTTTATAAAGTACAATATTGATAGATAAAAATATCAAATAAGGTCTTTTATAACGTTAATAGAGATCGAATTTTCTACAAATGAGTGTGAATTAGAGTTTAGGCGTGGCATATTTAGAAAGTTATAGCAAAATATACATCTTTTAAGGTCTGTTGTAATGTACTAGGCCTCTGATAATCACTTTTGGCACGACGGGGCTCAACTGAAATCCATTATCTAGCAATGGTTGAAATATAATAAAAATGTGTTCGAGAATGCTACAATTATATTAAGAAAAAGTGATTTTTGGAGACCAATTATGCAAATTCTACCTTGATCGAGGGAAAGTCAAGTGGATGAACAAGTGCTTTGGATGATGACCAAGCGCGCGGCATGCACCCCCTGTCCCACCTGGTGCGGCCTGGGTTCGACTCCGGAGAAGGGGGTGGGGGTTTACCTAGGGAGAGGGGAGGGGAATAAAAAAAAGTGCTTTGGATGATAACCAAGCGCGCATAGCACAGTGGCATTCAACCCCTGCCCCATCTGGGGCGGCTTGGGTTCAACTCTGGAGAGAGGGGGGGGGGAGTCACCTTGGGACAGAGGAAGGGGAATTAAAAGAAAATTGCTTTGGATGAGTGAATCTTTGCTTCTAGTAGAAGATAGTACCTAGTTTTAAGTATTGTGTATGAATGGTAGAGGATGATGGTGCTTTAGATGATATACAATTATTATCTCGAGAGAGATGGAAACAAGAATGAGTGGTTGAGATTTAAAAGAGTAAGGAGAGGTTTCACTAGCTTCTCTCTTTCATAAAAAAAATTAGGGTTGCATGTGCTTCACCACCTCCAATATGATCAAGCAAGGTTGAAATAGTTGTTTATAAGATAGATTAGAGAGGATTTGGAAAGATTGTTTGAAGATTGAGAGAGGGTTCTAGGGTTAGGGCACATGTGTTATGTTTTAAGGATATTCACCATACATTTCTTATGAGTTCTTTATTATTGATCAAGTTGTTTATTAACGTTGTTATAAATAAAATAGAAAAGCCGATACTTTTAGAACATTTTTTTTTAATTCTATTTTAGTTATTCTTTTAATTCTACGTGTACAATGACTCATTAATATTAAGCACAAAGAATTGAAGAATGCTACCAACTAACAGACATATTTTTCTAAAAAATACAGGAGACTGGAGTTCAAGCCCGACCATTTACACTCATAATATTTCTTACTACATACAATGCCGATTTTTTTTTCCAACGATATTATTTTAGAAGCAAACCACATGAGCGCTCATATTCAATCATTTCATAAATAAGAAATATTTTAGCTATTTGCAAAGCAAGGTTCTTCTATGGGAAGAGTGGACTTGGTTTAGGATGGTTTTGAAATTATTCATCTAACATATATTTATTTTATAGGGAATGCCATGAGAATACCATTGGTTCCTTTGTGCTAGGTTAAAGATAATACCATTCCTTTGCCATATCAGCCCCTAGCTTTCACTATTCTTGCAAATTAACCCATAAATTTTCTAATTACTATTTAAACTTACCAAAAAAATTTCTCTCTAAATATTCGTGCCGAAATCATTTTGACTAGTGTATAAATATTTTTTTAAAAAAAAAGTTTAATATAAAAGTTGTAGATTTTAATGAGATATACAATTTTTATATTTAACATTTTCAAAAAAACAAGTAAATGTTTTGAGGCTTCAAAGTTTTAGTGGGTTTCAGAATTAATATATTAATTCGCTGAATTTTGGAGCCTCAAAACATCTATTTATAAGTATTTTTTGAAAATAAAATTTAACATAAAAGTTGTAAATCTAATCAAAACCTATAACTTGCATATTTAATATTACTCTAGAAAAATACTTTCAAATAAGTATATTAGGGTGTCAAAATTAACGGATAAAATGAAGGATTTTTCTGTCATGTTTAAAAGTTCAAGAGGATGATGTGGAAGTCACCCTATGTTTTATCCTTTCTTGCTGGAATATATGTATATGTATAGGGTTAAATGTAGGTCCATAACTAGGAACAGGTAATGGACCCAGCTTCAAATTCTGGCAGGAATGGACCAAAAAGGTCCATAGAAGGCCCAACAAAATGTAGCAACTAACCAGCTCAGCAACATGTGAGTATCATAAATTGTTTGTTAACTAGTTTGGCACCCATATCTATATAATGTACAAATGTTAGTCATATAATACATAAATATACACACATATGTACAGACCGTTAGATCCTGATTAAGATATTTGATTAACAGTGCACAACTTAACTTACGAATCTTATTTTCAGATAGAATATATATATATTATATATATATATATATATATATATATATATATATAATATATTATATATATATATATATATATATATATGGTTTTTGTGGCCGGAACGTACGTGTCTGTTATGACAGTTGTTGCACGGTACGTGTCAAAAAATTTTTATATATGAATTTTAAAAAATTATTTTTATTTTTATTTTTATTTTTTATAAAATAACAAATAAATATATATATATATATATATATATATATATATATACACACACATACGGCGTAAAATGCATACATAACAAATAGCATTTCTACTATAGCTTTACTCATATCAGACTTGGAAAAAAATCTCAAAACTCATACAAATTGGTTGAAAATGCGAAAGAGAAAAACAAATATTGATCATGGGGCCAAGAAAAGGTCAACTTCGTCAACCGTTGTCAACCCTTCAACACAACGAGGGTCCCACAAGCAACGGTTCTGCCTTCTTGTTGTAACTGTGTGTATTCATAAATCCCCCGCCAAGTCCTCTAAACCAACAATCATTCCCTCCATTTATAGACGTAACAAATATAAACCTCATCCAAAATCTCATTCTCCATCGTAAAGATTTGCGTTATACCGGCTGCCGGACATGGCTTCCCGCGCAGCCGTCTTCGTTGTCGTCTTCGCAGTCCTCATCTCGTGCGTTGCCGCTCACAACATCACCGATATCTTAAGCCGGTACCCCGAATTCGCCTCATTCAACCAAATCTTGAGCCAGACGAAGGTCGCTGACGAGATTAACCGCCGCCATACCATCACCGTCCTCGCGGTCGATAACTCCGAGCTCGATGCCGTCTCCGGCCGCCCGCTCGACCAGGTCGAGAACATCATCCGGGTGCACGTGGTCCTCGACTACTACGATGTTACCAAGCTCACTAAGTTGTCCAAGAAGACCACCCTCCTCACCACACTCTTCCAAGCCACCGGGCACGCCATAGGCCAGGCTGGATTCCTAAACGCCACTGATCTCGAGGAAGGTAAGGTCGCGTTTGGGTCAGCAGTTGCCGGTGCAGGTCTTGACGTCTACTTGGTGAAGAGTGTGGCAGCGCTGCCCTACAACATCTCCGTCCTCCAGGTCAGCGGACTCATCGTGCCCTCTAACATTGACCACCTCCCCCCTCCTTCCCCCGCGACCCCACCACCATCACCTGTCCCAGCTACCGCATCCGCTCCTCCCAAGAAGTCCCCTGCCGCCACTGCCCCCTGCCTGCTGCACCAGCGAAGCATGCAACCGGGGTTGCACTGGTGCCAGCGGCTGGCGGAAGCAATGACGGTGATGTCTCCGGTGCCTCGCCTTCTGACGCTCCGACGAGCTCCGCCGTCACCCCTGCAGGTTCTACTGCTGATATTGCTCCAGCAGCTGCTGATGGGCCTGCACCTGATACAGCAAAGAAGCATAAGTCTTCGGCTTCCCATGTCGCGGTGGGCTCCACCTTTGCTATCGCCATTGGAGTCGCTCTCTTCGGTGCTTTCTAAAATGAACAAGAAAATCAGAATAAAATATATAATGTGCAAAAAAATAAAAACGAATGAGAATATTGGCTAAGAAAATCGGTGAATATTGACTTGTACTGACATTGCTATTGTTTTTTGTGTTGAAGATATATGATTAACACCTTAGATTATTGTATGGTTGTTATGTTGATTTTGGTTTATTTACGTGGAACTTAGGAATACAAAAGCACCACTACACTGTTTTACCAGCGCAGTCTTGCAATAGTATTAATATATATATATATATATATATATATATATATATATATATAGTATCTCTTTTAGTGGCTCAGCTAACAAAGAGATTGTTTGTGAGAATTGAAGAAGAATTTTATGGGAATGTTTGTAATCCTCAAGTTGGATCTGGGTTCCCACCATTGTTGCGGATGATCCAAACTTGAAGCCCACGTTGATTACAAAACATTTTCACAAATAGCCCATGTATCTCTAGGGTTCATAGTAAAAGATCTCCAAGTAGGGTTCAAATCTATTCCACAGTCCGGAGTGACATGCGCGGTGCATCCAATTAGGTACCTTTAGGGAGCGTTTGGTTCGTAGAATTTTGACAGGATTCCAAAAATTTAACATACGTAACATAGCGCGTCTGTAAATTAAGTCTTATGGACCAGACTTCATGCACCTGTCACATGCATAACATACCGCGAGAGGACTAACATAGTTGATTGGGAATACTCTAATTCAGACATTATAATATAAGTATTGATAATACTATATTAGTCATTTAAAATTCTTCCAAATTTATGAGCATGAATTAATTGAAAATGTTGGAACTGATTTGTACGAGTTTTTTCATCCTTATACTCTCTCTCTCTCTCTTCCCTGTATATATCCACTATATAATATATATATTATATATTAGCCCTCACATGCAAGTATATCTTCAAAAAGTCAAAAGCAAGGTGAAGTTGTTTAACAATAAACACTTTTACAATGAGACAGCACTAAAGTTGGGTAGTTGAGAGTTGGGAAGGTGTTTGGGATGGCATGTTCATCAATTTACAATATGTGAAATCACCATAATATGCTCATATTTCTTAGTTGTTTATATATGTAAAATTACCACAATGTGCTCATAAATGGGTAAGCAAAATTGATGTTTACCCGTCACTCCATAAAGTATAGATACGCCGAAATTTTATCTCATAAAGTGTCCGACACAGACACGGTGGAAGACGTGCCGAATAAGTATCCCAAAGTTAAAAATAAAATATTTCGGATACGCGAGACATGAGTGTCCAGCACACATATCCGAATTTTTTTTTTATTTTTTTAAAATTATTTTTCTTAATCGTTTGAAAAAAAAATAAAATGCTATATAATAATAGCATTAGATAGTAATAAATAATATAATATAGTTATATACTTAAATATTTTATTTTTATTGATAAAATTAGGCTGTTGTTATTTAAATTTGTCTAAAAGACGTAAAATATTATATTATGAATGATTTTATTGTTGGATGTTATTGTATTTTCAGATATTCAAAAACTTATAAATTATTAATTATTTATATTTTTTATTATAGTGTCCAAGCCGTACTCGTGCCCTACAATTTTAAAATATCGTATTATGTTCTCTATTGTATCTCTGTATCCGTATCCATGTCTATACTTCCTAGCCATCACTTTTATATTAGAACTATTAATTAGCTAATCATAATTTTTTGTAATTACATAATAATTATTCTTTGATCTTTCATGACGTAATATTTATCAAAAATAAAAGAAGTAATTTACTCACATGACTATATCACACTAACCACATGCTCAATTTATTATATACTTTTAGTTATTATCAATTATCCCAAAAAAAGTGCTCGTACAATCTAGATCAGATCGGTTAAGAATCAATTTTTATCGGACTGATTAGCCCAAAAAATTTACTATATTTAAAATAAAATATAGTAACCATAATGGTTTGTCCGAAGTCGCTGTTTTAAAGTTCAGACTAGTATATAAATACCATAATGATTTACTTTGTAAGCAAGCTATTAGTCCATTTGCAATTAAAAAAAATAAATAAATAAATAAAAACAAGCCAACCGAGTCGGAGATGCTGAAAGATGCCGAAACGGATGTTTTCATCCCCATACGGCAGGCCCGGCAGGGGCAACTTAGTCAACTTAAAGCCACCACTAACAATTTGCCACGTCACAAGAAAAGCCTGTGTGTCTTGTACGCCTGACACAGCTGATCCAGAAGCAAGTGGGCCCTACTGTTTAAACACGGTTAGTTGATTAGCTGGTTTGACCATGCTTGTTTGGTGAGCATTGCTGGTCGTTTGTCAAGCACCCCAATGGCCCCATCGTAATCGATCTACCTCTTCCCGTCCGTACTGTGCGCACGCATTGCTTTCGTTCATCAGAATCATCAACCTATATCAACGGCAGATCCCTGAGGCGCACGAAGCGCAGACCACAGAAGCCGTACTCATCACCGCCCGATTGACAATTTCTAATAAAACGGTGATCCTATAGGAACGTTGACCACATATATAAATACCATATAAATGACTCCTAGAAGAAGAATTAGTTTTTTAAAAAAATTTTAAAATAAAAATTATAAATTTTATATTTAAAAATATTTTTAAATAAGTATTTTGCGGCTTCATGCGGCTCCAAAATTTAATGGGAACGGATTTTAAAATTATTTTTGAATCCGTCAAGTTTTGGAGTTCCAAAATATTTATTTAGAAATATTTTTTGAAATTTTTTTTGAATATAAAGGTTGTAAATTTCATCAAAATTTATAATTTTTATTTTAAAATTTTTTATTAAAAAGAACTTCTCCTACATGTATAGGAGGTCATTTGTATGGTATTACCATGCAAACGATCCAATGGAATCAGCACTCATTTCAACAATATATCCTCGATCCGGTCTTGCTCCCTGGCCGCTCCTTGGGTGAAGTGTCAGTAACTCTACAAAATCTAAAGATCAAAATTATTGTGGTTCAGCAATTTGAATCGCAATGTTGTTATGTAAAGCAAGTTGTCTGCCGCATCTAGATCAATAACCAGATCTAATGGTGGAACCTATCGGTCCAATACAAAATTTGTTGAATCGAATGTGATCTCGTCTAACAATAAATATTCGAAAGCTGTGATGACTAAAAAACCAGCTAGAGTAATACAAATGGACACCGGAACTTTTACGTGAAAATCCTTAAGGATGTAAGATAAAACTATGGACGATCGCGTAAGCCAATGTAAAGAATTCACTAGAACAGCTAAAAATTACAAGATCTCTTCTCTCTTTTTCTCACTACCGAAGTTAACAGCTTCCACGTTTGCGGGTAGAGGGCGTAGCTTATAACTAACTGCTCCACGCTCGTGGGACGGTTACGCAATTGGCTTAGTCTTTCCTCTCTTCGGTCGAATGAGCTTGATTTGATTGCCGAGGTCTTGGTCGAACTTCAATCTGACGTCGATCTCGATTGACCGATTTTGAATACGGAATAAGCTTTGAGTAGTTTGCCAGGATTTGGTTCGATCCGAAACATCTACAAGATGTCGGGCCAAGTCTCAACCTGACGATATAGATGTTGAGACCTCGGGTTAGTCGAGCTGAGGCCGATCTCGACCTAGCGTTCCGAGGTATACAGTTGGATGTTTCGACGGCATGCGCACATCGGTCATATGAGATACTTGGACTCTTCTTTCCATCTGATAGATAGCTCTTCTACTAACACGTGGCAATTAAAATTCATACTATATAAAAAAGCTTATGAAATAATTATTATTATTTAATTATTTAAAAAGAAGAATGAATCGACGACCGTTGTTATTAATTTTATAAGAGCACCATTCGAACATTCACATAATAACTAACAGTTCTGAGTAAAAAACTCAAAACTAAGTTGACAGAATTAGCATGCAAAATTAACGGTCATGATTTTAAAATGTCATACAAAGCAATCATAATTGTATAGTAGGATCAGATAAAATTTTTTTTATCTATATTACTAATGGAGTATAAATCTATACTAGCAGAAACATCACCCGCGGTGTGTGTCACAAAAAAAAAAAAAATTTAATTTTTTTTTTAAAAATAAAATAAAAAATATATTTAATTATTTTAAAAATAAAATATTTTTTTAAAAATTAAAATATTATATACATATACAATTATTTATTATTTTAATTAATATATATATATAGCGCAACGGGGCGTGGACTGTAGTAGTCTCCTTGCGCTTAAATATAATATATAATATATAATATATAGATAGATAGAAGATAGATAATATATTACCAGTAGATTTATAGACTATTTTCTCTTATTAAAAAATAAGTTTGCTGGGCTGCTAATACGATCTCTGCAGTATCAAAAATTGTAAAGAAAATTACTATCCACCCCCCTCAAACTATAAAACTTACTAATTAACCCCTCTCCCATCATATCAACCATCATTACCAATTTCAACTGCATTCGGACAAAAATACTCCTAGCTATTTGAATACCGAGGTCATCTATTTAGAAGCATTTTTTGAAAAAAATTTGAACATGAAAGTTGTAAATCTCGCCGAGATCTACAACTTTTATGTTCAAAATTTTTTCAAAAAATACTTCTAAATAGATATTTTTGATATCCGAACTATTTTCAGCGAATTTCGGATCGAGGTCTACACTTCGGACCCCAAAAATATAGATCTACAACTTTATGTTGAAAGTTTTTCCAAAAAATATTTCTAAATAGGTGTTTTTGATGTCCGAACTCATAATATATACGAGAATATTTTCGTCCGAAATTTTTTGAAATAGTAAATAAGGGGTCTATAAGTAATAAGGGGACTAATCAGTGAAAATGAAAATATAGGGGGCTGATAATTAAATCCCCCAAAATTGTATCCATTCTTCAGAATTTCTTCCATTCAACTCTAATCAGAATTTCTTCCATCAACGGTAGATTTGATAGGCGTACTGTACGGATCATTAGCAGCAAGATAAATTTTCCGTGCATGATTAAAACCCCCACCTCCCTTTCGTCGTCTCACCAAACTCCCCAACCTCGACGACTGCTCTGCGTTTTCCCTGCTGTTTTTTTCTCTCTCTGTCTCTCTCCCCTCGTTTACAAGAACAAGAAAGTGAGAGACAGAGACAAGCCGTCCGATCGATATCATTGGGTTATGCAATCGGGGGAGATGAAGATATCTGCGGCGGATCTGGTGGCGGCGCTACTCCGCGGCGACCTCGCCGGAGCTCCAGAGGCGTTGGCTGCAGATAAGCAGCTCATGGCAGTGCTGGCTACGGCCGCCGCGATGCTATTCGGCTGTGTTGTTGCTCTACTCTACCGCCGATCTTCTTCCAAGCCTAAACGATCTGTGGAGCCACCGAAGCCGCTCGTGGTAAAAACGGAACCCGATGCCGATGTAGATGATGGTAAAGTTAGAGTCACTGTGTTCTTCGGGACGCAGACAGGCACCGCCGAGGGTTTTGCTAAGGTCTTGACACTCGATCTAATTAATTTTATTTTATGAGACGATTTTGTTTAATAACTTAGTTGTGAATTTCGTTGAATAATGTTGCAGGCTCTTGTTGAAGAGGCGAAGGCGCGGTACGAGAAAGCAGCTTTTAAAGTAGTCGATCTGGTAATCTTTTTTAGTCCTGCTACACGTCACCGCAATTTACACAAGAAATCTCTCTCTAAATCAATCACAATCCACCTTTATCGTCATTTGAATGATGCTGTTCACAAGTAAATTTCTAAAAGGCACAAGTCACTTTATTGCATTTGTTCGATTCACTATAAATTCTCTAAACCAATCATAAATCACTTTTATAATGATTGGTGCATTTCAAAAGAAATTTCTATATTCATCATAATTCACTTTTATGCTGACTGGTACGGTTCATGAGAAAATCTTTACAAAATCACGCCATTTATATGGTCATTGGTGCGATTCAATGAATAGAATTGTTATTCACTAGATAATGGGTGTGGGGAGTTATACTAGTCGGACAAGTTGTGGGTGAAATTCCTTTATTTTGGTTGCTTTTTAAGCTTAGCAGTAGTCGTGTACTTGAACTTTCTAACTTTGTTTATAAATTTGGGATGTGTAGGATGATTATGCTGCTGATGAAGAGCAGTACGAGGAGAAGTTGAAGAAAGAGACTTTGGCGCTGTTCTTTTTGGCTACGTGAGAAGTTGCAGCTTGCAGGAATAGTCTGTTTAAATTTATGTTCTTTTCAAATACAAGTTTTTTATTTTAACTGATAAATTTAGGTATGGAGATGGTGAACCAACTGATAACGCGGCTAGGTTCTATAAATGGTTCACTGAGGTTTGTATATGTATAAAATGTTTCAAATTCGATTTTGATTATATTGTGATAAATGCTCATCAAGTGTGTGTCCAGGGAGAAGAGAGGGGGGTTTGGCTTCAGAATCTCAAATATGCGGTGTTCGGGTTGGGCAACAGGCAGTATGAGCATTTCAATAAAGTATGGTGACTACCACTCTTGCTTTATAGCTGTTTTATTGTATCATTGTACTAAAATTATTTCTTGTGTGTGCTAGGTTGCTAACATAGTGGATCAGATTATCGCTGATCAGGGTAAAGCCCTGCCCTGCTTATGCTTTACTGAAATACAATTATGAAAGTTAATACCATTATGTAAGTTGTGTTAGATAAAATCTGGTTAGAACAATGATATGATGAATAGGTCTTCAAGTAACGGTGTATATTTGCAACAAAAACGTTTGGTTTTTGCAAGAGATAAATGTGCCTTATTGAATTTGCGACATTTTCCGTAAAGATTGCGTAGTTGGATGTAGGAATGCCTTAAATCATCTAAACATTAATCTATAAACATATGGCTAAGAATAAAGAAAGAAAATATATGAAGGGCAGTCTTGGTGACTGCATTGCTAGGTAGTTACATGATTGTCTGTGCCTTACCAGCTACCTTACCAAAATTTGGAAAACACGTCCTTGATATTTAGTAGAAAAATATGATTGGCAGTTTTTTGGCAACTGCAACACTAGTAACGATTAGTTCTATTTACACGTTTGTAGGACCAATTGTATGTTCATGTTTCTCTGGACAGAACTAGATTTCTTTTAGTTGTTGACCTTTCAATTGGTAAAGTCCCCCGTTTTTAGTCACATTGGAATATTAGGTCCATTTTGGAGACATACTATTGGTGCACTTTTAACATTAGAGACTAAAGTCCTATTCTTATCATGATCATCTCCATGGGAAAGAGCTTTTTAGCATGCCGGCAGTTACCTTCTTCGCACCTGCATATGTTTTAGTAATTGATGGGTGGATGTATGCCATTCTGTCAATCTGCAACAACAACCCGCTCCATGGACTTCCAAATATTAATCCTTAAACTGCTCAAATCTGGTTGTTTGACAATCAAAGTATTAATTGGGTGGTTCAATGCGAGGATACGGACACATGATGATTATATTCATGTTACTTCTGTAAATGAATGGATGAAGAAGGTCCCATGAGCCATTGCTTAAATGGTTCTAATATAAATTACTTCTTTCTTCGCATGAGAGGTTTCATATTTTAAACAGCACTAGCACCATTAATTAGTGAGTCTTGTGTTATCAAGCATATTGGTGCCAGATTTTATGAAATTGTATTGCATGAGCATAAGGTTGTATAAACTCTGAGGATGAGCACATCAAAATTTGTGATCTGGTTTTGTCCTTTAGACTTGGCTCTAGCTTTACTAATTCCATATTTTCGTATGATGCAGGTGGGAAACGGCTTACTAGTGTTGGCCTTGGTGATGATGATCAATGCATTGAAGATGATTTTAATGCATGGTATATGCACTAGAACTTATATAAACATTTTTAGCTTCTGAGGTATATCTGGATTCATTAAGTAATCTGAATATTTATGGATGTCCATTGCACGTTTTTTAAGGAAAGAGCAACTATGGCCTGAGCTGGATCAACTTCTCCGCAATGATGATCAGGCATCGCCAATGTCTACACCTTATACTGCTGCAATTCCTGAATATAGGGTTGTGTTTCTGAACGACAAGGAAACCTCACATTTAGAAAGGAAGTGGAGTCTCGCCAATGGTCATGCTGCTCCTGACATCCAACATCCTTGCAGGTAATAATGAGAAGTAGGTTCTAGTTTATTTGAACATCTGTTCCTGTATTCCCTGCAAACTAATTCATTTCCTTTTCGTATTTCAAAGAGCTAATGTTGCTGTTCGACGAGAGCTTCACACTACTGCATCAGATCGTTCCTGCATCCATCTGGAGTTTGACATTTCTAGCACAGGGCTTCTGTAAGTACTTAAGCTTTCGCTATCCATTACAATGCTCACTCTTTGTTAAAAAAGTTTTACAAAATTTAATGCCAAATGAAAAACCTGTTTCATCGGTTATCCTTTATATGTAAAGGGTAAACAAGGAAGGCAAAAGCTGAACGTCATTTCTTTGTTTTTTTTTTTTAAATCTGTTCGTTAACCACTCCATCGAAGCAGTCATGCACCCTGCATGCTCTTTTCAAAACTGGTGAGGCTTGACATTTCAGGCAAGTCATGATCAATTCTAGTTTACATGTAGAATATTTTTATGCAATACTAAACTTTCTATAAATTGAAGAAAGAATATTTCTATGCAATACTGAACTTACAATAAAATGAAGAAAATTTAATGGAAAATTTCTAGACTATTTGCAGTTAAGGCATATAAGTCAAATAATCCTTAGATGTTGGAGAATCAAAACAATTAGGATTGGTTTTCGCTTTCATCCGCGTTTGTCTGGGGGGTGGATACTTCAGAAATTGCAGTTACCTTCATCCTTTGATAGGTTGTTTTCAACATGATCTAGTGTTGCTCATTCTATCTCAGAATTCCTTTTTTTAATTTTCTATATGAAGACTTGCTGAAGGATTTGTTTGCTTTGTTTGTTATGTATTATTGTAAGCAATGGCCATACCCTTGTTGGTACCAATGTGGCAGCGAACCTTGTTTTAATGTGCAAGCATGATATGTATAAGTTTAAGGGAGATCACCGACGCTGGTTACATTGTGGCATATCAGATTTAGTGTGATTGCATTTTGGACAATATTTTCAGTTAGATCTTCTGAGGACCTTCACGTCGAATAAGCTTTAGTATGATCAACTGCAACAATGCTTTTCTTTTTTCTATCCCCGTAGAACCATCTACGAGGTGCTACCTATACATCAATTGTTTGGTGTTGGATCCTTGAGTTATGATATTCTTATTGTTGATGGCAGTTAGATCCTTGAGTTATGATATTCTTATTGTTGATGGCAGTTACAACTTTATTGCTTCTTTTGACAGGTATGAGACAGGAGATCATGTTGGTGTATTCACAGAAAATTGTATAGAGACTGTGGAGGAGGCAGAGAAACTATTGGACTATCCGTCAGATACATTATTCTCAATTCATTCTGACCAAGAGGATGGGACACCACTCACTGGTGGATCTTTAGCACCACCTTTCCCATCTCCATGTACATTAAGAACAGCGCTGGCCAGATATGCTGACCTTTTGAGTTCACCTAAGAAGGTGGTTATTCTAATTTTTATGTTTGTATGCTTTATACCTGGTTTCTAAAGAAACATTGTTTTATTGTATCTGAAACGCCTTCAGACTGCTTTGGTCGCCTTGGCTGCTCATGCATCTGATCCTAGTGAAGCTGAACGCCTAAGATTTTTGGCCTCTCCTGCAGGAAAGGTTGGCCCTTTGAGAACTGAAAATGTTTGTATATCAAACTTAAGTTGGTGTACTGGTGTTTACATTTGAGATTTGGTGCAGGAGGAATACGCTCAATGGGTGATTGCAAGTCAACGAAGCCTCCTTGAAGTCATGTCTGTGTTTCCTTCGGCCAAGCCTCCACTAGGTGTTTTCTTTGCAGCAATAGCTCCTCGACTGCAGCCTAGATACTACTCAATTTCTTCTTCTCCAAGGTAAAATGTTTTCTCGAAGACACTGTTTCAATATGTATGTTATTTAAATTCACTGAAAGGGGAACAAGCTTCTTGAAGATATGGATGTCGAAATGGTTGCTTGCAGATCCCACATGGTGGGATATTGTTGGGTCGTTGTTATTCTTTTGGTTTTGTAATTTTGTATTTGAGCTGACGAGTCAATCATTGTGTTCTTTACAGAATTGCACCCACAAGGATTCATGTTACATGTGCTCTGGTGCATGAAATAACGCCAACAGGGAGGATACACAAGGGAGTATGTTCAACTTGGATGAAGGTATTGCCTTCTAATTGCTTTAACTTTTCAGTAATTTATGCGGTTGAGCTTCACTATGATTAATGGTAGAGTTAAGCGTTTGAATCAAGCTGCTTGTTATTTTTTTCAATGCTTTTTCTCTTTCCATTTGAGGCCGGATTGCCTTAGCTCCTGTGTGTAAGTTCATATAAGTTTTGGTGTTGATTCTATGGCTGGTTCTACTTAGCAAGACAAATAGTTGCCATAAAGACAATTGAACTTCATGCAAGTCTTGTTTATTCTGTTGACTCTTCTTGAAAACTTAGAACTGAATCTTCTTGAAAACCTTTAACACAAAAGAGGATGCACATTGCATGTCAATATAAAGGTTTTAAAAAAAAAAGCAAACAACCAGTGTAGTCATGTTGAACTTACTTTTGCTCAAATAGGTAAAACATTCTTTTTTTATTAAAGCTTGCCAATTTCAAGCCTGCATGTTTTATATCACCTCCATTCCTGCAATCTTGAAATAGATGGCATGAACATTATCATTGAACTAGTTATTCGGCAATTTCTTCAAATTTCTCTGTGCGGATGTAATGTGAAATGTCGGGATGCTTAATGCTAGCTTAAGGATCCGTGAGTCATGTTCTCTTTTGTTTCTATGATAGCATGCGGTTGCTTTGGAACAAAGTCAGGATTCTAGCTGGGCTCCAATTTTTGTGAGGCAGTCAAATTTCAAGCTACCATCAGATACTAAAGTGCCAATTATTATGATCGGTCCTGGTACAGGGTTAGCACCTTTCAGGGGTTTCCTGCAGGTAAGGCTATAAACAAATGTAAAATGACAGATGTTTTGATGTTTGATTTTATCAGCACATTCAATAACCGCTTCGCACTGGCTCTAGGAAAGGTTAGCATTGAAGGAATATGGAGCTGAATTGGGCCATTCCATTCTTTTCTTTGGGTGTCGAAACCGCAAGATGGTAACATCCGAAACGGCTTTTTTATTTAGAGGCATTTTATATTTTAATATTTCTGCTGATACCTCGATTTTGGTGCAGGACTACATCTATGAGGATGAATTGAATAGATTTGCCGAAGCTGGGGCAGTTTCTGAGCTTGTAGTTGCATTCTCAAGGGAGGGGCCCACGAAGCAATATGTGCAACATAAGATGGCTGAGAAAGTATGTGGTTATTTGCGTGCTCATGCACATACTTTACTTTGCTTTTTTTCTTTTTTGAGGTTTATTTGATAATTTTTATTTTTCAATTGTAGGCATCTGATATCTGGAATATCATCTCGGAAGGTGGCTACATTTATGTATGTGGTGATGCCAAGGGCATGGCTCGAGACGTCCATCGAGTTCTTCACACCATAGTTCAAGAACAGGTAAACTTTACTCCGCTGGCATCTGCAATAGTTTGGTCTTCGTAGTCCTGAAGCAAATTCAGGGATTTGATTTCTTTGCTGCAAGGAAATTTGACTTCTTAACAAAAATCTTTTGTAAATAAGATGCAGTGTTTGCTCGAGATCTTCTCGATTCCATGTTTTATATATGTTATCTTTGTTTCTGATTTTTTTTCCTCTTGGAATGTTATATTTAGGGTTCTCTGGATAGCTCCAAGGCTGAGAGCCTGGTTAAGAGTCTACAAATGGAAGGGAGGTACTTGCGTGACGTATGGTGAGTTATTTCCTAACAGAATTCCAGGAGTGAAATTACACTTGCTTGGAATATTTATAAAAAGGATTGGAGAGTCTTAAGGAGCTCGGTTCTTCCGTGGGTTTGCACTTCAGCGAGCTCATTACGTGTTCTTTTTCTTTGTAAGCGATTTTTTTTATCCTCTAACAAGGATTTTTGTTACTGTAATGTATATGTCTTACTATATTTGTTGACGATGGATTCGTAGGAAACTAAATAAGCAAGTATTAGGTATGCGTACATAAATATATTTTTTTTCTTTCCCCCCAATCTGTAGCGTCATTGATGAACTTCGGAAGAAAATGTATTACGACAGCGTCATAACTTCGTTTCTGCTTTATTTTCTTTCGTTTATTGTTCTTTTTATTCTTTGAATCGTTCGTCGTATCAATTTACTCATCCAAAATGGTGGTTGTATTGCTGGGAACTTCCCTTAAAAAACTTTTCTTCCAGGAGCCTTTTAAACACTCGATGATCACTGTTACAAGCAAGGTTTGAAGTCCTATGATCCCTTTTGGTGTGTGTAGTATGTATTAATTTTATCTATCTGACTGTCATTTTCAGAATCTTGAACAGCCAGGCTAGAAGCTTCATCAAAGTTTGGAAAATTCTCACCTGCTTTGATTGTATGGTAGTGAGCATCAGGTAAATGGATCAATTTGGAATCTAACATCAATATATGAGGACAAGTATTATCTTAGCTTATGTGGGTCCCTATCTCCGGCTGGTGCGAGTATATTGTTGCTATCTTGTTTATCCAATTACGTTAACTGATGATGTCGTCTCTGTTATCCATTTGGGCTTGGATCCTCAGGTTCTCTCCATTACTTGATTAAAACTGATATTTAGACATATTTTTTTGAAAAAAAAAAAATTTAATATGAAAGTTACAGATTTTGATGAGGTATATAATTTTTATGTTCAAAGTTTTTCTAAAAAATATCTCTAAATATATGTTTTGGGACTCCAATCTCTAAACGAGTATAAACGGATTTTATAAACTGTTTTCAAAACCGTTATTATTTCGGAGTCTCAAAATATATATTTAAAAGTATTTTTTGAAAAAAAAAATTAAATATAAAAGTTGGAGATCTTATTAAAATCTATAATTTTTATGTTCAATTTTTTTTTTTTTTTTAAAGGATCTAGATTTTAACCTAGTAATGGAGTAAATTTAAGGAAAGAGTAATGAAGATGATCCATGTCCTATTCATTTTCCAGCCTTATGCATTGTGCTTGTCTGTTTGGACATTGAACTTTTAGACATAGAGCTCTATAGAAATAGTCTTTTTGGGTACTGATTGTATATACTTTATCCTCTTTGATACCTCTCCGGCCGGACTTATGCCGAGTTTTTGTTTAGAGCTCGTACTAATCAGACATAAAAAAAAGATGCACTAGAGCTCTCCAAAAAAAAAAAAAGGAGGTTCATGTCCAAGTGTTGTGCTTTTCCTTTTATTTAAGGCTCTGGATCAGAAAGGTTGATACAAAATAAAACTTAAGGTAGTAACGAATTGTTGTTACGTTAGTTTTGATTTAGATGAAGACTAAAATGTATACCACGACTAATATAAAACTACTTAACAAAAGAAAAAAGAAGTTGAAGAGAAACCATTTAATGAGTTTATTGTTTCATTATTTAAAGGAATTGCTAATATTGTGAATTTGTTTTTTTTAAAAAGTTCATTAATCTTTTAAAAAAATAATCTTAGTAATGTAGAATATAAATATGCGAATCACTTTGTCCTTGTTGGTAAAATTACAAAAGAAACAATATATTATAAACGATCACAAACTGGTGGTTAAGACACTACACACACAATTGAAATATACATTGAAATTTGAAATTTGTGTAGTGCAAATTCCGGTATATAGTATATGGTTCTGATTATCAGATCCATCCCGGACCCAAGAATGGCATTTTTGTTTTCTCTTTTTTTTTTTTTTCAAAAAAAGGATTGCCTTATTTTCATTCAATATATTAAATAAAAGAAGCATTCAATATAACAGTCATCTTGCTGTGGAGCTTTGATGGGGGGTTGTGTGTAAAAGTTCCACGTTTTAGAACAGGAGGAAGAGGAGGGGAGGGCCATGTTTGCATACTTTGGAGAGTTCAATATTGGTGGGGGATGATATTAATGAAGTTAATTAAAACAAAAGGACTCTACCATATAATTAGCTTGTTGGGGTCCAAAAATGTCCTTTTTGGGTCCCAAGATAAGACCATTCTTGTGCTAAAACCAATTACATGTCCTTAAAAGTTGACATTTTTGGAAAATAAGGCTTAATTGAGATCACATTGTGCATGTCCCTATAGTTGATATTTCGCACCTACCTCTAGCTACTAGCTAGTCATTCCATACATATCTAAATTCACGCCTAAGTGCCGCTCGTTCTAGGGAGATGGGCTGGCCCTTTGACGTGAATTTATCTATTACGAAATCGCCGGAGTTGGTCAGGATTTGTTCCCAAAAAATCTCAAAAAAAAAAAGTGTGGCATGAGATGTACGCATGTCACGTCAACCCGGATTCATATCTAGGCGTAAACGATTATATACATATGTGAATTGGTTATTGAGCGACAATTTGAATTGTTGGTTTCAAATTAGGCTTAAATTCAAGTAGTTCCTGGGATGGTACGCCATGTACAATTCAAATTTTGCACTTTATTTCAGAAGGGGGGGAAAATTGTCCTTCGTTGAGCAACTTGTACAGACATGGTCCTCCTTCCGTCGATGCTATTTGATTTGCCGCTAGTTTGGTGTTGATATGGTGTCATTTCATAGCCATCGCAACCGCCGCCTGCATCGTCCTCGACAGATCATCACTCATACAATCAACCTATCTTGTAGAGATAATTCCCTCCCGCCTGCTCATCTCTATTGCACCCTTTGTGGCATCTTTGTGGTGGAGAAAATATCGTAGATATCATTATAATTGGCTATGATCATGTGTACACCAATAAAAATTAACGTCTTACTATAAAAATAACCAATTGTATAATATATAGATTGTCCATCACAGCGCCATGTCAGTAATGGACTAATGAAAACTATAATGCCGTCATTAAAATGATCGTAGACTTAAAATTAAGATTTTTTTTTTTTTGAGATTTTTATTATTATTACACGTAATGTGCGCGCACGCCCTCGTAGGGACCTCCAATTCGCGAAAAATCCCTACGTCCAGCCTCGACCGACGCTCTGGGATCCGAGTACAGACCTTCCATAAACGAAGGCTCATGTCACGAGATACACAGAATTTTTAGAAAATTATGTGATGAATTTCACCCATGCGGATTCAAACATAGATGATAACGCTTTCTGAGGCGCCTCACATCCTAGCCGCTCTAGGCTAAAATTAAGATTATATATCCAACAAATTCCAAGTTGGAAAATGAGGAGTGGAAGAAGATCCCAAACCCACGAGTGGCTCCAGTACTCGTCCCGTTGGTCCCAAATTTATACCCTCGTCCTTTTCAAACCCCAAACAGAAAGCTGTGAACCCCACATTAGCCACTCCCAAGTAAATATTTAAATTATATATTTATCATATAAATATATTTACTTTTCTTATTTATTAATCAGTCACTTCTGACTTCACCTTTCCACAACTATATATACCTCTCTTCCTCTTGCTCATCCTTCCATCTCATCCCCTACCTGAGCTCCCTTCTCATGTCATATATGCAAGCTTTTCTCTCAGATTTTAGTTAATTCTCCAGCTTTTATAATCACAGAAGAGCTGTGACTTGTAGAATTAGAAATCCTAATATTCTTTAGAGTGAATTATAAGTTCCTTTGAGGATGTCGGGTGTTTGGGTTTTCAAAAACGGTGTGGTTCGCCTGGTGGAGAATCCAGGTGGTGACGGCGGCGATGGCCGCGGCGGAGGGAGCAGCGGTGGGCGGCGGAAGATTTTGGTGCACGTGCCGACGAACGAGGTGATCACGTCGTACGAGATGCTGGAGAGGCGGCTGGCGGACCTGGGGTGGGAGCGGTATCATCGGGATCCGAACCTGGTGCAGTTCCACCGCCGCACGACGGTGCACCTCATCTCCCTGCCTCGGGAGTTCACCCAGCTCCGCCCCGTCCATATGTACGATATTGTCGTGCAGAGCCGTAATGTCTTCGAAGTCCGTGATGCCTGATATTGCCAATATAGATGATCGTCAGATGATTGGAAATCCTCCGTAAGTATATTGCGTATGTCATGTGGTACTTGTATATATGTGGTAGTCTGTGTGCTGTTTTTTTTTTTCTTTTTTTTTTTTTTGTTGTTTATTTTGAGATAATATGTGTGGAAAATGTTGGTGTGTTATGACGAGTTTGTCTGAGGGGTTTAGTATGTCTGGTTGGTAGTACTTGTTTCAAATAATAAAAGACTACCTTGTATCTGTTGTATGTTAATATGAAGTGAATAAAATTGGGGTTCTTCTCCTTCACTTCTCTAATGATTTTAGAATTGTAAGGGATCTTGGATCACATATCATAGCAATTTGCTTTTATTATTGTATAACATGTTCAATATCATAAATTTGGTGTTTAACTGTTTCAAAAATTTGGTGTTTAACTGTTTCAAGGGTTGTACTTCATCATCATCTTCTTCTCGTTCTTCCACTTCTCCTCGTTCTCCATGCTTGAGTTTGAAATGGTGGAGTTCAGAAGCAATCCAAAGTTCAAACTGTAATTTCCTAGTTATATATAAATGTACGTTTGATTGGTTAGAAGATAGACTGTATGAATCAAGTTGGTTAGAAGATTCTGATATCCTACTGTTTTTTTTTTTTAAATTTATTTCCTATATTAAGTTATTATTATGTAAGACAGCAAAAAGTTGCTGTGTTCCAGTTTATGTGGGATCATGCAAAAGGATCATGTAAAACCCTACAAGACAACCATATATATCACTTGCCCAGCTCAGATTGTTGCCAGAGTTTCAGGAGCTGTGGGGTTACATTGCGCCCCTGCTAACTTCTACCTAAATTAAACTACTGTAGCATCAAGCATAACTCTCTCTCTCTCTCGCTCTCTCTCTCTCTCTTTGTTTCAATTGTATGATAAATTCATCTAACTCGTGAATAAAATTACAGGAGTACCTCATGTTAACACTTACCTCCTTTTTATGGGAAATCATGAATTTATAACTTTATAACATATCTGGAACAGCAGAAGCAGATAGGGATAAGAAGAATTTAAGAGCATATTAAGAGAGAAAGTAGCAGAATTAAAATCGGCACCTGTAAATCTGCTTGGTCCATGAAGAATTAGTAAAACCCATTGTGAGTTGCATGGTACTGTTTCCTTTTGAAATATTATATATAAAATAAAAATTCCACTTCTTTAGCTGCAGTTGCTTATAAATCAAACTGCTCGACCATACCAAAGCCGAGGTGCTAAATTAAAACCCTTAATTAGGACTATAATTTACTGCTTTTTTAGTATGTTTTAACAGGAAGCCTTTGATATATAGCTAGAGCTTTCTCATACTCATAATACTCATGAAGAAGGCCCAATACAGAATCCTAGGTTAATTAGTTTGTAAAGGAAAAACAGCGTACTGCTAAGTAACTTTCAATTGATTGTCCTTTGATATTAAACCTGGCAAAACATAGTGCAGTTCATTTTTTGTTGATTAGAATTTAGAAGACAATAAGTTCACAAGATGATAGATGAGTAACTGAACAAGAAGATAAACTTTCTGAAACTTGGTCCTATACTGTTGCACCATCCTTGTGGACCATATATGTTCCCCTTTATGTAGAATGTACAACTCATCTCATATCAGAGTTCTTCTGCAGCACTAATCAGCATCAGAAAAGATTTGGAGATATTTTTCTCCCTTTGTTTATTATATTGACAGGAAATCATCCAATATAGTTTCAACAATGCTATAATTTTCTTCATGAGCAAGGTAAAGTGAGATGAAAAAAAAAAATGTTTAGGATCAATAAGATCCAATTGGGTGAAAGCTAGGTAAAGTTATTCAATAACTTTGTATGATTATGGAATACATATAGTGAAGGAGCACTTCATCTCAAAGGTAATTTAGATGTTTAGGAAAGGTAAATAGCTATCTATTCATTCGTTATAACGTCGTTATGAGGCACGCCAATTGTCTAATTGTAAAAAAGTTATGACTTTAGCACAACCACTAAGTAGGCATGGCTAACACATTCAAGATTATTTGCGTTCGAAATTTGTCTTTGAGATATTGATTTGAAAAAAATACCCACGGGCGGAAAGAAAACTCCAGTAGTCAAGAAGGTTCCATTATGTGTGGCAAGTACTAGAACAGGTGTCGATCTTGTTAGCTAACATGGACTAAGACCCGGTCCGCGGCTTGATACCTGAGTTCACCAGGAGTTATGGGATCTCAAGGTCACCATGAGTTACAAATGTCAAGAGACTCACTAATTATTCTTGAATGCCACAAGATCTTTGGAATTCCTGTAACTCCCTAACCGTGTCTAGGCATCTACTAAATAAGGAGATGTATGCATACAAAATCATATAATGTACCATATACTGAGAGTTGAGACTTGAAGTGAGAGAAATGTGGTTCTTCCTAGTGATCAACCACTTGCCGGAGAAATAGTCTGAGCCTCGCCGGAGCTTCGACGGGGCCGAGAGAGTAAGACAAGTGGATCTTCGCCCATGCTAAGAGGTATGCCAATAACTCGGTATTCAGTAGTAAATCATGTATAGACAAATCTCAAACCTATGCAATAAATAAAGGGAGTCCATGCTATATAAGCTAGAGGGGTCAATCCAAAGGAATGTTGGTCCAAATTTCTTAAGATGGATTTCATAAAATTCATGAAGAAACCAATTTCAATAGCAAGAACCTATAAATAACCTATAGGACTTGTGCATAATGGTGAAAACAAAGCCTCCAATTTGCAAAGTAGATGGAGCTTGGCTGACCTCTGAAGGTAGAAGTTACGGACATCATCCGTGAGTTTATTTGCCCTCTAGGTCCAGAAGAGTGGCCCCGATACAGACACGAATCTTTCCTCGTTAATCTTCCAAAAAAAAAGAAAAAAAAAATGTAACTCAGCTTAATTCGCATTGAAAACATGTTTAATTGGGCTGCTACTGCATTATGATACATTCTCATCATTGATATCACCATTCACCTGTACATCAACATCGTCGCTTAATCGACTTGCCACCAACCATAGTTTTGCCATTCGGTCTTCCGGTCCACCACCGGCAAATGGCTGCTATTCAGCTCAGAGTATTATGGAAAAGCGTCAATTGGCCTAAATTTTTCTAACGCAAAGCAAGCCGAGTTTCAGCAGGCCCTCCAATTTTCCAGCCACAAAAGCAAAATAGTATTTCAGGTACAATTTTGGCGAAGCCCTTGGAGGAAACCCTAATCAAAACTCAAGGCCTTGAGGAGCAAAGACAGAGACATGAGTGCCCCGTGAAAGGAACTTGGAAAACGAGTGTCTTGTTTCCATTTGATCTCAAGTGGGTGCTTTGTTGGATGTAGTCCTGATCCAAACTTGTATGACCCGAATTTTATACCCATTTCTAGCTTACTTATCTTTTAGCTTTTTTCTTTTCTCTGATAGATTAGTTATCTTTTAGTTCTAGCATCTTTATTGAGATAACAAGGCGAAATTCCATCTATCTGTAGGGGTCGACCACATCGCCCAGTACACAAGCACATCGCAGTTTCGGCACTCTTCGTTCAGTTCATGAGTACCACTTTCTTTTTCTTTTTAGGGATCACGTAGTGCTTTAAAAATAGTATTACACAAGATCATCCAGCCAGCTACGATGGACCATGCATGTCCATCACAGCCTATATATATATATATATATATATATATATATATATATATATATTATCATATATATATATACTAAATATATAAATATGTGAAAAAAAAGAGCCAAGCTCACTTAAGTTCGAACTTATGAAGTTCGGCTCGAGCTCAAGTCTTGCCAAGTTTGAGCACTAATTCGAGCTCGAGTAATTAAACGAGCCGATTATAAGCATCGTGTTATTTTGCTCGTTAGGTTCGCAAGCCTAAATAAGGTTTGATATTTTATTCAAATTAAAAAATTTTACAACAAGATTATTTAAATGGTACGAGCTTGATCTCACTCGAGCATAGTCTAATTGATGCAATCGATCCAAACTAGTCAAACTTGGCTTGATTCGACGCGAACTCGGCTCAGTTGATACAATCGAGCCGAGCTCAGCCTAATATATATATATATATATATATATATATAATATAATAATATTATATATATATATATATATATATATATATATATATTATAAAAGTATATATTTTTAGTAGAAGCGTCTTACGACCGGCTCTTGGATATTGGTCTGTATCCCTTTCACTCGCTTTTTTATCTGTGATGTCACACTAAAACGATCGATCTCTCTGATCACTAACCCTAGAAAAATTTCCAACCCGACGGAATTTAGAGCTTCGAGTCCCCAGCGGCCACATATGTGCGAAAGGGAGTTGTCAGGGCATCAAACCAATGGAAGAAGATTATGAGATACGTATAATCCACAGCACCCCACCATGCAAAGCTGTGGACGAGATCGCTGGAGGTCACGTGAAGAGGAGCCACCATGCATGGCGGACGTGGACTGCCACGTGGCGTAGCGCCATTAGTGGGGCCTAACCCTAGACCACGTGTCTTCCTTGCATGGGGCCGCTGTCTTATTCTGAAGGCGACTTTTGTTGACGTACGTACGTGGAAACAACTGAAAGAAAGAAATGAAGTGATATATCTTGCATTATTATTAAGGTATATGTGGGACAGTGATGGTGATCTTCTACTTTATGGACAAGATTGTTCCATCTTCTTTTCCCATCTATCCTCAGCTTATTATAACTATATGGCTATTCTATTCTCAATACTGCATGCGGCGGAGGTCTTAGATTTTTACTCCCTGACCATAGTTTAAAAATTATCGGTTGAAATACTTTGATGCTTACTATATAGAAAGTTTCGACTCGTTATTTAATTATTTTTTTTTAAGAAAAACTATGGTTAATGGCTTTGGACTTTTTATTTTTTTAAATCTTTTATGGACTTGTTTTGGACTTTTTATTTGTTTAAATCTTTTATGGAAGGATATGTTTAGAAACACTAACTAAATGGAAAATACCCGCACCGTTTCGATGAAAAATGTAATTGCTCTCCACCATCTCTGTCATGTCTCGAATTAATGTTAAATTTTAGTTACACTTATACATTAAAACTCTTCTGCTTTTGCCTCTAAATAAAACTACCTACCCATATTTTATGTCTTTTAATTCAACCTTTTTCCACATTTATTATGGACCATTATTACATAAAACGTGCGAACTTACTCTGCTTTATTTAAGAGCAAAAAAAGAAAAGTGGATATATTCAATTCACTTAAGCCAAAAGTAGTTGAATATCTCTTTGTGAATCAATTGGCGACCAATACTATTATTCTATTATATTTTATAAAGGGATGATAAAACACTAATTATGAATCACATCTTTAGAGATGCAGAAAGTACGTAACCGTCCTAGCCCACGCTACTGTTTGCGGGTTAAAGGTTAGCGCAGACTGCCAGCTGCACGGGACGAGCTATAGCTCGTCTCAACCTGATGGCCTAGCCGAGATGTATGCGTGGTTGGCTTCTGGCTAGCTGGCGGGGCGGCTCGACCCGCACGGCTGCCACGGATTGAATTTAAGGATTGATCTGTACAGTTCGATCGTGCGGGCCGTCTGTGGTCTGTATGGCCGGTTCAACGGGCCGAGCTACTGCCCGCACGGTTACTACAGGCCACGTGTTTTTTGTGCAACACTACACATCTTGTGTATCTCCTACAAAATAACTAAAGAACTCTCCCCATCATATAAAAAATATATCTTACAATTGTGCCACGTGGCATAGTTCACTACCTTATGGAATACTACTAAAAAGAAGTGACAACCAGAATGGTTAAACTACTCCCCCACAAGAAAAGTATGTTGGGTTTATTTCTCAGAAAGAATGATACTATTAATTATTTGTTAATAGAATAATACAAAGGGTGTCGCGTCAACATATCAAATCGATGCTAGCACTCATCCCTAGTACTCCATCATCAGGCCGAGCTCTTGTTCGTAATCTATGGTAGCACCTCATTATAAGGGATCCCATACGGACGACCATATTGAAGTCCAACATAGAGATGTTGTTTTTTATGAACTTTCAATATCAAAGTTATAAATTTGATGAGATTTACAACTTTTAAACTTTGTCAAAAAAAAAAATATATTTCTAAATAGATATTTTAGAATTCCAAAGTCATAATGGGTTTAAAATAGTTTAAAATCTGTGGAGGCCAAAATATCAATGAAGTATCTTTTGAAAAAAGATTGAACATAAAAATTGTATATCTCTCAAATTTTATGTGAATTTTTTTTTAAAAAAATATCTCTGCATATAATTTTAGTATAGTCGATTCTACCAAATACGGTGCAATCGATGGCACCAAATCAATTCACCACTATAGGGTTGTGCATTCAAGTTAATGCAAACTGACCAAACTCTAAAATGCTGATCCGAACATAATTGCCATGTATATGAACCGAACTAATATATATATATATATATGTATGTATGTATGTATATATATACTCAGGTGAGACCCGACCGATCGACTGTTTAAAATTTGTAAATAAACTCCTTATTTTATCATTCACTTTGACACCTTAAAATACTTATTTAGAAATATTTTTTGGAATAATATTCAACGTAAAAGTTATAAATTTTAATAAAATCTGTAATTTTATATTATTTTTTTCTTAAAAAATACTTTTACTTCTAAATAATTGTTTTAAGACTCTAAAGTTCAGCAGGTTAATGAATTGATTTTGAAATCCACTAAGACGTTGAAACCTCAAACACCTATTTAGAAATTTTTTTTGAAATTTTTTTTTAGAAATAAAAGTTATAGATTTCATCAAATGTTGAAAGTTTTTTTTTTTAAAAAACTTATATATTGGTCAAAATGACTCCGGCATAAATAGCGACAGAGAAAGTTTTTACAATTTTAAACATTAACTAGTAAATCTAGGCGTTGATTTATATAACTAGGAGGAATCTATGGTTGATTTGTAGTTATCCCATATAATAACTTTAATAACTACTGTTCACTAGCTTTGCATGAGTTATGAGCTACTCTTAACCCCAACCACGATAGCGACACTTCTCGCTACAATTCCAAACGAGACCGCGGAATTTTATTTTATAGAAAAATAACTTTAACAAATAAATGACTGTCATTAATATTTAGTGATAATTATTAACTAATTTTATTGTTAATACTATTTAATAACATAAATTATTTATAATTTAATACGTGGGATAGTAAATGTTATAAATTTTATCATAATTCAGTAAATTATTATCGATATTTTCTCTCAAGATTATTAAAATTATTATAAACAAATAAATGTAATAAAGTGATAAATTTTAAATAATAAAGTACTTATTATTAATAATAATAATGGAATAAAAATAGTAAATACAAACATTTTTACTAAAAAATATTCCTTTTTGGATTATATTTATGACCCAAATAAATCTTCCAAACTATATATACTTGCATCTCATAGATCTAACTAAATTATAAAAAAAAAAAATTGAGATAACGAGGCGAAATCTTTCGGTGCACCAACTCCGTATGTTACTGGAGATACCGTTATCTAGCTACGATCTATCAGCCCGCATTGAATCGAAAATGCGGACATGAAGTAAAATCTCGGTTTGGTGTGTCCCTTGAGCGAGGCATGGAGTATGGGCGCCCTACCCAGCCACCACATAAACAACCCAAGCTAAGACTCGCTTAAATTGCCTATTTTTTATTTCAAAATTATCCGTGGGATTCGAATCTGTAACGTATACTTCATGAAGCACACGCCACGCCGCTACACGCATTGACGGGGAAACAACTAAAAAAAAAACTCAAACTCACTTTTGCAACACTTTCCAATACTTTTCACTATCTCATTTCTCAATTCACTTTATTCTCACTTTTTTTTTACTTCTCTTAAGTAAACAGTTCATATGAGAAAAGACAAAAAAAACTTTTGGAGTGGTAAAAGCTCATACCTAACGATCAAAATATAGTTCGTTTAAAGTGTGGATTGCAAAATCAGCAAATGATGGTGCACATTATTTAGCAAAAATATTCGTCCGTATTCCGAACTCTGTGCCTACACGAGCGAGGGCCCTTGTAGTACCCGCTAGCTCCTTTTTTATACCATTCTAAGTTAACATCAGTAAAAACAAGCATCAAAGCACACGGTATGTTTGCACATGAGTTAGAAATCCGCACCTGCGAAATCCAAACATCACCAAAAAAGAGAGAGATAGAGAGATGCTTCCACTTGCACTATCTTTCGAGATTGACTTCTTGAAAATTCGAGGCCAAGTCCTTCTCTTCAGCTGCAGTAGAGCGTGAACGAAATAACAGCTGCAAAAGAAGACATACAAACGGAATGAAACTTTCTTTTCTCCCAGGCATAAAAAAAAAAAAAGGAAAAATCTCAAAATTTGACATATTTTGTAGACCTTTTAAGCTACCAAATATCACGAATAGATCCAGCTCCTGACCATATTATAACTTGACGGCTTATAATTAATATTTCCCACATACCACCCTATTATGAGAGATCTCAGAATAAAATAATATCATTTTGAAGCAAGCATTTTGATTATGAGCCTGTACATATATAGTAAGTAATATAAGAGATAGAAAGAGAGGAAGATGGGAGCTTCAGGAGCTAACTTTTCAGATGTTGCGTCAGAGAGAAAAGGGGGAGTACAAAGGAATAATGTCAAATCTTTATTGGTGGTCAGGAAACGTAAAATTCTATACTTCATATTACCCATGCACTTCACGTGAACACAACGAAGACTCGTCAATCCGGTCCACGTCTGTTTGCCCAGTCAGCAGTCGCATTTCACGTGGTGCAGTCTTTTCGGACCTACTGCTTTTCATCTACAGAGCAAATATTCCCACTCGCTGCTCGTGGATCGGTTTGTTGTTGATATCACTTTGCGTTGCTCACGTGAGCCTCTCGTGCTCGAGCTCGACGGTGAAGCTCAGCGTCGTCTTCAATGGCCGTCGTTGTCCAGCCAAAAGCTGGTGGATAGCCGCAGATTCTATTGGCATTGTGCCAGGTGGAGTTGTTCTCATGATCATCAGTGGCCAATCTTTATGTAAACTAACGACCTTGACTCGATCACAGCCGTCAATTTGATTTTAGAAGCCACCAGAAAATATTTGGGACAATTTCAGTAAAAAATTTGTACGGTTGCTTCATGATCTTAGTAGGAAGACCGACAAACAAATCAATGATTTTTAGATTATTTTTGGAAAAAAAAAAGAAAAGAGATATTAGATTCCTCCCACAAAAGAAATGTACATGCCAGCATTATCGCTAGAAATTTATAACAAATTAAAATCACCAAATTAAAAGTTCGATATATGTCAGAAAATATTTACAATATTGATTTAAGATTTATTATATTATAAATCTTATATATCGTAAGAATTGTTTTTAGATTAGAGGTCTTCTTAGGCATGAATTCTAGTTGTCGGTGTATATATATATACATATATTAGCTTATTAGTTTAATTTAGTATTTTTTATAATAGAAAAGTGATCTACATATATACTGATGTAGGATGAAATTTGGATTCCAAAATAGGCCCACTAAAAAGCCCATTGGACCTCCCGCCGACCCCAGCCAATTTGTTTAGCCGAGTGCAGCTCAATGATAACTCAATGATGACTTGTCTCACAAGCTCGATCGGGCGCAGTACAATAAAGACTCGCCTCACAGAGTCAAACACGAGATCATCGGCAAAGCAACACCTAAAAACTGGTCCATACTTGCGTTCGGCCAAACAAGCCTGCACCGTGCTCAAGCACGTGAGCAAATTAATAGTAATTTAGAAAAAATAAAAAGCTGCATGTACGTGTACAAGAAATACTGGATTAATTATGTTAATACACATCTTAGAAAAATATAATTGGAACCACGGTGAGTACTGATACACAGATACCAGGAATATAAAATGGACCAAATGCGTTAGAGAATAAATAAAATAAAATTCTAGATATCTGAAACAACTGATTATCTACCAGAAACAAAACCAAATAACAGCATTCAGATGGTTGGAGTTTCTGATAAATCAGGGAGTCGAACCCCAAGTCGATCTACCCATCCCCTCTGCCTCCTGTAGGACTCTACGGCCTGTAATCGAACTCGCTCAGCTGACGCATCCACTGCATTCTTCTGTGCCTAAAAAACAATAAAAATAATAAATTAAACAAGGTTGAATTCGACAGCGTGAAAGCCAGAAACGAAAACCAGTTATTCATTAAGAAGCATGTTGACAGTAGATAGAAGATACCTTTGGAAAAGACAACTTAGGCGGAGCCACCACAACATCACCAAACTTTATTTGTTCTCGCCCTGGAAAGTCGGTTACATCATCCGTCTTTGATTTCTTGTTTTTCATCTTCCGAGCTTTCAGATACCTACATAATAGACGACTTAAGCAGTAATTACAAGAACACCCTAATCAACAAAATCACAAGAGACTTGCTAAAGATGGTCACAGTAATACACTAATAACAATGAACCATTAAGCAGGGACCTGCCTGCAAACCCTAAATTCATATTTGTATAAATAGTTCGATGGGCATACCCAAAACAACCCAACCATAGCTGACGGTCTGGTCCTGTCTAACCCATTTAAAATTGATGGACGGTACTGGAGCAGTTACCCTCTCAAATACATGGAAAAAAAAAAGTACTATCCTAGCTGCTAAACATAAAGTTGATTATGAGGATGAAGGTATACTGGCTAAACCATAAATTGTTGTTCTCTTGTATATTTCAAATAACACCACTAATCATTCTTTCGGAGTGTGCCTAGCGGCATAGTGGTAAGGGTTGTCATCTCTCTACGGCACTGATGCGGATTCGAATCCTACCGAATGTAGGATGGAAATATCTAGTAGCGGGCATGGGTGCGTACGCCAGGAGTGGCCTTGTTCCCTAGGTTTGTCTTTTACGACTAACCATTCTTTCGTTTGGTTGAAGATTCTTGTTAAAATAAGGAACGATCATAGTTGTTAAAGCGCGCCTCGCCTTGCGCCTAGGCTCACCAACAAAGTTTGCGCGTCACGGCGGGCTCACGTTCGAAAGGCGCGCGCCTAGTGCGCCTCGGCGCCTTGCGCCTAGACTCGCCCAAGCGCGCCTTTTAAACCCTAAGCCAGTAGCAACCCTAAAAGTTGAAAGAAAAGCGAAAACAGGTTCTCCTGAATCCTAAATATCGGCAATAGTATATTACGAATTTATATTAACTTATCGATGACAATGTTGTTAAAGGCGTGCCTAGGCGCGTTGGAGGCAATTGTGCCTGCCTAGATCCGCGGACGGCGTGTGTGCAAGAGGCGCCGCTTACCGCCGGGCACACCTCTTGCACTTCATAGTTTAAAAAAAAATGCCCCCTTTCCAAAAACATTCCTAGCTCAGTAGGCGCACAGAAGGAGAGAAGAAGAAGAAGAAGTGACTGCATGTTATGGATATATAGCTATAAATCCAATACCATAATATAGTTCAAAAACAATATTATAATATTAGGATAACAATACCTAAAATCATTCATTTCTTAAGTTGCTATGTATAAATCTTTAATTCTAAATTAGCTAATTTTATATTAAGTGTATTCAAATGTATACTTTTTTAAATATATATTTTATTCAAAAAAATTGCACCTTACGTTTATAAGTCCCGCGCCTCGCCTCGCGCCTTGCGCTTAGGCTCCGAAACCATCCTTGCCCCTCGGTGCGCCTTGCGCCTTTAACAACATTGGGAAGGATTAAGCTGGCTTGTGCACCATGGAGGAAAATGAGGCAAGAGATTGCTCTTAATACTATTAACTCTATTAAACGCGTAAACAAGTTATTGAAAGAGAAGTTACTTCTAGTTCCATTCTTTGGTACAAGCAGAGATGTAAATAGTGAAGCCAGACTTTACCAACCACTAGTTTATCCAGGATATGGAATTATTATGCAATTCATCAAACAAGCGAGGGTGCACTTTGTAGTAATCCGATGTTACCTTTCTTTAGAGGAAAAAACAAAAACAAAACTCTCATCATGATATCTTCATCTTTTAAATAAAATTCTTTACATAAATACCCAATAATCCCAAATGCCTGGTCGGATCTACACCCACCATTTCCAACATTCAAACTCTAATTTTGTCTCATAACTCTCTTAATTGTTTGTATTTGCATCAAAGTTACTCATCAAGATCTGGGCTAACTAAAAAGGCTACATGTATGATTCCCCCACTTTCTAAAACAGCATCAAAAGCAAGAAGACATAATAGAGTTAGGTATTTACATCATTTTGCCATTATAATGCCATGAAGTGGTATTAATAGAAAAAGATGCAAGTGCAACATGATAATATCTGGTATACACTAGCCAAATTATATCATTTGCTATATGTTATTAATAGAAAATGCATGTTCAACATGACTATATCTAGACTAGATTCTAGAATAGTGTGACCAAATTTGAATTGACAAGTGCCTTCATATTATGGGAAATCTTAGGGATAGGTATTTTAAGACTTTTGATAGATGAGCATCCTTCATATGACAAGAAGAAACTAGCATATGAAGGAAAAAGCGACATATATTATGTATTTCTTCCTCAACTATGTAGCATTTCTTAGTACCATGAGATCACACACTATAAACAACCAGAAAATAATAAGGAAAAAGGATATAGAAAAACGGCAGAGTGCTAAACATGCATTAGAGCTCGCAGAAATTAGCATTAACGGATGTTCCTGAAAGACATGCAACACCCACATATACCCAAAATAAAGTAGTCTTGAAGAAAGTGTTGCTTAACAGGACCAAACTCTCTCTAACAAATATAGTTAAGTACTAACTGAAGCAATTGCATACTTACTCTTTCTTGCGATCTTTTTTCCTTAAAGGTGCAGCATTCTGGACTAAGTCTTGAAATCTGAGGTCTTGAATTGCCTTTCTCTTTCTTTTACGTGTTGTAGTCCCATCTGAGGTTGTCTTTTCAATTGAATCTTTACCTTTCGCTAGCTCACTGACTGATGGTTTGCTTTTACTATCATCCTCCTTGCTGTTTGAGCCAGCAGACGTGAGCATATCTTTCGAATTTGATTTCTGCAAATATAATATTATCACTTCATTGAAGTAAATGCTAAGTTTCATATAAGGCATTCATTTGAAGTTAGTCGTAATGGTATCTAAAACGCATTAATAAAAAAGTTCCCATTATATGAACATAAACCCATTTTCTCTGGCAAGAAAGCATGACCGCAGACCTAGTTTATATAGTTTGTAAGGTAATTTAAAAGATTGTAGGACCATAAAAAAGAAAGAAAAACCCTAAACTTTCACATACACCAATTTTACTGCGAACCTTAAATGTTTCCTCGTCCACTAAAAGAAGCGGAGTTCAGCTGAAGTGGATATCAAACATATGCTAGAGTAACACTAAATCCCAACGGTTATGTCGGGTTGCCAGCTACACTCACTGCCTAGATTTTGAACAGAAGAATATTTTTGGCTACAATTCATGCTTGGATCTTTTTGGTCACGTATTTGCAGTATGAAAGTCACCAGCTAAGATCTAAATAGTCTGATCAGCAATCATACTCTCGAAAGAATCTAGTTGTATGTATGATTATTCAATGTAGTAAAACAACTATAGTGGGTAACACTTGTAATTTGGAAGGAATTCTATTTCACTTACTATTCTAGCAGATTTGCTAGAAGTAGTTGGTTGGAGTATATTCTATACAAAGTCTACTAATACAGCAAAAATAACAACAAAGTCAGATAAAAAATTAGGTGGAGTCGGATAATTTGATTCTTGTACACTACTCTGCTCAATGAAAAGCTACGTGTTTATTCAAATCAAGCAAAGGATGTCATTTTTCAAAGTTTTTTATTTCTTCCTTGATCTTTCCTTATCCCTCTTGGGAGGCTCATTTCCAACAACTTATACCTCCTAGTTTGCATATGGATGGGTCTCGGGTTTACATGTTCAAACCATCTCAAGCAATTTTATCTCACCTTCCTCTCTTACCACCAACATTCAACCAATCACTTATCACTAAATTTGTCCATAATCGTGTCTTTGCACATCTATTGTGACATTCTCATTTTTTTGCATGTTTAAGTTCTACACCTATTACATAGCCCATAAGTCGCCAACCTTATCGTCATCCTATAGACTTCTTAATTTAACGTATTATACATCTGTATAAAATTCTGAGCTTATCCATTATTGCCAAATCAATTTTCTTTTCAAAATCTAACTTAAACATCATTAAAATCATCACTAAAAAATCTGTAAACATCATTAGAATCATGACTAAAAAAAATCTGCTTATCATGCTGATTGTCACAAACTACTAGAAACAATCAATTTTTACTATGAAATCTATAAGCACAGTAATTTGGTTTAATGGTTCTGTAATTTGATACTACAATCATCTAATTTAATAACATAAATTAATAAATTTAGAAAGAGTAAGATTAAAACAACAACAAAGTAAATAAAAAAAAAACAGTTGAACAAAAGAAGTGGAGCGGAGTTTTTAATTCTCTGAATCAAATATGAATATAATACTAACCTTTTCAGCAGATTCTCGGCCCTTCTTTTCCTTACTCTGGTGCTTTGTATAACTAGAACTTTGCTCCAGCCCTAACATCAATAACAAATGAACAAAAGAGAGGGCAGTTGAGCTCATTTTGAAAATAAATAGAATATTGGTCTGTTTACATGAGTTCAACCTTGTCATTTTAGTTGTAGGATTGTGTAATGACGATTAGATCTATGTAGAATCATTTTCTAAAACTTCCATAGCAAATAACAATCATTTCGATGAGACACTTAAGTGGGTAATTACACCCACTATAGGTGCTCAGGCATTAGCACATGCAAAGCTGGAATACAGACCCTTTAACACACCGATTTTGCTCGCATGGGATAGGTCCTACCGAGTTCCAGTAAGATCTAGCAGACTAGCTCCCATGCACGTGCTTAGAGCCATTTTTGAAAGACTATTAAACTACAAAGTTGTTAAACATAATAAATACATTTCTTAGTTGAATTTTTTTTTTAAGTTACAAGCTAAGTGAAAACACTGTCCGTAAAAACTTTCTTAGAAAGATTACATAAAAGAATATTTTTTTTGAAGGATTTTAACATGAAAGTGGTGCACTTCTTAAAGTATTTCGAACAAGAGAATGGTGTTTTATGTTTAAAATTTTCCAAAATATACCTTTAGATATATGTGTAGGACCTCGATCCGATAGATTAGTTTATAGGACAGGTCCTATGGCATCGGAGCTCTTACCACACCACCGAGGGGTCTCGGGCTCATACCAAAGTAACACTATTGCAAACTTATATGTGCTATTAGTCAATGCCTGATAGCGTAAAACATATTTTTAATATATCATCTGTAATTACGATTCTATCAAGACCATTATGGAGCCCCGATGAATTGTGTTTCATATCTTTTACTGTTATTACTTATCACAAGTCTAAAATCAACACCTCCTGAGACCACAAGAACAAGTAGAAAGAGAGTTAGAGAGGATTTACAAGTACCTGGTCGTATGGATGAGGAGGCGCTTCTGAGTTCCATGAGGCGACGGAGTTTGGAGGGAAGAACATCAAGCTCCGAGGGATTTGGAGGAGGAGGGAGGCGGGCGTTACCGCCGTGAGCTGCCAGCCAGTTTTTCTCGCGCCGCCGCTGGCCCTTACCGCCCATTACCGTGATGAACAAAGCTCGGTTTGGAAAAGATGCTCTGTAGAGCGTGATTAACGGGAGAGTTGGGGTGGGCGGGGGGCGGGGCTGGTTTCGCTGTTGATTGAGAATTAGAGGGAGAGAGAGAGAGGACTTTGAAGCGCCGCTGTTGGTTGAGAGAGTATGAGAGAAGGGGGCGAAGGGAGGGACCTTGGCTGGTTGAGACTTGAGAGAGAGAGAGAGAGAGAGAGAGAGAGAGGGGCTGCGTACATCTATTCTTGATTTCTTTTTTGAAATATTTTAATTAAAAATTATATTTCTTTTTAGTATGCTACGAAATTAAAATCCGGTTGGCAAATTTTTTTTTATTTTTTTTTGTCAGAAGAAAGAAGAAGGCCCTTCAATACTTTATTCGTCGGCAATTATAAGTTTTATGAAACTCCATAATCGTAATAGATTAGCAAAATTAGTTTTAAACACGCTAACACTTATAGGTCTTAATATACCAATTTAAAAATATTTTTTAAAAAAATTAAAATATAAAAATTATAAATTATCTTAAAATTGATCTATTTTTTACATTCAAAACTTCTCCTAAATAAGAGGCTGATTCATAAAGTTTAGAAATGAGATAATAATTTATAAAATTTTTGAAATAAGAGATTGATATGAATTTTGAAAGAGAAACCTATTTATAAATATTTTGAAATGAGAAGCTAATTAATAAAAAAAAATGAAAATTTAAAATCAAGAACTTAAATGCAATTATCCCTACAATATATACTAATTATTTATTTCTAAAGTATCTAAATACCAATTTTAAATTTATACACATCGAAATCTATTTAAAACCAAATATTAAAGTGAGCAATGACAAAGTAAGCTGTTAAACTACTACTTTGTAGTGAATAACGGCCCAAAACAACGGTATTTATTCCGTATTTAAAAAAGGATAAAGTAGTTTTCAGATCCGACTATATTAAAATAGTAAATTTACTCGACCCATAGAATATAAATAAATAACACTTATAAATTAATTTTTTATAATAATTATAGAAATAGACTAATTATAAATAAAATATTGTTAAATTAGTTAAGTAAAAGCCCCAAGGCACCAACCATGTATTACATCTCCGCTCTCAAATTCAAGGTCCAGTCTCTGTCCCTCCATTCCTTTTTTTTTTTTTTTTTTTTTTTTTTTTTTTGATAATAATCTGTCCTGCATTCAAGGAGCGACTTTTTGAGAAAAGTAAATAGGTCTACATGGTAAAATTTTTGCTACTAATCATATACCTGCAATTAAAAAGTTTATGAACCGAAAATAAGTACATGATCTTAGAAAATTATATCTGTAACTGATTCCTTTTGAATGACTGTCGTAACATATAAATCCTCAGATGACACTCACTCGGAATCCACTGTCGGACCATCGCACCCTATTTGCGTGCTCAAACAATATTTATATATCGGACAGAAAATCGTACATCCATCATGGAGCTTGGACCTTCATCAGACAAATCCATCGGCCTGCATCCTGCGGAAATTAAATTTTCGGTCACCAAGAGTCGAAAATGCATCTGGCGAGCGCCCAAACCGCACACCCTCCTGACGCATACTATTTTTAATTCCAACCTAATTCAAAAGCCAGACAAATAAGTTAGTAAGCACCACTAGATATTTTTTACCTCACTATCCTAAAAAAGTGCGCCTTTAGGCACCACATGGGATCGTCTGTGCTACCTGAAGGGAGAAGTTTTTGCCGGCTGTTGGACAGAAAAATTCTCATTTATTCAGCAATATCGAGCACGACGTCCCTTAGCTTGACAAGTTTCTGTGCTTCAGCCTAGTTATCCTCCAAGATGGAGCTTAGTCTGCGAAAGTATACAGTGAGTTATATAGTGGGGTCAGTGCCATGATCCAAGAAAAAAGAAAAGAAAAGAGATAGTGGATAGATGGGTATTCTTGGAAATTAGAGAGAGAGAGAGAGAGAGAGAGAGAGAGAGAGAGAGTACAGAAGGGGTTAGCAATTGGATTTGCCTATGTACTACAAGAACAAAGAAGGATGACGAGCGGATCCCACTGTTTCTTTTTTTTTTTAATGGAAATATTTTGCTCTCCGAAATTTACACGATATCTTGAGAAGTTCAAATTTTAAGGACTATGGCCCAAAAGATAAAACTCCAGTTAAAATATTAAATTCGGAACCAACTTGGTAGACCGTAGCAGTGCTCTTGTTGTAGAGGAGCCAACGCAACACTCTTTGTTTGGATCAACAAGAACATGTCAAACACGAGGGATTCTTGGTGTAACGGTTACACCACGTCACTTCGTGTAACGGCCTCAAAAATATCTATTTAGAAGTATTTTAAAAAAAAAAATTCAACATCAAATTTATAGATTTTAACGAGATCTACAATTTTCGTGTTCAAATTTTTTTCCAAAAATACTTCTAAAAATATGTTTTGGGATTCCAAAATTTAACGGATTTGAAGCAGGTTTAAAAACTGTTTTAAAACCCATTAAACCAATTAAACTTTGGAGTTCTAAAACACCTATTTAGAAGTATTTTTTAAAAAAAATTTGAACATAAAAGTTATAGATCTCATCGAAATTTACAAATTTCATTTAAGAAGTTTTTCCAAAAAAATGATCATAAACTTTTTTTTTTTATTTAAACACGAGGGGGATATATGCTGACGTGGCGTAAACGTTTTATTGTAGAATTTTTCGTCAAACACAGGAGAGTTTCAAAGGCTCTTCGGTCAGAATTGGAGGCAGTTACAATGGGTTTTGCTAAAACATTATTTGCCAGCATATGAATAGTACTACCCCTTGGCTCAACTGAATGGTAGAGGGGCTTCGCTCCCTCCCATCCAGGTTTGAGTTGTGAGGGAGCGTGCGTTCGTGCAGGTAGTTCCTCAGGTGCGTGTGCACACCTGCGCGCCGTCTCTGGTGTCGAATGGGACCTACTTGTAACCGTAACTTTTTCCAATAGGAAAAAACTACTCACCCACAACAAACTATCCAATAAACTACACACAACTAATCTCCACCACACACGCGTCTTGTGATCCGCACAATTCTCTCGTGATCCCTAAAAAATATCAAAATTACAGATATACCTAACGTGATGTGTGGTCCTGATTGTGCCACGTCAGCATGTGTGGTTTCTCGGGGGTGCATTACAAAGCCCTTTGCAATAATGCCACCTCACATGTCTTTTGCATGCAAGGAAAATAACTGGCCTCCCGAATGCGGACCCAAAAAGGTCGTGATTTCAAGTAGGAGCAGGAGCGATGTTACAGAGTTCAAATTCGAGACGGGGAAAACATACTGACGCCGATTCAAAAAGATGAACTACTTGTCACAGCTGATAGGTATGCTATAAGTGAGGTTGAGAACATTACCTTGACATAAGTGCTTTTTCTACCACCATATGTGCAGAATTCAACTCCAATATTAAATCACTGCAAAAAGAAAGGGTAAAAAAAAATACTTTGTATTATTTCCCAGTAAACATATCATCCTGTTCAAACTTGATTTGACTCATTCATCAAAAATATGCAAAAGACAATGTACAATATACACCAAAATGAAGCAAGTTATCAACTAGCAAATAGATGTTGCTTGCAGCACAAGATAGATGTAAAAGCATCTAACATGCACCTAAGTTTATAGGGTGGTTAAACTCTGATGCCTTAACAATTGGGAAGCAATCTAGAATCAGATCTTCATGATTGACAATCTTAAATACACTTAGATGGTAGTCAAAGACTTGCAGTTACAAAGTGCTGGGCGGCACGCCAGTTTTTTTTTTAAAAAAAAAAGAAGAGAGAGAGAGAAGAAGAGGAGGAAGCCGCTGCCGCTACAGTGCGCACCAACAATGTGCCGTTTCTTCTCTACCTCTTCATCTCTCTTTTCTCAGTTTGTTACATAAGAATGAATTTGTCACCGCTTCGACATGTTTTTAATGGTCACGCGCCAGGCGCATGACCAGTCCTTTTTTATTTTTTAGTTAATTTTTTTTTTTAAGTTCGGTTTTCCCATTTTTTTGGTTTTTAATTTCAATAAAATAATAAAAAATAATAATTTATTATCGAAAAGGGTCGGCACGGCACGTATCGGGATTTGAGATTTACCTGAAACTTGGCTTATGCACGGCACGGATAACCTTTGGTATTTAATTTAATACATACCTGATGTCGTGGGACAAGAATAATATTCTGAAGATCAGTAATCACTAGCATTGGTAACTACAGAACAAGAGCTTCTAGTTGACTTGAGTGAAAGGCTGTAAGATTCCTACCTTTCCATGATATGCAGAAGAAAGGTGTAACTCTTAGCCTTAATGTATCGGATGGCTTGTGAAGAACATAAAAACAGATCCAAAGCAACCTCCTTGGGAAACATCATGATTAATAGAATAAGAAATAATAGATATTAGACACCCATCACTTCATCAATATCATCTATTTTTGGCATTGATCCTGCCATTATCATCTTATGATGAAGATCATGAAGCAAAGTATAGATAAATTCAGCTTGGCTATGGTACTTGTCACGAACGACAAATACATGAACCCTATCTCCCACCTCGATCCAACTACAACCCGGTTGTTTCTTTAATCCCTTGTCCTTCATCTTTAACCTAATTTTCGCTGCTTCCTTCCACTTTCCTGCTGAAGCATATATATTAGACAGCAACATATATGTCCCAGCATTATTTGGCTCCACCTCTAAGAGTCTTTTAGCTGCTAAATTTCCAATTTTCATATTTCCATGAAAATTACATCCCCCAAGAAGTGCACCCCAAACACAAGCTGATGAATTTGTAACTTTCATCCATTTAATGAAGTTACTAGCTTCCGAAAGCCGACCAGCTCGCCCACATAGATCTACTAAGCAAGCAAAATGATCTTCCCTAACTTTAATCGAATTATCTCTAACCATAGCCTCAAAAAGAGAAAGACCCTCGTCGACCAAGCCCGAATGACTACATGCTGAGAGCAATCCTACGTAAGTTACATCATCAGGCTTAAACCCATTTTTCTTCATTTCTTCAAATAAATGGATCGCTTCTCTTCCATAACCATGATGAGCATATGCAGCAATCACCGAATTCCAACAAACCAAGTCCTTATGATTAGACTGATCAAACATTCTTCTCGATGTGAAGACCTCGCCACATTTCGAGTACATGCTAATCAAAGCGGATTCAACAAACGGGCTGAACTGGAACATGGTTTTGCAAATAATTTGATGAATTTGTTGTCCTTCAGTCATAGCAGCTAAGTTGCTAACAGAAGCCAAAACACTGACAAAAGTCCCTTGGTTAGGTTTAACACCATCATCAATCATTTCAGAGAATACTTTTAATGCCTCCTCATTTTGCCCGTTCTGCTCGTAACCCGTTATAAGCGTCGTCCAAGTGACAACATTTCTTTCACTCATCTGATTAAATAATTTCTTAGCTTGATTTAAATCCCTATTTTGAATAAATCCAGTGATCATTGTGTTCCATGAGGGTATATCCCTTTCAGGCATCTTATTAAATAGTTCCAGCGCTTCATGAACTCTCAAATTCTGTGCATAACCAGATATCATAGCGTTCCATGAAACCACATTCCTTTCTGGCATCTCATCAAAAATCGTACGGGCATCATCAACTCTACCGTTCTGTGAGAATCCAGCAACCATAGCCGTCCATGAGATCACATCTCTTTTAGGCATCCTTTTGAAAATCTCATAAGCGTCATTGATTCTCCCAGATTGTGCGAGCACGGTCAGCACTGTGTTCCAAGACACCACATTTCTCTCAGGCATTTTATGGAACAACTCGACCGCTTTATTCACCATTCCATTTTCCGCATAGCCAGTAATCATTGTGTTCCAAGAAATTACATTTTTCTCGGGCATTTCGTCGAACAGTTTCTCAGCATCAAAAATTAGTTTTGATTTTATGTACAAAGAGAGCATTGCAGTCCAAGTTACAACATTTTTCTTGGCGTCGGATCGATCGAAAAGCGCGCGGGCTTCGCGAATCATACCGCGTCGAATGTAGGCCGAAATCAGCGTCGTCCATGAGACGACATCTCTGTTGGGCATTTTGTCGAACACGTTTCGAGCATCAGTGATTTTGCCTTGACGACCAAGATAGGTGATGAGATGATTGGCTCGTGCCGTCTCGGGATCAGCACTGAAGTCTCGGTGGACGGCTGAGATCCGCATGGATGTGTTATCCGCCGGTAGTGAGGCGGCGGAGGTGCCATTAGAGCGGCGGAGAAATCCGACGGCGGAGAATAGAGGAGAAGGAGAAGACGGTTGTTTCCTGATCTCGAATGGAATGTAGCGAAGAACCATTTGTGATGGGAGCGCCGGAAGCACAAACATGCCACACTTTATCTGGGCCTGGTCTCGGCCTATTGACAAAGAGATGATCCACTGGAATTAATATTATTTTAATTTATGATTAACTAAACTCTTTGCAATAGCCAAAAACAATTCCAATTTTAATGGTGAGGGATGGTGGATATTTGTAAAATTATACTTCAGAATTCACATAAAAGCTCTTTCCAACAAAAAAAATTATATATGCGAATTAATTTTTTTTTTATCTGAGCAGTAAACGATAAACCCTCCCAATCAAATATTCCTATAATTCAAAAACAGCAACCTATGCGTTACAAAGATAAGGCTGTGATCTTCTTCCAACATCCAGTTTCGTTAACTAATTAGACCAACGCTGGCTGGTTATGTGCAAATTGTTTAACTGTTGTTTCAAGAGTGGATCTTTGTTTCCAATACCATATAGGGATAATGGCAAATCAGCCACTACCCCTATTTTTTATGAGATAAGGCTTATATTACTTTCTTTACCTACGTAAATAAATAGATATCATTACCCAATCATCATTATGGTTTGACAATATCTATTTTCTGAAGGTTAAACTATGGGATAATTGCATATCAGCTCTCCAAAATTTGCGTCTTATATTTCAGCTCTTATAAACGTATTTTTGATTTTTTTCATGCGGCGGTGCTCGCAAACCGCCATATCACGCGTTTCCGTATTTTTGTGGGCTAAAACGCGCGACTATTATTTTTGGTGGTTGATATGCAATTATTTTTTAAACTATTGATTCACGAACTTTTTCACTTTATATTTTTATTATCTCCTATAATAAAAAATACTAGTATTTGTAACGGAATTCAAATAATCATATTTGGAAACCCACATAACTGAACCTCATTTTACCGATTAGTTATAACCAAGTCCACAACTTTATTACTACGTTTTATGAGATAAGACGTATATTACTTTCGCTCTACAATGGTGAAATTTTCTGAGGCTCAGCATCTCGAAGAGCGGTTAAAAAAAAAAATGACAAACAATACAAAGAGAGAGTGGAGCACAATATTTGGGTAAATAGCATATCAGCCATTATATTTCAGTAGCTATACAAAATCAGCTTTTGAAAATAAAAAATATGCTGACATATAGCAGTACGAGTGTGCTGTCACATTAGCCTTTTGTTCGTTTTTATGAACTGATTTTTAGGGTCCAAAAAAATAAAGATTGATATGCTACTACCACAAAGCTTTACGTCTAATTTTTTATGTATTTATCTATTTTTCTTAATATTAGAGATATTGGAAATCCGAAAATTAGATTTTTCCTTTTGAAGGAAGCCCTAGATTGTTGGCACATGCACGATCACATGCATCAAAATACATTGTACGTATACACATATCCTTTCTCAAAGAAGTGCAAGACTCATTTATGGAACATGATATTGGTAAGAAACGTAAAATCTAATTCAACTACTTATTTTAAGTTTCTTTTCTTTTTTTTTTTCTTTTTTTTTTAATTGATGTATAATGACAAAGTCAAATTAGTGTAGGAATAAGTCAACATAGTGCAATCCGAGATCTCTCGTAGGAGTACGCAGAAGCTTCTAATCTCGTTCATATCCGAATCATGGCCCTGTTATTCACATATAAGTTGAGATATATCTTTCTTTAAGATTATCTTCAAAAATTTCTGCCGTATTGGCTCATTTTTATACGATCATATAACGGATAAATATATAGGTGACATATATCTACATTTCATCAAACAAAGTGTCACACTCTTTCGACCTGAATAATATCGAAAGTTGGTTATCTTTATGGAATATAGAATATAGAGAATATATATTTTATAAGAATACTTAGAAATATTATTATTATGGAGCTTTGAATTTTAAACTACGCGGATCTTAGGATTTTGATTACCATTTTAAACAAATTTTCAAAAGGTTTAATCCCTAAAAAAAAAAGACATTTTGTATTTTTATGTCTCATTTAATTGAATTTGGTATTTTTATATCCTATTATCGATTTTGGCCGAAATATGTTCCTTTACAATGTAAAATGACCAAAATGCCTTCATTCCGATAAACATACACGTGAATAGACACAAACATCCACGAACACGAGCGAATTTTTTTTATTATTCTAAAAAAATGATACACACGAACAACCCCGAACACATGCGATCACTATGAACACCCACGATATATATACGAACACCTTCAAGCACCTATGAACACCCAAAAATACATATAAACACATCGGACACACCCATGAATATCCAATAATAGATACGAATACATCCGAACATCCATGAAAAATGTTGTGACATAAATATTTGTAATGTTTATTATATTTGTGAACATTCGCATGTATGTGTATCTTTTTTGGAATAAATAAAATTAAGAATATTTGAATCATTTTACACAACAAACAAATGAACACATTCCGGTAAAAACTAATTATAAGGGTTAAAAAATATCTAATTCAATTAAAGAATATATAAAACTGCAAGAAGTCCCCAAAAAAAAAAGGAAATTGGTGGATGTTATGACATCTAGCGTACAAGAACATGAAGAACCTAAATTGTAGGCTTGTAGCCCATTTTAAAAATAAATAAGGGTGGAAGTGATTGACCATCTCCCAAGAACAGATCGACTGAGAGGAAGTACATATAACTCATAGATCTTGAGAATAAGAAAGCTACGGAAGTGGCTCCCATAATGCTAACGCATCATGGCGTAGAAAACGGACGGCCGAAATTGGCTGATCTGAAAAAATACGAATTTTGAGATTTCGTATAAAATTTTCGTCGACTTATTTAATCTATTTATTTAATCATTATTTCGACATATTTTTTAGTATTTTTCGAAAAATCTTCACTACAAAGTTATAAATTTCATCAAAATATACAATTTTATAGTTCAATTTTTTTTTTAAAAAAATACTTAAAAATATATCAAATAAGTTAACGAAAATTTTATACGAAATCTTAAAATTCGTATTTTCTTCAGATCGGTCGATCTCGACCGCCCGTTTCGGTGATTTCTGATTCGTCCGAATCAGCGGAGCCGCGTCCGAAAGGTACACCCTCTGACGAAGATCAAGATCCCGGCACCTACTTCGAGACAACATAATGAATGGGATGCAAGTGTACTGGACATCTGGATTCGTCAAGGGTAGAGTATTCGCTACGAGTTCAAAACGTAGGTCTTCCAACAGAATTACACGTGAACGATCATTATATATATATATATATAATATATATGATATATATATATAATATTATATTATAGTTGCACTAAAAAATAAACTTGGGTAGTCGAGTTTAGAGTGCCCTAAGTCAGTTTAATTACTATTAGCTAACACTTAATAAACACTAGCAGATGATGCACATGTTGTATTTGTGCCAAAAACATACTACAATAGTATCTGTTAATTACGTTCATCGAAACCACTTTTGCCAAACTCTGATTATTATCCTCATTCCATCAATCTTCTTTGATGAGCGTATTCCTGCTTTTTCGACAGCCAGAATGTCGGTGCCTCCCACCATTGCGCGTGTTGAGGCCACTCAATTATTTTTTAAGAAGACTTTCAAATAATAATTCGAAGAGATGAACTTGATGAAGAGAGAGCGGGATATATATATTATATAATATATATATTAGTATAATATATATATATTAGTCAACAATAAGCTAGCACGATTAAATGATGAAGAGAGAAGAAAGGAGAATAGAGAACGAAGGACGAAGGCTAGTGTGAAGAAGAAAGAGAGGGTACAATTACAACCAAGTGACTGCGAATAGTGTGTAGATTTTTAGCATTAGAGATATTAGAGAAGCAGTGACGGACCCAGAAATTTTTCGCAGCGTGTCAGAATATAAAGCAATATATGTAAGAATGCACAGCAAAAAAAAAAAAAAATCACAAAACAGTACCTTAATATAAAAGTCAAGATTATCATTGTTCTCGACGGATTTTTCATATTTTAATATAGCATCAAAAGAACACTCAAATAAAACGATGTAAAAAAGCAAACAATTAATTCAGAATTGATCAAAACATTAAGTCTTCGTAAATTAATTTTATTTATCATCGCAGGAAAAAGCATGTTCTAAACAAATGAAAAAACATACCGAATTGAAGAAGCGGGAGAGAACGACAAGCCGCAAGCGGGTGTCGGATAAGACGGTGAAATAGAATGAAGGCGGCGGCCGCCGGCCGGCGGGGCTGGACAGTCACAGTAGATGCATGACTCACGGGTCACGCGACGGTGGAGGTGCGGACAGCACCTGGACAGTGCACGGGTCTGTCTCAAACTCTCCCATCTCGCGAAAAAGCTTGAGGGCGCAGGCGCAGGAGGCGGCGTAGAGCGGCGGGGACGGGCGCGGGTTGCGGTCGGACCCAGCAGGGTGAGACGCGACGGCCGACGGGGCGAGAGCTAGACGCCGACGAGAGTGAGACGGGGCGAACGAGTGCTGCGGCCGGCGCAGGAGATCACAAGTAATCTCGGTTGGCGGGGCGAGGAGGAAAACTTAAAGGGTGTGCATGAATCTGCGCTAAGCTGATAGTAGTAAGGGGTTAGGGTTTGAAAAAAAAACGTAACAAGAAACCGCGCGAGACGCGCGGGACTCGGAAGGCGCGTTCGCGCGAGGTCCCATCATTGACCAAACAAACCACTAGGCCACATTTCTCCAACGTAGTGCAGTTGTAATATTTTGTTTAGTCTAACTAATATATTTATAGTGTATTGTATGTTGTATTTATATATATACCCCCACCCGAAAAGTAGGGGTGTCGCTTGACACCCCTGCTATAAGGGTGGGTCCGTCCTTGTAGAGAAGACGGTTAGAGAGGAAGGAAGAAATCGGACGGTTAGTGAGAGAGAGCGTGGTCACAATAGCAACTTTCCTAATATTTTGATAATTTAAAATTATTTTTATTATCATCGGATAACTAATTAGAGTATAAGACATTTTTTTATTAATTATTTATAGACTAACTATGCAGTAAAGTTAACATATATATATATACTACTAAAATAGTATATATATATATATATATATATATACAGCCCAAGCAAAGTAGCTGTCAGACCTATTTTCCTAATATATATATTACTACTATACTAGATTAAATACAAGTTACTTAATTAAGTAATTATCAAAAGTGCAAGAAGTCAGCAGTCAACATCAAAAATTTCTGGTTTTGCCCCAAACTTAAGCCATCACCTCATGACGTAATAGTTAAATGCTAGCAAAAGTAAACATGAGAAGTACTATTTGTAGTCACCCTAATTGTACTTCAGATTTCATCAAAAGAAAAAAAAAAAAAAAAAAAAAAAAAAAAACTTGTGCTTCAGATATCCAAAGGATGGGGCGTATTTTATCTAGCGCGCCGCGCAAGATTGTTTTATTTGTGTGCTGCGCAGATTATTTTATTTGTGTGCTGTACAGATTGCTTTATCTGTATGCCGCGCTTAAGATGCTGCCACGCACTCTACTCTATCAAGCATGTCTGTCATTCTTAACAGCAAACATCCGTTCCCTCCTCACATTTTTTACAGCGTCTCTCTATAGATCATTTTCATTTAAAATCCAAACTGATATAAAATCTAAACTCTATATCTCGATCTCCATTTTCATCTAGAATCTAAGCTAACTAAAATCTAAATACACACATTCTCTCTCTTCAAATATCCATTTTCTCTATGGCTCGCGGAGGAGCACGGTGGCAGGGTCATTACGGGCTCGCCGATGATAGTAGCGAGCAACTCTAAGGCATCATACCGCACTGAGTGAATGAGGCATAAAAGGCACGGAAGAGGTGGTCTTGTTAGTGGACATTGGTGGAAAAGGAGAAAGGTGGAGGAAATTTTGATGGACTATTTTGATTGTAAGAAGAGAAGTAAAGGAGACGTGTTGCAGCATCTTAAGCATGCCGTGTAAATAAATTAATCTGCGCTAAGGATAGTCGCTAAGCCTCCACAAATAGTATGGCCCCAGAGCTGGGTCTGACTATAGAATGGAGACAAGTACGGTCTTGAATTTGGTTTATCGGTCGGTATGCCAGCAAAATGTTCCATGGTTGGCTAAGGAAAAAATGAAAGATAGCAGGATGACTAAGCAGTTAAGTCTGATCTTACCATTTTTAAAGAAAAAGTCAGTAGAGTTTTACTATCTGACCGAATGACTACTCTACTGTGTGATCTGGAGGATGACGTCATACCGGAGTTTTACTAATCTGACCGCAGGCCAAGCTAAAATTGACTCGATGTCTATCGGTTAGAAAATGGTTCTGATTTGTGACCAAATATATTTCACCTCGTAATCTCAAAAAAAAAAAAAAAAAAAAAAAAACCATTAATGTTTTCTTACTGCAAGAAGTCAGCAGTCAACGCCAGAAAATATTAGGCTTTTACCACCTATATGTCATTACACCGTAGTGCACCTCACCTTCCCTGCTCAATACCCCTCTCAATATCTTGGAAACATCTCTGCAAAATTCTAACTCGTACGCATAACACATTGGCCAGGCATGAAGCCTCCGTCGATGCCACTGCCCTCCGCCATCACCTCCGCCCTCGTCTCCATCCCTGTGCTTCTCTTAATCCTCATATTCCTCGTCGTATACCCAAACGAATTCAATCTCCAAAGCTCTTTAACTAGTCTCCGTGGAGTACAAATGCCTTCTACATCTCAAAGCAATAGTCTCGCCGGCGAGGTCGCCGTCGGGCCAGATTTTAGGCTACTCATCGGAATCCTAACGCTGCCTGACAAGTACGAGCGCCGCCACATGCTCCGCCTCATCTACTCGCTGCAGCCGCAGCTGCCTCCTGATGTTGTGATCGACGTGAAATTTGTGTTCTGCAATCTAACCAAGGAGGAGCAGAGAGTTCTTGTGGCCATGGAGATTATGAAGTACGACGATATTATTATTCTGAGGTGCCCGGAGAACATGAACGACGGCAAGACATATACTTATCTCTCGAGCTTGCCGGCGCTGTTCAACGAGGTGCCAGCCGGTGGCGGGCCGCCGTACGATTTCGTCATGAAAACTGATGACGATATCTTCATCAGGCTACCAAGGTATGCATGTTTTGCTAATAATAACTAGTGTTACTTGAGACTCTTGATAATAATATCAAGAAATAAATTGGCTATTTTTTTAAAATTATAATAATTAGTTAATAATTCGGTCAAATAGGCCATTGCAGCTTTTATTAAGATAATAATAAGAAACCCACGCATAGGATGAAATCCTGTGTAAAATCTTTCGAATAAGCTTTTATTCATAAAAAGCATGCACTCGGATTCTTGAACATCGGTCGGGATTAGATGTAAGATTTCTTACAAATTTGAGATCCCTACGTAACGTGCGCTTGTATTATGAATTCTATCATAAAAAATCTCAAAACTAATAATAATAATAATAATAATAATAATAATGAGAAATCTTGCATTAAGCCTACCATTGGATAGTATAAAGCCATGTCGTTAAGATTTTTCGTTTTCGAAGACAATATTAGACATTCAAGCAACAATAATCACTTTGGAAAATCTTACTATGTATGAACTTTAAAATTAAGAAAAAAAAAAAAAAAACCTCATATATTGTATGATTTATTCACTCTAACACTGTCTCCCATGCAGACTAGTGCAATCACTAAGAAGGATGCCAAGGAATGACTTGTATTACGGATTCGTGATACCGTGTGATAGCATGGACCCGTTCCACGACTACATGTCGGGAATGGGTTACGTTTTGAGCTGGGACCTGGTTCAGTGGATCGCCACATCTGATATTGCCCGTCAACATAGCAAGGGCCCGGAGGACATGATGACTGGAGCTTGGCTTAGGGATGGTCACAAGGCGACGAACCGTTACAATACCAAGTATTCCATGTACGACATCGATGTTCCTGTATCGAGTGCGTGTACGCACCAGTATGTTCCGGACACCATTGCGGTCCATAAGCTCAAGGACCATCATATGTGGGTTCGCACCCTCAAGTACTTCAACTTCACCCAAAGCCTCAAGCCTTCCAAGTTTTATCACCTAGATTAATACTTGAGTTTTTTTTTTTTTCTTTTTTTCTTTTTTTTGATTATTTGTTACGTTTATTACCTTAATTTTTCTTTGGGATACGGATTTACTTTTTTTTATAACACCGGTTTCTTTGTCATGGTATACTTTTTCAGTATATGTTACAGATTATTGCTCATATATAATACTTTTAATAACAATAGTCTCTTTTCTTAAAAAATAAAAATAAAAATTTGCACACCCTTGCCGTACATGTACCAATATGTGCAGGTTATTGGCGAATTTAATAAAATCCACTCAGAAATGTGAAAATGGGCCGGCCCGTCATGGTTTATTGTATTTGTGGTTGTAAATCTCCAATAATGATCTAATGAAATGCAATCTATATTTTATCGTAGGAGTCCACAGTTATTAAAGGTGGTCTTTTACAAAACAAGCCATGAAAAGAAATAATTTCTGCAATTCGGACCATGTAAATGCACTTGCAACTCACATAATAATATAAATTTCAATATCAATTCATCTAAATTTTTTTTTTTAGCACACCTTTATATTCAAAGTAAGAAATACACAACAATTTTATTTAGCCTGACTGGATAGTCTAAAAATAGTCCAATTGTGTTTTGTACGTGCATCGGGATCGACAAGTATGTAATTTACCGATTCTGAGGCACACAAAAATACAATCAGACTATTTTCAGACCAAATGTTCGGACTGAATAGCATTTTCTAATATATAAGTCTATGACATACCCTCTATATATATATATATATATATATTAGAGTACAGCTCTAGGTAGGTATACCTCTAATCTCTAACTTCACTTTCAAATTTGATGTGATATTCACCACATTTTGAAGCTGTATATGAATTACAACTTACAAGAGACATGTTAGTTAGAGGTGAAGATATACTTTTCTGTAACGTTTTTTAGTCTATATATATAAATAAATATACAAAATTTAGGAATCAAAATTTTTACGACACATATAATATTAATTTTGGTGTGCCATATAACAATATACACTTATTTAAAAAAAAAATATTTTGTATTAATTGATAATTTTTTTTAAAAAAGTATGTAATTAATTTGAAAATATGAAAGGTCTTAAATTAAAATTAATAAACTATAATAACTTAATTAAAATGCAAATTATTTTATAGAAACTGATCTACATATAAATATTTATATAAATAATTATATTATATTATGTAGTAATTCTTAAATAAAACTTTATATATTTTTTAAATATATATATAGTGCAAAACTAATTATCTAATAAAATACACAGATGCCATCTTCCTACCGCCTTCTTAGATCTCCATAAAAGTCCATGCAAATTTTGAATAATGCCAAACATGCAAAGGCATTCTCAACTCTCATATCGTTGAATGTAGTTTCTGCAGCTCCACCAGTCGCTACTCGTTCTCCTCCCCTGCTACGCCTCCACCACCCTTCATCGCTTGGTACCCATCTCGAGATTCAAACTTATGAAGCCCTCGCTGCCCCTTCCCTCCGCTCGAATAGCTGCCATCATCGGAACCCCGGTCCTCCTCCTGGCGCTCATATTCTTCGTCGTCTACCCTAACGAGTTCAAACTCCAGACCTCCTTTGCCAGCCTCGTCGGCGAAGAGCCCCCGCCAAAGCGCGGCGCCACCGGCTACCTCCCCGGCAAAGAATCAGTGAAGCCTGACCTGCGTATCCTCATCGGCATACTAACTTTACCGGATAACTATGAGCGCCGCCACCTGCTCCGCCTCGTATACTCGCTGCAGACGCCACCGCCTGACGTCATAATTGATGTGAAATTTGTGTTTTGCAATCTTACGAAAGAAGAGCAGAGAATTTTCGTGGCCATGGAGATTATGAAGTTTGATGATATCATTATTTTGAGGTGTCCGGAGAATATGAACGATGGCAAGACTTACACCTTCTTCTCAAGTTTGCCTGCGCTCTTCAGCGAAACACCCAGCGGCGGAGGGCCACCGTACGACTATGTAATGAAGGCCGACGATGATATCTTCTTTCGACTATCATGGTATATATGGAATTTATTTTCACTACGTTATAATTTTCTACCACTCCAGGTATTATCTAGATCTAAGATTCATTTTGTATAAGGCCTCCAATTAGCTCTTCCAAATATTCTTATCTAATATGCGCCCCCTCCAAAAAAAAAAAAAACATGTATATATATCCGTCAGCACATTATTTATGAATCGATTCTATCACCGTGAGACTCCGCCAGTTCCGCTATATTATATATGAATCGATTAAATGACCTCCGTACCATCATGTTATTTCATTTTAATTCATTTTTTATTTTGCAGATAGTTAATAGAAATACATTTGATTTTGTTATTATCAAGGTTAGCGGAGTCGCTGAGGAGGATGCCTAGGGACGACTTGTACTACGGCTTTGTGGCGCCGTGTCCGGAGATGGATCCTTTCAAGGGTTACATGGCGGGCATGGGGTACGTGCTCAGCTGGGACATTGTTCAGTGGATTTCAGTATCAGATATTCCTAGAAACAACAAGAACGGGCACGAGGACATCCAGACCAATCTTTGGCTCCGCCGGGGCCGCCGAGGCATGCACCGGTACAACACCAAGTTTGCCATGTACGATGTCCCCGTCCCCTTTCCCGGTTCTTGTATGCATGAGTTCACGGCGGGCACCATCGGTGTCCACAAGCTCAAGGACAATTCAAGATGGTCTCTCACACTCAAGTTTTTCAACTTCACAGAGGGTCTTAAGCCCTCCAAGTTTTATCACTTGGATTGAGCTTCTTTAGAGATTTGATCTTGTGGTTCAAATCTGGACCGTCCATCGGTTCAATACGGATTACAAAATTTTTTTTATTAAATTTTAATAATTTTTTAGTTTTTTTAAAAATATTTTTATGAAAAATTTAAATTATAAAGTTGTGAATTTTAATATGTTCTACAATTTATAATTAAAAATTTTTCTAAAAAATATCAAACATTGTATCAAAATGATAATTAAACTCAACTATAAAGTTATAGTGTAGACTATATAAAAATTTACAATTTTATAGTTTAAAATTTTTCGTTAAATACTTTAAAATATGTCAAATAAATCGATAAAAATTAATAAAAATTCTCATGATTTGTACTGTACCGATAAACGGCCCAAATTTACCACCACAGTTGAATTTCTGTAATTTTTACCATAGAGATCCAAACCACAGGTGATCGGATCTCGCTACTTTGAAAGTTTCTTGTATTCGATTAAATCAATGCTTGCATTTTCAAATAATATTCTTGTGTGTACTAATTTCCAAACAGCTTCCCATGATGTTACGACATTGCAGTCAATCTTCTTCTGGTTGACTTCTTAATCCCCGGAGGTGTTTCGTACACGCATCGACCATCTATGCTTATGATTTACGCTTTGTGACCTCATATTAAATAATATTCCTAAGTGTTTTTAAACAGTCGTAAACGTTATTTGCCATAAAATTATCACCAATATGTTTTTAAAAGTTTAGTATCTATCGTTGCTACGATTGGAAGTTCAGAATTATAGTGATTTAATATAGGAAATTTTAGGGGATTAAATAAATTTTTTTAACCTTAATTTATCATAGTCTAAAATCTATTTCTGCTAATTTGATACGTGTGCTATGAAAAACTATAGTCATTTTAAGAATAAGTTAGTACTCTTTTGTCTAACTTTTAATACGAAAATAGATCACGAATATTAATTTCATGCATGTGTTTGTATAAAATTACGATATAAATGATCTCTTAAAGTACCTATCTTGAATGCAAAACAAAAAAATGTGGTGCACTCTATAACTTTTCTATTTAAAGTTTTTTTAAAAAAAAAATTATTTTAGATAAATGTTTTGATAATCTAACGATATTGTACTAATAAAGAGTTTCGGAGCCTAAAATATCTATTTAGATATATATTTTAAAAAAAATTAATATAAAAGTTACATATCATATAAAATATTTGTTTATACTCAATTCTTATATATATATATATATATAAAACTTAACAATTATCACAAAATAAAAGCTGATTTTTTCTATTTAAAATAAAAATAAAAGCTGATTTTTCTACTTTCACAGTCTTTACTTTTTATTTTTTTTATTTTTTAAAATAAAAGTAAACAAAATGAACTTTCTTACTTTGCTATTATTTTACTTTCATCTCTAAGTAAATAAGCTCTTACTTAGCACTTTTTTGAAAAGTTCGGCTTCTTTAACTTCTTACACACAAGCAACGGCAAATGCACAACCAGCCACTCGGATATAATTTTATTAACGTAAAACATAGTTAGTAATTTATGTAACTAACTTAACTTTTTTACAAATTTTTTAAAAAATTGGTGTACTAAGTTTTGCAAAATTTTATATCCACTTTTAATATCCATACCTTATAAATAATATGATATGTGCTGCTTACTTTTATTCCAGGAAAAAACAAGTGAATATTCATATTAATGGATAAGAATACAGAAGATCACATAACTAATTTGAAAAAAAAAATGAAAAAATCTTATATCAATATTAATGAAGTATATTATGAAAATAATCATTACTATATGTAAAAATGATCTAAGTCCAGACATGTAATTGATATAAAAATAGTTACATTATATATTATGTGAGAGTAAGTATTTGCTGAAATAAAGTTCTATCTAGTTTTAAAGGGAAAAAAAAGATTTTATATATATATATATATATATATATATATATAATTGCATACACCACCGTTTTATACCATACTTCAAATAATTTTAATGTATGTTATATGGTATTTATTTTTTTTCTAATAACATCCGACAAGTATAATATGATATTTTATTAAAAATAATTATTACTTTATATGAAATGTATCTATGTATATACATATAGGCTTACATAAGAATAATTACCTTATATATTATGTGATAAAACTTTTCTCAAATAATTTTTAAGTGTTTTACAAACAATCTACAAATGTAAATTATTTCCTTAAATTATTAAAAATATAATAATTTCTTAAAAGGAACTTGTAAACTAGTATTTCAAATATATTAAATAAATTATGTGTAAATCTAATTTGAGGCAATGCGATATCAGCCCCTCTATTGTTTGATTTGGACGAATCAATCTCCCTTGAAAAATGCATTAATTTTCTACATCATAAAACACCGATTTAAAAATATTTTTTCAAAAAATTTTCTACATACAAAATATAGAACATTAAAATATACAACTTTTATATTGTAATTTTTTTTTAGAAAAAAGTACTTTTAAATAGATATTTTACCGTTAAGACTTGAAGCCTTAAAATATCTATTTAGAATTTTTTTTAAAAAAAATTTAACATTAAAGTTGTAAATCTCATCAAATTTATAACTTTTATATTTACAATTTTTTCAAAAAATACTTATATAATAGTTAAAATATTTATGCACAAATTACGAGGTGAATTAATTTAAAAAATATTTTAAGAGGGGCTGATTTGTCGAAGAATTGAAATTAAGGGGATGATATGGTTTTTTTCCATTTTAATTTAGCTAAGTTTGTACGCTTTTTACATAATCTTAAGGAGGTGTTCAAGAGATAGTATCTTTTTTTTAGTACTTTTATATGCTAGGGAAAAAATAGTTATTGTATCCACATTTAGGTTGTTTTATTTGTTTTCAAATTAAAAATAATTAGATGCAAATTCATACAAAGTTAATATTTAAAAATTTAAAAAATTTAAAAAAAAAGTTGAAATTTTAATACTATATTTATAGGAAGGTTATAACCAACATTCATGGAACACAAAACTAGCAGTAGTAGACATAAAATTTTAACTACAGGTATTGAATGCGTGTGGATATTGCTGTATTAGGCCTTCCTATAAATAGCAGTGCTCGCTTTATTATACCATTACCAACTTCTTCCTCCCGCACCCTCCATCAACTTTTTCGTCCAGTTACTCTTCCCTCGGATTTGCAATCTCCTCGGGATCAGGCCACCCCGGCGAAATGTCGGCGCAGAATCTCCCGCCGCCGGCGTCTTCCGTCGTCCAGTCCGCCGGTGTCGATACTCCTCCTCCGATGCCAGCGCAGCATCCACCTTTTCTCCCTTCCTCCCTCCCTCAGCCCATGCCTCCCTCAAATGTTCCCATATCGAGCTCCTTTGCCACGGCTCCTACTCAGAATGGATCGCCGATGAACACGCTGACGGAGCCCGTTTGGGACACGGTGAAGCGAGATGTCTCTCTGATTGTTAGAAATTTGAAGCTGGTGGTGTTTCCAAGTCCTAATGGTGAGGATCCTGGAAAAGCTCTCAGGGATTGGGATCTATGGGGTCCCTTCTTCTTCATTGTTTCTCTAGGACTCGCCCTGTCCTGGTCAGCTTCCGTCAACAAGGTACGAATCTGGACCTGAATTGGTTTCGTGCATGTTCATTTTATGGATTTATCTTGTCATTTGTTTATGTTCATCGTTGCTTTATTTATAATTTTGACTATTAGCATTCTTCAATAAACTATATGTTGAAGGATCGAAGCCCAAGGAGTCCAGGGCGAATGGCACAACTCCCGCCTCATAAAGCGAGAGCTGTGGATTCGAATTCCATAAACGATTCCCATAGGATGTGGTTATTTGTCCTCTGTACCAATGGAGGGTGAAACCTGCCTGGCCATGCTAAAAATTGGGGACTCTTCGGTTGGTGAGACATGAGCCGGTGACACTCATGGATTTATCACCTTTACATGTTCACAATGAGGGCTAGATTAGGGTTGGGTATCCCCATGTTAATGGATTGAAAAATGTTAAGGGTAAGTAGTGTAAACTTTGCTTTAGAGATTTCTTTTAGAGCTCAATAAGAGGTACAAAACATTTGTTATTATTATAACTAGAATAGTTGGTCTGTTATGTTGAAAATTTGAATCGATAATGTGGCAAAATTTAAATGAGGGAGAGCGATTGAAGTGCTTGATAAAACGTTTGGAAATACAATTCAATGCAAAGTTTATGATTGTTAAATGGAAGATGATTAGATGGAGAGGAGCAAAGTTGCTTAATGAAGATATCAAACATGTCACTACGCATGTCTTAGTTCGATTGTTGTTGCCATACCGTATTACTTTTATGCTACTTGCAATCTTATCTACGAAGTTATGTCACTAGATTCCCCAATGTAAATAATCTTATTGGTGTTTCTAGGGGGGTAATTGAATAAAGCAGGGTAAAGTAGGAAACGGAATTCGTGAAAGCTTTTGAGGTCAATTGTAAGATATGTTGTCTTGGTGATGTAGTGCTTCCATATGAAATGTAGTAAAACGGGCGCAAATGCACATTGCCTGTTATAAGGGCAAGGTTTTGTGCTCAGTAAGCCCAGCCAATGCTTCAATTGATGTTAGTCCTCTGTTTGTATCATTTAAAGAAAGAGTGAAAGGAATTCACTACATATGGTCAAATCTGTGTCCTCTGATTTCGGTCTGGACAAACTTGAGACCTCCAAGTGGCAAAACCTTTTACTTTTATTTTGATATAATTGCTATCCTAATGTCTAGACAACTTTAACTGTATAGCTATTAGCTTTATGCATTCCATGATTCTAACAATATAGACCATAAGATGTCTGAGATAGTGATATCTCTTATACAAATATCTATACTTGTCTGAATATGTTATTTTTATAAAATCAATCCGAATATGAATCGATGTTTCCATTATTCATTTGTGAGTGTTGTTTCTAATATATTGTTCTATTGTACCAGTCTGAAGTGTTTGCTGTTGCATTTGCCGTCCTAGCCGTTGGTGCGGTCATTCTAACGCTGAACGTAGTACTATTGGTAGGCCATCCATGTTCCCGGCGCTGTTTTCTTGTTACTATTCCATAGCAACAAAGACCTAATCAGTGGCTTTCTGTTAGGGCGGACACATCAACTTTTTTCAGAGCCTCAGTCTTCTGGGATATTGTCTGTTTCCTTTGGATTTGGGAGCTATTATCTGCATGCTACAGGATAATGTCATACTAAAGATAATTGCTGTTGCCATAACTCTAACATGGAGCTCCTGGACAGCTTATCCATTTATGAGTGCTGCTGTCAACCCCAGACGAAAGGCTTTAGCGTTATATCCTGTGTTTCTCCTGTACATATCCATTGGCTTTCTGATCATTGCCATAGATTGACAGTGGTCTCGAGGCACATTAACTTTGATCCTGGGAGCATCTAACTGAAAAGTCTTTCTCACAGGTAGAAACATATGATTAATATTTGTTTAATAGCATATTCTTTTATAACTTTATTACATTACTGTTTATACAATGTTTATTCTTTTCAAAAAGTTGAATAAACTCTACTAATAATTTTTTGTCGTCTAGAGCAACAATAATTTTACTTGTACAGTTGTCTGTAGCACTTAAAATTGCGGATTCCACAATTATTTCTCACATGATTATCAAGGGCCTCATCAGCCATTTTTGCTTATTTGATCAATTATTTGTCGTAGTTACGGAGACAGGAGTCTACTTGATAAAGTATAACAACTGTCTGAACGTTACGATTTCCCTACATGTCGACGTCGATTTTGATATGTCAATTGCCATAGAATTCATTGTCTATTTTGTCATTTTAGCTGTATTTTCTTTCAAAACACTATCAAATAGGCCTGGTTGGTAGTAGGATATATTAAATAATTATGATTTGCGCACTGCTGGAATATGTTTGATCGATCATTGATGCTGCCTGTCCCGTGCAAGGCTCTGTTTCGAATGGGTAGTAGGGGCCTTGGATAAAATCCTCAATCATTTGGGGGCAGCATGCCTGCTCGGTATTGAAGGCACTTTTATTTGGGGAAACTGTAAGTTGTAATATACTTCTCTAATTAGAGAAAAAAAGAATGTAATAACCTTCCAACAAAGCTTGCAATTTTTCTATTGCACAATCCAGCTTGTCATTTGAAAAAAAATAAAATACAACTTAATTAATAGTTACATGACTCAAATATAAAAAAATGAATAAATAATGAAAAAGTGCAATAAATTAGGAATCTCATCTGAATAAAAATATCAAAGAGACCTCCAAAAAAAATGAGAAAAAAAGAAATAATAAACACAACAATAATAATCAGCAAAATAATACGTAAACGTAGTAATATTCACACGCAGTCGGACGCTGTCGACGTAGTCCTCTCCAGCCCTTTACAGTACCGTAGCTCTAGCGAAATCTGGCGTTCCATCTGAAGTTGCTTTCTGAAATTCGCGATGAAGACCTCTGCCTTCGAATCTATATCCGCATCGCCTGCTGACGACGCATCGCTCGTCGTCCTCGACATCTCCGAACCCGTCGAGCTCACCGTCCTCGAGATAGACGTCGCCGGAGACGAGTTACCGCTGCAGGATTCGTAGTGGAGCTGATCATCGGCAGAGGTGTCGTAGCTGCCGGTGCAGTCTAGAAGGCTGGGCTGGCGCACAATTTTAAAGCTGAGCCTCGACGTCGCCGGGGAAGTAAGAGTTGAAGGGGATCGAAGAAGAGGAGTGAAGATCCATCTCGTCGAGTCGAAGGAGAGAAGGAACCTCACCTTGTTCATAGCTCTCTGTAGCTTCATTATCAGGGGAAGCTGTCTCTTGGTTTTGGTCGCCACTTTTGTGGTTTCTTTGAGCATGTTTTTGGACAGATTAATCTTGAGATTGCGATCTTTGTCTTCATGGTGTATGTATATATAGGTTGAATGAAAGTTGGTAAGCTTGGCAAGCTACTCGGTTCTAAGAAATTGCTGGTGCGGTCACTTAAGATTTCGTATAATAGTACACTTCTTTGCTGGCAAGATCATATTTGTTAGCCACCTTGGACTGGGTGATAATCACAAGTCGTTCAAGAGAAATGGTCTATAGTCAGATGTATAATATATATGTTGGATTGTCGGGAGGTTTTTTTAGTTTTGCGCTTTTTTGTTAAGTTAATGATAGTTTTGCCTTTGGCGGCAAGGAGCATACTTAATGATTCGTAGGATTAGATGTTGGACTTGGTCTCTATGCAGCCTCGTGACCAAATACATCTTTGTTTTATTGTACTTTTAAATAAAACTTACATATCAGCTTCCATAGTTCCATTTATAAAGATTTTTTTATATATTTAATAAAATTTTAGTTTATATATATATATATATATATATGTTTTGGAATTATAATTTTAGCGATTAGAGGATTTATTTTTAAACTCGCTAAAATTGTATAGCTTTGAAATATCTATTTTGAAGTATTATTTTTAAAAAAAAACTAAATATAAAACTCATAAATTATATTACAATTCATTATTTATATTTAACATATAATCAATAAAATATAAAAATATTTATTAAAGAAATATATTATAATTTTGAATAGAGTATAAATTGCTTACTACTTTTCAACCGACTTAAAGAGCAACAGTCTTTCTGACCAAAAACAAAACAAAATGCAGCAGTCTAAGCTCATTGGCAAGATCTTTTTTACTTATCTTTATTTAAAAGAAAATCCAACATGTGGAACAATTAATTAGTACGGTTGAATATTAAAAATTATAACATACTTTTTATAAATAAAAAATTAGAGATATGAATTTTAATAATATTTGATTAGGGGAACTTTCTTCTAATATGTACTATCACTGTTGAAATATAAGATGAAAAATTAAACTCGGTGATTAAGACTTAAAAATAGAAGAAAAAATTGTATCTCAGCTTGATTTCAAGTTTGCAAATCAGGCCCAAGAATTTAAAATTCTTATAGATCAGCCTCTATCTCAAAATTTATGTTAGAATATTTTTACTATTATATAAATATTTTTTAAAAATAATAAATTATCGTCATCAAAATAATTATTCTTATCTTTCAATAAAGATAATAAGATAATTTGACCATCTCATAGAATTAAAATAATATTAAATTATTATTTTAAATTTAGAGATAAAAAATATAATCTGAAATTATGAAATATAAAAAAAATATAAATGCCCTATTATTGTACGTTTTACCTTTCAATTAGGATCCATACTGTACAAGTTTGCTGAACTACGGCTACACCTTGATTGTTGGACATATTTCGTTTTTCTATTATAAGAATTTAGACGTATTTTTATATGCTCAGTAAAAATGTAAACTACAAATTTTTTTTTTATAGTAAAAAAAAAAACTACCAAAATTATAAATTATAAAGTATATGCTACATTTTATTTCATATTGTTCAAAGTATTTGGCATATTTGACACAATAATATCTTTAGGAATGTGTATTTTATAATATTATATAATACAATATAATGTGTATTTAATAGTATTATAACATACAATATAATATAATGACATACAATATATTTTATAATATTATGACATACAATATATAATTATAATTATCTCAGAAGTAGTGCTTCATTTCTAATCTACCTCAAATATTGTTAATAACGTTTTCTTAAAGTGGATGGTCCATGTCCATTCAGCCGTTCATCCCCTTCAAGACCGTACTAATATGTTATATCTCGAGGTGGAGTAGATTGTTGCAGAAGCATCACTGTTTATGGTTAGTGGATAATGTCTTTTTTTTTTTTGGTCATATTTTGCTAAAAAATGGGCGGTATAGTAATCTTTTTAAATTCGTACTTATTAAAGTTTCAAATTTTAATATACTTTTTATAATAAATTGACTACGATCATTTTTTGATATCTAATTTACTAATCAATTGAACTATACTGGTAGGCAGACAGTGGATAGTATTTTAAGTCTGGCCTAATATTCAGTATTAAAGTTATAACATAAAAGCTAATACTAAATAATCAGAATATTTTAATCTGGAAAAAAATCCGATTATATTTTATTTTTCTGTCTAAGGATCGGTAAAGATAGTCTGACTGCATTTCTTTAGTGCCTCGGGATCGGTATAGTTCGACTGTTTTTCTTCTGTACTTCGGAATTGGTAAAGTAGAAGGTCATCTGACACAGTGGTATTTCCGTGGATTCGTTGAATTACGAGGTCATCTTAATGCTTTCCCGCTTCTCCCCTCTCCGAACGGGCTATATAACCCTCACGGGCCTCACCTCACTCGCTTTCTCACTCTCCGCACTTCACTTCTCAGTTCTCACCGACGGCGAGCAAAGCAATGGAGGAAACAGACGAGGCGGAAATGGTGACGGAGTTCGCCGGCACCGCGTCGGTTCCGTTCCAACTCGAGTTCGACAAATCGATTCCATTCCAGGTGCCGATTTCGAAATCCTAAGTTTATTTTATGCGATTGATTCTAGAATTTAAGTTTTGAGTTTCGTTGTATTGATATCTAGGTTAAGATGGCGGAGTGGAATCCAGAGAAAGATCTGCTGGCCATGGTCACCGATGACTCAAAGGTTCTGCTGCACCGCTTTAATTGGCAACGCTTATGGACGATCTGTCCAGGTCCCTCTCCCTCATCTTTGTAGTTGGTTCCTATTGTAATTTTTGAAGATTAAAGGACCGCCTATCACTCGCTCCTCCTCCATTTCAACCCTCCATTTCCTTGCACATATCCAAAGACAGTGTCTCACCAAGGACCAACTTACGGAGTGAGTGATGGATCGAAGCCTAGTACAACTGAGTTGCTAAGTGGTATTGAGCAATGCTTGATATGCTTTGACGTTGTTTGGAGCTAAACTAACTCACCGTAAATTCGCTAGACTCACTGAAATATATCAGCCACACTCACTTTTTACTTCCTTTTGGACAATTGTGTACATCTCTATACTGCATTGGTTTTTTC